>OZ017773.1:5085464-6388550 GCA_963969385.1 Philonicus albiceps | reverse complement strand
ACTCAAGCTCGAGAAACAGCTAAAACAAAGCCTGAGTATAAATTCTATGGAAACTGAACACATCAATTAGTTTCTTTAAAGAGTGCAGACTATTCACACGCTGCAAGTTAATAAATCAAAATGCATCCAAACATTATTTTATTTTTAACACTCTTTGTATTCTATGCGAATGCACAACCAGTACCGCTAGATATAAACCTTATGAATGATGGTGTGAGCAACATAGATTTTAAATTAAATCTTCCAAATAATGATCAAGTACAAGTTGGTTTAACTTTTCGACTGCTAACATATACTAATAATAATACAACATCATCACCACCAACATCAATGCGAACAACAACATCATCATCATCAGAGGATTCTGAAACTGAGAAGTCTAAGAAGAAATTTGTATCTGTTGAGGAAGCTATCGAGGGATTTAGGCAAGAATTAATTAAAAAGGAGTTGTATATTGCTGGATATATTGAAAGCAATAACATTTTTTATAGACATTTTATGCTTGAATTTGATGATGATATTTCAATAAGAGTTCGGTGTACATATGATAGCAATTATGAAGCTCGCTCATTGAAAATAAATTGTTATGAGTATCATGAATATGAGACGGAGAGAATTTTAAGTAATGGCGAGGTTGAGTTGATAAAACAACATGATCCTAACTATAAAACTGATGTAGACTTACTAGATCTACGTAAAATGAGACAGACATATCAAATGAATATATCTTAAATAAAAAAGTGAGCTTAGTTATTATTCGTCTACCGTCATAGAAAGATGAATATTGAACAATTTTTAAGTGAATGCTTTGAAATAATGTGTGATGAACATAAAGAGGAAATAAAGGAACATTTAGATTTTTTGAAATTATTTGTAAATGTAGACAAGGTGAAATCGAAATATGGTGAGCACTACACAAGCTGTCCATGGTCTAAAGATGATGCAACAGAAGGTCCCGATACATGTGAATGTCATAGTGTGGATATGCATTTAAAGAGAGTGTTATACTTGATTAATTTCTACAAAAACTTAAAGAAAAGAGGCTGTCTATCCTGTTGTGGAAGCTGGTTAAAATAGGAGAGAGAGAAACAAGTAACAGCAATGACACCCAAAAAAGTGCATTTTACAACAACACCACCAGAGATACATTACATGATTACATGGGGCTTTGCTTATAGAGCTGCTCGTAAGGGAGAATGGCATTTGCATGCTATTGAAAGACATCGCTTCCAACAAAGGATCAACGAGCTGAATAAAATTCTAGAGCCAATATGGAACGAATATCATCGGAAACAAATATATAATACTAGATTTAATAATAATAAAAAATAAAAAACTAACAAATTTTTTAAAACATTTATGTTTATTCTGCTTTTCCCCAAGCTCTTCAATTTCTTTTGTTGCTGTTGTTGTTGTTGTTTTGATTTTATAATACATCATTTTTATTAATCCAAGAATTGTGTTTTGATGAAAATCCTAACCACTTTACAAAAACCCTATCATCTTTTTGTTTTACAATTTTTTCAACTAAGAATAAAGTAGGATTTTTGCTTTTCTGAAGTTCGAGTTCATAGAATCCACCTTGTATCGGATTACCTTTATAATCTTCCAAGAGATATGTAACTGGATTTGTTAGCTGAATTTTTCTGATTTTAAAAATTTCAGTTGTCCAATTTGGTGTATAGCCCTTTTCAAACACGTGTTTGTATTTACTAATTCGAACAAAGTCTCCAATTTGATATCGAGCTTTTGGGGCTACTTTTATATGATTATATGTTGTTGAAATAAGCTGTTGTTCATTGCGATCGTTAACCTCAAAGGGACGCATTTTTATAGTACGATGTTTCTTCATATTGTATGCTAAAATTAATTGTTTTATAATATCAATCCATCGATATGATCCCCTCATGCTAAATTCTTTCCACATCATAGACTTTAAGGTTCTATTAAATCGTTCAGCTATTGACGCCTTAAGAGAACTATATGTAGAATAATGATTGATTTTGTAGTTTTTCATAAGCTCTGCGAAATTTTTATTAAAAAATTCCTTCCCATCATCGGTTTGCAAATTTTTAGGATGTCTTCCATCTTTTAATATTGTTCTCATAGCCTGAGTAACTTCAGCTCCAGTTTTTCTTTTAACAGGTATAGCCCAAGCATATTTAGAGAATGTGTCAATAACAGTTAATAGAAAGTTGTATCCATTATTCTGAGAGGCATATGATCCCATTTCTACCAAATCAGCTTGCCATAGATCATCCAAACCTTTAATAACTACGCGACGTCTTTTAAAATTCCTCCTAGCAGACTTGTGCAACTCATTGACAACAATTTTTTTACTCATTATTCTTATGTTCACTCTTGGGAGTATTAATTGTAATTGATTCTACATTTACAAACTTTTCTAAAACTAAATTAATATTACTAATCTTCATATCAATGTATTTCATTGTATCCTCAATAGCTTTTCCTATGAAATCTCTCAATTCTTCTTTTGCTGTATCTAATTTATCATTTAGATTATCATTTGCTTTTTCAATTTTCTCAATTTCGGATTTAAGGTATCTACTGATAATATCAACATAGCTTTTATTTGTGGCATCTTCATCATCTATAGGTTGCGCGAGGTATTTAAGTGTTTTCAATTGCATATCATAATCCCCATTTTTTGTTAATAAGAATCCTATTCCTGGCTTTCCTGGTGGTCCTGGTGAACCTGGTGGACCTCTTTTACCATCAGCTCCTGTCGGACCCCTTTCACCACGCGGACCTGACAAACCGTGTTTTAAAAATTTCGTACTCGAACGTCCAAACTTGTCAACACTCATTATTATTATAAGCATAGAAGAAAAGTGACTATCCTATTTATTCAATGATGGCAGCTTCTCTTAATTCTTCTACTATGGCTACGATCTCATTATGATGGTTATTATGACCAGCTTGTTGTGATGCTATTAAAAGTTGTAGCCTTTCTACCAATTCATTGGGATCATTCCAATATATATAATCAATATTGTTTTTAGGTAGCTGCATTAAACCTTTTCCTTCACGTAAATTGAATTTGCTTATAATATTTGTAAATTTAAATCCCCTATTTCCGCTTATTTGACTACTAGGATCATAATTTCGTTTATGTGCGCTACTGCTAATAATAATATTTGTATAATTTGCTAAGTCTTCCTCGGTATAAAAACTTGCTGCAGGTCTTTTCATAAATAGCAATTCACATAAACCAAGTGTTATCTTATATTCTTCCCCGCCAATTATAAAATTGTCATTCTTGATTTCAAAGACTGTATTTCCTATCTTCCACTGACTGCCATCAAAATATACACCATATGTAGTATCAATAGCAGGACTATTTTCAGAATATAATTTCATATATTTATCTACTATCATTTCTTTAAAACTTAATTCTTTTTCAGGTAATTTTTGTGATGGTGGTGATGTCATCATAAAAGAGTCATTATCGAATGTGGCGAGTCGATTTCTTTTTATTAATGGTGTACTGGTGTGTTCTATTTCTGGGAAAATAGCTTTAGTTGTTTGATTCAACTGACTTGTTGTTGGTTCATCATTTTCACTCTTTGGCTCATTTTTTACATCAATCTTATAGTTTTCCTCAACTTTTGTAACAAGTTTATGAAGTGGTTTTGTTATAGGTTTGAATGTTTCTTCCAGTTGAGACTCCGTATGAATTTTTCCTGATTTTAACATTTGAAACTTCTTCCTCAAAGAATTTCTTATTTTTACTATATTCCTAATAGTATCTTCTTGATATTCTTTGTCTCCTTTTGTCTTATGCTTCATTTTATGAACTGCTTTAACTGCTCTCCGAACTGCTTTTAACAGATATCTGAACTACTTTAACTGCTCTCTGAACTGCTTTAACCGCTCTCTGAACTGCTTTTAACAGATATCTGAACTGCTTTAACTGCTCTCTGAACTGCTTAAAGCGTATTTATATATGGATGAATGTATGAAACCCTTTTCGGTAACGACCTTTATTAATAGGACTGTCTTTATCTATCACTACAAAGCCATATTTATCTTTCCAACTCTCTGCGCAAGCCTGCTTAAAAATATTGAAGGGCATATCCGTATTGACATGATCTTCATAAGCATGTTTAAGATTCATTTCATCTTGCTTAAAAAGAATAATGAAATTGGCATTATCACGTATTAAATGTTTCGGTATACGTGTGTATGTTTGACAAAGATAAAAGCTGTCCACTTCATTATGTCGACCCATACAGAAGTATGCGCGAATATTATTTTGCTTATCGCAAGCAACATCATCGAAAATGAAAATTGAATTTCGTTTAGCTTTTTCTGGTGTTATAACAGCAGTGTTATCGGAGAATGTGTAATAACCCATCCCTTCTATTGGTTTCATTAAATCTTCTAAATACTTGTACTTAGGTTGATGTAATGATTTTGAATATATATAAATATTCTCGAATCTTAACCCATTTGGGTGTTCTATAAGACCAAGCATAAGATTTGTTTTACCACAATTTGATGGACCCACAATTATAGCTCGTATACTGTTGGGTAAAAGCGTTCCATGCTTTTTTCTTAGGCTATTTCCGCTTTTAAAATCAATATTTGATATCGGTAATTCTGATTGTTGTTTTACAAATTTCATTATGTAGGTATATATATATTCTTAACATAGAAAGGTATTACCTCAGTTCAAAGTAAACGCTACTTTAAAGAGAAGCTACTGCTTTTCACGTTTTGAAGTCGAAACCTTTAAGGATTTATTGCAACTAATATATATTTTATACTAAATACGCTTCTTATACCTGCGTTAATACAACCTTGGTTTGAGATACATTAAAAAAGTAATATTGTTATGAATGCTGGAATACAATAAATGTAAGAGACGAGCTGGAAAAGGATTACTGAATACAGTAATAAACAATTTACCATTTGAACTTCATCTCCCCGGTTATCAATACTGTGGACCCGGAACAAAACTACAAAAAAGATTAGAACGTAGCGATTCGGGTATAAATCCACTTGACGCCGCCTGTAAAGAACACGATATTGCTTACTCTAAGCATAAAGATACAGAAAATCGACATATAGCAGATAAAATTCTATTAGGAAAGGCCTGGCAAAGGTTTAAATCTAGCGACGCTTCAGTTGGAGAACGTTTAAATTCTTGGCTCATTACAAATGCGATGAAAACAAAGGTGAAATTTGGAATGGGTCTAGATAAGAAGAGGATGAAGAAGAAGAAGAAGATAACAAAATCGAGGATATCACTTCAAAAAGGAATTCGTGAAGCGAAAAATATTCTAAAATCACAGAAACCTACTTCAATAAATGATGCAATAAATCTTGCTTTAGGTGCTACAAAACCCATGTTTCGCGGTTATAAAAAATCAAAAATAAAAACACCTCGTATTATTCCTATACCAAAAATTGGAGGAATTCTACCATTGATTCCAATATTTGCTGGGCTTTCTGCTTTAGGAGCATTAACAGGAGGGGCGGCTGGAATAGCCAAAGTAGTTCGTGATGCTGTTGATGCACGAAAACAACTTAAAGAATCCAATAGGCATAATGAAGCAATGGAGGCAATTGCTCTAGGTAAAACCGGTAGTGGGTTGTACCTCAAGCCCTATAGAAAGGGCTTAGGACTTTATTTAAATCCACCATCAAAAAACTATTAAAACTGCTACCCAAAAGACCACTTAATCAATTCGATCTACAACAGGCTGCTAAGAATTTACCAAACTTTAGAGGAGTTTTCATGCGCGACAGTCTTCCTAAAAAAGCAAGAAAGAATGAATGTGGCATTATAAATTTAGACTCTATTTCTGGACCAGGAACTCATTGGGTAGCATATTATAAAAATGGAACGAAAAGCGAATATTTTGATAGCTTTGGAAATCTGCAACCACCTAAGGAAGTTATTAAATATTTAAATAATAATAATAATTTAGTATACAATTATGATACATATCAAAATTATAAAACAATTAACTGTGGTCATTTATGCTTAGAATTTTTGTTTAATCGCTGTAAGTCATAAATAAAGCTACATTTTTTTTAATCAAAAGTCTCATTTTATTCCAAACAACCATGTCATTAACATTAACTTTAAGTGGTAGTTCATCTGTACTAACAGCTGAGTATTTTCCATCTTTGGAGCTGAAAACTGATTATGTTTGTGGTTTAATTGACTTTCAAACGTACAACTCAATCCCTAATGTTGATAGCAAGAATAATTTACTTCGTATTGGAAACATAACTATTAAAATTCCTGAAGGTTCTTACGAAATTAGTGACATTTCCGAAACTGTTAATAGAGAATTAAAAAAAATAGGTAGTGAAGAAGTTATTACTATTAAGGCAAATAATAATACTCTCAAAAGTGAAGTTAAAAGTTCAGAAAAAGTATTTTTTAATACAGAAAAATCGATTGGTTCCTTGTTGGGGTTCAGTAAACGGATCCTTGAACCTAAAATTTTAAACGAATCCGATTTACCAGTAAATATAATAAAAGTGAATGTAATTCGAATTGAGTGCAATATTATATCAGGCTCATATATAAATAACACACAGGTGCATACACTGCATGAGTTTTCACCCAAAGTAGGTCCAGGGTATAAAATAATTGAAGTTCCGAAGAATGTAATTTATTTACCAGTGAATGTGCAGAGAATTAAGTCGGTTGCGCTCAGATTAATAGATCAAAACGGAGATTTAATAAACTTTAGAGGTGAAACTATAACGATAAGACTACATCTAAAACCGCGAAATGTTAATACATAACACGCTCAATAAAAGCGGCTATAAAAGTACATTACCTAGTAGTCAGCTCTCAACAACGTTACAGACTAGAAGGAGTTTAACAATAGCAAACGAAAGAGTTTTAAAATCCTTAGGATTTATATTAAAAAAGAAAAACAAAAATGAGTGAGACTTTAGATATTTCACAAGGAATTACTTATGATAATTCAATTACAAAAATTGAATATCATAGTTATTCCCCATATCAGTCCTCTTATAAAAACAGTGATGAAATTCGAATTTCTATACAACATCAGGATTTATACATTTTACCCTGTGAAAGTTTTATTTATATCGAGGGGGCTCTAACGAAAACAGATGGGACTACCTCAATAACATCAAATCTTTCCAATAATTCTATTGCATATCTTTTTGAAGAAGTTCGTTATGAATTAAATGGTGTAGAAATCGACAGAACGAGGAATCTTGGATTCGCTACAACACTAAAAAATTATATATCTTTGAATCAGAATGAAAGTAGTACACTTCTAAATGCTGGCTGGTCACCAAATGAAGCAATATCACTAGAAAAAGGATTTTTCAATTTTTGCATCCCCCTAAAAATGCTTTTAGGGTTTGCTGAAGACTATAGAAAAATTATTGTGAATTCCAAACATGAATTAATATTGATTCGAAGTAGAAGCGATGAGAATGCTTTTATTGCAACACATGATGACGTAAAAATTGATATATTTAAACTTCAATGGCGTGTACCTCATATAACTGTAGCTGACGGAGAAAAATTAGCTCTCTTAAAAACAATTGATTCTGGACATCGGATCCAAATGAGTTTTCGTAGTTGGGATATCTATGAATATCCAGTTTTACCACAGGCTACAGAACATACATGGTCTGTAAAAACATCTTCACAACTAGAAAAACCACGATTTGTTGTAGTTGCTTTGCAAACAAATCGTAAAAACAATAAATCTGAAGATGCCAGCAAATTTAATCATTGCGATACATCAGATGTTAAGGTACATCTTAATTCTGAAACGTTTCCATATGAAGATATGAACATTAAATTTGATCGAAACCGCTATGCCATACTATATGATATGTATGTAAAATTCCAACAATCATACTATTCTCGCCAAAATCAACCTCTTCTAACTAGAGAAAAATTCAAGGATGAGGCTCCAATTGTGGTTATAGACTGCTCACATCAAAACGAATTAATAAAATCGGGGCCGGTTGACATTCGGATTCACTTGAAAAGTAATCAAAATATTCCGCCACATACATCAGCCTATTGTTTACTGCTTCACGATCGGGTAGTTGAATACAGTCCGTTGACCAGTGAAGTTCAAAAAATTATTTAGGTAAAATGGGCAATAATTTAAGTAAAATATGTGCAATCGTCGATATCCAAGGATTCAAAAATGAAAATAACAAACTGATTGTGAAAGAAATGGCTATATTAACAAATGAAAACCGAATACAACACTTTGTATTTCTACCACCATACGGACTTCAAGAGCTACCCCCATCAAAAATTCGAGAGGCTAAATGGATGCAAAATCATCATCACGGTTTTTCCTGGAGAGATGGATACATTCCCTATCATCATTTAAAAGCGTTGATAACT
This sequence comes from Philonicus albiceps, assembly GCA_963969385.1. Taxonomy (NCBI): domain Eukaryota; kingdom Metazoa; phylum Arthropoda; class Insecta; order Diptera; family Asilidae; genus Philonicus; species Philonicus albiceps. The sequence continues at coordinate 6,380,155 of OZ017773.1, read as the reverse complement.
CCTCTGTTAAACAATAAAACAATATATGTTAAAGGGTGTGAAAAACAATATTGGATAAAACAATTATTTGGACAAACTTTAGATGTAATCAACATGGAGGAAGATCTACAATGCCCAAAACTTTCTTTTCTCAAATATGAAAATCCTAATACATATCATTGCTTAATCCACCAAGGAATCTGTGCACAAGAGAATGTGTTTTTGATGGAGAAGTTTCTGAAATGTAACAATGGTTCTAGCCAAAATAAACAAATTGTTTAAATTAAAAAAAATGTTTTATTAAAACTCTATACCTAGATTATTACATATCTTATAATGACCCATGCATTTTTTTTTTTGTAGATCTTTCAGAGTACTTAACTTATTCTAAATTACATTGTTATTTAAAACAAACAAACAAAAAATGTGCTAGGCCTTTTTCGAGTAAAGTGAATGGGTATTTTGCTGTGATAAGCGATTGACTTGGCGGGTCTGTTCTTTTTTTTTTTTTTTTTTACGAGCGAGGTTATTGACTGGGGGTTTTATACGAAATTGATATCTATTTTACACCACCTTTATCATTTTCAGCATTATTGAGTATTCGCCTAAACCCTCAATTTCCACATTTTAACCGAAATACTCACCGCAAGGAAAAACTTCCAAAATTTTTTAATCGAAATACTCACCGCAGCATAGAGATATACCTTCCCTACTTGAAAAAAAAAATATTTCTCAAACATAATTTTCTCACAATTAAAACACTCTTAAAAAGTCTTACTAAAAACAACTCTATTATCTTCACTCGCCCAACCTTGACATTGATATCCAATTTTTATCTCATGAACAAGCGCCAAGCTTTTAAAAAACTTATCAACACGGTCAACAACCTCACTCGTAAAAGGCAGTCGCTTATCAATTTGACCCGCGTGTAGTGATATTAATATCTTCAGCCCATGCAAATTTAGAATGGGGTTGTGATTGAGATATTGCCCAAACATACAAGTTATTTACATCTAAATATGTTATAAAACTCGATACGATCAATTTTTTTAATAGAGCCCCCAACCGTTACCTTTTTTCTTTTGAAATTCCCCCGTTTTCGTAATAATATCTCCACAGAGTTTTTAGAAAATAGAACCGTGGATTTCATACATGTTATGTGGCCAGATCCCGACCAGGCCCCGAAGCAAATATTTATCGGGGTGATCGAAAGAAAAACTTAAATTAAATAACAGCAACAAGAATCTACAAATCCCTCGGTTCAAATCCCGGACCCGTACAACCTACTTTTTAATTCATTTTTTTTAAATTTCTCCCTCGGTTCAAAATCCCGAACCCATACAACCTGCTTTTAATTCATTTTTAAATTTCCATCGTTACGGAATTCTCATGACAGATAGAGAGAGAGAGAGGAATGTCTGACTAATTAACCAAATCGGCTTCGGGTATCGATATCGAAAAAAAAAAATTCTATTTTTACTTCGCTCGATCCTGGTGTAAGAATAATGCAGGTCAACCAAGTTCTTATCAATCAATCCAAATCATAGCCATCATATTCCATCATCCATCTTCACCAGGGGCAAATAAATATTTTTCAATTCATTCACACCCCCGGTCGAAAGAAAACTTAAATTCTATTTTTACTTCGCTCGATCGTCCAAAACACCTTATATACACAAATTAAACGACAACGACAAGAAACCCCAATGGCCCAGTGGCTAACATACTGGCCTCTGAAGCTACAAATCCCCGGTTCAAATCGCAGAACCACCCAACCTGCTTTTTAATTCATTAAATTTCCAGCGTTATCCAATTCTCGCGACAGATGGCGCTATTAACATGAGACAGAGAGAGATGTCTGGCCAGCCGACCAAATCAACCTCGGGTATTGAGATCGACTTCGGGTATTGATATCGGCTTCGGGTATTGAGATCGGCTTCGGGTATTGAGATCGGCTTCGGGTATTGATATCGGCTTCGGGTATTGATATCGTCTTCGGGTATTGAGATCCGGTTCGGGTATTGATATCTGGTTCGGGTATCGGCTGCTATCTATCTATCTATCTATCTAACATGAGACAGACAGAGATAAAAATAAAGGGTTATAATAATAATAATAAAGATGATAATAAAGATGACGCATAGCTTAATTGAACCAAACCAGAATTGGAATCCCCTATGACGTCACTATTTCCTACACTCACCTAACCATCCCGGAAGTAGTGATAAAGGGTTATAATAAACAATAAAGATAACACCTGACACACACACAAAACCACAAACCACCGATAACAAAACCACAAACCACCGATAACAAAACCACAAGGGCATCTCAAGGTCAAACTTATTTCCCACGGTACCCAAAATTTTCCCAGGCCAAACCGCCCTAGTACCTACTGTTATAAATTAAAGTTGTTTAAGAACGATACTCGTAATTTGCATGGTTCAGACGCCAAATCGATTAACTCCACTTTTGAACAATTTTGGATCTTAATATTAAGAACTCTTAATTGTATTAGACTTAACATTTAATTTTGGGAATTATTTATCTTAATAATCTTACGTAAAAGTAATAACCCTTAACAATGTTTATTTGAATTTTTATTTTAAAACAAGCTTTTAAAACAAATGTGTGTTGTTTCCCCAGTATTTTCCACTTATTGCTTGTGGAGTTAATCGATTTATGTTCGAACGTGAAACTAGAATTCACTAGAGTAAGAGAATGAAAAAAAAAATTTACTTCATTATACCTAGGGTCGCAGTAAATATTACTTCTTTATTATTATAATTACCTAAAGTCTATTTACTTGAACTAGAACAAATGGCTTAGACCGCTTTTAAAATAGACATGAACTTAATTCTGTTTACAACGCAACAATTTTAGAATAGATTAGAATTAAAAGAATACAGTCCGAAGTAATTGGTAAAATACTTTTTTGATTGTATTATATATGTATATTTATAAAAATTATATTAATTTAATAATGACTATTCCAAGAAAGACCAAGTTAGCATTAGTTTATGAATATTCACTTTATTTCTGTTCGTTTCTGGGTTAAACTCACTGTGAGAAGACCTATAAACATCTTTTCATATGTTTAAAAGAAAATAAGGAAAATTATCTGTGTTGTGTACCTTCAGGGAATAATGTACTCAAATTTTTTGATAAACTGATGTTTAGGACACGTGTGCGGCGAATACAGGAATCGTGTCATACTCCAACATATTTCCATTAATTAGTACATCATTATAAAAATCATTACATTTAATGCATGGACTGTATTCGGAATAATTAGTTTCTAAAATATCCCCTAATAATGCCATGCAACGTTTATAGGTTCGAAGGGACCTCCCCGTGTAGAATGAGCGATAGCCGGGAGGTCTAGATAAATAAACAATTAATGCCTCTCTAATTAAACTAACTAAATTAAGGTTATTTTGCTTTTTACTATCCAAATAAAATAGAAAATGATTATCTCAAACAATTATGTAGACTTGTAAATAAAAAAATAACAATTTTAAAGCCGTTAGTGTCCATATTAAATTGGTCGAAGGCTTATAACAGTAAGTCCCCATTCTAAACCCAGAAAGCCAAACCCAAAAACGATATCCTCCTGTATAGAGCTACTAGCTCACGTGTAGGTAATAGTGCCCATGCCGGATAATAACGCCCAGCCTTTATTTGATCGGGCATTATTACCAAATTATCTCCTTTTCACATAATGGTTAATATACCTAAACAATAAGCAAGGGCTCAGACATGATTTTTGTATATCACAGAGAGTTAAAATTGAGATTGAATTCGATTTTCTATGTAAAACTCACTTTTTTAGCATATGTGCCAATATCGTGAAAATTAACTTAAAACATTAAAGAATTATTTAACAGCCACCTTTAATGAAATATAGTCGGAAAGGTATGCACCTACAGTATAGGAAATTCGTTTAACCGCACTGTCATTTTTTGAAGTTTTCAATTAAGGTGGAGACATTAAGGTAAACAAAATAAATACTTTATAAATGTAAACAGTACATAAGTAAAATATATACAATCATAGTTCACAAATATCAGGAATTTATTAAGAGAAAATAAAACTTCAATAAAATTAGTTTTAGGAGGATATTTCTATAAACGCACTATACTAATAATTCCTATAAAAGTATATTTTATTTTAAGGTAATATTAACAAAGTTATTTAAATAATTGTTACAATTATCTTGCTACGGCCAACATTGTTTTGAATTAATTCCATTAGGCATTGACCTTATTCAACCGTCAATGGTATTTGAATCTATTTTTTTCCCCAACAACCCCAAAGCTCGCTCGTTTTAACTCTTGCGCAGAGTTATGCATATTACCGGCCTTTTTCGTAAATATTCCTTGCAGTATCCCCCATAGATTCTTTTTTGCGTTAAGGTCAGGGCTATATGCTAGCCAATCCATCACAGGAATATTTTTACTTGTAAATCATTCTTTCAACATTTTCGAAACATAGATATATTGCTGAAATACAAACCCACGATATTCAACCATATCCTCTAAGTATTGGATTAAAAATGCTTCCATCATTTCACAATACTTTTCAGAAATCATTTTTGCTGAAACCAGCTGGTCTAGATTAAATTTTTTTCATCAGACAAAATTATAGTTTTCCACTTATCAATCAAGTCTATATGATTTCTTGCAAAAACAAGACGAGTGGTCTTATGGCAAGGTTTTAATGCTATTTTTTTAAGGTGTTTTAAAAACCAGGTTCGGATTACTGAATAAAATTTGTCTCACTCTTCTCTAGCAAATTTATGTTTTAAGTGATCTAAAAATGTTTGAGAAAATATTGGCTTCTATATTCTAAAAAAATAAACAAGAGCTCAGGTTCGATTTTTGTGTAGAAAACAGAGTTTGAAATTGAGATTGAACTCGGTTTTTTCATTTAAAATCTTAGGATATATTTGATTAGAGTATTATAACAGCAGCATTGGTGTTATAAAACTCTAATCGAATTGTTGCCGTTAACCCTACTTACTATCGGCTAAGCATATTACTTCTCAAAAATGGCAACTTATTTGGCTTAAACTCACCCATATCTCTCATATTATCTCACATTTCAGTTATCATATATGTTTTTAATAATTAGAATTTAATTTAAGAAGTTGTACAAGTTATATGTAGTTATTTGAAAAATAGACAATATATATGTTGAAAAGATTGTTTATTTTTAATTATTATGTAAATGAAATTGTGGATAAACAATTACATTTTGTAAATTATTACGGATAGAATATTTTTCTTAACAAGTATAGTTGAAATTATGTTTAAAAGTATTAAAAGTTTCTTCTCTTCTTCCATTTCTTAATTTTGATATTTCTAACAATTCTCTCAAAGCCAAATAGATTGCCAAATAGATGTAAACAAGGAAATTAAGAATGCTTTAGATGTGAACGCAATTTCTGAAAACTTAAATAAATATGTCTAAGCATATGATTTAAACTAATCCACTCCTTGAACGATGGACTGTGCAGGAGCACAATAAAAGGTGGGATGCAAGAATAGACTGACAGACAGACAGTCAAAGAATTTCCTGAAACAAGTTGACCATAGTATAAGAAATTGAATCATCGATTGTAACAGAACCAACGCCAAACTAGCAATAAGTATCATTACAGAATATTGCAGATTGAATAAGCATCTAGGCGCAATGCGAGTAGTTGACTCACCTCTCTGCACTTGTGAAACAGAGGAGGAAACTATTTCGCATTTTCTGTGTGATTGTTCTCGCTACGCCACCGCGAGAAAGGACATTTTTAGTACACGAATCTTGGTAGGAAACGAACTGCAAAATCATACGCTACCCAAAATATTGAGTTTTGTCAGACGAACTAAACGTCTGTCGACTCATAAAGGGCAACGACATTAAACTAGATGACAGATATTCTTTTGAGTTGTGTACAAAGGACCACAAGGTATAAGAGCAGGGCCTTCAAACCCGATTCCTGAAATCTACATCTACATCTCCATATATATCAGATGATGTAAAGTAGGCTTTATCAAATTTTTATCACGTTAAAGTCGAACTCTTCTTCGAGCTTGTAATGTCAATAAATTGTTTGAATTTGCCAAGTATTTCTTTCGATTTTTACATATCCTTATATAACAAAAGTTCTTTAAATACAAACCCAGTAAAACAAAAAACAGAAGACGGGAGTAGGGACGGTATGATGAGTTTTACACACGGACCAGATTGCTTCTTTACTTTATACCCCTCATATATTTGTTACTATGAAACTGCCACCCCGCTGCATCCCGTTTCTCCAACTAACCTATATATTGTAAGAATACGTTTTAATTTATTGTAGTTTGTTTATTTTGGAGTATATCTTCCAAGTTAAGTCCTCTTGTATCTCTAAATCTATAGAGTGATTGAAATTTCGCTTCCCTCTGTATTAACCAAACTTTTAAGTTGTTATCGGTTGCATTCACTAGGTGGCGCACACTTTCCCATTCGTAAACATTGTTTACAGTGAAATTGACCTAAGCTTGATGCAATTTTCACCTGAACGAGTGCAACGTCGATTTCATCCATTGTTCGGCGCCAAGTAAGAAGTTAAAAATTATTTTTGCGCGGGCCCATCCCAATCGGTGGGGACTCTCATAATGAATGCCCCCACCCCTCTTCCCTACTCCACCGCGGTCGTCGTGGTAGTCCTCCCACATCCCACAGGACTCTACATTTTCTCTGCCCCGCTGAAAACCCCCTCGATCAGCAGGGCTCCCGTTGCAGAGCACATCTCGCCCTCTTAACTAACGCTCACACCGTGCCACTGCAGCGAGCCCGCTGCTGCTGCCGCTATAAAAATGGGAAAATCAATTCGAATTAAACCGAACGTTGAGGAGTCTGAATAAAGCTCAAACTCATTGTCTAAATGAAATAAGCAACGAAAACAGGTCTGCAAGGGATGTGTGTGCCCAGTTCCCGGTTCTCCCGGTTTTGCTGGCCCCACGGCCACCATCCACCCCCAAAACCTTAACCCATCCACTCATCCATCCGCTATTCCGCCCTCGCCAATCGCCATAGGTGTGTTTGTGCTTCCTATCGTTGCGCGAAGCTGTAAGAGCGTGGCTTAAAAAAATTTACAGGCCCCGGCGGATTTATTTGTTCTGTTCGACGCCGCCGACATTCACATACGGTCCAGTTCAGTCCTCTTTCGGCTATCTCAACCCCCCCACCCCTCCCCACAAACTTTTTGGTACTCTAGAACGTCCATAATTTTTTTCAATTGAAAATCTCCCACACCCCATGAGGAGCAGCACCCGTCATCCTGGACGATATTTTCCCGCCACGACGAATAATGCGAATTTTAAAGTAATCAACTTCGTTTGCAATCATTTGCTCTGGACGTTGCGGAGAGAGTGCGGATCCTGGCGCGGCATAGAAAAGTAGGAGCGGTCCCAATTCCTGCCTGCTTAGCCAGGCTCTGCGAATGATGTCGACAGGGAATCATTTTTTTCGTATATGTTGCCCACTTTTTCGGTAGATTTTTACTGCCTGGACCAAAGTGTGATACTCCCCCGAATATCCCCCTCCCTCCCCATATCCATATGTGTACTTCCCACAATTTCTCTGTATGTGTTTATGCGCGCCAAGTAATTACCCATGGACTGAATTGGGAGCCAGGTGATATATGAGGAACATAATCATAAATATCAAATTTTTACCCTGCAGCGAAAGCCAATGTCCTCCGGACAAATATTTTAACGTCGAACACTTCCTCATATTTGTGGGGTTTGCTTGCACCCCTTGCCCTTATAACTTCACTACCACCAGCTAATTAGAGTTAGGCTTCTGCCCCGCTCTTTCTCCAAACTTAACTGACATTTTTTGCGCTTAATTAATTATAATTTGTTTATTTGCATACGAATGGACAGGTGAAAGCAGAATGCTGGAATTTGCCCACATCATGTGGAGGGAGGTACATATATCCTTTAATTTCAACAAATTTTAATATGGGGTATATTTTCAATGGTTTTGTTTTTTTACTAAGAAAATTGAAAAATTAAGGAATAGAAAAAAATAACCAGTATCTGTATAAGCAAATTTCATTACAACTGTTTGGCTTTAAAATAGAGACACAAGCATTAGAGTAAAGGTGGATCTAATCCGGGAGGCAGAAAAGGAACTATCATACGAGTATTTCTTACTAAAACTTCCGGAAAAACACCAATCTTTGTAAATCAATTTTTTTTAAAGTAATTATGAATTTATAAAAGAAATTTCGTGAACTCACATTTTACAGAAAAATGAGATTAAAAATTCTTTTTATTTTATTTCGAATTTCGACTTCATAAATTTTAGAGGCAGATATTTTTATCTAAATCATCATACAGGCTTTTTGAATTTATTTGCGATTTTATTCGAAAATTTCCGCGAAAAAGCTATTAATAGAAAAATAACTTGATTGCAATTTTAAGTCCACATTATTTGAATAAATCGAATATCCGTAGTATGGTAGGTATTCGGATTTTTTGAACTTTTTAATTTGTTTGGTTAGTAATTAAAAGCAACATATTTTTGTTAAGAATGATACATAGAATAACTAAACTTATAGTATAATGTAATGTAATGTACTTTTGAAATAAAACGCCGTATTTCGCAATTGTTTGTCTATCCTGTTTTTACATATTATCGCTTATATAGGCCTGTAAAATGAATCACGCCTTCAATATATTTTAGTGGGAGCCAATAATTATAAACGTCAAGGGATTACACCTTGAAAACTGGTACTTGGGTAATTTTAGAGATGATGATTACGAATCCGCATTAGAAATTTAGAAATTCAAAATAGTAAATACAATATAGCGACGAACTTTTTTTAAAACTCAACTAATTTAAGTGGGAATGAGTTAAAGTGCTTTAGGCTACACATTTCAAATTCGTGTAGAATCACCTGAAAGGGAAAGATGGGATAGGTAAATAAAGACGAAATTGTACTTACCTCAGTTTGCACCTTTGGGTGTATATTTCTTTCGCTTTCGGTTTTAGAATGATGAGAAATTATATTTACTAAATTATAAAACTAAACCGCACCTTGCCCTTAAGGTTAACCAATCTTATCCCTTGGGTGAGGCACGAAAGGTTTTAGTTATTTGTTCTCAAACTACTTAAAATATGTTCATTTTACAACAATTAATAAGAAGACTGATAACCATAAAAGTTTGTTGTAAGGTATTATTTTTCTATATTCTAAACAATGAAGTTCAATTAACCATGAAACTTTAAGTACCCCGTGCTCCACATTTCCCTATTTGATGCATTATTTTAAATGTATCATGGTTTTTATTTTCATTCGTTCTTTGTATTGAAATAATGTTGAAAAATTCATAAAATGTATTACAACTTTATATTGTTTGTTAAAAACAATAGCTTAGAATGAGAAGCGTATAATTTCCGAAACTTCAGTTAAAAAACAAAAAAAATAGAAAATTTTTACTGTGCTCCATAATGATTATCATTTTTAGTTCATACTTTGGAGGAAATATAAAATTAAAACTAACTAAACTAAAGTAGCGTTCTGTTTTAGATTATACTAAAAATTGTTTAGATTTTTTCTATTATTTTAGTAATATTACCACTTACCTTATATAAATTAAATTAAACTAATGCAATTTCAAGTCTTCCTCTCGTGATCTTTAGTTTGATATCCCAGTTGATATGATTAGAAAAAACACTATTTTTTATTTCAACATATTTTAAATAAACTTGAACTTATAACACTGAAGTGATTAAAATGAATCATTAGCTTGTATTACATTAAAATTAACTCAAAAGTTATACAATTGGAAACTCAATTAAAGAGAAACGAACACCACCTTCGTAACCGAGTAGAAACTATACAACACTTTTACTGGATTTTCGAATACTATCAATTGCCGAATATTAAAAGAATTAACATCTTGTTTATTAAAAATTTAAAAATAATAACAAATAAATCACAAACTCAAACACTCAAACAAAGAAATAGTTCATAGTCGAAATGAAAAAATTATATTTTAAATTCGCTTTATATTTAGATTTAAAAATTTCCAATCACTATTAGTTTACCAAACAGTCACGTCCTAATATTATTTTATTCAGTTTTAATCTAACCCATTTTCCTACACAATTTAACAAAAAACCAAACACCTGACCGAAACACGTTTTTTTTTTTGTTTTTATATTTTATATTTTCAAGATTTTATACGGCAATTTGTCGTGTTCATGTATATACGCCAATTTGTCGTGTTCATGTAATTAAACAATAGTTCTATATATTAATTATATTCACAAAAATTGACTTTCACCGCCATAATTCCAAACAACTATTAACAATTATGTGTATAAAGTGTTACGAATTTTAAAATAAAATTTAGTAGCGTAAATTCTTACTAGTTATTATCAGTGAAACTATTATGAATCAATTTCAGGGTATTTGAAATAGTCTAAATGATATATTTTTTCTCAGCTTGGAATATGTAAACTTATTTGATTATTTTTCTATTTTTGAAATGTTTTTATGTTTTCTGATATAATATTATGGATGATGATTCAAGACCAATTTAAAAAAAAAACACATTTTAAAAGATAAATTCAAGACAATTCAGTGTTCAATTGGATCTCGTTGACTTATTGAATTTTTATTTTATTCTATATAACCCCGAGAAAAAAAGGTTTTATATAAACAGATATAATTAGATCTTTCTATACCATATATGAATATATCTAAATTCTGTCTCCAATCATATCTGAATATATATATAAATTTATGTATATGATTATATGATATTAGATATAATCATATATTGTCTGATATAAGCATATAATCAAGCTCTAGATCTGCATATATATAAAAATGTATAGACATACAGTCTGTTCAATGAAAAAGGAACCGCAATTTTTCTTACTTGCAGATGAAATATTTATTTATAATTTTTTTTATATTCAAGTATATTGAAAGTACTACGACGCATCCAATTAATAAATTGTGTTAGCTCCTTAAGATTGTACACAGGCCTTCCAACGAGTTGGAACTTCAATATGCCCCACACATTATCAATTGGATTGGTGTCTGGGGATTGGGATGGTCAGTCTAACTTTGTTATCTTATTTTATATAGAATCCTGCACAACTGACTCCGATGTTTGGGATTGTTATCCTCTTGTAAGATCCAATCATCATAGTTGGGTCCATACGTCAGTTTCACTGGTTTTAGAAGACCATACGGATAAATATGGACCATTTTCTTAACGTCCAAATGCTCGGTAGAGAGCTCTAAGCAATCAAAACCGTGTTCGGAAAATCATCCCCAAAAATTGATTTTTATTGGATGCTTGATAGTATGCTGGATGAAAAGGGCCTCGCAAGTGAACCAAACACGCTTCATGCGAGCCTACGCCCCCAAAGTCGATTCATCACTGAACACGATGTTCAACCAATCGTGATTCAAATTCTCAGTATCCCAGGCCGTTCGTTTTTCTAAATAGGTTTCAGAAAAAAATGGGTTTTGATATCGTAGCACGGTATTCTACGTTTGCCTCTCTGATTGTATTGATGCTGTCGTGAATTATCTTTTTTTGCCAGTTAAGCCTTCGCAATTGAGCAATCTTAAAGCGGAGTTGCGCTTAAACACCTGCAGTATCACTTTATCCTCCTTCTTAGTAGTTGCTCTCTTCACTACCCCGTTCGACTCCAAACACCGGCTTACATACTTCTGCTTTCAATAGCTGTGAAACACAACCTAAATAACGCAGCTTGCTCAAAATTTGACAGTAGTCTATTAATAGATGGCAACTTTCGGGGAATTCAAAAAATCATAGACTTATCAAACTGCCTTCGTATTCTGGGATATGTATGAATCCTACCAATATTCAGATCCAAGCAAATGTAAGTTTGTGAATCTAATCATGATGATTTGGCATCTTTTCATATATTTTAAGTTAACAATTAAAAATTATAAGGGACGTTATATTCTTAATATAAAGACAGTTTTTAATATAAGAAGGGTTTTTAATATAAGGAGGGTTAAAAGGGGTAAATAGGAAAAATAAACTTATTCTAATATTAAAATACCTCTGCAATAACACCCGTCATTAAAATAAATATTAACTCTAATTTTTACCATATTTTATCTTCACTTGTTTTTCCAAATTTTGCTCAATTTAAAAAGTGAAAATTGTCAATCAAAGAAGTGATTTTAATTTAAATTATACCTACAATAAAAGAAACATTCAAGTCCACGCCAAATGATTTTCCTAGCCTAGAAAGATAAAATTGAGTTGTCTAAAATGAAATTCAAAGGAGAGATGCCAGTTTATTTTTCTATTAGCAAAATTTTATCTGAATACGTTACATTCACATCTTTTTCTACGTTCCCGAGGCCGACGACGGCAAACATCGAGTTAACGGACAAAAAATAAAAAAATAAAAATGTGGACAAATTGAATTTTCTGGCTTTTAAATAACAAAAATTCATTATAAGAGTTTTTTGTATAGGTACGACAACAAAATTAAAAGTACAAAAACCCAACCTTAGATAGGGATATGATGCCGCCGTATATGTCATACCTGTGGATATTTCTTCTCAGCCAACAATTAAAACTACTTTTTTAATTTTTGTTCACGGAATATAAAGTGAGTTCTTTCGTTCCTTTGATGACTTTGGATGAGTCAATTTAATTTTCAACGAAAGCTGTGTGCAGCTTAAAAAGTTACGTACGTGGAGGGGACTATCTAAATTAAAAAAAAATTTGACTTAAATTAGAATTTCGCTCTCTGTCTGTCTAAAGGTTGGACACATTGCACTGGTCTGTTTTCGTAGTTCATTAAAAAGGCTGATGTTTTTTAAATTCCGCATAATTGAAATTGCCTGTGCTAGGTAGAGTTTGTTTGATGAGGCGAATTAGAGGTAAAATTTTTACATATATTTTTAACGTGATATTAGTAAAGGCTTTTTGCATTAAGATTATTTTATTTCTAGTTGTTGAAAATTAGCTAAATTTTAAAGTGGAAACAGAATAATTAGTATAATTAGTTTAAAATGAATTTCTTTTGTTTTTTCAATATTAAAAGCCATAATCTGCTAGTTAACAAAAAATCAATTCCGAGATAATTATATTCAAATCTATTATTAAAATAATTAAATTCAATAAATCGAATCCAATATTACCTTAATAGAATTACACAAAAGTAAATAAGTAAAGTATAGAAATTAAAATTAGTCTCTTATCACATCGAAGTAAAAAGGGGTAGTAGTAATACCAACACATGACATCCTGAATAATTGATCTACTCACTCATAGGCTCCTTATTTCAACCCTAAGATGTTTACTTAGGCAGACGCAATATCAAAACTGCGTAACTCCTCCATGCAAATTCCAGATCCTAGTTTTATTCTTATAAAATGTTTAAAATTTCTGGACAATACCTCTCCTTACACTATATCAAATAATAAATACTAGGTATACCTTGTACCGAAAGAAAAGTTATATGAAAACAAAGTAAATAGAGATGGAATCAGAGATTTGTTTTATACACCTTCAGAAAGAAAATTTGAATGAATATTTATCAAATAACCGCTCTTCATTCTAGAACTACTAAAGTCAAAACAAGAAACATTTTTCTGTATATTTTCGTCTTTAAGGAAGACATTTATTAAATTAAGAATAAGCCTATATAAAATATTAAACAACAATGGAAAGAAAAATTAAAACCACTTCCATCTCGAAATTCCTTATGACCTGCACTATTTCACTGAAATATGACTACAAAAACTTATTCTACATTTTTTACACAAGCCGGATTAAAAGACCCAAAAACCTAAAAAAAACGCATGTTAAATAAAAATTAAAACTTCTCCCAGCTGTCCATGACCATGCATGACAATTTAGCATACAGACAAGCACGCATTCCTGTAATATATTCACATTTTGAACGTGATAACATGAAAGGAAAAGTGATTTGTAGTTTTCCTGTAATATTGCTGTTTTCTAATTTTTGGGCAAATGGAAAGTTCCTCCAAAATTGCACAAAAGCGGAAAGATTTCCTTTGCTACACTTAAGCAAAAAAAGGCGAGAAAAACCAATATTGACTTTCTTTTACTTGTTTCTTGAGCGCAATTTCGTTAATACATATAGCGTTTATTTAATTATGCTTTTGAAAGAAAATCTTGAAGATTTACGTACTTACATTTCATTAGTTTCATCAAAATCGATGCTGTAGCTTTAGTATACATAATAAATAAAATTAACTGTCAAAAGGACAAATTTTCTCTGTTTAAGGTGTGTAACACGTGACGTAATTAGTTACGCACTTATTACACTCACCAAACCGAAACGTACAAAATTTTGTAACGTGAAAGGCAATAGGATGCACTTTCGTTCCATGATCTATTCATTGGGAGAGCTGTTTTGTGCGGTGATGTTCAAATTTCAAATAAAACCTCGTCACTGCATAGTTAAATTCTGTAAATGCATTCGGGGTATCATGCATATCCGCCCTATGAGATAGATGCTGAACCCATTGACCACACTCTCCCGATAAACATAAGATTTGAATTAGGGCAACTGGTCTCCTGATATCCATGCATTAATGCAGGAGGAAAGATAATTATGCGAACTACAAAGTGCAATATGAACGTATAAGCATTTTAGTCCAAGTCCGGAATCTACGTTGGTTCCGTTTGCTTGCTCCGCTGCATATTGCACTTTCATGTATGCAAATTTTCGCCTAGAATAGACCATAGAAAATGCGAAACAACAGCCGAGATAACGTTTAATGCTTATTAAACTTAATGAAAGTACAGATTCTTGAGGCCCGCTCCTAGATGTAACAAACATTGATGCATGCTCTGAAAATTAGATCTGTGGAAAGGGGATGTGACAGTGGCGCTCGTTATTTCTGCATTTCGATAGGAATATAATGCCCCCCCTCCGGTCTATTTGATATTTTCCGCCTTACTCTCAATTCCTTTAGTTTGTCATCCGTGCTAGGGAAGCATATTTTACACTTACTGTATACATTAATTTTAAACGGATTGGAGTTGACTGTAACTCGTAGTAAATCAAAGTAGTTAATAATAATATAGACTTATGTTATACTGCTACAGTCCTTTTAATGCTCTTACATTTGTAATAAACATTTTTCACAACTCTAGACAAAACGTTGCTTTAATCTATACAGTACCCGGATTTGAAATATTACCAACTTTCAACCTTTTTCTCCTTACTCTCGGAGGAGGTGAAGGTAGTAAAATAGATCCGAGGATTTGGATTTGACCTAGATAGGCCCTCCTTATAGGCTGTAAATCCTATCAGTAATATCAGTAATATCAGTAAAATACAATATATGCTCTCTATACATGAATTAGTGAGAGGCACAGCGAAACAGTGAATTTTCACCCTTTTATATAAAGTAAATCCATATTTTGAAATATGGGTGTATTTATATTTAATCACCAGTGAAAATTCACAATTTTTCACTGTTTTACAATATTTCGTTTTCAGAGATCGTGCAGAAATACTCTTATTAAATCAACACATCGTAAGTTGATTCCAATTTTATTATGAAAAGTATTAAAATTGTTAGGCAAATTAAAAAATTTCAAGAAAATTAAAATTTATATATGTAGCTACTGTTTTACTACCTTCACTTCTTTTGAAAGTGAGGACCAAAAGGCTGAAAGTTGGTGTTGAAGAATTTGGCAGTAGTAAAATAGGAGAATGAATCGATCGAATGAATTGAGTTTTACTGAGAAGGAATTATAGGATAAAACTAGGAGCTTTAGTATTGAGTAGTAGCTTCAAGTAAGAGAAGTTAGAAGGAGGGAAATTTTTGTTAGTTTCGCAAATTCGAATTTTTTTAAAATTTATTCAAGGGTATTTAAAACAGCAAAATTTGTTGCTGTTGTAATTTTATTCACATTTTTATAGTGCAGTTTTTAGATATAACAGACATTTGTATGAAAAGTGTGCGGCATTTTTTGAATTTCTGAATTATTACTATAATGTTTTAATAAAAGGGATATATATTTCAATTTTTTGTAGTGAACTCACTGATTGATGTTGTGAATAATTCAAGCGATTGCCAATAAGCATTTAAACCAGGGAAAGAGATTCTTGATAAGAGGTATCCATGCGATAATCAGCCACTCTTCTATCCGAATGATCCCTGGAGTGTTCCTTTTGATGAATTTCAAAGAGAGTTCATCAGTTTGCGCCGCGCACCTTTCAATTAATTATTCACCGACAACCCCCATAAATATTACCTGAGGGTGCAGTGAACTGCAAATAAAAACTCAGATCTAATGACACTCACAAGATATAGGTAGAAAATTACCAATGAGCCACTCGGGGTGCTATTGGAGCAAATGGAACGGGGTGTCAACTTTCGCACTTCAACAGAGTCCTCTTTATAGGAAATGGGAGCCCTTCCATTAGTGTAACGCAAATTAACTTTTTAGCACGAAAGCTGATTTCTAACAGGTATTCAGATTTTTTAATGAGCGCCACCTGCCATTTGTAGATAATCAGCGATGTGCTTTTGTAAATATTGGATGATTGGCTGAGTCCCATCGAGTTGGAATTGGATCGGCAAGTGCTTCCTGATGAGAAGCACCTGGATTTGCCTGGTGTTTTTTTTTTTCCTATATTTTCTGCAAATCAAAAAGATTTAAATTTGCACAGAACTAAACACACAGAACCCATCAAATAATTCTATGTGAGGGGTGCTCTTTAGTTAGCTCATGTTCAGACATGGATTCGGTTAAGTCTGTCTAAGCCAACAAAAACACGCTGTTATTATCTTTACTGAATAATGTAACACATTTTCTATTGAAAGTATACATTTAAGGATTTTTGAATCAGTAATTGAATAATTAACTTGTTAGCATATTATTTATACCATACATAAATATGCATTTGTTAGAATAGATAGCAGCTTAATACCACAATATATTTAGTTGGAATACTTTACTTTTTGAAGCTGTACTTCGTATAAAAACAATGAATTGAAATTGAGTGATGAAACAGTGATGAGGAATTAATCAGCAAGGCTATCTTATATCATA
Source organism: Philonicus albiceps (assembly GCA_963969385.1). Lineage (NCBI taxonomy): Eukaryota > Metazoa > Arthropoda > Insecta > Diptera > Asilidae > Philonicus > Philonicus albiceps. The sequence goes on along the minus strand of OZ017773.1, from coordinate 6,363,083 downwards.
AATTATCTTATAACTCATTTATTTGGTTTCCAGTCAAAAATATCACTCATTTCAAAAAATCAATATTTTTTAAAATTACGATCAAAATAGATTGCTTGCAAGTTGTTTTGACGAATTTCGAAATATTTCTAATCACAATATGGAAGTTTAAAAAAGCGATCTGTTATTATAGCATTTCGGTTAAGTGTAAAGTTCCGTAGCTCTTACTACAAACGATAAAATTAGTTAAAAGAAGGTCTTATGGTAAATTGGTCTCAGCATTTAAATCGAGCCCATAAAATACACATCAGTGTATTTTATCGCTGAAGATCGAGTTGTATAACACCACACCTTTATTGTACCTAATCCACGATGTTATAAAACTATCAAAATTATTGTAGTTCGAAATGTGTTTTTGCAGTTTTTCCCAAATACTTGTTTCAGTCCAAATAAGCATAACTTGGTCGACTATATCTCGTAAACTATTTGACTCTAGTAAGTCGTGTTATTTTTTAAAGTAATTCTAGTCTATGTGCTAATCTTCTAGATGTTTTTCAGAATTTTTCGAAATTGTGGGCTTTCACAATATAAACTTCGAAATACCATCTGTAGTACATATATCTAATCTATATATGTTCGTTTTAGGCGTTACGATTAGTTTAGTTAAACCGTATTGTGGATAGGATGCCTAATTTCGCCTTTTATCTCTCGCCATTTATTCCAAAAGTAATAATTGGAAAAATATTCAAAAGAATTTAGTAAGTATGCAGCATCACTATTCATATACTTATTTTTTCAGTATATTCTATAATTCATTGGTAAGGAATACTCATAGTGCGAGGTTCTGCTACTGATTTCAAATAATGTTTTTGTAATTGGCAAAATCGGTTAATAATCGGTTTTTGTAATTGGCATAATCGGTTATACGAGGGCAGTTTGATAAGTCAGTGACTTTTTGAATAATAGATATTTTCTGATCTTTTACTGATTATCGCACACTTGGTGTGAAAGAAGGACATAAGCTAAAGTTGTCTCGATCGACATACTCTGGCTATTTTTTATTAAAACTAATAACTTGCTTATAAGTAAACACAATACTTTAAAAAAAACTACTTCAATTATAACAAAACTACATGAATTGTTTTGATAGTTTTCTAATATTACCCCAAACTGGAGTCTAATGTTCAAATCGGATGCTTTGGTTTTTGTATGATTTGCAATTTATTTTATTATATCTGTATTGTAGGATGTATATATAAATTATAGGAGGCGGGCATTATGGAACAGCACTTAGATCATGCGGCCGTACGTACCTCAGTAGAATATCTATCATCACTGCTAATCTCGTTGCCCTATTTAAGGGATTAATCTGTAGGTAAACTTCAAAAATCAATTTCTTTTCGAAAGTAAATGTTTTCAAAAATATTGTCTGAAAATTCTAGATTGATCAGAACATTCTAACTATATTTGTTGATATTTTAAACATGAATATCTGAACGCGCTCTATTACTCCGGCTGCAGCTAAGCCGCTTACGTTTTTTGGTTCTACGTTTTCCAATTCTCGGAAACTACTCAACCGATCCTCTTGAAATTTTACCCACATATTCTTAGCATGTATGTACTTCGATATTTTTTATTGCAAAAGTCAGTGAAAGAAGTAATCTGTTTTTTTCGAAAATACTGCGTTATTTTGTTAATTATGTATAAAAAGTAATAATTGTAGTTCGGAACAAAGCCACAGTTATACTTTATCGAATAACATTTCATTTTTATATTTTAGACGATTTGTTGCAGAGAAATCGACAACGTAAGTCACCTGCCTACTTTTGAAAGCCTTACCTTTGTATACCATTTTTGCATATAAATATTTTGTAAAATTTAAAAAAATGTTTTCGTATGTTTAAAGGAATGAACCCAACAACTTTTATATTAATATTTATCATAGTAAAGTCAAAACATACATAAAAAATAGCCTTCTTTTCAAGCGTCTAAATTAGACTAATCCTTTAACATATAAAATAAGTACTATAGTAGTAATATTTCGTAATTTACATTTTTAAAAGGCTATATAAAAGCTACTTCGACATTTGTCTTTATGTCTTTATTAAGTAAAAATTAGAGAAAACAAAGTCCGGGTTGGAACATTTTCCTCTATGTAGGTAAGTATAGAAGAGTTGTTTTATAAAATCGAGGATTATCCTAAAGTACATTCTAATCGAATCTAGACATTCATACAAATTCGTTGTTCAAATGCTGATTTGGAGTACTTTTCTTAAGCTCCTCAAAGCCGCTTTAGTTTCCGATTTCGTGTGTATCGCGAAGAAGCTCAGATTTCGCCAATTACCCGGATTTTCGCAAGGTTCGCGACTGGTCCACACAGTCCGCCGCGTTGTATAATCAAAGTAGGCAGAAAACAAATCAAGTGGCCTGGCAGCCGGATCGGGATTATATTTAAAAGCTTTTGGAAAACGCGAGGGCCACATATGCGCCCAGCCCAGCCCTAGGCCCAGGTTCGAATCCATCCTATGTTCGGCTCGAACCCGTCGTATTAGGTTTACCAAGGAGGCTTAGGAAACGCGATGCCGGGTGAGGTTCTTTCTCCAAATATCGATCTGCGGGAAGTAGGCGCCAGAGCTCCACGGAACTGGTCTTTTTCATATTTCGTTGCGTATGTACCACAATCAGTTCGTTCTCCTATTTCAGCGGGAAGGCTAACTCTAGCTGAAGCCCCCACGGGCCGTGGGGTGCTCATCCTCCGCGGAAAAATAAAACAAGAAGCCTAAACGAGCCTCTACTCGTTTCCAGTTTAACGTGGCAAATCATTGCAGGTCCGCGGAGTCGTTCTTTTTTACTTTGTTGGTGGCCAATTCTGTTGCAAAAATTTGCATTTCTGGGTTTCTCTTCACCTTTTCCTCTGGACTTCTGCTGCGTTTTTTCGCGAGACGAACACTAGGCTCCGCCCAGAGTGTTTGGTCACGCAAGGCATGATTGGTCCAGGAGAATTAATCGCATCGATATCGATCGAAGGGCAATGCAAGTTGCAGTTTTATTATCTGCCCAGACTATGAACTTGCAACTATTGAGGGGCTCATACGCGGGGATGGGCAGCCAATCGTATGTGACATTTATTAGAATTTCGTTAAGTGCCTGCATTGCATTTAATTTTTCTTTTTTTTTTTTTTTGTTTTTTTGTTAAACGTTGTATGCCAGCGAGCCTCCACTATACCGCCGGACTCTTTCATACTTTGAACGGGGGCGCGGTGCGGTGCTCTTTTGACCTGCATTACGCAACACTCTCGTTAGGGGCCTAACGTGATTGTAGTCTTAGAACTGAACTTTTCATGTGGATCCGTTCCCGTACGCTGAACGACGTTCGTTAGCGTCGATGAGCGTAATGCCATTGGGAATTGACAGAGTTTCCCCCATTTTAGAGGTCCGTTTTTATGCATGCACTATGCTTCGCTGCTCCTCTACTCTGATAATGGATTTTCTGCAGCAGCTAACAATTTTCAAAATAATTCACTTTTATATTAATTCGTAGTGTTCTGCATCACCATTACGCTTTTTAATCGTTCGATCAAAAGCGTAAAAACTCTGCCAAGATATTCAGTAGATATGTTTCGTTCTATATATCTAAAAAAGTACAATGTAAATAATGTTTCTTCTCATCTAAATTTTTAGTACTTTAATTAAAAGAAAATTGGCATATTAAGAATTAAATCAATTGGCATATCAAGAATTAAGGAGTAAAATACACCTATATATTGTTGGAACATAAGTTCGTATAGATTTTTTTAAAAATATATGTTTTTAACCCGAAATAACTAAACATTCGTATGATAGACTACCGGACCCTACCACTTTTAACAAATACCAAAATTGGAAACGCTAATATTTGCCACATTTCTATTTTTTGATTAAAATGTTATAATTTTAATTCTTAAGTTAGGCTAATTTCCTTGAAATAAAGAAAGAAAATATAAAAATATAAATGTTTTTAATTTGTACTCTATGAGTAGAATGATTAGTTTCAAAGTAACACTAATTTAAGTTTAGTTATTTAGAGTAAATTGCGATTTTATATTTGAAATAAAGGCATATACTCGCCACAGATTTTAAATTTAAGATATTTAAAATTAATCGATTGATTAACCATTTGCATAATTAGAAAGTAATAATTGCAACGGGATTAAATGTAAAAGAAATAAGCGATTAATATGAGGTATAATTTCAGCGTAATACTGTAACAATAAATAAAGTGTAATGAAATAACTTTTGAATAGCAGAATACGTTTAGATATTATTTTGATAGACTAACTATCTCAAGATATTTGGTATGGTTCTACATGCTTCGTTTTCTTTTGAGAATCATATTGTTACAAAATTTGCTTTAATTTATGCTTTACTTGCTTATGCTTGTTTTAATATAGCCTATGTTAACACTGGCTTTCGATCCGAACGATCGTAGTATCTACTGCAGGAGCACCAGGCCAAACCATACTAAACGGATCAGTCTGGCGCCCTGGATTGAAATGCCGATTGTATTTTCTACTTATTTGGGCTTATCTGCCTCGGCGAACGAGTCTAATTCTTAAAATCTTGTCCCCATATCATGTGGTATGGGCGGAGGCAATCGCGTAAATTTGTCAACCAGCCGCTCGGCTACCACAACCGCAACAACATTAAATCAATTGCTATTAAAGCTAAAACTATTCCAACATTTACAACAAATACGGTCACTATTGGAAAGTATGCATTGGATATTCAGAGGTAAAAGTTTAGGTAATTAAAAGTTTGGAATGGACAAAACATAAAGAGAATAATGATAATATTAGTAAGAATTTAATTATGATTTTAAATTAAATAATAAACCAACAAAAACTGAAGAATTTGTAGTTGCGGCAAAATTCAAGTACAGTTCAAATACACTGCACAATAAATTTTTGGGAAGAATTCAACTTTAATCTGTCGAGAAAAAGAACTAAAATTGTAAAGCCATTCTCCGAAAAACTTTTATTTAAATCTATGAAATTTAGCAATCGTTTCATCTTCAATTTATACCTTTCCAGAAAAATATTGGGATACTATCCGTGATAGCTGTGCAAACATCACGTTTTTCAATAATGCACCGATGATACTGTTTAAAATTCTGTCAAAAGGAAATTTAACAGGTGCCTTAATTATTACAAAATATGGCTTACAATTGACAGTATACGAATTTCAAGTTTGGTCGCATTGCTATAGCAAAATAATAAGTTTATGCCGGTTGCTATCGGATAAATATCAGCAGTACGAGGCGATTTCACCATGATTTCAATTAGCAATAATTTCACTGAATTATCCGGCAGATATGGCTTTTAATCTAAATTAATTAACATGTGTGAAAACGCTACGCCATCGCTGCCCGAAAAACCAATTTTATGGCCTAATGATGTTATCGCCTCTGATTTAAACGCGGACAATTAACACAAATATCAATTTATATCAATTAGAGGTAGAATGGTTTGCCACCATTGGCGCATCGGTGGCTCATCGAATACACCCCGCACGGAGTTCAATATTATTTCAAAAATTTTATTTACTGCATAAATCTGTTATCAGCTTACAGGATGCCATTTAATTTTCACGCCGATTGTGGATAAAGTTCGCCTGTCGCCCGCAATATGCCCGTGGTAAATGATAATCGCACAGTGTGTGACAAAGCCCATCGCGATTTTGAAAATAAAACCAACCAGGAACTCCTGCCGGATGGAAATGTATAGCTCTACTCTACACTCTACCTCCTCCAAATATTCGCAAATGAAATTGTATGCCGATAATAAAATAAAAAACAGCCGAGACTCCAGGAATAGAGTTACATTGAAGAATCGGCGAAAATTGCATCTTGGGGGTTTTACAGAAGCATAATCGCTAAATGAGGGAGTGAGTGGAGAAAAATTGAATAATACTAAAATTTAACTTCGTTGTTTTTTTTAAATATAGGGAGATTAATTGGAAAAGTAATATTTTATATGCATACCTACCATAAAATATATGCAATTAAAAATTCAAACAAAATAGAAGTTACCAATTCATAAGATCAAGATCATGAGATCTTACTTTGTAAGCCTATGTTTTCCGGTTTTAGTACAACGAACATTATGTTATACAAAATAACTTAAGATCAGCAATAAGAACACTAAGGCTTACAAATTTTTAGGTCTTATACCAACAAAATTATTAATGTTTATTTACTAACCTGTGAAAATTCATCATATTTTTAGTACTTCGATAATATAAAATATTTACTCATGTGAAATTGGAAGAAGAACAATATAAATTTGTTTCCAATGTAGTTACGAGAATAATTAGTTTAACGTTTAAGAAAAATGGGAAACTGATTACAAATGTCCTTGATTTTTCAAACTTCTACTGTAGACAAAAAGTTATAAGACTGTATTTTTATATGAACAGCCGAGGTGCACTATATTTATTTGATAGGTTTGTATGACTGTTATGAATAGCTGACAGACATTTCATAGTATTTACTTTAATAGAGTAGTATTATAACGTCTTTTGTGATTATTAACAATTTGTTGTGACTGCTTTTTAATATGAATAAATTTATTGAACAATAAATTATGCATTAAATTTTGTTTAAAAAAAAGATTTTTTTATATAGACACGTTAAAAATGTTAGGGTGATCAGTGTTTATTAAGATCACAAGTTTTTAAATGGTACAAATCATTTTGTGAGGGTAATGAATTACTTGAATTTGTTCAGGAAGGCCATCAACCTTATGAAGAAAATATCAACAAAATCCAAAAAGTTTGTACTTTTAAATCGTCGATTGACTCAAAGAGACCTTGTAGACATTGTTGGTATATTAAAAGGAACTATACAAACAATAAAAGACCAAAGGCCATAAAGGCCAATTTGGGCTTGTCTTATGAATTTTTTTGAAAAGTATTATTATTCGTTAGTATTTCATCAAAAACCTAATGAATGCTGTTTCGCAAGCACCATATTCGCCAGATATGTCTCCTTGTGACTTTCTTCTATTTCCTCGTTTGAAATTGCCACTTCGTTAACATCGTTTTGAGTCAATAAAAGCCATCCAAGAGAAATCGTTGGCTATTTTGAAGGCTATATCGGAAATTGAATATAATAAATGTGTTAAAGACTGGAAGAAAGGTTGGAATAAGTGAGAGGGCATTACTTTGAAGGAGACATAATAAATTTGGATGAATAAAATATTTTCTGTGTGTTTTATTTAATCAGTCTCATTACTTTTTGTCCACAGTAGTGTGTTAATGAAAAATTAATAATATTATAATAGTATTATTGGCATTTCTAATAAAACCTTCTATCTTCATTAGCCCCCTCAAATATCAGTTTCTCTGCCTGACGATGACATGACGTCCTCTAATTTGCAAAGTGCCCTTGCAGTGAAGATGATAATTTTGTAAAATTTCGTCCACCATGAAATGAATGAAATGTGCTTCCAGTTTCAGTTCCAAGATCGGTCCACCTGAGGTGATGCCACACTCCTTTCTAGAAGGGATGGACCAAATTAAGTTAAATCTTCGCCAACCTCATCAAATAGTTGTTTCATAATTTCGTATAAGATCCTAGAGCTCGCAATTGCTGCATAGGTCTTCATAGTGAATTCAATTAAGAATTTCAGCTTTCAGGTCCAGAGCATAAGCAAAAGTTTCAATGGTTCGTCGTAGTCTCATGTCACCCAAAATTGTTCATATGTCCCTTCTTTGGATCAGTTGCCTCCTCGGCCCTCTTGTCCGGAGCTATTCGAAAGGAAATTTGCATATGCCAGAACCAAAATTGCCACTACAATGGTGCCGTTGGACAGCATACACGAACAAAATTATTGATTAGCACTTCTCATTTATGCAGACTTAAACTTAATTAGAACTCATCACCCCGAACTTACGTCACAAGTTCCACATGCCCGGAACGACGGGGGCAGGCTTACAAGGAAGAAAGCCCACAGCCCGACCAGGCATCGACCATCACGGCCGTTGTTGTTGCTTTAATTAGAATGAAATTTGCTAGAGTGTTGTTAATCATGGACTTGCATTTTCGGAATATAATTAAGGTACGTTACTCCCGTTAGTACGTTTCCAGGGCCTCTAGACCTCGCTCTAATTTAGGTTGACTTTAAGGTAATTGCTGCTCGCCTTGCCCTCGAATTCGCAGTGACGAAGAAAATTGCCGGCTCGGAATTGCAGCTAATGTGTTTGTGGTCTCATTACAATCTTAAATTGCCCGAATTTCATTAGGGCCAGCTGAACCTGGACTACTCGTTTTATTCTGCAGCAACTCCTTTGCTGCACCTCCGCTCCCTCTTTCTCTATCCATTTCTGTATGTGTTTAATTGAAATTCATAATTGAATTGTACGCCACGATTGACGCTCTGCCCTCAACTCTCGTAATTAATATCGATTTTGCCGGATTATGATCGCTGCTCGCATAGTCATTTTGTTACGATCTCTTAAGACGCATGCAACTGATACAAATTGAGTTCAATCGAACAAAGCAAATTTTTGTTACTTCCATTCCGATGTAAACAACTTTCGATAATAACATAATTTGCAAACACATTTCAAGTCAAGTTGTCGTATTTTATGCAGTGTTATTGCAAATAACTTCGGAATGCAAAATATAAAACAGCATACTACCACGAACATTTTAATGTATTAATCACTTTCGACATCAAATGAATGTTCCATAAATTTTCATCAAAATCCATGAAAATACCTTTTTAAACCCAATCTGGTATAATTCGAATATTTAGAATGCTAAGTAGTAATGAGCAAAACAAGACTAATATGCCAAGACTACGTACGAAAGGCTTGGTACTGATCTTGGTTTGGTCTTACATCATTTGACTTAGTCTCGATCTTGGTCTAAGAGTAATTTGCAAGATTCTTGAAATCTTGCATTTTCGTACTCAAATATTTTAGATAACTTGCTTACTTTTAATTAGTAAAACTAATAAGAAAAACGAGTAAATGACAGTGAGCTATACTGAAAACTACGATACTTGTAATTTTTTAAACATTAATAGCTTATTATTTAATGGTTATTGCTAGTAAAGAAAACAATATTTCTTTTTTATAAAATGTCGTAATACCACAGAACAATTTTGTGAAATCAGTTCGACTTATTTCTAAGTATTTTTATAGTAATATTAGGTAAGGCGAGTTTGGGTAGACAAACAACATATTTTATTTTGATATTCCTAAAACCTCACTCATGTTTCAAAGCGAAAAACATTCCCAATTATATTTACTTAAGATATCAAGAGTAAGCATAATTTTAGTTCTTCATAATTTTTTTTTAAAGTTTTATTTTAGTACAATAGTTTTTTCAAGGTATCACTGGAAAATACGCGATCATCACTGTGCAGAATTGCCCTAACAAGTTTTTTTAGATATACAGACAACTAGAGTTTAAGACAATTTCAGCAGGATATAGTTGATTTTCTCCTATTGTTCTCTCAAAATTAGTAATTTTTGCGACTGAAAGAATTTTTTATATGTATGTATAGTTTTTGTACTAACTAACAAAATTATTAATAAAGGCAGTATGGCCCTATGTCCTTTGCTGTTCTTTTATTGTACAAGCCTTAATCTTTAAAGCCGAAGAAGATAAAGTTGCGTGGAGAATTTTAATTATACATACTAAAATAAAATTTAAAGCTTATTGCTCTTGAGACTATCTGAAGTAAACAATTTGAAATTGATAATTGGAAAAGTTTTCCGCTCTAAAACATGAGTTATATTTTAGGATTTTGCTTACCCAAACTCACAATACCTGCTATTACTATAAAAATAATTGGATATAAGTCGAACTAATTTAACAAACTTAACTTGCTGGTTTTATGGCAATTTCCACCACTGTACTCTGTTGTTACTCTGTTCAAGTATAGTCAACAATAAAAACAGAATAAAAATAGAAGAGAAAATTTCCCCTTATTATTTCCTTATTTTCTTAAAAATTCTAGAGTAGAAAGAATTGAGATATTTTCGTAAATTTAATTATAAAAGAAACACCTCCATAAGGAAAAATTTTTTTATTTGGATCACAAAATTAGTTGGGTGTAAACAAGTTCCTGGAATTTAATTTACCCCAGTCATGTAATGTTTTTGAAATGCCTTTTTGAAGTTTAAAAATATTAAAAAAGAAGTATTAATCATTCAATTTTAATCATTACATCTTTTGAATGCGTTTTGTACGAGGTCTATTCAAAAAGTATGGCGAATTTTGAATTTCCGCTGCTACGTATATTGATTTTCGATTTTTTATGGCATTATGTTGATACTCGTGTCCCTCACTTATGCTGACTAGTTCGGCTATTTTGAATATTCAGTTAATTTTTGATAGCTATTTGTCTTGGTCGTATTTTGGCTCGTCTTCGATTTTTGCCATTAGAACTACAAGCGAATTATTTCAAAAATTTTCATTTTAAAGCATTTTTATTCTCTCAATGAAAATTCATGACGTATTTTACAAAAATACCCTAATTATTCTTTATTCATATATTTTTTCAAATGTATATAAATAAATTTTAAGAAGACATGGCATGAATTTTCTTAGAGAGAATAAATTTAAAATAAATTAACACGAGTCAAAATGACCCCGTTTGTAAATCTTGGGTTAAATAAATCGAGTTTCATTAAATATGAGATGAAAATATCGTTACAGGTTCAATATATTTTATAAATAAATAAATTGCATATTTGTATAATTATAAAATGTTTATATATGGATTTGTAGACGCTCTTAATTTGTGGAGGTCCCAGCTCTGGAAACATTTAAAAGATGCTTAGGTCTATTTGCTATCATGCGACAACACAGTCACTAAAAACATGGCATTGCAACCATTTACATCGAGAGGCAAGGTCAATTTAGAACAAGGGCAAATATTAAATATTGAATTGAAAATAAAAACAAAAAATATTTGTTTAGAATTTAAACTCCAGCATACATTCTTAAGTTCAAAGTTGCAAGCTGTCGAAGACTAGATGCAGCCAAAACGCAATTTCTGTCGAGCCCTTAAAAAATTCATCCCCGCAGTGGAATGTCCTTCACGCTCCACTTAAGCAATTTCACACATCCGTCATACTGTCGTCGTCGGTGGAATTTTGTAATGAGGGGAATGAATGCTAACCACGTCCTCCTCCTTTATTCTGGCTCTTAATGATCTATGTACAGAGTACTCCTTGCAGCCGTTGTTTGTCTGGCATGTAGGACAGAGGCTGAGATTTCTTTCCTGGTCCTCCAGTTACTCCACTTGTCCTCTATTTTGTTCCGTTTCTCCTTATGCCCTTTTTTAATGTTTTTATTTTTAGTCATTTGACAATGCTCCCCGTTGGACAAGGCACTAGAAGTGTCTTTGTTTAATTATTTCATAAACCCTAAGGTAATTTGTGTTCATTATTTCTTTGACTTTTCACTTTGAATGTTGTCTCATTATCATTGGGACTCTCTGCATTTTGTCCTTGTCCCCGGTGAATTGCAGCACATTCTGCCGTATTTTATATGATGCCATAACGGACTCGTTATATGAGAACACTACAAGAATGCAAAATAAGGTGGAGAGCAACTTAATTGTCCTATGGAGCCCCATTTTAATTGCACAACTCCGCTTAATGAGATAATCACTGATAGCCAGTTTTTCTGTTCGCGCAATCGCCCTTTTAGAGATAACGCATGCGAAATGCATTTTTTAACAGTTTTTGTTTTTCGCATTCAAGTCATACGCTGAGTTTAAAAATCACACTGTAATAAGTGAAAAAAGCACTCAGCTAAAAAATGCTATACACCATCTTCTCTCCTTTATCAGCCGCATATCCAAGAATAACTTTTCGGAGGAGGTCATACAGGGGAAAACAAACTAAAACTACAACTACATTATATACAAGTAACTATCCTATAACATGGTAGATAGTAAATGTCGTGTTGTGAGAAACCGTGTTATAGGAAACTAAGAACGAGTACAAAATATGGGGATCCACCAATTGAACACTTAAAAGACACTAAACTACTAGACTAAGCTCAAAATGCACATTAGCAATGTAACAACACGCAGTCAATTTAGAATTTTACTCAAATCTAGCAATACTGCAGTTCTGCTACTGCATTTAACGTTTCATTAACATTCCCTCATTTTCATTGAGTCAAAGGTTATATTAATTCCAAAAGAATATCAATTTGAGATAATACAGGTGTCGCCCCAATTTTACTTTATTTTTTTTAAATACATTTATCTATTATGGACGAATGGATAGTGCGTAATTTAATTTTTATAACAGTGTTATAAAATGATTTCTACAATTTCAGTACAGTGTTAGAACGAAACTGTGTTAGGGTTTCCTAAAATTTCAATCGTATAAAAGAGAAACCGTGTTGTAAGAGAGTTAACTGAAAATATATATGTGGGAATTACTCAACAAAAGCCTACGACTTTGACCAGGGAATAGAGCTCTAACCTATGTCCATCGAATTGGGATTTCGATGCTTTCTAACCAACTGAACTGCCCATGACTGACTACCACTGACTTTTTTGAAATATAAAGAAAATATGTTTGGAGTTTTTATAAAGAAACGAAAGACTTTTTATTTTATTTAGTTTTTATTATATTTATTATCATTCTAGCCGAAACAAAAACTAAAATAATTTGTTGTGGAAGTATTCATAAAGAGATCAAAAGTAGAAAAACTGAAAAATTTTATACCAACCAAAGCTAATCATTATCTCCAAGCATAGAAGGTAGAACATTGTAGTCTTGAGGCTCCCCAACTCCTTCTAATCTGGGAGCATAAGGGTTTGATAGGTAGAAAGCATGATGGACTGGTGGAACAAATTTTAAAATTATCTTAATGTCTTGTATCTTGTTATATGTGAGGGGCTTAGCTACCGTAGTTTGTGTCGGTGCATAGTTTTTGAGGTTTAGAAAAAATGCTTTAGAAATATAAAAAAGTAAATTGAACTCCGTTGTGAACACTCTATTATATGTATATGTATGTTTTTTTCAGGGTTGGTTTTCCCTCTGATTGGCATTTTCTTTGAATAGGTCATACATCTTATTAATCGACATCCCTGGGGGTAAGTATTGACGAATGAGTCGCCTTTCACCATAATTAATGCGTTCTCTGATCCATGCTAGTTTTTCAACAAGAATTTTGTTTGGAGGAGATCTATGTCCTCTACTGACCTTTTCTGCAATACCAGAAACAGATACTTTCTTTCGTAATGCATAATCAATTCTTTTGTTACTTATTTGTATCACTTTAAAAAAAAAATTGTTTACATACCCTCTTGTCACACAACAACAATAGTCTGGTATTACCTTTATGGCTAATAGCAGCATGAAGACCCCTCTACCGTTTTTATGGTACTATACAACCAAGTCGTTTGTGCATACCTTGAAGGCAACTCATAAAACATATTATGTATCATTTTCTGAATTTCTGTAGAAGCATGCTGACTACATTTAAAGCGACAATCGCCCTGCTGTTCTTCTACGCTTATATCTTATATTCTTCTTCCATGAACCCGTTTTCTTCCTCTAGCATGTTCTTCAAGCTCTTTATTACCCACTTCTCCCAAATTACCAACAATATCCATTGAATACGCTTCATTCTCATGAGGAACATCTTCTTTATCTGTAAATAATGTGTTCATCTGGATTACTTTAAAGTCTTTTTAATCTACTCAATATCTTCATATAATACAAGCAAAATTATTTTTTGAATGTAAAAACCTATAGTTAAAACAAATATTAATTTCCTTTTAAAATCAAGATCAATTTCATAAATAAGTGTTTTAAAAAAATATTATTTTATTACAAAGTTTGAGGTATTTTAGCGTAAAACTTTTATGAAATATAAATGTTAGATATTTATAATAAAAGGGCCGGGAAAACCATTCATTTTGGTTACATCCACACAACAACGTTCAAGTATCTTTTGAAATTCTCTAGGAACCTGCACTAAATTAAATCTCTCCTCGAATACCTATAAAGCAATTAATAGTGCGGACGTCTTCCTTTTCACCATGTACCAAAAATTTTTGAATCAATTACAATTGCCGCCTCATTGAAAGGAAACTTTACCAGTCACTTAGTAGGTCGGTGTATGCATGTTAATAGAACTGACCGAAACCTTCCTTTTGCTGAATGAAAACTTTCTTAGGAAAATTTTTAATTTATTGGATTCTATTTTATGCTCTTCCTAAAGGAAAATATGTAGTTGTGGCAATTTATGGCATGTCGAAAGCGAATTAACTTGCAAAGTTTATGTATTGGAAAATATTTGCGGAACTCACATGGGGAACGGGTGACTTTACGAGAAACGCACGTAGAATTGTGGTAGTCTTGTTTTATCCTTCTCGTTTCAGTTAAGAACTAATTTAATTTCCTTCCATTCTATTGCCCTATTCAGGCATTATTATTTTGTAAAATGTATTTTCTCTTGAGCAGGAAATCGTATAAAATCACAAGGGTAACAAGGAACTTTGTCGTTTAGCTTAATTGAATGCACTTTACGCTTAGGTAAGTAGGAAAATTTCAATGATTTTTTTAATAATAAATTCTCAAATAATACCATATATTATAATAGGATTGTGAATTCAAATAGAGGAATAAACTTATTTGTGAAGCTTATTATTTTCGATTAAAAGTTAATCTTATTGTACATATATGCAATTCAATAGACTTCATGAACGAATTATTGCTAATAGAACTCGTCTCTGTAGAATTATATAAAGAAAAACAGATACAAAATTAAGCTTTATCTATTAACCTTTTAAAATATAAATAGTTGATTATTTCAAAGAAAAAAGATTATAACATATTTCAATTCAAAATACCTAAATCAAACATGTTTATGAAATTTAGTTGATTATTTTATATGGTTTAGTTATATAGGTACTTAATTTATGAAAAGTCTATTTTATGTCTTAAATAAATTTAATAAGTGCAACTTTAACATAAAATGACATTCAAAACAACAAATCGTATTTTACTATCGTATAATTATAAACTATCAATTTCAATTTCCAAATATTTTGATGCTTATATAGCCAAAAGTTCTTTTAATTATTTCTCATTTATTTTCAAAAACCAAACCAACTAAACTAAAATGCCACGGTTTCTCCAAGGCACTTAGATTTTTTTTTTTAAAAACGAAGGCTATTTCATTTGGGAACTACCATGTCATTGCAATCAATAAGTATCTAGGAAACTTGGCGAACACCGTCACACTTTGAAAACCGAATTACGAGTATGCTACTTATACAAGCTTTCAATTTGTTCAGTACCAAAATATTTGGATACATATTTGAATTGAATTCCATTTTCTTTAACTTTGTATGATAATTAATTATACATAAATAAAACATTGAGTGATCAAAACTTTTGGTACATATACGCAAAGTTATGAATGATAAACTGGTACACGCAAAAATTAGATATTAAGAATAGCAAAACAAACTTTTTTTAATTCCTCAGTTCAGGATTAATAGAAATGATCTTATAATTAGTTTAGTAAGCATAAATATAATTTATATCTTCGCGTTTTTCTCAAAATTACACAAGTATTAACTCACCGCACGCTTTTCATTGTAGTAAATGCTAAACAAAACACGGAACTTTGTCAGATAGAATTTGGATTAATTCGATTGCCTAACAAATAATTCCTTAATCTACCATCTCTTAATACGAGCAATTTGGCATCATTTTACTTACCTTTTATTTTTCCCTCCAAATTTTTTATTTATGTGTCTTCCGCACTCTTAATATAAAATATTAGTACTATTCCAAAGCTAGGAAATTCGATATCTCTGAGAGTTAGAATTTTTGTAATGTAGCCAATATTAAAAAAAAGTATATTAGTTAAATCTTAGATCCTATTCTTAACTAATAATAAAAAAGGATCACAAAAAAGCCCTTTTTCTTAACATTTATCCTCAAAACTCCAATCTAAGTAGCTCAACTAATTAATGAGAATTATGAAAAGAGCTATTAGTGTACTCCAAAATTATTCCACATTAAAAAAAAATTTGATTTAAATTCAGTCCCGAGTAAAAATGATCAGTGGGCATACATCGGTCGAATAAGGGTCACTTAGTTCTTCTAAAAGCGAACAAAGGCTGTACAGAGCCAAATTCGAATGCCGAAATCGCTGTACACTGGATCGTACGAAGTGACAATATACAAATTACCAATAAATAAAGTATTTGTATTTAATTTTACTTTATAAAGTATAACTTTTATTTATAGGTATCCCACGCCTCCTGTATATTACCGCACTTGCTATAAAAGAGTCATGTACCACCCCTATACACTCGTGTCTAGTAAATCCCAATCTTCTTGTAAGATGACAATATTCAACCCCTGTATGTTTTAGCAAAACGTTTAAAGTGTGGTCCTTGTGCGCCCTAATCCAAAACTTAAATATTTTTACTCGATGTGTAGTGGTTAGTATAAGTTGTACGCACTGGTCTTATATATATTTTATATCTTCTTATAATCATGTAAATGGCTTTACAGCACCTATGAGCACTCTCAAAATTTCTAGTTGTTTTAGCCTTACCGAATCAAAGCATGGTTAATAACTAAAGTAAAACAGACTAACAAACAGCTTGAGTCTTGAGATTAGCTTAATGTTTATGTTTTGATGTATTCAATTTGGCACCTCTACGTAATCATTATACAAATTTGCTTAGCATGTCAACTATTGCAATAGAAATTGTATTGAGTTAGTTGGATAGTGTCGAATTTAAAACGACACTCAGAATACTCTACATGCCCAAATATAAACCTTTTCGTTGTGCTTATACTTCAGGATTAAATAATTTTAATTATTGAACGTTGAATAATTTTAAAAGGTTAGAAGGTGCGAAAGTTACACCCCATCGGCATTAACTGAATCATAAATAAGCGGCCAGTATTGTCCTAACAAAGTTTAGAGTCATGTTAAGGAAATTTAAGCTAAAGCTGGGACCATTTTAATTCAATTCAGTTTTATGCGATTCGTGTGGAAACAACCGCCAAGCGAAGTAGAAATTGTAATGAGTTTGTGATGTTCAGAACCGAACACCGACTCTCCGGTCTCCGCGGACTCTACAGATTTTTTAGCAAATTGGGAACGACCATAATTATTCGCCTTTTGCGTAACGCAATTAGAATAAATTAAATCCGGCGTTATAAGTTTGTAATTAAAATTTAATTATTGTCCCCTACCCATGGCACCGAATGCCGAGCTATTTTTCGGTAAAAAGGGAAGAGTTAGCTTTGGTGGTGGTTGGGCTTCGACGGAAAATCATCTCCTGGTTTCTGAATCCTGAGCCCCGCAGCAGCACCAAAACCGTTTTTAATTAATGACTTAACAATAATATGCAAATTCAAGATTACAATTTCAAATTATGATAATGAAGGTAAAGACTAGTCCGCCGGTTCGATTTCGAGGCGAAGAGAGTGCGACCAGAGATAATTAATGAAAGGGTTAAACACAAAGAGGCGCTTATTTAAATGTAAAGGAGACACAGGATAAAGGAGCCAGCGGAGCCATCAGACCAAGGGACTCTCGGGGACACAGAGGATTAAGCAGCACCGGAAAGCGATCCAAATGATGTTATTGATTGCGAATTGCTAATTAAGGGCCCTTCCACTCTCCTTCTCTGGCCTTCTAGTTGATGTTTGCTCAAGTCGATGAACTTGGAATTAGTTTCCCAGTTTACAATTGTCGCCCAATTCGCCCCCCCATCCTCCCTAACCCAATCTTGTTGTCTTAGTTTTTCCGAAGGAGCCGCGCCAGGACCGTATGCAAATTCACTCCTCGAAATTATTATCAAATGAACGTTTAACATTACTGAACGGGGCCGGGCACGTATTTGATTCATAAATATGGAACGAAACTGAAGTGAGGAAGTTCTTACTTAATGAGATTACTTGCCGGGGCCAAGAGCGGAGCCCGTGGAATCTCATCAACTGTAGTGAATTTTGCAAGTCCAGCACTTGACTGGAGGTGCCCGAGAGATGCTCTGGGGCTCCGAGCGAAGGCCCGAAGACCGCCGCAATCACTAGCAAAGGGCTGCCGCACCGTTGGGGTTAAATTTGCTATTTACTGACGAGACCCCGCGCCTCGCAATCCCATTCTCGGCCCTTATACAAAATAATTTATGGTGGGAGACAGTGTCCAATTTTTTTTTGTTTTTTTTTTTTTTTTAATCTGGATCTGGATCAATCATCATATGAAACCACAATGGATTTTCGCGGTTTCCGTTTAAAAGGCAGGAAATGGAAAAAATTAATAAATGAAAAGTCACCAGTGTTGCGATTTTATTTAATGTTATGGATAGTGGGTCTTCTGCAATGTTTATGTGCCTCCAGTTTAAGACCAAAAATGTATGTAATACCCAACCAGCCACCTACTTCATCTCATTAACAATTAGTTTCGATTTTAATTGATTCCCAACCACCTGATCCATTCTACCTGACTATCACATACCCAGGTCAACCCCAATAATTCGATATTTTTGTGATGTAAAACTGTTCCCAACAGCAGCGAGCAGGCATCCTCATAAAAAATTTATCCTTTATTTAATTAAATTTATTCCGTATGCAGGCCAAGGTGATACTGATGCAACTCCCACAGTTAACAGGGATTTTTGTCAAAAATTATTTACATTTTAGTACCTACGAAAATGAGCATGAATTTCAATAGGTTGGTATATAATTAATGGATATTATAGGAAGGTATAGATTTAGATATTTCTCCTATCTTGAGCATATCCTATAAAATAAAAGAATTAAAATTCAACGTCTCTTAGAAATAAAGAGATTACAATTCATTTCAGTTCAATATACTGAGCGGTTAGCAAATCGGTTTACAGCGAAATTATTTTTACCCAATTTTATCATCATATCCGTCTTTTGTACATAAAATCATGAAGGAAATCATTTTACTTATTTATTTATTTGTTTACTGATTAACTTCAATATTATTTATTTATTTTACTTTTATTCCTAACTGTTTGATCTCTATTTATTTAGCTTTAACTTTAACTTACGGCTGTGTCTACTTCAGACTTATGAACTAGACTCTTCGAACTCGCTTCGATCCCGATCCGATTAAATCTACAGTCCCTTACCATATTAACAGATCCACTGAAAAAATTATATAGTATTTTAGTTTTTTGGTTTATTATAGAGCAATGTAAATATTTTTAATTAGCAATGTAGTAATTAATAATGTGTTTATAAACATATAAAGTAGGAAATTTCCTCAATAGGTCTATTAACATGACAAGGTACTGTAAACTTATTAAAATGTAAATTTACATAGGGACATTCATTCGTTAAGTTCTAAACATCCAAGGATTTTGGTGTCTAATTCAATTATTGTTTCAATTCCATTGTGGACAAATCTAACTCAACTCTTGGCTTTGTTGAGCATTGGTCAAAATAATTCAAAACTTTTTAAATCAAAAAAATTATCTATTGTACTTTAGCCAGACTAATTGTTGAGTATGGTAACATTTAATTTGATCAGTTGAAACATATTGACGAGGTCCAGAGAAGATGTCTTAGGTTTTTTGTTCGTTGAAAACAATATAAGAATAATTAAGCAGTTATAATTTTGACCGGTGAGTATTGAAGTTATCGAAAAATCCTCCCGAAAGTACCTAAACTTTAAATTCTGCCAGCAGATTTTATCAGGGAATTTTATTAAAACAGCCGCACCAAAGATACGCTACCATAATTTGTTTCGACAAAACACATTAGTAGTCGCTACGAAAAATTGTAATATCTGGAGAAAGTAATAGGAATGTAACATAATAATACACTGGCTTTTTTTCAAACCCATAAATCAAACATAGATATTAATATATGTAATTTTGTTTTTAAAACTATTTATTTTTTAAGCAACAACATCAACAACATTTTATAATCACAGTTTTGTTGTCTAGAAATACTCGTACATTACAAAACAAACTAGGTAAATATAGAGTAGAGTAATACACGAAGTATTATATAAAGCTTTTCAAATACGGGGTACTATGTTATTAACAAAACATCATGTAGATCTAATACCCCTTCCCCAATCATCACTTATTATTAAAAAAGACGCATCTAGGACTGTGTTAAATTATAAAATTTTTGTAGGTAGATCTCGAAACATTTTTATGAAAGAAAGTCGATCAAGTTGACTGTTTTGCGAAAATATACACAACAAAATAACTTCCAAATTTGTACTGCTTTGAGCCAAAGAACCTGAACACACTAGTTGAACTTAGCTCAAAGTGTTCAAGCCAAAACAGATTTATTACTATATGCATTTTTGTCATTCATTTATCGTCATTTCAATGAAATAGACTCTTGAACTTGAGTAAGACGATAGGTTGTAAAAATTTACGTGATTAATAATTTTTTTAGGATAATAACA
This sequence comes from Philonicus albiceps, assembly GCA_963969385.1. NCBI lineage: Eukaryota > Metazoa > Arthropoda > Insecta > Diptera > Asilidae > Philonicus > Philonicus albiceps. The sequence goes on along the minus strand of OZ017773.1, from coordinate 6,342,649 downwards.
ATGAAGGGAATATAACATTTTCCAAAATGTATATACATTTTTCGAGTATTGTAATTAGTATATGATCCTTTCCAGACAAAAATCTTTTCTTATCGTTTTATGATAGCTGCTATTGTCTAATAAGAATATTTTTGAAAAAAATGGTAATTTTAATGATTAGTAACATAAAAATATCTTCAATCTACAACAAAGTCTAAACGGGTATTAATACCCGAAAATAGACGTTTTGTAAAGTTTTTTAAACGGGTATTTTTACCCGAGAGGTAGATTAATTGTGTGTTAAGTGTGATTTCATCTTAATTTAATAAGACGACTCTTTTACTCTAAATTTTAGAAAGGATTTCGATTCAATTGTACGTGTTAATAATTTAATTTTAGATTACCATAATTTTATTGTTTTTTGTTTTATAAATTTAGGTAAATAAGTTTACATTTATTCTATTGAAAACAGAATAAAGGGCTCTAGTAAAAAACTTTTCGATCTCCCTGAAGTTGTAAAAAAGAATTATTTTATTGAACATTAGCGACTATTGTGGTTTAAAAAAACCAAAAAAGAAAAGTAGGTATTTCCAATGTTTTATTGAAACAATTTCTAGAAAATGTCATTTGTAATAATAGTAAAATTGTAGCTATTTTTCTGAACCATATATCACCATAACTTTTAAGCTCCACAATCGATTTTAATGAGATTTTAATGTCCATTGTTTCGGGTCGACTTGAACTAAGCTAAGTTTATTTAGCTTGAACTAAAACTAACCCTGTTTGCGCCAGGCTTATGTCAAACTTAAACCTAGGTTAGGTTAGGTTGCTGTGGCTGCCTAGAAAGGCACACTTAGGCCAATTTTGGCCCATTGTGTTACCACGTAGCGCAGGAGACCATGGTTATTCGTGGGATTCGAACCCACAGCCTCTGGGACGGTAGGACAGCGCGCTAACAACTGAACTACCAGAGGCCCCAACTTAAACCTAAGATTGAAATAAAAATTGGCATGTGTATGCGAACCATCATGGACAGCTTATATCGATATGCATTAATAATTATCACAAGAATTGCTTTAAAAAATTTCTAATTACTACTTGTGGTAATCGTATTAAATTACAAATAAAGTACATAGTCGGTTTTGGCTAAAGGCATATTTTCATGAAACACATTTTCTGGTTGCTAATAAATCGCATTAAGCTAATTGCAAAACGTATCCACAATTGCAGAAAGACCTTACTAAAGCAATATTCGTACAGTATGTGGCAGTTTTAAATGCTTTTCTGGCTTGACGACTTCTGTCGAGTACGCCAATTAATTTTCACACCGCCAATGACACATAACACGCCGCCACCAACAACAAAGGTGCAGTTCCACTGGGGCGAATTCACAAGTTAATTTCAATTAAAAGTACCTTGAAGAGATAGAGTGTAAACATATGGGAGGGCAATAATTATATGATTCAATAAACAGTCCAGCCAATCTCATTCATTATCGAAATTGTACACGCAAAATGGGTACATTATTCGCAGAAAAACGAAATAATGCTATAACTCTTACACGCAGCTTGCAGTCTATGAATGAGCGCGTAAATTGTTAACATTTTGTCATATCAGATTGGCCCTATCAACTCGCCTCATAAATTTGTTCACACCTCCATTGCCTGGGCGCACAGATTTAATTTTGGAAAATATTTTTCGTCCAGAGAGTTTATTGAAACAATTTTTGGGTGGCATGAAGAATTGACCTAAGGGTTCATGGTACGCTACCGAAGTCATACATTCTACGCGTATTTGCATTAAATATTGGAAAATTTTCCGCCTTTGGTGCGCATTGTTGCTATTAATTACTCGTTGCGGTTAGGGTACTCCGCACAAATAGTTTATCGGGGCAAAATTTACAAACGGCGCTTCATTCAATTGGGCTAATTGCCGGCCGCTGTCCTATACGAAAAGTTGATAAAATTATCAGTAATTAAAATCAAAAGCCTCAACAGTAATTAACAGTTTCGGTTGTACTGTAAAACTAATTACGATTAATATGATAATCTGGTAAAGTTCTTCGATACCATCATCACAGGCCGATTGTGGCAGTTCTACTGCCTCGTATCAGTGGCTCATCCGCGACCGCTTAAGTTAGTGTTTCAGTCGCGTAATATGGTCCTGATAACACCTGGTGTGTTACCATAATCATTTCACTTTTGTTGATGCAAAATTTCACCTGGAAAATCAGTTACCGCGTCCCGAACCCCTGGTTAATTCAAAGAGATTATGTGCGGTATGGCTGCACGGCAGGTACAAGCTGCTGGTTAATGGAGGATTTGTGCTGCATACAATTCCCCTGCATATGCCGCGAACGCTTAATGATAAAATCGGATATTAAGTGGGCACCCCACGATGGCTCTGTTGCACTTTCGCACTTTCAAGAACGCAATTAAAGTGCGTGCATATCCAACGTTCACAGCAAAAATTTTAAACAGAATGAATTTCCCAAAAATTATTTGCATTCCTCTGTATCTGAATACGGCAGTAATTTTGAGTAATACTTCAATTTTCTGTTCATTTTAATAAGATCTTATTAAAGGCAAACATAAACAAAATATCTAAATATTATGGAGAACTATTATCTTAACGTTTTAATCAAAAAACTCACTAACGTTTAATTTCCTTGAAACATATTTTAGCGCTAAACTGTTTCTAATAGACCAATGATATGTCTATCTTCTGGAATCAAACGTCTTAATATTGCGAATTTATTAGTTAGAAAATTCAAATTATTACCCACTTGCTTTCATTAATTCTCCCGATATTACCATATATTTAAGAAAATTATATAAGTTATTTTTAATCTAAGAAATTTAATCAATTAGTTAACTACCCTAGTAAAATTATCCTCAGGAAATCCTTAGATTAGAATATATCAAGACATATTAAGGCTTATGTAAGATAAATGTATGCCTTCACTTAATCTTAGCACGATGTGGTTATTCTATTTGGTCCGAATATAAACCCAAATAGAATACCTAGACTATTAAAATTACTAAGTAGTATCAGGCGTTCCTGATAAGAACCACGTTAGAACTGTGGTTGAATTGCATCATGTTAGACATTTTAGATAACAAAACTTTAAATTTAAAGAATATAGTAAGAAAAGATGAAGATAAATATTTTTAAAAAAATTATACTAAAGCAATGCAATGCATTGCCAACTGCGCTGCAACATTACCCTACTACCAGACGATCACTGGATCATCGGATACGTAATAATATGTATGCATCTGTTGTTGTTAAATCTTCAGAACCTTTTCAATTGCTAGAAAACGACACTTACATAAATCAAAGAAAGGGGGTAATAATTCTAAAAACCCAAGTTTCTCTTTCAATGATTTATCGTTTTGTAAAGCAATGTAGAAGAAAGAAAGAGGTGTAATGGATGTAATGTGAGATTTTAAGAAGCTGGTCTTCTCCTTTTCTTTAATTGAAAATCCAAAGTAAATGCTATAGTAAGTGAGATGCATATAGTTGTAAAGATAACCTTAAGCGAATTATGATTGATTAAATTATGATAATTTCAGGTAATGAATAAGCTTCAAAAATGTTAGCATCGAAAGTTCCCTGTAGCAGAGATTCAGACTGTCGAATTGTAGGACTTAATTACTTAAATTTGGTAGATATTTCTTTGTATTGCGTTATGAATTAGAGCTATCTTTCTTCTTTACATGGACTATCCGTAATATCACCTTCAATTATGTCGGGCTCACCAATAAGTGGTAAAATCGCCACATGTTAGACATTTTAGATAATAAAACTATAAATTTTAAAAAATTATTAGTTAGAAATTACATCTCTTTGAAACTCAATAATAAATAAATATTTAAAAAAACAAAAAATTATACTAAAGTAATGCATTGCCAACTACGTTGCCACAGGACCAAAGTTTACTAGTGTATTCCGAACTATAACTATGATTTATTTTTATGTTGTTATGTAGTTAATTAGTATAACAAATACGGAAGACGTATATACATACCCTCACAAGTCCATTAATATATACGAATGGCGTAAATATACGCCATATGTATTTTTATACTATAATACCTTCTACATTTTACCGATTGATTCAATATGTAATTTATCGTCCTTTAAAACATAGGAACTAAAGTATGGTCAATTGTTTTGAAGGATTGTTAAGTCTTCGAAGTCTTACGAAGGGTATCAAATCTCCGGGTACTGTTTTAGTCACTAGTCAGTGGTCTGCGCATCGCAGCTATTGATGTCGCTATTGATGGATTACTCCGAGATCGCGCCTTTAATAATAAAAGAAAACTGAAAAATAAAGCACTTTCTTAATTTCTTTTTGTAATGTACTATCTGTAAAAAAATTTATTTCAATTTAAGATTACATGCATGTAGGTACATATATATAAAAATAAATAGGATTAAGCAATTTCTTCTTCTCGAGAACTGGGGCACCCCGGATCTCTGATCGGTGACGATCAAATCTACCTATATAACGTAATCGTAACAGCTCACGCTTTCGTAATAATTTTCTTTATTTTTATGGGGTACATGATTTCTTTAGTTGATTTAGGGTTTATAAATAGGTCTTTGCTCCTTTTCGATTGTAGAATATTTTTGGGGACTATATGGTTAATGCCTATGGTTTCTATTGGTGTTGGAGTTGTTAGTTATCCTCTGGTTTAATTTGGTTATTAAGTCTTTCGATTATGGCTGTTCTGAGTTTTTTGGGGGACAGAATCTATATTTTAATTTGGTAAATTTTTCCAAGATCAGTCAGCTGGCTCAGAACAACAGTTTAAGGATTTACTTGTTGTTATTTATCGTTCGAATTATTATTGCTTTATTTTAGTTTTTTATATTCCTAATCCATATAGCTTAATAAAGTTTGGCATTGAAGATGCTAAGGTAATCATGGATTTTTGAACAATATTAAAATTATAAATATATAAAGCATAACATAATATATAGCAATACAATCTAATACTAAATAGAGTTACAGTACTAAAACAAAAGAGTCTGTAGTCTTTAAAAGTGAGTATACTACAAAAGCAAGAACCTTGGTTGATACTGTCGAATATCGATATCGACATTGTTTGTAAAATTTTGATTATTAATGTCATTGTCTGCTGTAAAATGCAAGCGGCAAACCCTATATTCAATTAGATAGATATATTATCAGGTAGGTAGACAGGTATGAAAAAAAAAATTTGAAATTAAAGCAAAGTTCTCTGTCCATCGATAAAATTTTAATCGGATGAACGCTTTACTGTACATATATTAATTATTAATAATACGAGTAACTCTAGTATTTTTAATAAATAGGTATATATGAAAGTATAGTATAAAACATTTGGCTTTATTACTTTCAATATGATTTCCTTACTTTGTCAACTGCTTGTGTCAAATATGCAAATAATGTCGAGCATATGTTTAATTAGAGCCATCACACATGCTATTAACCGCCACTATGGCGACGCGGAGGTGGGTATGCATGTCGAAAGTCATCTCTACAAAACCCTGACCATTGTCCACCCTCCCCCTCCCTTCACGGGAGCTTCGTCTATTGTCATTGCTGCGTTCATTTTTGTCAAAATCTCTCTTTCAATAAAATTCCATTGGATTAAGGAGTGGGGGTTACGTAGGGCCTACGCTCATTTTTCATTTAAACTCGTCTATTTTTTCTTTTTTTTTTTTTCATTTCCTACTTTTCGTTTTTTTGAGATGCGGGACAAGGTCCGAGAGGTGCGCACTCTGGACAATGGGTTTTTGGGGGTAGGCCAGAAAAGTATCCGCTGCCCGCCACCGACGCCGTCGAGGAGTACCCCTAAAAAGCAGAATTTATTTTTATTTTATGCGGTGGTGTTAATGTTTTGCAAAGTCCCAAAATCGATATTTTGGATGCATGGCGCGAGCATAAAGGGAGAAGGGCTAACATTTTTCCGCGAAAGGTTGCGTCAAGTCAATGGGTGCGCTTAAAAAAAATACGAAGAAAGAGTAAAAACAAAAAAATAAAAAAGGAATTCGGCCGGGCAGTTTACTTTGGCAATTTGTGATCAACGACGCCCGGAGTTGGGGTTACCGATGGTTTCGCCGGTAGATGGCGGTACGGGGGGACAGGGTGTGGCATACCCCATATATAGGCTGTCGTTGTTCAAACATAGGGTGTTTTTCGAAGGGAATTTTGTATGTGGCCTCGCCGGACAGGTTTTTCCTGGCAATGTCCCTATAATAGATACAAATTCTTCCATTTCGAATTCAAGTGGATTTTTGCCTGCACCAGTTATATTAGCCTTGAAATATTGGACACTGGACAGGATTGCAAGTATTTTCTGCTCGGTCGCATTAATTCTATCATCCTTTCAATCCTTGGCCCTTTTGCCCTTGTCTCCCTTTCCCCTCCGCCCTCTGATGCATATGCATTGACTATTACAGCAATAATTAGATATTTCGTGCCGCTTCGAGCGTAAACAGAACCACCCCCAAAATATTTATTCCTAGTTTTGGGGCAGTCATAAATTTTGTGGGAGGCTGCTGCAATCGATGAGATTTCTGAAATTCCTCCTAATGCACGATCTCCATGCATTGCTAATTAATTAAACTAAGGAGAATGGCAACGAACATAAATTTCGCATTATTTCGAAACTGGAAGGATGACTAGGACATTAAGCTTAAAATCTCATTTGCAGGTTCCCTGTACGTGTATATGTGTCCGTCCGGGAAATACTGGACACTGCCCTGCCTCTTGGTATCCGCCCTAATTTAAGCGTATAATGCCCCCGATTACTCCGAAGGAACTGCTGAATTTAAACTTAATTGTTGGTTAAGGACAAGTTTGTAATACTTTTTAAGCTTATAACATTCGCCAACTGTATTTTGTTGTATATAGTTTGGAAATATGGTAGATATAAACAAATAAATACACATATAAATGAGTTTCGTAACTTTTAGGAGTTATAAATTGATGAAGATTTAATAGTTTTAATGTCGCATTTCCAGAAATGAATAAATACTTTAAAGCAAAGACACTTGGCATTATAAGATATTCCTAATACCGACTTTTAAGTATTTACGGCAAATACAATGAATATGAATCAACATAACCAGTAACTCGTACAAATTATAATTTTCAATAACTAATAGTTTACAGAAAATTCGATTAATAGTACATATGCTAATTTTATCATTTTAAATTGACTCAAATCTACTTAACCTTATAAATATAAAGAGTATAAGTATAAGTCGCTGATAAAGATTTTTAAGTCATAATTCATAATTTCAAAATGTCGAATCCGGGAAACGTTTATTAAAAATTGTCCAATTAAACTAAAAATTAGTTTCATTATGATTTCGAGGTCGCTTATTATGATTTCGAAGTCAAAATGTAAAAAAAAAATAATATTAAATATTTAATTTAATTAATTTAATTTATTTATTCTTGTGCCTATCATTTTATATTTTGATTTCAAAATTATTATCAGCGGTCTAAGAATCCTCCATATAACCATTTTCGTGCAAATTTAATGATGCTTTCATATTTTAACTAGCTTTTTAGGAGTTATATTGCATTATATTGCATAATTCCAGAAAGATCATCTAAAGGCAGTTGGTTTTTTTAAATTTCATTGGATTATACTATCTAGTAGGGTATATCGTGGAAATAATATCTTTACAGAGAATTCATAATTGTCTTTCTACATTTGTTATATATTCGGAATATTCGATTTATTTTTTGTTATAATTTTAATCAAATTTGTTTCACGTAAATAATAATATAGATAACTTTTTATTCTGCATATCTTTGTATACCTATTCCATTTTAAAAACATAAAAAAAAGGTTTAACAATATTAAAACGTAATCAACAAAGACGAAGACCTAGAGTCTAGATTCCAGGTCATAGACTATCATGCTTCTGATCTTGATCCTTTTTTTCTAAAAAAGGTAAAGTGAAATTAATGTGAGCTGCAGAACATTTATCAGTTTATCCTCCAACAATGGCATATGAGGTTTCGATTTTAAAAATGTCTAGTTTTTAAAAATATCTAGTTTTTTAAAATAATACTAAATTTCACTCACATAATAATACTAAAACTCACTCATCATACATATGGTTATGGGGATATTTCTAGAAAAGTTTATTTTAATTTTAGTATTGAGTAATAAAAATTGAAAATTCGAAATAACATAAAAGGCTTAATTATTGAAGTTTAATCTAATCCTACTTTTAACTTAAGTTTAATTTACTTTTCCAAAATTCAAATAAATTCTCACAAAAATGGTCAAATTGATATTCAATATTGAACCTCTCCGCTTAGTCCATTTGGTTCGTCGATAATTAAAAAGTTTCAGATGTAATTTGAATTATAAAATATTCCAAATTTTAAAATAATGATGTGTAATGTATATAATAATATGTAATCAATTAATAATAAAACCCTTTTAACTAGACAAAGGCTTACAGATGTTTGATTATTGCTAAGGAAGACTAATTCGAGAGGTGGCACTAAAAATATTGAATGGACTTTAAAAAATCTCAAGCTCTAAATAGCAAAAATAATCTTAAAATTCTCGGTTACTAGATCCACTATTGAATCCTAAAAGTTGAAGTTGGCGTAAAAACACGACTGATCTGGGTCCAATTACTAAGTAATCAATACAAACTGATTCTCTTCATTATTGAGTATCACAATAACAGCAACATAATTTTTATTACAGGTAAATAATTGAAAGCGAGATTCTCAATCTCTTGTTTAAAATGAATAGATTACCTTTTATTTTTGTTCCACAAAAAAAAAGGTTTTTTAAGGTCTCGACAGTGTCCTATATAAGGACCAATGTATTGTGCAATAATTTTGTATGACTGCAAAGTTGCCGTATTTGAAAATCTTAGTGCGGAACATAATGGTCCGATACGATTACTTCTGCCAGGTCTATCCACAGCGAGGCTGAGGCAATCCAAAGTTTGCAGGAAGTGAAGTATTTTCGAGTTTTCCCGAAATGGGTGGGTGCGACACCTTCCGAGCACACGTGGTGTCCACGGTCCAGAAGGGATGCTGTGCTGTACGTTCACGCATCTCTGCTCACGAGTGTATGCACACATCTCGAAAATGCACGTTAGTGCGGCCGCCGGACGGGGCATACAAAAAGCCAAAAGAAAATGGGAAAAAAAAAAAATCTGAACAGGAAACTTTTCAGCACGGCAACGTACTGCTCCTCTACTTAATTGTGTATATGCCTTGTGTACATCTGCACACGAGTTGCAGTGATGCTGCAACATGAGAAAAAATTATTCGCGGAGATAAAACTTAATTCGTCCCCCCTAAGCCCAACCCCAATTCGGAGGATAAAAACTGCACAGTATATCCAATTATACTTTTTATTGTTCGGCTCCTCTTTTCCAATTTCGTACAATACAAACAGACAAGCAAACAGAGAAATATTATCAATTCCTATCAAAATGGAAAATTCATTCATTTTTTTTTTTTTTTTTGTTATTTTTTTTCTACTACATCCTTTGCGCGTTGGTACTGTTTTTCCTATTTTCCAGAGTTTCGTTCATTTTTCGCGAACTCATTCGCTCTCTTTGCGCCCAAAAGTTATCGATGAAATTTTCCTAGCGTCCGGAAGTAGAATACGAGTGGATAGGTTGATTCAAAGTGGTCCAGTCCTCCCCCAGTTTGGATTTTTGTTTTTAAAATTTTTGTTGTTACCCTTTCATTTTTATACTTGTCGCTTTTCTCATTTTTTAGAGATGGCTATCGTGTTTTCGGACGATTATATTGTAGTCGCTGTCATTAATGTACGGACAGTGGTATACCTCATACCCTCGATAGGCGCGAATTTATATGGACTCATCCAAACGGTGTCTAACCGAATTTCACATATCGGAAAGGGTGGACAGACACCCCTATATCCAGGTCGCCATTGTATACGAGGCGGTGTTCTTTTCGCGTTAAAGCAACGCAAAAATTTTTATAAGCAACATTAAAATTGCTTTATTACCTAAAGCTAGTTTTACACAAAACTGAGAAGAAACATTCGACTTATATTGCATGCGACTATGAACATTATGGCACATTTACACTCTGCATTGTCAGTGTTAGCAGTTACAAAACAAATGCATCTATATAATTTTTTATAACTAATATTTTTTACCAGGAATTTTGAGTACCGAGAATTACCTCATAGACGCTTATCGATAGGAAATATCAACTTTATAGACACATTCGACTTTTATTTTGGTTTCATCTCACTTAAAATATAGGCAGAGGAAACTTGAATTCTAAATTTCTAAATATAATATCATCACTAAACAGCGGATAAAATGCAAATGCATATTTTACATTTATTAAGATAAATTAATTTTAATTGCACAGAAACTTTACATTAGTAGACCCAATTAGAATGAGCATATTTTTTAACTTTTTGCATATTTTTTGCATATCTTATGATAAAATAAAACATATATATGAAACATTTTAAGAAAAACACTCTTTTGATAGTGCTTTGATGTTGGCTATTTAACGATATGCCTGAAACTATGGTGGTTACCAATATTCCTTGGCATATACTAAACAATGAAGTATAGAAAAATTGGTTAAAAGAATATACGAATTGAAATATTCCCGATAAATCCACACTAAGAAGGAATTATCGACGCTATGAAAGTCAAATTAAACAAATTAAAGAAGATATTGGTGACAATTATGTATGGTTATCTGTTGATAAAACCACTGACTGCATAGTCAACATTATTAAAGACGAAAAGGTTTCGGGCAAAACACATTTAGTTGCAAGTCGTTAACTGGATAAAACAAATAATTCTACAACATCCAGATTTGTAAATGAATCCATCAATATGTATCATATAAGAATACTAACTAACATAAAAACTCGATACTCATCTTTTTATCTTGAAAAATTAACAATTTGCATATTATTCACTGCCTAATCATCACCTAACAACCTTTCTTTTATTAACTCAGTCATATTAAAATATAGTTAGTTAGTAAGTTTTATTCTATTCGTTTTGAAATCAACTCTTTTATCAATTTAAAAACTAATGAGCTTTTTGGATGATATTGGTACTATACACCGATTTTAATTATGGATAAATTTACTATAAAATATAAATTAAAGTTTATTTCAACATTCAGAAAAATGTAGCTCTATTTTGGATCACAATCAATTTTCGGTATTAAATATTACTTTTTTAAAAGGTTTACAATAATTTTACTTAAAATAGGATTAATAAATAATACATCACGACGTAAATCATTATTTAATACTCTTATGGAATAAAAGGTACTCTATCAAAGTATTAAAATCGTCTTTAACCTTAGTCTGTTATTAATTTTTAATCCTAATAAAAATTAAACCAGGGTCTAAGTTGTTATTGCGCTGGAATACCGTCCCAGAGGCTGTAGGTTCAAACCCCATGTATGGTCTTCTGCTCTACATAGGTAACACAATGGGACAAAAAATTGCCTAAATGTATATTTTTGGGCAACCACACCATCCTAACCTGACCTAAAGATTAAGCCTATAATTTACACCAGGCTAAGAGTAATGTCTGCTCAAATATGAGGGTAAATTCTTTGGTAATTGCGCATTTTCCTCATTGATATCACTCTATTTTCTAACATTTCAATGAATGCTCTTTGTTGAGCGTAGTTTGTTCTGCTAAAATTTAATTTTAAAATTATATTTAATGCTATAGTGTTTTATTTACTATAAATAATGTGAAAATCAATTCATACAGATATTTCTGTTAATCATTACCAAAAATCAAACGAATGCAAATATGAATCGATCGAATATGATATTTTTAACATAACTATAATCCTTTAACATAATAAATGACAAATTCCTACATCTGTTGTATTATTTTAAATTTAGTTATACTAAAAAAAAGGATATAAGTTAATTTAATGAGATACAGCACTTGATTCGTTAAACGTTGAAATTTCAACAAATTGTTACGAGATTTAGGGAAAATACACCCTAACCAAATATGTATATTTTTTAAAATCATACAAGAAAGTTAATAAAATCAAAAAATTAATATATTTATGAGAATAAATATAAAATAAACTATCTAAAACCAGCATATGATTTCATAGATCTTACAGTTTCAAAAACTTTAAGAAAATAGTCATTAATTCTGGAGAAAATTGAAATACTTAAACCAAATAACAGTGTCTTTATAACAACGACATAACTTTAGAGTCTCGGGGAAGAAATGATTTAAATCAATGGTGATTGTAATTAATTTAAGGATATGTATTTTTATATTATGCAACTCCTTTCAATTATTCATGTTCCTCAAAAACACAACAAAAATAGGAGACCTCGGATAGAATAGTTGGTTGGGCCGTTTGACTATGATGTGAAAATGTTATCCTGAGGTTGTGATTTTAATTCCCATAAGAAAAACATAGTTAAAAAGTAAAATAATAAAAAACAAAAATAATATATAAATGAAACACAAAATAAATAAATAACTTACAGAAAACGCCATATGGGGTTAATTCTCCAGTAAACGAAAAGAAGATTATTATTTAACCCTTGTGTTAATACCCAGGTACCCGGGTTATATTTGCATGCTTCCGGATCCTCGTTATTTAGCTCAAAAGCAAGTTATTTTTTATTTTTTATTTATTATTTTTAATCCGATTAACCCGGGTACCCACAACACACACAACTTACTTAGATATTCAAAAGCAATACATATTTTTAAAAAAAAATTTAAAAACGCTTTTGCTTTTACTGAAATATTAAAAATCTAAGTAAATTTTAGTAAATGGCTACCCTGGCTGCTAAACCATGTCAGTAAAGTTGGGTATTAAAATAAGGTTTAACCAGTCCAGCTATAGGGACCTCTTGGCAGAGCGTGCACCTATGTGTTTAACTGATTAAAACCAATAATAATCTTTCTTTAAAGTAAAGTCATTTTCATTACACTAAAGATAAAATATAACTACTTACTATGTATTATACGAAAAGAGCATTATGTTATGGCAAACATATTACTCCGCTTCCCAGTTAACAATTATAAAAGATAAACATGGGACAAAGGTTTTCTTTTTGAAGAGAGTAAAGTTGAAAAATTATGATTGAATTATTATTGAGGATGTGGCACTTTAAGTTGAAAGCGTCTATTCTCCAGAAGGACATATAGTAATTTCTGACAAAGGGGCAGAAAAATAAGTTCTTGACGCAGAATGAGATCTTTTCTTAAAAATGTTAAGCGGATAAAATGTCAATTGTAGGAGATTCTTGATACTTAGAAGACGAAGTTCTTTTTGATGTGAAATCTTCACATTGTTAGTAAAAAGAGTAGTTACATATACTTTTCTTCTGGGACACCAATTTGTAGAGAAAAGATAGTGGCAAATATTCTTTTTAAAAATAAAATTTATTTACATGACTTGTTAACAACAAATTTCATTGGACTATAAATCCGCACTGGTAAATAAAAAGACTTTCATTTATTCATTTTAAAACCAACGCCTACTATTTTCGACAAAATTAAAACTTCCAAATCTACTACCATACCTATAATACTAGGAAAGGAAGGAATTAAAAGGTAAGATAATAAGATAACTTATTTACATTTGACTGATATTCCTACCTCCTTAAAAAATAACTCTCAATTTTTCTTGTAAGCAGTATCAAAGTTGGTCGCAACGCCCTCTTATTATATTATTATTATTGTTGCTTCCTGACAAACACAAAGGGATCCACCCCAGAATCAGCAGCATGCAGCTTAATGGAAGAGTTATCCACTCTGATAAATAATCCCAAAATTAGCACAGTTCCCGTGTACCGAATAAATTCCCGCGGTTTACTTGTGGAGCAGCCACCTGTGGACAAGCAAATTTATATAGAGGCATATGTCCTGTCCGCCTACATAATATTTAGCATATGTATATGAATGTTTGCCATTTATGCGCCTCTACGTGATGATACTGTTGCGCTTTCACAGCCATTATTATTGTTGAAATCGGTAACTGATATTTTGGATCACTTATGCCCCCACACATAAACATACACATGACCAAACATATGTGGTCACCGCAAGGGCATTCATTGGGGGCGGCATAGTGTGAATGAGTATCGTGTCATGTCAAACGTCGATTTTGCTTTTGATTACTTTAATGCAATTAAGCCCCAAAACTCCACTTGAGCGAAAGAGAACATTTATGTCAACCCGGCCCTTTGTACGTAACCGAAACAGATCAAATGCCCTAGAAAACTTTTGTCCCGTGAAAATTGATTTGGACGTGTAAATACTTAACAATCGTAATAGGGCCAATTTTCTTAATAATTTCACAAAGGTAGTTGAGAAATCAGCATAAGATAAACAAAGTAGGTTGGTTAAATGTTTTAACCCATAAATTCTAATTCGTTTTATCTCCAAGATTATCTTCAAGATAATACCTGAAATACGATAATTTTATAGTACACAAAAATTATAACATACAACTACTTATTTTACATACATGTCTTTAAATTTTCAACCATAATATCCCAAGAATCAATTTAATACTTGTAATAAAATTTACATTCACAAATAGAGTTATTTAGGTATTTTAAAAAAAGAGCTCTCTTTTCTTAGGTAACATCATAAAGGAAGGCGGGGTAATAGTACTGTGTGATTGCATTCACATAAATTTCCTTTATTTATTTGGTATTATGCATAAAACTATAAAATAGGCTTTTTTATATTTAAAAATATTTATCAGAAAATTATTTAGATCATATACTTAACCAAAAAAATTTTTTAAGCATTAGAGTAATTTCGAAATATCTTTTAAATGTGAATTATACGAGTACACTAAATTTTAAGCCTAGAAAACAGAGGGTAATTGAATTGTTACTTAAGCATGGCATTGATTAAAGCAACTACATCTTGTTTAATAATTGCTTTTCTATCATTCTGCGTAATATAAATATACGAGTAAAACGTACTTTTGACAAAGGAAAAGAATGAAAAAGGAACTCTCAGAAGGATATATTATTAAAATATTTAAAAAAAAATTAGTTTAGTATAGTTTTATTTTATATTTTAAATAGTAGTTGATTGTTGTAAAGATGGACAGAGACAATTTTGGATTACCAATGCAATTAATTATTTAAATACATACACGTAGAAATACTTAATAAATATTTAAAAAATACTTAAGTTTAGAATTGGACAAAATAATTTCGCGAAAAGGGATTTAACATATGATAATGCCGTAAAAATAAAAGGTGAGCTTATCCGCACACCTGATAATATTTACAAACGCTTCTGCCCAGGCTTTCCAAAAATATGACTACACGGCAAAGGTGAAAAAACCCCTTCTAAGGCATTGTTAAATACGGTTAAATTTCACCAAACATCGGTAATATACTTGAAAGAAAACCAATGAACCTCTTCAAGATCGTCATATGTACATATTAAGCAAACTTTAATTTATTTATTTCGCTTAATGCAAGAAAGGGAAACAAGCTTAAAGCAATTAGCAAATGTAAATGTAATTAAAACTAAGAGTAAAGACTATCACTAAGCTAAAAAATAAAGAAATTAATCATATTATAGAGATGTATGTATGTAATGAGTCAAAGAGTTGGACGATACCAACAAATCATTGGCAGAATGACTGCTGCTGACTATAGCATTCTAAAAATTGCTCCCCCTAGCATTTAAAAACATTTTTCACCAAGATTACTGTCGGAAACACACAGTTCAAATGACCATCGAATAAATAAGGGATTTCATCTATTAGACTGGCCGCGCCATCTCCTAATTTGAACCCTCATCAAACGTTTATGGGTTAATAATGAAAGTCTACTATATTATCAAAATAGAATGAACTAATTGATCAAATACCCTTTTCTATCGTGTCAAAAAATAATTATCTGTGATTATTTATTTATCCATTTTCTATTATTTACTTCCTTTACTTAGTAAAGATTAAAATAAATATAAATATTAAATTTGCCGTATATGCAGTTTGGTCAGCTGTAGTGTATTCAAATTGGCAAATTTATATGATGATATTTTTTAACTGAAATAATAACGTAAATTTCATGCCATTTTAGAACAGTAATAACATTATTTTCTAATAGTTTAAAGTTTGAATACTACGAATATTCTACAATTGTTTTAAAAATAAATTTGAAAAGTGAATTAATCATTTCGTTTTATACATGTTGTACTATGTACTATATACTATTAGATTAAGAATACTCCCGGTCATATATTTAGTTAGAATTGCTAGATTTTAACTTTTCTTTTTAGTAATTATAAAAAATTTCTAATAAAGCTAAATAGAAAATATTGTTTAGGTGAAATTATCAGAGAGCAGATATGAGAAGGAGTAGTAGAACAAACAAATTTTATTTCGAATTATTTTCAGTTAATGTCTCATATTCTAATAAAATTAAATTCATATAAGAATGTATGGGACATATCTCATTTATGTCATTTATATTTTGGCATTGGTATAAAATAGAAATACTGCTTGCATATGCCATAATATGCTTAAAAAACATTTTTAAGGTATACTCGTATTTTGAATATATCGTATCTTAATGTGAAATTCAAATATACGTATGTTTTTCGTATATTCAGCATATGTATACTATAGCGTATTTGCTTTTATACTTTTTCGATTTATTTTTTAATTGTTTTTCCAAATATATTTCATGTATAATTAGAATATACTTCGGTATAATCTTCTATATATTGTACTTATCCTTTTTTTATACTTCTGATTCTCTGTATATTAAATATAAACTGTTTTACAAATGATATGTAGATATGTTCATGAAGTACATATCTTCGATAGATAGACATAAGTTTGTTAAATGTTCAATAAATATAATTCACCTGTAGAATTACAAGGCCCAATTTTGTGAACTAGTTCGTTAGTCGAATACACATATGTCCCATATTACGCCTATATTACAAGAGGAATGGGGAATGCGAACTAGTGAATAAGGAATGAGGGATGAAGAATGGGAAATGAGGAAATTTTATAACCAACTTAAGTTTGCAGTGTATACATATCGAAATATATTTATGCGTATAACTTTCATACATAATATGTATATAAAAATTATACCTCACGTACATATATTTAAAATATTTATGATACGTACAGCTGCAAAATCCATACCTTTCCCGTATACCTCAATATACATTCGCGAGCGAAAAAGAAAATAGTATCATTTCTCTATTGGTTTTTCAGAGCACAATTTTGTAATTACTTGCTCCTTAACCCTTTTACATAGTACCGCAGATCGATATATCGGCCCTTGCTGCACTAGCGAGAAGTGGCAGAGACGATATATCGGCCCGTACCTTGTAGCACTTTACTATTCGCATTGCGAAAGAACTTTATCTCAAAATAAATTTATAATACGTTATAAATGGTCTAATTTAATTACGAGAGAATTAAAAAAATAGTTTGTCGTTTTAATACGGATGGCGACTTTTTCGGCCGGGCAAAGTGGCAGGTTGACGCGATTTTCGCAAATATGTTGGGCGCCGTATGGGTACAATCAAATGATCTAATACATAAATTATATTACCAAGTTACCTTATCTCCGATGTATCATTTAACACTTCATATGATACCTTTTCAAGAACCAATACTGCGTTCCTATCATTTGGAGCTAACGAAATCTAACATAAACACCTATTGGCGGCGAACTCGTATGTTTAAATACATTTTGTAAGATAGAATTCAACTTTTACTTTCAATGAATATAGAAAAATTAGTGTCATTGTTTTGTTCTCTATTTCGTCCTTGATACACTGCTTTTTGAATTATGTAAATATTGTTTTTTGTTTGGTTTTTATGAGCCTTTTCCCAAACCCTAGTAAAATCGTAAATTTCGGCCGGTTATTCTCGCATATACAGCCCTTTTTCGCCCTACACTAAAAGGATTAAACATTAATAGAAATATTATACTTTAGACTTTAAAGCAATACCATATTTATTAGTATCAGTCCAGTCGCCATCGAACATTTTTTAAAGTATGTACTAACAAAAATGGAAAGGAATTTAGCGATAAAGGGTAAGTGATTCCATTTTTTTGCTCGAAGATTTATATTTCGATAAAATAAATTTGTTGTTCCAAAATATCGAAATAAAGGGAAATTGAATAATTTTTGTAAGTTCTTCTATTTTTGAAGATAAATATTTATAGGAGAGGTAGGGATAAAAAAGTGTAATTTTATATGTATAGTTATCGATTTATTGTATATAACTTATAATTAATTTTTTTCTTTTAATTTGTATATAGTACATCAAAAGCGTTTCAAGAAATATTAAAAATGAATCCAAGATGATAACTTCAAAGGATATTAAGAGATTAATGTTGTTGCATGTTCCAACACAAATAGAGGTAAAGGCTCTAAAGCTCAAATTTTAGGTTTATTAGGTGTTTCAGAAGTGTGCTACATGTATTTTATGTAGTAAGTTGATTTTCTTATAAAGACAATTTGTTTAAAATATACCCGTTTACTTCT
The DNA here is from genome assembly GCA_963969385.1 of Philonicus albiceps. Classification (NCBI taxonomy): domain Eukaryota; kingdom Metazoa; phylum Arthropoda; class Insecta; order Diptera; family Asilidae; genus Philonicus; species Philonicus albiceps. Next base: position 6,324,124 of record OZ017773.1, on the reverse strand, counting down.
ATAAAAGTCAACTCTGTAAAAGAGGTATTTATTTTCTACATTATGTAAAAAATCGGATAAACTGTTGGCGAATTGCATATAGGCACATGTTGGAAGATACACCTGTAGCCTCCTCCTGAAGGTATATTTTATTTAGGGGCAGCAGGGTGGTCGAGGAAAGCTCTATGAAGCTTTTTTTTCGAGCAGATTTCGTGCTCTCTCTATTTAGCAGTAGTTTGTCATCTAAATGAGATTCTGGAGCGCAATGAGGAAGTAAATAATTTCCTGTCTTAGCTGTAAATAATTTTCGCGGAAGGCTCCGCCCCCTGCATCTGTTTTAAAATTTTTTGCTCTTCAAGTAGGCGTTGATGTCTCGTTAACAAAATAAACAATTGCCAGGGCAAGAGGCTTACCGGTTGCAGTTTTTCTGCACGGGAAAATACTTTGCAATTAACGGCCTTTCGTTAGCGCTGCACTGTCGTCCTTTCGGGTCATCCAATTTTTCTTTTGGGGGAGGGGGGAGGTAAAAATTCTCGAGGAAAAAAAGGGTTTGCATAAGCAGTTCTTGCCAATGTGAAATTGATTTGATGCATGGCAAACGGAGCTCCCTTTCCCCCACTCATCCATTCTATGGATTGTCCCTCTGTTGCTATTGTTCCTGGAAAAAAAAAATTGGCTCCTGGATGCCCGGCTCCCGTTTGCTGTTGGGAGTCACAGGACAGTAATTAGGCCACAAATATTTCAGCAGTTTTGCTCAAATTTTAATTGCAGGACAGGGTCGGCTGGAACCTCTGCTTCTACTGCACTCGATGCAATTTTTTTCGTTTTGCTTTTTTCATTTTTTTTTTTTTACCACGACTCCTGCAAGTGCACGGGCGAGCATTTTTCGGGATCAGGACTATAGGACTCCTCTTGCGGGGGATGTGCACACATTCCCCCATAATTTCGCCGCGATGGTACGGTATTCGTTGATTAAGACACAGCAAAAGACCAAGTATTAATCGAATTTCGCCACACAATAAATATTGTGCTTTTTTTTCATTTACCTTTGTAAACAAAATTTTATTCCCGAGCCATCCAATTGCCATGCGAGTCCTTTTGCTTAACGTTTTCCAGGCATATGCATCAGCTTCGCTTGTATGAGCACCTGGCATATATAAGATAAAAGGACATTTCACAATTGTGGATTACAAAAGATTCTACTGCTTTCAGGAATGAGCAAATTTTTTTCCTCCTGAAACTATATATCCAACTCGACAGTTGAAAAAGAATTATTATCTCTGCCAATTATGAAAAATTGAGTTATTCTCAGAATATTTGGCTAGAAGCAACAAAGTACACTATCCATTTAGCACTTGGTTTAATTTATTGAAAATTCGAATATAGTAGCAACTTTTAAAGTACAAATAAATGGCATTTTTGCACTCTACCCTTATGGAAAAGTAGTAGTAGTAGATCTTTATTGTTTAATTTAAACGAATTTTTATAGTTTTCACGTGATATTTATACATAATTACAGTTTTATAAATGTATGCTTGATATTTCTTGATTTATTACTATTTTTTTTCCAAGAACATTAATAATTAGCATAATATCTAGGTAGAAACCTAGGATTTAAGAATTACTGTATTACACTTCTTCAAACTGCTTTTCCTTATCACCTATTAATTTGTTTCACGATTCGTTATATCTTTGGCATTTCGCCACTACATGTAACAAAGTGTTTTTGTTCTAAACAATATTCGCAATGACTTTCCTCCTCGAAGGTATATATGCCTTTTTTATTTGTGTTATGATTTTCCTATTGAACCTGTTATATAATTTGATTTAAGCAATTATTCTCTTTTCCCAAAAAGTTATTTTATGCTCAAGGTATTTATTACTGGCTTTACTATAGGTGAGCCTAGATAGATAGATGACTAGGAATTCAGATTGGAGACAATTAATAAAAATCAACCTTAGTAAGAAACTGTCTAATAGTACAACGTTAAGCCATTCCAGATTTATTTTCACGAAAAAACTGTTCTCTAATTTGAATTGCCCACATATATTTATCATTCAAATTGTTAGCAATTTTAGCCATTTCGCTATCTCTATAGTAGCTTATGCTAAGAAACCGATTATTTGGCAGTGTAAATATATATTTTTTACAAAAAAAAATTGAGAATTAAACTGAATACTTTAATTTTTAAATTTAGTATGCCCGCATCTTGCCTAAATGCATACCCAGGAGTATTACTAGAGAGATGTAATAATCATTTAATATTCTATTCTATTCTGAACTGTTTCTAAAATATCCAAATGGCAAATACTCTAGATTTGAGACGCATATAGGGTTATAAAAGAGATTAAGATTAAGGATTCAAATACCTTATTATAAGTTTTCAATTCTGGTAATCCAATGTTATTTAAGATAGCTTAGAGTTTCGGAAATTGTATGTTTAAACTTACTGATAAGATTATCAGGGGCTTTTTCATATACTACTGAGTGAGTAAAGATTACTCCTAGATACATATACTCTTTTGCTATTTCTATAGTTTGTTCTCTATATATAAACGGTTGATTTTTTTTGGTATGGCCATAACCAGCCTTCTGGAAAATCATCACTTTGGTTTTATTAACATTACTTTGCAAATCGTTCGTTTCAAAGTTATCACTTAAACAATTTTTTATTTTGTCAACGGTGAAAGCTAGCATAAGTATTTCTACTAGATGATTCAGTCATCTTTTGGTAAAAAATATGATTCAGTATCAGAAATATAGAGTAGAAAAAGTACGGAGCTTAGCACCTATCCTACCTACCTAAAGTATACCCTCAGTTACAGGGCAAGGATCGGAAAATCCGTCAGAGATTCTTACTTTTAAATTGGCTTTACTTTATTGTATAGATTGGATAAAATATTTATGATTTTCGAACTTATGCCGAGACTGCGAAGCTTAAGAACTCGTGCGGTATTGAGTCAAATGCTCTTTTTTTATTTTCGTAATCAGTGACATTAGTTCCATTAGTGATCCCTTCATTTCACGGGTATCACTAATAGCAATAATGTCACTGATCAGGAAAATACTAAAGTAATAGTGTTCCATTAGTTTAAACTAAATATTTTATATTTTTGGCAAATTGTAAGATTAAATGAACTTCTCTTATGAGGAGATATTGTTCGTATTCTATACAATACAAATATTGGTTTGAATCAAATCTGTGAGCTTCTCATTATCATGCTGCGGGCATGATACGGACGTGATTGTTCAAAAGCCGTGACTATTGCGAACCTAAAAATTGAACAATATCTGGGCGAACTTCACATGCGTTATGGGCGCCCAAAAAGATTTTAAATATTTTTACTCAGGTTAATATGTATCGTCATCAAAATTTTTCACAGAGTAGTCTTTTACATTTACACAAACCTAAAATATGCATTTCACCTATACGAAATTATTCTAGTTGAATCAAAGACAGATTTTCTTGTTGTACTGACGAAAACACATCGAATAAACTAAAATTTATTTCGTTGATTTTACTAATGCAGATAGATACTGTGTGAATTGCATAACTACATCGTTAATTTAAATAAAAAACACATTTCCTAAATTTAATTATAGGTGTATGCTGTAATTTTAAGCAACAATCCTAGACAACATTATGTTTGAATTTCAAAATTTTCGTATAAAGTAATAAGAAATTCGTAATTCTCAAAAACCTTTAGTTGAATTTAGAATACAGAAAAATGCTTTATTATTTTTATGTTTTACGAAGAATATTAACTAATTAAAATTAAAGTTTCATCAAAGTAAGAAATTCATTTTCGTTTGATTATTTTCAAAATTGATCCAAGCCAATCATAATAATAATAATTATATGTAGGAATTAATACCTTCTTGAATCGTCGCCTCGACTCCTTCAAGCTTTAGTTGAACTATTTGAACTTCCACTGGATGATAGTACACTTGAAGTAGATCATTTTATTGAAGTTGATGATACTCCTGTATATAAAGTGGCATTTTCTCAGCTTAATTTTGCTCAAGCGAAGTATCAAGACTTTTTAGAAGAAATAGCTGATGGATGAGAAAATGTTTAGTCGAAAATTTGGCAAATTTATCCCAATCACAGCCTGGAAAGATTCCAACATTAATTGCAGGTATGGGAACGATCATAAGATAGCTCTGCAAAAATATTGTGCTCATGCTGGAGTACAAATTGTTTTAAATGGATCCGATATCGTCTTCTGTTTATGTATTTTTAAGATAAGGTGTAAGACTCCAAAGAAACAATATATAAATTATAAATTTTAATAAGCGGTACTATTATTGCATTGTTCTTCTTGTTTCTAATATATTTTTTTAGAAAGTTACAGCGTTGTAGCTTTGAAGAGATCAGAGTTTTTAAACTATGTAGCATACAAAAATCTGATTTCAGTAGTAATCGACAAATAGAACACCTAATAAATTTTGTAGTAACCCATAAAAAGTAAAGAAATCATATTATTTTAAAAAAAGAAGGTTTTATTAACAAAAATTACAAAGTGAATGCTTTTAATGAATTATCAGAAAAACAACAAACAATCGCTTGATTTTTCACTTAAAGAAAAGTATTTTAGTAATGCATTTCTTGTACATTTATCACATTTGATTTGCCTTAATCTCTTACGTAGTTTCTTTTCCGTAAAAATTACACAATGATGTTGATTTTAGTAACAATAATACCATATTTTAGCATATTTGTTTTTTCCTTATATCTGTTTATTCTTTTCGTAATTAATATTAAATTATTTTATCAATGTACTCTACGAGTATGCAATAACTGCAGCAGATAAATGTCCTCATATATAGCTTTATTTTTTAAACTGAATATTTATAGTTTTTATTGACTATATTCAATATCTTTATCCTTATCCTATTATAAATAAATTGTTGTTTTTAAAAATATTTTAAAATTTTTATTTCACAATACTTTTTTAATTAATTTACATTGATATACCTCTGTGTGAACAGTTTGACTGTAGTAATTGCTAAAATAATTGTGAATAAAAGTAAATTAAATAAAACCCAGGTCATCACGAATTCAACGTTAATCTTATGGTATGTTGTGTCGTTATAACTTTCTGCACTTTATGCATATTTTATGAGAAAATTTTACAGTCAAAGTCTAAGAAGTTGTACCTATCTATAGTTTTTCTTATATTTTCTCTTGTCCTCTTTTAAAGAATAGAAAGGAATTTTAAGATCAAAGTTTATATTTTGAAGGAAATCATCATTGAAATATATTTATTAGTTAGACGGAATTGTAGATTAGGTTACATATCTGTACCATGTTGGAGAATAATCTATCCTAATTTTTAGATCTTTAAATTAATAATTATTTACAAAAATAGAAAACGCTAAATAGATAAATAGATCATATGAAAATAATACTTAATAGTCGAAAAGAGCGGTAACAGTAGAGAACAGAGCAGTTATAATACTTCTTTATTGGCGATTATTTAGTCCTTAAAAGGTATCACCCAAATAAATTACGATTAGGGTATCATGGGTTAAATTTCATCCCAGTATATGCTTATATATCTTTTAAGTATAATAAAGAGCAATAAAGCGAATTAAATATATTATTAATATTATTAAATTTGATATGTCTTGATAATGTTATTTTTATAGCGATTTTATAAATCTATATAGAAAAATTCACTGTTAAAAACCATTAGGTCTTTCTAAAACCTATGGTGAAATTTGACTCATGATACCCTTTAAGGGGACATTCTCATTAACACGTTCTTGGACTGCTACTGCATATGCAGTATTTTCGTTTTGTCCTAGTGGGTCACCACTGCATATACAGTACATTTTTTTGTATAATTTGAATCATCAAAACGATGAAAAACAGTAGCAGAAGTTTATTTTCTCAATGGGAAAGTTTACAAATATGAGACAGCAATGCAGGATTTTTTTATATATTTTATGTCTTCATATAAAATGCATCAAAATTCTCTTGTCTTGGTTTGATCCAGCAAACGTTGAATGAAAGCTTCTGGAGAGTGATCATATTAACACCCCATGTGAATATATACCGTCCGCGAACGTATTAACCACTTTTGCTTCTTTCTGGCGACGGTAGGGGATGAATATCAAAAATCACTTTTTAACCGGTACCACACTTTTTAGGATTCATAAAAAACAATCAAATCAAAATTCAAAATAGATTCTGTTCTTTAGAGATTTTTCTAGGAGATATACATAAAAAATTTTGTTCATCACATCATTCAAAATTTTTTAAAAGTGTTGAAAAACTGAAATTTTTTTTGGGGTAAACTATCTCCGTATAAAGGGTAGATTTGTATACACATACATTTTTAGAGGTATATCCCCTATTTTTTTGTATAAAGCACCGAATACTTTTTGGTTTTTTTCAAATCGGATGATTAAAGCGTGAGAAATCAGTTCTATGAGTTCGGAAAACGTAGTTTCGAGAGAAACACAACTTTTATTCGATAATTTACTATTCGATTCATGCAGGTATTCATTCAGGTACCAATGCACAAAACATCTATAATATTTTTTTGTATGTCGAATCTTTTAAAACGGTTTTAGGAGAGTATTTTTGTGATGTTTTAAAAGACTTTTATGCAAAAGAATATTAATTTTTTTATAGTTTCAAATGTGAATATCCCCTTAATATTTTTAGATTATTTAAAGAAAAATAAAGTGAGACCAAATTCTCTCTGCATGATTCCTAATCTCCTTTATAGGGTCAAATTTTAATCAACTGTGGTAAGTCTGCATTGTGGTGATGATGGGAGCATCCTCAAAGGCTATAACTCCTAGGAGCAACTTAAAATAAAACTGCAACTTTCTGCAGCTTGGAACAATTCTCAATTCTATTAAACATAAATCAGAAAAAAATTACAAAAATATACAATTAAATAAAGGAAGGAATTGTGTACATGTTAAATTGACTGGTTTTGGTAGTTCTAGTGTTAATTTAGGAGCAGCTACAAAAACGTTAACTCCAAGTGAAATCCAGCATGGTCGAGTTCTTAATCCTTAGTTTATTTCACTTACTTAGCCTATTTATACAAATTCTGCTTACAACTACCTGGATACGTAGTCAATAAATTAGACTAATACGATATTGACCCTCTATTGACATGTCAGCACTTTTGCCCATAGCTGGCGTACTTGATCTCAAGTGCATTCCACTGAAGGGTGCTGAACAATTTATTATTGCAATTTACGAGCTGTGAATGAACTTGGAAATGTTTACGTTATTTAAGATATAGGCCAACTTATCGTACTATCTGTTGGGTATAACTAACCTAGATTTACTCGGATTATAATCTAAAATTTTTATAAGAAAGAAAATAAAAGGTGTCATTCTCTATTAATTAATTTTTGTAGTAATCAATTGTTCTTTTATGTTATATTACAAAATTATTTTAACTATCAGCGCAGAAAACAAGTGACTGTTTGAGAATCTCTAACCATTTCAGTAGCTGCGAACCCTCTGTACGCGACTAGGAAAAACTTGATAAGTTAGGGTCTTATCTTGGCTTTAATTTGACTCGTTTCTTGGCTAGAAGGAAGAAATTGTACTTTTGATTTGTTAAATTAATGAATATTATAAAACCTGGAGAATTAGGATAAACCTTGGCATATCGAAGTTTACATATTTTAGGTAGTGGTCATAGTGGGGTGATTGGGAAGTGTAAGAATCTGGTGCTGCAAATGAATAATACTGTGGGGAAGGTTAAAGATTGGATTAAATATCCCGGGGTATATTTTGGTAACCTGTTCAAGGCTATTGTTCATGGGTGGAGTATTCTGAAGAAGGCGATCAATTTACTTTATGCCTCTATTAAGGCATAGTAAACTGTCGGGAGGCATAAAACTCTTAATGTATAAGCATTTGATTAAACCTATAAATGCATATGGATTCACAAATTGGTTCTCTATTTCTTCAACTGTGGCCCTGGAGCTTGAAACTCTTGAACGTACATAGAATAATAAGACTATGCAGGACTAAAAAGTATTCAAATGTTTTTATTTATGATTTTTCCGGAATTACGCCCTTGACTCGATACATGATTAACCTTAGCTTAAAGTTTTTGAGAACCTTACCTGACTATAAGAACTTCCTGATTGAGGAGGATTATCTACTAGGATGATATGCAAACTAAACTTGATGACTTTTATCTCTCGCCATTCGCCTTAATTGCAGACGAGTCCAGTGAACTCTTAGAAGATATAGACGATAGGATTAGGCTGCCTAAATTATATAAGAACACCTTCTTGCGTAGTCAGAATAGGCAGTTTTACTTTAATATTTAATAGGGCTATGTTTCTTTAATTTGACTTATGTTAAGTTTTATTTAGTTTTTTACCATTTTAATATATGTACTTGCACCTTTATAAGCACATTGTATACTTATCTAGTTACTATTTAGGAATACTTAGTAAAGAGTGTGTAGTCAAAACCTTTCGGTTTCCAGCGAGCCTAGGCATTTGAGGTATTTATATCATTCGTTTTGATATAATACTGAAAGGAACTAATAGTATTATATGCAGGTTAATTCTATTCAGAATTTCAGGATATAACTGTAAATATTGCGATGACTTTTCTATACTTTTCAAATTCAAGTTAAATTGTAAACCTATGTAAACGTACAAATATTTTCGATAGTACCATATTTTCCTAGTTTGTGATAGAATATACCATAATCGTTTGCATATATATGTCACATTGTAATATGTGTATCAAATTCAGTTTGGTGTATTCCCGTAGTTAGTAGTGTTTTGTATATATGGGCTATATCGAGTCAGAGATTAAGTAATACAAACAGACCATTCGGAAGTGTGCACTAATGCACTATCTTGTCTTCACGACTTTATAGCACTAATAAATATAACATAGTTCCTATGTAGGAAAATACTTTATAATACAAGATACTTGAACCATACGTTAGTAGCTCATAGGTGTTCATAAATTAGCTAAGTTACCGATGTAAAACTACCTACAGTGTATCAAAGTTAAAATGGAACAAATATACTTTCTAGACTTCAAATAAAAAAAGGTAACAAAAGAATGAAATAAAAGGAAAACTTTTAATATATTTTTAGGGTTTTATATGTTCATAATTGCAACATGTAAAATTAAATGTTGTTATTAAATTGTACATAGTTGAAATAAATAAATATATGAAATTTTATATAAAATTGATCTCAAAGATAAAATGAAACGCAGGATTAAAACAATTTGCATTGCCTGAAGGAACTGGAGTTAAGCTCACTTTTATAATTTGAAAGGTGTGGGGAATCTCCAAAAAGTGTTTTGTAATCAATTGATGCATATAACGTAAATTTAAAAGATAGCAGTAACAATATCTCTAAACCAAGCTATCGAAAGATTTTGTCGCCGGTGGATGAACATTTGTTGGCGCGACAGATTAAAGAAAAGCCGCATCTAAGCGCTCCAAAACTTGATGTTGAAACTCAAAAATATCTTGGGAAGGCAGCTAATCCAGAAACCATAAGGATTATTTTGCGGACTATTTATTAATTTACATGTTTTTCATAGATCATACCTATTTTATTGGCCGCTACTCTATGTGTAAAATTAAAACTTGATTTTCTTAATAGTTTTCGAGATATTTATTCCACCAATATGGAAAAAGATAATGTTGAATCTTGCGGATAAGAAACTTTAGTAAATGATAACTAGTGGTATAGTTTTTAAGGTCTTTTTATTTATAACTATTTTTAGAGGACGACAACTAGATTTCTTAAAAACGAAACAATTTCTTTTTGAAAATTTATTAAAATCGAGTAATTGTTACAAAAGTTATGAGTTGGTTGGTTATTCGTATTTATAAACAAAAATGACTTTAAATTGTTATAAACAATTATTTGAATTTTGAATAAATAACTCCCTTAAAAGAAAACGATTAGACAATAACAGAAGTGTGTAAGAAATTTCTTTCTATTCATAGACACTACGAAAGGAAGTGCATCTTCATCACCTGTGTAATTATTTAATTTCCGGTCAGAAATAGACACCGAATGGAGGCAACAGATGACTCTCATCATCTTTTATTACCACTTTCATTTTTTTAACATGTCTAACGGTAAATCAAAGAAAATCCTTTCGTTTTCTTTCTTCCTCATTTCCTACCTTTAAATAGGCATGTGTGATGAACAACCCTTAGCGGCACATGTGATTTGTTCACAACCTGTTTTCTTGAAATGTACAAATTGATCCTTTAAGTACCGGGAAAGGGATAAGAAAGTAAGTAAATGCGTAACGGGACTCATAAGTGATATCCTTTTCCGCTTAATTTAAAAAGGCCTCTTCATTATTTCAAGAGGTACATTATTTTTTCTCAAGTATATGGTCCAGGTATTTGTACCTACAGACAGGTAGATTTCAAATGATACCAGATATATGTACGATTAAAATTTTAGTAGGTATATTTTCGAATCGTACAAATACTAACTTCCGAATACCTACTAAAAATTAAATATTCCCACCTACAATAAACAATATTAATATTAAAATATCCTACCCTTTTTTTTTAACCGTAGCAAAACCTGGCATACAGGACAAAATAATTCAGTGCTAAAGCAAACAATGAAATCCTAAAATCCTTTACTGAGCGGTAGGTACATGAGAAAGTTGAAAAAATAGGAGAAAGGTTCCCACAACTTTCTTCACATTTTCCACATTCAATTTTTTCCTAGTCCTTTTACACTTCGCCCTCAGAGAGTGCAACAAGTGAATGGACTCTGAGAGTTTTGTAGGATGTCGTGATTGATGGGAAAATGATGAAGATATCCCGACGTGAACATTATTTGTGTTCTTTAGGTTTTAAGGTGTTTTTTTTTCCTGAGAATATATTGCAGTTTTTTGCAAATTTTTGCCCTCATGTTAATAGCTCCTATAATCGGTTTGTAGAGGTCTGGGAAGAAATTTAAAAAATGCTTGCAAAAATTATAGTTTTAATGGGAGAATTTCATAATAAGTACACTATAAACTTTGTTTCAACTAGAGCACAGTAAACGGACCCCTACCTATTCCTGTAGAAAAAGCTACAAATCCTAGAAATATATTTAGATGACCAGATTACTGAAATTTATTTTATTTAATTTCTTATTTTTATTATACAGGGTGATTCGATATTATTTTTTCCAAAAGCTGATCCCTCGAAATTATTGGACGTAGGTTCTAGGTTCTAGGTTCAAGTGGCTGCCAAAAGAAGGCACACTTAGGCCAAGTTAGGCCCATTGTGATACCACGTGGGACGAAGCCCCCAAATAACTAGCCTTCGAACCATTTGGACTCTTTAATGAACTGCTCCAGGCTTCTAATCCTGACGGAGCTCAGTTCCGACAGATCATTAGAGAAAGTGGAGCCCAGGCTCCGATTTTTCCGCACCGCTAGTGCTGGGCATTGACACAGGAAGTGAAGGATGTTCTCTTCCTTTTCCTCATTGAGGCAACTTCTGCAGAAGTCATGCGTGTTTACCCCCATCCTATGGCATGTTTGCCGATGAGATAGTGGACCGTGATGACCGCTACTACGTTGCTGATAGCGGCTCTCTTGAGCGAGACCAAGTTTCTAGACCTGTTGCGGTCGAAGATGGGCCAGATAAATCTGGTCGTTGCGCAGGTGGGCTCATTGAACGTAAGTTTTAATATTAAAAATTTTCCCAATTGAGTATTCTAGTGACTCCACAAAACTGTTAATAACTTTTGACGAACTAAAGATATTGCCACGGCTCTTCTTTTATTTAAAAGATATCATAAAGGTGCATTTTTTTTGTTGTATCTTAAACCATATCCTTATTAAGGAAATTTTTAATGATGAAGGATAAAAACGTACATTTTTAACCAAAATTTTTAAAAATGTTAAATTTTAACATTCATTTGCTAACGAATCAATACATGTAAGGTACTGTTTAAAAGCTCATAATACATACTTTTTATCAATTCCTTACTTGTCGTTCCGTATTTTGAATAGAAGTTATTACGTTTTATATGAGCGCCCCTTAAAACTGGGGTGAAGGAGGGATTTTATGAAAAAATTGCTCATCGTGAACGCTGATTACAACACTGAAAGGAATCAATTGGCATATTTTGGAACATTTCTTTACGTATCACCCTGTACAAATAAAAATGAGATTTCTTTCTTCAGTGCACTATCAACGCACATATTTTAAGAAATTCCTCCTATGGAATACTCATACGAGTATATATTGTTCCAAGGCATGTAAAATTGAAAGCTGAAAATGAAACAAAATTAAAAAGAAAAAAACACTATATCAGTGTAACTTCCGATCTAAATTTGTCTCTGAAATCTGAGAAGATATCTGTCATCACCTCTTAACCTGATTTCCTTTCCGTATTCCTTTTCTAACTGTTTCATTTAAAGTATCTAGTTTCTTTGAATGTGATCCGGTCAGGTAACGCCCTATCCTTTGATTCGAAACGAAATCAATAGTCTTGTTACAATTTTTATATATTTTTTTCTTTATTTTACTGTTATTTCATGTAAACTGCTTAAAAAATTTTCCTGTATAAATGAAGTAAGATTAGAAAAAGGTCATTTTATTGTTATGATACTCGTACTATTCGATACGAAGTTTAATTGATTCTACAAGTTTTTTTTTTTGTTTCTCGTGAAACTAGTGAAAAGGTCATGTTGGGAACGCATCCCCAATACATAATTTCCTAATTCAAATCTTAGTTCAATTCTCATTTAAGTTCCAAACATCAGTCTCTTATTGTCTTATCTTAAATTTATATTTTAAAACCCAACATAAGTTTTTCCGATAAGTTTAAGGTCACTACGTGAACCAGAAAGTCACCAACATAAGAATTACGGACCTCAGCTGAGTTTAAGAACTCTTTGCCGAAGAGATCCCACTTCTAATGCTTGTCAATCAAATTCCTACCTCTTTACTACCAAAAGATTATTTAAATCCATCCTTTATATTTTACTTATACTCTTAGTTTGCTGACTAATTATTAATTTACTTCTTAACTCCCTTCTACTACGATAATTTAATAATATAATTTTTTCATCAAACTTTAAAATTTTAAAACTTTCAGTTCAAAACTGATATTGTTTATTATTTAAGTAAGGTAAGTAAATTGAAAAAATTACCTTTCATAAAATATTTCCCTGTTTCTTATTTCCACGTTCCATACTTAGATATAAAAATAAAAATTTTAGCTAAATAGTAAAGATAAATAAAACGAGTATTTAAGAAAATTGCGTCTATATTTAAAAAAAAAAAACAAATTTACAAATCACAGATTAGAATCGTTAACACAATAAAATTCTAGATACGAAAAATTAATCCTAACGAATAAGGTACACAAAAATAAAAAGAAATAATAATAAAAGCCAAACAGGTGCAAATGGAATAAATAAAAACGCTGAAATCATTTTAGGGACATAACTAAACGCGTGCCAAAAAATCTAAAGTTATATGAACAAAGAACAAGTGCTGAAAAATATATAAAACAAAACTTAAAAGTAACACCTAAATATCTTACAGTGGTCATCTGCAACACTTAAGTTAGTTATTGCGATTCGTTACAGCTTAGATTAGTTATGCTAAACACAAGGTGGGTACGTATGGGGTATGTACCTTTTCTTATGAAACTGTTTTTTGTTTTTTTGTACATGAGCAGTTACTATAATTATAATTTTAAAAAACTAATATCTTAACAGAAGTATCACTTAAAAATCTTCGTTGTCTGAAACCGCTGTGTAATAAAACTAAATTTCCTTTTCTCATTAAACGAGGTAGAAACTCTCAAGGTATCTAAGATAATCTGTCTTAAGACTATACCACAGATAATGGTGACATTTTGCAAGTTTAATAAAACTGTCTGGAGGTTCTACCAAGGTCTCCACATTTCGTTTGACCCTTCTGTAGGGTTATCATCTTCGTTTGGGCACTCATTCCCATTTTTGTCTGAATTCTGTTCGACTTTAATAACTTTTGGAGAAGGTTCATCACTAGTGTCGAACTCGTCTGGATGTAGCCTCTTTTTCGGTAAACTACAATCAATTGAGGTTTTCGCAGTCTGTTGGGTTTCACTTGTAGATGAAACATGAGGCTGTTGAAGATGTCCGGTATGCGAAACAAATTTAACCGACTCTGTACTTGGAGGAGTAGGGAACGCATTAGAAAAATTCTGAACTCCTGATAGTGGCGGTGTCTTTGACAAAAAATCAGAACTTGTATGCATTGAATCTTCTCCAAGACTTGAAATAGAAGAGACTGGACTTAATGGTGGACTACTTGTCGTTGTGGCTGTTTGTGTAGCTGTAGGGACAGTTGTTCGATTTGTAGACGATGGTTTCGAAAATGCACTCATTCTAGGAAAAGTATTAGCAAAATCCATAGATGGAGCAGGAATGTTTGGTATAAAAAATGGCATCGTAGTTGAGTTTGGCATAATTAAAGCTAATTCTCCAGAAGGTAGTCGTGATGGTATAAGTTGAACACGACCCATCTGAATTCTTCCATTATTATTAACATCTTGCGGAGCAGGAAATATCGGATTCGTTTGATTTATCTGATTTCCTAAATTTAGAGGGTTAGGCTGGTAGCTAGATGAAAAATTGCTAAAAGTTCCAATTTGATCTAGACTTGTTGCACAATTGTTTAAGTGATTTGAAAGTCGTTGTCGAACAGCTTGATCGACGCCATCCAGTTGAGAAACGTACCGATTCACTTCTTCAGCGCATTCAACAAAACCAGTTCGGAATCGATGGATTACGGTTGGATCCGTTTGAATCGCCATATTCAGCTGATGACGTTGAATTGATTGCAAATGTTTCACGGTCATTTCAAGAATGTCAGCCTTTTCCAGTTTTGTATGTCTTGCTGGCTGTAAAGAAAAATAAATAAAAAAATTTTTTATTTAATATATTTTATGGCCAAATTATAAATTATAAGATAAATTAGGGGGGTGAGAAACCAAAGCGGGCTTGTTCCATTCATTGTTTTTTTATAATTTCATTCAATTTCAAAATCCAGTCCGATTTGCACGAAATCAGGCTTTTTTAAACACTGTTTTCTATACGTTTAAACCGCTTTTGATAGGTTTAAACTACTTTCCAGGGGTCTACAGATGTGGGCTTAGAGAATAGGAAACCAAAAAAAATACAAGAAAACGTTAAGAGCGGACAAGTCTACTTATGTTTCCCAGCTCCTTAAATAGTTTTAGTAGCCAACAAATTGGATCTTTTAGGTTTCTATTAACCTATTAACCTTATGAACCTTAAGATTGGTAAGTATCATTTTTTATGATTTATTCAAAAACGAAAATAACCAATTAAGTCACTACATAGAGTTAAAATTTTTTAAAAATCGATTTATCAACAATTTAATGCCAGTTTCGATATTAAAACCCTCCATTTATATTTTAAAATCATAGTAACAAATCGTATTATTTTTATTAAGGAAAAGGGAAAAGATAGACTTTAAAGAAAACTAGAATTTGTAAATATTTTGGACTACTGAAGGTTAAATATTCACTTTTCACTATGTTAAAATCTTTTCAATATTTTCTAATTAATATTAAAATTAAAAGAAAGTACATTAATTATAAAATAAACCTACAGATGCATTATCATCTAATTATCTATACTTAATAATGAATCAATGATCACACCGATTTCCAAATGACCTTTTCTCGTTATGGCTTAGGTCAACCAAGATATCTTTCGAGAAACTAAAGGATATAATAACCCTTAAAAATAGTCGGAGTATTTCAAAGATTTTTCATATTTCCCACAAATGGGACCATTTAACCATTTGAAAGATACTGCTTCGAAGTTACAAGCCGATCGATAAAAGGATCGATACAGACAAATAAAATTTTTCGTATTATATATAAAAGGAAGGCCACCATAAAAATTTGAGAAATTCAAATAAATCTCAAAAAGATTGTAGCGCATAAATTACGCGACGAAAAAGAAATATCTTCCTTTGATCCTTTCAAAGATTTTCCGCATCGCATAGCGGCAAAGTCAAGTGCATCAAGCGATGACAGAGAAGAGGGAGGGGCAGTGTATACAGGAGCAAATCTGTGCAACAGGTTCAAAACATATTCCCACGCATTGTTGAGAAAATTCTTTGTACACCTTGAGAAAAAGTATCGTCCGTCTTCTTTAGAGTCCCCTTTCGTCTGCACGATGTTCAGACGAAGACATACCAAGAGAAATCCGGGGTCGGACCTCTTCGAATATTTTGTCTGTCGATTTTTGCTATCCCTTTTACCCCCCCAGGGGTTGGACCATACAGCCATAAGGTCCCTGTCCATTTTATAAGACAAAACTCGAAGAAATCACTTTGCCAAGATCGTCTGTAGTGATCTTAGCAGCGGTTAGCCGATGATGACCGGCAATTTGATCTTGGAAGATTTGCCGGCTCGTCTTCGTGTTCGTTCTCAAACACTTTCGCCAAGGGAGTTTTGTGGTAAACGCAATTAACCGAGGTCATTGCATGCGTCTTCGCAGATTTCCAGCAACCGGTCAACTCTCGCACGAATATTAAAAACGATGAATGGGTGTGGGAAAAAAAAAACTGATCGACAGGTCAGAAGCAGATCGGAATTTTTGGTATATGCTGGTCAACGTTAGGGAATATATGTAAAAAGCAAAAAATATAATAAAAAAATAAATAAATAAATAACTAAGAATCACCGAAATGAACCGAAAGGAGAAGATAAAGGGTCATGCTCAGCGCATTACTGAGAAGAATCTTTTAAATGTTCAATTTTGTCTTTTGTTGTGCTTCGTATTTTTTATCTGGTTCGGTTCTCCTTTTTTTCACTCTCATTTCATTCACTTTATGATCTTGCATGCATTTCTGATCCAATTTGGGCAGTAGCGTGGGAACCACTCCATTGTAGTCGTGTTTTGTTTCAAATTTTTTAATTCCCATAAATTTCTTAAGTGGAGGGAGGGACGCCCTTTTTAGCAGAAATACCATTACGACTCTTATGGGAATTTTTTTTATTTAAAGTCTTCTGAGAGAGTACATGAAATAATCTTCAGAGAAATAGTAATGTAAAAGGAAATTAAAAAAAAACAAAATTATATGTATCAATCATAAGCTTTTAAGACTGTTTTTTTATCTTATTTTTCCTCTAGTAGGTTTTTAAGAGACTGAAATCATGCAATTCGATACTTGACAATCGTCCAATCGAAGAATAAGAACGATGTAGCCATCTCGATAGTCACAATACTCGCTCTATCATTTTTCACATCGAGAAACTGCTACAAATAAGCACTAGATCAATTTGAAAAGCGCTTATTTCTACAAGAATTTGAATTCGTCTTACAAAATTTAATAATCTAAACATTCCAAAAATTTAGTTTCCTTAAAAGATTTAGAATATTGCACGAGGTATTTAAATATATTGAAGTATCTCGAAACTAAAATTATCAATTGGTGTAATCATTTCCATGTTATATGGAGTACCAATCTTCTACTACAGTTTTATGGTTTTTTTTCAGGCGGCTTATTGCTATTGAGTATATCTCTCGTATTAAATATTAAGTGTTAATAAAGCACAATTCAACAATTAACGTATGCAGTTCCCACAATTCCACAAACATTTTAGTAAAACCTGTTAAAATCCCCTACAATATAATTTTCTATCTCTGTGTTAACAACTCGAATCGATGTATTCGATACCAGCAATTTAGGAGCAAAAACGAAAGCCGAACGATAATTTTTGCTCGATATTGAATTAGATCATTCAGGCCCTGATTTCCTTATTCCCTAGATCAGTTTATTAGCACATAGCAAAAATAAAGAACCCTTATAGTTTCGCCATATCCGTCCGCAGGTCATAGTCATTTTATTATGAGAGTATTAATACTAAAATACTTATAATTTGGTACACGTATAAACAATTAGGGAAATTAAATACATCTCCTACATAAAAAATAAGGGTTTGTTAAACTGTTTTTCAAAATTATACCTCGTTTTTTAAATATTCAACTCAAAAGTGATTTCGATTAAGTTTGTGTCGGTCAAGATATCACCCTGAATGCAATTTCGGAAAAAAATCCTCAAAATTGTAGCTAAATAACCAAATAAGATGATTAACTAGAGTCAAACAGCCCTACTATGCTTATTTGGAATCAACAACAATAGCTTATAACATCGCGCTTCAGCTATCACCGGATTTTGTGGACTCTTTTTTTAATGCTGAGCTCAATTAGGGTCTTACCCTATTCGAATCGATTTTATCGTCTGTAGTATCAACTAGAGAACCCTACACTAAGCATGATCCGAAATGGTCTTGACCTGTTTTTAATTAAAAATTTATATAATTTAAGTACAAATACCCAGATCGGTGAAAATAGCGGCAAAATTTATATTTAAATTAAGGATGGACTACATCCAATGTAAATTACAATTTTACAATTTATTAAAATACTTACGTCTTTCTTCATTGCTTCAAGTATCAACGTTTTAAGCTCATTCAGACAGTGATTAATCCTTGCTCGTCTTCTCTTCTCCATTATCGGTTTATTGCTCTAAAAACAAAAATAAATCCATATATGAAACGAACGAATTAAAAAAGAATTAATAATACAAATAAACCCCCTTATAACAAACTCGAAAATGTAAAAAAATATAAAATAAGCTGTTTGCTATATAACGAGATTTTACTTTAGTACAATATAAAATTATAACTTCAATTAGAAAGTAAATGGTGTATCAAAGTTAAAATATTCATGAAAAAGAATAAGCTAAAATTTCTTGTCCCTTTACACTCTACTCACTAAGTTACTACGAATTTTTTTTAAACTAATTTTCTATTAACCAGTTAGCTTTTGGCTGTTTTTAACGAGTATATTCGTCATGAAAAAGGAAAATTTAAGACTTTGAATTAAGACGAATATATTCGACCTGGGTAAAAAGTAAAAATTTGCAGTTTATATTCCATATGAGGCATATTTTGTGATTGAGGAGTATACGCTTAATTTGTGCGATACAATTTAGAAATAAATAAATTTTCCCAAAAGGTTAAAATAGTTAACTGGTTAAAGAAGTTGATATTTAAATAATTAATAACGCATAAAAGCACACAACAGACAGACATTGGCATATTTCATAGTTTTACAATGAATTTGTTATCAAAGAAGTGGTAGATTATTTCTATTGAATTTTTTCTGTAAATTATTAATTAACAATTTTTAATAAAAATACTCGATCATTATTGAGACAGTTTGAAAAAATAGAGTTGGAAAAATTCTAAGATCGTATTTTAGCCATTTATGAAGGATTATAAAAAAATACTACGGATTCTTAAAGCAGCTGGACAAGTGGTACAGGAGGAATCTTAAATGTTTACCTATTTTATAAGAAATACATAATAATTTAAAAATTTTCGAAATATTCCGTGAAATTTACTTAATTTCACAAATCCATTACATATTTCATACAATAGATGATGAATAAAGATCATAACAGGCAAACTTTCATGAAAAACTTGTTCGCCGATATGTTAAAAAGTGAAATTAATGGTATTTCACATTTTCGTATTTATGAATCAGGCTAGAACTACCAAAATTAGGCAATCAAGACTGGTACTCAATTTCTTCCTTTATTTAATTGTATATTTGTGTAATTCTCTTCTGATTTATGCCAAAGTTTAATAGAATTGAGAAATACGACATATTCAAAAACCTTTTTCCATTAATAATTATTTATTTAAATTTGAAAGAGTATTAAATTAAAGGTGCAAAAAGTTGTTAAAATTACAGACTTGCGCATCGGTAGTTCTAGTGTTAAATAAATCACACTATAAGCTTTTAAGGTAAATCTTTATATTTTACTTATTTTTCACAAATGGCAAAAATACGGCAAAAATATAAATAATAATTAAAATTTCTTATATAGTTCCTATTTATAAAAAAAACAAGCACAGAAAAGTGCGAGTAGACATCGCCAAAATATCCTTTCTAAGTTCACATCTTTTTACTACATTGAGTTAAAAACTGGAGTTTTTATATAGGGCTCTGTAAGTGAAGCCTTAGTATTTGATTTTAATTTCAACTTGATATCTCTAGCCGTTTCTGAGGAAAAAATATTATTATTATTATTGGAGTGGGCGAGACGTGTAGCCTCGAGCGCTCATATATTGTCCATTGCACTCATTGACCCATTGTGTTCGTAGAGTAGAGAATACCATGGTTATCGTGGGATTCGAACCCACAGCCTCTGGGACGGTAGGCCAGCGCGTTAACAACTGATCTACCGTAGGCCCCCTGAAGAAAAGATACTCACGGACAAACAGACAGACAACAATTTACACGATTAGGTAATATTTATTATTTTATTTTGTTCCCCATTTTTAAAAGTGTCGACAAACATAAGAGTTATTTTTATATTTTAATATTGCGTTTAATGATGTTTTAATTCAATTCAAATATTGAAGAAGGAAATTTTAAAATCTGGTGGGTAGTTTGACTTTTCCAGGAAAAATTTAGGTAGACAAATTTTAAAAGGAGACGATGATCTTCAATGAGTTCTTTATTTTTTAAATATATTCCTAGAAACTTATCACCCCTAAATTAGGGTTGTTTATTAGGGAATAAAAATTAAAAAAATTGTTCGGAGGTAGTAAATTGTCTTAATATACCTAAAATTACCTAATAAAATGCTACAATTCCTTATTTTAATTGGTATAAAGTAGTTTTCGAAAGCGATAGTGCACTATAACAACAAAGTTAACTACAAAAAACCAAAAACCTATAACTAACCTTTCTAAGTTCTGCTTTAGACATTCCGGCAGTACTATGCGATTCGCTTGATTGAATATTTAAATTATTATCAAACGAATCATTCGAGCAATAATTCGAATTCATGATATTGTTGTTAAGACCATCAAAATCCTCCTCTTTGGGCATCATTTTGTTAATCCGTAAAATAAATCCCAATGATCACTAAAAAATACTGCGTAATAAACAACAAAACACCACTCGAAATGTTTAGCACTTAATTAAAACAAAAACCAGTTAATTTCGTGTCATAATTGCACTTGAATTTTCATAATATTCGTAAAAAAAACGAAGATCGCTCCCACGACAAAACCGCCAACAAAATCGGCCAGAGCGCGACCAACTTGACTGCTTCGCACCGCACAGGATACTAACGGAATGCGTGACTTTTGTGTGACGGATTCCTTCGGGCGGTTCGACTCTTTTTACCTGTGTATCCCGTCCCCCACCACACTACCGAGGAGGTGACGCAGTGTGATCAGCCCTTGGCCCTTGCTGTCCGTCACAAACACCCCTAAGTGAGCCCTTCCCTTCCCCTTCCCTTCCCCTTACCACCGACGGACTGTAACGAAGTGATCTACATTCAACCGAAACCGACCTTGCGCATTACGTCCCGATGTCCCCTCTTCTTTTGCGGCCCTTCAGAAGCGATGCCATCACACTCGGAGGTGCGCGTGATCACCGATTGCACGGTGTTAAAACTCTTGTCAGGCCTGGTCGCCGAGGATTCGTAGCTGGATCGTCGTCATGTGACTGGAGAATTACTTTTAATTTAAATTAATTGACAAATTAGCAATTGTAGCTTACGAACACTGGGGGTGTATTACACTTGTCGTATCAAGTTATGATATATAACTATATAAAATTTATGACCACCACCGATTTTTCATATTTATATTATCCCTACTTCTTTCATTAATTTGACTTTAGTCATATAGTATATATTTTTTGATTAAAAGCGGTTAAAGAATTTTTAAACTAATTACCCTTTTGCCACTGTACTAGGGTAAAATACAAATTTAATATACTCGTAATTTAAAAAGGCGGTAATATATTAAAGTAATAAATGATCAATAATAAAATTAATGAAAAATCTTTAAAAAAATCATGTTTATTTTAAATTAATATTATTTCTAAACACCGTTTTGGATTCCTAAAGAACATTAAAACAAGAAATGCATTTAACTGCATAACAATTTAGATAAAAGTAAACCTACAATACAAACATTTCTTGATCTAGCCAAAACCTTCGACACAGTTGACCATAAAATATTACTAGACAAACTATATCGGTATGGCATAAGGAACCTATTTACAAACTAATTGAAAGGTATTTGGAAAACAGATAACAAAAAGTTAAAATTAATAATACCTCAGTGTACCTCAGGGAATAATACTTAGACCACTGCTATTTCTAATTTATATAAAGGATTTATTGACAATTATTAATGAGTATCCTATACTAATGATACAGCAGCTCTAGTGGTAGCGGATGGTTGGAATGAAGCAAACAAAAAGATTATTAAATTAGTACCACATACAAGTATTGCTCAGTGGCTAGAACTCTAACTTTACATAGAACTCTAAGTTTACATATCATATAACCTTTGAAAACTATTATGATAGTGTATCTGTTGACTATGAAATTTAGTTAATAAGCTAAACTACTGACTAGAGTTGAGAGTATAAAAGACTTAGGCGTTATTTTTGACTTTAATCTTAAATGGAATAAACAAATTGAGTACATAATCAGTAAAGCCAAATATCTGATTTTTATTTTTTACTATAAACTAGCGAAAGTCATGGCTATAAAGTTCTTATTATTGATCTATCATGCATTTTTCCATAACACTGTCTCATACGGTTTAATTTCGTGGAGAGGAGATCGAAATATAAATACAGAATAAAATATTAAAAATAATTAGCAAAAATAGATTCATAACTATAGGTTATCCCCTCAATTTTAGGCAACAAGTTCAGTTCGAAGCATTAGTTTATTTAGTATGTTTATTAACTCGATTAGTAAAACTAGAAGGAAAATCATTCCTCTGCCTTTAAGTAATCTAAAAGTAATCGAGTATAATGCCATACAAATTTTTAATCTGCTACCAATGACTACTAAGAAATATTCAAATCAAAAATATACATAAAACAAAAATTCAAAATTTATATAATAGATTCAGAATTACTCAAAACATTTAGGCAAAAAAAATAATATTGAAAAAGATCTCTTTATTTATTTATTTATATTTTACGTTTAAGTTATTTAGGTTAGGCTAGGCTTCTAGAATACCAAATGCAGAAAGCTGATGAACTATTTATCTAACTTTTTACTAATTGAATAATTTTACCACTGAAGTAACGATTGCGCAGGGTATTTATTTAATATACCACTCAAGAATATTTTGTGCAGCTATTGCAAGATTAAATATCTTATAATAACTATATAATTAAATTCTTTTATATTACAGATTCTTTTACTGCTTCCAGAATAACCTAAAATACAATTATAATTATTGCAAATAAAACAACCTTCAATTTCTTCAGGAAATCAAATAATACCCACAAAAATTTACATATAAAAAAAATTGGAAACTAACTTAAACCAAAATAAAACCTAAGAACCATAAATAACCTAAGACCAGCCTCAATCATACAAAATACTAAATTAAGTACATATGTAGCTAATTAGGGGAATTAGCTTTGCCCTAGTTAAGAACAGAATTAAGAATAAAATTTTCCATATTGCACTATGTAACCGCCGAATTGACTGTGTAAAACCCGCTTAAACAATTGTAGGGGAATTCCCTTTACCTTACTAAAATTATAATGTTTTTATTTCATTTATTACATTTTTTCATAAAACTCCGTTGTTTTATATATAGTTATAAAAAATAAGGCAAGTATTGTATATTTTTTTTACATAACATATAACTAGTAAAAGAAAATATCTTTTTAGATATACTTAAAATTAATGATTTTTTTTTATAAAAGGTTAAAATAAATTTTTTTTGTACTAAGAGCAAAATAAGCGAAAAACAGTTCTACAGAAATACTTTTGAAAAAAGGTTAGTACTGACTAGTTATTAATTATTATCAGTAGATTTTCTCGAAGACTATGGGAACTACACTTAAGAAATTATCCGAGTGTTATTCGTTTAAAGAGGATTATTTTATAAGATGATTTTTTTGATTTTTAGTGTCTGATTGTTTTATTATTTTGTGGACATAAATTGAATTTAAGGGGTCCCCACTGATTTTCATAAAACTTAGTGAAAATTGTGGAAAAATCTTATAATTTTACACGGCTGTTGAAAATAAAAACAATTTTATTTGACTTCGATTTGCAATTTCATCAAACAAATGCGTGCTAGTCGCTATTAGTAAGTCGAACAATATACCAATTCCAACAACAACACTACCTTTAATTCATTAATTTCAAAGATTCCTGAAGAATTTTTGAAACCATTTAAAGGTATTAACATAATTTTAAAAAATATGTCCGTCTACTATGATACCAAATACAAATTTGTACAAGGTTTCATCAAAATTGTACAAATACCAAAAATTTGTTCCTTTCTTATTTTTATTTGTTTTTT
The DNA here is from genome assembly GCA_963969385.1 of Philonicus albiceps. NCBI lineage: Eukaryota > Metazoa > Arthropoda > Insecta > Diptera > Asilidae > Philonicus > Philonicus albiceps. The sequence continues at coordinate 6,299,736 of OZ017773.1, read as the reverse complement.
TTTTGATAAACTGGTATTAAAATTGACATAGATTTCCCTTTCCTCCATAAATTTATTTACCTATAAAAAACTGCGTAGAATAAACCAGTTAATGAGTGTTCGTTGCTACTTTTATATTTTTCCCTCATTCCCTCTTTGTCAAACCCCATTTTCAAATTTTTTGCTTCAAATAGCAATAAAAATTTTGAATACGTCATTTATGAGAAAATTATTTTGTATAAGAAAGTTTACTGATTAGCGGCAGCTGTATATTTCGTTTTTTGATTTTAAAGGGGGAATTCCCCTTGCAAGAAAGTTTCAAGTCAAATGTCTTTTTGGAAGAAAACAACCACCTGGACGATAACGAAAGTAACGTCATAAGTGAGCGGTTCCGTAACGAAGGGGTCTTTTGCGAATCAAAATAGAATTTTGTTAAGATGCGTACACTTTGGTTTCTTAGAGAAGCCAAAGTAGGGGATGATTTTTGTATAATGAAAACTGAACGGTTCAAAAGTGGCACGATTCAAAAACTTATGAAACGTGCCCTGTAAATTTTAAAATATTCTAATTCTAATTAATATGTATATCGTGTATATGTGTACTCTTTTATTCTGTAAAAACTAAAAGGAAAACTCTATTCGTTTTTTTAGAAAAGGACTCTAAAAGCATTGATTTTGGTATATCCAAGAGAATGTTGCTGCTGCCCACCGAACAATTTAGTCAGGCATTCCTAGAGAAGGCTGATGAATTCAGTAAGTTTTATGAGTGAAAGCGTAGTTGCTTCCCAGTTGATTCTAGGGAAGGCAGCTATGCATCAATCGAATTGAATGTTCACTCCGAACAGATTTCTATCGAGTTTTAAACTTTCAACTCATTTCTCTTTATGTTTTTGTAGCGTAAAGTATTTTTTTTTGTAGAATTATTATTTAATTAAAGGTCATTAACGATTAACGCTTATTAGATAAACCATTTCTAAATATGAAGACCTTGATATAAGTACAATCAACACGACGGTATGGAAATTTGTTTAAAGATTCCACAAGCATTCCAGAGAAGCTTGTTGGAAGCAGTATACTCGTAAGACCTTTTTCATTGCTTCTTTCTGCGGATAAGAGGAATAGCTTGCATTTAGTATTGCTTCTTTTACTGCTGAGTAAGAATATAAGACAAAAAATACTTTCCTTTTAGATTTTTATAGACAATATCGTCTTTTCCAGAAATCTTAAAAATTGTCAAGTATTGTCAGACTGATAAATGTAGATAGAAATCATAATTTATACTTAATTACATCTTTATTAATCGAACATACTTAAACATTATAAATGGCCCACATCTTTGAAATTCAAAAAAAAATTTTCATAAGCAGTAAATGCCCACAAATATCATTTACAAATTCTTAGGCGCCGTTTAATGAAAGGCATAATTAGCCGCAACCAGGTGAGCTTATGAGGTGACACCAAGAGCATATAAGAAAATATTTCGTCCACACGTTTCTCTCACGCTGTCCAAGAAAATGCCTATTCCCCCAAACCCATGTGACCCTAACCCTCTCCGAGTTTCTACTCCTCAGCAACATTCAAAAAATTCCCATACTTCTCGGCATATCACCGCGATATTTCAGAAGGGTCCCGTCCCGTCCCCTGTCCCTTTCATTCCTTTACATTCCCTTTACCTTCCCCGTCCCTTCCCTGACCCTTTGGAAACATACGCAGGGCACACAATCGCCCATGTGAACGTTGTGTGCTATGCACGAGGATCCATGGGAATTTTTCAAAGTTCTGCGGAGTCTCGCCGACCACAAGGTAACCGGGTGTAAACGCCTCATATGCATGCATTTCCCAAGTTCGTCTTCGAGTCTGAACAGCACACAAAACGGAAGAGTATCGTGAGAATTTTTTTCTGATAGTGCCCCCTCAGGAAAAGGGCGAGGAAGTTCCTTCGTGGTGCTGGAAATGAGGAAGGGTCAAAAACTCAAATCTATATCTGTTTTTGTTATATGTTTGAGCTCTTTTGTTTCATCCAATGTTTCACTTTTAGTTTTTGAAAAATGAACGTAACCATCTGTGGCGGGTGGATGTATAAAGGGGTTTCCTCAATAAGGTCGGAATCGAACCGGAAATATTACGTCCCATTATTATTCTTCCATGCGCCTTCTTCATTTGTTTGTAAACAAATCACGCGATCTTGACCAGTCTGAGAACTTGAGTTTTCTTTATACTTGCTCAGGGTCAGCAACAATCACGGCAAACAGATTTTTGCTTTTGCAGGCAATTGTCGGTATATTTATTTTTTAAAAACGTTTCTCTTACTGCAATAATTGCTGGGTAGATCTATAAAAATTGAAAAAAAAATAGCTTTGTCTGAGCAAAATTTCTTGAAATTATGACCTAGAGGTGTCAGGATATTTCTAAAGGATAACATAAAGTAGTAGTTGCAATCTTAATCTGTTTTAAAACCAAACCTGCTTATTACATTATTAAAATAATTGTGCTTTTTCGAGACAGACAGATAAACTCTATTGTCTTTTTATGTAGTTTAGTTATATATTTTTTGGTCTTATAACCAGAACCATAAAACACTTTATATTTAAAGTTTATGAAACCTTTTACCAGCTCCATATTCATAAAATTCATAAAATTGCAATAAACTCTTCTCAAATTAAATTTTCACTTAAAAATGAATTAAAGTCATTGAAATTAGATGATATTTTTACGGATTTTAAATATTTGCTATGAGTTATTCATGATCAAGTTCAAACCTAAGCAATATCACCTTTTGTTCTGGATAGACGAAAAGAATACACCTTATAGCTAAACTGAACACATTTCACATTCTTATCAAATTTTTAATCTAAGAAGCAAATATTCGTTTTATTCACAGTAGCAACTAATTACATAGAGAAGTCTGTACCTTCTTATGCATATACGAGTGTATTTTATAAATAAAATTGAAATATTTGTCTGTCTTTTCGTTGTAATATTCGAAACAACTGAACCGATTACAATGAAACTTTACAGATATGAAGAGGAGGATCTCAGGAGTGACATAGAGTACTTTTTTTAATAGTAAATATATTACTATATATTATAAAATTAAACTGTCGCTCCGACTGTATACCCGCAATTCTCTCTGTAACTATTGAACGTATTTTGTTTCGGTTTTCAACTATTAGATTGATTCGTGAGTAAATTTTAGACAGACGTATAATTAATGATGATGAATGTTTTGTGTAAATTAAAATACTAATGAGCACTAATCCCAGAAACTAATTAAATATTATCCCATTAGTATTTTCGCGATCAATTACATTAGTTTCATTAGTAATCTGTTCACTATACGGGTGTCACTAATAACACTAATGTCACTGATCGTGAAAATACTAAAATAATAGTATTACATTAGTTTAAAAGTACTTATCTTTTTTTCTAAGTTTGACTAATTGTAAAATTAAATAAGTTTATGTAATATATATATATATTATATATATATATTTTTTGTATTATATGATATTGAATGAATTATGTTTATAAACAATAAAAACGTTCGTTTGTATCAAAAGAATAAACGATATGAAGAAATAAAAATAATTAATCTGCAAACAAGTAATAAATTGTCAATAATAAACACGAAAAGTAAGTATATGTACAATAATTAAATTATACTAAGTAGTATGGTTGGTTGGTTGGTTGGTGTGGCTGCCTAGAAAGGCACACTTAGGCCAATTTTGGCCCATTGTGTTACCACGTAGCGCAGGAGACCATGGTTATTCGTGGGATTCGAACCCACAGCCTCTGGGACGGTAGGACAGCGCGCTAATAACTGAACTACCAGAGGCCCCTAGTAGTAGTATACTTATCAGTTTTTCGGCAGGATTAAAATATTAATCAAGACTAATCAATTTCTATTTGTGCTCATCAATATGTTTATAAGTGTAAAACATTTTACTAATCATGAGTGAAGAGATTACTGATCAGTTTTATAGTGATCACTACTGTCACTAGTGTGTAAATTATTTTTATAGCGTTCAATATTGTCACTAATCAAACAACTAAATCTATAAGCTAAAAAGCACTAGACAAAAAACGTTTGGACACTATTAAAAAACTAATGAGAAATAATAAATACTAATTTCTTTTTCCTTTTCGTGAAAAGAATCCTTCGTCAGAAGGAATAAGACGCTAACAAGAAGCTCCTATTGACATAGGGGGACCCTGAGGGGAGGGAAAATAGGATCCTACCCCGAAGTAATGTCTCACAAACGGTTCTGTGGTAAAGCTCCTGGGCGGGGTTTTAGCCGGTAGACCCAGCTAGGCTTTTGTATACTTTTTAACTATGAAGTAATTTTAACTAACTTAACTATTTAAGGTTATACTTGTTTTATTACAAAATTAAATAATTAGAGGAAGAAATAATTTCTTGATTTGAGTATAAAAACGTCGTTTAAACCTACGTAAGCTCTAACCGACCCTTAATCACAGTTTTCAACTTAGATCTTTGTCATTTCATAGTTACATAGTATAAAAAAATCGTTAAATTGATCGGTTTCATATTTCGTTCTGAAATTTAGACTAGTAATTTTTAGTAAAGAATTTTTTTTTTAATTAATACAAGAATATGTCTTTTGTGTATTTTTTACGTTTAGAGCTTCCTTCTTCGAATAGAAATATGTTCAAAATATACTTTTCAAAATCCCTACCAATCATACGAGAACTGTCCGTAAATCTACATAGTGTTGATATTCCGTCGCAAAAATGATATTTTAATTTAAACTCAGCTTAAACTAGTAATTCTTCCATATCTACCAACATTCAGTTAAAAAATCTTCCAACTTCCGGCCGGAACTGATATTTCTTTCTCTTAAAACCCTAAAGGGTACTGGTTGTCGAGAACAACAAACCCAAATAGCCCAAAAAAAAAAAAGAAATCATCGTTCGCCAGCGAAGAGCGCATCAAAAATGCGACATCTTTCAATTATTTCTGATCGGAAGGTACCATTACGGCCTAATAAATGCTACTTCCGTTTCTGGCAGCCACCGCTACGCCACGGTTCCCATACTCGCGGATTATCTGAGCTCTCGACGCATAGGGGTGATACGATCGCGAGGCTTAACACCTGTGACATGAAAAAATATTCAGCGGCCACATGGGAATTTTTTTTTTTCTCCCCGCCACCGCGCCGTGGACACGATCATCGGGTTCAATTGATATTTTGCGCCGCCGCTGCCGCCGCCACCACTGCCCGATACCCCTCCGTTTCGCTGAAGATCACCAACAGTTCATAGGTTGAGTGCACGATCGGTTTGCATATGCACGGAGCTGAGGGCTAAACTTTTAGATGTGTTGGTGAATGTGGGAATTTTGCTCATACGCGAAGCAGATATGAATCTGTAATTTTTTTTTTTTCATTTTTATTTATTTAAAATTTTTTTTTGTTTTTTTTTTTTCACATGTGCTTGACTCTGGTACTGGAGCTCCGGACGGCGCATTACACGCGACGGTCGTGCGAAGTCGCACTTTTATGAGTCAGTGTCGTCAGCAATTTATGAATATTGGGAGCAGGGAAATAAAGTAGAAGTCGGATGTAGTCAATGCGGCAGCGGTGCTGTGATATTTCCCGGCTGTATGTCGGAAATACGTTTTTTTTTTTTTATTGAATCGGAAGTAAACAAAATTTCGTGGGAAAATCAGTTCCTCGATTTATTTTAGAAATGGGTCTCTGGACTGTGGGTTTAAGGGGGGGTATATTCAAATATCTAGGGGCATAGCAGTGACCTCTCAAAATGGACCAAACACTGTCACAATATCCCTTCTCTTTTAATTCAACTTAGAGTACTTTAAACTCTTGCCAAACTACTAGTTAATAAAACGTTTACCATAAACTCAGGCTATAATCATTTCAGTAAAGTAAAAGTATTTACTGATTTAAGATTTAGATATTTTTAAGATTATAATTAGATTTAAAGGAATTATCATTCTTAAAAGGCACTCACTTTTTTAAATTTAACCCTATATAACTAAACATTCGCATGATAGAATATCAAAACCTTCCAGTTTTGCAAATTCAGTTTTTCTATTTTTTAATTTAAATCTTAATTATTAAATTAGGCTATAATTTTCTTGAAATAAACAATTAAAAGATAAAAATGTACATGTTTTTAATTTAAAGTCTATGAGTCGAATGATTAGTTACAGTGTAACACTGATTTATGTTTACTTATCTAGGATTAAAAAATAGTAATGTCTTTTTGTGAGCATGGTCAGACGAATTAATGTAATAATAGAGAAATTATTTACTTTCATTAGTAAAATAAGCCTACTACTTCGCATTATTTATAAAAATTTAAAAGTTAGAGTGTTCCAAATTGTTAAAAATCTGAGAAATAAGAAAAACTACTAAAATAAACCCCTATTGATAGTTTGAACAATAAAGAAGAATATAACAAAGGTCAGAGAGCTTATAGATAGAGTTAATAACTTTATAAAGTATCATCCAAATAAATTACGTTAAGGGTATCATGGGTGCAATTTCACCACAATTAGATCTTTTTCAATTTTAAGAAGAGTAACTTGCTAGAGTAAAATTTCACATTGAATTATTATGGCAGAAAATTTAAAAGGTTGATTTTCCAAGAAAAATAGTTAAAGTACAAAGCCTAAATCATGATTCGGATGATGTGCGCTCGTCTATAAAACCTCGCAGGGTTTTAAATTTTCCTATTTTAAAATTTCTTGTGAGAAATTATTTAGAAAGAATCATAAAAATTCATAATAAGCAACAAACAAGAAATTAACGCTATAATTTAAAACCTAGTCTCGAAACATTTTTGGCAAAAGAACAATTTGAATAAAATCAAATAAATTTTATGGTATTTAAACTTTAAATTTGTTAAACATTTTACCTTGTAAAAGACCTAATAATACTTTTCATTTTAAAAACATGTATACAACATGTACACAACGAACCTTTTTAAAGGATACCTACACAGCCATTTAAAACTATCCGAGAAACACTAAGAAAAATTGCAAATTTCGAAGGACAACTCTAATGCCCCTTAATGTGTCGGGGATGAAATGACGAAATTTCGGCAAAAAGGGATTAAAGGAGCCGACACAGAAAACGTTTATTATCCATCATGGTCTCACAATTATGAACGATCCCAAGTAAGTTAGTCGCAAAGGAAGGACGCGGCATGAGGTCCGCTCGTACTTAGATCGTAAAATTCACTGTCTAAGCGCGAGAATAGCTGCTATTAGTGTTGTAAAACCTCTATAAAGTAATTATAATCATTGGCTATTTCAAAAATTAGAGGATTGACCTTGGACATTACATTGGTTGCTTAAAATGTTATGGGTAACATTTTACTTTCATATTAGGGTATGAAATTTATCCAACAATTTGTAAGCAGAAAACATTTGGTGAGCTGTAAGTTTAAATTAAATATAATAATGCATAGGTTAAGACACTATACGTTCAGGTAATTACAACTTTTAGAACAATTATTATAGCACAGGTAATCCAGATTATCAACATTTTGTTACAAAGTAATTGAAGTTACTTGATAATTGTATTACTTGTAGTTAGGGTTACATGATAATCGTCACTCTTATTTTTTTTTTAAATCTAGTTTTAATACCTAATCGATGACTCCAAAAATTTGTGATTACTTTCAGTTATAGTCTTACTGAAAGGTGAAGGTGGTCAATTAACTATTTTCTCATAATTCTAAAACGTAACAAGATTTTAGTTAAATTTAAAAATTTAAAGAAGCTCCGAATTTCGACGATCCCGGAGCTTATTTTAAATTCGAGTAAATATTTCAAACCGGATAAAAATACGCCTCAAATTTTAAGTTAAATAATAGTTTTGAACAAGGGTGAATATATATTAGATGCAGTATGATTGATTAGTTTTTGTTTTTCCTTAAAAACAAAATATACCTCTTACAAATAATATACCAAATTTAATCTTTACTTTATAAGTTTTGTAAAGCCCTATGATAGTTTTTAGAACAACTTTCATGCTCCGGAAACTTGTAGTTTTCCAAAAATAACTTCTTCTAAGAAGGATAGATGATGAAAGTTAATGCAGGATAAATAATCCTTTTTGTCCTGTTTGATTTTCACCTGCCTGAAAAATTAGAAGTTACCGAAGTAATAAAGTGGTCTTAAAAATTTCCTCAATAAGTAATTTTAATTATAATCATCTTGGATTATGATTACAAAAATTACTTTGTAATTGTAATTACTCCTTTTACTACATTACATTACATCATGTAATTACTAATCTATTACAATTTTCCCATATTTGAGCACGGGTATATATTATTTGTCTCTTGAAATTTAAATTCATTTATAACATCATCATCATCATCCCTGATTGAATTTAATGATAGTATGACTTCTGAAACACTGCCTTGATTTATCTTTTAAATTGTTTTTCCGACTATTTTGAATTATGAATTCGTTTAAATACTTCCTACTTAATACACTACACTTTCTAAGTTTCCCTCTGATTTTGGGAAGGAATAATAAAGCAAAAGTAGTTGTACTCAAGCAAAAATCAAAATCCCTTAAAATATTAAATCAATTTCCTGTCATTGATCCTTTCATCTTTAAGCGCCTTATTGATCTTCACCTAAATAACTCCCGTGTGACCTGATTAGCCGCACCTCCTCGAAAAGTTATTATTTGCCCAAGTCCTTCGTATTTTGTAAACATTTCGAGTGATCAATAAGGAAAAGAAAAAAGCAACCTTATTGTGTCCACTCTTAGCAACTCTTCACCGATCAATCTCAGTTTTCTGGGAACAAGTGCATCAAATCTACCTGCCTTGATCCAGAGGATGATGCCTGAGACAATTTACCTGAAGAGTTAGTTAATGTAAACAAAAGCGCCAGGACTAAGAAGATCGATCCTCTTGAAAACGTGTTTCAGTTAAGAATTCAACCTGATTCCAGAAAATGGCTTGATCTTCTATCTTTTGTGCGATCTCTTGGCGATCAGCTCCCAAAGGACGGCGTGAGAATTTATTCTGTGGGAAATTTGATATCGTTCATGTTTCGGGGTTCATTCGGATCTCATCTGTTGGGGCGTTTTCAGAAGTTCTCTTTTGTGAGAAAGTGTGTGGATCGGGTTTGACTTAATTTATTATTTCTCACAAAACATTTTTGCTTCCATACAGAGAGAAATAATTTGCTTAAATCTATTCCACCAATTTTCTAGCTCTACATTTGTAATATTTTCAGAAAATTTGTATTGGAAGGTATATCCTGAGTCAGAACTGGGAAAAAACACTGGTTTTTAACATATTTTTGTTTAAAATTTACACATATTTTTCAACATCTTACTATTACTCTTGATGATTAAGTGTTATGGCAGCTGTGGCTTTGAGACTAGACTTAAAAATGTCACCTTTCGTTCCGTCTAACTAAACCTACAATTACAAAAAACGTGTGCTTATGCCAACAAATTTATTTAACAAACATATGTAGGACTCTAATTGAGGTGTAGTCTTAGAATCGCAAAAGTAGCTTTGGAATTTAAAAAAAACCAAGTTATACGGGGCCTCTGATAGTTCAGTTGTTAGCGCGCTGTCCTACCGTCCCAGAGGCTGTGGGTTCGAATCCCACGAATAACCATGGTCTCCTGCGCTACGTGGTAACACAATGGGCCAAAATTGGCTTAAGTGTGCCTTTCTAGGCAGCCACAGCAACCAACCAACCAACCAACCAAGTTATACGTTTCCTATTCCTATTCCGAAAAAATCACAGTAGGTGAACTTATGACTTGAATTTTAGGAAAAGCGAGGTATTCTCGCATTCTTCAAATTTTTGGGAGTATTCTAAATAAAAAACAATATAGTCAAACAATTTTTGTCTGCACCAGGATACCCCCCTTATTTGAGTAAAATAATTTGATTAACTTTATCATTTTATCACAGTTTTTATTTGCCGATTTTATAAAGCAATCATTAAATCAATAAAATCTTATAGTAACGCAAAACCAATAGCAAATTTAATTAATTTTACATAAAATTCAACTGATATTTCTTTCCTTGTAATCTAAATATAATCGTTATGCATGATAAATATGCATTTATTCAAAATTAGTTTTTATCTCGTGACGGAGTTAATGCGAACACACATCTCCTTCGAACGAAAGGTTTAAGGAAGATCTTTAGAATTCCAAGATATCGTAATATAGAGGGGAATAGAATGTAACTGAAGATCGTTCAAAATTATATTGCTATAATCTTGATACAAACAAATTTATAAAAATCAACCCAATTAAACTTAAATCTTACGCATAACACATTTAAAAAAAAAAATCCTCATTTGATTAAAATTGAAATATCCTTTTTTTCTGAATTAATTAAATTGTGAATGTTGTACCATTTTAAAATTTAAACTAATATAACTTGAATAGGAATAGTACAAGTATTTATTGCCGCGTAAATATTGATCTAAGGTTTCAACTTACCCGAATTTGAAAAATTGTAATACCAATGTCTCGATTTTTCTTAGGTCAAATTTTAGTTATTCGAACATAAAAAGAATTAATTTTAATCAAATAATAAGCATCACATAAATCGTCTTTTCTAAACAGTTTTCTTTTAAATGTTGTCCATTATATTATCTGATGAGTATTAAATCTTTTAAATTAAATCTAACGCTGCTATTTGATGAATCACTATATACTAAAAAATAGAAAATGCAATAATTTATAGTATTATATAAATCAACAACTTTAAAAACGATCGTCTATATATCTTTTCCGTTAAAATGAATTCGAGTGAAACATAAAAGAAGCAAGTGACCTCATTAGATAGTCTCAAATTAAAACGGGCATAATATGCAAAAGATGTTTCATTGCATTGTTCCTTAAGATTATTTAACAAGGAAACCGATTTTGTAATCACTGACCATGTCCTTTCCTTCATACTGCTTCCTTACCAATCTGAGAGGAAGTACGCTTCGTGAGTTTATAGTAACACAGTAAAATAAATGCAACCCCACAATAGAAATCATTTCAACCGTAAATCAAAAAGGGAAAAAATAAATTGCATAAGGGTTGCTCTTCCTTCCTTAAAAGTTGTGAGATAAAAAGTTAAGAAGTCTAAACAGAGTGGCAGGTGCTTCTATACTAAAAGAATATGTAATTACGAAATTTTATGCATGAACGTGGTCAAGTTAAAAGTTTACGCATGATGAATACGGCAAAGATTTGAGGAAGATGTGCTGAAATTATTCATTTATTTGAGGTAGACCTTAAAGAGGAACAATTCTTCAGAAATTAATGATATTAACTTCCGGAGTAAAATTATAAAGAAGGTATTGAAAAATCATTTAAAAACATGTAATGAATGTAACATAGATGAAGAATATAAATAAATGTCCACTTTGAATTCTATTCATTTTAGGAAATTCTGTTTTTGAATTTAATATACAATAAAACTGAAAGCCTAAAAAAAAATATATACAAAAATTTTAGATGATTGCATATTATTTTTAACTGAAGCCTAATATGATGTAAATCACATTGCTTGCGTAAGACATAATAAAAAGGCTACCTTAATAGATTCTTGAGGCCAAAGAGCATATTGGACTTAAAATCTAGAAGACCCGAGTTCAATCTCTGAAGATAGCTCAATATTTGTAGGTATGCAAGAATTAATTTTTTAATCAGTTTTCAAAATGCTGATATAACACATATAATAGTAAATTTCATATGAAAATGGTTGAATCCAACTGTTTCTCGAAGTATTCTTAACTTTTGTTATAACTTATTATGAATCTTTTAAAATTAAACGTAAGTAGTAAGCAAACATTTTTTAAATAAAATATTTGAGAAAACTGGAAATAGGTCTGTACGTTGAGCTCTGATTTCAATCAGATCAGACCCAAGTAGATCGACTTAAATCATCTATTAAATAATTGTCAAATCAGATTAGATCAAAAAATATCAGATGTCTCAAAGAACGCGAGTGGATCAGTAAATATCATGAAGTAAGTGTCTGTTATAAAAATTGAATTTGTAATTAAAAGAATTTTGAAATTATTATAAAAATACAGATAAGAAAATGTTATTACAATAAATTGTTTGAAATATTCTACGGTCATGTAGGTACAACTAATTGGACCTTTCGTATTTAAAATAAAAGGTAATTTGAAAAAATTGGAGCAAGGAGGTTGCCATGTGATGCCTATAGATTTTAGTTCGCTAAATCCAAATCACAGATTTACTCTGTCAGGTCTAGTTCTTGAGATATTGCTTTTTAAATAAAAGACCGTATATTGAATTTAAAAAACTAAACTAATATAGAAAAATTAGCAACTATTTGGTAAACCAAACTTTATATATAGTGGCGACAAAAATATTTTTTGGTTATCAACTAAAGGCTGATTTGCGATGCTTTAACTTCCCAGAATCGCATGTGATCTTAAGGGTAGTTGCATTTATCAATTAGTCTCTTATTTGTATATTTTCTTTTTTTCTTTCATTATAATGAAAACCATTCTAAGGAAAACCAAAAGTGCTTATTGCATCGTAATTTGAAGTGTTAGAGAAATTATAACTACATATTTGGATTTACCATGTACAAATATATTAAGTCCATATAAACATTGTTTTGCTCTTATTTTGATGCCGACCTGTGAATCAATGTTCACCTTTCTACTTGAAAACTTTGTCTTGTTTGAAACATCTTATAAGTCACTTTGCAATGGTTAACTGCCGTAAGCTAAACAATTTTCTAATGTTCTGATCTCAACTGATTTAAAAACAGATTTAACGAGCGGGAAGAACATCAGCTTAAATCAGAAAGAGCAGGAACAATTCTCATCGAATGTGTATCTTTTCATCTTTTCTGATCTAGATCGATCTATGAGTAGACCAGTCAATATTTTTATGTTTTTACTAGTAAAATGTCTGGACACTGCACCAAAAGATATCCAAACATGTATCATTTTACCCTATTGAATAGAATTATTTGTTTACCTCAGAAATATTTTCATTTAAAATATCTTTCGTATTTCAATCAACTTCCAATTATCAGTATAATTTTGTACAATAACATTCCGTAAGCTGTGGGCAATTTAATTACAGCACCATTGTATGCAAATTAGTGTTCAATGAAACAATGGAGATAAGTGGAAGGAAATTAACTTAAAGATAATCAAGTAATCGTGTGATAATCAGAAAACAAATCACCCATATCCACACCTCCAATTAAACTACCATTGATATACCAATTTCTGAGTCAGACGAACTGCATGCTTCTAAGATTCATGGCACGCGACACACCAGGTGATGTTAAGCGTGCATCTTATCCCTCAGAAGACACATTTCTTACTATGTGACTTCTTAAAAGATACAATGAGGGGCTGACTGACTTGAGGTATATTCATCTGGACGTTGGCCCGAGCGCACTTCTTCCCATCTAGGGGGAATTCAATTTAAGAAGAGGTCCCCTTTCGTAAAAATTTTACGCTAACTACCTTTCTTTCAACTGTCCTATCCAGGTGTATGCTGTCCAATATCACAGGGGATAAGAACACGAAATCGGAAGAAAAAGATTTTTTTCAAGGAGTTTAGCGCCAGTATGCTGAAGATTTATGACTTTTTCTAATATCAAAAGATTGTCCTGTGAGGCGCACATCTGTCTATATTTTTGGGTTTAGACTTTTATAAGTAGCTTTTCTATTTGAAGATTAACCTGGGGGAATTTTAATTGAATGAGAGAAGTTGTGAATGAAGCTAAGCACTCAAAGGATTTTTTAGATGTTTTATTGTTAAATGAGGTATAAAACTGCGGTAATGTTTAACCATTGCAGCAGTTTTAAAAGAATTATAAAGTGGAACTTTGTTTAAAACCAATTCTTATGCTATAGAAAATTTATAAAAAGCACACTAAAAGTTTCAAAAGGTCTATGAAAATTTTATTTCTTCAAAATTAACCGATATTTATTCGAATTGGGTAGTATTGATTCCAACAGGGATTTTGCTGTCGAAGTCCTTCGTTCGACATATATACCTCCTCTATGACTTCTTTCGATGTGGATTGACTCCAGCTTATTAATTCACAGCTAAGCATTTCACAAAGGTCGTATACACCTTCGAAATAGACTTGATTCCTTTGAGGCAGATATTTTTGTAGTTGCTAAATTTCTAGTTGCATGAATTTTAATTTACAGGGTAGTTTCGCCACTTTGAATTCCGTAAATCGGAAATACCAAATACTATGCCATACCAAATTTTAAATGATTATCTTAAAAACTTCGTCTGTAATGATTTTGTTCGTAAAAATCATCAGATTTTTATCTTTGTTTATGTATAGAAATTAAATAATAAATATTTATGTCTACTAAGCTGTTTTTACGTGTTTTTTTATATCTAAATTAACAGAAAATAACTAAAAACCGATCTTAATGCATTGACTAAAACTTAAATAGCCAAAACTCATAGAAATCAAAGTGGTAAATTGGGTTACCACTATACTTCAGAGTTAACACGCTCCCTGCCACGTGTACCGAAAACGGTACACAAATTAGAGCTCTCTCCTATCAAATACATTTTTACATGTCAGTTTCTATTTGTTAAAAATTTTGGCATGGAACGTGTTAAGGCAGTTTTCAATTCAGATTAAATTTCAATGTGGATGCAAGAGGTATAAATAATAATTAAATTTAAAAATATATCCAAACAAACACTAACTAAAAACTTCCCATTCATCGGCCGGAAGTAAAACGAAATTATCGAAAGTCTGTTGGACAATAGTCCTAAGCATCATTTTCCGATCATTACTTCAGAAGTACCGAAAAAGGATACAATTTCCGGAAGTGACCATCACCAAAAAGGACTAAAGAGAAAATAAATGCCCAGCACATCAACCATCCGGTCAGTATGGTTTTCTTTTTTCTTTTTTTATCGATATTTTCCGACTGTACACTTGTGACCACAATCCAATTACTTCGAATAGTATGGGAATTTTTAGCTAATGTTATACCATGAGAGAGCGTTCTGATTTTTTTCCGTGATTCGACGACTTAGCTGGAATTCTTTTCCTTATACCTGCCTTCGGCACTTGCTTAGACGATGTGTGGGATAACACCCACACAGAATTCAACAAATAGATCCCGTCTGATGTTTTGTAAATTTTTTACGGGCGCTTATTTTGTGCAGGTAGTTTTCTTCCATATAAGAAATCTATCGCCAGAGTTCCCACAGAGTTTTTATTTTCACAAACGAAAAATGTAATAGCCGTGAAACGATATTACATGCATGAAAAGTAAAAATTGATTGATAATACCCAGTCTGGCGGGGTAGAACTAACACTTTAACTTCAGGTCTAGTATAATTTGTTAAATCGCGTTCATAATTTAAATTTTATTAATCTATCAAAAACTATGGAATTCACATCCGTACATAGTTCTGAAGTACTACATATTAAAATTTTACACTGTGAGCGGAAAAAGCGTTGTAAGATTTTATTTTAGTAAATATCCTGATAGAAAACTGGAAAATTATTTAACACAAGACAAAAATTAAAGAAAAACATCGCTTCGCAATACGAAACGGAATGATAAGAAGTCTTGAAAAATATCTAAAATACTTAAAGAGTAATATAGGGTGGGCCATAAGTTTTTGCACTTTAGGATGCCCAACAAAAAAAAAATACAAATGTTATAAAAATGAATTTACATATTTAAATAAAAGTAGACAAGTAGGAAAGTCATTTCTTAAAAGTAACGTCAACTAAATTTTTATCATTTCATCGCTACCATTCTTCAAATCTAGTGCCACAAACTCTGCGGGATGTCTTCTTTTCCGTGGCCGTCCTGTTTTTTTCTCAATTAAGGGGTTATATAGGTTTTAGGGAATTTTTTTTTTAACAAACTAAATAAGTTATTTCATTTTAACTTATGACATTCGAAAGAGTAACATTTGAACATTATTTCATAAAATTTTCAATGAGAAATATTGAAAAATGACTCGATGAGAGCTAATCTGTGGAAGCGCCTTAAAGAAAGTAACCTCGCGATAGATGGGATAGCTTGTAAAGGACTTATCTGAAATAAAAACGTGATGTTAACAAATAGTAGTTGGTCCTGTTTGAACGAAAGATTTTGAAAAATAATAAAATTTGAATGTTTGGCAGTGTTTTGTGCAAAAATTTAGTTTTTTAGCTAAATTTGGTCATGCATTGGCTCATAAAATGAGTTGTGGTCAACGAATATAAAAATCTCTCGTTCAGTCTTGGGTCAATACAATTTAAAAGTAAGGTACAAAATTTCAAAATAATCGATGGATTTGTTTTTGAAACATCTTGCCCTCCGACTATGAAAATGTTGTATTGAGAAAAAATTTTGCAAAGTTTCAAAACACATGTAACCCCTTATTGCTGATCCACTCTCTTCGAACTTCTTGATTTGCGATTTAATTAAATTTACGTTGAACTCTGATTTATGTAAATCTGGTGTGATGTGAATACGAAACAGGCACCAAAAAAAGTGCTTTACACAAAACGCGCATTCTTCCCCCGTGAAATGATCCATTCTGATTACAATTCCAAGAACCGAACTTCCGTATGCTACCCGCCACGTGCCCCTACTCACCGTAGATCTGCCGCAGGAGAGATTTCAAAAGTGGAAAAACTTATGGGCCACCCTGCATTATTATATAAAAACTTACAGAAAATAATATTTAAGCCATTTATATTAAAATTTCTTATAGTAAAACATACTCGTATGTAAGTGTACCACAAAGGTAAATCAAAATTTGAAATGAAAACTTTATTCATGTAAGAAATATACAGGGTGTTCGGAATCTACAATAATCCTTCCCATTCAAAATCGATGTCGAAGTGTTTTAGAAGATATGCGCACTTAAGTTCTTGTCTTGAAAAATCATCAAGCGGCGACTCATTCAAAAGAGGATAAAACTACCTTTCCAACAACGGTTTCTAATAAGTGATGTATCGTTGGAAAGCTATTTTTATCCTCTTAATGATGTCCTTAAAAGAATATATGATATACCACCTAAATAAATCTCATGTAGATTTTGAGAAGGAAAGAGTATTTACCACCCTTTATTAGAATTTTCAAACTAGCTGCGGTGTTATATTCAGTTTTAAAAATTCTTCTTGGGTTTAATATACAGAGCAATTCGTAAAGAAGAGTTCCAAAATGTGCCAATCAATTCCTTACAGTGTCGTGATCAGCGTTCACGATAAGCAAGTTTTTCGTAATATTCCTCCTTCACCCTTTTTTTAACGCCTGAAATATTTTCACGTGTGTAGGGAGATAACCTCATATAAAATGTAATAACTTCTGTTCGAAACACCGTAGGACTACAAGTAAGGTTTTGATAAAAAGTATGCATTATGAACTTTTTAACAGTACATCATGTCTCTCATGTTGGCAAATGTGGCAGGTATGAGCGTTAAAACTAAAAATTTTTAAAAAATTTTGCTTAAAAATTTACCTTTGTGGTGAAGGAGGAACTTTACGAAAAAATCGCTCATCATGTACGCTGATCACAGCACTGTAAGGAATCGATTGACACATATTGGAACACTTCTTTACGAATCACTCTATAAGTATTAAAAAAGGATGTTAATAAATAAATACGGGTTAGCTGACTACAAAGAACTATTTTATGAATATGCAAAACAACATACAAACCAACTCAAATTATGATAAAAATTATTGAAATTTGATAAGCTCAGACAGATTAAAGTAGCGAGTTCGCAGAAAGCGTAGCTTAAAAATTGTTTTCTACAATTTTAGTTTTTGAAGTTCTGATAGTGTCTATGGATAGTTTAGAGCAGACATTTCCAAAACAACAAATTAGAAAATACTACTGTGATAGAGCCGCAATCGTATGAATTTCCGAAAATATCTCTTTGTAAAAAATTCATAAAATCATTTATACCTTTCGAAAAGGATATGATTCTTTCAATATTTCAACTTAGAATATGTTCTTTCTAGTTTAGAATAAAAAAAATATATAAATTACTGAGAAACCTTGTTAAAATTTACCCATGATGAGATTTTTATTACTTTTAGCCTGGCATTGAGTGATCGATCGCTATCATCATCACACTTTACCAAAGCTTTTGTAACTAAGATTGGGATTAGTAAAATTTATTGCCAATTATGTCAACGGTCCAATCATAAATTGTTTCTAGCAAAACATCTTACTTAGAAATTTTAGCACCTACACGTCGCCAACAACGTGATAATTCATACCTTATATTTTCTTAAAACTGTGAGCCCTCTCATAAATAAAATTTTACTACCTCAGTTCGACCGTCATCATGACGAGTGATTTCTTCAAGATAATTCCCTTTTTGTTTGAAGGGTACATTTTAACCTTGAACAATTAAAATTTCAAGGCGTGGATAATGTTTTTACGGTCGTGTATCTCAGTTAAATTGATTACCTGATGATTTTTTTGTTTTAGATAAAGTACAGGGTAACTTTTGGTATTCGCTATGCTCAGTGGTAGGGCGTGCAGAAACCTGCAGATTTTGTGGTCGAAAAATGCCCGTAAGGAAGGAGATTTCTTGTTTACCAGAACAAATTTGTTTAGCATCCCAGCGGTGGTAAAAATATTTTGACCATTTTTACTTGGAAAAAACAAGAAGAAGTTCCTTGTGGGTTTCAACAGCAGGAAAATATTAAACCGTGTAAAATTTTTAACCAGAAATTTTCGGTTTATTTATATTCAAAAATTGTGATCACGCTGTGACCAAAAAAAAGAGGTGGATGGTAGATAAGACTCATTTTTGACCCTCAAGAAGGAGAAACACAATTTTTTTTCTAAAACGTTTTTTTACCATTGTTCTTCGCAATGCATGTATTAAATTTAACTAATTTCTAATTTATTATTATGTACTAAATATTTTTGTTGAAGTTAAAGTTAAAAGGAATGACTTTATTAATTATTTAATTTTGTATCTAATTAACACGTTTCATGCCACGTATGCCAAAAACGGTGCTCGGTTGGTAATCACTCTAGCTGCATTCTTTTCATAGAATTATTCCTAACCCTCATATTTATCTGGTTCTTTTTCAAAGAACTCGCAAAAACTAATACCAAAATATTCTAGTAACTGACGGATGTATTGAATTTTGTTTTGCAACGAATTGACAAAATTAAACTGTTCTGAAAAGATTTAAAAATTGATCAACGTTGGCTCGAGGAGACCCGCCTCCTAGAAAAGGTCCTTCACCTTCCTTAAAATCGCAATTGAAAAATTTGAGGTCAACCTAGAAAATGCTCTATAAGTCTAAATCATAAGCAAATTGTTCTTTTCGGACAATGCACAATCACACCCGGATCCCGATAAAAGGAACCCAGCTTCTGCTTGTAATTAATTGTCAAATAGAGAATTACTGACAAGCACGCATTTATGGTACGTTGTTATGTTGTTAATGTTGTTAGTTACGTATACTCTAATACCAGATTTAAAACAAACTTGTTTAATCTTTTGCCTTATGAATTGAGCGACGATTGTGAGTGCTACTTTCGATGAAAAGCTTTTCTTATTCTTAATGACCACAACCAGTTTCATCATAGGCTAAATTTTGCGCAATTCACTGGTTTGCTATTTACTATTTACTAAAAACACATTTTTATATTGCAACTGTAACAAATAATAACAATAAACATTATCGTGCAGAAACAATCATTTGTTTGATACGATCTTCTCACTTTTGGCCAGAACAAAATATCACGTGTCTGATACGAGCTTCTCATTTTAGGCACAGAAAGGAGATCACGTCTCCCAGACGTTCTTTTAAGGCAAAGAGTTAAGAAAAATAAAGTAAATAAAAAAAATAAAAAAAAAAACCAACTTTATTTTTTCAATATTTAGTGGTAAGTAACTGTAGCTTGTTTGTATTTAATATAGATAGACCTTCTGAAGGGTCTGCTCAAATAAGACAGCGCCGTTTAGAGGAAACTAATGGTGAAAAGTCAATCATTAAAAAAAAAATTGAATCATCCCCTATATTTTCTTCAAATTTATAATAAATGGGACAACTCTCGAGATATAGCCTATTCAATAAAAAGAGAATCATTAAAATCGATTCACATTCAGCAACAAAAACGCGTAACATACTCACAAAAAAAAAAATATATACAATCGTTTTAAGAATTTTCTCCTTTTTGTTTTTTGAAGACGTTTAAAACCACTATGTGATTTAAACTGTGAACTTAGAATAAACTTAAAATAAATTTACCAACTTCTTTCAAAAAGGACTGAAACTGAAAATTAGTAAGGTAAAGGACTATAAAATAAATTACAAATTGAAATATAGCAGCACTTTTATTGTATACAAATGTAATTGTAAAAATCGGTAAATTAACTATGTTCTTAAACGATTGGATGGATAATACGAATATCCTAAAGCTGCTTCGGTTACATGATTCTAACAATAATAAATAAGGTTTTGATTGATTCCTTTTTTATTTTATTTTAAGTATAAACTTCGATTTTCTAGTCCTGTGTATTGATCATATGCCGCTTTTGTGCGTTCTTCGAATATGGCTGACTACATTGTTTCGTTATATATATATATAAAAAAAAAAAACAAAAGAAATAAAAAAAAAACGATTAAAATTTAATATTTTCTTACCATTAGAAAAGTATAAGACTTAGCCTATAATCTCACCTTTTCGTCTTATATTCTAAACACGTTACTCGCTCTATCTACGCTAAACTTATCTTCATTTTATTTAATTCTTTTGAAATCTCACTAAAGATGTAGAGAGATAGGAAAAAAATATTAAATTGAGCTTCCGATAAATTTCGGTTTTAATTTACAAGTCGTTCCGCGTACAAGTCTTATTTATTAGGGGGGGAGGGAGGGAGTTATATATGTACAAAAATTGTTTTTTTTTTCCCTTCTCTCTCATATTTTTCTTTATCGTTTTTTCTTTTTTTATATGTTCAAAGCATCCGCGTCACGAGCATCTCAAAAGTTTAATAATTTAAATAACTAAATTCGTTTAGTTCGATGAGATCCGCTCGATGGCCTTTAAAAAGCTACCGAGAGATGAGGGGATGCTGTCAACCTTTGGTTGATCATCAAATGCTGTCCTGTGCGTTCACTTCATCGTGGGTATGCTGCAAAAGACCTTTTCTTTCATCTGGTGCTGTACTTGAATTTTCAACCGGATGCTGTGGTTCCGCACTTCCAGCATACATCGATTCATATACAGGATTTGCGAAATTGCCCTAGTTTTAGTAAAAATAAAAATTTCTAAAAATACTTATTAACTTTTTTTAAATCATCTTACTTTATCGTCTTCATGGACAAATGCTGGCGTTTCATCAACATCTCCCAAATACATTGGGTTTGTAATTTCAACGTTGTCTGTTAGTCGGGCATGCGAAAATGGTTGGCCCATTCTTCGTTTTCTGTAATGTAAAACATTATTTTTTATTTAAATTATTTCTACTTGTTGAGAAACATTCAAAAGTATTATCTCATCCTACTACTTTATGAAACCAAGTATTAAATATTTTTAAAATCAGTCATCTTAGATCAGTAAGAAAATTCGAAATTTCATCTATAAATTTTAAGGAGCTGCATACTTCCAGATTGCGTAAATTTTGAATTTAATTTTAAGATCAATTACATCTTAAATGAAACTATAATCATACCAGTTTTATGTATAGATAAACTCTTATTTTGTTTTTAAATTTCTAGACTAGGAACTTAAATTGTTGTTGTTCCTGACATGTGATTTGGACATTATCTGCGATAGTGAACTCAGTTTTCGTTCTCACATCGATCATATCGTGAGGAAAGCCAACACAGCTCTAAGCTTTGTCTGACGATGGTCCAAGGAATTCTTTAACCCCTATGTCACTAAAGCTCTTTATTTCTGTTTTGTCAGACCCCTACTTGAATATGCCTCTCAGGTCTAGTCACCTTCTCAGACAACACTCATTAATAGGATTGAATTTGTTCAGCCTGGGGTCCTTCGTTTCGTATTCTGCGGCCTTCCTTGGGTTGATAACTTTCATCTTCCTCTTTATGAGGGTCGATTGAAATTAATTAACCGCCAGCCCCTAGCATTGCGTCGTGACGTCGCGGACATACTCTACGTTCACCAAACGGCTCCATCAACTGGAGCATCTCGCTCAACACCAACTACCGGAATGTGAGATCCTTTCCATTCTTCCGCCGAGACACCAACCGTACCAACTATGGTCACTTTGAACCCTTTACAGGAATCCTACACAAACTTAACAATACCACCCCTTTCGTTTTCCACATCGATAAAGGTACCCTAAAACACTCCCTTTACCATCCAGTGCCACTATCTTAATTAGCCCCCACCGTCTGCTCCACATCATGTCTGTATTGCTGCCCCTTATTCTTTGTAGTTCTAGTCTTAGTTTTAGTTACTTTTGTTATTTTTAAGTTGATAGAATAAGTAGTATTTATTTTACAATATTTTAACTACGTTATTCGATTTTGTGAGGAAACTAAGAATAAGGATTTAATTTAGTCTAGAATATCCGCAAAGGATTAGAAAAGCAAGTATTAATACAGGGTGTCCGGTGGCAGATTTATTTTTTTTAAAGTGAATAACTTAAAAACTTATAAACAGAGCAGGAAGAAGGTAACACCATTCGAAACACCAAGAGTACGGGTTTATGCGAGTGGTGCGTACACTATTGAGGTGATTTTTAATAGTGCCAACTCAATTTCGTTCTCGTTATAATAAGCGGCGCCTGAGCGATAGACCAAGTAAAAATTTAATTCATTTAGTGGAATTCAGCAGTGGATACCCTTCAGCGCAGGCCTAGCAGGACAACAAAGACCATCGACGAGCGAAATTATCGGACTCTATTTTTTTGAAAATTTCAAGGTACAAGCAATAAATGTGAACAGTGACAATTATGGACGCAGGTATCACAAATTATTTTTTCCGAATTTGCGAGCACATCTTTCTTACTCTTCCCATACGTGGAAGCAACAAGTTAGTGCCACGGCGCCTACCGCCAGAACGTCTATGAATTTGCTTCGTGAACATTTCCCGCTAAAATTAATCAGCCGCTTTGGTGACATCCCGCAGCCGCCGAGATCACCGGTTCTGACCTCCATGGAGTTTTTTTATAAGGATATCTCAAAAACAAAATCTGCGCTAATAATCTCGGTATGTCGTGCAATTGAAAGAAAATATCCGCCGTGAAATTCACGACTTGCTTGCTGCAACGCGTGGTGCGAAACACAATGTCCCAGTTCGAATAGTGTGTGAGTCTAAAATCTAAAGGGACAGCATTTGAACGATGTTGTTTTTAAAACATAAAATCCTCAACCTTTCTGTTTATATTAAATTCACTCATTAAACATTGATTTCTAGTATTTGTTTTATTGGCTTTTAAAAACATAAATCCGCCACCGGACACCCGGTATAAGGAACGGTTTTAAGGCTTTTTATAGAATAAAGTAATAGTGGAAAAATTTAATAGACTCTGCTTGAAAATTCAAAGAAAGATAAATGTAAGAGTAAAATTTTCAAAATACAACTGATTAAAATTTTGTTTGAATAAAAACGCGAAGAGCAGCATTTTTAATACATTTCCGCCGGCATGTAACACTAGTGGTACATAGAGGACTGTCCCATTGGGCGGCTTATACCACAGGTGGTACAGACACAACAGGAGAAGAAAGATTTTTAAGAATCGAAGTATCAAATATTAGCGTTCTTACTTTTAAATTGGTCGCCGCAGGTTTACCAGTGAGAGTTATTTGTTTTTCTAAATTCAAGCGAAAGAGCGCTGGTTAAAGTAAATGAGTGACGTGCGATTATATTAACAACAACGCCAGTAAATGGAAAAGAATATGAATTAGAAATGCCGCGAACTGCAAATAAGGCCGCGGGAACGTGTTAAACAAACGATTTTTACAGAAAAATGTATGAAGCTGGATGGTTCTCACAAAATTCTCTATTGGCTTTTGATAATCTTTCTAAAACTTCTACGTTTTACATATCCCTTCATCTACTATACAATAAAACTTAAAGGGTTGCGTAAGGCTTTTTTTTAAATATTTTCTTGAAGCATAACATTTCCAAAATTTCAAGTTGATCCAATGAATAGTTTTGCAAATATCCTATAATAATCGTGGGTCTTTCTTTACTTCTAACACCAGAAAGCGAAATATTAGATACGTTTTTTCTCAAAACTACATTTTCATAGACGATGGCTACTATATTTAAAACAGTACTCGACGGATTTCGATAAACCACTAAAAAGTACTGATGATACCCATAGTGCACTATTTGTTAGAGAAGAATCAACAATTAAGCTGAGAACTTGGTCTATTCTTGAATGTTTATTTTATCACCCCTATGACTAAACGTAAAGCCTTAAAATAAAATATATTAAAAAAATTTGGTAAAACTTACTTCAAGAAAAACACCGCACTTCCAAACAGTGATATGAATAAGATTAAAACTGATAAAATAGCTGATAGAATGGTTAAAATTCTGGCAGTGTTTCGTCTGTCTTCGCTGAGGACAATTGGACTGTTATCATAAATGCAAGCGCTTATATCACCATTATCACACCTTTTTAAGGAATAATAAAAATAAATAATTATTAAAATCAATTTATTATTAAGCTAAAAATTCCAATAAAATCGTACTTACAGACACTCATTAATTGAGCTTCCAACTTTACAAATGCCACATTCATTTTCACAAAGAGGAGGACTAGTGCAATTTTTGCCACCCCATTCTCCTATGCAAATACACTGTGGATTCATAAAATCATCCAATTGGCAGATTCCACCGTTCGCGCAATAACTTACACAGGGATTATCATACCGAAATTTCTTCTGTAAAAAAAAGAAAATCCATTAATAATTAACAATTTAATTATATATTAAAAAAATAATAAAGGTACCTCACAAAATTCCCCATTCCACTGTTCTGTACAATTGCAAATACCCACATTTCGGATAATATGGCAAGTGCCACCGTTCTGGCAAATAACATCGGTACATGGCGT
The DNA here is from genome assembly GCA_963969385.1 of Philonicus albiceps. Classification (NCBI taxonomy): domain Eukaryota; kingdom Metazoa; phylum Arthropoda; class Insecta; order Diptera; family Asilidae; genus Philonicus; species Philonicus albiceps. The sequence continues at coordinate 6,274,721 of OZ017773.1, read as the reverse complement.
TCTCACAGGGACTAGAGATTCATCACAAACTATTAAAATAGACCATTAACAAATAAAATTTAAATATAATTTATAAAATTCCTACACTCTGGGGGATGTGCTGTTAGGCATAAATCGATCTCACAGCGTTTTCCGCCAAAACGATCTGGACAAGTGCAGAGAAGATCATTGTGACTTCTGCTGCAGTTTCCGCCATTGTAACAGAAATTGTTGCATGAGTCCGACTCACAATGCTTGCCCCAATATCCGAAGTAGCAATCACACCGAGGGCCGCGAATTCCAATTGTGCACTTCCCATGATTGTGGCAGTAGTCATCGCATATGTTGACCTCGCAACGTTTTCCGACAAAACTATATTTAAATTAATTCGGAAATATTTTAAATTGAACATACAGCACTATTGCTATTAAAATATAAAACAATAAAGCATAGTTGGCGATGGTAGAACCATTAGTGTCCAAGGTACAATTTTATTTTTGCAGTTTAGTCACTCAGATTAGTATGGCATGATAAAAATTTTCAAATTTAATTAATTCCATGCTAGGAATTGAAAACAAATAAATGGGTTATAACAAAAAACTCTCATACAGAATTAAGTTAAATTATGCCTTCTTTTAAAGAGGTTTATTATTTAAAAAGGTGTAAAGGCGTTTAATTCTATAGAACATCTTTGGCTAGACTCAAATAACAAAGAAGAAATAAGGGTTTTAAAAGCTAACCGGAGTATTTTAAAGAATTAATCGAATTTCATGGATATTTATCTTGATTCTTAAGAAAAGTTTTAAGTATCTAATGAAAGAACATTTGGAAGGAAGTTTAAAATTGAGAAAAGGTGTAATACAAACATACCCATCTGGACAATCGCACTGTGTTGAGCCAGTTACCGTCTCACGACAAACACCTCCATTTTCGCAAGTTAAATTTTCACAGTGTTCACATCTTTCACCAAGATAACCTGGAGGACACGAGCATTTTTGTATGCCTGATTCAACAATTAAGCATGATCCTCCGTGATGGCATCGACTCTAAATATAAAATAAATAGTTAAAAAAAATAGTTTTAATAAAATCTTACAGACTTTTCAAAATAAAATTTTACCTGACATTCTGATAAAGAAATTTCGCATTTTTCACCCGTCCAATTTGGTGCACAAATACAAACTAAAGGAGGTGGATTTTGATCATAATTTTCTCCTTGATTTACAATAACTTTACAAACTCCTCGATTTTGGCAATATCTAAAATAGAAGTTTTTAAGTGAAATTTTTTTTTTATATTTTAAATCTGCAAATTCTTTACCCTGAGCACCGATAATGCTCACACATTTCACCGTCAAATTGTGGGGGACATATGCAACGCGGTATATGGTCAACTATTTTACACTCACCAGAGTTACATTTTAGCGGACAATACTCAGTGATAATTTCAGCGCATTCATATTTCTGGAATACCCAATAAAAATCAGATGTAGTAGTTAGTTAAAATTTCGAAATTCAAGTTTTTCGAATGTTTATCTCCTTGTAAAATTAGTTAACTAATTTTAGTTAAACATGTTTTTGTTAAATTCGTAAACTAATGTTAAATTACGCTTATCCAAATGTGTACATAAACTGACTAAAATGAAGAAATGCAAACGAAAAGTAATTTATCATTTTTACAATTTGCCTTCACTGGACAAAGTTTAAAACCGATGTAATGTTTAATACAAAAATTTTAAGAATAACTTTAATATTTTAAATTCGAATGTACACTCTTTAATTATATACAAACTAAATTGGAACAGAATCTTTTTAGTAGGCCTAAATAGTGTTTATCTCTAAATTTTCTGGATAAGCCAGTAGACTCATTTTATAGTCTTCTGGAGATAAATACGATAGAAAACTTAAACTTACATCTTCAATTTTCTTCATAGCCATATTGCTTGGACATGAGCAGGTGTATCCTTGTGTTTCATCTGCTGATAGTAAGCAAATGGCTTTTTGGATCAGACAAGGATCTCCAGCGCAAGGGTTTGATACTATAAATTGAGAAAATATAGATAAATCATTAATTTTAATAATAAACTCTCCTTACTGTTTCCGTTTTGTTTCAGAGGATGAATAATTCCAATATCCGATGATCGATATCCCTTCAGAAGATATGTACCATTATCATTACCGAATTTGTTCATTTTAATAATGCTTTGATCGTACAATTTTATATATAGAAAATCTTCAAAAACATCAATTTTTTGCGGTTTTTCTGTAATCAAAAATTAATTATAGTATTTTCATCTTGTAGTTGAAATAGCATTCTATAAATTACCATTATTTTCAAAACGCCTAACAACATGCCTATCCCTTCCATTTAATAAACTTGTTTCAATTGTACCCTTTCGATAGTCAGCCCAGTATAATCTTCCTGTAGGATAGTCAATCGATAGGCTAATTGGCCATCCAACATCAATTTCTATCAGGCTCTTTTTATTTCCTCCATCTAAAGACGCTACAAGAATTCCATTTTCTAAAGTTGACCAAATCATTATACGTTGTTCTGGCTCCAGAACTATATCCATTGGATGCATTCCCGTAGATACAACGGTGGCATATCTCTGTCCATCAATATCAGTTACTATAATTTTATTATGCCGTGAATCTATTATATATAGTTTCGATGTGACCCAATCAACAGCTAGTGATTTTGGATCATCCAAATGTGGAATCTGAAAATTAATCAAAATAACAATTTTAATGTAATGACTAAAAATTATAGTTATAAGACAGTACATCAAATGCAGTTAATTCTTTTAATTCTTTCGTTTCGATCGCTTCCCTTTTTGTTCTAGGTTCAAACTTAGCTTCAGTTAGAGTGTCTATTTTCATTGTATGTATTTTATTGTGATGAGAATCAATCCAGAATAATAATGTTTCCTTCGGACGAATTAGCACATCAAAAACGTCTATTTTTAAGCTTCCCGTTTGAACAAATCCCATTACAGTGGTAGTGTCCAATTTTTGGGGTAATATAAATCTGAATTCCTGTTCCGATGCCAAAAGAAGTATTTGTTCTTGTCCTAATAATAAAAATTAAAGCAATTATTTATAGTTAAGAGCGATCTCGACTGTGGTAGGTCTGAAAGTAGCGAACGTTTTGTACAATTTTTACTCTTTAAAGACCACGTTCAACAGAAAATACGTTTATATGCAGCGTGTTTCGTTTTGAGAAGGGTAAAACTAAAAAATCTGATTTTTTATCATTAGTTTTAAATTTCTTAGAAGGTATCGTAATAAATAAACTTAGAATTCATAAAGAATTTCTTAATAAAATTAATAGGGAAACCAATTTGTGTCCCACCTCCTGAAATAATCGATCTTGAATTTGTAAAAGTGGTAGTAGTGCTTGTATCGATGCTCGTTTATCGGCATAAACAAGAAATTGGACGTACCCCAACAAAAAGTAATCTAACAGTGTCAAATTGCATGATCTGGGCGGCCAATTAATTGGCCCCAAAACGAGAGGTGAATTGCTCACCAAATTCATTTCGCAATAGGTCTATCGTTTCGCGTGCTGTGTGGCATGTGGCACCGTCTTTGTTGAAACCACATTTCAAACAGATTTAGATCGTGTATTTTGGACAATAAAAAGTTGGAAATTATTGCATGATAGCGAGCATCATTGACGGTAACGTTGTTCTCATTGTCATCTTTAAAAAAGTATGAACCAATGATTCTACTAGTCCATAAAATACACCTGTCTGGTTTAGCAAACGAAATCACTGTTTGCATTTTTGTTTTGTATTTCATTTAAGTGGAAGATATACAGATAATGCCCAAATTTATTCAAACGTTGCTATTTACTATTTAAACACAAAATATCTATAGAGTAGTAAGTGTAAGTGTCCAATTATTCAAAATTTTATAGAAAGGTATTCTTTAGACCAGCCACAGTGAAGTACCTTCATAAATTATTCATTACCTGAAGCCAAGCAGGTGTCATTCTTTTTATTCCCTTTTTGATATCCTTCTGTACACTTACAATTGTAGTGACCAGCTTTTTTCTCGATGCAAATTTGGGAACAAGTACCAAATCCACAAACAGGTGGTTGACAATTCATTTCATCAGAACCATCAATGCAATTGTACTGTCCATCGCATCTTAAATTTTTGGCAATGCACATATCATTTTCACACTGAAACTGATCATATCTGCATTTTGGTAAAGATTCGCAAACTTCTTGCCTCTCATCAGCACCATCCCCACAGTCATTGAGACCATCACAAAGAGCAGATTTTCGAATGCATTTTAAATTAGGACACCTTAAAAATATGCAAACATTTATACAATGGAATAAAATTTTATATATTAAAAATCTACTTGAATGCATTTGCGTGACACGGCAAATGAGCGCAAACCTCTATACTTTCATCAGAACCATCAACGCAATCTGACCATCCGTCACAGCGCCACTTATTTAAAATGCACTTTCCGTTGCCGCAAACGAAATGATCTGCTGGGCATGTGCAATTAAATTCATCGGATCCATCGGCGCAATCATCGTCACCATCGCATTGATATTGGCTTTTTAAAAATAAATTAAAATGGGTGATTTTTTTTTTTGTTCTATTACACAAAGTAATAATTACTTACTTATTAATGCATGTGTTTAGTGTGGCACACTTGAATTCATGCGGTTTGCAAGTAATGTTGCATTTGTGTTCATCACTTCCGTCTTCGCAATGGATTTCGCCATCACAATGCTGATCGTGTCGCAAACATTTGCCTGTTCCGCATCTAAATTAGAAAAATCTTGAGATTAAAATAACGAATAAATAAACAAAAGATTTAAATATATCCATTGATATAAAGTCCATAATAAATTGTTTACGATTTTAAGGACAACAGCAATACCAATTTGGTGCGCTCAGGTAGGAAGAAATTTCAAATCTTGAAGTAGTAAAATGATTGAATTGAATTTGCCTGAGGATGTTCCTTGGAATAACAATAAACGAAACTCCTTTTCCTATGTGACCTTGAGGAACGGGGAGAATAAAACTCTCTCTACTCAGGACTTATTGTTTTATTACAACAAGCTAACGTTTCGCACAATACGCTTGTGCCTCTTCAGAGCTGTTGTTTAAAAAACTATCATCTTTCGGTCAAGAAAATTCAGTTTAACAACGTCGTAATAAATTAGGAAAGACAATAATAAATACACAAGTAAAATCATAAACTCAATGAAGAGGCACAAGCGTATTGTGTGAAACGTTACCTTTTTGTAATAAAACAATAAGTCCTGAGTAGAGAGAGTTTTATTCTCCCCGTTCCTCAAGGTCACATAGGAAAAGGAGTTTCTTGAAGTAGTACCAAAAATACCCGACTAGCATTTTGTTCAGGCATGCCCTAATATGATTCGGGCTGGAGGGTATTTCGCATTCGACCTTGATCAGAAGTCATTCATATACGATTCATATACCCTTTTGAGTTATGCATAAATATGAGTTCATCTGAGCCCTATTTCATCTAATCATTTATTATCACCTTAGATCGGTTCCCTTTTTTCGAACTGCCCACCACCACACCAATTATGACCTTTCAGAACCTCTCACCCGAATGCTTCATAAAGCCAACTCCCTTCCCTCCTTTAACTTCCATTTGAGAAAATTAATTCTTAGGTATGACTTATTCCATCAACATTAGAAAAATTCTGTACTGGCCCTCAAAGCTATTTCTTCCTAGTTTTAGTCTTAATTGTAAACGCTTAATTTTTAAGTTTTCTTATTCTATTTTTTTATATGTACTAAGCGAAGTAAATAAATAATGAGATACAAAAAGGCTTGTCTTTTTTAGCCTTATTGTAGCAAACCTTATCTGAACTAATCCTGTCTTGACATTAATGCCAACCTTTTTACCAAATGCCCTATAAAAAATTTCCTGATTAATTCAGTTTTACCAACCTGAACTCGCTTTCTGAACATTCCCTTAAAGGGCATTTAACCTCATCACTGCCGTCTCCACAATCATTTTCATAATCGCAATGCCATCGGCCAGGAATGCATTTTGAGTTGTTGCATCTAAAAAAATAAATAGGAATTAAAAATACGAATAAATTGAATTGAATGAAATAAAAATCTCACCTAAAATATGTCGGTTCACATGTATTTTCTTTAGACGAATAACAAGTGACCGGCTCATCTTCCGCATCAGGACAGTCCTCTTCTCCATCACAGTGCCAAGACATGGGTATACACCTTCCAGACTTACACCTGTAGCAGAAAGGGTTGTTCTGAAGGGATGAGTTAAAAGCAGCTATATTTAAATTATACCTGAACTCCTTTGCAGGACAGACTCGTTTATCACAGTTGGCTTCATCAGACTTATCGGGACAATCTCCGTCTCCATCGCAAACCCAAACGGATGGTATGCATTTACCATTTCCGCACCGGAATTGAGTTTTCTGGCATACGACCGGTTTACAATCCTTTTCATCCTCACCGTTTGGACAATCTGCGATACTATCGCACTGTTTGTTCCCATCAATACAGAATGCGGTCTTATTCTCTGAGCTGCTACATTTAAACTGATTGCTAAAGCAAGTAAATTTATCACAGATTTGCTCGTCCGAGTTATCCCCGCAAGTGTTTTTTCCATCACAAATGAAAGACGGATGAATGCATTTTTTATTCGCGCACTGATACTGTCCTGGTTCGCAGAAAAATTCTGGACAATGTTCTGGCTCATCGCTGCCATCTCCGCAATCATCCTGAGTATCACATTTCCAGTAAAAGGGAATGCATTTATATGTTTTTGCACATTCAAAATGTGCAGCGGTGCAGTTTGCCCTACACGACTTTTTATCATCCTCCAGAATAAAATTGTTCGGACATACACATATATAGTATGGTGGATCTGGCGATAGTAGGCAGAGAGTAGAACAATTTGCATTATCGCAAGGGTTTCCATCCAATGGTGGTCTCTGTCTATAAGGGTGGTAGACCCTTAAATCCATAGGACGGTGGATTGTTGTAATCAGAGTATGGCAATTCTTTCCATCATACTTATTACAATATTCCACTGATTTCGTCTCCCAATCAGTCCAGTAAATTTTATCTTCCCAAACCGCTATAGCAAAAATATGATGGAGATTTAAATTTGGATGTGTATTCCTACTGAGTAGAACCCTATGATTTTTACCATCCAAATCGCTAACTGATATATGATCTTCTCTAGCATCACCCCAGAATAGTTCACTTGTCTCAAAACTTAATGTTAATGCATTTGGCCAACCTATATTGTCTTGTATAATTATTTTTTGATTTGAACCATCCATACCGGCTTTTCCTATATAGGGTATATCTCCCCAATCCGACCAGTAGATATTTCTATTAAATGGATCTAATGCAATAGCTCTTGGCTCTCTAAGGTTTTTAGTAATCAAAACCCGTCTATACTTGCCGTCAAGTTTAGAAACTTCTATAGTATCCAAGCCTTTATCGCACCAATACAAATTTCCACCTACCCAATCAACAGCAAGACCATCAGGATTTTTTAACATAGCTTGATGAAGAGTTACAGCTTTTTCATCACCTGGACAACTTCGTTTTATCATGCTTACAGTCGAGGTTACATCAGACCAATACAAACATCTTGTAGACCACTCAAAATCAAGGGCAACTGCATTAGACAATTGGTGAATTAAAATAGAACCAGTTCCATTTAAATTCACCTGTCTTATATAATATCGATTTGAAAATATCAAGTTTGCTTTTTCATTGCTAGTTGCTTTACATACATGTTTATCTGGTTTAAGTTCAAAACCGTCTATACATTCGCAATGGTACGATCCAGGTGTATTAATACAAGTCTGCGAGCATGGCCTAGTTTCTGTACATTCATTGACATCCTCGCAATAGTGTCGATTTCTATGATCGACCTTATACCCTTCATGGCAGCTACACTCATATCCAACAGGTTTATCTTCGCACATTTGCTGGCATATGTTTCTTATAGCGCATTCATTAACTCCGCAGGCTTGTTCATCGCTGTAATCCATGCAATCATTTCTACCATCGCATAATTGAGAAGAATGAACACAAGCTCCGGTACTACACCTGAAAAATTCTGGACCAGCGCATATCTTTGTTGAATTCTTACATATCTCAGGATCTTCGTCAGAATTATCTGAACAGTCATTTTTAAGATCACAAGTAGCATTCAATGGTATGCATTCTAAGTTTGCACACCTAAATTCATCTTTATTACATTTTGGATGTGCCCATACTGAAGATACACAATCCATAAACTCATCATCTCCATTTTCGCAATCATTATCTCCATCACAAACAAATTGAGATTCTAAACATTCCCCATTTGAACATAAGAAATTCGGTGGTGGACAATTGTAGAGGTGGTTCACGGTAATAGCAGCACAATCTGCAGGTTCATCTTCGCGATTTGAACAATCTGGTTCACCGTCGCAAACCCATTTTTTGGGAATACAACGGCCAGATACGTTACATTTAAACATAAGTGCTGAACACTCCCTTTGCGCGCACTGATCCCCTTCGTCGGACCCATCCTGACAATCAGTGGATCCATCACACTGCCAACTACTCGGAATGCAACCCATATCGCATTTAAACTCGTTTTGCTTGCATTGAACATTGCAATTGATCTCGTCCGAACTAAAGGTGGTGACGGTGCCATCGTTGCAATCATCCTCACTGTCGCAGCGCCATTTTTCATTGATGCACTGGCCATTACTGCACCGGAATTGACCAGGACCGCAAACTGGTTGGATGGTTATATTTTCGCAATTGGCCTCATCGCTACCGTTCCAACAGTCGTTGTCTCCGTCACAGCGCCAGGACTGCATGTAGCAAGCAGTCGTATTTTCGCAATGGATAAACAGGAGATCTCCGTGGGTGCATTCGCGGAATGGACAGTGCATTTCATCCGATATATCCTTGCAATCTGGAGCGTTGTCGCATCTATAAAAAGATCCAAGCTTAGTTAGTTAGAACTAGGGCCATTACTATTTGATAACTTCTGAATTTGATTATTTAAGTATTTGAGTACTCGAATTCAAAGATCCGAGTTTGAATATACTCGAGTACTTCAGGGAAAAATTGTCTGAGAACTCGAACAAGAGAGTATTTGAATATTCGAATTTGAGAGTTTTCAAGTACTTTAAGTATTTGAATGCTGTAGAATTAAAACATTAAGAAGTAAAAAAGCAAGTTCATTAATTATAAGCCAAATAATCGCTTAGTCGATAATTTCTCTTTACAATAGTCAAGAAATCGGATACCCAGAACTCCTTTGCTAAAATTAAAGGTATTCGAGTGTTAGAGTTTGAAAATAATCAAGTACTTGAGTATTTGAATCCTGTAGAATTAATGCATTAAGAATTAAGAATGCAATTTTATTAATTGTAGGTTTCAATAAGTAAAAATCGACCTCCCGGAATAAACCATACCTACTAGAGAACTATTCAAGACTTTTAACCATTAACCTCGGTCCATGCCCCTACGAGTATTTGAAAAATCCCACTTAAAGTACTCAAATCCTATGAAAATTTAAAATTATGCCAAATAAAATTTCAGTGAAACATAGGCTAACTTTTCTGGATTTTTATATAATTTTAATAATCGCGTAGTGTCTGAATATTCGACTAACGACCTTATCGAGTATTTTTAGCCTATTTTACAATTTTATACGGACCTCGAAAAGAAATGTGTTCTCTTTAAATAAAAAAATAGAGTTTAGGCAATTTTTTCTACTTCAGATTATTTTTAAAAACAATTAAGTTAAATATTTAAAAATTTGTTGCTTACCTGTGACTAGCTGGAATACACTCTCCTGATTTGCATCTGAAACTTTCCTCGCCACAATCGCAAATATTCTCATCAGACCCATCTCCACAATTTTGTATACCATCGCAAGTTTTATTCGTTTCAATGCATCTCCGATTTTCGCACATGAAAAACTCCTTGGGGCATTCCCTAACGAAACAGAAGCTCTTCTTTTCATCCGATTCGTCCATACAGTGGGAGACATTGTCGCACGTAAGTATCCAAGGGATACACTCCCCAGACCCACACTGAAAATATCCCGCCGAGCATTTATCGTTTACTTGTTGGATGCAGCGATACCCATCCGGAGCTAGAATTCCACGAGTGCACTCGCACTTAATGTTTCCATCTTTGTTCAAAGTGCAAATATCTTCGCATCCGCCATTTAAAATGTAACATTTATTAGGGTTGCAGTTTTGAGTTAAATTCTGAATAGCAACAATTCCCATGGGTCTTCCAACGTCTTTTCTGAGAAAAACTACATCGGCTCCAGAATATTTATTTGCTCTAACGACTGCGTGAAGTACCCAATCTGTCCAGAATAGTAAGTCCCCGTAGATTGCCATTGCGAATGGATGTTTTGGTGTAGAATGGGCTAGAACTACTCTATGAGTTCCGTCATAATCACATCTTTCTATCTTATCTAATCGGGCATCAGCCCAGTAGAGTTTGTGTTCTTCATAGTCTAGAGCTAGGGCGTTCGGCATTCGAATGTCTGTATTAATTATGCTCTCTAAACCAAATCCTGAAACATAAGCACGTTGGATCGAGGCTGCTTGAGTGTTCCAATTCGCCCAATATACCGTACCCATGCAGGGTTCAACGACAATCCCCCTTGGTTTATCTTGAGGGTTCAACTTTAAAATCTGCTTTACCAAATCGGTATTGTTTTCTGCATGATCGGTTATTATATTCAAATCAATGGATCGTACCGATGCTTCACTGTTCGAGGTCCAGTAAAGTTGGTTATTTAAAGGATCATAAGTAAGACCTTCTACAGTAACTTGTCCATTTACTATCGTTGTAAAATTGGTCCCATTAAAATAGACCCAACCAACAGACCCTAGATGAATATCTGAGTAAAATATACGTTTTCTTTCATAGTCGTAACTAAGTCCAATAACATTTTTCAAAGCTCCAGGATTTTGAATACGCTCAATAGGTCCATTCATGTTAAGATGATCAGTCATATGAATACTTTCGATTGAAGATCCTCTACAGTATATTAAAAATTTATCGTAACTTTCACAAGTTTGTCCATCTATTCCAATTTTTCCATGGAAACATGCACATACAGGATGAGTTCCATTAAACAAGCACAACTCCTGGCATCCACCATTATTATTTGCACAAGGATTTGAACCTTTTTGAATCCTTTTCGAAAAAATTTTCAAATCTTGCAATGGATTACCTTCTGATTTAACGATAGTTGTGAAATTGGAAAGATTATGTATAGAAGCAACTTTTAAACTTCCTTTATTATGGGTATTTTCTGCCCAGTAAAGCATATTATCGATTAGAGCCAATGCAACTGGATTATCCAAACTATGATTAAGCATAACAGTTTTCCTATTACCATCATAGTCAACTCGCATTATAACATCGTTACTTGCTTCGCACCAATATAAAATTTGATTATCAATATCCAAAACTAAATTGCTAACTGATTTTGTTTGATTTACTAAAATAAATGGTTGACTACCATCCAAACTAGTCCGTCCAATTTTACCTTCTCCAACATAGAAAAGAAGTCCGGCTATCGGATCTACAGCAAGTGATTTAGGTTTTTCTACATTTGAAATTACAACATATCTTGATGAGCCGTTCAATCTTGATACTTCTATTAAATTTCGTTTTTGATCACTCCAATAAATGTTTCCAGCAACCCAATCAATTGCTATGCCTCCTAGCCAATCACCATTATTTCCATCTAATTGATCCATTGATTTTAGAATAACCTCCCTTTCGGTTCCGTCTCGCTTAATTCGAGTGATGGAACCCTTTTCGCCATCTGCCCAATAAAGATAGTCTTCCTCGGCGTAATAGTCAATTATTGTTGCTAACGATACTCTAGAGATGGGGCCCAATGCCTAAAAATAGAAAAATTTATGTATTTTATTTATAGCCGCCATTTTGTGTCCACGATTTTTAAGTCCGCGAATAGAAAATTGCCTATATGTTAAGTTGGAATATGTACCACTTTCAGTCAAAAAATAAAAATTATCGCAACAAGCGTATACGCGTTATTGAGCAATAAACAAACAAACAGCAATAATTTTTGAAGAATATTGAATTTATGTTCTGAACATTTCTGACATCAAAAGAAACACAGCCTCGAAATTTGAATTCAATAACTTCAGTACTTTCCGAGCCTATAAGTCTCATACAAACGAAAATTTATTTTTACACATGAGCTGTTCACAGGCCAAGCAAGAGTGCATTGGAGAAATTAGACACATTTGATTTAAAACTCGTTTTAAAATAAAAATTGTTACTTTCATATTAATAAAAATTAAACGTTAAACATGTATCAGAGGTTTTAATAATAAGATTCAGAAATTTTTCGTTTTAACTCTTAAATCATGGGTGAAATTTCACTACAGAAAATTTACTTTTTTCAAATTTTAGAAAAACCTTATGATTTTTAACGATTACGTACATTTATAAGGTCGCTGTAAAAATAACACTATCATGAAACGTAACATTTAATAATGCTAATAACGTATTTAATTACTTTTAATGGTTATTATTATACTTAAAAAATATATAAGCATATACTGGGGTGAAATTTCACCCCTGATACTTTTAACGTAATTTATTTGGATGATACCTTTTAAGGGTTAATTGATTTGGCCTGCGAACGACTTATACATAGGCAGGGCCTGCGCGAAGCAGATTTAGTACGTCCACCAGAACCCGACCCCGTGTTTTAAAAGGCCGCACAATTTACGAAAAGGTTTCAGGCATATTGCAGGACCCCAGGAAATTTATCTGCGGTCGTCAATAAGCCCTGAACGATTTACATCTCTAGCTATTCTTTCAATAGAACGCGAAATAGTAAATTCAATAAATTTTAATAAATTTGGCACAAAAACAGCGAGAAAAATAATTTAATATGCATTTTAAAAAAATTATATACAATATGTAATATCTTTTGCACTGAAGTATAATAAATAATTCCTCATTATTCTGTCCCCCCAACATATTTGAACCTAGCCCCGCAAAAGGTCACACAGGCCCTGTATATAGATTTAAATAATTATGTTTTTTAACAGAAAAAACTATACCCAGTCTATTTTAACCCTTAAAAGATTATACTGGGGTGAAATTTCATCCATGATACCCTTAACGTAATTTATTTAGATGATAACTTTTAAGGATTAATTTAATTTATATTCTACTATGATTAATATATTCAAAAATCAAACCTTATCTTGTTCCAAGTCCCTCAGTGGATCTTGGCTTGAGAACAGATCGAGTCCCTTCAGCTCGTGACTAATTGAGTATAACACAAACTCTGATTTTCCAACACATCTCGTTTCATATGAAGGATCTTGAGAAAATCCAATGGCACATTTGCAAACATGACCCACACTGGAGACAGCCAGACAAAGATGCTGACATCCACCACGATCTTGGGAGCAAGTATTGATTCCAGTCTGCGCCCCAAGATAATACATCTTCAACGCTTGGATACTATCTGAAAAAAATATTTAATTTGATTAACTGCCCTCGAAACTATCTAGCAATAATCATAATTACTTGTATTTTTCCTCAATATGGACATTGAATCGTGACAATTGTCCTTCTCGCATGACATTATAACACTCTGAATATTTTCAGGGAAGTAGAGTGAATTGTTGTAAACAGTCACACTGCTGATTAGCATAATTTCACTGGAAGACAATACTTCTTGGACCTGAAATAATTTATACTTTATTATTAAAATCATTTGTTTCATTTGATATTGTCGTTACCGTTTTTTTAGCAAGATCGTAGTATGAAATTGTTCCGGAATTCCAATATACAAAGTATAGACGGTTTGAATCAAAGTCTAAAGTTAAACTTAAAACTGCTTTTGTTGCATTGTGAATTAACTGACGAGAAGAACCATCGAGAGCACTTACTTCAATTTGGTATATACCTTGGGCTTTGTCAGAATGTGACCAATACATTTTTCCACTGAAAGATAAGTAGTACAAGAATTAATAAATTACGTTATATATAGGATGTTTTTCTAAAATCTGAACAGGGGTATGCCAATCGATTCTACATGGTCTCCTGATCAACGTAAAAATCGATCTTTCACCCCTAAAATCGCAATGGAAAATTTAAAAGGAATTAACCCAAAACCATCACCTTACTATTCGTCGTAAGGACCTTATAATTATGTTACCTAAAGTTGTGCATTCGTCACACTTTCTACATTAAAACCCTTTCGGTACGGTTGAATTGGCCGCGGTTATAAATTCACTGTAAGGCAGTGTAATCCGCGAAATATGTTTTGCTGCAAACACAGTGTAAAGTTTTCATTCCAAACAGTGCCGCTTACAGTGGTCATTGATAGAAATCTCGAGCTCTTGGTCAACATCCATGGAAATAAATAATAACAAAAGTAAAAAAAAGCCAAATAATTAGAGCAACTGGCGACTGTACACACAGAATGCGTACTACAGGGAATGATCACACCCACAGAGATTTCCGTGTATGCTGACTTTAGGCGGCGATCGTACCTAGAGAACGTTTCGTGGATGCCGACTTTAGGCGGCGATCATATCCAGAGAGCGTTTCATGGATGCCAATTATAGGCGGCATTAGTAAAGAAAGGGTTACTACTTAAACGACCGTCTGAGCTAACATATGAGCATTGAAACACAAGAAATCTCGTAAGAGGTTGGTCACTTAAGTTAAACCCTTATAGTACCGAACAATGATATATCGTTGTGCCGACAAGGATAGTTTTGACTGTAGACAAGCCAATGCTACAGTAGGGTCCAGGGCCTTGGTACCTAATAGATGACCCTTCTCTGGTCAGTTCGTCCGGGACAGCATTTCCCTCAACGCCAGAATGCCCCGGTACCCAAACAAGTGTGACTTTGTTTGAGGCAGCCAGACGTTGGAAACAATCAAAGCACTTTTTAACGAGTCTAAAACGAAAGCTCCACGAAGAGAGCACGCTGATTGCCGTTTTGCTATTAGAGAGTATGTTAATTGTTGCGCCTTTAAGATCTTTGTTAAGGTTTAGCTGGGCACAAGTTATGATGGCATGGAATTCGACCTGGAAAACGATCACTTGCAATTGAGATCGTAGTGTTAGGCCCAAAGACACCAGCTCCAGTACCATGCTCCGATTTCGAGCCATCAGTGTACCAATTAAGGCTTTTCGGATCTAAATTGGGACCTTCGTCAATCCAATCCGCTCGTTTAAGGATGGGGGATCTTGAATCTCCTACCGAAACACAATTCCTTGTTCATATAGTCTGATTTGAGGCAGACCTTGATATCTTGAATGTGTTTTAAGATGCTTATGCGACCTTTGTTAGCCATGCGCTTGTCTGATATAACATGTACTAAAAGCAGTAGTTTTCAAAATGGAAATGTGCAGGGAGGCAAATCCAACTACGTCCTCTATGGCAAGTATTTGTAGTAGCGGTAGTGGGTAGTATTTAATAATAAAGTAAAAAAAATTCGCCATCATCTTAAAATCCCCCCATAAAACTGCGATTTCTACCGAACGATTAATTTTTCTTTTTCGAATTTGAATTGTACTAATGGATAATTTTACCAAATCCTTCAGGTCGACAAAATAAAATCAAATAAAAATTTTGTTAATACTTACTTCGCTGGATCAAGAGTTATACTTTCGACCAAATTCAAATCGTTCAAAATTTCTGTTACATACTCTCCCTGAAGGTTGCAAGCCAAAATTTGGCACTTTGTTTTAACGGATGATACAAACATGTTCCTTGAAATCCAATCCACAGCAAAACCCTAAATTAAAGAAAATTTTCACAAAATTGAAATTTTAAAAATTAATTTGTATTCCTACGAAAGGTTTTTGAATGTCAGTATTCATCACAGTTTCAATTATTCCATTAGAGAGTCCAGCCGTTTTTATTTCGTGAAGTTGAGTATCAGTCCAATACAAGCGACTATCATTCACTGTAAAGTCTATTCGTTGTGGTGTTATCACCTATTTGAGAAAATTTTTATATAAAACTTAAAATAAATATTTAATAAAGTTAAAATACTTGTGGTGAATGACTGATGGTGGGTATGGTATGGTGGTTTGGCTGCATCAAATCAATACCACGAATTTCATTTCCCATTATAAAAAGAAGAACTTGTTCGTTTGGTATGCAAGTTTTTTGGTCCTTTAAGTCTAACCGCATTACATGAGGACATTCGCATTTATAAGTTGTGTTAACGCTGAAAATTCATAAAATATAGTTTAGCAAGTAAAATAAAATATAGGACACAAAAAAACTACCTTAATAAACACAAATGTGAACATCCCCCATTATTTTTTTCACAAGGATTAATTACATCTCTTGGTTGTCTGCTGGAATGTAAAACTTGAATTCCAAACGGTTGTGTTAATGTCCTTTGAATAACTTGAATATCTGAACCATTCCATTTATTTGCTCTAATAACAGAATTTGTTCTCCAATCAGTCCAGTAAACATAATTTTCAAATAGCGATATAGCGAATGGATGTGAAAGAGTCTCCTGATTTCTTATAACTAAATGATGCATATCACCATTATAATTTGTTGTATGAATCGAATCTGATCTAGCATCAACCCAATAAACTCTTTTTTGAATATAATCCAAAGTTAAGCCATTCGGCCAAGCGCCACCTACTTGTGTTACTTGAACAATTGATTTACGAAATTCGCCCGCCATCGAGCAACGTTCAATTCGAGGAAAATTTTCATCCCAATCAGTCCAAAATAATAGACCTTCTCGAGGATCTAATGCAATTGCTCGTGGACTTTCCATATCGCCAGCAACTAATGTTCGCCGAAAGCTGCCATTAACTAAAGCAACTTCGATTTGATCCAAATTACTGTCGATCCAATAAAGATTCATTCCAATCCAATCTACTGCTAATCCTTCAGCAGTTGAGAGTCCAGATTGGACTACTGCTTCAACATTGCTTAATGATTCACCAATTAAAGTACCACGATAGATTTTATCGTCTATTACATCTGTCCAAAATATTTGAACTGTATTATTCAAATATAAGAAATCTAGGGCAATCGTATTTCTAAGTGAAGCATAAAAATTTTTAACGGCTAAAGTTTTTAGATCTACGCCACGTATCTCTTGTCTATTACTAAAAATTACATACGGCGAATCTGGATTATTGCTTTTACATGAAAATCTGTCGTATTGCAACGTGTATCCCTCGTAACACTTGCATCCATACGTTTTGTTCTTTGGTACACAAATTTGCGAGCAAGTATCCCAAAAATCGCAGGAATGTCCCATATTACAACGAAGTCCATTTGGTTCCAAAAACATATGCGGCGGACACGAACATACAAAACCATCCGGAGAATTGTGACAATCATGCGAACATTCGGAATATCGGTCACAAACTTTTTCATAACATCGAAAACCTTCGTCACTTCCATCAGAACAGTCCGTTTTTCCATCACAGAGTTCAGTAACCGATATACACTTTTCGCCATCTGCACAGTATCTGTCTGGGTGAATGCACTCAAAAGTGTCGTTAAATACAGGTTTCGATTTTTCCGTGCATCCCAGTTCGTCTGTATTGTCGAAGCATTGGAACGTCCCATCGCATACAAAGTGCTTTGGAATGCATTCGAAAACTTTTTTGCACTCAAATTCAGTAATCCCACATTCACTTTCCTCGGATCGATTATCACTAGATGCAATTGTCGTACAGTTGGTCTCATCGCTGTTATCAAAACAGTCCATAATTCCATCACATATATGATCGTGACTGTAGCACCCTAGAGGAGCGCAATATTTGAAACCTGAACCACATATCGCATCACAGTCCGTTTCATCAGAGAAATCACTGTAAAATTAAATAATTAAAAAAATATTTGTTTTTTTTGTATCCCGAAATTAATTTTCTGTTTGAAATTTATTAATCAAAAGTTTCTGAGATAGAATTTGATGATTATAAAAAAATATGAAAATTTATATAGACGAAAAAGTTTTCAGATTTTTTCCTTTATTTGTGTTTTGACTATTATGAGACCTTCTTTTGCGCCAAATTTTAAGATTCTAGATCAACGAGAGAGAGAGGTTTTTTTACGAAGAATCAGTATAAAAATACACTTTTAAAACACCATAATTTTGTATGGCATGGAGTTAGAAACTTAAATTTTGCTATTTTATATTCATTCCAATTTCATACCCTAACCGTTTCTAAGAAAAAAAGTCTTGACGGAAATAAATCATTATAATTTCTGGAAAGAAATTCATAGCGCCTACCTTAAAATGAAGTACACATAGATAGGATCAAAACTACCCCAAACATTTTCTATTTCGCTATAATATTAAAATTTTTATTTTCTAACTATCCGAAATTGTTCTATGTACCTCTAGTTGTAGTACTTTACTTATCTAGTCTAGCCTGACACAGACGCCACAATCCCGCCGATCGAACGCCAGTCCCATGTACGCTTGGATTGCATAAGTGAAGTATAAGCGAAGGTAAATTCTATTACAATACGTTCGTAATCAGAGACTCAAATAATCCTTGATGTCTTTTATCGTAAAAATATGAGTAATTTTCTGTCCACCATATTGCGTTTCCATTTTGAATTTTAAAAATCAACAGCCGATTCGTAATCAGCGACCTCAAAAACCTTTGGATATTGAATTTTAGGTAATAATATAAGGATCATCTAATTTTATATATCTTCCGTATTTTTCTTGGTTTATGGAAATGACCGCGCAAAGCCGATCGACAATTTTAGTAGACGTGATGTGAATGTCGACTTTAGCCAACAGCCAAAAGCTTTTACTTTATCTCTGCAGTTGCAGTATTCAGCTGATAAATTGCTATAAATCTGTAAAATATCATGCGGACTATAAACTGTGGGCTATGGGCAAAGTTTTCGCGGACGGTTAGCGTGTCGTACTGAAGTGATTAATTAAGGAAAGTAGTGCAGACTTTTCACTTTCCATTTTCATTTTCATTTTGAACTGCATATTTTTCTAATTTCTAATTATTTATCGGATTTATACTTCTACTAGGCTTACTTTTTTGGCGACTATAACAAAAGCACTAAAGTCTCTAATTTAAAATCGCAATATAAAGACATCGTTCTTCTTATACTTGCCTAAGTTTTGTGATAGCTGCTTTTTTACTTTTGAACTATTACTAATTTATGATATAATTTTTCTAATTATAATGCCTTAACAAACCTAGTTTTTAAACAAAATGTATTCTATCCAAACTATTATATTAAAAATATTTATAAAAACTTACCCGCAATCGTTTTCACCATCACAAACATTCAAGTCAGAGGTGCAACGTTTATTTTTACACTCAAATTCCGGACACGTTTCATTAAGAATATCCATTTCGTCTGAAAGGTCATCTGGTCCTAGAAAGAAATCGTATTATAAGAAAATTCAAACAATTCTTAAAATAAATAAATTTACCACAATCTCTACTACCATCATTTACCCAACTAATTGGAATACATCTTTCTGATTTTAAGCATTTAAATTGATTTTCATTGCAAAGTAAAGCTCCATCGCATCCAGCTTGGTCTATGCCATCATTGCAATACTTAATAGCCGTACAAAGAACTGATCTATAGATGAATTAAAACCATAAAAAACCATAAATAATAAATAAAATATTATAAATAATAAAAATAAACTTACCTTTGAAGACAATGAACTTCATCACAAACAAAGCTACCGTGCATGTTACAATTTTTCACATGACATGGACCAGTTTCTGTATAATCTTCGTCACTGCCATCTTTACAATCAGCAAATCCATCGCATACCTCCTTTTTGTCTATGCACTGTGAAGACGTTTTACAGATGAAACCTGAATACAATTTATAAAAAAATACACCTCTTTAATAGATAGCCAGTTATAAACTTTATGTAAGTAATTTTTAATTAATATACCATCAGAACAATGGGCTGCAACATCCTCATTGATGTAAGGAAGACAAATTTCTCCGTTTCCATTCAACGAATGACCATCACGACAGGCGCAAACAGCACCAGCGGGAGTATAAAGACAAAGTTCAGGACATTTTGTATGATTGCATTCATTGTCCCCAGGCTGGTTTGTTGCATCAAACACCTTCAACTGATCAACACTGCCCTCTTCGAAGGCAAAAACTTCAGTCTTTCTAAAAATTTCCAAAATTGTTGATATATAACAGAAAATCAATCAATCAAAATCGATTTAGGCTCGCGCAATTGGATTCCGTACCAGAAAAATATTTTACAACCAAACCATGAAGTATAAGTTAAAGAGCATTCCTCTAAAATTGTTTTTTAATTTCAATCACGCTTCCCGTTTTCAAAAAATCATGTTCTGCGAAAAACGGATTTAAAATTTCAAAAGATGTTTTCCATATTAAAAAGTAGATTAAATTTCTTTATAAATATATAAAGTTACATAAAAGAAAAACAGGGAAGAAAGACGCTTTACTGGTTTTGAATAAACCACGCTTAAAATATACAAAACCGATATTTTAAAAGCAAGAAAGTAACGCCGGCCGGCAGCTACTGCAAAATAGTACAGGACGCCTGCTGCCGCGCATAAAAGAGAGCAAAACTAGTATTTCTAAAACGAAAAATATTTGTATAGTACACTCTTAAGATCTTAAAGAATCAAAATATGAAGAAATAATCTACAATCGGTCCATTTTCAAAGCGCAAACAACCCATTAAGGGAGTATTTTTATTACATGGATCGATAAATTTTAGGAATTTTTTTTTACATACCTTAAAATTTATTTTTTTAAGTAGTTTCTTATTTTTTCATAATTTTTATTTTCATGGATATTACTTTGGATTACGGTGATCCGCTTTTGAAAGGGGTCGAGGTAATTGTGACTATGGCCAGAACCGGAATCAGCTTATTTGTAGTATTTCTCTACAACTGATTCTAATAGGTACTTTAATAATTAGTCTTTTGAGGCAAGAAGAATTGGAGGAAATAGCGATCCATTGTTGCTGGTACGGAACCGTAAAAAATTAAATTTCTTACGTTTTATCTCCGTCTTTTTTTGATATGTTGAGACCCATAATACTGCCGTTGTTACGATTAACCCAGTATAAATGTTGATTGTAGTATCCCATGGAAATGGGAACAAAAGTATTGCTTTTGAAAAGTACCTCAACTTTAGAACCCTGCAAATCCATTCTTTGAATGGTGTTCTCTTTAACATCACACCTGCAATTAATCACGTGGTTTAACATAAAAATAATTTTAAATAATTTTATCTTAGAATCATACCAATAAATTTTCCGTTCCATAAAATCAATGGTCAAGCTACTTGGCCAATTTAATGAAGGTGAAGTGTTTGAATTCGTCGTCAGAGGAAGTTTATGGGTTCCATCCATCCATGCGCTCATAATTACTCCACTTTCATCATTAAATGCCCAGTGAGACCAGTAAATCATACCTGCCTTTGGATCAAGAGCAATAGATCTACGGAAAATATCAAGTATAAGTAATAAAAGGGGAGTAGTAAGTAAATATGGTATAAGAATTTAAAATAGAAGAGAAATTCTTCCTATTAAGTAATATAAAATTCAACAAAAAACTAAACAGGAATTAAGTATCAGTCCTTATAAAATATTTCTCGAAAAAATATTTGAAACCTGATAGTTTAGAACTTGTGCTACCTAGAATTTTTGTTTGTATCTTACACTCTTCACATACAGCATATATCATCAATATACCCAGAACATTATTTTCGTAAAACCAAATTTCGCATTCTACTTTCTAAATTTGTTGTTTTAATTTCATTTAAATTAATTCCTATGCGCCGCGTCGGATTACCTATTAGGCAAAATAGCAATTTTAAGAAAAAATTACACTAAATTTGATATTGTTTCAAAAAGGTAAATAAATGATTTATCTTTCTACTTTTATCGCTCTCCAAATCTAGAAAATCTACATTTACTTTTGAAAGCATTTTTGGAAAGCATAGTTAGGACTTTAAAACTAAGCCACATACTGTTGGTATCCTTATTACGTTTGAAATGTTGGAACATCAAGTAATAATAAAATTACAAAGTTAAAGTTCATACTTTTTAGGATTTCAGATTTTTTATTTATTTATTTTACTTTATACAAGCAACAAAGATAAACCTACAGGGGAGTGTGGAGATAGAACGGTTCATTGAAGGGTTGGCTTGGACATGTGTAGAAGGACATGCTTAAGGGAGATTTTAGTGAAATGGAAATCGAAGGCGGCAGAGTTGTTCACCATCTGCAGCATTCTGGTAAAAGGTTCAAAGTGACCATAGGTAGTACAATGACTTTCAAAGCGAAAGGTAGGGAAAGATCTAACGTTACGGGGGTTAGTGTTAAGGGATATGCTGCAAAGGAAGTCAGGACAATCGATAGAGCCAACTAGGACTTGGTGACGAAGACAATATTAGCAACATAAATGTTTTACCAAAACTATTTACCCTAAACTTTTTCTTATAATAAAAAATTATAAATAGTTTATCATCTATCTCGGATTCCCGACTGCTTCAGGACGACCTCAACAATTTTAATATTTGATGTAAAAAAAACTCTCTTGAGCTTAATGTCTCCAAATTTCAATCCATCATTACCACGAATATCTTTAAAGTTCTATTTCTATGACACAATCAGTCCCAAATTCGTAACCCATTTTAGTGATAACTGCCTGATATGTTCCTATTGCGAGATACTGGCCGCTCCTGATACTACATTTACATACTAAAAAAAATAATTTATGCCTAAAAAGTAGAAAATAAAATATATTCCTTAGATCACCAATATCTGACTATAAACAATAAAAATTAGGGCGCTCAAGTTTTAAATGTTTGAATAATGATTACTTAAAGTCTTAATAATTAGAATTAATTCTCAATTCTTTTGTAAATTTTACAGCATTTTCATTTTTCAAATGTTGACTGATAAATATCAAAGTTATCAAAGAAAATTTCTTTATGTTACGTTATTGGGTTATATCATAAGTACGAGTACTTTGGGTATTTATTAAAGAATCATTGCTAAAATTCTTTAAATTATTTGAATGGCTCTATAAATATAAATTAAAATTATAAAAATATTTACTAACATTGGAATTTTAGTGGTATCGAACGTTTTAATGTAACTTGTATTCCTTAAAGACACCACCCGAATATTGTGATTATCACTGTAATAAAAATGATCAGAAATCCAATCGTATGCGAAAACTGTCAGAAGCCCTGCATTCGTATACACCTTTTTCCTTTCAGAACCATCTAGTTTTTGACTAAACACTGAAAAGTCCTTTCTGAAAATAAATTAAAGAAAATAAGACAATGATAAAAATATGAAATTAACTTAAATTACCCATTAACACCATTCTGAACGAAATAAATCAATTTTTTCTTTACGTTAATATCAAAAAACACTGGCCATACAGTTAGATTATAAATAGGAACGATTGCTTCTCTATTTTCATCTTCCAGTATCGTTGTCTTATTTAAAAGTGGAATACCCTTGATTCTTGTAACACGATATTTTGCATACAAAAGGAAAGTATCATAATGGACCAGTTCGCAATGAGATCGAGATATCAATTTATAGCCAGCGGTACAGAGACACTGTGCCACAGCCACTCCATTTTTCCATTGGGGGACACATATTTGATCGCAACCACCGTTCGCCTCCCGGCAAGGATGTGCAACTAAGCAATTTAATGAATATTGATTACAATCTGTTTATCACCCGAACGCAACGAATAAATACCTTCGGGCTGCTTTTGCCTATGATAAACACGTAAATCAGATGCTCTTTGGACAGATGAAACAACCTTGTCCATATCATTTGTTATCCTATCAACTTTAACAATTATGTTATGACTCCAGGATGAAATGTAAATTGAATTCTCAAACACGTCCACTGAGTGGAGGGCTTTCATTAAAAGATGATACTAAACATAAAAAAATTTAAATAGAAAGTCATAAAATCATAAAAATTATATACTTTAGCATTTCTCCTTACAGACCATCGATTATTACCATTATAATCGACTCTTTCAACAAAATCTAAATATGAATCAATCCAGTAAACGTGCTCGTTTGCAAGGTCCAATGTTACAGCAGAAGGATAGTAAATTTTTTCGTAAACTAAATCTGTTTTATTTGTTCCATCTAAATAACACCGTGATAAACTCGGACTCCATTCAGTGAGGAATAAATATCTAAAAATTTGGAAATATTCTTTTATACTTTATGCAATATAAATAAGAAATAATACCCTTTTGTTGGATCTACAGCAATAGATGATGGCTTATTCAGAACATTCTCGAGCAAAACTGAACAGTATTTCATATCGTGCGTGCACATAAAAATAAAGCTAGCCTGATTGCTAAGAAAGTACCAATTTCCAGATATCCAATCTAATCGCATCTGGTCAATTGCTGCTAATATTAAAAACATAATAATAATAATAATAATGTTATAATAATAAAATTGTTTTTCAATACACTAAACACTTACTGAGTAGACCATATGCAATTTCTGGGACGGTAATATCCCAATATTCTTCTAAAATATCAATTTTATGGCAACGTATGAGAGGTACTTGTTGTTTTGAATATGCAGCGCAAACTGTTCGATTTCTATGCCATATTTCGATTGCTGAAAGTTCCTAGAAATAATAAATTTATTTTATTTAATTTTATTAATGTAAATAAGAAATGTTTTTAATTTTCTGGAAATCATAAATCGAAATTATATGATATAGGAATTGTTTTTTTTAAATAAATACAATTTTGCGATATCTAGTAAATACAAAAAATTAAAAACATAAGACATTTATTTCAGGAATCTCTTTAAAAGAGTTTTGTTTAAAATTAGCAAAGCAGTCACTTCATAAAAACCATAGGTACTCAAATATATTCAAGATGTGTATTCATATGTATGAGAAACGCCTTTTTAATATTAAACTACCCGAAAAACTTTAACTTGAAAGCAACATACACTGACTGTTTTGTTTATATAATGCGAAATTAATATTTAGCTTTATTTAAATCTTTACTAAGTAAGAAATTAAATAGAGGCATGAATGAATAGCTACAGATAAAGAGTTATATGCTTTCTAAGCAAAAAAAACGTATATTTGAAAAGTTCATTTTAGAATCTTGAAAAAGACATTTGATCAATTAGTTGATTCAATTTTACTAAAATAAACTTTCATTACCATTTAACATTTTGTGTGGCCTCTTTTGGCTTTTATGACAACTTGAATTTTATGAGGCATTGAATTTATTTAATTTAATCGCAGAACGAAACCAGAATATTATTTCAGGATAAAGTGAACGGCTCCAAAGTTCGTTTAAAGACCAATTTTATTCTGGCGTTATTCTTAGCTATAGATCTCTTGACCTCAACCCCTAAATATTCGAGATCGGGTTGATATCAGAAAACTGTGCGCCCTGTCTGAAAGATAAAATCCCTAATTTACTACCCACTCTATGGTCAATCAAGCTGTGTGTTTCGGGTCCTAATCTTATTGAATTCTATCATATTCAATAGCAGTCATCCTGCCTATGATTTGTTAGCATCAAAAGTAGTTTCGCTTTTTATTATAAAAACAAAAAAAAACTTCTTTCTGTCTTGCTCATTAAAATCAACTAATTAATCATGTCAAGCACATGAGTTGAGTTTTAGTGATTAATACTAAAATTCTAAAATTAATTGAATTATGCATACCAAAGCGGTATCAGAAAACACAATTATAATATAAATATAATAAATATACGTTATTTATTTAGAAAATAGAAACAAATCAAACTGTTCAGTTAAGACTGTCTTTAAAATCGATCCATATTTGCACCAGTTGAAACGGATGTAACCCCTTTAAAATGAAAAACAAATGTTTTCAACTCATAATAAAGATTTTGAATGAGACTTGTAATTGTAAGCAATATGTATAGAATTTATTTTTTTAAATTTTATAATAGATTATCACTTTCCTGTGTCTCAGATACATCCCATATCTCTAAGAAAATAAGGAAAATTTATAAAATGTTCAACACTGGAAAATAGGTCCCAGCTCAAAGATATAAGATTATGATTGAAAAATATGAACCTTATTTAGATCTTCTGTTCGTCAGCGTGCCCGCGGGTATTTGCATAATTTATTTTATAGGCATTAGCATCTTATTACATAGTCTCCGTAAAACAGTATGCCCTTCGTAAATCTTTTAAGTGCTTATCGTTACAACATAATTGAGCAGCTCGCAGGCCAAAATGATTAGATTCAATCTTTAAAATGTTTAAATGTGAGTCCTTGATACGTAGCTAAGGTTTAATATTTTAAATTAATTACTTTGTCCTGTCTAATTGTCATTTTACGATATTCATTAATTTTATATTTTTAGTATCTTAGAATAATTGTAATTTTTTAATCAATACAAACCTCATCTTTGAAAGACAATATATCTCCTTTTTTAACGAATCGCTGTAAACTATCCGGAGTAAGATAGACTAATGAAGCATTTTCGGACTTTGGCACTAAAATATTTAAAATTTATATTAAATATAAAACAATTCTTTAAAACTATTTGATTACCAACCGTTTATAGCAAGACATCGCTTATCTTTTTTGATATATCCTGAAACACACGAACAATCGTAAGATCCAGGTGTATTGGTACAAATTTGGTCACAAATTCCATATACTGAACATTCGTCGAAATCTATATATATATATATATGTAAAAAAAAATGTATTAAATATTAAAAACTTATATCTTACTACACCTAACTTAAAACATACCTTGACATAGTGTTCCATTTGGTTCTTGACCTGGCGGACAAATGCATTTTGGACCTTTTGGAGTTAACTTACAATCAAATGAACACTTTAAGGTACTACACATTTTGGCACTTTTTTCTATATAAAAATTAAAAAATTTAGTAAGATTTTATGATTTTATTTAAATTAAAAATCAAATTTATTATGAACAGACCACAATGTACTTCGTCATTGCTGCAATCCCAGTGTCCATCACAAAATTTCGATGTATCTAAACAATAACCATTATCACATTCAGTTTGATACGAAAGGCATTTTGTGGTGTTTGGGCCTGGAAAAGAATAAAATTGAAAAAAATTATATAAATTAATTTAATTTCTTACATTTTTCTTCATCAGACATATCGATAACACCGTCTGCACAATCAAAATCACCATCGCAAACCCAATCGTTTGGGATACATTTTTCTCCATTGGCGCATAGAAATTGACCAGTATTACACTTGAGATTAGAAAGAACAACTGCAAAGATAAAATAAATAAAATATGAAATCTCTTCGCGAAATCAATGAAGTCATAGAACGATATTATTATAACACAATGACTGAATTAAAATACCGGCAATAAAACGATCTGCATTCATAACAAATCGTAAACATATCTTGGTATGTAGATGAACTTAGATTTAGGTTTATAATTTAAGTAGCTAATTTCTATTAATACCTATATTTTTTGGTAACTTATTGCACAACCCCGCAATCGAAAAAATGATATCAGACTACTAAACCCTATAGTAATTTAGCCCTCTCTTCAAAATAAGGCCATATTATTTTAATTTCTTGTAAAAGGGAAAAATTGTGAAATTTACCAAATGCCATAATCTATTGATCCAAAATCCAATATTACGAACCTGGATATCTAAGTATTAACCTAAAAGCCTATTTAACTTAAACATATTAGGCTGGAGACCCTCTAATCCCTAAACCCCTTTTATTATGATTCCTGTGTCTCAATATATCAAAATCCAGAAATTAAAGCCCACAATTACATAAACTTCAACCAGATCGTATAACCCAAAGCATTGTGCAATTAACCCAATACTCTAGAAAGAGTTAGTTGCTTTAAGGAGTTAGTCGATTAGATAGGCAACCTTTCTCCAAGCGAGCCAGCCTTACATATGCCTATACCGTAAACTACCAAACCGTATAACCCTATTATCATATGTATATACATATGAGGTTTTGACTGACTTGAGGTATAGGGTTATAGGGTTATTAGCTATCATATAATATATAAAGTGAAGGCTGTTTTTCTGGATTTAGGGTACATGCTATTTAACATGTTTTTTGAGATTAGAAAAAACTGAGGCCTTGAGACGTGCTGGCGTTAGTTTGATTTTAAGGATCATTGTAGTCTGGTTCTCAGGTCAAATAATTTTTTTTTGGTTTATAAGATTGTAGGGTTGTGTTATTATTGCTATGATGACTATATTTTAAAATTACTTTATGCGTTTTGTCTGTTTGTCTGGAAGAATTTCGTTCGTTTATGATAACTTTTTAGAGTCACCAATTTCAATTCTATTGCCAACATTTATTAATTGAAGATGGTAGGCTAAACCATATATTCTAACGTTCATATTACTCGACATATGTTTAAATAATAATTATGAGTTGACAAACTAAGTTATTTATAAGAAAAAGGCATGTACCTACAAAATTTCTTCGTCAGTAGGTTTTTTAACTCAAATCATCAACCGGTAGATAACAATTTTTAAAGGGTTTTAATTTTCATGAAATATTGTAATATAAACCAAAATCTTCTACTCATAGCGAACAAAAAACTCTTGGTCTTCCTAAAATAAGTAGAAATAGTTTTGAGGAAGGAGCTCGCTTGAAATAAACAAATTTCAAAAAATGGATGAGCGGATTGTTTTGATCGAGAGATCGAGCCGATCTCATCAGTGCGACAATGACTAGTTGTCCAAGCTTAAAAGACCCAAACAACCAATTCTGCTTACTTTAAAATTGTAAGTACGAATTATATGAAACTAAATTTTTATTCTACAAAACTCCACACATTTTTTGAAACTTACTTAATTTAAACGCGCTCCTTCTTTAAATTTATTTCTGCTTATTTAAGGAAGACACAAAAGTTTTTGATTCGCTATGAATTTAACTACCTTCCTTCAAGAGTAACATAATTGTCTAAAATCTTCTAAATTATATCTAAATAAATTCTACATATATCCAATATATTTTTTGTGATATAACCCTGTTATTATTGTAATTTATCAATTCAGTAATTAAATACTGATGTCACTTTTAGAGGCAACAAATATCTTCTTTATTTATTAAAATCCTCACACTTTACCTCTTTTTGCTGGTTTTCATTCCTGAAAAGGCAATTTAAGTTGAAGTACATAATAATAAGTAACAATTCATATGCTGAATGGGTAATTTAAATCTTACCTACTGATTCTGGTTACGCGCCAAGATTGTCAGAGGTCGTTAAAGTGAGAAAAATTAGCATTTTCTATGATTTCACTTTGCTAATGCGAAGATATTACATGAAATAGAAGTGGAACTATGGCAATTAAGCGTACATACGTTGAATATATTAGCAATATTTTGAGAAAAAATTTCCGGCATGGATTTTTGACTATGGTTCTAGTAGCGTACTGGATATTCCTCTGTTTGAAAGTGAGCCAAGCAGGAAAGTCATAAAACGGGGTGCGACAATATCATAGATTCAAATTTTTATAAGTCGAAGAGTAGGTTTTGAATAATACAGGCGATTTGTGTCAGGTTTATGCTTTTCTTCGTATCTTCGTGTTGGCAAACGATTTTGCAACCATTAAGAATTTAGAGGAAAGTTCGACTATCCATTAAAATTATAAACGGGGTGTGGGAAAGGACAGATACTTAACCTGCTCGGAAAATAGCACCTGGAAATATTTTGTAATTTCATGTTATCATTTTTTCCCCATTAAAAGATGAGTTTGGTACTACAACCTGATGAGGGATGGGATACTCTTGAGAATCAGGCCAGTGAGTGGTGTACTGAATATTTAATTAATTAACACCGAAAGGAACCGTTGGACGTTTGCCGCACTTCCAATTACGCAAGGTTTTTAATAGGCGCACATTTACATTTGGAAGCGCACATAATCGCGTATTTAGAAGCTGGCAAACTTCCCGAGATCGGTGGTAGTACAGAAAAGAAGCCAATGCTCCCTATTTTTGTTTGAATGGCTCCCAGTTTGAAATTAAAAAGTGCTTTCCATTGAAATTCTCTTAATCATTTATTCATGCAGCCATTGAATGGAGGGGGGGTAAGTACTTCAGACATTGAGGTGGAGATTGCATTTTCATTTCTGCTGTTTTCTCTGCTCTGCCCAGCTCCATTCTGCTTGTTCCCGCGCGCTCATAAGCCCTACACTCCCATTTTCACCTTCGTCCTAACGATACCAGCCGAGGGATTTATGTAATTTTTTATCAAAAACCGCGAACTTTTTTTTATTTTAGTATATACCTATCTTTTTTGTATTTTTTAAGTGAAATGAAATAAAAAAAGGGAAGAACAGAGTCCCTTTTGATCTCATCAAAGTAATAGACAAGAGAGCAGACTGCAGCAAAACTCTGGTACGATGCTTATTTTTTTTCCATCCCCTCGCCGGAAGGGTATCAAATTCAACCATATTTCTGCCTTTTAGAGGAAAGGGGCCCAACCTCGAAAATGTTCACAACATTGTTACACGGTATATTCACCTCTCATGCTCCTAGTACGTGAACGTGATATATACCATCGTTGGGTTTATGAGCCCCCATATATCCATACCACCTAGATATACCTATAAAACCCTATACCTCATATTTGCCCCGGGAAAATAAGCGAACAGGGGCAACATTGTCACTGGCAGTTTTAAGTGATGGATTATAGCCCTAAATATTTGATGTGATTTCCCAGAGGCACATCTATTGGAAGCGATATCTAAACGTCCAAAAAGGAATATAAAATTTGAGATAAGCTGCTGCTTGTTCGTAAATCATGTGCGGCCCCATTATTTCGCGGGTTTCAGCTCTCCGGCCCCAATCTAGAGCCCCATTTCACTCCAAAAAGCCCCGGCCCTTTACTCTCTAGTTCAAGGGAGTATTTGCTTTATGCCTTTATGTCTAACCAAATACTTGACGATGTAAATGTGGGCCAATGCGTTTGTGTGTATACAGTCGCCTGTAGGACGTCCTGTTTAGCTATTGCAGCAGAAGGTGATTGTTCCCGGGCTATCTGGTCAGGGATTCGTTACAAGGTCTTAAATTTTGCCTAAAGAGGATTAGGATGAAACTCATTTTAATTGGAGCGACAATATCTCTTGCGGAACTAATTTCACTATTCAAAAAGAACTTCTTTTTTTTTTTTTTAAATAACGCAAATGAAATCAGAAAGTCCAGAAATGTATCCAAGTCGAATTACATGAAGAAATCTTTAGAAACCGAAAATAGTCCACATTTCGTAATTTTAAATTTTCATGATTATGAGCAGAGGTTTATAAAATAACGCATTATTTTTACTATACATTAAAATACTCAGTAATACTACAAGTAATACAAACAAGCTACTATTATTAGTATTAGTACTATTAAAAATTTAATTTCCATTACCAAATAATCTGGAGTCAAAATAAAAACTTGCTTTAGGGGGTCTAATTGATGTCCTAACAGAGGTCCATGTCAGACTTATATAAGGCCTGAAAATCTTTGAAACTTATTTTTGTAGAATTTCCTTCGCTTATACTTCAAATTTGGTCTTTAAACCAAGTAGTTACATTAAGGGACGCGTTAAATTCGCTCGATCATGACTACTGTATACCCAGACCATCGAAATTAGGTCGGTGCCCCGGATCGAAACCCCGGACATATATTGGAATCATCTGCTTCGGCGAACGAACAGAATATGTATATATAAAAATCACTATTTCGGTCCAAAAATTTACTATGTCTTCATGCTGTGGGCTGGCTTTAGATTCATCTCTCACTATTCGAATTTTTCGGCGCGCCGTAAAGCCTGTAAATCTAACGTAAATGTTCATTAAGTGGACAGGACAGGCTGATATCTTGCCGTAAGCCAGTAAATCTAACGTAAATGTTCACTAAGTGGGCAGGACAGGCTGATATTTTGCCGTAGGCCTCGTCAAATATAGTTGAAATCAAGTTGGAATTTTTGCTCGGGATGATATTGGTGGTTTCCCCAAGAAAATAGCACATAGCACATACTAAACTAATACGAATGTTAACCCTGTAAACACACACAGTTTTGTAGTTGACGAGTTCTCGTGAATTTTTATATACAAGGGTTTTTAAGGTCGCTGAATCCGCTGTCAGAAAGTTGAAATTAAAAATATGGGACGAAATTTTTAAAAAAATTATTAGATTTATCTGAAAATTGGTATACAGGAATTTTTGAGGTCGGTGATTAAAAATCTATCATCAGATTTCCAATATTAATAATGAAAATTCCAATACGGCAAACGAAAATTCGATAAATTGTCGAATTGTTATGAAAACGAATATAATTGCTTAAATATGAAGTCGGAATCGTAATCATCTATCCCAAATATCCCTGAATACCTACTTTCACCAAAATATTCACAGTTTCACATATTGGATCCGCCATGATTAAAAATACCATTTCATACCGAATTTCAAATGATTGTCTTAAAAAACTTCGTCAATAATGAATTCCTTTTTCCGGGAAAAACTCTGCCCTGGCCCTAAATTAAATTTATAATTTCTGAAATTTTGCGTAGATTATGGGAACATGTTGCCCTTTTATAAAAAAATAAAATCAGGGTAGGTCTCGAGGGAATATTTCCAGCGACAGGGTCTAGAATTTGATAGTCTTGATTTTGGAGACGGGAAAGCCACACCTTCACAGGAAATGCACTCGTGGTCCTCAAATAGGCGTTTCCTCGCTAAAAAGGCTACAGTTCTGAAACGCCCTTTAATTCTACTAAGCAAATGCACCGAAAAAACAAATATTTTTCTGATTTTCGCGAATGTGGCAAGGGCAGAGTTAAATTCGCCGAGTTATCAACTTTTACCTGATAAGAGGCGAATTTAATATAGAAAAAAAAGTTGTTTTTTTCCGAAAAAAACACTCCATTTTTAAAAATTTTGCCTTACTGTTTGTCTGTTTGTACACGGCAATCTCCGAAACTATTGGACGGATTATCATGGGATTTTCACGAGTAACTTAAGCATAGATCAGGGCAACATATACGCTTTATTTCATCGAAATTGCTTCACGGGAAAATATGATAATTTAAAGTTTAAGAAGTCCTTTTTACTATCGTGTAGTTCATCGAAAAGTCACCAAATGGCGTTGTTCTTCACATTTAAAACGTGTTAAATATATTTTTCAGAAGTTTACCTCAGTGATACGACAATAGTAATTTCCATTGTTGTGGTAGCGTTGCGAAACATAGTTTACGATTAAAAATAAATTGACTTGGCTATGATATACTCGTGCATATTTACTGATTTGGCTCTGTAATTTTGATTTTTGCTTTTTTCGATAAGTTTAACCATCATATTAAGTTTACTTTATGATTATGATTTTAATTATTTTTATTTTAACCTATACTTTTAGATTTTACCATAGTAATAATGCCTAGAAAACGGTCAAATCTTTCACAATTCAGTATACAAAAAAGCTTTATTAGTTAAAGCTAGAATTCCAGGCGTTTTAAATTTTCACGCGGAAACAACTGGCCTGGTTTGAATAAAATTTAGCATAAAGCTGAAGGAAAGGGCAGAGAACAATATAAGGTACTCTTTATTCCAGAAAAAACGCATAATTTAATTCCTAGGACATGACATTATCTGAAATCTGTGTGGACGGAATCGTAGACACAGCTAGTCCAATATTAAAAATTTATTGAAAATGAATGAAATGAATAAAAAATTAAGTACTTGGTGTTAATTTCAAAACGGAAAAATCTTGTTTTATATGTGCGACAAACAATTGTACATACAAAACATAACACATAAGATATTCGTTAACTTGAACAAATTTAAACACATTCGTATAGTTAAAATAGAAAATAAAGCACAAATTTATAATAAAAAAAAATAATTTGTCAATTTTTAAATCCTCCTACCCAAAATATTTCCTTTAAATAAAATTTCTTGGTAAGATTACTGCTGATTATGTAATAAGAATTCGATATTTCGATTATTAGAATAGAATTTCGACATTTTAAACATCACATCAAAATGAACAATCCCCTGAAGAAGAAAAACTACCACAGGGCATATTTGGTTTAAAATGTTACCTCTTAGAGTAGACAAGTACCAATTTAAAGAAATCCTTAATCTATGTAAAAAAATGTGGCAACTTTGTTGAAGAAAAATTTACAATTTAAGTAAAAAGGCCATCAAGTTGGAAAGGTTTTAGTGATGTACATTTAAAGTATTCTTAAATTAGATATTTTTAGTGTGGAAGTCCACAATTTGTAAGTATTCATTCGCCGGAGCATAGGTCATAATAATTACAAAAGATGTAATTTGTCATATTTATGAAGGCGAAGTCGAAACGTGACCCGTATTAAATAAATTAAGATAAAATCTTCATTATATACCTCACCGGGAGATTTTTATACTTTCACAAGAGATACGATAAAGACTAATCTTTATTGGCTTTTATCCCAACTTCCACGTCTTCGTCGCCTTAGTTTCAAAATCAAAGAAACATAAGTAGTTATGGATGATGACCACATAAATTATGCCTGGCTAGATCCTAAAGCTTACCTCTGAAACACCTTTAATTTTCCACCCACCGTCAGCCGTGCGAGGAAGACTTCCCGCCTCATTATGCGTATCTAGATATCACCCGACGACATAGTAAGGTACCCGCCCGGTAACATAAATTCCCGCCCAAACATTCTTAGCAAATTTGCATAATGTTTTACAAGCCCATCTTCAATGCTGTGGCCCCAAAATCATCCCCTCCCCCGCTCATATGTAAAATATCTTTCCGATAGGAATTTTAGCAGATTTTCCCCGGATGATCCAATTACAGTGGATTCTTAGATTCAATCATCTATTAAGTGGCGTACATTGTAATTTTCATGGGATCTCCACAACGGAGATTATTACCATTTATTTCCTGAAGAAAAGAGCTTAAGTGTGTCATAAGCCAAGTCAGAAGCGAATCAACTGTCAACATGTCGAGCACATGTGGAGATGCCACTTAAATTGATGCGACTCGCTACTTATCGGGTAATTGTGGACTATGTTTCAATGGAGTTAAAAATGGGAACATTCTCCTGCAGACAAATGGATAGGGGCTAAGATGGTTCTTTAATAATTTAATTATCTCCCGCCTCTAGCCCTAGCTCTAGCCCTAACCCTAGGGCATAATCAAATAAAAAAACTACAATTTTTTACTATTTTTGTTACGGAACAAACAAACATTGTACCTATTCGTGGCATGATCCTCTCAATCGGTTGTAATTCGTTCCTTCTTACCCCTAGGACCCTACTATACAGGAGTTTTTCAAACCCTACTAAATTTTTAAGGTCCTAGTATTCCAGGAGTTTGGTTATTCGGGTTAAAACTTTTGATCGTATTACAACGGCGAACTGTGCAGACCAAGTTCTGACAAAAAAAACCAATGGTTATAGTCTGAAAGTGCAACAGACAACATTTTCCGTGAGTCTGGGGTTAGCATGACCCCCATACTTTTTACTACTACTTATACTTATTAAGTAAATATATAGTTATTTATATTGTTTTTTGTCATTTATCTCTATACATTTTTACAATATTCTTACAAGTTTAGGGTTCCATATCTCGAATTGAACAAATGGAACTTGCTCTGTCTGTTCTGTCTTTCAAAATGTTTTTTCCCAGAAATAGCATGAGGTATCCAGTTGAAATTAATACCAAATATTAAAATCCAAAGTCTGAATAGTCCTGTAAACAATTCTAGCTTGCAATAGAATGCAATTCAAAAGATACGGTCTTTTTCCTACTAACGAACTCAATGACTAATGCATCAATATTCGAAAATCATCAATTGTTAATTTGATATAAAATTTGTTTCTTTTTATAGAATGATAGAAAGTGACAAAAATTTTGCAATATAATAAAAAATTATTATTTTTGAACATAAAATAAATTTTTTTGCACTTCTTTCCCTTACGCCAAAGAAAATGAAAATTTTTTGATAACTGGGAAACTTTACCCCTTATGAAATTATTGAAGTACTTCGAATTTTTAGTTTCACATTTTTTTAGTACGGTCAATTTTAAGATTCAACGAGAAAATCTTAGAAAATATACTTACAACAAATTGTATAAATTTTATTTTTGGTTTTAATGGAAAATACTAAAATTACTTGAAAATACAAAATACAAAAATTATCTTACTAACAGCGACTACCAGAATTACATCAATTCTAGTCCTCTTGACATTTACCCTTTAATTTAATTTAAAAGATCGACTCTAGAATTTTTGCATTTTAGAATCCATTTATAGGAAAAACGAGTAACTGCTAATTGGCCAATTAATAAATACAAAATAGATTAATTAAAAAAAAGGCAAATTTGTAGCCAATGAATACGAATATTACCATTAGTGGTCAAAGTACAACTCATTTATACATATCATCGGAGAAAAATTCAATGAATTCTATAACCGCAAGTAAATAATCAGTATGGAATATTTCTAAATATGCTAACAAAACCCCAACCTTCGGATGCATTAAAGCTCTCTCTATTAGTTGAAAATATATTTTGTAATAACCTGTGAAAAAGTGCACAGAATAGCATATATAAATATTAGATTTAACAATATCTATATAAGCCTTTATACAATTCTAAGGAATTAAACACATAAAGATTTTATTATTATTACTAAAAATATTTTTCCTACTTCATTTAATAGAATTTTTCCCGATGACTATTTTTTCTCTACAACAAATAATCAGTTAATAAGATTAATTTAATTGGACGCGTGCTAGCCTCCGGTATAGTTTATTTATTTTATACAGATAGTGTAGAGTCCTAGAGTTAAGAAATCTCCTATTTGAATTTTCAAAATTAAATAAACCCCACATATAGCAAGATTTTTACATGTTTTATATCAAAAATGAAAAAAACTAAATCAATTTCAGGAACACTTACTTAGCACTTAATTCCAAATTGTAATATAACATACAAAATCCGATCCAAGAAGCAATAAAGAGTAATCAAAACAATCAAGACTATAATCTGATGTCTGAAGATGCTCAAGCAGACAAGATTTTTTTTTTTTCAATAGAGCGTATTCGCTTTCTTTGGTTGTTTTAAATAAAAAAAAGGGGATTAAATTCAATACCTTCAAGAAACAGCCCTATACTAAGTGTGTATATTTTTCTTCCTAGGATACAGTGTATA
Organism: Philonicus albiceps; assembly: GCA_963969385.1. Classification (NCBI taxonomy): domain Eukaryota; kingdom Metazoa; phylum Arthropoda; class Insecta; order Diptera; family Asilidae; genus Philonicus; species Philonicus albiceps. Next base: position 6,237,479 of record OZ017773.1, on the reverse strand, counting down.
TTAACTAGAGTTGGTTTACTAAGATATTCAATTCAAAATCAAGTGAATATCTAATCACTAGAATTCTATATAAACGCCACTGTATTTACTTCATATACCACTTTTGCACTTAGATAAATCCAACTTATTTTTTCGCCAACATCAATATATCATTTGCAATAAAAACTCGAATGAATTTTTTTAGAATTTAATATAATAAGAGGGAAAACTAAATTTTTACAAAGTATGCAGACACACAGTGTCACCTTTGCAATTTATCGAACTTAACAAACTTTGAATACGAAATGAGTTGACAAAACTTTGAATACGAAAAAATTGTACAATCTCCTAAAGTTCGATCGATTGTACTCAAAGAAATGAAAAGTTTTACTGATATAAAAATAGAATTTTAGTTAAATTAAAAGAAATTTCAGTAAATATTCCGAACCAGAAAAAGTTTAGTGAAAATTATTGAAAAATAAGTAAAATAATTTACTAGAGTCACTAGAGTATACACTAGAAAAATTTCTTGGTGTGCAGTTAAGTGCTCTAAGAAGGAAATAGGGAGTTACTGAATTTAATAGGGTATTTATTAAAAAATGAAGGGTATTTAATAAACATCTCATTTTAATGATACACTTTAGGGGGAGGAAGGATTTAATCATGTTAATCGGGTCATTGACTGCAACATTTCGACACACCCTGTGCAACCACTTTGAAACGGAGGGATTCATTAATTCTTTAATTAGGCTGTTTAAAGCACCATATGAAATGCTTCAAAATTAAATATAGGAACATATTTGATAATTAGCATAAATCTAAAATCAGATTATCGATTATCTCATGAATGGGGGAAATGAAGCAGCATGTTATTCCTGTTTATGTATGAATTCAATGAATCCATTAATTTAAAATGTTGTGATGCTATTATCATTTCGACATACATATATTTATTTATTGTTATAATTAATGCTAATTTAATTCATGAAATAAGCTCCACAACCAAATTGTTGGTTATTTTATATCATGAAGTCCTCAAATTGTGGAGAACTGAATAAAAAACAAAAATACACCAAATAAATAATCTCGCCAAATTACCAGTGGCTTGATACTTATTACCGGAAATAAAACCGTCCATGGTACCAAATTAGTGCTCTAGCATCGGGAAGAGTGGCTTAATTGCATCTCCCGCTAAAGCAAGACCAACTGACACACTGTGTACAGCTCATTAATTAGATAATTGTGATTGATATCGACCAATTTGATTTCTAATTACTAGTCGAAGCTGTTATTCATAATATTTTGATGATTAATCACTTCAGCATTGATTTTGTCTTGAATAATTGCTCAATTTGCTTTTAAAGCCACCCCCGATACTTACCCAGACTATTTACTTATTATGCGTTGGGTGTGCGTGACGACTTGAATGAATAAACAGCAGAAATTGTGGTAGTTGAAAAATACCTACTTAGAATGAGTGCCGGTTAAAATTGCGTGATAATTGAATTCTGTCTTTGATTGTATCAATTTGTACAAAGTTTTGCATTTATTACACTGAAATTTTTGCATTTTAATAAATAAAGTGATAAGTTGCTAAGTGGTGCTTTAAGAAATTCAATCTTTGTTACTTGATGCCTCTACTCAGAGACCTTATTTATCTCATATTTTTGCTTTCTCGGTATATTAATTTGCGAAACCTATTTGCAATATTTGAACTTTGCTTCGCATTCTTTGTTTTATTTAATTTTTGCGAGAAAATATTGCATCTATTTCAATATTCTAGTTAAATCCAATATCAAAAACGGAGATTTAAACCATCAGGGGCTTAAAGAATTCATTATTTTTTCTTCACTCGTATTAAAACATTGTTCTACAGATTATCAGACTATTCTTAACGAGTCATGTCGTATCTGACTGATTATTAAATCTACTTAAATCCATAAAAACGTCCCACAGATGAAAATATTTTTGTCCATCAAGAAAATCCAAGAATGATTCGCAAATCTTAAGATTTGTGCTATTTTTGTATGGTCATCTTCTCTTGTCAAATGAGAAAAAATGTAAAACGTTTCCGCAACCAAATGATGAATGGTTTTTGGGTTGGAAACATTTTTGCACTGCATGGTGACGATGTTTTTTTTTTGTATTTGGATTCACATCATTAGCAAAATTCTTGAATTTTACTGCTTTCTCCATTTTTGGGTATTCTTTTTCTAAAGAATTTTTGTGGGTATTTGCGGGTTTTATCACTTTTAAGGAGTAAACGAAATTGAAAGTTGATTAATCACGTTGTTTGTTGACTTATTAAATTTTACATTAAAATAATCTTTAAAAAAAAAAAAAATCAGAGAACATTTCATTTATAAGACTAGGAGCAGTTATTGAAAATAATTCTAAACCTTGGTACATGTACATGCCTAATGATATTTAAAGAATATCCCCTTAGAATTGTAAGTCAAACTTTTTAAGTTTCTCAAGAAATGTATAATCCACCAATTTTAAGGTAAAATTTATACATCAAGGGTCTTATTCCGAAAGTCGTCGAGTCATTTCAAACGAAAGGAATTATGCCTTCTATACTTTTAATTAAGAAAGTACCCAAAATTCGTTAAAAACTCATAATCTCAGCCAATTAGTAAATTACTTGCATGTGACCGTTTCAAAATCAGTGAATATAAGGAAAATTAAAGTTTGGCCATCTTCACGAGCCTTGAATATACTTCTGGAGGTAGAGTTTTACGTAAAGATTGTAAATGTTAAAGTGCAAAAGGTAGTTTTTCCGGAAATCATCAATAACAGCTGAATGAGTAGACAAATTTTGGTAGATTTTCGAAAATCACATCATGTTAAAAAAGTAAATATTGCGAATAAAATATATGTTTAACTTATTTCTAAAAATTTGAATTTTTCTTATATGAATGTAACGTAATTTGGGAGACCACTTATGATTTTTTCTCAAAAGATCTACATAACTAAGACAGTGTATGAGACAGAATAAGTTCGTTCAAAATGATCATTATCTTTCTTATTTAAACAAAATATCCATTCTAGAACTGAATAGTTAGTTAAAATTAATTAAGTAGAATTTCCTGCATACTTACATTTTATCTGTCTAAGTATTTCTAGTGTTTGCACAGGATAATTAAATCCAATAAAGAAGAAATGAAGGAGCTATTCTGCTCTTCACGTTATAAAATTTGCCAATCTGAATGAGATTCTTGACACAAATTATCATCGCTTACAAAATAAAAATCTTATTCTCAAAAATTGTCGATTATAAAGCCTTAAGATACTTCACCTCAAAGACATAATACGTTCCTACATAAAAAATAGACATCGACATTTTATAGATATTCTTCCGTAACGAAAGGGAATTGTACTTGACATTTTCACGAGCATTTTATATAATCCTCTTACCCACTATGCAAATGCAGTTTTCTGGATTCGAAGTGCATTTAACATACACAACCCAGACCGGTTGATAGTCCTCTTCAATTTGTCTTTTCGAAACCACCCCAACCACCCTCATTTTTTATCCTCAATATATGAACCACACCTATTTATCTTTTTGCTACTGCTTCAGGGAAAGGCATAAAACTTTATACTCAACGTCCCTTCCTTTTTACCATAGGCAATTTTTCGGGGATTTTTCGACACTTTTTTTCACTTTAATATTGCCCCAACATCGCATCTTTTTTCCACTTAAATGCATTTATCGGAGCACTTTTACAACTAACTCATCCTTTTGGAACGGATGGCTCTATATCTATTATGGTTCGCATTAAATGCGATATTCATGTTCTAAAATGCCCAACCTCCTAAAATAGGAGCCACATATACCACATGTGTACTTTCATTAGCGTCTTTTAATATTTTACGCTTCGTCGGCTCTCTGCGCCAAACATTAGAGGGTATTTGCAAAAAACAAAAAAATAGAAAAAAAAAATATTCCAAAATTTATGGACATATGGGAGATACGATTTGATAATTTTTCATTTTCTCATTTTACGGCCTTTTAGTATGGAATGGAGGTAACATTTTATGGAACCCCTAAATTAATGATATTTCCACTCCGCAGAACTCTATTTAATGGCTGGAGATATGTGTACTGATAGGAAAATAAATTGGGAAAATAATGTGAAAACATCCTACATAATTTTAATTAAAAGGATCTATATTTTCATACATTTTAATGGCCTAAAAATTACCCATTTTCAAAAAGGAAAAGGGGTGCAAAATTTGTATTTAGTTTATTTAGAACTAGGCAGCATAGCACCAATATATTTCAATTCTGATTTTCACTTTATCCACATTTCTCCAAAAATGGTAAAATAAATTAGTAGGACCATTCTGACCATCATTCGGGCTTAAATTATTTTTATATATAAGATACAAGTAAAACAGTAATTCGACCAAATTTCGACCTTTTCTATATTTTTATCGGAAAACGCATGAATTTTTATGTTTAAATCGCATTTAAGCAGCATCTAAGAAAATTAATATTGGACCGATATTCAAACACAAATTTAAACTTTGCTCAAAACAATGTATCATCATGTTTTTTTTTTTTGTATGTATGTATCATCATTTTAATTAATATAATTAAATAAATAATATGATATACCCAAATGAAAATTTCAAAATCGCTGTATACTATCTATCTACTACTATCGCTGTACTATAAAAAAAAAACTTTTTAAAAAATAGATTAGAACTGACTTCAAAAAATCTTTAGCGCTGTATTGAGTAACTTCACTCGAAAATCCTCTGATACCACTTTCAACCTTGAACCCTAAGATTTTATCAGATATTCGAAATCGACGTGAAACCCTGATTGAATTTATTCCAATATTCAGTAATGAAGACATTCAGTTTATCTTAATTATTAAGTGCTGGATTAATAATATCAGTCAGGTTTTCATGCCCACTTCAAACATCTGATAAAATCTTCAAGATTCATAATTTTAAGTAGTACCAAAGAATTTTGAATTAAAATTACTTAACGCTTACTTTTAATCAAATTTTGTATTTATATATCATCATTTTAAATTTGCCCTGCTATTTTTAAAATTTCAAACTCAATTTAAAATGAATGTCTCCAAAAATCCCTATATATACGCGGTTTTAAGAGATATGAATACATTTTTAAGGACATTGAGTGTCCCATTTTTGCTTTTTCATTATACATGTTTGAAAATTTAATTTTAATAAGATTAGCCGACTTAAAAGCCTCCATAATTTATAAGATTTCAATAAAATGAGATGAGACCATTTTATAACCGCCTTTTTAAATTATCAAATCTTAACTGGAGGAATACTCTTTTAAATAAAATAAAAAATAATTAAAAATCGGTACATAAATGGGTGAAATATAGCGTAACATACCTAATAATTCTGTTTATAAGAATTGTATTCTAATACATTATGCGCTAAAACATTTCCAGAAATATATAAAGCACATCAGTAAAGGTATCTTAAAAATCGGTCTAGGAGTTTTAGAAAAAGTGGCGAACATATCCAACACTTTCAACTTAAGTGTTCTTTAATTAAAAACAAAAATATATACATATATATACAGCAGTGGCCCAAGTAATAGGCACAATTTAAACAATTTCTACAACAAAACTTAAAAACGACATTTTTGTCTTTCTATAGAAATCTATAGAAATTTATAAATTTTAACTAAAATGTAATATTCATAGGAATTGATAATGGTGCGGTAAGATAACTAAAAATAAGTGTTACAAACCCCATTAATCATTTCGTTTGAATAGACAACAAGTTGATTTTCACGTGATATTACAAATTAGTGAAATCTAAGTTACATTTTATCACCGGCAATGGCCTAAAGCCACAATTGCTGAAACAATTCCCAGATGAAGGAAGACAAACAGTCGTCAGAGCAGCCGTTAGGCTTTGAACTTCATTTGATACCGCCGGAGAAAATGCAAAATTACCTAAAAAATTACCGATAACCCCTGACTATAAAGGTTAACTTGATGACCCATCGCCACTCTGGCGAGACGTGCTCCTCAAAATCAAAATACCCCAGCGGCCCTGATTAGATAAGAAATACGTCCGAGACGGTCGGCAGCTGCTTCTGTTTGCCACATAAATCACACCCAGAAGATAGGAAGTGCCCGTTCTGAAGGTACTACTTAATTATTTTCGAATATGCATACACATGCGTAGATACAATGGCCCCCCCTACACATCAAGCCGACAATTTAATTTCAGTGATATCGCGACAGAATTTCGCGGATATGTTTCTTTTGAGAATTATTTAGGGGATAAGAGGACAGATCCATTAGCTCAAGGTTTGTTTTTCCCCAGTTTTGTGGACTGGAACAGATTACTGCATGCCTTCATGATAGGCTCATTCGGTAAACTTTCCATTAAATTAGGGGCCCTTTATCGATGTTGTTTCACAAAAGTGATTTTATTCGAATCACTTTTAAAGCCTACACTATCGAGTATTAAGTGTAGTGGGTGGGTGGTCCACATCTATCAACATAAAAAGAGAGATTGTGGAAAATTCTGTTAACGTTATGGGTCATATCAAATTGCTCCTACAAATATTTACCACTAATTATGAGATAGGACACATTTATAAATCATTACTTGTCGTCTCAGTGTAATTATTTTTATTAGCATAAATCCAAAACTGACTATATTTTCAAAATTATCGAAACTATTACTGGTTTGTTTTCTATTGTTGTCAACATAAAAATTTTAAAGTTATAATTTCATTTATTATTAATTTTAAATCTTTAGGATAAACTCGCACGCTTAGGCACAAAGCACAAAGTACAAAAGGCCGTACTTTTAAACTGAGAAAAAAAGTACCAAAAGGTAGTGTAATATAACCGAAATTAGATTCTGGAAATCAAAACGAAAAGTTACTTCAAAAAAGCACTAAAAACAGATTGTTTGCAATAACGAAATTAAGTTGGTTAATTCTAACTTGATAATAACAACATCACTAGTTAATATCTTGTAGTTTTCAGCAAATCAACAAAACGTTTGTTTCAAATTTAGGAATTGAGTTTTAAACAAATTAAATTGGTAAGAGCAATCTTAAAAATTGGTTAAACTGAATGAGTACACCACATGAGAGAAGGTATCCGCCTAAACTAGATTTCAAAAGTGTAAGATGTGTTCACGCAAATGAGGCTAGACTGTATTGAAATTAAAGTGCTTAATTGCATGAGTACGCAAAAAATTATATTTTTAATATGTTCGTACACATAAATACTATAAAACCTCTTTGAAAATATAAAGAAAAGGCATCAAAAGAAATTTTTATTAAAGCAAGAAATGGTTTAAATTAAATAAGAAATTTTGATTAGTAAATGAAACCCCATGCATTACTAGGGACCAAAGTAACACCAAATTAAATGTAGATTTGTTTAAATATCCAAACAAACTGAGGGCTTTTATTTACATCAAATTATTGTTTTGTTTAAAACCGAAGAAGACTGGTAGATTTTTGGTTAAATCATTTTGGTTAAATATTTCGTTCACATTGAACAAAAACTAAAATTTCGGTTGTACCAATTCCAAAACACTTATTTAAAATTTTAGTAATATAATAAACCAAAGATGTTAGGTAACATATAATTCAAACAAAAACTTGTTAATTTGCCCAGTAAACTTATTTAACCCTTAATACTGTAAGTATGGTAAAATTACGAATTTCAGTTCAAAAAATTTTTAGTCTATAAAAAATGCAAAAACAAACCTGTTTAATATGTACCTTCTTAGTAATTAGTCCATGTATGGTAGATTTTAAAACACGAAATATATAAGACGACGTCGCAATCCGGACAGTAGTACTCAGGTTCTTTCCTCACTTTTTTTTCAGTTAGAATAATCTTAGAAAACAAAGGAATCAAAAAATCTAGCCATAGACTTAGATATCTTTGGTTTGAACGTATTACCTTGCTAGTGCGTATGCTACTTGACGCTCTGTCCATGACTATCACTTGTATTAAATTTTTGAAAATATCTCGTGAAAAGATTGAAAAGCTAAATATTTATAAAGCGATTTTATGGTATGTGTTTCAATTTCATACTAAAAAGTATGATATTCTATTTCGCTGATTGGCGGGTTTTTTTTTCAACTTAAACTATCAAGCTGCCTATTAATTGACTTGAAAACCACAACACAATTCATTCATCCGTAGTTGAAGTGTTATAAACGAACAGACAGAAACAATGTGTACAATAAATTCTATAGGAAATTTTTCTTTTTATACAAATTGTATTTTCAGTAAGAGCTTTTACCCTTATTCGTAATGAAATCAGTGAAATTTAAATTAAATATATATACATATGTGCATTTACATAAATGCATACATAAAATCCAATATTCAAATGGTAGAGCGGCAATATTACGCCACACCATGAGTTTTTAACTTCGAGGAATTTTCATAAAAATAGGTACAAGGGAGTTTTGTGGTTTGGTTATTTCAAATTAGTTTCAATTCAACTCTAAAGCATTTTCTTGGTTTATAAGAGAATTCAGGATAGATGATTTTTATAATAGCCATTGAAAGGAGTCTTTTAAATTAACAATAAATAAAAAAATAATAAAAGTTTGTATTCGATAAATGTAATCAGTCTTATCATTCTTCAACTAACAAAACTTTTTTAAGTATAGTAATTAGGTGTTAATTAGTCAATCAAAAGTCAATTGCCGAAGTAAGAAAATTCTTCAAATTTTCGTTGAAGAACTTTCTTAGTTAGAAGATTCATTGTTATTCGCAAAACCATATCGTGCGAAAAATCAACTATGCACGGAAATAGCAGACCTATTAAATGAACATCAATTGCTCTGGCATCGGGTTGTTAATGGAATGATTAAAACTTTCGTTCGGTCTCAATAGTCCGACAAAAAACATTCTGCCTCAGTTATGCTCGTTTAGGCCTGCACGAGTCGCTTGAAAATTATAAAAAAATTGTTGCGAAAATTAACTGGGCTTTTGTTAATATTTTTCCCTGTTCGTATTTTCCTTTCATTATGGCTGGGGCTATTGTTTTTTAGGGAAATGATGCGCTCATATTTTTTGCAGCTCTGCCTCTCTTACCACCAGGTTTTAATAACAAAAGAAATGGGAAAACATGCACGACTGTCTGTATATTTTTTTATTTATTTATTTGTTTTTTTTTTTCTTTTTTTTAATATTAAACCTGTGGCGATAAAATTCTAAAAGCAGCAGACAATATGCGTGTATATGATACACCCATGAGAACCAGCTTTAGCCCACGATTTTATCCCTGATCATGCAATATAATGTGGTGTGAGAAAATCCACAATTTTCCGGAACAAAATAAATTTTAAAGCTCTGCAACATATTTTCATTTTTAGTTTATTACTCTTTATTTATAACATACACTAATAAATATGTTGAGATAGGATGCGATAGTAAAACGTATTATTGTACGAGTTGAATTGAGTTAGCGCCATTTCTAAAATTAAATTATTATTATTTTCAAATCTTAGTACACAGTTAATATACAAACGAGATTCCAAAATTAAATTTGTTTTGACTATTAAAATATAAATTTGTACATGGAGGTTTACGCAATTACTGATTCCAAATCGACTATCAAAATGTACGTGATATGTATGTGGAATCGAATTCAATTTTTATCACACTTCACAATTTTTCGAAAGCACCAGTAAACTGGCTACAGTAGCTCAGCGGTCAGAGCATCAGAGCAACAAATCTGAAAATCTGTATCCAGCCAAATTTAATCAGAACATTATAAAAAGTAAAAATTATAATTGTGAAATATACAATAGTAAAACTTGGACAAAAATAAGCACAATGCTTCTCTAAATTCAAAAGTTAAAATAAGGTAACATCATAATGATGGAAACTGCCTTAGAAAAGCCGTTTTTTTTAAGGTTTGTTTCTTTTGTGTATTTATTCCTAAATCTTTCCTTTTAATATCTGAAGAAATTCAGATATACAAAATTAATTATTTAAGTATTTCTATAGATTATAATCAAATTCTACTCTATATCAAATTTTTACAAAATCGACACACAGCTGGAGTGTTTGTTACACCTAAATAAAATGTCCTGTTTCTTATTATTTTAGAATACTTATTCAATTTGTTACCTAAGACGAATGGTGGTTTTTATATAAATAAAATTAGAATTTCTTAATATTCTTATCAATGTATAAGTCCCCTAGCAAAGTAATTCCCCTAGAATTGTATAATTTATAAAATTTTCCTGAATATTTCAAAGCTAAACTGTTTCTATGATTCAATGATTTTTCTCTACTGCAAAAGTGTGAGTTTAATGTTAGAAAATTTTTTTTAGAACTTGATTCTCAAATTTTTTAATACATATTTTTTGTTATTAAAAATAAATAACTAATTTCATTTTAACCAAAGAGATTTAGTAAATTTCCAACTCTGGGCTCCATTTTCAAATAATTACCGGTATTGCAAAAGTATGTTACATAAATAAAATGAGATTTAGGTAGGATAAAATGAGTATTAAGTTTAGAAATCTAAAAAAAAGAATTCTAATATTTAAATTAAATTATTCAAAAAAACTCAAATAGATCGATATACAATTTTTTTCCAGATTAGGCTGATCGAAATTGTCTAATTTAACTAGAATTATTAGAATTAACACTACAACTACCAAAACCAGTCAATTTGACTGGTATTAAATTTCTTCCTTCATTTAATTGTATATTTTTGTAAATCTCTTCTAATTTATGCCAAATTTTAATAGAATTGAGAAATACGACATATTCAAAAACCCTTTTCCATTTAGAATTATTTATTCATTCGAAAGCGTATTAAATTAAAGGTACACAAAGTTGTTAAAATTACAGACTTACGCGCCAATAGTTCTAGTGTTAAGCCATTTTGGTAAAAGTTATAGACTTGAAAAATGCTGTATTATTAACAAAAGCAAGTTTAACTAAGTTTAAAATACGCAAAACTTAATGAGTCTAGTGGAATTTCAATTCTGTACCTGTCTAAATTTGAAGCTGAACCAAGATTGAATTACTTATTTTTTTTAAAAAAAATTAAAGACTTTGTTTCAAGCGAAAAATCGATGCCACAAATATCTGGAGGGGGTGGGAATCACCCTTAATTTGTAAAAGAAGTGAAGATTGCTACCTTCTTGGTTATTCTGAACAATTTTCAAGTCAATATAAATTCAGGCAAAGAGGAATAAAGCACACGCATTTACATACTTATTCTTGAAGGTCACTGAAGTCTTCGAAGTAACGTTTCAATGATAAGGATAAGGATGAGAATAAAATGTTTGAATCTTCAAAATCCTTGCCTGAAGGAGGACAAAAAGAATTTTATTTGTGTAGGATAGTCCGCCCACCAGAATCTACCTATTTGAGGAAATTATTTACAAAAATAACATTGAGAAAATGTTTTTCATAAAACATTCAGGATGCCCCGCTGTTATGGAATTCGAGCGAAGGGTACTCTTCTTTTTTTTTTTCCCCTGATCCTGAGCCCTACGCCAGGACTAAAGTCCCCCTGTAGGCTGCCTTTGTGGCGCGCACATTTCAAGCTCCTTTTTTAAAAAAAAAAAAAAGAAGAAAAAAAATAAATAAAAATGAAACTTCCTTGCGGCAGTTAATGCTATTTTATCCAGAACCCTTTAGCTGGAAAATTAAACCTGCATGTACTTGGAGAGGGGGGCATTGAGTAAAGGTTGTTGACGTTGTTAGACCCTTCCCTTCAAACTCGCGCTTCTAGAGAATATTATTTAAAAATCGATACCAAAAACAGTTTGTTGCGCAATTGAAATTGCTCGCCTGTTTAATCCTTTTAATATTCATTCATCCATCATCGCCGGTGAGAGGCACGCCTCCTGAAAAGTTCGAAGTTGGTACTAGAGAAGTCCTCGGGTCCAGGGTTCTGGGCCTCTCACAGTGCGGGTGATACGCCCGGAAAAGACAAACTAATGCAAGTGGAATAAAAAAAAAATTGCTCGGAAGCGGATGATGTCGACTTCACCTGATATACCATGGCATTTGCCCGGCATCGGACCCATACGGAGGCTCCTCAAACCCAACCCTATCCACTCATCTGGCTGCTTACCTGCCTGCATTTTACCTCATTTATATGATAATAGTGTGCTTTCTGGTAAACGTTTGCATTTTGACTTTGAATGCATGAAAAAAACATGTGCTCTCTGCAAAATGTTCATCTCGTCGAGAAGATGATTAAAATGTTTACTCCGGTAACAAGTTTCAGGTGGCCTGCTTGCATTTCCCATTTTTGACATTGCGGCATTTTTACCTTTTTCAAAAGGATCACAGGAGGTGTCCCAGTGCGCCTCCAAATGGGATAAATTAGGCAGACAGTACCCGCAGTTGTAGATATCTCATTCATCAGCGTAAAAAACCTACTTAAATATTTATGCCCCTAAAAATAATTCAGCTAAAAATACCATATAAACCCTTTTATATATTCACATGTACTTAAAACGCCAGCTCTGACTACGGTCGACTATTACACGTTTTTTACTATTATTCTTACTTAGATTGAACCATCACAACAGAAGGAAATCACTAAACCAGAAGCTATTTTTTAAAAACAAAAATCTAAATTACAAAGTAAGGACAAGCTAGTGAATCCTAATTATCCTCATATAATATAATTGTTAAAAACTGATATAATATACTTTATTTATTTATTTATTTCGCTTAATACAAGCTGCATAGATAAATAACAACAAACAATAACAAAAAAAATACTAAATTAACTAAATTAAATTAACCTACTATGGCTAGACTAGATTAGGGGGGCATGAAGACTGAATGATTCATTGGAGGGTTGGGCTGGGCAAGTATAGCGTAAGTATAGCACAAGCTTAAGGGAGGTTTTGGTAAGATGGAAATCAAAGGCGACAGAATTGTTGACTATCCGCAGCATTCTGGTAAAGGGTTCGAAATGATCATATGTGACTTTAAGTGCCTAAAAGATTCCCGCTGGAAAGATACATTTAAAATCTTCTATTAAACTTCATCCATAGGATATCATAACCATTTTTTGGTTGTATAAAGTTTCACCCTTCTCAGACCTAAAAATAAAATTGGTATGTCGAACCACAAGTTGTCGGAAGTGTTTAATAGATCACTTTTTATAAGCTACGTTTAAGAAAGTGACCTAAATCTAAATGAACGAAAAAAAATAACCAGTAGAGACATTTAATAGTTTTATTTCATGGATATCTCATAAATGGTCAACGGAACGTTAAAATGTATATAGCCATTTCTATAGCAAATTTTATTCTCTACAACATTACCCATAACCATTTTTATGATATCTCCAACAGTTAACGTGTTACTTACAAAAAACCTTAAATACCATCATTGGTCCACTTTTGTACGTTACTGCATATATTTTTAAAACAAAACAGATTTTTAGAGGAGTTGTTAAAGTAGTTCAAATGGAAATTTGTATCTTAAACTTTCTTCGATACTTTTGTGCTTCTTAACTAATTAAAAAATTTTATTTACGAATTCATAATATATGGACAAAATCTTATAGAAGTAATATGTTGGATATACTAATTTATATCTCCTTAAACAAAATTATTTCTTTCATAGATTCAATTCTACCGAATATTAAAGTTATATAACTCGAAATTTTATAGCTAAATGTAGAAAATTCCCTTTTTCCATATTACCGGGCAAAGACGACTAAAATTTCGCAGTCACCCAAAAATAATTTCCTCCCTCCAAACTCGCTTACCCTTAAATTAAAGTACTGATCGAAATAAAAGAAAGTCTCTAAACTTTCTTCGGGTGGCGGCAGCTAGCTAAAATGCTTGGCCTAGGTGCTAGTTTTGAAAACTTTCAATGGTTAAATATTCTCCGTGTTCAATTCAATTCAAAAAAGGGCCAATCCGGCTTGGAAGGGGATGTTGGGAAACTTTGCTGAAAACTTGTAATTAACACTTATATTTCCCCAAATTAGCAGCAGAGCATGGCATTTTGCCTTTTTCGGAGAGGGGAGGGGGGCATCTTTTCCGTAATTGCATTGCAATCCGACACGACATGGAATAGCTTTTCCCAGATAAATTTTGAAAACTGAAGTTCATTTAATTATTTTGCGCAGTGTAATTAGCTGTTGGCGGTCGAATAATTCTTATTAAGTGAAAAATATTACTTCTGGAGTTTATTTTTAATTGTGCAATATGTAATTTTAGTTGATTTATAGTTTCATAGTTATTTTTAAAATATATTTGAATTTAAGTTTATTCATTTACTTATACAGGATGGGCTATCTGTAATTGAGAGTGTAATTGGCAAAATTATTGATCGTGTGTCGCATTCTGGGAGCAGATAATCCTCATGTTATTCACGAAGCAGAACTTCATCCTCCAAAAATCAGTTAGCTGTGGTTTATGGGCTGGTGGCATCATTGAGCCATTTTTCTTTGAAAACGAACAGGAAAATGCCCTTACAGTGAATGGAGAACGTTATCGTAACATATTAACAGGTTTTTTGTGACCAAAATTTAATGAATTGGGTATCAACGACCTTCGGTTTCAACAAGACGAAGCGACATGCCACACAAGTCGTACAACACTCCATTTATTGTCAACAAGATTTGCCGATCGCTTAATTTTAAATAATTCTGAAGTTCCTTGGCCACCAAGAAGCCCGGATTTAATACCACTTTATTATTTTTTGTGTTTATTTGAAAGGTAATTTTGATGTTCGGATGTAGGCCTGTAGGCGAATCCGTGGTGGACATATGAATGAATTATTTTTCACACATTAATGGCATAGAACCACCTTTCAATCAATAAAAATTGTGTTTTATTTACAAATGAAAGAAGGACTAACAGATGGCCCATCCTGTATACCCGAATTAAAAATTTTGATAATGACAAGCACGCATTGATCTTGCATGTGTATTTAAAAATTATTTTTAAAGGTAAATTAGGTAAGTTTAATAGTATGATATGAAAAAACAAAATTTAGTGATTTTAAATAAAATATAAATTTAAAATCACCAAAATATCATTATTGATTTTAAATAAAAATTTATTATCGAGTCAAAAATTTAAAGTTCAAATTAAAATTCAATAACATACATTTGTATATTCGTATTTTCTTTTCATTATTATTTAATTGTATTCAGCTAATAGTGGTTAGTAGTTAAAGTAACAAAATTCTGTTAGTAATTCGTAATCAGTGAAATAAAATTCAATTATAGATCAAAATATTTTTTTCCATTAGAGGAAGGTCACATAAATGAAAAAATATCGGCGTTAGGATTTATATAATAATAGTATTTTTTTAGGCACTTACTTAACTCTTGAAAATCGAATAGTTAACCCCAAAATTACGATCTGTAGGAAAGTGTTTTTTACACCTCCACTAATCGATTTTCCGAAAAATATTGAAAGCAATTTCCTGTAGTAAATTTGAAAGTGAATTGAATGTTCTAGAGTGAAATGCAGTGCCAATTATTTTTCATTTAGAAAGAAAGAAAATTTTTTATCAAACTCCTACAATTCGAAAACGGAAAAATTTCTCTGATAAATAAGACTTCAATCTGAAATGTAATAAAGTTCCAGTAACCTCTTCCAAGATATGATAAAAGGTAGATGGAGGACATAAAACTGTTCGCGGAACAATGGACGATGTAAACCAATGTTCAATATGATCTTCGACGTAGAAACAATTTCGAAATTCCTCGACATTTTCCAGGTATTCTCATACTGCAATTGTTTCTTAGCAAATTGAATTTTTCATTTCAGTGCATTGTCATTGTCGCTGAAGGGGCCCCCGATAGAAGTTGATGCCCTCGACGGAGTTCCAGTATCAAGTGTAGAAGAACAGCACAAAAGCATTTTCTTCCACATCACAGAAATTGTGAATAAATTTTCTCACACGTTGCCACTTGTTGTTGCATAGTCTACAACTTTACCTGTCGCACTTGCGATTCCACCTTCAAACTCAATTTGCATCTTTTCCTCCCCTGAAGCGAGGTGAACAGTCGCAAACTTTACCAATTCGATATATATAAATTTTTTTTCTTTTTTTCTTTTTTTCTTTTTTTTGGAATAGGTTGATAGATTCAAATATTGCTGGAAGCAAGGAAATGTAAAATCGGTTCTTCTCCCGGCCGGAGATAAGATCCCGCCATAGAATCAGACTGGATCAGATGCTGTAGCGTTGAGATGTATCTTGAATCTTTGGAACGAATGTGTGCTCAGACAAGACACATATCTTGTTACACTCGGCTTAGCACCTTTCGTGTCTTTTTCTTTGTTGTTTGCCATCGAATTAACCACTCAGAGATAAAACAATTCGCTATGCAACTTGCATTTCCTGTTCATTGACTTTAAAATTATCAGGACCTGGGAGGCGCAAATGTTTGTTATCTCTCTGATTGCTTCCTGGATAGCGTAAACAGTGCCGGAGCACTGCCACCCTTCCGAGTTAAGGGTTCAATCTCCTAAAAACTTTGCATGTCGTTACACTTAGCACATCCCAACACAACCGCGAAAGATGTTTTTTTGCCAGTTGATTGGAGCAGAGCACGCAATTTGCGAAATGAAAGATGAACATTGCGACTTGTTCCCATTTTATTCACAGGAAAAGGTAGGTGAAAAAACTGATCAACTGTGCACTGCTCTTATGCACACAGGGTTTAGAATTATATTGTATGAAACTATTAAAATTGATTATTTTGTTTTTTCAGTTTTATAAACAAATTTTTAAAATTATATTTATATATAATGAGAGTTTTTGTGTTTCTTCTTGATAGTCTCTGAACTTTTGTCACTCTACAAATGCTTTTAAAAAATCTAAATTCATTTAATGCAACTGTTTGTAGTTATTCTTGATAGTCTCCGAACTTTTGTCACTCTACAAATGCTTCTAAAAAACTAAACTTTCATATTAATCGAAATTTCTTTAAATACACAGTAAATTAGAGAATAAAGTTTAAAATGAAATAATACCTTTAAATTAAGGTTGAGTTTTAAGGTAACAAATATACAAAAACAAATTGTGTTTTGCTTTGCAATTCCTCAAATATCGAAATTTAAAATTTACATTTTCTCCATATTCCCAAAAAGTTGCATTAAAAATTGTGCAAATAGAGAAAAGTAATAGAAAATTGTTTAATTTTGAAAGTTATTTATTTTTCAGGGATTTTGCAAAATTAGTAACGACAAATTGAATATTTTTGGGTTCAAACGAATGTTTCTATAAAGTCTCGTCAATATTTTTGATGAAGCTTCAAACTCAGGTAATTGCAGAGTTTAAGTTATTTATACTATACCTATAATAAATTTCATCAAAACATGATTTATTTTAATGATTTTGTTTTTTGATAACCATATTACTAAATAACTTTCTACAAATTTAAATCAAGCTAAGAACTTGGAAATTCTTGGCATTCTCACAGCCAACTATGCTATTCTTAATATTTTTAAATATTTGTAATGAACCTATAAATTTAAAAAGTTAATTTATTAAATATATAAATTAATTAACTAACTAATTATATAATGAATAGTCAAATGAGATGTATTACGTAAAAAAGAGATATCAATTTCAGGACTATATATGTTCATACAAGGCATTCTGTATTTGGGTTTTAAAAAGGTTTCAATTTCAGGGTTAATAAGTTAAAATAAGGCACCCTATAATAGGGCTCAGATAAATCCTTTATATGAGGGTCGGATGAACTCAAATAAAGCGTACCAGGGTTCAGATAAGGTATTGAGTTAAGAACCGGATAAGTTCAAATAGGGCATTCCTTAAGATGTCTAAAATAAGGAACTACACTAAGAAAGCATTTTTTTTTATCAGAATCATAACAGCGTTTTATAATTCCTACTTTAAGTAATTTTAAATTACTTTTCGTATTATTTACTGTCATTTCGTAATTAAAAGCATTGACTTGTAATTAAAAGCAGTGATTTTTTAATTAAAATCATTGGCAATGTTTACTATGTACCTTTAATTTTTGGTCCCTTCAATACTTTAATGAGACACTTTTGGATATTTTCTTCTGTCGTTTTACTAATTATACTATAGCTCTATTTTACCTAGTGATCACACAGTTGTTTATAGTTTTCTTTTGTAGCTATTACAATTTTTTCTAATTTTGCACTAGTAGTACTAAGATCTATAATTATTTTCTGTAATTTCTTTGATATTTTTAATAGTTGTTACTTAATTTTAGTCCTTTTTTTCTCTTATTGTACCTGTCTAGATCAGATTAGGTAAAATAGAGCACACCCAAAGTATTATTCGATAAACATTGAAGATATGGAGTTAAACTGGAAGAACTCTATAAACGGAAGCCTGTCCCAACCTATAGGTGTGAAACTGGGAGTGCCTCCTAAATTGTTAAAAATTAAAAATAAAAGGATATATACCTTTATATATGGAGTATGGGCCCATTAGCTTATTTAGCTTATCTTTTTTTTATATTTAGGAGTAAGAGACACGGAAGCTTTTGATGCTTTAAGGGGAGGTTCTCATCTAGAACACCAAAAATTAGATAAACTTTGAGAATTTTTTAAAGGAAAACTATAAAACATATCAAGACGATATTTGGCAGTTTGATACAATGTACTTTTATTTATACATTCAAAATTTTTTGGAGAGAAAAAAAAACAAAATGGCGTCCGTTATTCGGCTTTTCTCCGTTCCTGTTTTTTCAAAATTGCCGGAGACATAACTCGAAAACGGTTCAACCGATTTTCTTCTAGTTAGTTTCATTTGAAAGAAAACAATTTTTATTGGAGGATGAACCATTAAAATTTTAATATTTTTTACGTTAACTATTTTATTTTAAGTAATAAACTGTGAAAAAAAAAGTCGAAAAACGGCACTCAAATTTCAAAATCGTGCCATTTTTTCAATTTTGATAATTTTTTTGAAAATTTTGGTTCATCCAGGCAATTCATTAGTTTTATGAATAAATTATTTCTTACTATTTTCTATTTGGTGTATCTATTCTGTTAACTTAAATTAGTTTTTATTATTTTTCGAACTATTGTATATCGAGAGAAATAACACAATAGAAATAGAAGGTATAATAAATAACGCCTAAAAGTAATTAAAAAACTAACTGAAGAAAAACTGCCTAAAATCTATAAAAATATCTCGTATAAAAACGAAAGCGTCCTTCTAAAGTATGCCCAACAGAATTGCTATCGTTATTAAAAATAATGTTGGGCACATGAAATTTTAAATTTTTTTTTAAATAATAATAAATTTTTAAAGTAGACTTTTTGAGATTTTCCGTGATATACATATGCACTATATCAATCGTATTTAAGCAATGATAAAATTACCCCTAATTTATGATTTGTTAAAATATCAAAGTGGTTATAATGAGCTGACCATCTACTGTATATATAACAACAATAATAAAAGAACCAACTGCTAAACGCTAGTCTAGTACTAATTGTGTGTTTTTGAATTTATTAAATTGAATTGAAACCAATAAATAAATAAATAGTACTTTTGTTTCTCGCACCCCCAACTCTTCAGAAATAAGCAAGTCGTTTTTAGAGGTAGGCAAACATACATTTGGTTGTAAGGAACAAAATATGTAAACAAAAAATATAAATATGCTTTTAAACAGCAGAAAACATAAGTCTGACCTTGCAGACTTAGGCGCCAAAAATCTACGAATTTCTTAAATGCGAGACGCAATTCATTTCAAAAAAAAGTTTTCGTCTACCTCTAAGTGCTGATCGTTCGACTCAAATAAATCTTAAAATCATTCTAACATTTTTTTACTTGTTCGAATTATTTGTAGATTTATTTTCAATATTAATTCAATTATTTTTGTGCGCTACTTGGGAACGGTGGCCCACATAAAAAAAAATTGATTTAATTCCAAGCACGATCGAGATATTCACGGAGCCGGCTCGAGGGGGAGGTAAACAAACGAAAAGGTGAGGAGTAAGGCCGTTTCGAATAAGACAAAACCCATTATCCGGCGGGCAAGCAAATAATTCTTTTTTTTTTTTGTGGTCATGGTAGATTCTGAACTAAGTGCAAGTACCTCGCAAATAAAAATCTTCAAAGTCATCCACGAATGGGATATCTCCGGTGAGGGAGTTGGTTGCGCGTTGCTCGGCTAACCATCGCCAAACAATCTTTTTTTCTTTTTTTTTATATATTTTTTGCTTCTTGGCGAAGAGAAAGAAATTGATTTTGAGGGATTGCCAAAAGAAGCGAAAAATGTCGAAAGAATCGTGTCAGTCACCCTCGCCGTCCGTTTGTTCGGGTTTTTTTTTTCTGTTTTTCATTCGACGGTTATACGGGCGCAAAAATAAAATTATTTTGTTGAATCAATAAAATGATTGAGCGCCAAATGAATCGAATTATGTACTTTGGCCCCATAATAAAAACGGCTGTGGCCAGAACCGAGAATTAATGTTTTATTTCTTTCCAAAATGTGCGCCGCAAAATCGAAACGATTTAATATCGATCACATCCGCGAGAACATCTGCGGTACTACGGTCCATTCAATTCGCATCAAGGCGGATTTCCCTAATCAGCAAAGATGCCGTTTTTTCTTTTTTTTTCTTCTTAATTCATCTGGCCGCACTTAGAGGCGCTCCGTAGAGCGTCTTAAGTCTGCCCGATTCTGTTTCAAGTATGGATTTAGATTTCTGCAGCAGTTCACCCCTCTTACGTAAGCATGAAATCATTACCTCCGCGGGGATGGGAGACGGGGGACCGGGACCTCTAACGAGTCATCTGTTCTGAATCCGAACAGTTGACTATGATGGAGAAAGAATATATACAAAAAAAAAACCCCCACCGACATTCTATGACTCAAGAACTTCGCTTGGCTTTTTTGTCCCAGCCTGTGAATGAATTAAGACCAAAGCACCCATTTGAATTTTCTATCAAAGTGGCTGCGTCTCTCCTCCGCATTGTCTCGAAGAAATGACACAGCCCCTCAAGTTCCACAGAACACCCCCTTCCCACTCCACTCAAGGTGACTTCACCACTTTTAATTACCTCACCGAGAAATCCGTCGGCAGCCTGGAACCTCATCATAAAATATGATGAAAGTATGGATCTTGGTTATAATTGGTCAGCTGGGCTCACTAATTGGCTAATGATAACGAATTTTTGATTTTCAATGTCTTTCAAAAATGTTGGCACCCTATACTCGTACAGTGTCCGCAATTTCTCTAAGCGCATCCAGTTTTATTCTATTTAATAACTACTTTTTGTTTTGCTAAAGCAACTATACCAACTTATACTATAGTACCTGATTTACTCGGCTTGGCACGGTGCACGTAAAGTTCAGTAATTCGGTCTACCTAGTATTAAGTAATTTTTATAGATGCGAAAACAAATGTTTAGATGTTGAATTTCTTGAAATTTAAAATTGTTCATACCGATTATAAATTGTAGATTTGAATTCCGTAGCCCCGTATTGTTTTTCATTCAAATGGCTTAATGTAAAAACATTTCGATCGTCATATTAGATGTGCTATTTAAAATTAGAAATTTTAGAAAACAAACAAGCAAACGCACTTTAGTTTTATATATATACACACATATCGTATATAAATTCGAAATCAATGGTACCTTAAATTCGTTAATATCCAAAAATTTTGTTCACCATATTGGGTCCGTCAATTAGAACTTTCAAATGTTGATTTAATGTTCGAAATTAGTGGCCTCAATATATCCATAGCACTAATTTTTACTTAAATTCGGCAGGATTTCCGAAAACCCCCAAAATATTAATTTTCATAGCAATCCTCTGAAAAATATGAGCCTATATATTAGACCGAAATATGTAGTGCCTTTACTCAAAAACTGAAAATGATTGGACCAAGAGTTTAGACGCAATTGAGCAGCTAACAAACGAACTTTCGACTTTATTATATATTTAAATATATTTTCTAGTCATATTTTATCAATTTGTGAATTAACCTTAACATGTAGACATATGTCGTCTTGGAATTTTTAAGCTCTACAACTTGTCTATAGAAAGCATTCATAGATATCTGACCTATATCGCTCGACCGTTTTTTCGTCGACTTATGTAAGTTGGTGGAGCAAAATTGGTCTCCACGAAAAGCACTTTTATTTTAACAGAATAATATACACCCTATGTCCACCATGAAGATCCATTCTAAATATTGTTGAAAGAATTTTTAAAATCGGATATGTAGTTTCAGAGATAACCGCCTACATCCAAACTTACAAACATAACCTCTTTATAATATGAGTGTAGGGAAATTCCCTTTTGGTACATATTAATTAAGCAATATACAACATTCATAAAAGGGAGTTATTTCTTTGTAATAAAATAAATATAATAAAAGGTCACTCTTGTTTGCACAATTTCTATAAACTCACTTTCAGTTTTTTATTTAAAAGATTTCCGAAAAATAAAAATAAGTAGATTTTCTTAATATTGTATCATATTTTACCTCTTTTAATATTTATAGCTTAAAAAATTCGGTGTGTGATAGACCGATTTTATCAATTTTTTAATTAAATTTTAATCGATTTCACTCCAACATTTAAAAACCTCAACTTTCAGCAGTTGAGATAATTAAGATAGTCGACAGTTTACGAAGACTATAAACATTTCGTAAGATGAATCTCCAAATGTTCTCCATCAGATTAAAATCAGGACTATGCGATAGCATTACAGGAATATCTGTTTTATGTAACCAATATTTAGTTTCGGTAGAAGAATGCCCAGCGGCATTATCCTGATGAAAAATCATATACTTTTCCATATTTTCTTCTAAATATAGAATTAGAAATTCATCCAGTAGATTTTTATATTTCTGTTGCAATTGGAAAGATTTTTCCCGTTTTTATATTTTATGTAAAATTTGTTAGTTGTTACAATATAATTTGAACTGCACTTAACTTGTTTTTTTGTGGTTTCTACTCCCCTATCTTCCGAAAAGTAATTTTTGTAATTTTCGTATTGGCTCTTGAATGTTTCTTTAATCCATAACAATGGACTTTTTAAATAAAATTTCGCACTACACAAGTCTAAAAGTCCACTATCGGTGACACACTATCGAAAGCTAACAATTTACAATTGAGAACAAACTTTTGTAGCCTCCGACTGTATGTCACGATTTGATAAGATGAATTTTAAAAATTCGACTTAAATTTTAATAGTAATAGAAAAATTTTTAATATTTTGTTTAGAGGTTTATAGTAGAGGTTTAGAGTACGTTTAAAGTAGTCCGGTTGTTTCAAAATTTTTAGTTTTTCCATAGATCTATTTATTAAATTTAACTTTCGTGAATGAAAATCGTCGGGAGGATTATATGTGAAAATAGAACTTGCGATCAACAAATAGTACCTAGACAAATTATTAAATTTTACTGAGTTCCATATCAAGATTTCGTTTGAAAATAGACAATTATACATTTATTACACATAAATGTATAAAATATATTTGAATCCGTTTCATGAAGACCTTCTCTTTTTTCCCACATCGGTATTTCCGTAACTAAAACCTATCTTACGACATCTCATTTATTAAAATTCATCAAACCGTTTAGGCTGTAGAGCAATATGAGAGCAACAAAGAAACTTACATACATACATACGAATTAACAAACTTACCTACATACATACACCCGAAAAATATTACCCTCATTCTGGGGTAATAGGGTGATTATAATTAAAATAAGAAAAATTCTTCTTGATGTATTTCATTGATCTAGGAAATGATTTTTCTCAGTGTAAATGAGCTACTGATTATTTAGATCTATACTATCAAAATTTGAAGATTCAAAATGATGGATTTAATACGGACGGCATTTTTAAAGTCTAATCTAAATTCCCATAATATACTTTGATATTTCTGGTTATAAAAACGTGAACAAAACCATATAAATTTGAAAATAAATAAATCTTTTAAGTTTTTCATTTTAATTTAAAATAAATCATATTAATAGATAATCACAATATAATATAAAGCCGTTTATATTTTTATACAGTGTGATTAATTGTCCTAACGATATCAGAAGTGTTTTATTTAGCTCTTTATGATTTAATAAAGCAAACATCCTCATTAAGAAAGCAACACCAAACTATAACTTTATCATAGGAAATATTCTGTAACTTTACACCCTGTTAAATTAATAAACATCCTATAGAGGTATAAATGTATAAAACTTAATTTAATTATCTTTAATTAAGAAGTTATTACTTCATAGCGCAAATATGGCACTTTACATCGCATACACCCGTGTCGTGCGTTGTCTGGTGCTCGAATAGGAAACATTGTTTTATTTGAAAAACAAAACACTCTCCGAAACAATTCCATTATTAGCAATTAGCGGGGGTGTTTGTTATGAGTAAGCTCGTATTAGGAAACTTGCCTGTTTTTCTATGAATTTTTGCAACCTGCTGAGGAAAGGAAATTGCAACTAAACACAAAAACCGAGAGGAATATTTCTATAAAAAGATACTTTACGCTCGAAAATGTTCCAAAACAGTTCAAACAGTTCGTGACCAAAAATTCTTTTTGTTGCATCTGGAGTTTGGAATTTGAGTGGAAACATTTTGGCATGTTTATGGAAGCTTATTTAAAAAAAAAACGAAAACAAAAAATTCTTTGCATATCGCTAGAGTGTGAGAGTTAATTTAAGAATTTTTGTCAAGCTATTTTTGTACGATTAAATTTATGCAATAAATAAATCACCGGTTAATGTTGCGTGAGTCACACGTTTCATTGATGTGATGAAAATTGGGACTGTTAAATAAAACATAAATAAAATTTCCTAGTTTCAAATATCAAACTGGGATTTCTCCGATATTTATAATTTTTTTATTTTTGATAAATAGTTAAATATAATCTCAGAACTATGAACTTAAACTTCAAAAGTGTTTTACTCAAACTTGTTTTCAATGTTCATAAACAACACAATCTAGGTAGGTAGGTAGGTTGCTGTGGCTGCCTAGAAAGGCACACTTAGGCCAATTTTGGCCCATTGTGTTACCACGTAGCGCAGGAGATCATGGTTATTCGTGGGATTCGAACCCACAACCTCTGGGACGGTAGGACAGTGCGCTAACAACTGAACTATCAGAGGCCCCAACACAATCTAAGTACTTAGTAAAATAGTACAAAAAATAGTACAAAATTTATTTTGTTTAAAATTTTAATTTTGATAATTACATCTAACATTTTTTAGCATGTTATGCTCTAACTAAAAACCATATAAATGTGAAAGATCAAAAATTTTAATTTTTGGTAAGCTAAAACTCATTTGAAATGCTGTCATGACTGATGAATGAACTACTTAATCTATCTGTAGTGCAGCAAAGTAATATGAGTCTCTTTGAGGCTTCTAATTTCCTCGAATTAGTTAATGAACAACAAAAACACGCCGAATTCTGTATCTAATGGGGTTAATCCATATGGGCAAAGTAATTTAGTATGAACGAAATTCTTTTCATCAATTTCGTTGCAATAAAAACTTTCTTCTATTACGAATTTATTTTTCGCATTAAACAATTCCGCCAATTTTCTCTTCACAAAAATC
This sequence comes from Philonicus albiceps, assembly GCA_963969385.1. NCBI lineage: Eukaryota > Metazoa > Arthropoda > Insecta > Diptera > Asilidae > Philonicus > Philonicus albiceps. Next base: position 6,211,948 of record OZ017773.1, on the reverse strand, counting down.
AAAAAGTTGTAGTTAAATCTAAGCTTTTGAATCATATTTTTGAATTGAGCAATATTTATACTAAAAAATTGCTTTTAGATACAGTAGGTTCGAAATATACCTTATATTGAATAAAGCCATAAATCCGTCTATAAAAGTAATGAACATTTTTCTTAATGTGCCTAATTCCTTCCGCAAATACGATTAAAATTTGTACTTGAGGGTTTTTTTTAAATGTTACTCGTAAATCTGTAATCAACGATTAGATATTCAAAAAACATGGCCTAATTTCCTTAAAATAAAGAGATTATAATAAAAATTAGTATATATAATAGGAAATTCGGACATTTTCTATTTTTAAATATAATTTTAACGGACTATTGAAAAGCATCCGTCCACCGGACAGTATTAGAAATTTATGCATAACTTATTTGTCTTATTTCGTGTCTGAATATAAAATAATTGTTACCTCATAGCAAAATCAAGTTCGTTCCTCACTATTTAATGAGTACTAAAACACTTAAAATAAAAACTCCAAACTTAAAACTGATGTTAGTAACATATTCGGAATTTTCATTAAATATAGTGGAAGATAGAAACTAGTCTCAATTTTCTTTAATGCACTGAAATAAAGTTATTATAAAAAATTGAGAGAGAACTTTACATTAACAAACAAATACGCCAGCATTACGACACTTTGTACTACAATTGTGGTATAATTTACAAAGGAATCTATTTAAGATTGGTAATTGATCCCTAGACTACATTATTACAATTTTAGATTGTAATGCTTTAAGTTGAAATGAAACTTTTGTACCTATAGATAGATCCTCTATTAAATGTAATCCCATTATCGGTTGTTATTGCAAAAGTTTATACATTTTAAAGAATTCAAATATAATTTAAACTCGTAAAAATTCTGCGCTCTTATTACACTTTTCAGCTACATTAAAGTTCTCTCAACTCTTAAATAGGTTAACGACCGCGATAGTATCCGGAGTTTAGTTTTTATTTCACAATCAAATTAATCGATAGCAAAACTGGTGCGAAAACAAAAAAAAAAAACAAATTTACTATATATAGCCAATGTTACGTTAAGCTACCCATCTTGGAATACCCCCCATTCATAACAGTCTCAAGACTTTCGTCTTGATTTCTTTAATCAAGAAATTAAAATTCCTAGCATTTTCTATAATAAATTCACAAATTAAAACGTTTTGGCTTTTAGCCGAGCTATTGTATAACTATCACGAAATCGAAAGCCATAAAAATAAAGGAATTGATAGAATGATGAGAATCACCGGAAACTCGATAATAATATGAGTTTTTTGTTTGAAAGAATACTGATTTTCAATAATATTAAAACGTAGTAATAGATCAGTGTAAATTTTGAGGAACTTAAGGCTTGTAAAGTGGATTTTATGACATACCTAAAATGTTAGCTTTTCTATTAGCAGGTATGGGCGAGGTATGCTTTAAATGAGTGTTGTGTGCAGCTACTTAGATATGTACATACCTTACATGTGGTGGACTGTTTCAAGTGCCAAGAAAGAATTTTAATTAGATACTCTTCTGTTTTAAGATGTTTAAGAGCAACTATGTAGGAAATGGTGCGGTTTAATTGATATTTTAATTAACTACAATTACAACGTCCTAAACAATGCATATCAATCAATTTTACTGTTTTCTCAATGAATTGTATTTGATTTATATTTCTACTTATACAATTACATAAAATAGCTTAATTTAACAGAATAAGAGAATTATTACCTGGTAGATTTTTTGTTTAACGCAGTTTATAAAAAAAAACGGCCCTAATCAAACTGGAATAAAACCATAGTCAATGATATTTTAATCTTTCATAATCTCAATATTAAATAAACATATAAAAACTCATTTATTGCTTCGTGGGTTTTTGAATACATACATTTTTGTAAATGAGGTTTTTGGGAGTGGTTAGCTACTAACTGCGCTTTTTTATTAGTTACCTTTATTAAATAATTTTATTTTTTACGTATAAAAGCAATCTACATTTTATGTGCATGCATATAAAATAAATATAGAAGCAAACATATTCTAAAGTATGCATTTATTATTATGCAAAAAAACACTACACATTTACTTATAAAAATAAAAGAAAGCGATATATGTAGCATACATTTAAAATTAATTTTCTATTTCTACAAAGCAATTTAAAGTAATATTAGCAAATTTTATGATTTATCTTATATCTGCATTATTAAAAAGCATATTTTAAGGAAATATAAAGAATTATTAAATCATACGTCATGTATTTCGATGTTTTCTTGAATAAAATGTAATCTTGAACCCAAAAATGAATGATGAGCATGCAGGTGATTCGTTTTGATTTCACTTCATTCACTCAGATTTAACACTTATAGAGTTACTAAGCTGAAAGAAGAAAAGAAAATTTAGTTGAAGATTAAGAAATTTTAAATTTAAAAATAATAAGTGCTAATAAAAAGGCGATAATTTGCTAAACACGTAGTAAAAAATTACAAACAATTCATTTCTAACATGCAATATACGCACATAGGGGTTTTTGGTGTTGCTGATTTATTAGATTGAATTAATTCCTTGTGCTTAAACTCAATTTTAGTATTTGTATGATAGTAGTTATTAAATTTATTCGAAGCTGAGATTGACCTTTAAAAATATCGAGAATGGATTTTAAAGACTACGAACTCGAGAGTTGAGATCGATCTTAAAGAATTTGAGCTCAAAATTAAAACTTAAACCTTTATGGCCTCAATGATCAATTTAAATCTCAAAACCTTAGTCTATTAGATGAACTTTATTTTAAACCGACTTAAAAATAATAAGTTATAAAATTGTACTAACATTTCGCAAAATTTGGTATGAAATGGTAATTCGGGTCACTGATTTTATTTATACTGAATTTTAAAGTATCCCCGACAAATTTAAGTATCTTATAAAATCTTAGGATGTTATTTTTGCAGTAACAACGTAGAATTTCACTTTTTAGGGCTTCTATTCTTTTGAATACGGCTTTAATTTTTTAAGAAAATTAATCATATCTTAGTTGCATAGTTTCTACGTTTCCGTCGCTTCATTTAAATGTTAACTATTCTATCCACTAAAACCCAGATTCCCAATGGTGTGACTAGACGATTTAAAAAAATTCCTTCTCCCTCGTGTGCTGTGGGCTTTAATTAGCCCCTTCATAAAATCTGCCCCCATAAAATTTGGTGCAGACGCGTAAAACTGCGTGTAGACAACCACCAGAACATGGCTTTAACGAGACTCAATTGATAACGAGTTTTTTCAATAAAATTATCATCCTGCGGCTGACCTTTCGGGCGCACGAACCAAAACCCCAGCCTTTTGGGGGCTTCTACGGCGGTGCAATAAACCCGAAAAATCCCACCTACCGCCCCGACGGTGACTCCTGATAAAGTTACTATCCCCATTCACAATTTAGATGAGCCCCACGTGAATTAGATACCAAACGAATTTGTTTGGAATTTTTTTATGGATTTAAAACAGATTTTGATTTTATCGTGCCACGATAACGCGGTAAGTCAACATCAAATTTTGATTAGATTTTAATTTACTATTTCTTAACGAATAACTCACCACAAAAGCTATATTGTCAGAGCATCGGAAGTCAAATTGTCGATGGTCACTAGTTCGAATTCTCCCTGCATTTATCAGAGTGTAAAAATTTAATAAACAAACAAAGTGGGAAAGCAAGAACAATTTTTTAAAGAGGAAATTCATTTTATTACGATGCTTGCGATATTATCGCTTGAAATTTAATATCTGGGGATTTTTAAGGTCGCTGATTGAGAACTGGAGTGCAAATTCTAATTAGTAGGAAGAGTTAAATAAAAGTAAAAAGAAAAAAGAAAAAAGAAAAATAGTACTTTTGAATATATACAAAAAATAGTTAACCTTTCACAAAAAATAATTGGATTTAAATAGACTTAAGGCTCAAGGGATCTGGGCTTGCTTATTCTTTAGCTGTTTGAATTTTTCTAAAATTAGGACTGTATATTTGAGTTTGATAATTACTGAATCCCTTAAGAAGTAATAAACCAACGTAATTTCATTGGTTAAATATTTAGGGCAGGTTTTAATTTAGAGAAGGCACCTAAATCAAGTGAAATGAGAGCAACGGCCTTCCAAAATTCTTTCACACAAAAATAACCAGATATTTGTGTATAGTTCAGATTTACGTAGGAAGATGTTTATTTAATCTTGGAGGGCATTTCGTCAGTGCAGTCTAGAAGATTGCTTGACCTGTTCCCGTCAGCTGGAGCAGAACAGTCCCATTAATTCAGCTGATTCCTCCTGATTTACGTAAGTTGCCACCTCGGGAAGCGGGAGAACGGGAGATTCTGGGAAGAGCTCGGTTAATTGGCTACCGGTCTGTCCTGAGTCGGCCTGTCAAGTCATTTTTCGATAAATATCACAGATGCGGCCTGAAATAGCTTGGGAGGTTCTCCGTCCGATGGAAGCACAAAATGGTAAACATTCAGCAGAGGCGCTCTTGAGGTCATTAGCTCCGAGACGGTGTCTACAAGGACACACGTCGGGCCACAATCGAACCGATTGTCGAGCACGCGGCCCCTGATGGGAAATGTAAACAAATCGCGAGGCGCGGCTAAGCGCCCGGTGTCCAACGGGTGGAAGTGGTTCGTGGCAAAAGAAGGGGAAGATAAAACAAATTCAATGAAAGGGAGGCGACAACAAATTCAATTAAAAACAATCGGGAGAGATTGAACTTGAATCTTTGACCCTCGGGGGCCCGCTAAGAAGCCGGCTGCGGCTGGTGCCAGCCGGCCGGATGAACAGGGCGAGTGCATTGGCACGGTGGTGCTCCGCGGTGCACCCGCTCGCCTTCTTTGTCGTAGTCGTAGTCGTAGTCGCCGTCGTCGTTGTTGCCGCCGTCCGACCAAGGCGAGCTCTCGGGCTCTCGTGGACGTGGTGGACTCAATCAATTAAATTCAACGTCGCAACTTACGTCTGCCTCTTATGGGACCGATCAGCCTGTCCCGGTCTTGTTCAGTTGCTGCTGCATGCCTCGATCTCTTCTTAGCCAATTTCGTGCCTCCGCTGAGCCCGATGGAACTGTGGTAAACGGAGCCTCCGCTGCTGCCGTCGTCGTCGTCACCGCCGTTGCCGCCGCCGCCACCGCTTTTGCCACCAACACTCCCGTCGAAGTTTCTGCTGCCGCTGCCGCTGCTGCTGCTAGTGGTACTGTCGATGCTTCTCTGGCCGCTCGACGGGGTCAAATCTGCATCCTTTGTGTAGTCCGCACTTAACTGAACTCCACAAATTGACTTGATCGCAATCGAACTGAATAAAACCGCACAAATAACCACTGAAGAACTGAACTTTGATGGAAGAAGGACCGCCGTAGGACTGTTTTGACACATCTTAAAGGGCCGCCCCATTGTACCGTTGTGTTGTTGTTGTTGTTGCTGCAGCTGCTGCCTGCCGCTGCACACCGAAGCGATAATTTGCCGCCCTTCCGGGGCTCACCGCATCATTGGCGGATGATCGCTGTACCGTTTAACGGTTCACGAACACCTTTTCGCACCCAAAAAAAGTGTTTAATTGCAAAAAATATCACTTCTAAGCTATGAAAAAACGAAAAAAATCCCGCACAACACCCCAAACCTCGACCAACCACGAAAAGAGCCAATGCGCGACTACCGAAGTCCTCTGCAACTTTGACCATCAAAAGCTCAAGGGGTGCCAGAGCGAAGAGTGTTTTTAAGAGAACACAACAATTCACAGTGAATGCCCAATAAACAGCTGTTTCATTTTTCTAGTTTTGCGGAATATTTCAGTAATAAAATCTACATTAAAATACTTAAAATTAAATGCAAACTCTATAGTATTAAATTCTATTAGTTGTCACCTTCATTTAAAAGAGTATAAGTATTCAATTATTGTATACAATCATTGTGAATAAAAAATTGTTACCAAAAACAAAACTGGAAATCCAACCATTTTACAAAACAACTCATTGCTCTTATCTTCAATACTTCAATTTATCTTAAAATTAACATTAACAAAGTTACAAATTAATTACAGGAGTTAAATTTAAACAAAATTGAATATAAAATAAAACCTGCATTACCACCTAAAATTTTCATTTCCCTAAGTTGTCACACCTTCCATTATTTGTCAGTTCTCAGCTGCCTGTCAATTTACATTTAGGTGGACCGCAACCCAACAAGTATTTTAAAGGTATAATTCTTTTCTATTTAAAACCTTAAATCCGATTAATGGAAAACAGAAATTAACAATTATTAACTACAGCTTATTGTAATAGGTAATTAACATATCAGAATATTATGTAACATATTTCTTGAGAGGTTATGTGCTGAAAGTTTCTACTGTTTACCCCGCAGAGCAGCGATCATGGGAGGCGATCACCACCACGAACCCTACAAAGTTCCAGATGCCTCAATTTATAAAGTTGAGGATATTCCCCAGCTTAAGCAAGTCCAAGACGCTTTAGCTAGACAAGGACTCAAAGATCCTTGGCTGAGGTTTGTATGCAGGAAGAGATTTTTCTATTCGTCTGTTACTCGCTGCTACTTTGCTCAACTCTAGCCACTATTTTTAGTATTTTAGATAAAGTGAGTCTTTAAAGTCAAATCTCTTTTATGCAGAACTTCATAGTTCCATCGATTTACTTATTATTCAATTAAAGAGGGCTGCTTGTGCCAATTTCCTGCGTTCACGACACTTTTCTAAACATGCACCGAAATTAGTTTTCTTTTTAACGTGATTCCTAAGCTCCAGTTATTAAAACATCCATCCTTTAAGTAGCCAATCGCAAAAACATTTTTTATCACTACTAAGTAAGAAATAACTAAAAAAAGGCTGCATCACAAACTGGCGAGGAAGGACATCGTGTGGACAGTTTTTCTTTCTGGAAATAAACTGAAAATCAGCCCTAATAAAGCACAAAGGTGGCTTCTGAAATAAAAGCGGCTTTTGAAGTACAGAGAAAAATTTTTCGGGTAAAAATCGATCTACCCCATTCGGGAAAATTGCCGATTTACAGATATCGCTTGACAAAAACTAATAATTCCGCAATCACATCAGAACTGGTTCGAGTTGAATTCAAACCGGGTTCGAATCACAAAGTTTTACACAAGCTAAACTAAAATCTGATACAGACCTGTTTAAAATCCTCAAATCATTATCAAATTTTTAAGAAAACATTTAGCTTTAATATTTTAATAATTATAATTCAAACTGTGGTTGATTATAATCTTTCCAAGTAAAATAAATTTCAACTGTATTTGCAATTCTCCAAATTAATTTTGAATAATCTAAGCGTTTTAATTTTTCTACATAAAGCAATCATTAGTTAAAAATGAATTAATAAAATTTTGTTCAATGCTTGCACTTTAAGTAAAACGTGAAGACCTTTATGAGTTAGAATTAAATCTCTAGAACTAGAACTAACTAAAAACAAAATGTTTAACTTAAGTATCTCTTTTACAGAAACGAAGTTTGGCGGTACGATCCAAAAGAGTTTGGAACCCATCGGCAAAGGGCATTAAAATTCTTCTTTCGAGGCCTCCCTCTTGGAATCGCATTGTGTGCGGTTACCTTAGGAATCGAGTTCGCTATATCAAAAGCTAAAGGTGATGATCACGGTCACGGAGGCCACGGTAGCCATGGTGGCCACTAGGAGGATTGAATAGCCGATTTTGAGGAATTCTTACATTTAATAAAATCAAATAGATACAAAAAAAAAAAAACGCAATCAGTTGTTTTCTTTTTCCTACACAACCAACCATTCCCATCAAAAAGATTTTAGGCCAAGCGCGGTTTTAGTTCCTCAAAGCACGGTCGCAAAAAGATCGCTGGTTTCTTTGCCAAGTTGCAATGTTCATATCCCTGGAATTAATTAGTATTTTAAATTTTTTCGTATTGATTTAATTAAAGTTTACCTTTGACCAGTCATAGCCAACAGCGTAAGCAAATATCTGACCATTTGAGTTGAAGCAGCACTTGGTAATTGACTGGTCCATTGCTTCGGAGGATTTTAGCTTTGTCCGGGCATCCTTATCCCAGAAGCTGAATGTTCCGTCTGATCCGACTGTGGCCAAAGTACCATGGACTGGATGGAATGCGATGTCGTTGACTGCGTAGATGTCCTGGTAGCCGGCTGTACCATTCATCCGATGGCACTTGAATGTGAAATTGTCCTTTGGATTCACTGGATTCACGTACTGGATAGCAACGCGGCCTTCTATGCTACCGAGGGCGTAGCCTATGTTAATGAAAATTTAAAAGAATTTATGGTAAGGATTTTTCTTTTAAAAATTGCATCGTTCGACGATATTTGAGATCTCTTATTCGATTTCAATAGCCATTTTTAAACCATTTGGTGCTTGTAACTATTTGTCGTATGAAAATCCTTTAATATGTGAAAATTATCCAGTTGTTCTTATGATTTTCAAGGCAACTAATTTTTGTAAGGAAATAAATGAAAAAAAAACATCAGAACATAATTTTCTATGAAAACATTAGTTCTCGGCATACAATAAACGACTAGAAGTATTGTGGAACTGTCCAAATGAAATTTCTTGGCCGTTTTACTTACCTGTAGGTTGCTTTTTCTTGTCCTTAAAAATGGAAATTGTTCGGTGTTGATACTTTAGCGGACTATCCTGCCTCTTGAACTCAGTAGGTTTATTTTCGAGGGAGTAAACAATCAGTCCTCTGCCAGCTGTGCCCACCACAGCCATTGGATAGTCAACGTCTGCACAGTAGCACCTCTCAGGGAGGGTTATAGCCATCATAGGATTAGGGGAGCGCGTATCCCAGAACTATAAAATTATGTAATTGTAGAAAAAAAGCTTATCCTAAAAATCCTTTTACCTTTAAAGTTTTATCCCATGATCCAGTCATCAAGCAAGTGTAGTTCGTTCCCTTAATCCAGTGGCAGGTCTTAACAGGAGCATCGTGTGCCGCAACCTGGACCACTTGATCAGAGGCAAGATCCCAACACTTAACTTGTTTATCGCAGGCTGCCATAAAAACTTTCGTTGCATCATCGGACCAGCACACATCCAATACAGGGCCTCCCATGGTCTTCATTGATTTGGGGACCGTCTTTCCAGATTGCTCCACCTCCCAGCATCGGACCTACGAAAATATTTTATTATCCAATTTCAAAAAAAAAAAAATTAATTTTCTTACACTGCTATCCCAACTGCTGGCTATTAAAAAATTTTGTTGAATTGTCGCTGGACTGAATTCGAGCGCAGTAACCGAGTCCTCAGGGGGTGACACAACTTCGAAATCTTTCATTGGGTTTGCGGTTGTTGAAGTTGTTGCGGCCCCAAATGTGCTGCCGCCGCCAAGTGTTGATGTGTTACCAAACATTTTCCTGACCTTTTGTTATGTTAACTTTAATGTTAAAATAAATTTGTAAATATTGCCTCGATTTTTCTCGTAATTTCCACTCTAATCCAATTTCCTCCAAACACCGATGAAAACTGTTTACGAAATGTCGGAAGCAACGGATCATTGACATTTGAAAACATGTGTAAAAACTCTTAGCTATATTCTATCGGAAGGATAAGACAGACTGGGAGGGCGGGAATTTCAAAAATTAACTGACCCTTTATTTAATATTAGACAAATTCTAAACAATATTTAAATAAAAAGTTTTTGGAATGAAAACAATTTTTAATCAAGCTGCAATTATGCTAATTTCTGGATATAATAAATAATAATTTTAAGAAGTAATAGGACAAATAAAACTTTATAAATCCGATTTAACCCGCTTATTGATACCCCTTGCTTTATAAAGTTGTTGAGGTTCTTTCATGAAAACATAAAGCACAAAGTAAAGAAAAATAACAAAATGAAATACTAAAAAGTAGGACTAATTTAAGACAATCATATTTTTACTACACGGCCTAAGTTACTTAATGAAAAATAAAAATGGCAGTAACCGTGGAAATTTTATATTTATTTTAAGTTTTTCATATTTTTCTCTTTAAATTTTTAGTATACCTAAAATACATTATTACCCTCGAACATTCGTTTATGAAATTTACGAAAATCATTGTTTTATCTTCCGTTGTCCTAAGTTGTTTGAATAAAGAGAGAGAGATTTTCCAAAATAGTAGACAAATAATAAAACTTATTTTCGGATTCCAGCATTTATTTATTATTTATCTAGCTTGTTACTTTACTTAACATGAAAAAAGTAGCTCTACAGAAAAAAAGTATGTGCTGAAGAATTATACTGTCTTTACCAATTTTTGTTTAAAAAATCGCCCTGACCAAGGCTAGCTATGGTAGGGGTTAAATTTGAATCGGCTTTTAAATTTTTTTTTAAAAATTAAAATGAATTGACAAAACTAGTCCGAGAAATCTTAACTAACATAATTTTTCATTCTTCAAGTGTTTATATGTAATTTTTAGTATTAGTATAACATCCCAAAATTCCTTGTGCTTTGTAATACCTGAAGCCCTCTGAAATTCGGGTTCTTGAGCCCCATTTCTTATGAAATTTATAAAATTAAAAATATAAAATTGTTCCTTACAGTACTGCCTTCTTATAGTTATAGTTTACGTACTTTTCTACTAGAGTCCATCAGTACCAGTTACCATTGAAAAAAAGGTGTTAATGTACTTTTGAATGATGTAAAAAGCAACAATAAACGTTTAACTATGGAGGTAGGCACTACAATCGAACCGCGTGACTAGCCCACCTTGAAAAGTGAACATTTTCTTTTTTTGAAGAGCAAAAACCCCCGAAAAAAATGTTGTATATTACGGGCTAGTCTAGTTGATATTAGCGACAAGAGTCAATAGCACGCAAACCGCTTATTTGTCCACGCATTCACTTGCAATAAACAAAAATCGCTTATCGGTTTATGCTGCTCTATGGAGTGCAACTTATCGAAATGAAAATATTTCTTAGAGATATTTATTGTACCTATTTTAGATTACTTGTACAAAATTCTATTTAAATTTAAAAAAACATAATTAAAACATTTTTACTTTATGTCTTTCAAAAGTCAGGAAATTAAACAGGAAGTAAAATAAGCATACTTTAATGGGAAATCCATGGACGATATTTGGTATGTTAGTCATTTAAAATAGATAGATTTCTTGGGGGTTTTGAAGTACATTTCTAGTTTCTATTTCATTGAGAAATTCTAGGAAAATTCTATATTTGCCTTTCATAAAACCTTCATCATCGACTCTTAATTTACTTTAGAAATTCATTGTGATATAGGAAAAAAATCAAAAGCATTAATAAATTAAATAAAATGGCTTCTTTTTAAGTTTGTTCATGTATTAACCATTGTAAACATATTTCCTTTACAAAATTATTGTATTATTTTGCCTTGAAAACTTTATTTCAAAATTTTCGTTTTTTCTTCAAACGTTTCGATTTCTTCTCTAAGTGCAAGAAACACAAATTTAAAAATTACGTTTATTCTATTACAGTTTTAATATCAATTTAAAATGCATATTTATGTTTGTCGTACAATAAGTTTTATCCAATTTAAATATTTTGGGCATATTGCAAAATTAAAACTAAGAATTATGCGTTTTGTGGTAACGTTTTTTCCATTATATGGCTTTATACTTATTAAGAAATTAATTCTAAAATTTAACATAATACTCATCTTAGCATATATACCCTTATTATTGAATTATTTAATAAGGAAATGATTTCTTTTATTGGAGTAGTTATGAATTCTTGATTCATTTTTCAAGATTTTATCATTTACAGCTAAAACGTGAAGCAATTATTCAATAAATTAGTATGCCCAGTTTCCTCTTTTTACGCCCCCAGTATTATCAATTTATCAATTATGGAAAGTAATTTCCCTAAAGAAATGGCAATTTTATCGATATTGGTTTTCATTAAAAACCATCTGTTGCCAATCAATCCTACGATTTTTGAATGAACCTCTTTCTTCTTTATTGTTGTGGTTTGTATTAAGTTTATTAATTATAAAATTAATTCTTCAGAATAACATCTATGTGATTTTTGTGTAGCAATTTAATTTATAGTATTTTTTATAACGAACTCTCATTCGTTACTTTTGCTCTTTAGTGCATGGGTAAAATTAAAAAATTATTATTCGATGCTGTAACGAAAACTTTTTGTACCCCCTCATATTTTTTTTTAAAGGAATATGTTTATTCCTGTTACAATTATTGAATGACTACAATAGGTAAACCCATATCTTATTAAACCTTCAAATTTTTTATTAAATATTCCATAATGTCTTTTAGTTAGTATTGGGTAATTCACCTTGTTTTTATCTAAAAATATTACTTTAATAATTATTTAGTGCCATTTTTCTCTTTGGTTTTTTCCAATTGGAACATTTGTTTGATATGTAAATTATCATATTCGAAAAAATAAGTATTATGCACACTTTTATAAGAGTTCTGATTAAAATTTCGTGCCAATAAATGTCGTATCATCATATCACTTAAAAATAGCATGTCTAGCGAAGAAGTAAGTACCTGCCAGAGTTGGTGGTATTATGATGATTTGAGTATCTTATTTTGGTCTTTCCACAAAATTTCTTCCTTATTTACATTCCGCATTGACGCAAATCTCAATTAGTTTGAAAAACGATAAATCCTAAAAATTCTTTTAATACTTCAAGAGGCGCATGGCTTAAGTATGTTCGCCTTCAAAGAAAATTCACCTATTTTTTTCTTGATCTTACTAATTGACGTCTTTGCTCACACTTTTTTTTTTGTTTTTTCTTTGTGATAAGAACCGAAATTGTACGAGTTTTCATTATTATCAAATGGTAAAATTTTAAAGAAAAAAGAGAAAGTTCATACACTTCATAGAAGTTGATAGTGATCGATTTAGTAAGTACCTATTTTAAGAGTCTTATAATTTATCTTAATTGATTGACGTGAGTAATTGATTGATAAAAATATAAAATTGGGGTTCACTTTTAGCATTATGATTTAATTAAATATTTTGGTCTATTAGATATTCAATTTTATAGGTGCAGTGAAACAGTCATTGATCTAAGAATATCTAATAAAACCAAACTCAATTTAGGGGAAAACCTTAAATAATAAATTATAGAATTATGTGATTGAATAATTGAAACTATGATAAGAAAAGTAGCAAAAGTATTCTTAGAAATATTGCAATAAGTATCTCTTTAAAAACTTTATTCTACGAAGAATGGACAATTCATTTAATTTCTAAAAATATTATTTAAATATTCGTGCAAGTTTCAGTAATGCACCCAAACAATATTTTTCAATACCAGAAGTCCCCATTTATTTAATTTCTTTTTAATTTTAAATGGAAAGGAACTTTATTCTAAGAAAATGTTAATCATGTATATTTTGTGTTAAGTTGATCAATGATAAATATGAATAACTTTATAGTTAATGCAAAAAAGAAGTTATACAATGTAACATACCTTTTTATCTTATGTCTAAACTTAGTTTCTGTTTAGTAAAGAAATAGGGTAATTTTATTTTATACCTTGTGAAAAATACCACATATTCATAATTTTTTCGTAGTATATTTAGTAAGAGGTTTTATACTATGCTCTATACAAAATAATTGCACTTTTCAGTTCTATTTTCATATAATGTAAGTATGTACCAGGAGTAGGCTTTTATAAATTTGAGACTGTTAAAAACGCAGAGTGGATACTCATTCATTTTGATTTCAATAACTAGCTTAACTGAGTAGTAGGCTTTTACAAATTAGAGACTGTACGAAAATTTAGACTAGTGTCTAATGAAATTTTAGGAAAGTGTCTAATGAAGCTTCATAAACCAAATGGCTTTGTTAATTTTCCAGCTATGCTAAGTTTTAACGCATTCGAATTTAAACAATTGCTATTTTAAATATTTCAAAGTGGATACTCATTCATTATGATTTTATTAACTAGGCTAACTGAGGAATAGGCTTTTATAAATATGAGAGGCTGTACAAAAATTTAGACTAGCACAAATCTATAAGAATTTTCTAAATTTTCGGAAAGTCGACGAAAGTGTCTAATGCAGCTTCAAAAAGCAAATGTTTCTATTAATTTTCCAGCTGTGCAAGCTGTCCAGTTTTAACGCATTCGAATTTAAACAATTGTTATCATTTTAATTTCAATATAAAAAATTATTGTCAACGATTTATGGTGGGTGGGGATTATTAATTTGGATCGCAAAAAATAGTTAAAGAAAAAAATTTCCTTACAACGTTATTTTCGTTCACCTTCGTTTTCGAAAAACTAAAACATTCAAATTAGATATTTAACTTTATAAGCTTTTTTGTGGATATATTGTAAAACTATTTTTATTTTAAATTCAAATTTAGTAAGTAAGGTATATTAAAAAAAAAATACGATTTGCACTTCTTTCAAAATTGTTAACTTTTTACTAAATACTTCAATTGCAAATCCGAAAAATCGCTTCTTTGAAAACAGCTTATTTTAAAATAATTTTTAGGGCCTATTCAGACATCTTAAAATATTATAGTAATTTTAATATTTTTTAATTAATTAAAAAATTCAAATGAGCATGAAATTTTTATTTAATTCTACTTTATATATTTGTTAATTTATGAAAATATGTTCTTGTATATTAAAATTGTATTCATATCATCCAAAGTTATCATAGCATCAAAAATTTTCAAACAATTGACTCATACAATTTGAATTATATTTTTCTGGGGCTTTTTAAAATTACAACGAGTACCTGACGGACCACCAAAACTCTGTCCAGATATAGCGTACGGTGTGAAGAAAGACGAATAAATACTTGCGTCACAATGCTGACCCACATTTCAATGGAAAAAAAATCGTTTAGCAAAGTCATTATAATTCCTTTAAGAAAGGTTCGTGTAAAGTACCGCCTGTGAATGCCACATGCAGCCCAGTAACGATAAAATTTTCTTCGAAATAATATAGTGATTTATTTATTTACTATTACTTTGTATATTTTTAAATTTACCATATTTTATGTAATAGTACAAGAATTTTTTTGTTTCATTTAAATGTTTACTTCTAATAAATTATGTTACGGTTTCCAACAAACAAAATTGTGCCTAAAATGTATGTTAATAGTGGTGGATCCAGAATTAATTTTGAGGGGAGGCTGAGGTCAAGTTTGATAGTTTTTAAGAATGACCCGAAAATTCAAATGAGAATTTTCTAATTTTCAAGGATATTCTTATTCGAATTCTTCCATGATTTGATTAGGTAAAAATATAGGTATAGGTAGGTATAGGTAATGTAAATCGTATTTCTTTACTATTCTGTTATTATAAAAAAATCGGAGTCCTTACGTATCTTAAGTATCAACCCGCATAATTTACTTAAGATGTAACAATTTATCATTAGTGTTATTACCTTGCCTATAGTTAAATTTTTGAAAACAAACTTATTAAAATCAAGTAATCGTCGCCTCAAGATTCTTCGTTACTTTCGATAATAAACAAAGCTATAAAGTTAAAGGAAAACCCTACCTGCTATTTTTATTAATGAACTTTAATTGACTTTGCGCAAACAGACATTATACGGCCATAAATCTTTAGTGTAACAAAATTAAGAAATTAAATCGGTCATTCCAAAAATCACATAAATTATATAAATTAAGAAAAATTGTGTTATTTACAAGTAAACGAATTTTCAATGATTTCTTTGCACTTAGTTTAGTCTTTTGACTTAAATATCAAATAATTTATAAAGAAAAGGTAAAAATTTTCTTTACTTATGTTGTTTTAGCAAGAAACAACGTTTAGGTGGTATTTACTTTGAGCAAACATTTTTCATTATCATTTTAATCATATTTTTCATCAAAATTAATGAAGAAAACACTTAAATATTAAAAGTTTTATGCTTTAGTATCATTTCGCATCAGATTCGGATTCTCCATCATTATTATCTGGACTATTTGCAACATTTGCCTGGCCAACTGCAAATTGAATTTTTAACGAATCCATCCTTAAATTCATGAACGATTACTAGGTGGTATAGTTTAAAGAGGAAGGAAGTCTCCCCTAATCTGCCTTGTCCTATAATTTTTAGTCTCTTAGGTTAGCGTTAGTCTTAAGTTCATTTAATTGTACGTAGCTTGTATTAAGCGTTAAATAAATAAGTTAAATAAATAAATAAGAATCTACTGAATTTCGTGTTTTTTACCCACATTATGGGTCTACTTTTTAGGAATCGTTCAAATAAAAAATATTTGAAAAAACCTTGACTTATATTGTTTTTGAAATGATTGATTCAATTGTTGAGTTCGCTGTATTTTGTCTAGTTTATAATTTATCTGACCTGCCTAATTTCAAAATGGTTTCAGAATAAATGAAAACCTTAGCAACCTTGATGGCAGGGTCTTAAAATCCCAAATCCCAAATCCCACATATTTTAATTTCTGAAATTTTTGATATATGTGTGCCTCGAGATCTAAATGAAAATCTTGGAAAAGTTTAAGTAAAATTCTTTTTGGCATAATCTTTTCTTATCTACCGAACGCCCTTATTTTATTTTGTTTTAGTATAATCGAAAATTATTTTATCTCAACTTTTGACCGATTTTTTTTTACGTTTCTCTAAATTTTTAAACACTACGCACAAATAGAAGCACGCGTCTTTGAATATGAACACGAAGATAAGAAATTCTGATACTAATCTTAAAAAATTAAATTATTTATTTTCGTGGTTGTGAGACTCCACATGTAACGTGAATTGTTATTGATACCGATCTTGATTAAACTAATTAATATCGTAATTTATCATTGTTGTCTATCTACAATCACTTTTTTGAAAGTCCATGACAATATAATTCAAACAATTCTCATACTGTTTTAACCGAGAGAAATTTTGTTTCTCTGAATCATCGTTTCGAGGAACTTATCGCTTTTGTTACTTTTTAAAATCAACTCAATGGAGCCCTCTGAGTTAAATTCAAAATCTTTTACTATTTTTGCTTTTTTTACTTTCTTTTCTTCAAAAGGGGATTTTTCTTTTAATTTCAAAGCAACCGAAAGGAAATCATGTACGAGTAATGTACATTTTTGTTATATGTTACGTTTAGGTACAATTGAAATAAACAATTAAAATGAACGTGATGAGACCGATTAAAAGATGAACGATTTGTAATTTAAGAAAATTATTTAATTACTTGTTGCGGTCAATTTAATTGTTAATAAAACAATTTCCGTTATATTTCTGTGTCAGATCAAATACCATTGTTTTATAATATGGACTTACATAAACACCTTTTAATTAAATTGTAAACTTATATAAGATTAAAATTCCGAAATGGGGTAAGGAAATAAAAACTACAGGGTTTTTCTTTTGAAATCATTTAAATTATTCAATTGACTGCTGAAATTTACATTATACAAATTTGAATCTCGTTAATAAATTAGCGTAACAAGTTGATGTTCATTTATTTTATTTATTTAGAGAAACTGAGAGATAGGAAAATAATTAAAATCAATTGAGACAAAACTTAAATTTTAAACTATCACCCATGCTTCGGAAAGCCAACACCTACCCCTTTTTTGGCTTTCACCTGAGTAAATCATCTCTCAGGAAATCCCCTTAATTATCCCTCCTAATTTTGCCTGTTCCTTTCTAATTATTTATTTTTTTCTTAATTTATTATTGTTTTTAATTTGTTCTATTATTTAAGTCAACTTATTGTCAGTAGCTTCTATTAAACGATTAATAAATAAAAATAAATAAATTATCCCCTCAGTTGAGAGTGAATGAATCTAAAATTTGAAACGAATTAGAAAGACACATTTAAGCAGTAGCCTCTAAGAATTGAAATTAAAATTGTATATAAAAATATCCTTTTTAATTTATAAAATTGTAATAAAATGTTGAATATTTTTAAATGATATCATAATGCAAAAATTTATTTTAACGATTTCATTTAAACATTCATTTTTAGGTTGTTTGAAACTAGAAACTAGAAACTAACTTAACTTATGTCCTAGAATTCAAAAATAACCCTTACTAAAACGTTTATGGAGAGAGTTTTAAGTCTATATTCCTTTATGTAAAATATTTTTGATAAAAATTGATTAATGCATCAATAAGGTCAATATCTCAACATTTATTTCGTCTGATTATTGCAATAATCCAGAAAACACCATTCTTTTTTTCTATCTGCTGCCGTAAGATATTTGCTTTTCAGTTTACTTTAAAACCAAGCGAATTAATACTTTAAAAAGTTTTAATAGTATGCCAATGTAGTCAAATAAAAAATCAAGCAAGCAAAATCAAGCATTATAATTAATAATTGTAACTAATACATATAAGTAACTTTTACGCAGAATACATCTATTATTATTAATTTTTCTGTTTTTGTAATCGATTCAAGAAAAATATCAAAAGAATTTAATCTGAAATGAGTGCCAAATTGTGAAATGTGTATAAAATCTTTTTATCATACTTCACTTGATAACTTGCATATTTTTTTACTATTATAAATATATAGTGTAAAATAAATAAAACTTACTTCGCTCATTTATTTATTTTTTTATATGCAGAATATTTCTTGTAAAATACCAAAAGATATACTTACCATACGAAAAACTACCAACGAACTTATGATTTTATTTTATGAGACCTTCCTTTCCTATGTTCAATTTAAAATTTTATAGTTATCTGAGTTAGAATTTTTATGGAAATATGCAAATCTTTAATGTTTCCTCTTAGATTAAAATAATTTCATCATATACGAGTATACGAGTAACATAACACACCCGACATATTCCAGTTTAGAAGTTATTTAGGCTTTTAGAAATAATGTTATCAGGGGTTATCTGAATTTTTATATAACATCACGATTTATTCTCGATGATTAAACAAATTCTTATTACTATTACTTGCCTTTGTTTATTTAAGTAATATGCACGTTAGTTACATTAAGAGAAAAATTATATTTTAATATAAAGCAGAATCATTGTGATCGAGATTTATTAATAAATGAAGATGTTAATCTAAACTAAAAAAAATTAAATAACAAATTCTATACAAAAAGAAAAGCAATAATGAGTTCATGAATGGTTTCCTTCGCTGATTAGTGCTTTTTTATATTTAATTTGCCTTTAACAAGACCAGCAAATGTACTTTGTAAAATGAATCCGAGATTACCACCTCAAAAAACGACAAAAATATTTTTTCTTTTTAGAAATATTTTTCGTTCGGGTCTAAATTTCTGAAGAAATATACGAAAAACAACCGGAAAACGCTTGTTTATTATTAGCTCTTATTTCTTTTATTGTGAAGAAGAGGGGATTCCACACATCATTACGGAGGTACGAAATCTTCAGATGCTAAGACCAGTCAAATATGAAATCATTAGAAATTATTTCTACCATATTATTATTATTTTTTTATAGTTCATATATCAATAAAACCTTCCATATTTTCAACTTAAAATATTCATGCAATTAATATTGTACCTCATCATAAAGTATGCACATTAGCAAAATAATTTTTAAAAACTTTGATATATGTAAAGAAGGATAAAACACTAAACTGTCTACTGTCTACTGTCTTACTTAATAGTAATAATAAAAAACCTGTATATGATTTAAATGCTAATTGTAAAAATTAGCAAGATATTTAACATTATAAGTGTAGGAATGTTTTTAATTTAATTTTTACCATATGGTATCATGTGAAACCCAATCTCATTTATCTTATAAAGTTGTTCCTTGGAAAAGGTTAAATCGACTCGGTTAATTCGGGACTCTACCGAACGAAATATATATATACATATATATATATGTATGTTAAGGTAATATATATATACATTATATATCTACATAAGGTAAAACGTAGTTTCTCTATAGGAATATTTCTCACGAACAACAATTAAATGGTATTAGCTCAGACTGGTTGGCCACAATCACCCATAAAAAGAAGTTATATGATATTAAAACAATCATTTTATATAATTGTAGAGAAGAGTAGGGAGGATAAAAGAGAGAAGATGATATATGTTCTTTCCCATTTACTCAACGATATATTTAAATAGGGTAGATAATAACTTGCCTTTTTTTTCGCACAAACCATGTTTTGTCTTTATGGACTTTATGGGCTATATACCAATATAATTTATTACTATATATCTTTAGTGTATTGTAGATTGATATAATCACTATAGGGAATTCCCAGATTAAGTATTTTCTAGGAAAATTACAATTAACTAATAAATTTTCACACAAAAACAAAGGAGATCAGACACTTTCTGTGAGAGTCGTGTATTTTTAATTATTTCAAGTATTAGTTTTATTTTAAACAATTTCAATTAACTGATTTGTATTTGGTAATTAGATTGGTTCATCCATTAAATAAGTTGCATACATATAGTTGACTATTTTTGGATAAATGTATGTTTTTAAAACAATGAAATATCAAAAAATCGTACTATACAACGTATTTTAATTAGATATGTATAAATTCAAGATAGACAGACAAGTTTTTCAAATCCACCGGTATATATATATTTTTTTAATACATCAACTCACTGTTTAGAGTGTGAATCAGTTATAAACTACCAGGAGAAATTAAAATTCCACGAAACTTGTTCAAGAGTTCGTGATGTGATTAATTGAAAATATCCATGATGACCAAAGTCACATAATAGTCACACTATCATAAAAATTTCATTTTCCATTTAGAACACAAGGACGTGTGCCACTTATAATTCGGACAGTAGTTACATTTAGAGCCAGATAAATAAAAAAGACAATTTATTTGTTTTTTGCTTTTCTTTTTTAAGTTATAAAAATTTATTATTTATTAGTTGTTGCATTCATAGAATGCATATTTAATAACATTAACTGTTGTAATTGAAATTTACAACATAATAAGATTACGGATTGGCTCAATGTTGCCGAAATACATGAATAAATAAATAAAATTAATAAAATTAACATTTTGCTAAGATTATCAGTACAACATTTATATCAAATACTAATTGTATTATTTACGATTACATTGCTCGTACTACTCTCGATCTTAATAGAATTTGAGAATCGAGCGTTGCATCCAATTTTTTCAAGATTAGGCATTGAGATGTTGTTCTTCACGTAGAGACAAAAATGATTTCTATTGACGTCTTGTAAATTAAAATCTTGAGATGTCGATTCATCACCCGAATAACAGCCCCCAGATGTATGTCTTCTTCGATTTGCTTTGTGGCATTTTGAACCGTTTGGGGGTTTACTAGATTCATACGATTGTTTTGACCCTCCAGATTGACCCAGAGATTGCGTTTTAAATTCACGACAGAGATCTTCTGTGCTTGTGACTAGCTTTAGTATTCCACAATGTCCAATATAATTAACATCTGTTACGGTGGAGTATTTTCCCAAGTATACTTTTCCATTGTTTCCAATGTATGTAATTTTTCCTTCATTATTGGTGATCTTCACACGTGTATCGTTCCCAATTATCTCTAGATGTCCATAGTTGTTGTTCACTTTAACCTTATTTCCGTTTCCCACTATGCGTAAATGCACTTTGTTCATTTCAATCCGGAACTCTTTACAATTTCCGACAAATTCCTGTTTATCCATCATATTCACTTTTGGAGGACTGCTCTTGATCGGTACCACCATTTTTATCCAAAATTTTTAATATATCCAAAATACAACGATTCGCGTTAATTTGTTTCAATTTAAAAGAACAAATCAGTTTATAAAAATTGATCAATGAAAAGCAGAAATTTAAACGATCTTTTCGTAGAGGAAGCAAACCGAACAACCTCTACTTGCTTTCTATCGTTAGCGACTGAATGAATAGCCTTTAAAGTTTCAAACTATATAAACATGACTCTCAAGCGCAATTTATTTTACGGAGAGAACCGGGTTTCGAATCAAACGCAAAAGCTTATTATACACCTCTCTTGAGTGGAGCGATTGAATTTCTCGATTGGCGCGGTTCTTTCCCCGAAAGACATCATATAAAAAATTACATTTTCACCGAGTCACTGGGTTCGCTGGGCAATGGAACCCATCCGGCTGGTACCCCCATATCACGGCCTAAAAAGAAAAAATATATATACCATATATATATATAATAATATAATCTTCTCTTGTTCCAGTGACAGTGACCTTATCTAGTATGCTCCCCAAATAGTCTAGATCTAGAAAAGTAAAGAGTGCCATACCGCTAAAGTAACCACATGGCTTGATCTTGATAAATTACTCGCAAATATTTGCTAACGGCAGGTAATTTTGATTGCATTCGATAAATAATAGCCTCAATCAGGCGCATACTGGTGCTGATTTTTACGATGACACAGGCGTTAAGTTGTAAGGAAATAGTTCGGATTCATCCAGTATGATTAATACTTTCAGAAAAAAAAAAACAAATTTCAGGTTTTATACCCTTATTCGGGGGCTGCACCATCCAAACCACCTACACTTTTGACTCCCTCAGCAACCAATTAAAATCAATTGTTGGTCATAATTTTCACGGTACTTTTAATGCCCACTTTAAGTGATCATTCACCGTGATATTTTTGGGTGAACCACGAAGGGACTTCTTATTAAGGATTTTCCAAAAACTAATAAAAAAAAGTACCAACTTATTAAACTATCTTTCTGCAGAATGAGTGGTGACAATTTTTGTAAATAACCAAACGATTCCAAGCAATTGAATATGCATAATTCAATATACCTATATGGTATAGAGTGATATTTTACAGAAAAATCTTAATCGTGAAGATGAACAGGTGGCCAAATTTGATCGTCATTCTTTTAGAATTACCTCAGTCGGCAACACAAAATAGTCATTTTCATTGTGCGGACCACTGTCTAGGTTTTGCGATCTTTTATGATTCGTAGTCACCTTTTTTTTTTTTTGCGATCACAAAAGTAGGTGATGGCGATAATCTACAAAGTTTTAAGGAATTTCAACCTTTGATCCCACTGTTGATTTAAAAAAAAAAGAATTTCATCATTTGATTTGTGGAGTCTGAAAAACCTTTTCTTTTTCTTACCTACATCTCTACGTATCTTTTATTATTTTGGATTTGATTTATTTAAAAGTTTGTATGATGTGTGATGTGATAGAATTCAAATGAAAATGATCATTATTTTTTGAGTTATTCCTTACGTAGGTGAGTCACATTCTTGAACTACAACATCAAACGTACTTCAAATATTTCAGTGATGTGATGTTGATTACAATTTATTTCGTTATTTTAAACGTTTAAAAATTTATAATTTTATTTCTTAAATGCAATTATTAATATTATTATCACTAAATACCCATGTAAAAATAAGAACTTGCTTTAGCGGGACTATTTGATGCATACGGGCCAAACAGAGGCTCATACCAGGCCGAAAATTTTATTTGAAGCTAACACCACGCCTATATGGTTGGTTGGTTGGTTGGTATAAGTGGCGATCCCGAGCAGACTGGTCAGGATCCAATTAGCGCTGGGTGCGCCGTTTTGAGACCACAAATCCCCTACGAATATAACATGGTTATTAAAGAGGCGAGTTACAGATTCATTGGATCAGATCCAGCCCGTGGAGTTCAGAAAGAGAACTAGCTCTCCGATCCTGAACGAGGGTATGTCGCTAATGTTGCTTAAGAAGTGCCTGCCCATCGCCCGGTGTCTAGCCGCTGCTAGTGCCGGGCAGCTGCACAGGAAGTGAGAAAGAGTCTCTTTCTCAGCAGGATCCTTGCAACTGCGACAGTGGCTGTTATATGGGATCCCCAGTTTAGCTGCGTGCTCCCCTACGTGCCAGTGGCCAGTGTGTACCGCCACTACTCTGGCAATGTCCACGCGGGATCACGCCTATATGAGACTTAATAAAGTTTATAGAATAAATTCAATGCTAACACTACGCCTATATTAGACCCAGCATTGTTGAAAACTTAACTCAAAGGCAACATTACGTTTATATGAGGCCTATATTGGGCCCAAAATCTTTAAAATCGGATTTAAACTGCAGCGCAAGGCCCAAAATTTTTGAAAATTGTTTTTGTAAAATTTACTTCGCTTATAATTCACACTTGATGAATATTTTGAACTCGCCTGGTATATAATTTAAATATATTCATAGGTTTACTAAAGGTCCACAAACATTTCTAATATGGGCTCACTATATGTACACAAAAATTTATGAAATGGGCTTGCCGTAGGCTTCAAAAAATTACCTCACCTCTTTAGGTTAATATAAAAATATCAATTTAAGATTTTAGGTGTGTTATAGGCTAACAATTCTATCTTTCTAGGTTCCGATGCGAACTTTTTCTGAGGAGGTACTATAGGTTTAAAATTTTTATAATAGGGTAGTAAGTATTGCGAACGCCAATTTTTATAAAATTATCAGATTACTAAAAAAACACTAACGACTACAAACAATTTATGATAATTTTTTTGGAAATATTAAAGTTAGTTAGTTAGTTACACACTAAGCTAACGATGTTGCAAAAATGTTCATAGTTTATAATTTTCTTTTATTTAGAATTATTTTGTATTTAAAGAAATTACTGTCGAAATGTTTCAATGCTTGCTTCGCTTAATATCAGATTAATTATTTTATACTATTACTAGTAGTAATTTAGTAATAATAATTTCAAATTAATGCACTGAAAACTTTGCAATTCAAGTTTTTAATTAGTTTTCTTTATGCAAATATTAATTCGAATTTGAAAAGATAAAAAATACCCGGTGACTATGTAGCTGAGTTTGATTTTCCAAACATAATTTTTTTTTCCATGTAATAACTAAGCGTTATTGTTTTGTTCAACAATTCTTGGAATCATATATTTTTTTAAAAACTTGTATATCAAGGATTTTAAAAGACGACAAGTCATTTTGTTGCATCATCTTTCATCTTCGACGTTTTAATAAATTTTTACTACTAAAACACACAGCTAATATCAATGCACTCCATTTACCCATGGCTATGCCTATGTAGATAGTTTAAAAAGTTTAAAAAAAAAATTATAGTTATAGTAAAATCATTTACTTTTATATAATTTAAAATATAATGAAAACAAACACTACCAGACTATGCGATTTAATGCCATGAACTCGATCACATAGTTCACTCTTTCATCTCACTAAGCGAGTTTGTTTTTCTCAGAAATTAAAATATTTGCATATCTAATGAAAATAAAAATCATCTAAAACTCGTTCACTCTATTCAAATAAATATGAATGTTTGAAGTAAAAATAAAAAATTTACACTTTTATTAAAACAATGCAGAGGTAAAATAATAACAAAACAAAATTTATATGTTTGTGAAAATAGGTTTTAATTTGTAGAATAAAATACAACTTTTCAGTTACATATATTTTTTTTAAATTTGGTCTCTTTTGCATCAGAAATATTTTCAAATTAATCTAAACTCAAGTGTCTTACTTCGATGTTTACTGCATTTCTTTATTATGTATTTATATAACTCTTAGTTATAGTTAGTAATTTTATTTGAGGCATAACGGATTGCAAAAGTAAAATAGTTTAAATACTCATTTTTTTATATATTGCCAAAATAACCATTTTTCCAGAAAGAAGTAATTTTTTAACGATACTTAGAATATTATTGCTTTAAATTTAATATTAGATTTGCAGTCAGGGAACCCAAAAACCCCTATATACCAATTTTTCTTCACAAATGTTCAAAGGAGAAATTTTGTATTACAGTTTTAGCAGTTTACAGTTAAATCCAAATTAAACACACAAAAAAGAAAAAAACAATTACAGCTTTAATTTTTTGTATAATCCCAAAATACAGATATGGCCAAATTATTATCACCTATATGATTCCAATAAGAAAGTTTTAGTGTAAATACATTTATTAATATTTTGTGATTTTTCCTTTGCATTTTTCAAGAATTGTATTCTACGTAGCATTCCAGTGATAGCGTTTTTAGCTGTAGTGACCAAATCGGCATCATTTTCCCAAAACTTCCTTCATGGTTTCAGTCAATATTGATTTGTTCCGTGGACACTTTTCTAAGGCTTTATGCTTAAAAATAGCCCCGATATTTTCGATTGGGTTTATATCTGGGATATTAGCTACTGTTAGTGCTTAAAAACTCCGTAACTCTCTTTTCTTAATGGCAAGGGGTTTTATCGTTCATGAAAACTCCATCTCCGTTAAATTTTGCATTCATAGTTGGAATCATCTGTATCTCAAGGACTGTTAAATGCTGCTTCGCGTTCATTATCCGTTTAACGACGTAGAGTGGGAAGAATCCTTTGGACAATATTGCTGACCAAATCATGGCCCTTACTGGTTGTTTGAGTTGCTGTTGGATACATGAAGGTAAATACTCTCCTTCTTCGGATCTACGAATAGTCCTAGAAATATGTAGGTCTCATGGGAATATGTATTTTCAGAATAATATAAAAAAGAGTGTTTATTTCAATTTTATAGTGCAAGTCAAATATTCATTCGCCCATCTTTTTCTTTATTCAATCATCCTAAAATTCAACCTCTACTTCTTATGTGATCGTCTTGCAAATAGCCCAGATTGAAAAAGTCGACATTTCACTTCCCGCTCCTTATACTTATTGGATATGGTGCGGTCATCTTTAGCTTTCCGCAGCAAAGAGTGGTCCTGGCTGCCTGTTGTTTTCCAGTTGCGATCACATTTTCCTTCCTTTTCTTTTATTAAAACTTGTTGGTAACTCAGCAGTTATTTTTTTTTACAAACTTACTAACAAATGACTGGTTGACTACCGCTTTCTGAGCTATTAACTGCATGCACTTTGGTTACCTTCACGGATATCCTTTGCATTAACACATATTCAATGTTATAACATTCGTCACGTTCACTATTCGAAGTTACAAATGAGATTAAATATCATCGGCTAGGTACTCATCTTTAAATACTGCACAGCAATTAATTAAAGCAATTTATAACTGAAATTAATTAGTAAAACAATAAAAACTCTAAACTGTTACGTTCCCGAAAAAACCATTTAGGTAATAATTACTCCAGGAAAGGGCTTATTTCTAGGAATATAACCTTTTTAATGAAGTACTTCTTCGTAATTGAGGCAACCTTTGTAAACAGCATGCCAATTTAGTAAAAAGTTAGCAGCAGTAATTTTATAAATTATATTAATAAATTTTTTTAAGAGGTCATAATAATTTGGCGACATCTGTATGTACCAATTTAATTTTTTTCATTTTTCACATTTCATTGATAACAGTCAAATTTTTTTCGAAATCGATTGATGATACTTTTTAATAATTTTCTTAGTAATTAGCTGAATGGTTATAATTCGGTCATCCAGAAATAATTAAATAATTATAAATTTTAATTTCATATTAATACCGGTAGAGGAAAAGAGTTATTTACTCACTGTGCTACCTAAAGGGTATTTCCTGTATTTCTTATTTTATTGAGGGTATTTACCTCTTATTGTATTTCCTATTGTATTATAATCCATATTTTATTTATATTTTTCACTAGTTACAGCGATAAAATAGTAAATTTAATATCGAAGCATTTTCATATAAATTTTGAATAAATACACAAATTGCTAGTTTATTGGAAAATTTTTGGTGTTTTACAATTTCCTTTTAAATTCAGTGGATTTTTACTACTTTTGATTAAGGGATTTACAAATTTAAACTATTGCACAGCTAAAATAAATCAATATTTCGAAATATTTTAAAAACAAAACCCGGAACTGTTAAATTATTTTGTAAAATCCAATGACACCATAGTTATTGTCTTTTAAAAGTTACCTAATATATTTAAAATGACTATTATTACAGAATGGGCCTGACATATATTTAAAAAAAAATATATATAAAAGTTGTTAAATAGATCATTCTTACATAAATTTAGTCGTTCTCTCAAAAAACAAAATTCAAGGGGAATCACCGATCGTTTTGAGATGATTTTGATGCCGCCCAGGGGAAGCCCCCTGTTACAACGTCAAAAAGAATCGATGGATGATGGACAATTGCAGCATTAAGTACCATTGATTGTTGATGAGTCAATGAGTCATGCTCAGGTAGTCCCTTGATTACGGACTTTGACTTGTATCGTCATTGTCATCCGTGTGGCCGAAATGCAAATAAAAAGCTTTTACCCATTGATTACAATTCGCGCACGTGTCTCAGCTCAGATACAAAAACAGACGGGGACGTGAGATCAAGAGTCTAACGAAGCTTTGTAGTAAGATGAGAATTTTGCATATTTTATTTACACAAGTCTGACGACATCACACGGTGATGATTAATTAATCAAAAGTTAAGTAGAGTGTGTCTATTCAGCGAGAAATATGTGGTGAGAAAATTTTACGGTAGCTTCTTTTTGATTTGCGATTAGTTGAGCCTGTATAAATAAACTAAAACAATTTTTTATACTACACTAATTTCCATTAGTTTTTCTATTAATTTACAATAATATCATGAGGTGCAAAATCGTAAATCTCTTACACGTGGCATTTTTTATAAGCTTAGATTATACACGTATTAAAATCTAATGAATCGTCATATAGTAAATAATTTTACAAGTTTTGAATGGGAGTTGATCACATTTTTAAAGGCGAGGTCAGACAGTGAACTCATCTTTCTATTTTTTTTTGTTAACTATTTGCTGCTATAATGAGTTTCGTTAAGCTTTATAGATATCTTTTCTACTGTCTAGTCTTCGTCTGCTAGCCATGACTTGCGTTTCCTGCGTTTTCTTTAAAT
Source organism: Philonicus albiceps (assembly GCA_963969385.1). Taxonomy (NCBI): domain Eukaryota; kingdom Metazoa; phylum Arthropoda; class Insecta; order Diptera; family Asilidae; genus Philonicus; species Philonicus albiceps. The sequence continues at coordinate 6,183,270 of OZ017773.1, read as the reverse complement.
TATGTCTATTAAAAGTGGGAAGAACTAAGAAACCAGTTTAAAGAGAAAACGTAATTAATGGGCGAAAAATTTATCTATTTTTATGTTTTGTATAGCTCCAGGTGTTAGACTATCTTGTGTAATTTAATTTTCTATTTTTTTGTTGTTGTTGTATTATACATACGATCTCATAGTTTAGATTTCAAAATTTTTAATCTAGGGGATCTTGCAAATATAAAACAGTAATAAAAAGTAAAATATTAAATGTGTATATGTAAAATAATATTTGAGTAATGGCCTAATAATGATTCATTATAATATTTTGCCGATTTAATTTTTATTATCTAATAAATTTAAAGAGTTTATAAATTCAAATTTTGTTGATAACATCAGTTACACTTTTTATACGATTTCAAACGTAAACATACTCAAAAATGTACAAAACCAAAACAACTTTTCTTATTCAATGAAGAATTTTCTTATTCTTGGTTAATTAATGGTAATAGTTCTAATTGTAATACTTTTAATAAATTAAGGGCAGATTTACAATTCTAAGGTGCCTTTATTATATATAAAAACGTTATAAATGGTGTTTTTTTAAGACCTTGAGAACTTTAAATAATAATGCAAGACAGAAATATTATTGAAATGAATTTTTTATTATTATAATCTGGTAGATAATTTCATGACATTTATTTTTTAAATATGATTTCCGGCATATGTCCGCCGCGGCTACGAGTTACATAGTCCGTTCAATCATTCCAATTTTTCACTACTTTTTCAAATAAATCTGGCCGTATGGCGTCAGTGGTGTTTTGAATATTGGCTTCCAATGCTTCAAGAGTTGCTGGTTTGTCGGCATAAACCAATGACTTAACATGGCCCCATAAAAAATAATCGAGAGGCGTTAAGTCACACGAACGAGGGGCCCAGTTAACAGGACAACTTCTGGAAATGAAGTTGTCACCAAATTGATTTTGCAATAAATTGATGGCTAAGCGCGCCTGTATGGCAAGTTGCGCAAGTCTTGTTGGAACCAAATGTCGTCGATGTTCGAAACAAAAAATCAGTCAGTATGGCTCGATAGCGCTCGCCATTCACCGTAACGACAGCTGCTTCCTCATTTCAAAAGAAATAAGGACCAATGATGCCGCTAGTGTGCAAACCGCACCAAACAGTCAATTTTAATGGATGTAATGGTGGTTCGTTAATGGCATGAGGATTGTTTTCGTTCCATATACGACAATTTTGTTTATTCACGAAGCCATTTAACCAGAAATAAGCTTCATCACTAAACACAATTCTTCGATAAAATTCAGTTTCAAATTAGCCCAATCAGCAAAAATGCGACGTAAACGATGGTCATTTGGCTTTAATTCTTGCACGACCTGTATTTTATAGGCACGTAAGCCAAGATCCTTACGTAAAATTTTCTACGTAGTCGAAGGACAAAGGCCAACAAGTTGAGAACGGCGACGAATCGACATTTCGGCGTCTTCTTCAACACTTCGCGCTACAGCAGAAATATTCTCTTCGGTACACACAATTCTTTGTCTTTTTAATGGTTTTGAATTGAGAAGAGTAAAATTAGTGCGAAAACGATCAATAACCGCACAAATTGCTTGCTCACTAGGCCGATTATGTTGACCGTAAAATGGACGAAGTGCTCCATGAACTTCGCGAACAGATTTATTTTTTTCAAAGTAAATGTCCACAATTTGGAAGCGTTTTTTTGGCGTTAAATGACTCATGATAAATTGTCAAACCTTACTGAACAGAAATATCATCACAGTATAACATTCTGAACTTTCAAACCATACACAACAACCATAGAAAGTTCTCATGCAGATAAAAAAACACCCATTAGAAAACTTAAGGTTTTCTTTTCCTGAATAGAAATTTAAGTATGTTCTAGTGAAGCGGTAATTTTAAAAATTACCCATAATTTGTATCAAATTAAAAAAAACTTTTTGAAAGCATTTCAATTAAAAATATTAGGATTATTATATAAAAATTTGCAATTTTCGATATTTTGAAGAAAACAAAATACGCTGTAGTACTTTTCTTCTATTAAACTTTTGCGGCCGGCTGTCTGCGGGCATTAACGCAAACGTTGGTATCATTCAAAAATAAGATCTACGTTTCATTTAGGGCATGGACGTCTAGCTTTAGTCCACTAGACAACTGCTCTTAAGATTCCCTGCCTAAGCGAACACTTGCAAGTTAAAGTGTCCTGTCCGCAAAGGGCTAATAGTACTTGAATGAAATCAAGATCAAGAATTTTTCTATTTAAAATGGGAATAAAAGATCAAAAAGTACTGATGAAATATAAAAATGCCAATGAACTGAATAACCTCATTCCATAAATTATATGGGGCAAAGTACAATTACCATTTAAAAAACCCCAGTATAACATCCGAAATTTAATCTGTTTCACACTTTCCATTGACGTACTTTTCTACCTTCATTTGTTTTAGGGGGGGAATTTTTAGAATCTAAAATAGTTAACCGCCAAATTGTGTGAACTAAAATGCGGAACTAGAAATTAACTCTAACGTCAGCAGTCATTATTTATTTTGATTTTTTGGAGTAATCCTCTATAAAATATCATGAACAAAAATATTTAATATATTTTACAAAAATGCTAATGATCGCAACAGCGGGTTAAGCTTCTTCTTAATTGGTATAATCAAGTTGTTACGTTTTTTGTACACATCAAATAACTTTTTGTTTTTTCTATGCTTACTTAATTAGCTTACCTGGTGGGGGAGCATTTCATGAGCAAACAAACACTGAAACTAAAAGTAGGTAGTCCCCTTTGGTAGTGCTTTAACCTCATGCTATCAGTAAACAGCTGTTTTCATTATGGAATAAATAGATAACTTATCGAAAATATTTTATATAAAATATTTCAGGATTGTCGAAAGAACGAACCACTTGGGTGAATACAAAATAAATTAGTTAATTGAGAATGGGTCTTGTAGGAGAATCGCATATTACCTAAGTTATATAAAGTTATCTAATAGTAAATAAAAATAATAGTTCCTGATCGAGGAATCACCGTCACCGCAAGAAAAGTGAACGGCTGTCTGTCTAGTAATAAGTAAAATGGCACTTATGCAAAATGAAAAATTTCCACTCGAATGTTATGCGCAATGCAGTTACATGATTTCAAGGTTCAATTAGAACGACATTAGAATCAACAATATAATTTAATGGCTAGAATTGTGGAATCAATGCCAAAGCATTTTCGGAATATACATATTTCATTACAATGAATTAACAATTTAAATATGATTTATTTGTAAATTTAAATACACATTGCTTTCATTGATAAAGTTATCTATGAACCGCATAACTTTTTGATAGCTCCTCAAGAGCGGCCTTTAAATTTTAAAATTACCCAAATTTTAACTCAATTGGCTTTTCCAGAATGTGAGTAATATTTCAATTTGTGTAAAAGCCATACTTATCATATTTTAATAAAAGTAAATGTAGTAGCTTATTATCAAACCATTGGACCATTATTATTTTCTTACTACTAGAGATATACATGTTATCATACTTTAATATCAGCTTTCGAAATTCAAATCATTTAAGAAATTTGTACTTGAAATTTAATAGAAGTTTAAACTTTAGTAATGATACTATATATATTTTCTTTTTACCTCTGATTTAATTTAACTACCTGTTCATTATATACCCTCTAAAAACTGAGCTTAAAATCATACTGAAATTGAGACCAATTTTACATTTATTTCTATAAAGTAATTTATCGTGAATATTAACTGCTATTTTGCCTATTTTTATATTAGACATGAAATTTGGTACTTTAACCCTTTGCGGTGGGGAATGGGGCTAGTCTCAGTTATCAAAGATTTTTTAATAAAATACACAAAGTTCAACGAAAATTGATGTGCTAATTACGAACAACTGATTATAACACTGCGCGTGCGCACACTGATCAGCGATACTCTTCAATTGCATCTTTAAATCAAAATATGTAGGTACTCATTTCACTCTTATTTTTCATTAATTGCCTTTAAATTGAATTATGCATCTGATACGTATTTATAACATTTTAGCAGAAAAATTCATCATGTGTCTGATACGTGATTTTTACTTCAAGCACAGAAAAGAACATTTTAACAATAGCTACTTTCATTTAATTTTTAATTATTTGAGATGCGTGAACCGATCGCCGTGCAGAATCAGTTTCTTTTTTTTTTTTTTATTAAAATGCTTTTCGAAGAATGGTATGCGATGCCGCTGATTTTGATTTCAAATCTCCGTAATTGAGAATTTAAAATAGCGATATTAAAATACTAAAATTTCATTGAAAAATGATATATAGCAAATCTAGACTAGCAACTTTTTGGTACTGAATTTACCTAAAATCTTACGAAAATTGATTATTTCAAACAAAATTATCTGTTTAGAAAATCTGTAATCCTCCCAGTTACAATAAAAAATTTTTAAATTTTACTAGTGGCTTGAAATCGATGCTAAAAGTTTATAGAAAATTATCGAGAACGTGCAATCTTGATATAGTAAAAACTAAGGATGTTTCCAGAAGGTACCTCTATATTTCAGTTATTTAGTTTAATATTACCTGCTTAAAAATTATAAATTAGTAAAAACGTTTCGCTACCAAAATAAACACAGTGGCACTGCAAATTTATTTATTAAATTACTTTAAAATAAGCAGAGTGAATCAGCATGTTCGGTATATACCTAAAAGTCATTATATAGCAGCTATATAAAAATCAAGTTTTTATTACCATAAACCACGGAATCTCTCTGAATCCGGGTAGAATGAACCGTTTAATAAACGTGAGGGCAATACCACAATATTTTTATGATGCAACATCTTCTAAGTATTTTGTAATTTCTTGAGTAATTACATCCGACCGAAAAATCCCATTTCTTTTTCCATAAATTTTCATTTTTAAATTTTCGTAATTCCCAAAAGTGCAAGAACCGACCTCATTACCTTCAAACAGGTAAATTTCAGTCGAACTTCTGCTCAAGCTTATTTACGAGTGTAATTATCTCTAATGAGGTGGTAAACCAAAAGTCGCATCTTTTGTTTAAAATGCCGACCGAAACTTACATATTAACGGAGCTTAGGAGGTAGTTAAATCCATTTCAACAGGTGGTAAATTCGTTTAATTATATTTCTTAAGTCCGTGGCTAATTTATGCCATCAATTGTCTTTCCCCACACGTGCACCGTCATAAGGTTTTGTGATTCAATTCGCGGTGAATTATTCGATTTAACGGAGGCAATTTCTTACGAGAAGTGTAAAAGCTCAGAGCCCGTTTTATCTATCTTCGGTATTATTATTTCTCAGAAAAATTACTCTATCGGAAGTAAGTTGATTTTCTAGCTTTGTAAGTCTACTTCCTATTTTCTTCGAATCGGTGTTTACTCTAGCGCCATTCCCAACAAATGATGGTGATGATGTGTTTAATAAAAAAAAAAATCAAATTAAGTGTGACGAAGAATTTTTCCGGGTATGAACCCCCCTATTTGCAAAAATTTGTAAAGTACGAAGTACTTAATTTCTTGTGAGGATGTAATTCTATGAATATTTCAGCTAAGTAAGAAATGTCCGGTTTTTTCTTTAGTATGCATAATTTCATTCAATATTTTTTCTTGATTCATTTAATTCAATATGCTTTCGGAGGTTTTTTTTTAAAGAAATTCCACTTTTAATGTTGAAGCTGTTGATTTATGGAGTGCATATAGAATCATATCGATGTTATGAAGTTATGTGAAGAGTCATGATGAGTAAGCAATTTTAGTTAGTTTAATGGTGTCCGATTTTTTTCTCGGAATTTATATAGTCGTATTTAGTATGCCTTAAATTTTTATACATTAATATGATGCATCGGGACTGTCTCAGCAAAGAGTCATTTTATAAAATTTCAAAATAAAGATACAATTTGTATCATAGCTTACCGCGATATTCTCTCACATATCGAAAGTAATCTGAAAAGATTTTTATATACATACATATCAAAATTGTTTATGGTTTATGTTTGAACCGGAATAAACTCAAAATCCACTAAACACATTTTGATGCCCTTTCGCTATTATTTAAAGAATATCAAAGAGAAAGGAATGACGAACCCAAGATATATGCCAGCTATTGTAAATATAAAAATTGGTACTTGAGGATATTTGGAAATCCGCTTTTAAAATTGAAAAACTCAAGTTGTCTCAGACAATAAATCGACCAAAATTTTTAAAAATTCAATGAATTTAAGTGAAAAATGGTACTAAGGGTTTTCTGAGATCACCTTATTTTCAAATTTACTATCAAAATTTGCAAATTCAAAATAACGATGACAATTTCTCTAGTTTAACGAATTTAAATCAAATTAAGTACTCTTAGCTCTTTGAGGTAAAATAATTCAAGGTATTTGTTTTTTTTTTTTTTTTTGTATTTTACTGAAACTTGGTGTAAAACTAATTTGGTAGCATTCATTTCAATGCATCAACTAAACAAAATTGTAAATTCAAGATATCAAAATCAAAATGGCAAATGGTGGGAAGTATTTGCGAATAAACTATAAAAATTTTGTAATTTAAATTGTTAATAAATTTATCGACATTGTTGATCAGTGACGAGTTAACTCGTCTTTTCATATCCAACCATTATTAACCCGATGACGAAATAACTCGTCATTGCACTTGCATTACCTATTTGAATTTATGAAACCCAGGGCGATATAGAATATTGCAAAAGATTTGATGATTGTGTTTAGTCGTGTTATAAAAAATATGTAAAAAGTTTTATTTTATTTTATTAAATATAATTAAAGTTTATTATAGTTTGTTTCTTTTAGAATGCTTTACTTCCACAGTCAATTACAGAATAATAGCCGGTGACATGAAGTAGTTTCTGTATAAAATTGTCGCCAAACAATGTTTTAAGATTTGATATATTTAAACTTTATATTTGCAATCTATTTTTCAATATTAAGCAAATTCTCTGAGCTATGTACATATGTTAACCTAATTTACTGAGCTCCAGCGAGCACAGTAAAAGTATGCAGAGGATTACATTTTTAGCTAGTCTACACAGTGTTGTCTTATGATTACAAAGATATTGCAACATAGAATTTCAGTTTCTGAATGGTAAGTCAAGAATATGTTGTCTTTTAAGTCTTCTGGTCTCGTTACTTTCGTCAAGTAGGCAAATGGCTAGAACATTTTTATGGTTACTAAGCCTCTGAAGATAATTCGTGCTGAACTTGTTTATTTCTTCTTTAACTGAAGGGATCTCAAGATCTGTATGTATTTGCTTGTTTGTAACAAACCATGGTGCATTTACTATTTGTCTCAGTGTTTTTTATTGGTATTTTTGTAATATTTCAATATTAGAGTTGCTTGTTGTACCCCATAGTTGGATGCCATAAGTCCAAACCGGCTTGAGGATTGTTTTGTATAGCAATACTTTATTTTCCAAGCTTAATTCAGACTTGAGTCCTAGTAGCTAATGCATCTTTTTGGTCTTTATGTTGAATTGTTGACGTTTTGATTTTATATGTATGTTCTTTCCATGTCAATCTTCTGTCCAAATGCATTCCCAAATATTTGAAACTGTTGCTTTTTGGAATTGGTGCTCCGTTTAATGAGACTACCGGACAGTCTCGTCTTTTTAATGTGAAAGTGACGTGGGTCGACTTACTAGTGTTTACTTTTATATTCCACTTGCTTAACCATGCCTGAATTTTGTCAAGTTCAATTTGAACCATGTTTGAGGCTTCAGCAGCTGTTTCTTGAGAGGATATATAAAAATTTAAAATGAAATTTTCAAATCCAGCATACTAATAAAATTTTTCATGACTCAAAGTAAAAGTCCCGGCTTAAAAAGAAACCCCTGTAAGTTTGTTTGCTTATTGTTTAATTAAAAGTTTGATTCAGTTAAGAGTATACTTAAAATCATATCAATTTAAAAAAATTTAAATTTAATACAATTTATGAGGGTATCCTACAACAGAAATTATTTAAAAGATTAGTTCAAATTTATAACTTTTCTTAATTAGTCCATTTTGGATTAAACTTTAACCTTTTACCTTACGATTAATTCTCGAAGAATAGTACGCATACCAACAATTAAATTTAACCCAATTATATGCGTGGAATGAGAGAGAGAATCATGTGCAACAATAATAATATTTTTATTTTTACAAGTTTAAAGAAATTCATATAGTTTTTAAACATTAAAATAAACTACGGGCGATACTGATCAAATTCGAATTTAGTACAGAACGGTCGGCGAGGCCCGTCATTTCCACTCAAGGGTTTAAAGTGCCCTCCAAAAGTTCAACGAACACTATAAAATTTTATTATTGATTGTATTATAAATTAAAATAAATACGAGAAGATGATCTCAACCAAAGTAAACTAATCTTACGAACATCCGGATTACATAGGTAAATAATGATAAGTAAATAATATTAAAATATGTGTTATTAGAGCATCATAAAACATTCTAAATATTTTTAATTGGTACCCATGAGAAAATATGTCAGCCGAAAAGGTGTAACTGAACCAATTATTAAAAAATTACTACTTAATTCGTAACATGATATGTTTTTACTATTCGTACAATAATTTTTTGTTGTTAATTATTAATTCAACAGACTATGAATTATTCTTACAGTTTCCGTGTGCAGCACGCATGGGTGCGCTAATTTTTGTAAAGATCACACAATAACCGAGTTGAATAAGAGCGCAATAAATAGGAAAAATCCCCCCCAATGAAAAATAATGGACTGGTGAAAAACAGCAATATTTATTTACAAAAGAAATATGAGTAATTTGTTTATGACTTTCATTACACTGAGACTGGTTAATAGGCGCGTGGCAATATATGAAAATAGTATGAGAATGCATTTTAATGCATACATGATTATTTTTAATTTTTCAGTTCTTTATGCTATTTTAGCTAGAATTAAGACTAATTGCTAGTAGAGGCCTATTCTAGAATATTGTTTTTTAATCGATTCAAAAATTAAAATATATTTTAAAGGATGAGATGCTGATGATGATATGATGATATCAATTTTCAAAATATCCCCCTTAATTCATGCATATCTTAAAACTGTTGCAATAGTTAATTACAAAATTGTGTAATTTTAGAATTTTTATAATTGAACATTTTCAACTTTTAGCAATTTCTATGGACATGTGCATAGGTTTTAAAGGTCGTTGATTCTGAATTTATCATTAATATGGTGATCACAAATGTTCAACTGAAATGTCCAAGAAACGTCGAGAGGGAACTATTTTAAAATTTCTGAAAAACACTAAGACAAAAACTTAGAGGAAAAATTATTATATATTATAAAAGCATAAAAGTATTAACAGTGAATCTAGAGATAAGTAGATTAATTTAATTTAGTTAATTAGCTTTGTTTTTTTATTTAGCTTTGTAGCTTGTAATAAGCGAAATGAATAAATAAATAAAATGTATGTCCAATGATGTTTATTTATTACGGGCATTTTAATATTCATTACTATTAAGAGTTTAGAGATAATTATTAAGAAAAAGAAACAAGAAAAAACCTGAAAAAACCTAGGCGAAGAACATTCAATTGCTATGTAAAAGTGCCTCTAACGAATGTTTACGTTAATTCTAATCAGTAAGGTACACATAGACAGTGGTTCGATGTGAATGCAGTGCTCACCGCCTGCTAACAAGACGGAGCTCCTTGTGGGTTCGAGTTCTGAGTATGAATTGGATCACTTTTTGCAATTAAACAAACCAATGCCACAGTGCGCTCTGCTACACCGAAACAAAATGTATTTTTTTCAAATTTGAATTTTTTACGATATATTTTAATAACCATGCTGACAAAAAAACCATCCCCATGTGGTTCGAGTTCTACCGGATGACATCGATGCCTTTCTGTTCTTTTCCAAGTTTTTTATTATTTATTATTAATTTTCAATTCTTTCGTTTTATCTAATTGCCGAAAAATATCCAATTCCTATGTAAAAGTAGGGCTCGTATGATCTCTGATATATTCTGCATGATAATAATATGTAAAGTCCTTAGATGAGCAATGTCTACGTTAATTCTAATCAGTAAGGTACACGAGGATAGTGGTTCGATGTAAATGCAGTGCTCACCGCCTGCTTGTACAAGACGGAGCTCCTCGTGGGTTCGAGTTCTGAGTAGGAATTGGATCATTTTTTTCAATTAAACAAGCCAATTCCACAGTTCCGCAGTGCCAGCGACAAGATTATTTTTACTAACGATTTTAAGACCATAGACTGCTTTCCTCTAATTTATAAGTAAAGAACTTTTTTCTATTCTATTCTATATGCGTTACACGTTTGATTATTTACCCAATTAATACATTTAAATTAATGGTAAAATGTTAAGACGATCTTTATAGTTATCATTCAAATTATGAATTTGCAATAAGAGTACCGTCTTAAACAAATCATTTTCATTTTACTTATTTATTGATTGTACCTTTTAATTATAAGTGTAAAATTATGTAAACTAAAATTTATTAAGCGTAATACCTGTGAACGAGTGTCGTCGGTAGAGTCGTTAGAAGAGTACGTGACAAGCATATAAATTTAAGTAATGCCAATTGAAATCCAACCACAATTACTAATAAATGCAATCTACTGAAATAAATCTTTGGGCCGGTGAGTGCACGTTCCGAGACAGCAGCGGTTGAACTAGCTAATGAAGTGTACATATTTTAAATTTATTGAATAGTCAGATCTTTAAATAAATTTCCCTTAATATGTCGAATGTTTTGTTAACTATTGCTAGTAAAGAATTTAATATTTTTAAAGTTGAGGATAGCTTCTTAGGAAAGCGAGTGTAATTAAATTTATTTAGTTTTGTTTTCTTCAAGAAATATTTATACAATTTCGGAGAAAGGCAATCTGTTTTGTTTACACACACCATAGAGATATACCGGAAGGGTATAAGGTTTACAAGGGTTAATTAAAAGTTATTAAATCTAAAACTGATTTAAAAGCATTTGGTGAATAGTTTCAAAATTCCCCGATTCTATAGAAGCTTTTATCGATTCATGAAAGCATTCCAAAATTAACTTGTTGTAAGTAAGATGAAGCCGTAAGTCTGCCCAGACATTCCTGCAGTTTTCTTTATATCGAACTATAAATCTAGTCCAGGTGTGATAAAATATTTCAATAGGAATTTCCAAAGTTTTATTTTGATTTTAAATTCAAAAGAAAGCAAACTAATTATTAAAGGTAATGAAATATCACTTAAATTTACATTTTCGTGGAAATACCTACGTATTTGAACTGATTGTAGAAATTAATTTTTAAGGTATACTATATATCAATTTTTGAATAAATATTTTTCGTTGTTCGTTTAACCCTTCGAGGCACACATTTTTGTAGTTGATGAATTCTCATGAATTTCCATATACAGGGGTTTTTAAGGTCGTTAAATTCCATTCCGCTATCAGAAAATTGAAAATTTAAATTACGAAATCAATATGCTGAACGTAATATCGAAAAATTACTGGATTTCTGTGAAAACCGGTATATAAGGTTTTTAAGATCGCTGATTACGAACCTACTATTAAATGTATAAAATTCAAAATAACGGAACCAATATGGCATACATAAAAATATTCTTGAATATCTGAATTTGGAATTTTAGGTAGCGACCCTAAATACCATGCCGTAAGAAATTTCAAAAGATAATACCAAAAAACGTCGTCAATAATGAATTTTTGTAAAAAAAACTCATCGCTTTTTTTATGATTGCTTATGTATGAAACTTATATAAATAAATATTTGTGTCTACTAAGATTTTTTTACATGTTATTTTACCAATAAATTAACAGAGAATAGCAAAAAATCAGACCTTAAAGCGTTCACTAGAACTTAAATAGTCAAAACTTAAAAAAATGGTGTTGTTGGCATGGGTAAGAGAGTATACAAATTTCTGGTATATTCTTAAAAGCTGTTGAACTTAACAAAAAAATTATTTCAACAGAAAGTTAGGCCATTTTTCGAAAATTGGCGGTTGTAGTACTTTTGGTATCGATTCTTTAGAACAGAGTAGCAAGTAGGTATCGATTAAAAGTACTCCTATCGATACTCGTTCATAACAGATATATATGTACGAGTATATTCTGAAATTGCAAAACCTTTTTTGCTGATCAAACCATCTCCATTCCATCCCTAAACCTAACTCCTTTTCCTATATGCTAAACTGTGTGCAAACTTCTCTAAGTTCTCTCGATATCGACCCTTTAGTCGCCGCTAAAATCAGTGCATTCGTCGGCGATTTTGACCCTGACCTCGATGCTATAACCGCTCTCACTCACTTTTTCAGGGGGGATTTTTCACAATCCTCCTTCCAAGGACTTTACATCATTCCTATTCACAAGAAAGATTGTAAAAGCGATTTGCCAAATTATCATGCATCCCAAACACTTCGAAAGTCTTATCTATGACTCCATGTCGTTACACTGTAAATCCATTTTGTCCCCTAGTCAACATGGATTCGCCAACACAGACTTTAGCAAACCCTTCTATAAAACCTCTCCTAGGCTTTTATCGCCGGTTTATTTCATGGATTTCTTCCTTCATCGATAACCGTCACTTCAAAGTCCGCACCTCCAAATCTCCCAGATCCTATGATCTCTTCTCTGGCGAATTAATTCTTTCCAATATGGTACACGGGCATTTTGTTACTTATTTAAGAGTAGTATTCAAGCTGTTTGCGCTAGATCTAGTCTGCGCATTAAAAGCCAACCTATTGGAAAAATGGGAAAATATTTTTACACGTTGCTAGTTTGTCCCGGGTGACAATAAAATTTATTTATATATTTATAAGAAGACTTGTGAACATAAAGACCGATAAATAAAACAACTTCGGTTCTGTTTATATGTTAAATGGTAGGAAATCCTGAGAATGTGTCGAAAACTAGCCAAGGTAGTAAACGCAAGGATGTTTTAATGTCTAATCATAACGAATATACGCCGATATCTAAAAAAATAACGAACATAGACAAAGCCGTCGAAAGCAGGCAGAATGCACGCTGATATGCTTCAAATACGTCTGAATGTTAAATTTTTTTGAAGTCCCTAAACTGAAAAATGCATTAAAGTTTTTTCGTCTTCTTGGCGGATTGTAAATGTCTTTAAAGTGTCTGTTTAGAAATGAATTAGATATAAAATAAACTTTTAGGCTATTTTCAGCATTTTTTCCGTCCTAACTATATTTTTGCGATACTTTTTATTTGATACTTAGTAGGTATTGACACCGTACGTGGAGTTTTGACGAGTTACACAGCCTAACGTAGTCTCGGAGCGTTAACCCAGTATAGGGTTTGCTGAGCTTATACCCATCTTCCTATCACAGCCAATACTGCAAAATGGTTCAGCGCCTTGGTACTGAAATAATTAACCTTCTCTAACCAATTCATCAACGATCTCGTTTCCCTCTAACAACGACGAATACGCTCTGAGGGCCACTTTATTATCAAAAAGCATGTTGATGGTAACGCATATCAGTCCTTTTCTTAAGATTAAGCAGGGTATAAGTTTTGATGGTATTGACTTCGGCCTGGAAAACGCTATTGCCAGTTGCCCATTATAATTGAGATCTTAGTGTTGGGTCCATAGACATCAGTACCTGTGACATGTTCTATTTTTCGATCATAAAGTTCAAAATGATACAGACCCTTATGTCTGGGATGTTAATTCTAATAATTTTTTGCAGGGTCTTCAAATAAATTATACCCATTTTTGATTTTGTTAATTTGGTATTGTATTAAAAGAGCTACTGATTATTTAATTTTACAAATTCAAAATATAAGTAAATAAATAAATTATTTTGTACAATTCCAGTCCCTGTTCTTAATATTATAAATTTTTTTTTTTTACTTATAAAAAGCATGTTCTCTTTATGTATGGGCACAAATTACTATCGACGGTTAATCCAAAAATAAATGTCCACCATTTCCCAAAAATACCAGGAATCAGTAGCCATCACCATGTCTAATAAAAATGAAATCCGAGATAACCGTGTCAGTCAAAATATGTATTAACACCTTTTAGATAAACTTTTACAATTTACGATAAAGATGTTTTTATTTATATAAATAAAAAGAAATATTATGCATGAGCGTCAGTCGAGCACGCGGTCGTCAAGTGTTCGAAATCAAAGGTAAGCCAAGGTACTTCCCGATTACTGATTTTTCCTAATCAGCACTCGAATCGCTCGGTGTGTGGTGGATATTTTTTTTCTAATATCATCATTGTCATCATCGTCATCATGATCATCATCAGACTGATAAAAACGGGGGTGTCATCAATAATACAATGTTTGATTTATCTACAGGATCAGAATTATCGATGATAGTGCATCACCACCAATGAACACTTAATTTCGGGGCTTTAGTACGTTTTTGGGACTCTTAATCGCTTCTAATCCAGGTGATAAATTCTCTTTTCCAGGGAATGTTGAGAATAGGGTTTTTGGCGTTTTCGGAGTACGTGGGGTTCTCGGCGTCCCTGGGGTTTTCGTCGCCCCCTTACGAGGAGTTTTCGCTGAGATATTATCCTGAAGATCTTTTATCATCACCTCCTGCTCTTTTATAACTGTCTGTAGTTGAAGAATTTTCTAAAATTATTTAATAATACATTAATAATTAGTACGTTATTAAAATAAAGAATATAAATTTTGTTTACATTTTTTAGATGTGCATTGGCCTCCTTAAGGTTTTCCATATTTTTAAGATTCATTGTTTGATTCTTCAATTCTGTGTATTTCTCCGTTGTATCTCGAGCCAATTTTTCGGCATTTTTTAAAGCCTTATCAGTTTCTTCAATCTAGAGGAAATTAATATAATTTTTAGATCTTCTATTTCTTTTTGAAATTATTTTTCACTTCAAAAACATCTATTCAAATATTTAAAACAGACTTGTTTGAGGGTGTTGAAATATTTGATTGACTTTTGGCCTATAAATGATAACTTTTAATCAATTAGCAAATTGATAATTTCTTATACTCTACGAAAATAAGTTAAAGCATAATTAAAATTATTATATTTAAATTTTAAAACATTTATTAATGAATTTATGGACGCCTGATCCTACCACATACGATGCGTTATTTATTTTTATGTCGATCTTCGTTAGTAAAAATAAATTTGAAATTCTTATTTATATTTTATAAATTAAATCTTTGTACACCTTCTTTGTTTCCCTCTACTTTGTAAATATTTATCAGTTTAACCCATAAAAATGTAAAAACATTTATCTCTGATTCTGTAAGATACCCCCAAAAATAATATCAATTGATTAAGAGCATTTTTATATCTTTTAGTGATAATAAAAACGACGAATTAAGCGCCTGATATGTAAGGTACTATCCGTAAATGACTCTGATAAAATTGTATATCTTGCAAAACGGTGGAGATTTAAATTAAGTTCTAGCAAGAATCTCACGTGGAAGCGATAAGGTATGTACAATACTACTAGATAAAAATATAGACACATTTCAGTAAAGGTAAGTGGCTAATCATGTTTTAATCGATAGCACATAAAATATTGGATGAGAGATGGAGCGTGCATGAATATGAAGGACATCTCCGATAAGACAGCACAAAACATATTTATCGTAGCACTATCAGTCACACTCTTACCATGGGTGCGTATAAAATTAAAAAGATTAGATAATTTAAAATAAATTATAATCGACTTATGATAATTGAACTGGATTAATAAAGTTATCGTACATCTAACACAAATCAAAACAAAATTAAATTTAAAACTCATAGATAATTATTTTATAGGTTTTTCTTTAAACATAGACCACTATTCAATTTTAAATTTCAAATAAATAATAATACAACGTACCTTTTTCTTAAGATTTTCATTTTCGATCGCACTCTCGCTCTCAATTTCAATCATTTCCTGAAGAATATTGTTACGTCTGATCTGTTCGGAGAGTGTTGATTTTAATTTTTTATTTTCTTCAATAATTTTACCAGGATCCAACGACAAGCGGGAAGAATGGTTATCACAGTCACTTTTTAAATCTGTATCGTAATGACCAAGGATATTTTCAATAAGTTGATCAGTATCACAATTTTGTGCATCTGTATCTTTTTCAGCTCGATCAAATTTCTTTACTAAATTCTTTTTACAGTCACTGCTTTGATACTTTTCAAATTGTTCACATTTATACCTCAAAGTCATGTTCTCCAGTTTAATATTTTTATTTTCTTCATGAAGTGTTATAAGTTGTTTATCTTTAGTATCTAACTCTAACCTAGCAAGTTCTATTCCTGTAGCGAATTCATCTAAGAGAGTCTTCATGTCCTTAATATACGTTTCGCGGGATTCATACTTACGTTTCAAGTCTACGTACATTTCAAAATATTTGTCAATGTTTTCTTCAATTTTCTCGTTAAAGAGTTTCCCAATTTTATTTACTGTCTCTAATGTTTCCTCTTCAGAAGTCATTAGTTTCTCAAATATAATCTCTTTTTCTTTCATTTCACGTTCAAGAGCCTGTGAAGAGTTACGCAGAGCAGTAAGGGCTTTTTTATATTCATCCATTTCGTTTCTTAAATTCAACATTTCACTCTCTAAGTTCGTATTTCTTATTTCAAGCTCACGTTTAGAATTGGTGACTGCTTCTAGATCGGTCTTAAGTGCCTCGACATCTGAGTCGGATTTCTTGAGACGTTCCATTAAAATATTCACTGTAGATCTTGTATTGTTTAAAGTTAATTGATAATTATACTTTTCGGTCATTAATCGAGCACATTCCTTCTTTACCTCACTAATCTGAGCCTCTAATTGTTCATTGATCCTCACATAGTAGTCAATACCATTCGTAAGTTTACCTTCAAAAATTTTAATTTTATCTTCACGTTCTCTAAGCATTTCATTCGCACTCTCTAGCAGAGTTCGAAGGTCTTGTTTTTCCAACTCTGAATTTATAATCTCTGCCTCAGCAATTTTCTGGCATTTCTCAATTTCAGCCTTCCACGAAGCCTTCTCTTTTTGAACAGCATCATCAATAGCCATCTCAAGAGCCTGCACTCTCTGCTCATGCTGAATTTCAGCAATTCGAATTTTCTCTTCAGCTATTTCATGGGCTCGTTCAATTTCGTGAGCTTTTTCTTTTTGAAGCATATTCATTTTCTCCTGGTAGTCCCTATTCATTCTCGCCTTCTCCAAAACATGGATTGATTCGAGCTCCTTAATTTTCATCTCATTAATTTCTTTAAGCGTCTCAATTTGCTGCTCATATTTTTTAGTAAGTGAAGCAATTTCTTCTTGACAAGATTCTTTAATTGTGTCACGATGCGAATCCAGGTCAATATCTTTATCAGATAGTTCTTCTTCCAGAGCTTTGATCAGCTCAAGTCTTTTTGATAGTTCATCACTTAATCTGCTCTTTTCGGTTTTTAGTATATCAATCTCTTTTAGCATATTATGACTCTCTGCGGTGTATTGAAGCATGTCTTCTTCAATTTGTTTCTTCAAAATTTGAATTTCTTCAGCAAGTGACATATTTTCTGCAGATAATTTTTCCAAGAGCAATTCCTTTTCGTGGCATTTGTCTTCACTGGCTTGTATAGACAACTTAGTTATGTTAAGCTCTTCAGTCAATTTATCTATCTCTGATTTAAGACTTTCATTTTCTTCAGATAACTTAGTTTTTTCTGCAAGAATTTTATCTCTGTTCTTTTCTACTTCACTGTTTGTTCCAAGCAAGAATTTAATCTCATTCTCATGACTTTGTAAAAGCATTTTTATTTCTTTTTCAAATTCATTGGATTTTTCCTTGAGATAATCTGTTTCTTTTTTTAATTTTTCATTACGGCTCTTTAGTTCATCAACTTCTTTGCTTAAGTCTTCTAAAATTTTCTCCTTTTTTGCCAATTCAGTATTATAATCTCCGAGATTTTTCGCCTCATTTTCCTTAAGTTTCAAAATTTCCAATTTAAGTTCTTCAATATGATTTTTATAATCCTGTAGTACTTCAGTTTTATTTTGAATTTCAACGTGAGCAGCTTCAAGGGCTTCTTTACCTTTTATGATATCTTTTTGGAGCTCCTTTTTAGGAGTAGTATCGTGAGTTTTAAATCTCAAACGTTTTGGTAAAGACGGCTAGTAAAATGTTTATGATAAATTATTTCGAAAAATAATTATTATTTCAAAAAGTTTGTACTTACTGTTCGAAATAGTCGCAGAGATCTTGAACTTTTAACCGATTCTGTATCGGATACTGCCGGAGTAGATGGTGGATTTTTTGGTTCTTTCTCTTTTGTCTCTTTAGTACCATCTTTGACTTCTTTTAAGAATTTCTTTATGTGCTCTTTCCTTTCAGAACATGGGGAATCTGAAACTGAACGATGGAATTCATTAACTAAAATTATTAATAAAACATCTTAGTTATTTTCAGTTACTGAAGATCATATGAAACTTATTGAAAATCTTCAATTTTGTTAGGTTTATAAATTTTCTTCAGTTTTTTCTCTAAAGACTATCGCTTTATGATATATTAAAAAAAACCTTTTTCTCAGCAGGTCTCTGTGCTTCTCAAAAAATAAATTGTTCTTTAAGAAAAATATGTGCTCCAGTTCAATTAAATTAAAATATTTTTGATATTGCTGTCAATTTAGAAAATCTACAAGTAAGTTAGATATAAAACTTTAAAGATTTCCCATTAGAAACTTTCACCCAGGTATAAGCCATAGTTTTATATAGACAAATTATACACTAGACAGTTTCAAAATGGGTTGACGAACTTTGAAGGATTGTTGTTGACAGCGCAAATCAGCAACAGTAGGCCTGTTTAATGAAAAACGTAAGTAAAACCTCACTGTTGATTTGAATTAAATTTTAAAATATTAAAACAGAAAAAAATGAGATTTATCAAAACCAGGGCGCACTAGACGCTCTGTGGCGCACTGGGTTTGCTTTCAAAATTATCATCAAACGCTTTCAGTGCTCCCTGGGGCTTGACTATTTTTTTTAATGGAACAGTTTAAAATTTTGCAAATTAAGGCTCTGAAATATTAGTAAAACCCTAATTTATTTTTAAACGCAATATGTTAAAAAAAGAATAAAAACAGCAAAACTAATTAAAAAAAAAATAAATAAATAAAAGCCCCATTCTTTAAGTAATTCATATCTCAGGGAAGATCCTTCCGAAAATTTTTGAATATATAGTGCATAATTTGCAACGCATTCATTTTCATTAGGTCCTAGTTCCGGTTCCTTTTTAACGCTAGTTCTTCCGTTTGGACCTGCCACACCTACATTTTCTCATTGTTGTCGGTAGAATTGAAAAATGGACATGAGTTCAGGTAGCAACGTTAGATGATATGTCGCAATACTCCACAAAAGATCTATCAAACTCCAGTGATCGAGCCGTAACGTGACATTTCCTGGACCACAAAAGGGCTCTTTTGTTACGAGGACACAAAACCCGTCATATTTCTTTTAAGGTTCTTTTTTTTTTTATAATGGTGTAACCAATTCTTCAACGTTATTCAAAAGAAACAGTCCCCTTCAACAGGATTTTTCTCACAACCAACACACTTCGAACGTATATCCTAGAAAATAAGGACTTTCATTTACGTGTATACAGCAACCAGTTTTATATAGGGCAAGATCGACGAAAAAATACCGTTGTTTACCCTGCGTGATTACTGAATTTAATCCGAAGAAAATTTTCTTGCGACCCTTTACAGTTACCCTGTGAATGGGTCCTTATTATCAGATCCAGGTGCCTTCAATGCTTTTTATTTGTCCAAGGATTGCGCGCCATATTTTAAGGGACACCGGTAGTCGCTGTTGAAAGGGAGGAATTGCGTTGCTTTCACTTTTAATGCGCTCCCTTTAGAATTTCTTTAAAAGAAATTTACATAAAAATACCACTGAATTCTGATACGAAGAATTCTTGAAGGGATATTTCAGGAAATTAATTTTTATGAGAAGATTGTAGGAGGTAACGGTTAGTATTTGTCTAACAGCGGAAAATGTACGAATTTAATTCTTTATGAGATAAAATAAACGAGATTTTAAAGCATTTCACTTTACAAAATAATAAAATGAGGTACTTTAAAAACATAAGATGAAAAACAAGAATGTAATCCTGTTAATCGGATAGTTTTGAGATTTAGGGTTGTTATGACTACATATCTATTTTGCGTTTAATTAAATACAAGTAAAGATCCCAAGTTTGATAAAACTTTATTAAAACTCAGTTAAAAGTATAGAGAACATCTTTTTAAAATTTCAACAAGTTCAATAGAGCAAAAACATAGAATAGTTTTATGAACACTATAAAAATAAAACACAATAGGTAAATATATTCCTATTAAAGATTTATAAAAATTTTATCTTTTTACACAGCTGTATGAAGATGTGACAATAAGAAAGGTGTTCAGTGTGAAAACTTTTAGTAAAATTGCCGAATTCGAAGATCTCTTTGAAAATAAGTGATATTTTTGTTGTATCGTATCCAATTACTTCACAAAAGTTTCTAAAGATCGTATGCCTATTACCTTTCTCGCCCCAATAAAATAACCGCCACAATTTGCAAATCAAGAAATTTAATTTAGGTTTTTTCGACTTCTCTCAATCTTTAAAATCTTCGGTGCCGTTTGAATTCTTTGATAATTTCCGCTCAAAGGTAGAAAATTAAAACTTGAATAAAAAAAAACAATAAAATATGATTTAACTGAGTTACCCTCCTTTATATGGAAAGTTCCACCTTGACCGTCTCATAAATTTTCTGCAGACTATAACCGAAAGATTCCCCCTGACGCAAGTACTTCATTTATAGAAGACGAAAACCAACAAGATGGTAAATAACGCCTATGTGGTCCGAGTTTTAATTTAAGTTGAAAGAAAAAGGGAGCGCAGAGGGAGGCTTTTAACCGGCACACGATGATCAACAGGAGCCTTCTGCAGCCAAAGAGTATATTTTTTCTCTTTTTTCTTCTTTTTTTTTTGCAATTGTTATAATCTTCACATGACAAAACAAGGTACAAAGGAAGCATTCAAGTCGCTTAAGCAGACGGTCTTAAGCAGATGTCTTCTAGTTGAGGCTATACCACAATCAGAAAGCAGTTGCCGACTTAAACGTCCAATAGATCGTTAAGTCTGATCACTAACGAAACGAATCTCTGGGGGTTAATTAAAAATCATTATTTCCTCCTATCTTATAATAGTCTTAAGACGACCTTTAGTGATCTGCTTAGAAATCCTTTTCTTTTCTCAATTTTATGAAAGAACCTCCCGCCTAAGGGTATTATGTCGAACGGTGTGGGATGAATAATTAATTATCACCTTAGAACGACACTGGCAGACGGAAAGTGTAACGAAATGTAAATAGCCGGGAAGCAGATGTATCGGAACCTTTCGTATAATATCGTGGACAAATAAAGACGTCCGCCAAGACCCTCCCCATCTTCTTCTCAAATATTTGTAAGGGATTAGCAAGATATTACTGCGGTTTTATTGACTCATCCTTTGAGTGATTTATTGCTCGGTTATTGGAATGTCAACGATTTGCTTAGTGGATGTACATTTCTTCGAAAAGATCAGTTGATCTTATGTAGCATTTAAGACAAAATATAAAATCATCTTAAGTAGGTTTTTCCATTTATCTTTTTTGTATGGTTTTTGTGGAATTGTTGTCTTATTTCTTAAAAGCGTCATTTGAATTAACGTTCATATTATAAAAGATAAATTGCCTGAATATATAATCTTTATATCTCCGCTTTGGGTAAAGAGGTTGCAAGCACAAATCAGACTTCTAAACAGGATAAATCCAAGAAATATTACCAAAAATCACTAAAGACTATGGAATATTGCGAACTATTTTCAAAACTAAGTGATAGAAGTGATAGAATGTACATATTATTTAATTTTTAAGAGAAAACTATATGCCAAATCTTCTTAATAAAATTCAAAAGCTTATGTGATATTATTAAAGAATTAAAAGCAATTTGAGGCAAGCAATTTATATCTATGATATTTTAATTAATATTACGAAAGACTACTACTACTCTATATATAATCTAAACTGTAATATTATGTATGAATTAATATTACTAGCAATATAATTTTAAGAACTCCAATTTAACATTTAATAAAAAAATATATCAAGTAGCATAAGACAAAGAAACTTATTTGTAAGTATTAAAGAGGACAAGCACTCATTTGTTAAATTCATATTTTTAAAATAAAATTAAATGAATAAAGATAATAATCCTATTAATATTATATTATATGAGTAATTATTTGTTAATCAATAGCAGTATCATTATTATCGGAACTCTTTTACGAAAACGGTCAAAAATAGGTTTTGAAATAAATGTCATATAATAACTACTTAACTGATTTGATGCAATTCAATTTAAATAAACTTTTGTATAGTAAAAATATATAGAAAATACTTTGAAAGGAAAACTTATGAATTCGAATTCTACAAAACACCAACAATAAAGAAATAATATCTGTTCAAAAAACAATATTTTATAGCTTCATATATTTGATATTTTATTTATTTTTATCCTGATACCTTAAGTAATACCAGAAGAGTAATAAATAGTTTTTATCGATATACTCGAGCAGGATTCTATATACAATAGATGGAAATATTATTAATTTATTGATGATTTACGAACAAATGAAATAGCTTGCCCAGCAATAAATCTTTTCTACATTGAATCATTTTGCTAATCACTTTGTGCTGTTCAAATTTAAGTACAAACAAGGGGATTTCTGTAATTTGATGATAAATTTTATTATCTACTTCCGATAGAAAGTGTATTTCTCTGTAATAAATTTCACCCCGGGGATTTCACATTTATTTCTCTTCCTTTCAGGATGCATTTCATTTAATTATTACTTCCGGCTTTGATACTTTTTATGTGGGAATTAAAAGGGTAAAATTTTACAAACTTCTTATCGTAATCATAAAGTGGTTTTGTATAATGCTAGTTAAAATTGATCACTGTACTAAAAATAAGTTTTGTGTAGATTGTAAACATTCAATATATTTTTAACGGAATAAATAATGTATTTCAGTTATCCTATTGTTGTGATTTTAAGAAATATTCAAATAAACGTTAAAATATTAATTTCAATTTTAAATTATCTTCCCGCCAAATGCAACCAATGAAATGAATGTAATTATCCCTCTGTTGGAATTCTTTGATAACTAAATGTTCTTTGCAAAGAAAATAGCAAAAACAAATTCTTTTGAGAGTGTGACGTGTAAAATTTCCGGATTGCTTCTTAAATTTCATTTTTATTTGTCTTTCTACAGAGTGAGCCATGGAAAATAAACAGAAGGTAACTTCAAAAAATATTGCCTATGTCCTGCCCGCAATGAGTTTTGAGGATTGTTCGTCGGAGACATTTTCCAATAATAATTTGGCAAATGAGATGAATTTTGAAAAAGAATTGCTAGCAATGAAAAGAGTTATTAAGGCAGAGTGCAGTAAACTGATAGAGGACTTTGATAAAAAACAGAAGGAGATTTTAGAAGAAGACCGTCGGACTGGTGAGAGGCTTAAGACGATTTAGATTAGGAAATCTCACGATCATGAAAAATATTTTTCTTATTTTTAGGTTTGCTAGTTGAAACAGCATTGACAGAGATCGAAAAAATTTTTGCGGAGGAAACAACACTTTTCAGGGAAGTGAAACAAGCTGCGAAGGAGTGCAGTGAAACCTATTTGAATTACATCGTTAAGTCAAATAATTTCCTGGCGACAAACAAGGAAAACAAGAGAAAATTGGGGCAATTAATTGGCACCTTATCTCCTGAAGAAGAGGAACCGCCAGCCCGTAAAGGAAGAAATTTGTAACAAGTTTTGTTTTAATAAATACAAAAAAAAATACAAAATTTTTCAATGCAAGATAATTTTGAGAAAAATACGACTAAAATGTTCCTTGATTTTTGCGATTGTTTACTTAAAAATGTACTCCAATTTGTAAAATTAAGACTCGATTTAGGTCATAATCATATCGCTTTTAAACTAAAAGTTTAATCCTCAAATCAAATCTTACCTGGTATTTCGTTAAACCTTTTAAGTTTTGCTTTAGAAAAGGACATCGTCATAAATTTTAACCTTAAATTTAACTCAAAAAAAAAAAAATATATATAAAACACGAACAAAACTGGGTAACTATAACTTTCGTTAGGCAAACTTAAATAGCAAACAAAAATCTCTTGATAAAAAAAAATTACTTAAAAACACAAAAAAAATAAATATAAAATTGTATAAAAATTCAACTGGACCGTTCCCGGGAACAGCTACCGAACCAAAATATATGTGTAACGTAACGAGCCCTAACTGAAACTGCCTTCTCGGTCATGCGCAACATTCTCAACCCTCCGCTCAAACAGGTATTCATCGGAGCGCGTCAATTTTTGAATCAGTCCTTTCGTTTCCCCTAAGTAAGGGAAGGGCCCTTAGGAAATGAGCGCCGTTAAGAAGTTCTTCTTGAAAATGGAAAGACGAAGAGGAGCACAAGGCGAGGACGTACGATGCAACACAAGAGCGCAATGCGCCTTTACTTTACCTTCAATTTACCTGAAGGGGAAGAGCAGCTGCTCACGGTGGTTGACGTTATTCATAATTATTTAAGACCGAAGGTGAACTAAGTCGAATTCTAAGTCTCGAACGTTTTGGCGGGCTCACCGACACACGCACGAAGATTTCCGTTCATCAACCTTTCAGGCACTCTAGCCGGATATAATAAAAAAAACGTTTTGGTAGAATTCTCCCCCCTCCGCCTTAACTTTTACATAAAATAAAAATTAAATCGTTGACTGCCCCAGATCTTGCACTAAATCAATACGTTCCTAACAATTTTGCATCCTAAAGCATTTCTTTAGAAAATTACCATCTCGGTTTTTCTTTTTAATCTGAAGTAAAACTGCTTTACTTTTTAAATGTAGTTCATATATAACTTCAAGGTCCTATCTGTGGTCTAGAGAGACGGGCATTACTACAAAAAGATTGTTAAAATTAAATTACAAAAAAATTATTTCTTTTACATTATAAGAAGAAATAATTTAATATATGAAAGAACAATGAATATCTATATAATCCAGCTGTAATCATAAATGATAATAATATTATACAATAATTTTCATTAATAAATTTTTAATATAAAGAGTAATGTGACTGTTTTGTCGCGACATGGGATTTTTTACAGATTCGCATTATTGGATGTATAATAACTTTTTCTTTTTAACTTGTTTTTAGTACCGCTCTTATGCTCAAATAAGGAAAAAGTACAAATAGGGGTTAGATTCCGAAAAATTACTAGAAACAATTTTTTTTTTTTAATTCATAAAAGCAACTTTTTATATTAAAATTATTTACATATGCACAAAATGAAAATATTTTCCAACCTGCTAATTTTTATTTTCGCTCAATAAAAGCTACATAGATAAATAACTACAAAACAATAATAATAATAAAAAAAAACGAATTAACTAAATTAAATTAACCTACTTAATGACTCGTTAAGGGGGACGTGGAGACAGAATGGTTGATTGGAGGGTTGGGTTGGGCAAGTATAGGGCAAGCTTAAGGGAAGTTTTGGTGAGATGGAAATCGAAAGTGACAGAATTTGTTAATCATCCGTAGGGTTCGAAGTGACCATAGTTAGTACGATGACTTTTAAGGCGAAAAGCAGGGATAGATCTAACGTTGGGGTTAGTGTTAAGAGATATCCTGCGAAGAAGGTCAGGGCAATCAAAGGAAAAGACGCTAAATGGATCTAACTATTTTCATATTAATATTATTATTTAGATTTTTAAATACATACCATACGAGTATATAAAAATTCAACCAGCGTATGTTTGTGCTTGCAAAACGCGAAAAGTAGTCGGTTGATTTACTTGAAATGTTGATACAATGTTGTATTCGAATACGCGAGTGTTTTTTTTATATACCTACTACTAGTACTACTACTACCTGTACATATTACGTTGCATTACTATATATAGGCAATTAGTTTCAACTAATAAAAAAAATAAGTCAATCAACTGACTACTTTTTGAGTTTTGCGAACGCAAACATAAATACGCTGAATTTTTATATACCTATATATAGAGGACCTTTACATTAATAAATTGGTGATTTAGAAATCTACTAATACCATTTGGAAATTCAAAGTGGCGTCCGTTGATTTATAATTCAACGTATTTTAATGTGAATTGGATATAATTTGTTAATACTAATTTCGTGTTTATTATAAATTTGTAAATTCAATATGACGGATAAAGGTTGCCTTACAATTTGAAAAGTACTAAAAGTATTTTTCGGGAGCTATTCAAGAATTTTCAATTAAAATTTCGAAATTTAAAATGGAAAACATAATACTCGTATGGTGAGCCTATTTCTTGATTCCTAATTGAAAAATTTACTACATATTATAAAGCAAAATGCTTTGTCGCGTCTATTTATCTTTCCGTGATTTTTTCTACTGAATAGACTTTATTTCAGTTTTATAATTACATAGATAAATTGATTCACAAGGAAGGTATAATTAATGAATGTTTTTCGTAAATTAACCGATTTATAACGATAAATTTCAGTGAGGTCGAAACAAAAGCAATCATCAATGAGGTAATTTGCGCATGCACTAAAGAATTGGTATTACGAGCAAAGCCGGGGACGAACAAGCTAGAATAATATAAAAACTAAAAAAAACATCAAAATTACTAGCGTAATATAGCTAACGATAAATTTTGAATTTTATAAATCCCAACATTGAATTCTTAATCAGTAAGTGAATTTATAATTTTTATATAAATAATGTATTTGTGTATAACTGACTGACTTAAATACTTATTTTATATATGGTATATGTGTATTAATTGTCGCTTAAATTTATTAAAATGGACACGTTAGAATATCGACGAAATGCCTCCAATACTGTTTTTGTCACGTATTGTTTAAAAAGACTTATTTATTCTCCTTTCTTGCTTGCATCATTTAAAATACCTTTTCCTTTTTAATCGTTGACGAACCGTGAATTCTTCAGGGTTTTTTTATCGCTGCGGACTAACTACGGATGAACCAATTGCACCTACATATATTTCGTGTTTTCAATAATAATTATAATTTTATCGTCTTTAATCTTTTAAATAAGTCTACTAGGGTGCATATTAAGTAGTGCCTGTTTGCTTCTCAATTTTTCATATGTATGTATAAGAAAATATCAACTGTTTGGTGATATTGAATAAATAAAGAATAATTAATATCGTAAAAATGTGCATAATTTCAAATTTTCTATTCGTATTCGAGTGCACATTTTAATTTTTAAAAAAGTATAAAATTTATATAATATCGAATTAATAACCCCTGGATTTTATAAATTTCAAGTAATAATTATGTAATTATCACTAAACAATTATTTATTGTTTTTCAATAGTCACTTTTCCGTTTATTTATTAAATTTTATAGAAAACCATCATCGAAAATTCTAATGTTGTATTTCATTATTTATTTTTGTTTGCTTAACTATTTTGGTATTTTAAAGGTTTTTAATAGGGCAAACAGTTTCAGAATAACTGTAAATATATATTCCACCCCAAGGGCCATCTATGTGTTCATAAAAGCACCACACGACGACAATCAAAATTTGCCCAGTGTGGTGCATTTCTACAATATCCACAAAACAAGAATTGATTTGTTATGGCTGTGGATATCACTTGGAATTGTAAAAATTTAAATTTGTTATTAAATATATTTTATGAATAAAGCTTAATTTTCGCTTATAAAATCAACTGAAATTCTACTAAAAACCAGCCATTCAGCAGAATGTTGCGTTGATTATTGCAACAAATGTTTACAGTGTTATAAGAGTAATACCAGCCGATGTTGCGGCTTCACGTTTTTAATGTTTTCTCCCTTAGGCCTGTCTGGCCAGGAAACTGAGCAAAAAGCCGGCTAGAAGGCCGTCGTCGTTCGCCCGAAGAAAAACTGGTCGGAGGAGCACCCACAAGTGCGACAAAAAGCCGGCCAAGGAGCTATAGGTTATGTTATACCGCCTGGCAGCGACCGTCGAGACAAGACGAGATGGGGTACTGGGGGTGCTGCGCTACAAATATGCGTTCGGCAAAAGCTCTCGTCTCAGCAGCGGCAGTAGACGGGCCTACTCCTCCTCTGACTCCGGGGAGCGAGCGTTTCGACCGGTGCTATACTGAGCAGAAGAGCACTCGACGAAAGATTTTCCCAAGTTTTCACCGGTGGCCCGTGCTCTATTCGAGACAGTCGTATTCGATTGCATTCATTCCGAACGTCTACGTCTCCTCACACTCGTCTTATGTCGCGACGTGTTATGTAAAACGGGGCTTGTAATTTTTCCACTTTATATTACCTCAGAATCATCTTAAATCGATGGGACTTCTTTTCGCTTCCGGACGAGTATAGAGCGAGTTGTTGCGATTGTTGAAACGGCCGCGACACCACCACCTAGAAAAAAAGGAGCCACTTTATTGTGCCCACACCCCCCGAAGGAGACTGTTGTTTAACACATTTTTGTAAAAGATTTTTTTTTTTTTTGTTTTTGTCCAGAGTGCTGTAATAAAAAAAAAAAAAAATGAATTTTGTATTAATTCAAACGAACGAAACGCGTGGTCGCAAATCACATCCGGTGGTGTCGCTGGAGTCTGACTTCCAGTAGGAATGCGGCCGGTGATCTCGAACCTGCTGCTGCTGTTGGACAATGTGGAGGAGCCCCGTCCGGAAATCTGTCCTCACCCGCTGCGGTAACGAAAAGGCGCTCTCGCCCCATTGCCGGCCTTAAATCGATATTATGGGACTTTGCCTACTGTTTTTGTGCAAGTGGAAGACTTCTTGACTGTTTTATTTTATTTATTTTTTGTTTTTCTCTCTATTGAGTAAATTTTGTGTTAAATTCAGTTACTATGCCGCTGTAAGGCTCGGACAATTGCCCGAATTGTGTTTTTTTTTTTTTTTTGGATATCCTGCGAAGGTGTGACTGTGCTGTAGCCTCGTGTAATTTACTTAACTTCTATAACAAGGAAAGATTCGAAAAAAAGTTTTTTTTGTGTGATCTCTAGATTAGACGATACCAAAATCTCGCTCCGAGGAGCCCTTGAAGTCTGTCTCATTTGTGCATGTAACGCCCAAATTTCAATCTTTGGCTGTAGAGTAGAAATTTGAATTTTTGGAAAAAGTAGAGAGCAGTTATATAACTCAGTGTATTTTGTGTAAAGCAGTTTCTGGAAGTATTCTTGCTTTTTTTGTTTTTACGTGCGTCTACTTGCCAAGGCATTCTTCTTTTGCGGTGGTCCGCAGGAGCAAGGCACCTTTCCGATTTCCATCGAGCCGGCCATGCCGAAAAAGTCAATAGGTGACTGAACCTCGACGACTGCATGCTCCTGTCAGATGATTTTAACCGAATCCGATTGCACAATCGAGCGTACGAAATTAATTTTAGAAATCGCCAAAAGTCTAAATTTACGCTTCTTCGGCTGAGGCCCATCAGCGCGTCGTCGCCTTTTACACCCGAAAGTCGTTCAAAAACCACGTGAAAAGAAAAGAAAAGAAAAAAAAAAGTTACTGTTATGCAATTCTCAAGTGAGCCAAATCATCGGAGGATCCCCCGCGAGCAGTGAGACTGTGCCGGGCATTAACTCATGCCCCGTGGAAATTAGCGTGCAACAGGAATTTTTACGCTTTTCAAAATCACTTTCTTTGACCGATCATGCCGCATGCAACTCACCTCTAAGACCGTTATTTAATCCAGTGCTCCTCCTCACGTCTTAATTTTTTTTTTTTTGTGTTCGTTACGTCGTTACCACACCGGTGGTGTTGCCCGATTGCCATCGGGAGGGGGAAAATCGAATCGCTCAATCGGTTTTCAAGAAATTGTTCTGCGATTCTTTGCAATTTGGCGATTTAAAAAGGAAATATTGTTTTTTTTTTTTTTTTTTGCTATTATTTTCTTTTTGTTAACGAGGAAGATTTTGTGAAATAATAAAATCGAAAAGGCGACATCATCAACACCGGACCCTATGGGAAAGAAAAGCACCAAACGGAGGACTCGATGGCGCACCCTCTCAATAACCGATTCAGGCGACGAAGCGGCCGCTGTTTCGCCGGAGAACAATCGCAACAGCTCCGAAGTCGTAACCGCCGTCAGTCACAACAACACCGGAGAAGGTAATTTTTTTAGATTCCGAAATTCCAAATGTTCCAAATTTATTATAAATAAATACAAAAAAAAAAATACAAAAACTGCAAGTTCCTTGCTAAATTTAGACCCATAAAATTGAAGTCGCCCGCTAGGAACTTTTTGTTTTGCGTACGTTCCCAGCCGATACCCGTCCAATCGGTTGAGTGACGTTTCAAAAATAAAATTGTAACGGAAAAATAAAGCGTGAAGGAATTTTTGGCGATTCATCAGCGGTTGGAATTTTAATAGAAATGTCTGTCAAGTCCCTTGAAATTGAAAATAAAACTTAAAAAGAATTCTCGGGTCACGGTAAAGGGAATTGGAGCCAAAGAGTTTTTAATGTTTTGCAAATTTTCCGTTATTTATATTTATTTTTGTTATATTGGCAGCGTTTTTGTTAATTGAGATTTGAATTGATAAAATCCAGGATTTCTTAAAATATTTCTTGTAATTGTTTTTTTTTAGATATTTTCATATTTCAAAACATAATTAAATTTAAAATATTTCTAGTCGAAATCGTATTAGGGTAAGTACATCAGTAGATGACCACCTGCATCTTTACTTGATATTAAAATAACAATTTAATACCACCACAATAATTTGTGGTGTTTTTTAATAAATACCTTTTCGATTTTTACATTTGGAATAAAAATTTGCCAGCCTACCAAAATTCAGTAGCCGGCTAAATGTGAATCAGTATCCGACCTGAACAAATTTCATATAAAATTATCCTCCGCAAAATGTTTAATGGGACAAAAATAAGAAAAACATGTCAATAAAATTAACAAAAATATATTTCACAAAAAAACAAAATAAATAAATAAAAGTCAAGCGGCTGGCTGGCAAAACACAGTACAGTTTACCTCTGTCCATGACTCATATATTATGGGGACGAAGCTGAGGTAGACTAGTCCAAAAATTGAATTGGTCGGTATTTCGATCCGGAACACCATTTCATAAGTGTGGCTTGGCTTGGTGTTCCTGCCACAGACGCCACAATCGTGCGGATCGAAAGGCATTCACCCCCACCCAAATTGGCTAGATTAAAACTCTATGCATGAAGTATAAGCTAAGGTAAAATTTGTGGAAATGTTTTTATTCAATGGAAAAACAAAATCACATAATACCTATATAATTTTAAAATAAATACCTCTTCAAGGTAAGTCTTTTAGTTTTTTATACGTACATGTCCTTATTTGTATACATAATATAAAATGCATGTAAAGAAAAAATATATATACATACAAAATCTTAATATTAATTCTGAAATTCTACACAATCGTTACAAAAATGGTAATTTTATGGTAACAGTTGGCAAGATAGAGTGAAGAGCACTAAAAATGCTATCACCTAGGGTAGGACATTAATTACAGTCAATGTTTTTCAGATCGTCCTTTTCCCTATCGCTTATTAAAATGTCGTTAAATACCTCATCGTATGATTCGTCGTCTTTTGTTTTTTCTTTGAATATTATAACTCTTTTTTTTTATCCTCCCTTTATATTTTCTTCTTTCAGTATTCAATTTCTTTAGCATTTTTTTCGTTTTTAGCGTATATATGGCTCTCCAAAATTGCGAAGAAATAGCACGTTTCGAAGTTTTTATTCATTTTTGAAGCGGACTCTGGCTCTATTGGAAAAATATGTTTTAATAAATAGCTACTCAAATATTTTTAGTTAGAGTAAAGGTAATCTTTTAAAACCATTATATTTCGTTCTTCTATTTAGTTTTAAATCAATTCATAAGACAAGATGTGTTTTTGAAAACCTGTTCACTAACAAACAGAACTGAGCTGATTTTGTACTCATAAAGAACTAGTGAAATATTATGGAATGTCCGACTACAGACACAAATTAAAGATTTTGTACGTATATTAAAAATATATCAATAGGTTTTTAGAATTTTGTTCTATTTTCTTGTTTTATCCACTTACAATAAAAAGTGACCGGATACTGACACATGGCCTCGGTACTGGCACACTTACTCTAAATATTTATTTTTCTACAATTTTTCACATCATACAATTTTACTTTATGTTTATATTCGGGTGAAAAACAATAGTCTAGTCTATGCTCGCGATTTTCTGCGGAAAATATCAAATATATTAGCTATATTTTGTTGTTTTGAAATACATATTTAATTATTATAGTTTAGAAAATCTACAACTTTTCCTCAATTTGCTCAAAATGTAGATTTTCTCACAAATATAGTCCAGGCGTGAGATTTAAATATTGAAACAAATACCCTCAGATCATATATCTTTGAATATCATTTCATTTTGATAATTGGCCCTCTCGAAAAGACAAGGGTGGGTGAAAATAGTCAAATCGTTCATATCACGTAAATCGAACTCTGTCGCATTTCCTTTGAAAACGTTCATAAAATTGGAAAATCATAGGGATTTTTGAAGTCGCTGATTTCAAAATTACTGCTTAATTTTGGAAACCTAAAATTACAGGTATGACTCTAAGGATTGCCATTAGAATAAATACACATTGGCTTTTTGAACTGTTTATTTTATATTTCTTACGGACAGGTAAAAATTGGAGTAGTGCCAAAAATGTTTCAAACTTAAAGGTTTTTCATTTCTTTGCTGGATGCACTTTACACGCGAATTTTATTTAATATTTTAAAACTTCTCAATTTTCAAATATGTTAGTCTACTGGTAAAATCGGAATTACGTTATTAATTAAGTATTTATGTATATGAACTTAATGATGATTATATTTATTTATTTAACTCCCCAGCACGAGCATCGGTATAGATTTAATACAGATGATTTCTTTAAGAAGGTAAAATTAATGATTTTTAATGGAAAATCGTGGAGAATCGAAATTCAAATGAAAATGTTCATCCTAAACAATATGCAGCATCTATTTTAAGTTGTTTAGAATGCAATTGTTTAAAGATCGTGTTCTTAAGCTGATTTTTCATTAACAAATTTTATTTTTTCCCCATAGAATTGGAAGATTTTTATAAGACTATTTCCGTAGATTACGAAATCGTAAATGAAAATGTTACAACACATCACGTTTTCGAGAAAAATTGAAGTAAGAAATACAGAAAGCATTTTTAAAAAATCATTCAAAAGTAAAAGTTGATTAGAGAAGTTTATAACGTAGCTTAAATGAAAGTCTGAATCTTAATCTAGAAATATTGAATACAACTTTTCCTTACAGACCTTTTTATACATCTTGACTAACAAGTTTTTCATGAGTGTACGCTTGCTATCTATTTTATGAAATATTTCGTAATGTTGCGTTTTTATATAATAAGTTAAGATTTCATCTATAATTTAATTAACATTATAAGCTCCTAGATCAAGGAGCGTTGTTTTTTAATGATTGCACATTTTTTGAAATCGTATTCTAACTCGAAAACGTGATATGGAGAAGTATTTTCTAAATAAATCAAAAATTCTATAGAAATGTTTTGCTAATCCTTTGGAGAAAGAGTTGTTCTCGGCCAGTGTATTGAAAATTATTATAGAGACTTTTAAGCTTTTCTTATTTTTATGCAATAGAGAAGAAAAATCTAATTAAGTCTAGTTTAAGCTGATCTTATCTGGATTAATGTGGCCAGTTTGGGAAGACGTACTGAGTTCAGTCGATGATATATGCTCTAGTTTTCTGTGGTCAGTTAAATAATTCCAGATCGTATGGCAATTAATTAAACACAAAATAGAAGATTATAAAAATAATAAATGTATTTGTGCTAGATCAGAACGCATCAAACGTTTCTAACAGCTTAATAAAATTTATTTTAAAATATTTGCCAGGATTAAAATTTTTAGAAAAATAAAGAAAAATTTGTCAAACAAATTCAAAAATGTTTTCACTTCTGTCGGACTCTATGAAATTTGTTACATAAAATGATGGAACAGAATACCGGAGAGTTGATTAATTGTATATTTTTTTTTTGTGTATCTTCTGTCCCCTGCTGTGTGTAGCTTTAGCGTATAGCGCCTGGTAAATTTAAATTGATAGGGAAAATAATGTGCTTAACTTCAAAGCGCCAGGCTCTTCTCGAAGAATCCATTCGTCCATCGCAAGATGTTTGTCAATTGTTCTTACATCTAAATATACCAAAAGTAAGTTCATTGCCTGGCGCGTTCCCCTTCGACCTTTATCGATCAAATACATTAATAAACAGCCGCTCGATATATCCAACTAGAGCTAATTCTAATTTTCTTGCAATAATTTTCGTCAGCTGTCGTTGAGCTTTTACCTAATCGTCTTAAATACATAAGAATAAAAAATAATAAATCATTAGTCACGTCAGTCTATGTATATGCAACTGTTTCTATCGTTATATGTTCAAATGCCGGTAGGTTACATAACGTTCAAAAATTCCTAACGAAAAATGGGGGAGGGGTTTTCTTTTCCCTTTCCCAGTAAATATAGGGTGGGTTGCGCATGGATAACCCAAAGCCGGCTTTTCGGAGAGAGTACGGCCGGTCTATTCTCGTCGAAAAGCACGTGCATCTTCTGTGACATCAGAAAACTTAACGTAGGCGCACGGAATCACGAGTTTTTCCGAGGGGTGCGTGAGGGGCCCCAATCCAAATCATGATGCAGGGGATGAAGACGAAGACGAAGATGAAAACGAAGAATTTCATAAAGTTGCGAAACGAATGAATCTATTGCGCAGGCGGTACCTGAAATTGCACAAGTCACTATGACGGCAATTACATCAATTATTTGCAATATGAGAGTGAAATTGTGTAAACTTCGTTATCCTCGATAAACACACGTTTTTCTAGTACTGTCACTTAAATTCAGCACGTTTTAGTTTCACATAAAGAAATAAAAATAAATTTTTCGGCTTTCATTTCATCGATGAAAATATGCTCGACTTTAGGCGAGAAACAGACCTATACTATGCTGAAGGTGTTAATTCTCTAGGCATAGTGTCACAGCCGGTCTTTTAATTAGAAAGTCATTCTTGGCCGTTAGCCAGATTAGACTCTATTTTCAAGTCAAATCCGATTTCTGAGCACATTTCGGGCTTTATTGCTCCTAATGACAATAAATAAAATCGTTTCGGAATTTGCGAACTAAATAGTCACGTGAAAACAACAATTCAATAAAGCCGGCTCTATGTATTTAAATTTTTAACATTGTACGATAGGCGAGATAAAAATACTCCTTCTATATTTGAGGGTATTTATTTTTCAACAATTGAAAAGATACATCACATGCCATAATAAACTAAGAGTCATGAGAGATTTCGTATAAGACTTTAAATACAAAAATGAAATATTTATTTAGATTAAGACCTGCACTGGAATTTTGTCATTCGCTTTCATATAAAAATGAGAAAAGAGATACAATGACGAAAAATATGTATAATAATAATCCGCAGGGATTTTAGGTAGTATTTGTGTTTCATTTTCTTTTATTTAAATTAAATATGAAGTTCCTCGAGGTATAATTTTCTACCCACTCTTGCTATCTTTAAAAATTCCTTATTTTTTTTTAGATGCGAAAACACATAAACATTTTATGATTTGTAGAAGTTTTGTGAGTTCAATGTGCACATAAATTAATTAAACTAGACACCTATAAACATATGTATGTACATTGTATTATTTCAAGATGTCTTACTAAATAGAAATAAGTTTAAATACAAAGTTATTAGAAATGTTTAAAAATATGCACTTGTTATTACCATCAGACAAATACTGTACAGTTTCACAAAATACAAAATTATGGGAGCCATCTGTTTATAATTATTTTTATCATAAACAGAAGTGACGAACATTTATTGTAATTTGTACATACAATTTAACCAAAAATATATTTTTAAATTACATCATAAATTCTAGAACAATTTTATTATTTTCGACTTTTGAATTCTTCACTGAAGAAGTAATTTTTGAATAACATAGAGCTTTTCAAAACTCTGTTGCAAAGCAGATAAGTTAGTACTATTGAGGAAATTTCTTCTAGATGAAATTCAAAAGCACTTAATTTATAAATTGATAAGGAATAAAGTTTGGAAAAAGATACGTTATTAGACCAAAATCATAGAAGATTGGTCTTAAAGAAATTGTTGGAAAATTCGGTCATAGTTCTTAGGTGATGTCCATTTATTTGCGTAATGATGCCAAGCAATAAAAGACTGACTATTCGCAATGAAAGAACTATTTGTAGAGCAACAAACAACTCTAGTAGATGTTGCAATCAATTTCGTTCACATTGTTCTGTAAAAGAATTTCGGCTAACCGTTTAGAGTTTAGAAAGTACTCCGGGTAGTAATTTAAAAAAAAAACATTTTTGTGGCTTATTCAGAAAAAAAAGAAATTTAATCTTGAGAGTGTAGATTAATTCTACCGATATTGGAGCGATCTGAGGAAGATATCGCAAAAATAGAATTATCATGAGATTAGACACTTCCAATACTAAACCTTGAAATCCTGAAAGTTAATTTATCCCTACTCGAGTGAGTAGAAAGGACTAAATCAGAGTCCCTCGCAGTAGTTTGATCAAAATCAAAATAAAATTAATTTACGAGTAGAGATTTTTTGGTAGGGTTTCAAGCTAATGCAATTAAATTTTTAAGGTAGTAAGCATACCATTCTCTTTAATATCTAAACGATATCAAGGTTTTAATTCGGAGATTTTATGCTTTCCACTATCCTTTCAACATAGAGAGAAAAATTATTCAAAGTGG
Source organism: Philonicus albiceps (assembly GCA_963969385.1). NCBI lineage: Eukaryota > Metazoa > Arthropoda > Insecta > Diptera > Asilidae > Philonicus > Philonicus albiceps. Next base: position 6,146,376 of record OZ017773.1, on the reverse strand, counting down.
AAAGTACTTGTTAAGGCTAAAGGAAATCAAATGAATTATTACAAAAATAAATAAAGAATCGTTTCATTACTTTAACAAATAGATTTATAATTTTGCAACAATAGAAAAAATTTCCTTTCTCATAGTGGATTTATAAATTAGCAACAAATGAAAAATCATATAAAAGTAAATTAATTTTTTAATACTTTTCGTTTAAGTGTTTTAATTTCAATAATAAGAACCTGATTTTAATGATTACAAAAGTCCATGTTTGTGTTTATCAACCCTAATTTTATTAAAACAAAAAAAAAGACACTAACGTATAATCACAGCAAATTTTTATAGCATAAATTCAAAAACACGCGTAATGATAAGAAGTTTTCTGAATTACATTAAAATATGTGAGATTTTCGTCTCCACGTTTTTACGTCACATGAAAGACACTGTTGACCTAGCAATAAAATTATCACGAGCCTCTTCTCCTCAACATCGTCTTTATGTAGTACGAATAAGTGATAAGAAACTGAAAATAGTATGGATTAGTAGTCTTAAATTCGTTTCGTGTTTAATGTCGTGATAACATGTTCAAGGCAGTAAATAACGGCTGATCTAAATTAAATCGGTCAACTAAGACCCCCATGGATTTAGGTTCGCACATGGTGAACTGTACTCAAAGCGCTAATTAATCGCTGTTTCTGAGAGGAGGTACCATCGATGCGATGTTAAAAAAACGAAGACGTTTAGTCAAGACATGAGCTGTTCACATTAGCAACCAGGTGAGACACGTCTTGTTTGTATCTTCCGTGTGGGCACGCATTATCACTTTGTATCATGCTACATCTATTTCAAGATACCAAAAACCCTGAAGAGCAAACATGCGAAGCCCCGGATTCAGTTGCCACCAATTATCAAACGTAAACCGTATCTTTTGCCGGGCACATGTGCTATCTTTTTCTGTACTGAATAGGTAAAACACTTATGAACCACTTGGAATTTTTCAACGTGTATACTCCTCGAAATTTGATACACTTCACTAATGTGCTACAGTTTTTATACCAACTTCTGTGGGAACCAAGTTTGCATGGAAGCATTTTCGATATCTTGTAACATGTGCAACATACCATATGTATGCTGAGTAAAAATATTTTTGAATATTTCGATTTTTATAGTACATCAATTTTGTCATCATTATATCATCGAACTTAGACATACAACATAACTTTACAGTATAAATTTATTTAAACACTACTGTTTATTTAAACAACTCATCAAAAAATTAACGATAGAAATCAGGAATTAAAGCAATTAAAGATATTAATTAACCGCCTCGAGGAACGTGCTTTCGGAATGAGGTAGACGGTGTATAGAATTTTCACGTTATACTTTCGGGTAGAGGTATGAAGTCTATTTTTATGCGGTTTGTTTGCTGTTTTAGACACTTAGCCTTGAATTTGGTTCGCATCTCATGTGCAGATATATTTAGTTTCCCTTACCACATAGTGCAATATGACCTTTGATTTTATCATTATTGTGTTTGACGCAAAACTAGTTATATTATGCCAAAAAAACTTTTTTTTTTTTTTTGTGAAAAAGAGGAACAAAAAGCTTATGATCGACATTAAGGTTGTACATAGATCTTGAACTTCGGTCATACGGGGTGAGTTTCTGTAATTTTCACTCAACGAACATTGAAGGGTTTATTCCAATACCAAAAAATAGATAGATACTAATTTAAAATTATTTCCCTAAACTGTGTAAATTGTATTCTTTATTTATCTTAGATTGTTTTGTTCAACAGAATATTCTGAAAAAAAAATAACCTTCGTTTGAAGAAGATGAAGTGCAAAATATTTAATAAATAAACCTATCGTAAAAGAAATAATAAATTATCCTTGGACTTTCATTTTGGTGAGACTTGAGTAAATTTTAGTATAAAAAAATCACCATACAAAATTTATCAAACTCTAGAACCGAATCTAAATTTATTCAATACTCTCATATATATGCAAAATAAAGAAATGAAGGTCAATGCGAAAATTACCTTACTCAAAAGCTTATAAATTTAAAGTTACCATCGTTCAGCACCGATAAGCATTTAACTTATCAATTTATTAATCCAAAGAGGTGAAATGAAAATCGTGTTTCCCATAGATAAAGAAATAGAGATAGTGATAAGATAATTATTTTTCGTTCTCTAAGCATATCTACATAATTTTTATATTAAATTAATGGGGAAACAAAAAAACCTTAAAAGTCGCAGTTAATTTGGATTGTTTAAAAATTGGAGTATATTAAGCTATAGTTTATAATTTGAGTTTACTGCAGTGGAATTATTACCCCAACTTATATGAATCGATTCTTTTAATAACTCTAAACGTAGTTGCACAATAATAAGAAATGCCATTTAAATTGCTGGGAACTATTTTGGATAGATTGAAATAAATTACAACATTTATTCAATTTTCCTCTGCTTTTTTAGAATAACTATTAAAATATCAGTTTGTGAGTTTAATTTCTATTTTATTTATTTTACCATATAATCGCTTTGTAACACTTGATTCCTTCCTTTATGTAGTCATGATATAGGTTAGGTTAGGTCGGTGTGACTGCCTAGAAAGGTACACTTAGACCAGTTTTGGCCCATTATGTTACTACATAGCGTAGGAGACCATGGTTATGTGTGAGATTCGAATCCACAGCCTCTGGGACAGTAGGACGCAAAGATCATCAAATACAAGATGTTACACTCGTGATGTATTTTCTTATATTTTTTCGACCTTGGTCCCGTTAGCCTACCGTCCTTGGAGATTTTGCTAAAAGTAGGTAGTAATAAAGGGCTTACGTGTGAGAGAAAGACAAAAATTTATGGGGAGGCAGAACGAAAATTAAAACCACGTTTCACCACCCAGAGCAGCGCACACGCTCTAACACTTTGTCCCGCCTTTAATAATACACAGTAAAAAAAAGGTAAACAGCGCGCATACGTATATATGCTCTGTGTGTGCTGCCTGTCTCTTCTCCATTCCCGATTCAGAATTTTCCTATGTCAGACAGCTTTGCGCTTAGACGGCATTTTACACTATGCATGCAGAGGCACACAGGGCAACAGAGACTTTGTCCCGCCTTTAAAAATGCATGATAAAAAAACGCTGCACATTATTGTCAGCACACTGTATGTGCTGTAGATCAGAATATTTGGCTGCCTGCTATTATCTCTTTCCTTCTTATTGAAATTTAAATAAGGCATGGGAGCCAGTAGTTCTTTGCTACTTTATCTAGCTATCTGGGGAAAATTTTCCCCAGGCACTTATAGAAATTGCGTATGGGTTAGAGCTTTGGGCTTGTATAGAGAGTGTCACATCTTGTACTTGATGATCTTTGGATAGGACGGTGCGATAAAAACTGAACTATCAGAGGCCCCCTAGTTGTGATATATTTTTTGCAATTTTAATTTATATCTGAATTTTGTTTTTACATAACAAGACCTTGTTTGAATTTTGTATGAAAGAATATATTTCATATGACTTCCGATATGAATTTTGTTTTCCTGGTTTTCATTTTTACCGAAATTACATGCAATCACCAATCTTTTTCTGGTATATTAAGAAATTGAAGAAGATTGATTTTTTTAATACAAAATTTCTTTACAAAAGTCCTTGTTATGAATTCAACGTTAGATTTTTAAAATTAGCGGGTATAAAATGCATATTAATTTTATGGGCCATGTGGGCTCGTGGTTTTGAATTTATAAAATTTTGGCGCGAATACTTAATCAACAAACCAATATCGCTTATATTATTAATTTTCGTAAAATATAAATAGCTGCAAATTAAACATTTTCCATTTGGAATTTTGTTAAACAAATGTGAAATTTATAATCAGCGAATTAAAGAAACGTGTACCCTGTACCCTGTAATTATTATACAAAATATTTAAAGGAAATCAAAATTTATAAGCAACTAGACGAATTCACTGTTGTATCGTATGTTACAGATGAATTGCATTTGCTAAATTTAAATGTATCCGTAGCACTGGTTATGTCTGTTCTATTCTATTTTGATCTTTATACTTAACTCTAACACTACTTTAAATAAGAAATACTTTTTCAACATCAGCTAAAATTGAAGAGTGTTAAAACTTGCAAAATTATTTTCACGATTTTATCTTATCTTGCTATATATAGGTAGCCTTGTTATATCAATAAAAGAGAACCAATAAAAATCTAACATTTCATCAGATTCAAATGTTTTATACCTTTCGTATTATCCAATTAGATTGCATGTTATAATTTTAAATATATTCCATCTATTAACGATCAATCGTTGACCTTATAAAATTGTTATTAAATAAAGTATTTTTTTTTTTGGTTTAGTTTCTTTCTGAGAAACTAATCTAGTTTAAATAGTAGTAAAACTAGTCTAGTTTTTATATAGCAGCAAAAAATACTTGCCCTGAGATACTTATCGATCAGATTAACGAGGTTGTTGATAAGCTGCTATCAATGGTCTATCAAAGAATTACTTGTATTTCTTAATAATACTATCAAATTTGTTTACTTACATGTAATATTGCTTGTAATTTATATTTTTTATGATTTAGATATGTTTTAGATATGGCCTAGCTAAGAATTTTTTTTGTATTAATTCAATTTTCGAAATACTTTCGTTTTATAAAATAAGAGAGTACTCTAGAAATAAAGTTGTACGGAAAGGGTAAGACTTAATTCATATGCGAATAATTAAGATACGCATGGCACTCTCAAAAGCATGTTACGAAACTCCTTTTCATTCTTATGCTGAATGAATGAATTTAAAAAAAAAAAAAAAGTTCTAAATTTTCTCTCTAACGAACCGAAACTTGGATCGGTGTGTGCTTGTCGAAAATAGATTTAGTCAAAGTGATTTGAATTCTACTACTTTGTGTGAAGTGACATCTTCTCAAGATGCCAACAGAAGTCATATGCTTTTGCATTTGTACTGCTGTCTACCCTCGGAGACCTCCATTTATCACTAAGTGTCGTTGTATATTCTTGAGCGAAACTGGTCTAATTTTAACCTTTAACAAAAAAAAAAAAAAAAATGAAATAAATAAATAAATTTCCTCCCTCTGTTCTAATGTTGTAGGCCTTTAGGTATTACATAAATTCGAGAGAAAAAAAAATTTTATTTTAAGCGTGTCTCGGTTCTTTTTAAATGAATTCATCTATGACAACGCATTCCCCTCATTTGTCTTCGAACGTGCCCAATTACATTCGGTATGAATAGTTAACAAGTTATTATTTTTGAAATATTTTCACATATTTCATCCACAGGAGATGCGACAACTTTTCTAGGTATATTTAGCCATAGTGTCGGATAATTCTAGTTCTAGAGATGTTCCCCACTCTCTCTTTCTTTACTAGAGTGGGGGAAGGACTGTTTAATTTTACAGAAATAAATAAATTATAACTTATAGATTTATTATTATTATATGATTTTTTAAATAGAGAGTATTGTAAGATAGTTTTTTTTATAATAATTCGAATTTTAAGTCCATCCATAAACGAATTGCAATTTCATCCATAGACGAATTTTAAGAAAATCCAATTTATAATAATATAAACTGTTATAAGTTATTATATAATAAGATCAGCATTCCCTGAACAGAAATATGCTTGAAATTATCGAAAAAAAAAAACAGTTTTTATATTATTTTTGTAGTCATCAGACGTGTGCAAAGCTAATTCTCTCTCATCTTGAACAAAAATAATATAAAATGAGTTCATATCTATAAAAATTGTTTTGTAAAAATTTAATTAACTTTATAAAACAAATTTAATATTCTAACATGTCCACTGTTTTATTTTAAAATAAATATTTAAAAATATTCCGGTAGAAATTATTTGCGCAATCGATGACCCTGAATTAAATAGTTAAATTTTAAGAAATTTATCATGATAACTGATAACCTGCTGGGGAACGGAAGTTTTTCGCCTTTCTCTGCAAATAAAGCACGGTGTCTATATAACTCTGATATCGATTTTATTTTATCTTTAAATAAATATTTAACGAGATATATACACATGTGAATCATTCTTAGTAGGAATAGATATTTAAAAATATTGCCAATAACAATTTTTTATTATCATTGCGCTTTCGAGCATGTGATTGATCTTACTAACGTTTTTAGAATTTGAATTATCTTATGAAATATGAGATGAATTATAACATTTATTATACAGGGTATTTCATATAACGTGAGATTAAAGATCTGACCAAAACAAACAAAAAATTACATGGTAAGGTGAGCCATCTCAACCGTTTAGCAGTTACAGGGTGATTCATAAAATGGAATTTTCCATGGTATGCACATCACTTTTTTTATTTTTATATTTTAATCTACTCAACGTAGCGACATCGCACTTACACTAAAAATCGACTATCCCTATATCCTTTCTAAAAATTCTAACAATGTTGACCTATCTTCTACCACTGCAGGTACACTTACTTTCGAAACTGGAAAAAATGTTTCTAATTTTCTTAAAATTTAGGTTTTATCCACATTTTCTCCGAAATGTTTTAGGATTTATACATCTATTGATTTATTATTGACGAATTACCCATCTTATTACTTTTGCAAAAAGGTACAAGGTACGTAGAGAAAAAGTATACAAATTTATTCGTGAAGAACCTAAGTTATATCTTTCGTCCTACCTATTTGGGAATACGGTATATGAAAAAACACGTGTACTCAAAAATATTAATATTAGTTAGTTAGTTAGTTATTAAAGCAAATACTATAACTTTTCTAAAGTGTTTAAATCGAAAATATAATCTTTATGCAACTTAGAAATAGTAGAATAGTATTATTTAATATCATAACAGCAATCTAGATTTCAATTTTAGACCTTCTAGTGGTTAAACCTTAAAGTCTATCTTATCCTTTCTAGGAGAACCTTGAGAAAACTGTTTAAACAATGTGATCTTTATACTTGGACTTCGATAAACCCAAGTAGAAAAGATTAATACAGCGCTCTATTTAATCTTTAAAGTCAATTTTTACATTCGAACAGATTTATAAGCTAAATTTATAAGGTTAAAATAAATACAGTGATAGACATTTGTTTTCATAATTGGTTACGAGATATAACTGATAGGAATTGTTTTAGATTTAAAATATGGCAAGTTGCGTAAAATCAGAATTCCTAAAAATTGATGTTATTTACTGTATGGAACGGTAATTTAATATTTATTCAGACATTTTTAAAATATTAAAATTGTTAATAATTACTTTAAAATTTGCGTAAAAATAAGAAACTCAGGAACTGAAAACCTTATTTCAAAAATTGTTTGAAATCGTTTGAATTTCCAGAATGCAAATCTTTTAAAAGGTAAAATCCATTAACATCAAAATAAATTAAAATTTTGGTCATATAAAATTTAAACTCATCCTACGTAGAGTTTTTAAATTACGACCAATTTTCAGCATATCACAAAGTTCAAACTTCATCAAATATCTTTAATTTTCACTCTTTTTCAACATGACATTGCTTTTCTAAATGTAATTTTATATTACAGATAAGGCAGGAATGAACTAATTGATAAATACTTCTTATCAAAAACAAACGGCTCGTTAATTCTAATGTTACTTTTCATTATGACATTCAAGTCAATTACTTAAACGAGCGTAGAATCATTCAAAATGTTCCATTAAATTGACCGCCGAGATGTGCATGCTCAAAAGACTCTGTGCAAATTCTGTTCACCTATTCCTGAGAATGCAGTATAATCTTAGGGTCATAATCTTGACAATTTGTTTATTTTTTTTTTTTTTTTTTAATATTTTTGAAAGCATTAGCAACGGCAGTCGGTATTCACATTTGAGCTTATAAGACCAGCAAGGTTGTTTAATATTTTTAGAACTTATTAGAACAAGTAGGAATAAATTATGAATTAATTCAACTTTTCTTATGCAATTTGAACTGCATATGGAGCTCCAGAAGGGGGCATTAAGAATTATATTCATCGATTGATATATGCGAGAAGTTGCAGACGGAGAACATTATTTACGCTCTAAATTATAATGACGTCGCAATCATGTTTCGTGCTGTAATCTTGTTAGCATGTCTGCAAGTGATGAGCTTCTTCGATGTACTCGTACATATGTTAGTAAGCACATATGTCGTATATGAATAGTAATTTAGCCTTGCATGATATGAAAATATGAGATTTGTTTTTATTTACTAAATATCCCTAACTAGTTAGCTAAATATGCTTCTTGAGTATTTGTCATAAACAGATTTATTACGTTTTCAAAAAAACAGATTACATAATCATACTAATTTTATGTTTTATTATTTATATTTATTTATTTTCACTATAATGCAAACTACAAAAATATAATTTTTCTATTAGAAATTTATTGTTTATACCTAGGAAAAACCCAAAATTTGATATATGACATTGAAAATTTCGGAGAATAGCTGCATATGTAGCATATTTGAAACTAGCTAAGTCATGTTAAGTATTATAAATAGAAATCACGTGTCAAAGATGCTGTATCTAGTCGAATCAGTTTAACCCTTGGAGTCCCGCAGGAGTCAATGTTAGAACCTGTATTCTTTCTATTATATGAATGTGGCCATATAGTTCTGAAGAATTTCAAAATGATCTGACATTTATAAAACCTCCGCTCTTTTATAAAAGTTTGTCAAATAGAAGTTCAAAGTTGGCACAAAATCATATAGGCCCAAAATTATATTAAAAGTTCTCTTAGGCATTACACTTTGGCTGCTTAAAAGTATATTATAAAAAATATATTAATATTAATGTGCGATTAAGAAAATTTCCAATACATAACTATTTTTAAAAAAGAATATTTACTATACTATTATTTTATATAATTTTTAAAATATACCATATGCAACTAGTTTCAACTAGTTTTAAAATCTCACTATAAAAACTTTCAAAAAATTCAAAAATATCTTAAAATGGGAATTATTAAAGCCGGATGTATCTACTTTTCTATTAAAAATATACTTAATATTTATCTATTAAGGAATTAATTTTAATGTTAATTTTTCAAAGTTCAAAAGTAAATATAAGTTATACGATTTTCAAAATTGAGAATTCATTCATATGCCAATGTGAGTAAGAGGTTCCAATTTTCTTAAGAAAGTTTTTCTAGCTTTAACATACATTTTTTATTAAATGATAGTAGATTATGAGTTCACCTAAATAATGATTTTAAAATTAAAATTTGAAATTTAGAAAATTAAAAAGATTTATTTTCATGGTTTTCTAAAATATTTTTGTTTGTTATAATTGTAAATTACTCGATTAATAGAAAGCTTTTGACGACGCTTCAAGAATATTTTCCGTGCACCTGGAAACTTTCCATTCTAAAAATAAAATTCCGAAGCAAAAGCCATTGTACTTTCGTCTGGCCAAAGATTAAAATTCTTATCTTTGAAAACATGCAGATTTTACAACAAACTCCAGAAATTATTACATCTCTTACAAATTAACCAATTTTCTATAGAACCGGAAACGTATTTACCTTTTCCAAGTCTCCCGTTGGGCCTATTTTAGAAATGTTGAAATATTCTTACCTTTCTCAATAGAAATGTTTGATATCGTAGTCCTAGGTCTTGTTTGATTAATTTAAAAAAATACTCGTATACCAAACAATCCGAGCAATGTGAATGACTTAAATAAATCTAATCAAATTGGCATTAGTCTGGCAGATTGGTCTTCTCTGAAAGAAAAATGTTTATCACCATTACTTGCAACAATTTTATAAGGAAGCGATTTCAGCTTCATTGGACTGTTTTATCAGTTCACTCAGAGGTGGACTTTATGATTCAGTTATTCTTTAGCCGTTGCTTAGTTTTTGGATGGTTAATTTTTTGTTAGACCGCAATATTTGTATATTTGTTGAAATCTAAGTTTAAATTTTCAAACTATTCTTAGTGAATGATCAAAACTATAGAATTATTTATTTCTATACTTTCAGTTTCATCGAAAGATGACACATACAGACACCCTAATACCTCGTACTTAAGGCGAAAGCCACTTTATGATTCCTCAGCAAATATAAGAAGTGGATATTCGAGGAGTTATTATAAACAGCAAAGTGGGGGTTTTTCATCGCGTACTCCATACTATCGTCGATCGTTTCAAAATGGTGCTTCCAGATTTTTTAACTATCGAAACGGTGCACAAAATAATTATCGATCAGGTGATGGAAACAACAAAGAGTATAATCAGGCGAGACCAATCATAAATGAAGGTAAGAATCACCAGAATGTAGCCTAGAACGATAGTACAACTTCATTTGAATAATTTTTTTAGAGGAATATACTCGTATAACGACTCCTCGACAAGATGTGATTTTCAAAAAAGGATACCTCTCACAACCAAGGAAATATTTATCTTCTACAGATACTAACACGACCTCATCAGCTGCGGCCAGTGTTGTATCAACAGAAGAGTCTATTTCCGCCGCAAGTGTACCTTCACTAAGTCCGGAGCAGTGTTCATCATACGCAGAATCAATTGATCCCGAGCAGGCCTTCATGTACAGCTACTTTGATCAAAATGGCGTTTTTTACTTTAATCGTAAGATTTTACAATGTTTTTTTTTTTGTGGCTTTTATATTCAATTTTTGCTTATATTATGCGTGTTTACAGCATATCTGCCTAACGGATTTGACCAATACGCAGGTCAAATGTTTATGTTGCCTTATAGCTATCAGCCTTATAACGTATATCCTTCAGACGTAAATAGTCCTCCACAAAGCACTGATATTGAAGAAAATCCAACCTCGACTGACTCAAATGAGGTACGTATCCCTCATACGAGTATTAATTAATTTTATCTTGTTTTTTTTATTTAATTTAGTTTAAATTTAATATGCTCTTTCTATAAAATTTTATTAACCTCTTAAAATTCTTGAAAATTACTATATATTAATATTATTCATGTTATTTAACTAAAATAACATTTATAATATACCTTTTTTTACGTTATTTTTATTAATATTAAATTAATCTTAAGGAGGATTTGATTTCCCCGGATATCTGGGTGAAGAGTGCTCAACCTAAAATTGAATGGGCTTGCCTCTACAAAGATTCTGCCGACCTTAAAATAAAAGAGCCTAAGCCTTAGAAGATTAATGATTAATTTAATTAAAGGCCCGTTCATATTATCATGCTGTAATCATTTCCAGTTCGTAGCATTTACGGGGCAGAATTTAAGCTTAAGTTTAAGTTTTCATATTATCATAAAACGAGCCTTCCAACACAAGGCGTAATTATATTTTTTAAATGATGGAAGTCATAAATGTTCCGATTTTTTGTTTTGTTAATACACTTTAAAGCGTTTTAAAATCGGAACAATTATGATCAAATAGGCGACGACATTTTCGATTTTAAAACACTTTAAAGCATTTTAAAATCGAGCCAAAAAAATATGTAATCAAATTGGGGACGTCAAAATAAATTACTTGGTGTTTTGAATTAATACACTCAAATTTACAGTGATAATAAAGATATTAACCAGTTAACTGTTTTTGACGAATATACTCGTCATTGATAAATGGTAATATTTTGTTTATTTTAAAAAGGGGCCTAACCAGCTGACTGGCTAATACGAATTAAAGGTTTTATGTTCATAGTTTCCTCATAAATAGAAAATAGGTATTTAAGAATAGCGTTTTTGTCTTAAGGTCGATCCTTTAAAATTTAGAGTTATGAATGAGTTATTGAATATATGGTGAACATATAGTGTCAACGGCATCAGAGTCGTTCCTATGCAGTACGTACGAAATATTCCGATAATCGCTGATGGAGGTTGAGAGTACTGGATCGTGTTGTACAGTACACGATACTTTTAATATGAATACTCTCATTTAAACTTTACTAAAGAATATTTGCCGGAACGGAAACGATTAATGCATAAAAATATGAACTGGTCTTAAATATGATTAGAAAATAAATATAAACATTTGAATTGTAATTGCAGAATTTAAGTGATAATAAAGAGACACATACACAAGGAACGACTCCAGAGTCACAAATTGACTGTGATGAAAAAACAGATCCTCCGCAATCCGAAGAGTCTACTGTAACTACTGAAAATACCGAAAAATCTAATGAGGATGTTGCATCACATACAGAGCAAAATGTAAATAGAAGCTTAAACCTTTTTTGTTTTTTTTTTTTTAAAATAACTAATTTTAAAATTGCTAACACTTTAGGAAATTACAACGAACCAAATGGAAAATTTTTATAATTATGGTTACCATCAATTTTACCCACAAGTGTTTTTCCCCTACATGTACGGACAGCAATTTATGCCGATGATTGGTTTGTAATTCTAAACAATTAAAATAAAATATATAATTATAAGTTTGTTAATTTATTAATTTAGAAAATGATCATGAACCTTATACCGAGTATTGCAATGAAACTGATGAAAGAGGAGCAACGTTTAAAAATAGAAGAAAGATGCGGCCGCAAGACGATGGTAATTCAACTGGGGTAAGTAATTTTAACATTATTCTTTGAATAAATAATTTACAAATATTTAATAAGTAAGCAGAACTGTATTATCATATATAAAATTGAATTCATTTACAATTCGGCAGTAAATTTTATACTAAAAAAATTCATGGGTATGAATAATTGTGTTAATATTTGTATTTGATTTTTGGCCGGTATCACGATATAAAAATTTAGTTTTAATACTTTTCCAATTTTTTATTTCAATTCACTTTAAATGTTGTTAGAACAATAAAAAATTATCACATCCGAAGTGCTGTTAAAATGCACGCAATATGCTCACAAGCAAGTGCTTTTAAAGTTAGCCATAAAATTTGCATAACCAACATGGATTTGCATGGTATCTCAGCCACATGTTTTATGGTGGTTTACGTGGTTTGATTTATTTAGAAAAATTATTTAAAAAGTCGACACAAGGTGAGTCTGCGTAGTCTCGACGAACTGGATAAATTATTTTCAATAAATCATTGTCAGGACGGTAAACAGAAATAAGCGTGCATATTGCTGGCTTCAAATGATAATGTAATAGTGATTTATAACCTCCTTGAGATTTGATCATGAGTTACTGCATAGATTTTAAGAATAATTTTATAATGAACATTTTCCATTTGCTGTGATTTATTGAAAATCTTCTCTATGAGTTGTACGCAAACATGTATTTGTTTGTAAAAAGGGTACCCAGCTATTTAAATACCTCACATAAAATAAGTCATTTATTGTGAAAGTGGGGTATTTTTAAAAATATTAACTTGCCCTCTTTCAAAATAAAATAAAGGGCCGCTCAGTAATTACATAAGTCTTTTAAGGGAACGGGGAAAGGCAAAAGAGGAGGCCAAAGATAATCCTCTTTTTTCATTTATTTTATTTTGTAATATGTTGAAAAGACACAATTTTAAATGTTGAAAATATCGAATCGTTTTTTAAATTTGTAAATTTGGATTTCGTCGCCCTTCCTCAAACTTTCCTATGCGACATGTAAATAATGCGTAGAATTGAAAAACATATTTTACATCGAAACAACATTGTTTGTAATTTGTTCGTGTTAAATTTATAGAAGTTATAAGTTCGTGTATGGATAATTTCTTCCTTTGCAGTAAATCTTAAAACAATATCCAATATTACTACACTTGCGAGCAAGGAAATCACCATCCTATTAATTTTTCAAAGCAAAACTTTGTAATAAAGTTGCTCCTTAGAATTAATAAAAATATTAGCTCTGTAAGAACTATAGTTAAGTATGCTGTCAATTTTTAAATGTAATTACCTTTAATCAATTATTTATTTATTAATGATTATTACCTAAAGGTTACAACAACAGATTGCTCTGAAGAAGACTACAGTGATAAAGAAAATATTTCAGACAACGTAGAAATCATTCATACCGATAAAAATACAACAGTTACTGTCCCAGAAAATTCGGAAAGTACAGAGGTAAATGCCATGTTATTAATACTAATATTAGAAAATAATAATTAACATTATTTCCAGGAAATTAAGAAAGTTATCTTTAACGCGGATGTTAAAGAATTTATTCCCCGACAGTCAAAACCCCACTTAAATGTGAATGTTAAAGAGTTCCTACCGAAAAATTATAATCCAAAGAGAAGTACAACGAGTATAGAAGAGAATGATAATAAAATGGGAACTGAAGCAGTTAAAAATGATTTACCAAAACCACAAAGAAAACCGATAAAAAAGGATAAGACTTTAATAAAAGAAGTAGAACAAAAATCGAATTCCATGGAAGATGCACCGGTCACATCAACAAGTTTATCAAATGCAGCAACCGTGGAACCCGTCATACCCAATTTACCTACAAAACCTATTAAAGAATCCCCAAAACTGACCTTAGCAGAACGAATTAAGAGAGATTTTGCAAAAGATAGCACTAATACCGAACAGTCTAGTCCACCGAAAAATAACTCTTTGAATTTAATTAGTAAGAAATCTTTGAAGAAAAATGAAATAATAAAAACTCCGATTGTTAAAGAAGTTCGAGGAATGACCTTTGCAAAAATTTTAACTAATGATAGACCGAAACCTGTGAAAAGTCAAGATAAATCTTCCAGTGCTGTAAATATAAACAATAAACCTGAAAAATTACCTGCCAAAGAGGTTGCAAAAGAATTACAGAAACAGTCAGAACCAGTTAAAGTTCAGTCAAATGCAACGGTAGTAAAGGAAGAAATTGCTCAAGATGAATGGCAAACTGTTAAGCCGAAAGGTAAGCGATCCAGACACGTCGTTAAGGAAATGGCTATGTTTGAAGAACTGCCGATTGAAAAGGAAGCATTAGACCAGAAAGTGCCGGATGAAATCGTCCATAAGGAGGAAATTGTTAAAAGAAGTTGTGAAGTTCCTGAAGTTATTGTTAATCAAAAATGTGAAGAGAAGATTGAAAATGATATCCTTTTGAAAACCGATGAACCAAAGGATGATAGTGATGAGAAATCGCCAAATGTTTCAATTATTCAAAATTCCGATATTCAAAGTTCACAAAAGAAAACCAAATTACGAAATAAGAAAACAAAGAAGAACTCATCTCCAATTAAAAAGACAAAAGAGAAGGATATTTTAAGGATTTTAAATGAGGAAAAGGAGGAAAAGACTGATCACCTCGTAGAGGACATAGTACCTCAAAAGGATGATTCTTTGCTGGGAACTACCAGTACTAAACAAGAAGACCACTTACTCGATACCTTATATCTCATGGATAGAAACAATTCTTTGCTGAGCAAGAGATTTTGTCGTAATCCCCTAGAAATTCTTAATGGTTTTGACTGCAAATTTAAAACAACTAAAAGCATTTTAAAGGAGGAGGAAGATATGGTGCTCAATGTTATCAAATCATTGTCAACCAGCCAAACAAAAATCCTAGAAATTAAATCCCCCAAAAAAACTGAACAGGCCGAGGAGCCCAACGAGAAGACTGCCCCAACAATAATAAATGAAAAACAGGCTGAGACTGGTTTTAGTATTAAGAAAATTGTTGAGGAGTCAGAGGTGCCGAATGAAATTCAGGATGATATAGAAAAATCAATATCAAATAGAATATCAAATGACTATGAATTCTCTGAAGACGCTGAAGAAGATACCATAGTTCAAGAAGTGCCACAGGAGATGCGAAATTCTATTAGTGATAAATTATCTGACACAGGTAGCCTTTCAGATTTATCTGTGGAAGAATTTGAGAAGAAAGGCGACATAAAAGACTGCTTATTCCAGGCTGATGTAATTGACGAGGAAGTTTGTTTAAAGATTACATATCTAGGTCGTCAGAATGAAGAAAACGAGCTTGAAATAAAAAACGTATCACAAGATGAAAAAGATCAAAATCAGGAAGCAGCGATTCATGACCATCAAATAGAATTCAATAATCAATCTAGTCACAATTCCCTGGAAGATAATAATGTTCCAAAAGAGTTGACTGATGGCCATCATAACGAGTCCTGTGATTTATTGAGTCATAATTCGTTGGAAGAGAACATTCTATTAGAAGACACCATTCCAACGAAACCATTAATTGTTAAGACGAACGATACCCTAAATGAAGAAAATTTATTTTTAGAAACCCCTGTTAAAGGTGGACCTAATGGAATAACGTTTGAAGATGATTTAGTTTTGGAAACTTCTATTAAAGTAGAATCTAATAATTCGACAATTGATGAGAATGTATTACCGGAAACTGAAATTATTCTTAAAGCAGAATCAAATGGACCAACAGTTGATAACGATTTAATTCTTCAAACTATTTCAAATGGAGAAATTGAAACTGTTGATGAATCCTTAGTTTTGAAAACTGCAGCTGAAGTTGAGATCAATAAAATTACAGAAGAAGTGAATACATCAGAAATCAAAATGTCCACTGTTGATGAGGCTTTACTTCAGGAGATACATTTTAAAACTGTAGAAATTGAAACTAAAATTGATAAAATTGATTCAAAAAATGAAGAACCTTTTTCTGATGTTGAATCATTCAAATACAATTCAGAGCATACAGTGGATATTAAAGCAGTTTTCGAAAAGAAGATTAATGAAAATGATGAGGAATTAATGAATAAATATAATAACATTCCTCAAAATATTGGGGACGTTAAAAATTCTTTATATGAGGAAAAGGAAATATTGAAAGAAATCAATAATTGTCTTCCAGAAGAAGTGCCATCAGTAAAAATTAATCTTACTGAATCCCAAGCGCCTGAAAAAGAAATAATTCCTCAATGTGAATTATCCGTTGCTGGTCAAAGGCATGAAAATAATTTGGAAGATTGTGAAAAATATGCAACTATAACTTTAATTAAACCATTGTTGGAAGAAGTCGAAACATACAATTTTGAGGTTGAAAAAAGCCCTCCTCTAAGTGTTATAGAGGGAAATGATGTTGCCCCAACCGCCTACTTATCAGGTGATCCTCCTCAAACTGGAGAAAAGGTATGTGAATGTAAATCTTCAAATTCAATTTTCTTGGATTTACCATTAGAAAAATTGAGTTCAACATCCGTAGTCATAGAAGATTGTAATTCTGAAAGTTGTGTAGAATATAAAACTGCCGGCAATTGCCCAAATATCACTGCTGATATTAAAGCTGATTTAGTTATAAATGCTGCTTTAAATGAAGATGATCTCTCTTTAGAGTGTATATCACTAACAAACGACAGTGGAATTATAAGCTCACCAACAAGCTTTTGCAAAATATCTAGCGAAAAACATGATTCCAATAAAAGCGATCTCAGCACAATAAATATTCCCACTCTAGATGAAGATCTTAGCAAATATCCCCTCACAATGGCTGTTAGAGAATGGTTGAATCAGGAGGGAAAGGAGAAGACTCCAGAACCAATTCTTCGAATCCCTAACGATCCTCAGCTCAGTTCAATTATAACATCTTCCCTGGATCGCAGGAGTGGAGATTTTGATGAGTGGACATCGGATGAATCGGATAATGAAGATCAATCCCAGGTGAAGTCAAAAAACTTGCTAAGCAACCCCTCACGTGTGTCCTCTGTTAACTTTATGTCGAATGATAATGATAGCGACTATAACAGCGACAGTCAGCAAAGATTCGACGATGATGACAATACACGTGAGAGGGTTGCTGCAATTACTTCGGATATTAATAGAAGGGTTAAAACTGATCTTCTTGACTATTGGGACGATGAGTTCGTTCGTAATCCAAAAAAATGGCTCGGAATCAGCAGTTGCACCAACGATGATAAGGAGTCTGTGTTGAGTACAACGTCAAGCGAACCGATGAGCCCCTATGAGAGTCTCTATGGCAAAACCATCGACTATGACCGCCTGCTGGCCAGCAACTATGAATTCCTAAGCAATAATATTATTAGTTTTAATGGTACGCCTATCGCTGGTGATAAGCACGAGCAAGCGGACGGATCAAGGCTTAATAATAATAATATTAATAATAATAATAATGATAATTTCGGTACTAATATTAAATGTCTTAAGCCACCTGAAGTCTGTTGCATGATAATGTAGCCCTAGTTGATTATTGTTACGACTACTCTTTATCTATTAAGGATTTATCGACGAGCATCGTTTTCTACACTATGAACAAATTGACTTCGTAAGTTTATTGATTTTGAGATATTGTTGCTTATTACGAAAGTTTATCGGAATCACCATACTGCATAATTGTTATACAATAATGCAAAATTATAAATAAATAATTTTAAGTGCGACCGCCTTTTATTTAATCGTCTTTTACTAAAAAATAAACCTTTAGTACATTTTCAGATCAACAGTAAAAGGTTTGTTGTTAATAATAAAACAGAAAATTAATTATTTTACAGATTATAGTCCAATTTTACTGAAATCTTATCCCTAAATTGATTTTCATTTTTGTTCTATGTATACTCAAGGTGAAAAAATCAAATATGTGTTTTTATTTTCTAATTTAAAATAAAATTAAACAAAATAAGAAGATATCCTAAAATGGATATAATAAAGGATATGTTTTCATAAAAGATCACAAATATTGAGTTCAGTAGTTTTAAGTAAAAATTATCAAGAATCTGTTACAGATATCCATATTTTGGAGGAGTTGCTATTTACAGAGCAATTTGAGTTTGAAGAAAAACTACTGCTTTAAAAAACACCTAACTATGTACCTATTTTAATTTGAATCAACTTAATTCTATAATAGGAGCTGATTTCCAGGGACGTAATTTGACAAAATGTATCCTGTTCTTCCTATTCTTCTCCGTGGTATAACTACAGTAAATAAAGCAAACAAACTAACTTTGGAATTTATAAAATTAGTAAAGGTAAGAATAACTTAAAACTCAAAATGATCAGTTGCTATACACTCTGGGTATATCATCTTTAATTTCAAAATTCTGATAGTATTTATCTTTGGAATCATCGACCCTAAAAGACACCTTTCCACTAATTTTTACCCAAATGCCTTAAAATCAAAAAAATTTAAAAACTGTCTTCTTAGATCCGCTCTATTTGGTTCTGGAAATGGAATAATAACTTTAACTTTATTTTGAAACAAACAGCTACAAATTCTTAAATATGATCTGATTTACAGGGGTTTTTCTAAAAATTGTGTACATCTTTATAATAAAAATACATTTTAAATTTATACCTCCTTATTTTGTTGCATTTAACAACCAAACGCGATAACTTTAAAATTGAAATCACTTCCCTAAAATATGGAAAACTGAATTTTCAAGTGTAGAGTTGTTTTTATTTTATTACTTAACAGAAATTTTACCGAATGTGTCGGTTTTTTCCTTAAAAATAAATCTTTTTACTTATAACGATATTTTCTATTGCTCTTAAAATATGCCACCTATACGAGTACAGGTATCTCGCGAATATCATGGTTAATTCTGTTCGTGTTATTCAAAGCTGTGCTATGCAAGATTATATGATATAAAGACATCCCTCGAATAGCACGGTACTTAAAGTTGCGAATAAACACGGTTAAAAATTGTAACAACCCGCGAATAACATGGAGCGAAACTTTGAAGAACATGGTCCTAATTAACCGTGTTATTCGTGGGGTGTCTGTACAAATAACATTTATTAAAAAGGTAAAAATTAAAATAAGAACATTTTTCGCCTTCCTGACTACTGATGAAAACAAAATCAGATATAATTAAATCTATTAAAATATTTAAAAATTTAAATTCTTTCACGTTGCCGCCATTTACACTTACCAACGAAAACTCAGAGGGCACTGTAAACGCTTTAAAGTTAAAACTGAGCAACGGTTAATGGATTTTCTCAGTACCGCTGAGAGTGAAGTAGAACAAGGCGAGTAAAAATGAATTTCGTATCGAATAAAGATTTTTATCAAAGAATATCCCATTTAGGTGAATTTATAAAATTATTTTGGCTATAAGCAAATGTATAAAAGTGCTAATTTAATTTTAGGGGCTCTCAAATCAAAAGCGAGTTCGCTTAGAGCTCCTGTACAGCCGAAAGAAAGCTCCGCTGGTAATGAGTAAGTTAACCTTTTGAACTCGAAGCTTTTTTTCAGTCATATTACCAACAACTCAAAGCAATTTCATGGAACATAATTTCGTATATTAAAATAACTGTGATAAGCGCAGAAAAAGAAAGGCGATGTTATTACGTTTTCTTTTTTTGTATTTATGTTATAAACTGAGAATCATTTGCATTGTTTCCATTGCGGTGCCCTCAAGTTTGAAGACCAATTTTAAATGGCTCCGCTCCGGAACCCTCGAGCGCAAAGAGTTAATAAAGCTTCATAAATATTTTGTATCTTGGTACGCTAAAAGCTTGTGGGATTTCAAAATTAAATACTAACAAGTAAAATTTAAAGGAAACGGTTTTATAGAAATGTAAAACTGAAGAAAATTGAGAAATTCGCATACTGTTTTACATCATTTATTTTATTTGATTTCCTGCCGCAATTGTGAGAGCGACCAACCATTTTAATGAGACCACAAACCCCCTACTAAAGAAAATAAGCGAGAAAGTTCAAATATTTAATTTAAATTAAGTAATATAGATACACTCAATTCTGCTTTTACACAATAGATACGCTCCCAACAAAGTCACGTAGAAAAAAATACGATGTCCATATAAAAGTAGGAGATTGGTTCAATATTTAAGGAATTAGCTACTATAAAATAATTTTATTAAAGTATGCGAATTCACGTTTTTAATGAGCTTTTATTTATTTATTTATTTTAACTCTGAGGCACATGATTATAAAATAAAACGAAAACCCAAATTGCGCAGATTGATTTTTCCTCATAAAAAAAAATTAAATAAAAGTTAAATATTAAATTTATGAGCAAGAATAATTTGACCTTTTCGACCTTTTGATCTTGTCCACCATACATGCCATGTATAAAGAGCTAAGCAAAAAGTGGAATTGTTTTAAATCATCTAAACCCAAAAAGTTCAAATACACTTTTTTCAAGAGTAATAATAACTCATAATTTTAGAAATAAAAATTAAATAAAATTTAATTTTTAACAAAATTGAAGAAACATACATCATAAAAATTAATTTTAATTGCTGTCTCTTCCTAATGATATACGTTTTCGTTTATGATAGTCTTGAATATCACTTTCATCACGTTAAATCAAATTAAATCGCGTAAAAAGGGATGTAATATATATTTTTTAATTGTATTCATTTCATTTCAATTCACGTAAAATCAGAATTAGGTGTATTTTAAATTCATTTCTCATAAAAGAGACAGTTAAACTGGTATCATACTTTTTTTTGTAAAACAGTGACAGAATACCGAACACCAAAATTCAAACTAAAGAATATTTTAAGTTTAGCTAGTACAAGTATACTTCCGCTTAATTCCCAATTAATTGTCTCAAATTGTTCTTTGGAGGATTTTAAGATTGCACGAGCATTAATTCCCCGTTAATAAAAAAAAATCCACTGTAAAATGGGTACTATACTTGCTGTTCTAGACTAAGTTAGTTAGTTTACCATTTTCTTACCTTATAGTGTATTTTTTTTAGTTTTTTATTGTACCTTTATCTTATTCACAAAATCAACCTTTTTTTCTATGACTTCACGTTTAAATCAATTTTGGGCAAAATGTTATATTTCTGCTTTTATCATCAGAAAATCTAAAAGACCACCTGTACCAACAACATCCACTTCAAGAAATATAAACGATTTTGATAATCTTCCAAGTTCTGCTATTTTGAAGAATCATAGCACTGTTTGTGATACAACAAGTACCGATGTTTACTTGATAACAGGTAAAGTAACATTTAATTTTTTTATAAGGTATGATTAGGGATCAAATTAATCTTTAGACGTTCTTTTAAAAGAAATTTTAATCTCGATAATGAAATGATTTATTAAATAGTATAAAAAAAATTATTTGCAGCAATTACAGAAGGTCGGGGTCATGCTGAGGGAGAAATAGGCCTAGCTACAATTGATATTAATTCACCCATACTTTTACTATCGCAATTCAGTGATGGAATTTGGTATTATGGGATTATTACTAAACTTCAAATATTAAATCCAAAAGAAGTAAGTTTCATTTTTCAATTTTTAGTGTTTAAAAAAAACAAAACAAAAATATTCTACTACTTGTAATTATTTAGATTATTATTCCTCGTACAATTTTTGAAAGTGAATCGAAACTACTGAGCCTTATTAAAAACAAATTACCAAAATCTAAAATTATTCCCATACCTAGAAGACATTATAATGTCTCTGATGGTCTACAAATATTAAAGACTTACTGTACACCTGCTGATTTGAATCAAATCAATTTTATTCAGAAGAAGTAAGGAAATTTTAATCTCTCAAATTTAACAATAACAAATTCATAGTGCAATACATTAAAATTTACTTATAGGTACTATGCCTTAGCTGCTGCTGCAGCACTTTTTAAATCTGTTGATCAACTTTTTGATGTAAATTTTCTTAAAAATAGCCTTAAATTAGAATATCAGACTCAACAGGATCGAATGCTAATTGGTAAGTTCGAATTTAGTTAGCTGGTATTAGACAGAGCCTTAGAAAATGTATCACCTTACCCATTACAATTTGCCAGTACAAGTAATGCAGGTAAGACAAATTACCAATACCATTACTACAGGATAGGCCATCTGTTGGTCATTTTTTATCCTTAAGATATTCTGAAGTTCCTTGACCACCAAAAAGCCCAAGAAGCATCTAATGGTACTGGAAATGGTACTGTCTTACCTGCATTACTAGTAGTAATACTAAGAATGATAATGCATATTTTACAGATCTGGTATTAGAAAATAAAATTGAAATTATCGGCCAAGAAAGTACCTTTTTATAAATAATTTCAGATTACGACTCCTGCCTTCGTCTTGAATTATTATATCCATTATGTTCTACAAAGGAAAAGAAAGCAAGTCTTTTTGGAATGCTTGACTATACGGTCACATCAGTTGGGAGACGATTTTTACGGGCACGTATTTTAGAGCCTTATTGTAATATATGCGATATACAAAATGTTCAAGGGTCAATCAAAGAAATTATAGATGATCCTTATTTATTGCTGCATTTACAGGCAAGCCATTTAAAATTATAAAATTTATATAAATTTACGTATTAACCTATAATTTTAGGACAAATTGAAGAAATTCAATAATGTGGATAGAATACTTAAGCTTTGTATTATTGTTACAAAGGTAGAATAATGAATAAATAATTGAGTGTGTGTGTTAATAATAAAAAATTTCTTTAAGAGTGATGAAAATCTTATAAAAGCTGTTGAAACAATGCTAAATCAAATTTTACTTCTTAAAACATCCCTCGAAATTATTCCAGATTTGGCATATTTGATTAGGCATTCAAAAGCGGATATAATGAAGAACATATATGAGGTTCGTTAACCAATAAAAACACCTAGTATATATATTTATTAATAATTAAACATTTTTAAAGGTTTTCACAGATTCACGGTTTGCCGTCATGCTTATGGAAATAAATGATATCATACGACCAGAAGTTCAGTTTAGTCGAGGTTCATCTTTATACTTTCAACGAATTCATGCAGTTCGAGAAGGTGTTGATGATTTTTTGGATTTAATGAGAAAAATGTATACGAAATTGGCAGACAATATTCGCGGTAAATATTTTTAATTTTATTATAGTTAATCTAGATGAGGAAATTAACAAGTTGCAGCCGAATTGATAAATTATTTTAACTTTGAGCAGTTCTTATAAAACACGATATATCAAATTTTTTTAAGGGTTTATTAATTTTTTGTTTATAGATGAAATTGGAAATTTGGCTGTTAAGCATGGTCTTCCTCTACGAATGATCTATAGCCAAGCGAAAGGATTTCATATGCAAATTACTTTGAAGAAAAATAGTCGACAAATTAATATTTCGCCAGAATTAACTACAGTAAGTTTAGTGAAAATGTTGGAGTAAACATATGGAAATAATTTGTTTTTTCTGTATATACTCGCAGTTGTATAAAAAAGGAAATAATATTTATTTAACTCATTCTGTGTTGGCCAAATTAAATGCTCGAATTGAGGATGTCATTAAAGAAATTCATATAATCAATGATAAGTAAGTTAAAATAAAAATTTTGATGTATTTTATATAAGAAATTAGATTAGGTAACATATCATTCTTTCAGAGTTATAAGGAAATTAATTGATAAACTTATGCAGTACACAGAAGCGAATTATTCTCTTGTTGGAGCAATAGCACATTTGGACATTTTACAATCTTTCGCAAAAGTAAGTAAACAGATAAGTGAAATAAATTATAATGGTGCACATGTTTTTTATTATTTCTTGAGATTAACTATAATATATAGAATAAGAAAAATAAAAAATATTTATTCCACCTGCAGATCAGCTGTATGGAGGGCTTCTGTTGTCCAACATTTGGTGATGAAACTCGGGTTATAAATGCTATACATCCTTTGTTGGAACATTCACGTTTAAAACCTACACCAGTTCCAAATAATATTGTAATTGAAAAACACGTATAAAATAAATGTATGTAATTAAAATATAAAAATTTTAGTTTGCTACACCAGAGTACAACATTTTTATCATAACAGGCCCAAATATGGGAGGAAAAACTATTTATATTAAAACAATTGGAATTTTGCAAATTATGGCACAGGTAAATAAAATATTTACTTTTATATTATAGTCAGAGAAATTTAAAAAGATAAATGCTGATAATTTCTTTTAATCACATATCTTTTCCGAATATATTACAAACAAATATTAAATATAAATCACATTTTTCTAGCTGGGATGTCACGTTCCAGCAAAGGAGGCAACGTTTAGAATTTGTGATAGAATCTTTACCCGAATCGGATTTGAAGACAATACTGAACAAAATGCATCCAATTTCAAAATAGAGGTGAGTGTTATCTCCAGTGGAATTTTAATTTAACATAAATAAAATTGCTCATATTCGCAGATGCAAGAGATGGAGTATATTTTTAAAAGTGTGACTCCAAACAGTTTAATTATTATTGATGAACTATGCAGGTAAATTAAAAATAATTTTCTTGTCGAAGTATTTTCATTTTAAAGCTCTATAAGTCTTTGGCTAACCGATAGCTGGTGTCTTGAGCGTAGATATGACGAACCTTAAAATTAAAATACCCTATAATGAACTTATAGAAAAAAAAGGTATCCTAGCAAAACTAGAATAATTTAACTTATATGATTTGAAATAAAAGACGGTCTTGCGAATAATTAATTAGTTTCCTGATATATTGAATTTTATATAAATGTTAACCTACCAACTATGTAAACAAAAGATTACGAATGCTCTCTATAAGTATCAAATATAAATGCTGTAGTTAAAAAATACGTAGTCTCAAAATTGCCAATTAATTTTAAAATTTTAGAAGCACCAATACAAAAGAAGGAACAGAATTAGCATGGAAACTATGCGAAAGATTATGTCTTTTAAATGGAATAAAGAAGAGTGGCAAAGCTGCAACTGAAGAAGTAAGTATTTCATTTTTCAAACAATCCGAATCTAGAGTCTCGTGCATGTATTTTAAATAAGATAAGTAAAATTTATACATTTTTATTATCGATTTAAATATATTGCTCTTAGATTATCTTAGTTTGTTAGATTTAATGATAGCGATACTATCATTTGTGTAGGTATTTCTAAAGTACACGATAACCGCACTTCCACAAAATTTTTTTCTTACAGAACAACGAAGCTTCTGATAATTTAATAATCAGTAAATCAAATCAAAAGTTATACAACATTACAGCTCCATTTGTTTTCGCTACGACTCACTTTTTACAACTAACAATGTTGGCTGAGCAGTACAATAACATTACCAAGTAAGCATAATTAGTAAATAACAATGACTTGCTTCACTTACTTAATTTGTTTTCGAAAAGTCTATACCTATCTGCTGAGGAGAAATATGTTAACGATATGTTGTGCCTAACATATAACCATAAAGTGACGGTAATAAGATAAGATTTCTAAAAAATCAATTTTTTTGAAGTTCTCTTATATTTATTGTACTGCAGGTTGGTGTAAATCCTCTCAAAGGTTATGGTTTATGTTTGGCTCGTTGTATAAAATTTCCTGAAAGAGTTCTCCCTAGGGCTATTGAAATTTTAACAAATTCTTCATTAGGAGAGACGGTAATTTGAAAATAAACATTTAATTAAGATTTTTAAATAAAAACCATTTCTAGTCAATATTTAGTAACGGATCAAAAACATTTAATTATATCGATCCTGATTTTCACCAATTGGAAAAAACACTAAATGAAACCGAAGAAAATTTTTGCAAAGAGGGCAACACTTCAAAAACACATGTTGCTAATTTTATGAACAATTCAAAAAATCTTCAAATTATAGAAAATTCGACTGTTCGAAATATCACAGTTAAAGAGCTTTTAAAGGATTTTGAGAGTCAACTTTATGATTTATATGGTAAAATTGCTTCACACTTTAGAACTTATAACAATTGTAAAATAGATGGTGCGAGAGATTCAGAAATTTTAAATGGATTTTTGCAAGAATTTTTACAATCTCAACCAAAAGAAATTTTAGATTTAATTCTTAAAAAATCCACTGGTGTACGTGAAAATATTTCTTTTCCGGATCCAAATAGAGTATGTGTTCGAAAATTGAAACCTTTATCGTTTACTGCTATTATAAGGGATAATTCCAATAGATCTAAAGTTACTGACTTTCATAATTTATCTATGCCTGATCTTGTATCGCCAAATAGGTTTAATTTAAACAAAGAATTAAGTTTTTTATCAGTAAACGAAAAATCTCAGTTAGAGAGAGAAGAAATGGACGAAGAAAATAATCAAGGAGAGGAAACATTTTCTTTAAAAGATGCTAATTCAAATAGAACATTTGTTGTAAAAGAAATGAACAATTTAATTAGCCATTCAGCTGTTGTACCTGCAAGTCGAAAACGAAATGCAGAAAGAATAACTTTAACTCAGTCAAATATTTTTAAGAAACATTTTTAATGAAAAATGTAAATTTTTTGTTTTTTAAATGAATCATGAAAACTTAATAGCAAAGTAGAAAACTCAATGGTAAGGTCATTGAGACGAAAGATTAAGTGTAAATTTAAAAGATAAGGAAAAACGTTAGTTTCACAAACAAAAATTCAAAATTCAAAAATTAATATCTAAGCTAGAAAGAAGAAATGTTTATTTTTCATATTCTGTAATAAACTCTATCAACAGAATCAAATAGTTATAAATTATTTTTTTAGAAAGTTACTGAATGTATTCCCTAGAATTAAAGAATGTATTATTTTCCGGTTATTGAAGTTTTTTAGCGCTACCTTTCTGAAACTGCTTATAAAACCTCGTCCCATGTTTCGCAACTATTTACTTACAATACTCAGAATTTATTATTGTTAACATAGAACAATAACTGCAGACCTTTAAAAACAAACTCATATAAAACTCGTAAACTCGTAAAACTACACATTCGTATGATAGACTACCAGGTCTAGTAACTTCTGTAATTCGAGATGTTCCCGCTCAATTTTAGTAACATCCGCCAACCGCTAATCTTTACCAGTTTTCTATTTTTTAATTAATATGTTATAATTTAATTCTTAAGTTTGGCTAATTTGCTTGAAATAACGAAAGGAAATATAAAAATACACATGTTTTTAATTTGTAGTCTATAAGTCGAATGATTAGTTACAGAGTAGCACTTGATTTAGGTTTAGTTATCTAGGGTTAAAGAATAAAAATTTACACATATCGAAAAGTATCGAAAACTTGACAAATCAGAGAGATAAAATACATCAAAATCTATACATCTTCATTAAACTTTTGATAAAAATAGAAAATTTGCTGTCTTACATAATAAATTCCGTGCAAAATAATTCTGTTTGCATCTAAGTTTCTGAACTCCCAAACAAAAGAAAGAGAATTAATTAATAAGATAAAAAAATAAGTCACTCATTAGTATGGCATGTTATGATGACCATTCAGTGAGCAAATAGCAACTGCGAAATTACGTGCAAAAATCGTGCATTTCCTTGCAATGTCACGGTCCTACCGATAGAATTAATAAAACTTTGCAAACATAACAATTGCTGTCGATGGATGCACTTACTTGTCGACCACCATTGTCATTGTTGCACAACGTATTTATTTTTGTGACGTCGTACCGGAATTTAGATTATTTTCAATTTGTTAGACTCAAATAAGACACACTCACCTTACTATTGTCATTACAGTCCCGTCGGTCGTGGGGTTAGTTTCAGAGCATTTTTAAAATTTTCAAATAAATTACCTTTCAAGAACACTTCAGTGCTTGCTGAAAAAGTAAAACGATATTTTGTGTGAAGTACGATTGCTGTCTTTTGTATTAATTATACATAATTTGAATTAGGTAAGCTCTCTGCGACAATAAATTTAAAATAAACGTTACATTAATAATGAAATTCACTACCCTGATATATTAAAAATTGTAACAAAATGTTGTGTTGTAAAAAATACGTATATTTTTAAATAAATCAGTGAATTAACTATTATTATAAAATTTAATTTTAATTTTATTAATAACGAATTTTAATTATTAAAGCCAAAGTATTACTATACCATTTACTGTGGAAGTTTGTTATGCATTAATAAATTTATAAATTTCATTTATTGGCCATTCCGAGAAATGCAAACCATTTATAATAGCCATTAAATATTATTAATGTTATCTAAATTTAAAAAAAACAAATGTGTTTACCTGAAAGAAACCTTCATAAAATCTCAGGGGGGTATAAGTGCAAGCAATTTTCCTGTTTTTCTACATTACTGAAAGAATGAATGACTCATTCATTTCGGAACTCCAAGTGCACCTCCAACTGCAAGTTGAAGTGTTTATAAATTTTGTATCTATCAGCGATCTTATCTTTGGTTGTAGAGCTTAATATTTTTTTATCAGTTAATCACTTTCCCTCGAAAGGCACCCTATTTACTTATTTCGAAGTGATTTGGCGACGAGAAAGATAACAAATTGCATTATTGCTTCTATTTTGCCTATGTGTTCAAAAGGGTATATCAGTTAAAAAAGAAATAACGTCTTAAAAAAGCACATAGTAAATCTCTATATACGGAATAAAATTATTATTTACTGTGAGATCGTATAATATTTATTCACATACATTTTACGCAATGCAAGATCTAAGAATTTCATTTGCTAATACTGCGCTAAATTCATTGTTTACATTTTATTTAATCGGTACGCGTGTCATACGTTTGAAAAATTTAACTTTGAAAGATTTGCAATATTGCGCTTGGAAAAAACAATCATCTCTTATCTGGTTTTGCGGTTTTTGTTTAATGTTTTTAGCTTTGTTTTCTTTGATGATCTGATCTGGATCTGGAATTTCGCATAGAATTGAATTTTTTAATTTGTAATTTGCAATGATTTGCCTATCCAATTTAATTCAAACAAAATAAGATCAGAGACCCTATTCTTAAATAAGAGTAGTTTCGGATCGAATTGAAAAGAGCTTACAAAATCCACTTCCTTTGAATTGAAATTTCTTACTAAAATTCCTAATTTTGTACAATAAAAAATTCATTCCAATTATCTTTGACTTCAAGTCCTTTTTTCGTTTAAAGTGATGCAAAAAATCAACCGGATTATTCCGATGTTTGTTACAGAAACTGAAATGAAGTCTTGAGAATTTAATTAACTTTATTAAGAATTTTTAACCAATAAGTGTCTTTATAAACTCTGATAATCGCTTAGATTCCCTGGAAAAACATGAATAAATCTTTTTAAAAAGGAACTAGGGTTTCATTTAATACATTTCCTTTTTTTTTAACTTCCTTTGCCAGGTATTAAGATTCATAGTGCAATGTGCAATATTTTCACACTTCCCATTCAGGTTTTCAACAGTCGAAAAAACAAATCTTTTGGGTACTAGGATTTATGCTTTGGCTAAAATTATTTTAAAAAACATACACTTCCCGAGTAAACATTGTGCATTGAATTTCCTGTACACTGAATAACAACTAAATCGACACTTCAAGTTAAACTAAAATAATACCAAAGTAAGCCCTTTTGGCGAACAAAATAGTTAATCCACTTCTTTACAACAACTAATAGAGCACCAGCTTCAACACCGAATCACCACCAAATGACTACTATCGTCAAAAAATTTTATACCAAATTAGCACCAACATATCACCGTTTACTACACTAAAATACCACCATTTGACAAATAGACATATGTTAATTCGTGCAGATATAAATTTATAAGTAAGGCTGGTGCTGAATAAGGCATTCTATATGCCATCATGTTCTGGTGGTGTTTTGGGGCTTCCATCGACTATTAGAGTTTTCAATTGATATCTGTCCCTTATTTGGTGGTATATCAGTGCTCCTAATTTTCCAAAAGAAAATCTAGTCTATTTGGGTTGTATATTGGTGGTAATTAAACGTTTGGTGGTCTTTCGGTGCTCTTTTTGTGCTGACGATTTTTACTCGGGTTTTCAAAAGAATTAAATCTGAACAATTCAAAATTTTAAGTGATTTTTAAATCGTTATATATTGCGAAAAATTATTGTATCTGAGTGATCCTCATGATCTAATTTTGATACTAATTATCTGTACTTTGTCAATCATTGATTCAAAATTTTTTTTATCTTCTACGGGGTCATAGCACTTATGCCATAGTAAACTAAAGGACCCTCTATACGGGGACATGAACAAAATTCGTTCGAAAAGTATAAGAGGTACTTTGAAAAATTATAAAAATTAATGTCATTCATAAAATTTTTAAATCTTATTAAATATATTGAATTTATATCTAAATAAACCAGTTTAAATGTTTAGTTTAAGTTTTCATCCTTAACGCAGTGTCAGAGAAATCCATTATTAAGTACGTCTTGCTATGCTCATGTCGGTCGCTGTGTTGGGCCAAACTTGGACTAGTGGGTAAAGTAAATTCTTAGGATTAAAAAAAATAAATTGTAAATAAACAAAATATATTCATTTATTATTTATATTATGGTAAATAGATTTTTAAACACTGTTTTGAACTCAACTTAGGGATTTTGTCAATTACAGATTATTTCAATAAATAGCATAAATTTCAATAGGAAGTTCACAAGAAATTTTAAAGATGTGAAAGACTTTTGAGAGCATACATATATACATGCTTTTCGTAGTGAAAGAGTTAAAAAGAGTTAAAAACGAATTTTACCTAATTTTCAGTCGTCTTATAGGCGAGTATTACAAAAACAAAGGTCTCGGGCGTTAAGGGTTAGAGAAATGTTGGGGCTTTGAAATCCACTTATTGTATTTACTCAATAATATTTATTTTAAGCCAGAGAATACGTTAAAGTTGAAAAAAGTAAGGGATCTTTTTATCAATGCATATTTCATCCCTCAAAGAGTAGGGCGAATGATAAAAAATGAGTTAATGATTGACAAATTGCAGAGTATTCGATTTAAAATGAACTTCTGATTATTATACCACTTGGAAAAACAATGACTAAAATATTTAATAAATTCTAAATTAACACATTGTTGAAAGGCAATTTTACACAGAAACTATTTCATATCACCGGCTATTTATTTCGTAATTGAATGTAAAAGTAAAACATTCTAAATAAATTTCAATAAATTTTATTTATACTTAATGAAATAAAATTAAACTTTGGACATATATTTTATAAAACGACTAAACACGATCATCAAAGGAATTTCAATATCCTATATTGCCCTGGGTTTCATAAATTGAAATAACTTAATTTAAAATAAGTTAACTCTTCGTCAGTAAACAAAGTTTGGGCGTGATAAGACGAATTAACTCGTCATTGGTTAACAATGTGTTAAATAATTCGACTAGATCCAATGTGAGTAATTTCATATCCTTTTAAAATATGTATAATCGTACTAATTTGCCATTACTGCATAGTTTGCGTTCACAAAATTATTGTTAAAACTTGTGAGTCATTAATCACAATCATCAACAAATAATTATAATAAAATAAAATAAACCCAACAATAAGAAGAGTGAACTGTTCTTGACCTGATCACCTATAATGAAATGAGACCACCGCGTTGAATTATGTTCAGAAAAAATATTTCTAATGGGAAAAATTCCCTATCATAGCCAGTTTCCCTATCATATTATGATAATTATAAAGTATAAGTTGTTTTTCAAGTTCTATTACCTTGCAAAATGAGCCTTAGCAACAGATAAATTCCTTTGGATTGTGCTTTCTCTCCTACAATTATTTATGGTGTTTCGAAAAAATCAAATATTCTTTCCACGGCAATTAGATTGCATAAGTTGTTTTGTCCAAAAAATTATAAATATGTCGATTAGGTCAATTGATTAATTTTAAATTCTGCAGTATAAAATTTGGTTATTCAAATTGGTCTGATGATGATGGACATGTAAAGATTTTGATGAAAGCAACCCTTTTGCAATATACAGCAAATAATAAACAAACAAAAAATAAATATAAAATGTAAATCATAAAAATGTGTATAATTCCCTTGAAGAGAGTTTATCACCTAGTTAGTCGCTGTTGTTAAATAGTCCTGACCCGGTTTTTTCCGATTGTGGTTTAATATTTTTTCCCATGTTATCTTCTCGAGTGGTCATTAACAATTAATAAGAGCGCGTTATTCATGCTCCCCGCCCTGGGCAAACCCTCTTCATCAGCTGATTTCTAACTAATTTTTATAACATTTAATCAAATGCTGCAATAAATTGAGTTGATGTCTATGTTATCTGAATATTTGTGAGCTTTTTGCAATTGAACGGAAGCGCGCAAAACAGGTTGCCGACCACTTTGTTCACGTCACAGCAGTCTCCAGGGGGCTCGAGAAAAACAAAAATATCAAATGGCACAATAAAAGAAAAAATATATATATAGGAATAGGAGCTCACATGTTTTTGTTGCTATCGGAGCTTAAGCTCAGTACTGAGCCGAGTTACATTTTGAGTCCCGCTGATGCAATTGCCCGCTGATAAGGTGAATTTGCGATTGTCTCGCACCCCTTAAGAGTTGAAACGATGCTTCTTCAAAACATTAATTGCGCCAATAAATTCTTCTGAGTAGCCTTGATGAAATGAAAATAATTTGTTTGTTTGCTCTGGCAGCAAACCCCTTTAAAACGATTAGCATCGTTTATTTTTCTTTTTAAATATACCACTCGTATGTATACTTTGTTAGCTTCATCATACATCAACTACAAGAAAGCTATCATCAAATTATAGATAGTCTTCCCCTGGACGAAGATTTTGGGTGAATGGCACTCAAAAAATGTTTGTTTTTATCAAAACGAAAAAATTTCCGGTAGCTCATCAGACAGTCGAAAGTTTTTGAAAGCGTCATGAGCCTTTCCAAGAAAGCATTACGTTAATCAGATTATAGTTTTGGAAATTTTTGTATTGATTTAATTTTGAATTGCATAATAAAATGATATTTAAGTAAAATATAATCAATTCTATGGTTTGTTGAATGTTTGGGACATTGTTTCATATCACGTAACACAATTTTAATTTATTTTTTTATTATCAAGGCTATTTCCAATAGACAAGGCAAATTATCATTATTTTTTTGTACAATATTTACTAGTCCGCCAATAGACCTAATGTTATAATTATAATTATAAAGTAAAAAATAGTTAGACTAGAAAACCAATTAATTTTAAATACTTATTAAAGGATAACTTTGAATTTCACAAACTTAAACGTACTCTTTAAGATTATACATTCCGATTTTAACTAAATTCAAAGAGAGGAGGTTATAAATTTATACCCATGGTTTTAACTTTTGTTTTAATTTTTATTTTATTTCTATTTGCGCATAAATTTTGAAGACCTGAACCAATTTAAATGTTTCTGTTTTTTTTATTAAATATGTATAATTAGCCAGGTAGAAAATTTAAACCAAAAGGACGCTCAAAAAATAGCCTAAATGTGTATTTAAAGCTGGATGGACACTAAAATACGAGTATTATTAGAGGCTGGCTAAAATCCCAAAAGGAAATCGAAACGACAACGAAAATAGGCCAAAAATGCACTGATAAAATGTGTAATAGCAGTATAAAATTTAGCATATATTAACATAGTACTTCTCTAGGAAAGTTGACTTATAAAAGTTGTCAATACATATTTTGCACTATTCTTTCATTTAATTATTTCAGTCAGTCTTCAGGCGTATTTTGGAAAAACATATCAACGAGAATACTGCTTGCTTTTGGTTGGCATTTTGAAATTATGTCGATTTGTTATTTTTTAGATATCGTCACATATTCGTTATGATCAGATATTTTATCGGCCTTACGTTCACTACCTTGGCTAGTTTTTAAGGTATTCTCAGCCTTTCCTACCATTTAACATGCGAGTATAAACCTAAACAGCACCAAGAATAAAGATAATCCCGACTAGAATCTCAAGACTTGGTGGCATACCTGATGAGGAAAACGCAAAAGGTTACTTGGGTCCTGATCAGGATTGCCTGATTTGGAACTAATCAAGTTCACATTGTAAATTAAAGTGCGTTATTTCGATTCAATTATGTGTATTATTTTAGTGTAGTTACTTGTTAATAGTTTCGTTTAGATGTTTATGTGTGTTATTAATAATAATAATAATATATACCCTTTTGGTGTATTTAAATTATATCTATAACCCATTGCTAATCAACCCTGCATTCTTAAAAAAACCTACTGATCAATAATGCTGCCTTTCCCCATACCCTCAAAACTCCATTTAGAATTCCTAACTCCTCACTTCTCATAGTCCTTTTTTTTCTTCTAGCCAAAGTCCCTGCATATGCGTATCCGGCTTAAGAATTAGTTTATAGTGGTCTTGCAATTCTAAAATTGAATTATATTGAATGAAAATTTAACGAACTTAATTTCTATCTATGGATATACTACTTTGGTTTTAACGTGATGCTAATCAAAGATACCTACCACTTCAACATATTTCTGAATATTGAGAAAAAAATAAGCCTAGTCAGATGACTGTAAATCTTGTTTGGTTTAGTCGACCGCGAGTTCCTTCTACTTTAACTTCTAGAGATGGAAATGTTCATGAGTGAATTATATCGGCTACAGTTACTAGGATAGAGGTTTATGTGTTTATAGGAAGAATAGTTCGGCTATCAACGTCTAGAACCCGGAATTCTGCAATAATCCTAAAATTATCGGACATCAATGATACTGATCCTACGAATATTCTGATTTCTTCGTTCTTTTAACGGTCTAATTAGGCTAATTTAAAGCCTGACGCTACTTAGTATTTTTAACGGTCTATTTTGATTTATATTCAGACCAAAGTCGAATAACCTCATGGTATTAAGATTAGGTTATCATACTATGGACCTGACTTGTTCTTGGGAAAGCATACGTTTAGTGGCATGCCTTACAAAGGTTTTAATCCATTCGAAACGGATTACAGACCGTGTGTGTAACGTATTTCTTAGCCAAAAATACATTACACACGGTGTATAGTAGAACTTAACTTGAGCTATCAGTCATTATGAGGATAAGATCGTTTTGTAAAAAATGAAAAGCTCTTTAGCTTTTTAGCCGAAAAATATTCAATATAGAAATCGTCACTACTCCTACTTTGCATTCCCGAAGGGTACTGGTTGTGATTCACTCATTTTAGGGTCTAACATAAAGTCAACAAAAATTCTAAGTTTTACGCATCTATGCGTATATTGAATATTTTTCGGTTGGGGATCGCTTTTAAAATAACTTCTCGTCTCCAATGGGTTAAGAAGTCCATTAAGACTAGGGATTTCCTTAAAAAGTCGGGAAGTAATGAAAGACACTCGTGAAAAGTTATTATGGTTTGAAATAACGAATTCAACTGATTTCTAGTAAAAAACTAACTGCATGGTTTATTTTACAAATGAAAATAAAATAAGATTAAATAATGTACATTTGGTAACTCTCAACGTTTTATAGATTAAAATGACATAAAATCTTTAAACGCATATTGCTGAAAAAAAGCAGCTTTTTAATTGAAACGCATAAATTTGAGGCCACAGACCTATAGACCGTAAATGTTTAGTCTGTGTACTATAATTTTTTTCTTGTTAAAAAATGTCAATGCTTTGTAGAACATATTACGCATGTCTATTTGAAAATTATTGAATGAAACAATTAAAATTAATTTAAATTACACAGCCAATTTAATTTGATTGCTATACAATGGCGCCAATCTACAATTAAATTTTCCACTTATTATCGATTGAAATATGATTTTATTAAATTATTTCCTGTGCGTGTGTTCCTCTATCAATTTAAGATGTATTAAGCGGTCCACACTAGATTAAATAACGTGAATTGGAAAACTCTTAAGTCCCCAAGTGACTAAAGCAATAGATTACACATAAATTTTGTCTGGCGCGTGCTTCTGTAAGATAAGGTGCCATCACAAATTTGTGTACATTTAAATATCACGTGCTTAAAAAACAAAAATTAAAATTTTCAATCTCAATTTGAATATCGTTGTTTGAAGAATTTTATATTATTTTTTATCTAGTTAATATGCAAGTCTTCCAATCTTGGAACATAGAAACTTTAGCAAGCTCTTAAACACTTCTGTAGACTATGTATGAAAATTTTGAAGATACTGCTCAATAAGAATAGATGACCTTGACATATATACTTATATAACAAACTAACATTAAATAAATTATTAAATTTTGATAATTTCTAGTGAAACAATTGCTAGCAATAGTAAGTGTTTTACAAATTTCTATTATATTTTACATTTCGAAGAGATATTTTAAATAGGGGGGAATCACTTTAAAGGTCTTTAGTCATAGAATCCATGAAAATAACAATTTCCTTTGCTTATCAATATTAAAAAACAAATATCAAGTAATACGTTAAAATTCTTCAATATGGTTGCATCATGCAATATACTCGTAGATGAAAAATTAAATGGGATTGGTTATCTTTTGAACACTAAACAACAAATTGTTTACAATATGTTAAAAATGACTTTTAGTATACTACTAGTATTATAAGGGTGATTTGTTAAAAAGATTTTAGCCCTATGCTTGTCCTCATTAGGATCGTGTCTATCAAGTTCTTTGAAATCTGGTGCATGCTAAATTCTGTCTAAAATCATTCTGTACCAGAAGCAGAATACGAAATTACAATTTTTGCGGCTTCGGGTTTTTTACACTATCCTATGGTATGTGACCTCCTGCGCAGACCAGTGACCAAAACAGTATTTGGAGATTTGATACCCTCCGTAGGACTTAATAATCTTTCGAAACAATTGCCGATACTTCAGTGCCTATGTTTCAAAGGACGATAAATTCCATATTGAGTCAATCGGTAAAATAGGGAAGGTATTATAGTATAAAAATACATATGGCGTATATTTACGCCTTTCGTATATATTGATGGACTTATGAAGGCGTACATATACGTCTTTCGTACTGCAAGGGTTAATAGTAAAAAGATATGATTTTGAAATTTTAAAATTTACCCCTAAATTCAAAATCAGCTACCCCAAAAACTTTTCAAGTTGTACACATATAAAGAGTGTCCCTTGATCATCGATGAGTAAATACAGACCTTTTTAAAATTAAATATAAATTTAAAATGATAAAGGAACAGATTGCATCAATTTATATTTGTTAACATTTAGTTTATATGCATATACTTCCTACTAAAAATGTACGCACATCTAATTTCGTATAGAATAGAAGATTATTAGATAATGCTGCATTTAATAGAAATATAATACGGCGTACAGTAATATGTAATCCGCGCAAAACAAAATTAAATAATAACATGATTTCGCAACGAATATTTACGTGCAACGTATTTTTTCAAGTCGAAAGTTTCTCATGGGAAAACAAAGATGGGGTGTCCAGTAAAATCAGAGCACTGATACACCAGTGTCTGATGTACTTTTATATGATATGAGTATAAAAAGAAGAAAAATTAAATATAAATGCATTTCTTCACTAGTCACTAGTAATGCATATGAAGCACGTGCCTCTAAAGCTTATCTCTTTTCCTCACACTTGCAATTGCACAGTGCCATTTGCCCTCTACTCAGTTTAACCCAAGAGGAGTCATCCAAAATGTTAAAAAAAAAGAAAAAACTCCATAAATACATTCGTGTGTAACGAAGCGCTTTCTTTCTCAATTTTTGCAAAAGAAGGTTTTGGCGAATCCCAGTTTCCAGTTCTGATGACCCGTCTTCCCCTTTTAAAAAACGTCACAACCGATCTAAAGCTGACGTTGTTTTTAATGTTGGCTCGACAACACCAACTCTCTGATCTTGACCAAAGCCCGGACTTTAATAACAACATGTTTGCCACCGACAGCCCGATTCAAAATAGCATTGCCCCAAAGAGTGTTATATCAGAGAGTGTTCGGACTGGTGATTATCGTCAGGCGAGCTGTGATCCCCTATCATCGATCAGTTCAGTTTAAAAGACGCTCAAAATTCAGTGAGAGTTCAGTCTGAGTTAAGACGCGGTGAAGATTAGTACGATCATTTTCTGCGGAATATTATCATAAAATTATACTAAAAAAGACCTAGAGAAAATCAACATTCTCCATACAAATTAGTTCGGGTATTTTTCCACTGCACCGATATATATTTTTTTGTTTTAAATTGATATTTTTGTTGAAACAATTAATCAATATGAACCGGTAAGTGGAACCCAAAGTTTCTTATCTTTGTTACCTGCCATCCGGAGTCTACCTGTGCCAGATAATACAAATTTTTGCCAAGTTTTTGTTTATAAACTAAAAATAATTGGATACAAACACGTGCGTTAAGAGTGATCAAAAAATCGTTAGAGATCTTTTAAAAATGTTTTAAATTAAAATGTGAAAAATGTACATATACCGATGAATAAATTGTTCGTTCAACTAACTTCCTACATTGTTACAATTGCATTAAACTAGCACACACCTGTTCTTTTGTTGCCTGAATGCAAAATATATTTACATAAATTTTCCGTGGCATGACATTGATTGGATTACTGGCAAACAAGTGTCTTATACTTTTCACTTTTTATTATTTCAGCATAAACAGTTCGTTGCTAAGTCTCGTAGCCATCTCAGCTGTTGAGAGCTCAAACAGTAATGCATTATCCACTGGTCCAATAATTTTAAATGGAAATATGACGAATCAAGGTAAGTTTTACGATCATATGATCATAACGATCACTTCCGGTGATATTATCACCAATATTGCAATTCATTTTTATTTTTTTTCGAAATTTCGAACGTATGTATTTATTTAACCTTAACATTTACAGATAAGAACAAGCGAGCTGATCAAGCATCAAAAATAATCAAAAACTCTGATATTATCTGTTTTGATGTGGACTCAACTGTGATAAAGGAGGAAGGTATTGATGAACTTGCCAATTATTGTGGTAAAGGAGCTGAAGTTGCTCGTTTAACAAAAGAAGCTATGAAAGGCTCAATGACTTTTCAAGAAGCTCTTAAACTCCGTTTGGATATAATTCGTCCATCACAGAGGCAAATTAGAGATTTTTTAAAGACCCACCCAAGCACCTTGTCACCAGGAATTAAGTAAGTTTGAATAATAAGAATAAGTGATTAATTTTATTTATGTATTTTAATTTTATTCTATTAATAGGGAACTTATCCATAATATTAGAAAAAATGGAACTAAAGTCTACCTGATATCAGGTGGATTTGATTGTTTGATCGAACCAGTGGCAACAATCCTTGGCATTCCAATGAGCAATGTTTTTGCTAACAAATTAATGTTCTTCTTTGATGGTAAGTAGAATTTTTGATTAATATATTTTAAAATTCAAGACAAGACTAAATTATGAAATCTTACAACACATTCAATTTTTCTCAGTAGTTTCGTAAGGTCAATCGTAATTACGACACGTTCCATTCGAGTAATTGCAAAACTACTTCCATTTAGCGAAAGTCTTGCTTATTTTTGTACATTAAGTTTCTTTATCTTTACCATTTTCCTAATATTCTGCATTGTGTTCAATGAATGCTGCTTTATTTCGTAAAAATTAAGTATTCAATTAGGTTTAAAAATAGCTTCTATACCTTTTGAAATATTCTCTTTATTATTTTTGCTTTAAACACAAACCATTTTCATTTTACCCAGCTAGACAGATATTTCAGATTTTAAAATCGATTTAAAAAGAAAAAGACGTTTAAATCAGGCCTTTATGAAACTTAAATGTAAAATTTCAAATTGTAGATTTGTAGCTTAAAAAATTTCTAATTTCCTTTTAGACCTAATTTTCATATATACTTTGTCTGGACACAGTAAAATTTTTTTAAGAGAAAAATAACACTGGACTTTTAAAAATAAAAACTCAATAAATACTTTTAAAAAGATTTCAAATTCGAATAAAACTGATGTGAACTAGTTTTTCTCATCAAGTTGACCCTAAGGTTGCAGCAGCTACGAACGATTTAAATTACTCAATGCCATTGGTGATAATTTTTTACTACGAAGATGCAAAAGTGTTTTTGTGGATTTAGCTTAGCAACAAAATTCCTTCAAATATCTTATCAAATTCGTTTATCTCTCACCTTAAATTAAACTTACTTAACTAAAATATACGAAAATTGTTGACCCTTTGTTCTAATTACTGCCTTTCAACCTTCATTACGAAGAATAAAAAGAAAAACGAATATCAGAAAGCAAAAAATAAAAAAAAAACAAGCACTTGCTTGATAAGGCAATAACTCGTTAATTTCTAGTAAAAACCAGTTAATCAAATCAATAACTAATTACTTCTTTATCTATTTAGGAGAGTATGCCGGCTTCGATACAACACAGCCGACATCACGTTCCGGGGGCAAAGGTGAGGCTATTTCAATGATTAGACAAAGTTACGGCGATGCAAATATTACAATGATTGGTGATGGTGCCACAGACCTGGAGGCAGTTCCACCAGCAAATAATTTCATTGGTAAGTATAAAATTAAATTTAAGAAAGCCCCCCCAAAAAATTGTTTACTCCCAACAAATTATAAATTTTTCCGATGAGATAAAGAAAATATGACAAATTATAATTTAGCAATAAAAATGTGATTAAAACCACTTTAGAAATAATTATACACGTGGAAGACTAAACAAGTATTTCTCTTGAAAATAAAAATTTCTTAGTATACGCTTTATCAGACAAATAAGAAAGTGGCTAAAATAAAAGTTTAACTTTCGCAAAATACGATGAGTGTAAGTAAAGTGATAAAAAGAAATTTCCTGGCAGCCGAACAAGCATAAAAGTTATTCAGATAAACAACAAACAGTCCATTGACATTATTTTTTTCGTTACCTCCTTTTGCATGTAAATAACAACTGATAAATTACTATTTTTTTATCTTTTTAATAATAAATAAAATTTTTGGTATCTGACCCAGGCACTAAAATATACAATTCTTTGTTTTGTTTACAGGATATGGAGGCAACGTTGTGCGAGAACAAGTCCAATCTAAAGCTCAGTTCTTCGTGACCGATTTCAAGATGTTGTATCAATGATCATCAAATAGCTTAAACAGAGAAAAGAAGATTGTACAAGTAGCCGTAGTGAATCCACCTGTTTAGATTATGGACTACTGGATGTTAATGAGTAGTGTCGTCTGAATGTTTGTACTCTTTGTAGATCATAGTGTTCAAAACTTGCCTTTGATATGCGCTGTAAAAAATGTTACAGTATTTTGCATTTAGTGCTTTAGAGATTAAATAAAAAAAAGTATTTATTTTTATAAACGTGATGTAATTTTAAAAATAATTCAAATATAATCAATAATTTTAAAGTATAATTTCTTCTTTATTAGCTTTGATCTGTAAAAACAAAAATATCGTTGAGAAATACGATTTATGATAAATTAAAGTTTAAAAAAACATTTTTTGAAAATACCATTCTTAGGTTGAATCAAAAAATCCCAGGATTATTTTCTGCAGAAAATTTAACATAAAATAGAACACCTTTTGTAAAAACAAATTCTTGTTTCTCACAACAACAAAAAATTGTTGAAAGCAAACTGAAAATTCTCAAATGCAAATTAAGTTAAAATTTTTGAAATTGATTCGGTTTCTTCACTAACCAAATTAGAAAAGATAACTTGAAGTTTGACCATCGAATTGATTCGGTTATCATATTTAAAATCTTATTTTCGTTATTAACCCTTTGAGACACATGAATACAGGGGTTTTTGGGGTCGCTGCATTCGAATCGCTGTCAGAAAATTGAAATTCAAAATAGCAAATGAAATTTCGAAAAATTGCTGAACTCACAGACGTGAAAACAAGTTTACAGGGGTTTTTGAGGAGGCTGATCACGAATCTACAATCAGATTTCAAAAATTCGAAATGATTAGATCCAATATGGCGTACGGAAGGTCTAAGCATTGTTGAATTTCCCTGAAAACTGATACAATTACTCTGAATCTGAAGTCGTACCATACCATGCCACACCATACCACATTTCAAAATTTCTTCAATAATGAATTTTTTTTCCGAAAACAATGGCCTTATCGTGAGAGTCGATAATTTTGTACTGCGAAATTCGATTTCCAGCGATATTTTTCTATTTTCCAGACTGAACTCTACTTCCGAAAATTTGCTTTATATCATCAAAAATCGAGATGAATCTCAGCAAAAATGTTTCCACGTTTCAGATTGGGGTCTTATTTAAATTAATTTGTTATGAAAGTACAAAATTGAAACAATTTAAAAACTTTACACTAACATTTATTTAAAATACAATAAATTAAAAATTTGGACTATCTAACTCCAGCTTGTAGCCGATATAAGTTATAATAAATACCCCTCTTTTCTAAAAGTTCTTTATGGGTACCCAATTCAGCGACAACACCCGCATCAATAACAAATATCACATCTGAATCTACAATTGTTGAAAGTCGGTGAGCTATCGAGATACACGTTCTTCCCTCCTTAGCGGCATCCAGAGCAGCTTGCACAACCTAAAAGGTAAAATCAATTTAATAATAATTAATAAATATTTAT
This sequence comes from Philonicus albiceps, assembly GCA_963969385.1. NCBI lineage: Eukaryota > Metazoa > Arthropoda > Insecta > Diptera > Asilidae > Philonicus > Philonicus albiceps. Next base: position 6,103,389 of record OZ017773.1, on the reverse strand, counting down.
TAATAAAATACCCACCTTTTCACTCTCTGCATCTAATGCTGATGTGGCTTCATCTAGTAAAAGTATTCTGGGATTTCTTACTAACGCTCTAGCAATTGCTACTCTCTGCTTTTGACCGCCAGAAAGTTGTGTTCCCTTTTCCCCTAATCTGGTTTCGTATCCCTATAAATTAACAAATACGAAAATAATTAATGGGATAATCGAAAACTACATTTTTGTAATAACTTATTCAATTCAACTTAATAAGAGGAATTTGCTGAATTGAATAGTTGACGCAATTCAGCGCATTACTTTTTCCAGCTGAATTGTGCAATGAGGGATATTTTATTTTATTGACTTAACAAAATACTTACCAGTGGCAGTGATACTACGAAATTGTGAATATTCGCCTTTTTGGCGGCCTCTATGACTTCATTTTCATCAACATGTCTTGAATTATCACCGTAGGCGATATTTTCAGCGATTGTCCGATCAAAAAGAGACGGCTCCTGTGCAACAATTCCCAATTGGGACCTAAGTGTACGCAATCGAACTGATCGGACATCCTTATCGTCGATCATTACCGATCCCTTGTCTACGTCATAAAATCTTTCCAGTAGTTGTATACAGGTTGATTTTCCGCAACCAGATTGGCCAACTAATGCAACAGATTTTCCTTTATACACATCAAGCGAAAGTCCTCGAAGGACTTGAGTATCCAATCGGGATGGATACCTAAACTCTACAGCTTTATAGTAAACGTTTCCTTCCGATTCCCATTTTTCATTATGATCTACTCCAGGTGGATCTAGAACTTTTGGTGTTCGATTAAGCAGGGCAAATATTTTACCAGCTGCTGTTACACCTTTTTGGAAATTGGGAGCAAAGGCTAAAGCGTTTGCTATTGAAACAGTTCCCATAATTAATGCTTGCGAAACTCTGTTAAGTAAATTAATAATTTTTATTATATCCATTGAGTGTTTTTAGTATAAAAGTTTACTTACTTAAAAACATCAGCGTAGAAAAGACCTTCTTTATGAATCAAATAACCACCGTAGAACATGCAAGCGGAGAACGCAAAGAACATGAGCGATCGGGCTAAACCGTAGACAAAGGCGCGATAATGAGTATTTTTTTTAGATTTCTGAAATGGATGAATAAATTTGTTATTAATCCTATCATGCCTATGAATAATACTTGTATCAATAAAATGCCTTTTTAGATGTTAACCAGGGTATTTTCGAGTCGTGGATTTCGAATCTACTATCAAAATTAAGAAATTCAAAATTATAAAATTAGCTTTAATTAACTTCAGAACCACGGTTTTTCTAAAGATCCATATCAGGTTTTGTTTCTAGGGTACCATATGAAAAATAATACTTTAAACATTTTAAGGATTCCTGTCCTTTGAAGAGTAAATTATAACACTTGCTTATATCCTTTGGAAATTGTTTTTCTCTCCATATAGGTCTTAAAAGTTTAAATCTTACCTCTACAGATGGAGATAACAAAGCAATATATTGTTCATAAAACATTCTTTCACGACCCAAAGAGACAACTGTTCGAATATTTGAAACAACCTCAACAGCAAGCTAAAAAATAATAGACACAATTAATAAATGAAATCCAAACATATATAACTTAAATTCAACCATACCTTTGTACAACTTTCCATAGCTTTTGAATTTCCCATATTTTCCTCAACCATAACTTTCCTTTGTAAATATGTTGCAATTAAAATGAAAGGAGTAAAGGCCAAAGCCAAAAGTCCCAATTTCCATTCGTAATACATTGAGAGTCCCACACCGAGAAAGAGAGTTGCTAGAGACTGAAGAATAGTACCAATTCTTTGGCCAGTTGCCTAAAAGGCATAAAATTGTTAAATACAGAAAAATTTTAATAAATTATAATAAGAGTAATACCCCTTGAACTGCTGCTGCATCCCCAGATAATCGGGCACAGAGAGTTCCTGTTCCATTTGTTTTACTATCAAACCAAGCGATTTCTTGTTTTAACATAGCACTGAATGCCATTCCCCGGATACGTTCGGTAAGTTTTTCTCCGGCAATTCCAAAAGTGTAAATCTAATTAAAATATAAAAATCAAATACTGATAAAGTTTTTTTATAAAATATAGCTAACCTGTAAGAACGTTGCAAATCCAACTGCAATTCCAGCAAGCATAAAATATAAGCTGTAAATGTTTGTTTCGGATCTTACATGATCCGGATCACCTGAAGATAAGACACCCAAAATATCACCGAATAGAATTGCAAACAGTGGCATTGCACATCCCATAATTATGGATGATACTGAACCAACCGTAATATGTGGCCACTCAGTGGAATTTAGCTTAATTATTTCCAACAGTGGTACTTCTTCACTATCTTTATCCTCTTTGTCGTCAGCCTGAAAAACAAGACAAATTTAAATGTAACACTATTTTTAATTATCTTCGATATTAAAGTTTATTTTTTAGAATCTAGGAGGCATTAAATTATAGTTTTAACCAACGAATGTATGTACACCAATTTGTGTGAATGAGGCTTGAATTGTGAATTGTATTTGTGGGGAGGGGCTAGCCATATGGTTGAGTTAGTGGAGTAGACGATCCACTACCCTACGGAAAGCCAGAAGGTCATCCACAGAAGAATTACGGAGCTCAGCTGAGCTTAAAAACCCCTTTGCCGAAGGTACCATTTCTAATCCGTGTCAAAGCCGGACAGTCATATAGAATGTGACCTGTCGTTTCCTCGTTTTCTAGGCATAGTCGACATTTCGTCTCAACCGACAGACCTATTTTATAAAGGTGAAGTCTGACCCCGTAATGGCCAGATAAGTAACCCACCAGCAGCCTTAGATGAATGAGTCTTACCACAAGCAATTTTGGGTAATATTGATAAAGTTAATAAATTGTTTGTAATACCAAAAAGTGCACACTCCGCAATTGTTTAAGTTAAATAGATAGCATTTTACAAGTTACTATAATACTTAAGTTATGTAGCTTATCATATTTGAAGTCATTAGGCTCAATTCAATCACTTCTGATAGTGATAGTTTTTCAAGAATAAAGAGGTGATGTCATATGTACGTTACGTTCAAAGATAAATTTAGATTGTTAAAGAAATTCTGAACATTTTTTAAATCTTATCTTACCAAAGAGCTACAATAAAAGTTTATTACTTGTAAAATTAACTGATATCATATTTTATTTTTTGAATGGACGAGAATAGTGCAAGCAAATATAATTTCTTTCTACGCTTGAAAATTTCCATCTTATTGCTATCGTAGAAAGTAGCATTTCAAAATTACATAAATTTAGCATTATTATTCGTCTTAGTCTTGTTGTGCAACAACTCTTTGTAAGTTGGTAAGTTAAGGAGCCAGGAAATTTACAACTGTCGTTGATAAAATTAAAATTAGAACCGGACATTAACAAATTAATAAGACTCCACCAGCCTCAACCTTCTCTCTAATTTTTTATTACCTATTAACTTTTATATCAATTTTTCAGTTCATAGTAAACAACTCTCGTCTTTGATGGTAATTTAAAGTTTTCTTTGAGATTATTACTCACGTTAAACAATATTTGAATTATAGCTACATATCACAAGGGCTCTTAAGCCCCATAGACATTATTTTTCTTTTTAAAGGGGACGGGGTATAATAAACGAATACTTACAGATTCAGGTGGGAGAATTTTAATATCATTCTCATCCTCATCAATATATTGCGTGAACGTTGGAGAATGTGCAGTAGGAGAAGTGGCTACAAAAAAATTATATAGGATTAGGAAAACTGATTTATTAAAGATTTTTATTAATCCATTACCTATATCACCCTCAGCCCCAACCTGAGTGGTAACCAAATTGTAGTAATGGCCATTTTTGTTCATAAGTTCAAAATGTGTGCCAGTCTCAACGATCTGACCCTTATCGATAACAACAATTTTATCAGCCCCTCTAATCGTTGAAAGTCGATGCGCCACAATAATCGTTGTTCTTCCCTCACTAGCCTGAAATTAATCTTATTACCTGAAGGTCATTTTAACATAACGTTCATTGCATTCACCTTTTCTAAGGCAGCCTGAACCTTTGCTTCACTGGCTGTATCCAAAGCAGACGTAGCCTCGTCGAGCAAAAGAATGTCTGGATTTCGGACTAAAGCCCTTGCTATTGCAATTCTTTGTTTTTGGCCACCAGAAAGTTGAGCACCACGCTCACCTACGAGGGTTTCATATCCCTAAAAGGGGAAAAGGGAACATTTAAAATAAAAATAAAATTTCATATTAGCCAATTATCTTACATGAGGTAGTTTTTTTATAAAAATGTGCGCATTTGCTGCTTTTGCTGCAAATTCAATATCATCTTTTGTTGCGTCTTCTCTTCCATATCGGATATTTTCAAAAATTGTTGTACCAAAAAGAACTGGTTCTTGGCCAACAACTCCAATTCTTCCTCTCAGCCAGTTTACATTGAGATCTTTGATGTTTTGGTCATCGAGGAGAATTTCGCCACTTATAGGATCATAGAATCGCTGTAGAAGTTGAATGCAAGTCGATTTTCCGCATCCAGAGGAGCCAACAAGTGCTATCGTTTCGCCCCTTTTAATTGATAGATTTAAACCTGTTAGTACCTGAAATTGATAGACATTAATTTTAACTGAAATACTACAACATTTCTTGTAGGAGTGTTGCTTTTAATCAAGGATCTGTAAAGTTCTATTAAAATGCGGGTTGGGACAAGTGATTCTTACAGAATATTTCAGTTCCACTTTATTTTATGGTGCAGAACAAATAATAGGAAAGTTTGGTAATTTATAACTCTTGTAAAAATCATGCGATTTTCAATTCTCTAAAGCTAATTGTTTCGTTTTTAAGAGATCCCTCTGCGCATTTATTCGTTTTTCTTATTTCGTTCTCTAAAAATAGTTATGGTAAAATAAGCAATATAAATTTGCTGTCTACATTTGGTAATTCATAACTTTTGTAACAATTATCCAATTTTAAAATTTTCAAAAACCAATTGTTTCATTTTTAAGATAAATACCTAGTATGACTATATTTTGAGGACTAAAATCACATATCTATTTTTCAGTATTACTATTTTTAGAAGACGAAATAAAAAACCCTATAAAAATACACCACTATATTTCTTAAAAAACCAACAAACTAGTTTTTGAAAACTTAAAATCAGACGATTCCTACAAAAGTTATGAATTGCCAGAGCTTTCTATTATTTAGCATAGGGCCTCTGGTAGTTCAGTAGTTAGGGCAGTGTCCTACCGTCCCAGAGGCTGTAGTCTCCTGCGCTATGTGGTAATACAATGGGCCAAAACTGGTCTAAGTGTGCCTTTCTAGACAGGCACATCAACCTAACCTGTCCTAGTTTCCTCATTATTTTATTTTATAGAGACAGTATTTATTAATAATTTTACAGAGCAATTTTATTAGAAGGACTAATACAATATTTTTCGAATTAACACGATAATAATTCGACTTTTACTATGAATAATATCAAAATTTTCATTCACATTTACTTTTATAAAAGTTGCCGTTGTTTCCACTTTATTTAAAATATACAAAAAAAAAGTTTGCAATACATAAAATAGGTGTTTTAATTATTTCGTTATATAGACTTCTTGCCACTGTGCAACTAAGGGTTAAGACAAGCTATTTAATAAAATAAGTCTCACTCACTTGTACATCAGGTCGAGTAGGATACTGGAAGTGGACATTTCGGAACGTAATATTGCCTATAGATTTTTCAGGTTGTTTACCATTACCCATTAGAGGATTTATTTTTGGTATCTGCTCAATTATATTATAAATCTTAGCTCCAGCACCTTTAGCAATTCCAAATGCTTCAATATAAGGAGAAGCCATCCCCAAATTCATAGATCCCATCATGACTGAGAAGAATACCTTTAATAAAATTAATTTTTAAGTTAGTAACTGATTTTAAAGAAAAAATAATTTTTAAAATTCATACTGTTATCATAACACCAGGAGTGTACGTTATATCTTCAGGTTTCCAATCACGTTCTCTAAGTACAAGACCAACACCATACCAAAAAGCTAAGGCATAGGATGCATAAATAAAAAACCAAAGCAATCCAAATCCCAATCCAGAGAAAAATCCTTTTTTAATATTAATATTCTTAGCCTCGACAAGATTCGACTTATATCGGGTTACTTCTTTCTCTTCTCCACCAAATGCCATGACTGTCCTTACAGCGCTAAAGACTTCCTCAGCGATATTTCCTGCTTTCGCATAGGCATCCATTTCTCTTTTAGAGAGTTTCGATGTTACCTATAATTTTAATTTTACTTTTTAATTATTAAATAGTTCTATTAAGTCGCAAAATAGAATGATCTTTACCATTGAGACTAGACCTATGGAAATAAAAGTAACTGGTAAACTGCTAAGGCATACTAAGGCCAATTCCCATCCTTTTACAAATGCAAGGATTATGGAACCCAAAAATGCAACGATGAAATGTACAAACATTACTACTTTTTCACCCAAACCATCCTCCAGCTTTGTTAAGTCTCTGGGGAAAAAATAAATAATGATTTTATATTAATAATAGAAGTAAATAATTTTTTTTTTTTTAAATATCAATAAAAGGAAAAAAACATTATTATTATTATTATTATGCCCATATTGCGGCCATTCTACCAAAACCCTACTAGTGCAGTAAACGATCCGCTACCCTAAAGAAGGCTAGAAGGTCCTTCACATAAGAGCTTCGGACTTCAGCCGGGCTCAGGAACTCCCTGCTGAAAGTCCCTCTTCTAGTCCTAGCTACGACCAGGTAGTCATAAAAGATGTGAGCTGTGGTTTTTTCATTCTCTAGTCATAGTCAACATTCCGTCTCATTAGACAGATCTATTTTATGTAGGTGATATTTTAACCCGTAGTGGCATCTGGCCAACCAGCAGCTTGAGATCGCTTTTGCTCAGGGTAGTGGTGTTAGAGTATTCGTATATGTTGGATGTAACAATCTCTTCAGCTTGCCGTAACCCCAGAGCATTGTTTCAGTATAGGGTTTGCTTTCTTTCCACCATAGCTTTGGTCAAAGACCAGCCAATACTGCATTAAGGTTCAGGGCCTTGGTACCTAGTTAAATATCGTTCTCTAGCTAATTCATCTGCGAACTCGTTTCCTTCAACGCCAGAGTACCCTGTTCTCTGCAACATTACTCATAACTATTTTTACAATATCTCCAATAGTTAATGAGTTACTTGAAAAAACCCTTAGGTACCATAATTTGTTCACTTTGGCAGGTTGCTGTATCTTATGGATAAAAATAAATAAATACTTTTAGTGCTGGAATACCCATCATAATTAAATGTATCTTAGAATAGCTCTTGATCCCCTATATGAAGTACGAAAATGGAATCCTTGAAAGGTTCTAATTAACGTTTTTTTTTCTATACCTTCACTTACATAATTATAAAATTAACCCTCTACCATCTATTAATTAAGTTTTTAATTTTTCTGCTTGATTCAAAAGAGGTATGCTTTCCGTAAGCTTTTTTTAAGGATATTACAGGACCGAGATTAAGCCTGAAATTTTGAATTTTGCTGCAATGTCTCACAACGAAAATTAATAACGTAAATGAAATTTTTATGTGAACTCATGTTTTATGATAAAATTCTACTGCATTTGCTATCCATAAATACAGAATAAATTTTAAATTTAAATAAACTTTTAATAATCGGACAATACATTGCGTAATTTTGTAATAATGGCAGTTGAATGGACTTTTAAAATTTCAAAATTTTATATGTGACCATCTAAATGTTTTAAATAATAATAATAATAATAAGTTAAATTTATATAATAACGAAAAAAATAAAGAAAATAACTTACTCATTCATTCTGCTTGCAAATTCTCCACTTGCATTAAAATCATACCATGAAATGTCTTGATTTAATACTGATCTAAAATATATCCCTCGCAATCTAAATATTTGGCAATGTGCTGCATAATTGAATAACATTATTGAAAAATAGCTGGAAACGAGCATTACAACACCCAAAATTGAATTATCAATTGCATATGTGTTGATCGCATCCAAAAATAGGTCAGTTTCTGCCTTCATTGAAATGTTTAATCCTGGTTTATCGGCAATAAAAAGAACTGCTGCATATCGAATCATAGCCTAGGAGATGGTAATTAAATTAATAAATAATTATTATAAATAGCATTTTGGTACAGCGAACACTATCGTTATTAAAACAAATATCTGATGGTAGTGTAAATTACCGAATGATACAAATTCTATAGAAATTGCAACCCATATTGAACCAATCGGTTATATATAATAATTTTATTTTTTTTCGAGCTACACTAAATATATTTCATTTTTGTTTCATTACTTACATCTGCTAAATCTCCAAAAATAAATGTGTTTGCTGGAGCTGTGAGACCTGTGACTATTGCTCCAATAATGCCAATAAATATCATCAATTTGTCTCTCCATGTTGAATATTTATACTAAAAATAATCTTTGTTATAAAATTTTAATTACTATATAAATATTATTTAATTCCTTACTAATTTAAAAAACGATATTGGCTTAATTTCTTCTTCTTCTAAGTTAGCTTCTCCTTCTCTGAAAATAAAATAATAATATAAAATTAATACAAATAATCTGGATATGTTATTAATAGTCCGTTAAATGTGAAGTAAAATAAAGGGTACTTTTGAATCATTTAAAAATATTGGCTTTGGGTATACACTCTAAAAAAATGTATTAGTGTAATTTACATCACACAGTCCCTGTTTCAATTTTTAAGATATTGCATAAATAAATTACTTTTTTTGGGTAAAAATTATCGAAAATTGCTACATTTCATTAAACTGTCTACTTAATTTTTAACTTTTATACTTTTTATAATTTTGTAGGTTTATCCTTCTCCTACACCACATGCCAGTAATTGAAAATTATTTTTGACGAATACTGCCCTTTTGATGCCACCCAAAAGACGCTTAAACAGAACTGCTATTTTGTTTTATAAAAAAAAAATATATGTAGGTATATATTTTTCTACACTTCAAAGCTGCAGGTAATAAAATGATGTAAAAATTTTAAAATCAAACGATTATTTTATCACCTTTTAAAAAATTTATATATTGACTTATTTTCGGGTATTAAAAGGGTTTTCCCTCCTTAAAGATCCCAAAATATTTAAACTAAGTATCACACTACGGCCGCGTCATGGTGATACAATTTTTATTTGAGCATAGTGCAGACGTTGGTGTGTATTTTCTCCAATATGATTCAATTTCACTTAAAAATTGCGCTACTCAATTTAAATAAACATTTTAGATTTGTATACCTTAATTTATAAAATTATTTTTCTTAAAATAGTGAATGTAAATAAGAAAGGTAATTTGCATCGTAAATAAAACAAATAAAATTCCTCAATTTACAAATTAGAAGAGGCCAAAAAGCATAACCCTGAGCTAGCACAATGCGATGTAATTTGGTAAAATTAAAAATGACCGTTTTCATCGAGTATTATTCATGAAGAATATACCCAAAGAATATAAAAATAGCCTCTCTAGAGGTAGTCATTCATTAATTTTGAATGAATCAAAAAAAAAATAGAATCCAACGGACATCGAGCACTTTGGTAACGATCTAAAACATTGCGCCAAATCAAAATCAGTACCCAAATTTAAAAAACAATCACCCTTTTAATGAAATAAACAAGCCATGGTAACCGAAACTCTCACAGAAAAAATAAATAAATTTATTGATTAAAACAAAAGGCACAATTTTATTAAGTGCGGCACAAAAATAGGTCATTACAGCACAGAAAGGAGCCAAAAAATTATTAAAATATTTAAAAGAAATTTTCTAAATTAAAAATTATAAATAAATTATTTGTTGATACTTCTCTCATAATTTCTTTTCTTTTTTTGCAATTATTACTTGAGGCTAACCATGAGATAGGCGAGGCGACGTCGCCGGTCAGGAGAGCTCTAATTGATGAACAGCGGCGCTAAAAGAAAATCCCTGTTTCGGTTGCAGAGTCTATGCCACGACACGACTTTCTAGTGAATTTGTATAATAAATAATTTTAGATTTTTGTTGAAACGTCACCGATAATAGCACCTCGACACAAATGAGACAGTAGACCAGCAACAAGTTTGAGACCGGGCCAACTTTTGCTCTATCCGGACTAACAAAAATTTGTTTGTTTTGTTTTTTGAAATCGATGCCAAATGAGACTAAATAGTGTGCTCTGGGCTAAGAGTCCGTAGACAAACTAAAATACAGAGCTAGCATAAAGTTTGAAGGCACTACCCAAGCATGAGGATATGGTGGAAGAATCAAAACGATCAATAGGCAATAGGTGCTCCTTATGTACGTTATATACACACGTCACCGTACTCTTTGCCAATTAGAATTGATTCGGTTCGATTAACATCAAATGTTTGCTTCTCGTCAAAATAGAAAATGAATAAAAATTATTTTTTGCTTAAGTTAATAGAACCGACCCCTCAACGCATACGGGTGAATAATCCTTGCAACATGAACAGCACGAACACATTTCACTTTTGAGATAACTCTGGTAGATTTTTAACAATTTGTAACCGCGGAAAGTGATAGTCGCCCAACTGACCATCAACAGTCGTGTCCCTTTTGAACTAAAGGGGAAAGTCAAAGGCATTTTGACCTTCATTAGCTCTGGGTGTTACATCATTAATGGGTGTTAAATTAGTTGGGACGAGTTAATCATACTCATTTTTACATTGTTTGGAAACACATTCACTAGATGCTGTAACGAGGTATTATTGAATTTTCCTCTGTCGTTAAAAACCAAACTATTTAAATAGATTAATTACTTTATGTATATTTAAGGAAACCTCCTATAATTTTTAATTTGTTATATTGGCCATATTTATTGGTATTATTAAAGAAAATATAACACTGGTTAACAAATTTAATATTTTACTCGTATTTTGTCCCCAAAGAATTGGCAATTATCATTTCAATCGGGATTTTTGTATAGATTTCGAATTTCTAAATAAAAATGCTCCATCCTGTTTACAAGAAAAATGAAAGTATAAAATACAGAAAACCGTAGTTTGGGTATTTCTGAAAAACTATTAAAAAATAAAGGTTCATCATAGAGATTTGTAACGTGGCTTAAATAAAAGCCTGAGTTCTAATCTAGGCATATCGAATAAAATTTATCTCTATATAACTTTTCACATATCTTGACGCACATACTTTTGTAACTGAAGCAGGAGTGGATCTATCCCAATGAACTTTAAGAAGACGATTAAAGGAATTTAACTTTCAATGCAGACAAGCAACCTCAGCTTACGAAAAAGATGAAGCAAATAAGGTTTAACTTCACTAAAGAACATTCAAAATATGCCCTTGAAAACTGGTAAAAGGTAATTAGTAATACTGTTTTATAATTCCATTAGTAAGGAAGTCTTTGAAAGAAAATTCGTCAATTTCAATTTATTTTACAGGTAATATTTTCGAATAAATCAACATTGGAAGCAATGACGGTAGTTGGCATGGTATGGTATGGTTTGGAGTGCAATCACAACAAAAGAGCCTGGACCCCTTTATGTAGAGAAAGGTACCATGAGAAAAGATCAGTACATAGCGCTTTTAGAAACAGTTTTATTGCCATATTTAAAAGAAATTGGATTCCATTTTTTAAATTTTAAATTTGTGTAAGATAGAGATCCATGCCATACTGTAAAAGCAGTAATAACTTTTAATTCTTTTTTGCCTTTACCAGGTAATTCACCTAATCTGAACCATATTAAAAATGTATGGCATGTGTTTAAATTATAAAAGGCGAAACCGCCACTTGCGAAGTATTAATTAAAAATATTAAGGAAATGTTGCAGGGGTTTCTGAAATTAAAAATTACATTAGAACTTGAATAGAGAGCATGCCTAGGTAAATTCAGGCAGTTTTAAAAGCGTAAGGTGTTAGCATTATTAGCAATTCAATATTCATTTTGTGCAACATCCTGTCTACCAATAACAACTATATTTCCAATATTTTTCCATTTTCTATGACTATGACGAGCACATCGAAACTAATAAACTAAAAACTATCGAAACAAGAGTTTTACAACAAAACATCAAAGCACACTTACAGTTTTGTTATATTATTATAGTATATAAAATTGTATACACAACTTATATAAAATATTAATAACGTTTACTATTTCTTTTACGGGAACGCTGCAAATAAAACAATACTCACTATATTGAAATGCATGCATGAAAGGCATTCAAACGAAATTAGTAGATAACTATTTCACAAACGTCGATATTCACTTTCAGTATGAAAAGTTATACAATAACAAAAGATAAGTGAGCTGAGTGCGAAGTGGCGTCGAAGGCGAATAACCCGGCTTCAGATTAGATATGAATTATTTTGATGACGCCCTCATCAATGTTAAAAAGATATAATTGTTTGAATGCTAAGTTCAAAGACGTTCGTATTTTAGAAGGAAATCCCAGAAGGCTTAATTGGTAACCAATAAAATTCAAGTACCATTGCAAAATACTTTGAAAATATTACTCATAGCAAGAAGTCACATTTTGCGCGGTTTTATGCCTAATCATTGCTTAAACATGACAAAGAAGGAAAGGAATATTACACTAAAATAAATTTTATATTAACCATTCGCATAGAACTTACTATTTTTGAAAATTAGGGCTCTTAAAGGAAAATTTAGAATATAATTGGTCGTACTTACCACCTTGGAACACTGAGAGAAATGTTATTGTAAATTTTACCAAAATACTATAAAATAATAATAGGAAATGTAGGAACAAAAGCAGCTTTAACCGATTTTGTATGGCAATATTTAAAATTACCTAGAAGCATATGCATTTTCACATTGTTAGAAATAGATAAAGTAAAGGAGTAGACCGCCGAAATTTGTAGATATGTAAAAATAAATTTTACTCCAAAGTAGTCACTTTCGATTAGGTTTATGTCGATCAAAGATATAACCTGGAACGTAATTTTGGACAAATCTGAAAAAATCTAGAATACTAAACTGAAATAACTTTGAATAATAACATGACTTACTACAGCCAAAAACTTTACGTGATATATCCGACCAAGTTATCCTTTTTTGGATTCAAACTGTTTGGAAAAAACCGCAAAAATAATTCTGCGTGCTAAAAACTTTGGCCTATAGTATAAAACCTTTACAACTTAGCTCTTTAGCCATCACGGTATTTTGTGGGCTCGATTTTATTGCTGAGCACAATTTAAGACCCTATTTGAAACGATTTTATGGTTTATAGTAACAGCTACGAAACCCTACATTAAACATGGCCCGATACCTTCTTGGCCGTTTTTTTAAAGTAATTTCATACAGTGCAATTAACGCAGGTTTTTGCTCTAAGTTACGTGAAAAATTGTTCTTATTACATTTTCTAATATCTAAAGTAAAGTCTAACTATCATAGGTACACTGTTATACCTCTAAAATGCTCGTCTTATCTTGTGTTCTTGCAACAGAAAAAGTTTCCTTAATTGCATAAATAAATGATTTTCTTGATAGAGAATAATTTCGGTATCGCTGTAAATTGCATAAATACAATTGCATTTTTTTGTACATAAGTATTAATTAATAAATAGACAATTGCACTAAAAATTATAAATAAGCGATATAAACTGAAATATCCTTTCAATTTCTAAGTAAAAAGCTGATTTTTGGCAATTATTCCTAAAAATACGTATTTTATTTATTTAACCCATTTGCTGCCGAGATCATATTCAGCCACACATTCAGCTATAGGCAATTACGAGATATCTCGTAGTTGGCAGTGAATGGGTTAAAGTAGAAGAAGCCAGTTCTACTTGAACGTATTACGTCTTTTCTTCAGAAGACCATAACTAAAATTGATATAATAAAAAAACATACATATTTTAAGAGGGTATACACTTTTACGATCTCATTAGTTTTCCTTACAATCCTGGAAAATGTCTGGATATGATTTCAACCCCTTTTTTTTAATGTTATTCCATACTAGAAACTCTAAACACAAAGTAACTTTTATTGCGTGGATCTATTTATTAATCTTCGAATATTCCACTCAATTCAAATTCTTTTAACATATAAAACATTTTTAGTATTATATAATATCACTGCGTTTCACAATTATATCACCATGAATCACTGGGCAAGTATAAGAAATAACAAACATTTCCTAATACTTGAAATATTAAAACTTTGAGCATCACTTGAAAAAATATATATCACAAAACTTTTACAAACCCTTAAATAAATTCTAACGACATTTTAAAACTTACTCAATTTTATTTTTGCCATTCGAAACGTAAGGAATATCCTCCAGAGGAGTTTTCTTTTTCTCATCCGAAATAAAACCGTGATTATCCGCGGACTTCATTGCGACTGAAACGATATTCACCGAAATACTGAAATTCGCAATAGAGCGATCCGATAATTTATGGCCGGTCTGATAATAAATAAATGCCCCAATACAATAAAATATCGATGCACTTCATCAGTCTTTTGTCTTATCTCAAGCAAATAACTGTACCATTGCGAACGTTGAAGAGATTAAAAAGATTACGAAGCTTTCGATTAATTAATCGACCGTTTTTAGTTTGTGTATATTCAAAACGATCGTATTCGTAACAAAGACGGTTGCATTAAATTTTATCTGATAAGCAAACAAATAACCCAAAATTTATAGGAAACTAGAATTTACAACTTTAATTATCTATGGAAATATTGCAAGTAGATTTTTGAAAAATAACAATGAGGATAGCATTGGTGATTTTTGCTAGTCATTTATCTAATCTGGCTGCCATCTGCGCTATTGCTAGCTGATATCTAAATTCCTTTCAATTTACAAATGAATACAAAATACACGTTTGTTTTGCGAATTTCATTGATAAGAAAAATTTTCTGAAACATAAAATTGTTTGCTGTTATCGGTTTTCTTTTAAGAACAGCATCTATGTATAGATAAAATGTTTTGTTTTTTTTTTAAACCCTAAGTTATGATTCTTCAAAGAAAAACGTTTTCTGCTTCCGAAGAAGTTGATGAGTTATTTCTACAGAATATAACACAATGGAGTAAAATAAGCTTCCTCTTTTAAGATTCCACAGTTTTAATACCAGCAGTAGCAGAATCGAAAGCAGCATCTACTAAAACCCCTTAGTATTGAATTTCATTGCAATCCCTTTAAGTTTAACTTTTTTTTTATTTATTGGGTCTGCCTTTTTGAATTTTAGTAGAATTGTATTCTATAACCCAAAAGACTCCTAAATATTAATTTTCATTTAAATTTGGAAGTTTTAATGGCAGAATCGAAATTAACATCCCCAAAAACCCCCTAGTGTCGATTTTCACAACAATCTTGATTCGGTTTTATATAGAGACTCAAAATCAATGGCCCCTTAAATAAATTTCGCTTAAATTCGTTAATTTCCAAAAGTATTGGTCCCCATATTGTGTTTGCCATTTTGGTATTTTAAATTAGTGACCTCAAAATACCCATAGTACTAATTTTCACCTAAACGCGTTGAAGTTCGAAAATTTTTGGTCGCCATCTTGAATTTACAAATTTCGAACGTAGATTTGCAATCAAGACCTCCAAAAAACCCCAAATACAAATTTTCATGGTAATCCCTAAATATTTAAAAAATTTTAGCGCCCTTTTAAAAGCCACGAATAAAAAGTGGGCTATACTCGTAAGCCAGAATATGTAGTGCCTTCATTTACCAAATTAAAATAATCGGAACAAGGGTTTAGGCGTGATTGAGCAAGAAACAAACGAATTCTCAATTTTATATACAAAATTTCGTTGACTTACGTTTCAAAATTGGGCTCCACGAAAAGCCCTTTTATTTTGAAAGGATAATATACAGCCAGTGTTCACCCTGAAGATCCATTCTAAATATTGGTGAAAGAATTTTTGAAATCGGATGATTACTTACGGAAATCACTTCCTATATCCAAACTTATAAACTTTACATCTTTATAATATTAGTGTAGTTTTAAAAGACCATATGCGATATGTGAAATTCAGAGAATTTATTGCCGAACAAGTGGTAGATTATTTCTATTGGATATTTTCTGTAAATTATGAATTTGTGAAACTTATAAAATAAATCACGGATTGTTTAAGGAACTGGAAAAGTGGTTCAGATGGAAGCTTATTTTATAAAAATAAGCTTTCAAATAATTCACGCTGCAAGTTTCTAAGCTAAACACGGTCTTCTTTTGCAAATTCATAATCTACAGAAAAAACTTCATTAGAAATAAGCTACCACTCATTTGGTAACAGCGAAACATATTAAATTTCTTAACACCGTGACCAAATATTAAATATTCATCGTATTCGGCTGCCACTTTGTCAAAACATTAGCGAAGGTTTCTCATTTTTATTCAATCTGACTTTTTATAAGTAAAATTACTTCCAAAAAAACTAAAGTTGCGATATCTAGCATGGGGATAAATGCTGTAAATGGGTTCGTTTTTAATTTTGAAACTTTGAGAGCAGTATAACAAAAATAATAATAATGAGATATTATTTTCGGACAGTAAATTATGGTCTCCTTTAAAAGTAAGGAAATAAAAGGTCACTGGTGAATACACAATCTTCATGTAACAATCAGTGAACATATCCTTTTAAAAGTATTAAAAAGAATTCAACTAAAACAGACGGAAATTAACTAATTGCCTGCATTTATCAACCAAGTTTTTACCCTCTGAATGTAAAATTTGCTTAAACCTTCACAAATTTTAGTCAATATTCCCTAAATAAAAACCAATGTAATGAAATTATTAAATGACTATATTTCTGAAAAAAAAAATAAACAAAATTTTCTTTACTGACATTAAACTGTACAACTTTATGTCATCCTCTCATAAAGGTAGAGGTAGCCTAACTCCTTGGGCGGATTCTGTGAAATAGCCACCTTCTCATCATTGAAAATTACCCATTGACCATTTTTCCAAATGTGGCAAACATAGTGCCCAACCTGAGATGAGGTTCCCATATGGGAAATAAAGGCCACAAGTCTGTACTCTGAAATTGCAGAGGGTCAATTTAATATTACATAAATTACAAAACGAATAAGTCGCTTACTTGAATTTCCGTCCCGGAATTTGGGTTGAGACCTTTCCGGCACCTCTGGTGGAGGATTTGGATTCGCTAAAATCCAATCCATCGCACGATCCAAATCGTTGTTGTTCTCTTTTAAAGCACGCTTTGCTTGACCCGCCGTGAAACCCATACTTATTATCGTTTCCATACCCATTGGATTTGGTTCGAAAGCTACAAATAATTACGATTTATTATAATAATAATAAAGGTTTCAAAAATATAGTTAATGATACCAATTAAAAATTTCACTCACCTGCACCATCAGTGCCAGGATGGACAAAGGGATCATTGAAATCGTCATCCACAACATGACGCATCAACCACTGCACAGCAGTTTCTAAGCCTGCATTTTTCGTAAAGAAAAGTGCTCGCTTGCAGGCGCCTTGAGGGAAACCCATTTCCATCTAATTAACAAAAATAATTAATAAATAATTTTAAATAATTAAAAAATAAATATTTACTAGCTCATTTAAAACAGCCTGATCCATTGGAGGAGTAGGTGGCCTACTCTCCAGTTCAGGTAATTCTTCTTCACCTGGCTGAAGTCCTGTTGCCCTCAAATCAGACAAATCCAAGGTATCAGGGACATCAATGGAAACATCTAATTTAATGGGCGTCCAATCTTCTTTTAAAGTAAACTTTTTTAAATGAAGTAACAAATAATCCGGAAAAGTGGCAAGACGAGCGGTCCTTTAAAAAACATTAATTGAATAAAACAGAACAATGATGCCTAAAAAAAAAAACATACTTTTTGGCAGTTGTATGTCCTTTGATTGCTGTACTATAATATTGCTCCACTAATTCACTTTGAGCGAATGAGTCTAAACAGTCTCTTAGTGTTAAATGTGGGCGAACAATTGAATCAGCAGGTCTATTAAAAATTAAATTGTTAATAAAATCACTGAATACCGCAAGTTTATCTAAAAAAAATACGTACAAAGGTTTACCGGTTTTCTCGGCTTCTTCGCGCAATTTCTCATATTCCTTAACCTCTTGAATGTTTGAGGCTTTGTCTAAAGGTATTGGCAGTGGCAAGCACCACTCACCCCTTCTCGTATACTTCACTTTTCTACTCGTTGTGCATTCAACTCTGTCTTCAACGCAAAACTTTAGAGCATCACAGGGGTTCAATTCAGAACTACTATTTCTCTGTGAAACGTAGTTAAAAATAGTAAATTATTGCAGAACTAAAGTATGACGGTTATTTAACTCTTACTTCTAATACATTAACTAAATGCAAAAAGAACTCTTGAGCGTCCTGTTGCTTTTTGGTTGAGAAATCTGGATGTTCCCTTCCAATAATACTTTTGAACATGACGGGAGAAATACCTTCTGCTTCTGCACCTACAGCATTTATCCCGTATTTCCCACTCCAGAGACCTGTTCCCAGCTTTGCCCTGTACATAAATAAAGAACCCATCAAAACAAAAGGGTAAATACGAGTATATCTCAACTAACATTTGAATATCAAAATCTTTAGCTGGATCTGAAGGGAACTGTTCAAAGTATTTAGGAGAGCTTTCGACGAAACGTTTAATAAAATCTGGAATAGTGAACATCACCTGTACGGAAATTATTTTATTAATTTTCTGTCTCCTTTAAATTAATTAGTGACTCACTTGCATTACACTGTTTAAATAGCAAGAATTTCCTAAATTTTGCATTCCAGTGTAACCTGGGCCAGATATTGGTACTAGTTTACTGCTGCTTTCAGTCAAAACACTCCATTCGCCTACTCGTTGATTGAGATCTAATTCTAATTCAACCATCGATTTCTCAGTCTGAATATTAACAATTTATTGATTTGTTAAACCGTTGATTTAAACCAATAGCACCTAAGTAGAGAACTAGAGAATAGACTTACCTTTTTTAAAGTTGTAACCTTTATTCCAAAATGCGCTAAATGATTGGCTAGGTAAGGGTCTTCGACCATGTCGTCTTCTGCATAGCTGTAAACGTCACCTTTACCATCCGATGAAATGGTACCCAATTTGACTGCCAAGGGGTACCCCGTTTGTTTGTAATGTTCCACAGCGTGATCATTACCACCAGAACCATCAAAAAATTTCCGACCACACAAAATCGAACCATCAGTAAGATTCAACCAAAGGTTGTTTGTTAAGTCGCATTTTTCGCACTTCCATCCCGATGGAGGAATCTATTAAGAACCAATAACGAAACAAAAAATAAAAAAGACGCAATTAAAATAAATCCATCTATTTCATTAGGTAGTAATTACCTTTTTTCCATTATCTAATTGTTTTAAATCTTTGGCATATTTCGATTCTTGGCGCACCTCCCCATCCCAAGTACCCGTTAATGCCTCTTTTTCTATTTTCGATGTTGCGGATTCAGCTGCTATTATTGCTTGTACAGATTCTTGAACCTTAAAGGCGAAAATCACAACTTTCAATATTACCTTAATAAAAATCGAAGACTACTTACAATTAGAGGCAAATCATCTTTCTGTTCAGGCCATTGCCAAGTTTCTCTCTCCGGGAGTACAATTACAAAATACTTGGTATTGTACTCGAATTTTTTCTTGCCGGCATCGGGATCAAATCCTCCTTCCACGCCAATAGCTAACCGAGTTATTTTCTTCTCCGGTCCTTCTCCAATTTTTTCCGAGGGGATCTATACAATTTAATTAAGAAGAGAGAACGCAAGCTAGAAAAATAAAAAAAGATACAATACCTCGGTTTTCTCGCGTAGTATTCTTAAAAAGACACAATTTCCTGTTTTCTTAGCGTAATTTTCAACAAAATCTTCTCCAAATCCAAGAAATGAAGTTAAACTTATATAAAGACCAGTTTTACAATCCTGAAATTTTTGGAAAAAGAAAAGCCATTGTGTAAAAAGTTTTAAACAATATTCTTGGTAAAAACAAAAGCTAAATAAGATTTCATTCTTAAGAGCAAATGCACCGTGATATGAAATACTGAAACAGTGGATTTGTTTTAGTTTATTTTCTTTTTTTCCAAACCCTATAAATTCTTTTACTGAAAATGTAAATATTTAACGTTCTGCTATTTTAAAATTTACAAGTTTATTCAAATCTAAATTGTTTGAAAGAAAATATACACTTGTCCCAATTTGCCTACTTTTGATGCACCCTGTAAGGAGTAGTTATAGAGCTCTTTAAAAATAAATTGACAAAAATCGAAGCAAGATCCTAAAAACTTTTTAAATAAAATATTTCTTTATGGATAATGTGGCAAAGTTAAATTCAGAAATTAAAAAATAACAGGCTGTATAATGCAAACAATAAAATTTTCAGTCTAATATAAATTTAAAATCCTTCTTTTATTATTTTCTCTTTGAACATTAAAATCATTGAAGTTTTGTAGTGCAGTGAACCATTCTTTGTCATTATAATTTTTCCTGGAAACTTCAATGTTAATTGAGTTGATAGTTTGCTTTATTACTTCATGTTTAACAGATCTGGAAATGACTAGCACATTGCTTTTTAATAGTTCTTTTCCTAGATTGAAGATGAAAATTGCTTTCTTTTAGTAAATCATATGGGTAACTTTTATCATTTTAGAATTCAAAAAAACGTCCTTTGTAGACGTAATCCAGTGACAACTCTTAACAATTTTAATTTCTTTTGCTAACACTTTATAGAAACCTTTTGAGATCCAAAAAGAAAGCATCATACTGGATAAATACAGAACTAAGAGGAACAAACTCTTAAAGAGACGAAACTACTTTAAATAGCTGAATTTCATGCATTTCATAATTATAGGAATTTTGTAACCAATTCATTGATTTAATGTAGTGTTGCCTTCGTCTTAAATTGATAATTTTTATGGAATTAGGTTCATGCAATTTCCAATTTTAATTGATTGGGATAGAATGTGCAAACCATGGGTTATTACAGTTTAAATAAAAGGTGGTCAGAAATAAATATTACTAAAATAACCACCACAGATCGTAGCCAACGTCGTTCGTTTTTGGTTAGGGAATTTTGATACAAATAATATCGATTCATTAATAGTTCAATCGTGTAAAATATTTAAGAAAAATGTACAATCAATTCAGCTACGAGAAGCAGTACAAGAAAACTTGTCCCGCCTTTCACAGACTCTCCGACTGGAGCTTTTTGTGTCGAGTGCTGAGCTGAAACTCATTGTTCATAAAAAAAAAAAAAAACAAAAAAAAATACCACCGCACCCGTGACCCGAACACCTAAAATTGGAAGTTGGAAGTTGAGATTAACGCGGTCCTCTTCCCAATTGGGCAGATACGACAGCACGCCGGGAATCCACTTGTCCATCGATCTCCCAAAAAAAACAAAAAGGTTCACGCGCTACAAAGAGAGAGCCAAAAAGCATACAGTGGAAGTGTCAGAAGTAATTCGTTTTATTGATTTTATCTTCCAATCACGGCAATAACCGCAGTCCCCCCGGAAAAAAAGAAGCAATTTGCACCCGTCGGTCGATTGGGAGACTCGGAATCATTTTGCGGATTACTCACCGGCGTATCATACGAATAGACGCACTCATCCTTGTAAACGTTAGCGGACACCGACGGGACGCGAATTTTGCTCAAATGTTTCTGCAGAGCACTCATTTTTCTACACTATTTTCCTATCAAAATAATAAAGATCGAATTTCACGGGATCACTTTAAAAGACTTCTCGGCTAAACAATACAACAACATGACAGGCAGAAGCCCTCCTAAAGTTTTATTTTGTTGGCTGCATTGACTGCGCTTAACGATGAATACAGTTCATTCAGTGTTAACAGCATTTTGCGGTTATAATGGCTTTTGTTTAAATTTAAAATATTCCTAAAGCGATCCGAATTATTAAAATTTATTAATTATTAAAGTGTTTTTAATTTCAGGAGAAGGTCCAAAAATTCAGGCATTGTGAAAAGAAAAACCGGATTGAATTTAAATCTTCATAAAACGACAGTAACACCCTCTTAATATTGTCGATTTAACTAAGAACTGAACGAAATAAGTTTTCACATGGTTGGGGCGCTGCACCGGTGAAATGCTGAAATTCTTTTGACAGTTAATCTCAACTTTTGTCAGTGGAACCTCGCTGCCTGCGTTGCATTTTGTCGCTTTAATTTTATCCAAAAATCCACCTTTGCGTGGACAACTAGTCATTAACAATGTCTAAAAAGAAGGGAAATAAGAAGAATCAAGATCTCGATGATTTTGAAGAAGTAATAAAGTCCCCAGCGCCATCCAGTAAGGGGAAAACTTCAAAAAGAGGTAAGAAGGGAAAGAACGACGACTGGAGCGATGATGAGCCGCAGAAGGTCAACAATTCCGTAATTAATTCCGATGATGAAATTGGGTCCTCCAAACCAGCGAGTAAGAAGGCACAGAAGAAGGACAAAAAGGCTAGGAACGACGACAGCGGAGATGAGGCCCGGAGTATTTCAGATTCTGTCACGTCACAAGGTAAAAAGCCGAAGAAGGGTAAGAAGGGAAAGAAGACCGACGACTGGAGTGATAATGAAGAGAAAGTGGCTCTGAATCTGAAGCATGCTTCCAGCGAGGAAGATATGCCCCAAATAGCTAAGAAGGGTAAGCAAAAGAACAAGAAGAAATCGAAGAAGGAGGAGTCTGATGATGAAGAAAATGTGCCTGATCTGACCTTGGAGGAGCCGGAAGACGACGAAATTGCCCAGGTGGCAAAGCCAGCTGTTAAAAATAAAAAGGCCAAGAAGAAAGACAAAAAGAAAGATTGGTCCGACGATGAAGAACCCCCTGTGCCAGTAGAACAACTTCCAGAATCCGAGGATGAGGTGGAAGACGTTAAACCAGCGACTAAGAAGAAAGGTCGGGATTTAAATTATTCTACATTTTAATTACACTTAAAATCTCATCTATTCTCTAGATAAAAAGAAGGACAAAATAGCAACATCACCACCCCCAGTCGAAAATGGTGAGGAAGAAAATTTGGTTGTGAACGAACCAGATGAAGTCAAGGAAGAAATTGAGGAAGTTAAAGAAAAAGTAGCAGACCTTAAAATTGAAGCTGAAGAAAGAGAATCATCCGAGCCAACTGAGGAGGAGTTTAATTCAATTCAAGAAAAGAAACTCACCCACAAAGAGAAGAAAAAGCTGAAAAAACAAATGGAATATGAAAAACAAATGGAAGCAATGACTAGAAAGGGTGGTCAGGGTCAATCCGAATTAGATAGCAATTTCACCATATCTCAGGCACAGAAGACTGGAAACCAAAAGACCCAACTAGAACATGCGGTCGATATTAAAATAGAGAATTTTACAATTTCTGCTAAAGGTAATGATTTGTTTGTAAATGCAAATCTCCTTATTGCGCAAGGAAGACGGTACGGTCTAGTGGGCCCCAACGGACACGGAAAAACAACTCTTCTCAGGCATATCGCCTCCAGGGCATTTGCCATTCCCCCAAATATAGACGTATTGCTCTGCGAACAAGAAGTCGTTGCTGATGATCATACAGCGGTTAACACTATCCTTAGGGCGGATATTAAACGCAATGAGCTCCTAAATGAGGCCAAGGAATTGGAAGCTAAGGCAGAAAGTAATTTTCGCCTAATGTATTATAAAAATCTTATTTTAATTAAATATTTCTTTCAGAGGGCGATCTTGAGGTTCAAGATAGGCTAAACGAGGTTTATGCTGAGCTAAAAGCAATTGGAGCTGACTCAGCTGAACCTAGAGCAAGACGTATTCTAGCTGGTTTAGGATTTTCTACTGAAATGCAAAATAGAGCAACGAAAAACTTCTCTGGCGGTTGGCGTATGCGTGTATCTCTTGCAAGAGCGCTGTACTTGGAACCGACGCTTCTAATGCTTGATGAACCTACCAACCACTTGGATCTTAATGCAGTTATTTGGCTTGATAAGTAAGTAATTGAAGCATAATGTTTGCTAGAATTAGTAGTGTCAGTTGTATTCAAACACATTATTTTTGATTATTTTTATATCTATAGCTACCTTCAAAGTTGGAAGAAAACCCTTCTTATTGTTTCCCACGACCAGAGTTTCTTAGACAATGTATGCAACGAAATTATTCACTTGGACCAGAAAAAATTGTTCTATTACAAAGGAAATTACACAATGTTTAAGAAAATGTTTGCACAAAAGCGAAAAGAAATGATTAAGGAGTACGAAAAACAGGAGAAGCGCATCAAAGAATTGAAGGCGCATGGTCAATCAAAGAAGGCTGCGGTTAGGAATTTTTTAATTTATCTACACAAATATGTTTTAATTAAATTTTGTATTATAGGAAAAGAAACAGAAGGAAGTGTTAACAAGAAAACAGGAAAAGAATAAAAACAAAATTCAGAAAACTGAAGACGATGATGGTCCTCAGGAGCTCCTCTCTAAACCTAAGGAATACATTGTAAAGTTCAGGTTTCCGGAGCCGTCCCCTTTGCAACCTCCTATTTTGGGTCTTCACTGTAAGTGATCTTATTTGATAAATTAATTAAATAGAGTTTTACAACACCTTTATTTCTTCAGCCGTCACCTTCAACTATCCTGGTCAAAAGCCACTATTTATAAACGCAGATTTTGGCATAGATCTGAGCAGTAGGATAGCAATTGTAGGACCAAATGGTGTAGGAAAATCTACTTTCATTAAATTGCTTGTAGGTGAATTAGAGCCTGTGAAAGGAGAATTAAAACGTAATCATCGCCTGGTGAGTATTTCTTTAAATTCTCAACATAAAAAATATTCACTTCATATTTATAAATCCAATTTTTATATTTTTAGAGAATTGGAAGATTTGACCAACACTCAGGTGAACATTTAACTGCCGAAGAATCGGCTGCAGAATATCTTCAACGGTTGTTTAATTTACCTCATGAGAAGGCTAGAAAAGCCCTAGGCTCCTTCGGTTTAGTCAGTCACGCTCACACAATTAAAATGAAAGATCTTTCCGGTGGTCAAAAGGCTCGCGTTGCAATGGCTGAATTGTGCCTAAGTGCTCCGGATGTTCTTATTCTTGTAAGTTTTTTTCAATAAGCCTTTAAATTTTATTAAATAATCTCATTTCACCTCTAAAGGATGAACCTACAAACAACCTCGATATTGAGTCAATCGATGCACTAGCGGAAGCAATAAATGAATACGAAGGTGGAGTTCTTATTGTTTCTCATGATGAACGATTGATTCGAGAAACAAATTGTACACTTTATGTTATAGAAGATCAAACAATTAATGAGGTGAGAATAATAAACATTAGCATAAAATTATATTTTTAACGTTTTTTGTCTTTAGATTGATGGAGACTTTGATGACTACCGTAAAGAAGTATTGGAAAGTCTTGGAGAAGTGGTTAATAATCCCAGTGTTGTGGCAAACGCTGCTGTGTTACAATAAATTATTGTTCGTTACTTTTACATTAAAGTAATTTATAATTGGAAGGAAAAAAGAAATTAAATCATTGCCTGCTTATTCTTGATTAATTGTAATAGTTTTTTATGAAATTCGTCGTTCTATTTTGCAATTTCCTTTTCAATGTACATAAAGAGGAGGCAAGCAAAATCCTCCAATCATTATTATTTAAATTCCAATATAAACATTTACGGATCAAGGAAACGATTATTTTTGTTTATATGTAAATTGAAATATTTACTTTATTAAAATTTTTGATATTTTTTCTGTCTAAAAACCTCTTTAATATCGGACGAAATTTTAACATCTAAAGGTCGCTGGAACGGTCGAGCCCTTCCACCAAATCTCAATTGGCCTGATTCTTTTCTTCCACCAAAACCGCCACCTAATCTTCTTGGTTTCCAATTTTTTAAAGTCCTTTCGCATTCATGCTCCACAACGATTTCACAATCATCAATAAATTCCCTGATACATTTTCTAACTGCTTCTCTTGCCGAGGAAGATCTTTCGAATTCAATGAATCCGTAACATTTCGACATTCCCGTAACTAAGTCTCGTACGACTCGACATCTTCGAATTTTCCCAAATTTCTCAAATTTTCGCCTCAGTTTATACTAGAACGTATTTATTGGATTATTCAAAAATATACTAGAAATATATTCAAGAATTCACCTCATCAGTTTTTATGTGTAGTCTTCCAATAAAAATTGTGTAATGTGGATCTCCAGCGACTTTAGCGTTCGGCTTATAAGTTGAATTAATTGCACGAATAATTCCCCTATCATGGGGCTCTGTGTCAGTTCCTAAAATTAATAATGCATATTTTATGGAGCATAGTGCATACTAAAAACCAGTTATATGTGAAGATGAAATCTATATAGTGTTGGAAAAGGTTTACTTTTGTTAAACAGTCTCTGCCTTGACTTTAATTCACTATTAAAAAGCGAAATCGAAATGTATTTCTTGTTGAGACAACCTTTTACCTTTAGATAGTCAGAAAGTGTTTTTCGCGTAAATTCGAGAATGTATTGCCTGAACTATAAGAGTTATATCGAAAGGAATTTAGGTTTTTTAGAGTTCCACATAAAATGTGTAGTTAGTCAGTTCAGTAAATATCGATCGAGTAGTTTTGAGTTCAAAGGCCTCTGTCTGAGACATAAGAAATGGCAATTTCAAATAATCGATAATGTCATATGCATACATATTAGCGTGCAAATTCTACATTCTTCAAAAAAAGTTAAATTCATAAGATTTTTATTATTCATTTATTATTATACCATAACATTATTTTATAAAGTTCTAAAGTAAGATACTTTTTATAGGTCAGTGCCAAACCTGCCTTTTCGCATTCGTGCTTGCAACCAAGTACACTAATAGTAGTAATAGTAGCAACATATAAGCTAATTTTAAATCGGCGAGATTGACTGTCCTTCTCTACTTGAGCGGATCCCTATCTACACCAATCCCCGTAACCTCCGCTCGGCCCCTCTCTTTCGCCCTCCTTACCATCGAACCAACTACGGTCTTTCTGAGCCCCTCACAAGAATGCTTCAAAGAGCCAACTCCCTCCCTTCCTTCGACTTTCACCTGAGTAAAAATTCTCTCAGGCACCATCTAATTAGTCTCCCCTAATCTGCCTTGTTCTTTCCCTTTCTCCGTTTTAACTCCTCTAATTTAGTCTCTTCGGTTAGCACTAGTCTTAAGCTTATTTAATGTACGTAGCTTGTATTAAGCGTTAATAAATAAATAAATAAATAAATATTTAGTTGTGGGCTCCAAAACAGCGAACTCAAGATAGCGGTCAATAATTCTAAATTTCTAAAGGGGATTTAAACTTAAAAATTCAAACTATATGTGACGACCAAAAATGTTCGAAATTCAACGATTAACGAAAAGTGGAAAATAATATTAAGGGTATTTTGATGGTAGGTTAGATTAGGTTAGGTTATAGAGGCTGCCCGAAGGCACACTTAGGCCAGATGTGGCCCATTGTGATACCACGAGAGAGAGGGGATGCTGTTCCCTTCCCAACAGATTATAGCCCGTAGTGTAGCGTGTAGTCTAGTTTAGGTATTTAATACGCGTTTGACTGCTCACTAACAGAGTATTTCTTTTTAACTCCTGACGCAAAAATCGGAGTGTTATTTGTAAGTTTAAAGCCTTTGTCTGTTCACACATAAACATATCGTCGGGGATAGTGTAAATCCGCGAATCTACCATACGTAAAGGCCGCGTATCTGCAATAGATCCAGTTTTACAGAGGAAGGTTAAAACTTAATAACTTTATTAATTCAATGAATTTTAAGCTCATTTTTACATAGAAAGTAATTATTAATGTGTTCTATCTCTTGTTAGAAAAATATATCAATTTAATATGTAAATAATTAAGGCCCTACAACAATTACGCGGATTTGCTTCAATTGGCTACATTTTGTCAGATACGCGCAATTATCCAATGCTAGTTTCGCGGATTTGCACTATCCCCGACGATATGTTTGGGGCAAGAAGCATCAAGTACAAGATGTGACACTTTCTAACAAGCAAAAAAGCTCTAACTCATATGCAATTTCTAAAATATTCTGGGGAAAATGTTCCCATTAGATAAAGCAGCAAAGAACTACTGCTTCCCGTGCCTTATCTAAATTCCAATAAGAACGAAAGAGATAAGAATAGACAGCCAAATATTCTTATCTACAACACTTACAGTGTAGAGAATAATGTGCAGGGTTTTTTGTAGCATGCATTTTTAAAGGCGCGACAAAGTCTCAGGCACATTATGTGCCACTGCTGGCATGGTGTTAGTGCCTTTCCCGCGCAATGCTCAGGCATACGGGGATTCTTAATCGAGAATGTGGAAGAGGCAAGCAGGACACACAGAGCATAGATGCAGGCTGTTTACGGGACAAAGTATTCGAACGTGTACGGTTCTCTGGGTGGTGAAACGTGGTTTCAATTTTCGCTACGCCTCCCCCTAAATTTTTGTCTTTCTCTTACACGTGAGCCCTTTATTATAATCTACTTTTAGCAAAATCTGAAACGCCGGTGGGCTAATGGGACCAAGGGCGAAAAAAGATAAGGAAAAACGTCACGATTATCACAATCTTGTATTAGATGATCTTTGGTTTGGGGCATTGCAACTCCACGGCTGAACATATTTAAAAGTCGTGTTTTTTGTTCAAAAGTTGGCATTTGCGAGATGGTTCTTAGCCAGGTACAGTGGGAATTGGGTATGGCCTTTCGAAGATCTTTAGGTTTCATCAGAGCCTGTGTTTATGTTTTATTCCTCTCTTATTCTGTACTTAATATGTTTTTTTTTTGTAAAACTGGCTTTCAAATTCTAAAACGCCTCCATAAAGAATTCGAGCGCACAGCTAGCAATAAATTATACTTATTTTGACTCTCTAGATAGTGGTGGCTAAATACTTTTGATTTCTAAAAGGTTTTTAAGTTTTATGCTCTAACTCTCAAATGAATGAACGTGAGATTATCTTCCATTAGCCATCTAGTGCACGATTACCTTTCTAGGGTTAATAAACGCTATTTTCTACTTTTCATTTTTAAGCAGCCCGGCCTAACAAAATTTCCCACAATTCTCGGAAATAACCATTAAAATGAATGTAATCAGGGAAACTTACCATCGATTGACCCACATTTTATTGGATCATATTCCTTCGCATATTTGCACCAGTTATCACTCGCCTCTGCAGCTTTTTCCATTAAAATACGACGGTATAAGGCCTTGAATCGCTTGATAAAGTGCTCTTTTAGATTCTGTTTGTAAACAACTTTTCATCGCACTCTTGCTTCATCTTCTTTTTTTAAATAATCTACAGCACTTGACAGCTTTGTAAATTGTAAAGCTATCACCCCCCCATAATATGCGTTGTTAAAAAATACAAACGTATTTTCCTAGAGAAATTGTAGATAAACAAAACAGGTAAAGGACTTTTGGTGTTAAAAGGTAGCAAGGGTTTTTAAATGAAGCGAAAAAATATCACAAAGTCCATTAATTAGGCAGGCTCAAATTTATTTAATCTATACAACGTTACTTTTGGGCTATCCAGAGTGTACCTTACGAATTATCAGTTCGAAAGGAAACGAAATATTTATTAAATTGATATATATATAAAAAAAAGAAGGAAAATGCGTACCATCATTAATCTGTTTAACCTAAGCATAAGAACGCAAAAGAAAGCCTTTTAGGAGGTGCACAGCCTTTAGCATTTCCAAAAATTTGGATTCTGTTCGAGCCGCCTCTGGAAATTCGTGAACCAAGTCTGCAGTGTCGAGAGCGGAACAAAAGTTTCATTCGGATTTGGGACCATTTGGGCCTGAGTTACAGCGAAGCTCGATGCAAAATTGAAAAAGTTCTCCAACATTTTCTGGCCGAATTGAAGATATGTCGACGGGCTTGACTGGAAATATAAAAAATTCAGAAATTTTATAAAATTCTAATCGTTAGGAAAATATTAAACAAATTGAGACTAACCGACGCAGGAGTAAGCTGCATCACAGCCGATTCATTCTCAATGGAGACTCCGATTTGTGCGATATGCGAAATTGGTTGTGCCCCAAAGATGCTCATCGGACTGGTGGTGTCCATCTCATGGAGCTTCTTCAATTGGGATATTTTGTATATCGCCGACGGCTTGTTATTCGATAAATAACCCAAATATTGCCATGTCGGTGGAGCGTTCGGATCCGGCCAACTGAAATAGACTGTAACATGGGATTAAGTTGGCTCATATGACAGTCACTCTGGGGGGTGGTACTTTACCAGAGCCAGCCATTCCGACTGGAAGAGGCACAGTCCCAGTTAAGAATACAACTACATGATTTATGTTGTCTGCATCGGGGATGTTTATCAGGAATTTGTTTTCATCAATTCGCTGAAAGTCGGTTTGCACCTGAGACAGGAAATATTTCGGTTTAGGGGTCACTCAGAATCCATAACCTCAAAGGGGCTTACCAAGCGTCCGGATACGATCACTCCCAGCATATTTTTCCAATTATTAGGCTTTATTATTTGCTAAATTTTTGCCGCTTTTGAGCTCAACTTATTGCTTGATGCGAAAATTGAACGGTCATGCCAAAAATCCTCACTACCCTATAAACAAAATTTTGACAACTGCCCTTCTTACGGAAAAAACATCGATTTATACGCGATGTTTTAGTTATAATAATCACAAGCAGATGGCGATAATTCGTGTATAAAACTCGCTTTAATAATTTTGTAACCGACTTATTGAGGAATTTAAAATTTTGTATAAATGGCTAAATAAATGATGCATCAGTTTTTAAGGTCATCAGGGAGTCGTTACCCTACTGTGGATTTCAGCGCATAGGGACATAGAGGGTAATGAGGAGGTGGACAAATTGGCTAACTTTCGACGAGTCGGTCGGGGAGCCGGTTTACTCTTCTCTAAAAACTCTCAGGAAAGGGATCCTGTGGTACTTTCAAACATTTGCGAACTTAAAAGGTGAGCGGATCTTGAAACATGTGTGGTTTCCAGAATGGCCTTGCCTGCTTTCAATTTGTGGAGAACGTGGGAGTTCAAGCTTATCCTTGTGGACATTGCCAGAGTGGTGGCAGTACACGCAGGCCACTGGCGCATAGAGACCACTCCGCTAAGCTGAGGATCCTTTTCAATAGTCATTGCCGGAGTTGCAGTGACCGCGCTGAGGAGACTTTGTCACTTTCTGCGCAACTACCCAGCACTACCCATCCCCTCCGTATCCTCATTTCGCGATTTAGGTGTCATCTGTGATAGCGAACTGAACACATTGACAATGTGATTACAAGAGCCAACTCCGCGCTAGGCTTCGTGAAGCGATGGTCCAAGGAGTTCCTCGACCCCTACGTTGCCAAATCCCTCTTTGTCACCTTCGTTAGGCCTCTCCTGGAGTACGCTAGCCAAGTTTGGTCTCCCTCCCAATCCAACAGTGTAAACAGGATTGA
The DNA here is from genome assembly GCA_963969385.1 of Philonicus albiceps. Lineage (NCBI taxonomy): Eukaryota > Metazoa > Arthropoda > Insecta > Diptera > Asilidae > Philonicus > Philonicus albiceps. The sequence goes on along the minus strand of OZ017773.1, from coordinate 6,071,945 downwards.
GGCTGTACAATGCAGGTTCCTTCGTTTCGCTCTTCGTGAGCTTCCCTGGTCTGTCCCTCATAACCTTCCGCCCTACGAAAACCGCCTCTTACTTATTAACCTGCAGCCCCTATGGAAGCGGCGTGAGCTCGCCGATATTACCTTTATTCATCAGCTGCTTATCGGAGAGATCGACTGCCCCTCTCTTCTTCAACGGGTCCCCATTTACACCAATCCCCGTACCCTCCGTTCAGCCCCTCTCTTTCGCCCTGCTTACCACCGCACCAACTACGGCCTTTCTGAGCCCCTCACGCGAATGCTTCGTAAAGCCAACTCCCTCCCATCCTTTGACTTCCACCTGAGTAAAGCGTCACTCAGGAACAGCCTTAATAATCCCCCTTAAAGTTCTGCCCGCCCCATTCCCATTCCCTATTTTTTTTTTTTTGTATATTTTTTATTTTTTGTTTTCTTGTGTTCTTATTATTTGTTAGTTTAATTTCTAGTCTTAAGTTCATGTAGCTTGTATTAAGCGCAATAAATAAAATCACTACCATAGACTAGGTATCGTGCACTGAGCAAGGATTTCCCTGATAGCATCAGTGATCTATTTTCTCTTTTGGAAGTCCACAAATTGGCTTTTGAACTCACGACACTTCAACTCACCTTAACATTCTGGTTTTATTCTTGTGGATACTCTGGCTTCAAAACGGTGAGTCTAGCTTCAATTGAACCCTGATTTAGTTAAGCGGGATCGCCACTTAAACTAACCAACCAAGGGAATTAGTATTGAAAATACTTAACATGTTTTAATCAAACTTAATTGATAAACTCAAAAAAAACCCCAAAACCACATTTTTCTATAATATCTTAATAAATTTCCTGCAAGCAAATACAACTGCTAAAAATCAATAGATCTAATATAATAATAATAATAATAATAAATTTTTGACGCACTTCTCAGCATGTTGCTGAAAACATTCATCTAATTCTATGCCTCTCCGACGTTAGAATTTAGGCTCTGTCGATCCTTTGTTAAAATGCCTCTATCACATCGATTTAAAATAGTTAATTATCGCTCAGACAGCTGGGCTGGGCTGGATTTATAAGACCAGTTTCAGCATATAAAAGTATAGAAAATCGACAATTCAATTATTCCAGCAATTTCTGCACAAAAATTGTGGAATGTACTCTACCTAGTTTGATTCTTATGCCTTAAAAGTTAATTGTAGTTCATATTTTTGCAAACGACGTTCAAAATCGTATCAAATCAAAGAACAGTGATCAATTAAAGGAATCATAAAGGAACATCAAAAAGCTGAATGGATTTTTTGTATGCAATTTATTTATTTTATACAACTTTCAACAAGAATATTTAAATATTTATCGAAACTTTAGGTTTTCAATTTCAAACAGTATTTTTTTTTTTTTTTTAATTATAAAATTCACCGAACCTCCCTCAAAATCTATCATATCGTGCCATTTGTGTTGTTTTGTATTCATTTTAATCACAGCCTCTAACTTATCGATTATTTGTTTAATTACAAATTTTTGCAAAATAAACGACTTTGTCAGATGGTTAAATAAAAATGAAAAAACATCCATTAAATCTTAAAACGACAAAACGTATATCAAAGCGCATAAAAACCACCCTTTCTGTACACGTACCCAAAATTCTTCTAGTTATACATCGACCAATTATAGCGCCAACGTATGGGATTTGTGTAAATCATTTTATGCTCGTATATAAAATAACAAACAATTTAGCCCTGATTTTGTTTATATATTTTTATGTTTTTATTTCTTTAGCTTTCCTATGTATCTCTTAAGAACAAGTGTTGGTTCGTACAAAGTTTCTTATGTTTCTATCTATTGCGACGCTTAAATTTACTGAATACACTTGATTTTGCAGGTAATGCACACGAAGCGGACGAAACTACATATATGCTGTAATCGTATAGTACATACATATATACATACAATGTTAATTCAAATGTTGCTAGTTTTGAAAAAAGGCACAATACTTACGCAAAATTATCCTTAAGTTTATAGTACACTTGCACTTATTTTAGAAGCCGTAAATTTAGAGGATTCCTACAGGAAGCATAGTTTTCGATTTTGAATAAAACTAAAATTAATAAAACTTTTCGAATTTTTAATTTTGTTTTGATTTTTTACTTTTTTAATTTGGATAAAATGTGCGTATTTTAACCATCGAAGGGCTTCTGGTTGGCACAAATGTTTTTCTTTTATTTTTAATAATAATAATTTATCGAATGTTTTAAGACAAAAATCGACTGCGTATCTATTTACAAGGTATCGTAAAAATAATTTTTAATTTTAAATTAATTACGAGTATAAGCAAAAGCTTAATTCAAAAGAGCGCCATCAAATATTTTTTTTTCGCCCTCATACTCACAATTTGATTGTTTTATATTTTAAAGAGAAAAGATTAGAAAAACATTTTATTTTATTTTTTTTTTGGATACTTTAGAAAACGGCATATGCCTTTATAATAAATTTAATTAATTAAGTCCAAACAAACATATTTTATGTAGGCGATCGTAATACTAATTCTAGAAATATTAGTCGACGAAACACAGGCCGAAAATTTTAAAGAATGTTACTCCGTTTTTTCAGTTACCTACATTTCAGACGAATCTGAATTCCGCCAAAAATTCATTAAGGTGATAGTTATATACGGTGCTTCAAAATAATACAATTTTTCTGATCATAGTTTTAATATTTTATAGCATTTTTATATGCTGTTATCAATAGGAATTAAAGATATTTTTATGGTTGGCTACGGTCTTAACAAAAAAGTAGTTTTAAACTCTCGCAAAGGCTTTAACGTTTTTGTTACATTTATAATTAAAATAATAAATAAAAATGTCGCTATATTTATTGCGATTTTTCCAATCCCCTCGAATCTCGTTCAATTAAAAATCATTTTTCAAAAACAAAACCATTAGCATTATGCCCTAAACTATGTGATAAAAGCAATTTATGAAAAGAGGAAAAAGGAAATAAATGATATTTTTCTAGTAATTTATTTTTGAAACGTAGCTTTTAAGTTCTAGCAAAGTCATTTGTTATCGGAGTGATACAAAAAAGAAGATAACGTTCCTTATGCGAAAACTTTCACGCCACGTTGTTTTGATAAAACTTTCCTAATTTATGATTTTATAAACGGAACAAACGTTCCCACAAGAAAACTCGAGAAAAGGAAAACTTATAATAGGCTGTTTGTTTGTTGTTGTTGTTTTCTTAAAATTTCATTTTACACACTGTTCAAATGTTAAATGTAACGAAATTTATTTTTTCCTTTAATCAAATAATAAATATCGATTCGCGGCTACATAAAATAAGTTTGAGGATAAAAATTGTCTGTTAAAACCAATATTTTTTTTTAATTTATCTTCACAAATGCTTTTCGTTTTGAATAGACACTTTGTTTTGTCTATAAATATTAAACTTACCCTGTGAATTTATGAGATTATCATTCGGAGTTTTAGTTCAATAAATTTACTTTGTTGACAAAGAACTTTTACTTATTTTTTTTTTGTAGTAATAGTAGTCAATTCTAAGAGCTGGTAAGACTCATATTTTGTACTTATTGTTAGTTTAGCCAAATAAAGTGTATTAGTGCTTTATATAGTAAATATGTATTTCAAACGCAGAGCCCATTTTTTGGAAAAATTGTATAATATTTCGGTTACAAATAGTTGGAAACATAACAACGCAATTATTTTATTTTATGGAAAAGATAAAAATTTTTAATTCAAAACGGAAGACGATAAGTTACTTCTTAATCCTCTACTGTTTCCCAATTTTATTATATGTACATCCAGACTTGTCTTAGCAACAAAACTTATCATTCCTTAATTCCCATAATTTACGAAACATGCAACAAACAGCTTTTAACATTATTAAAACTAACAGCAAAACTTTCCCTTAATCCTATACACAATAAAATAAAAAATTTTTCTAAAAAAAACGTGATTCGTTAAATATCCACTATAACGTAATAAGGCAATAAGAGGCATATCGTATGTAAAATAGGAAAAAAATTAAAGATTCGAAACGAATATTAATAAACACTAGACTAGTTGGCGATGTTCTATACAACGAGTGTATACAATTAGTAACGCTCAGGATTGTTACTCGCTAGTACAATAATAGCAATTTTTTTTACTATATAAACAGTTTGTTTAACAAGCTTCTAAAGATTTTGATTTGTCCCATGTATAGGTTATTTTATTCTCTAATTTTATGCTATGGAAGTTTATGTTGCGCGCGTTCTAGTATTTATTTTGTAATTGCTGTTTAATTGCAGCTTGCAGCTCGGAATTGTAGTATTTTCTGGCACAACTGCATATATTTAAATATTTATTAAAGATTCTGTTTTACCATTTTTCAGGAAACATTTTTGCACTTTTACTGGCTGAATGGAATTGATTTTATCATTTAATTTGATGAGCCACTTCCGCTGCTGTTTGATTTTAAAAGTGAAGTCAATGGATTGCTGTCGAGTTCAATTGCCGATTGTGATGCTAAATTTTCCGTGTCCATAATTGGGGGTAAGACGTTGCCTTGGAACTTACTAGCAACGTTACCTAAAAATTAAATATTTTTTTTGTTATATTAAAATTTTTTCAACTTTGGAAGTAGTGAGATTTATACCCGGTGGATAGTAATACGCCACAACAAATATTTTTCCAGTCTTTGAAGTTGCTTTTCCTACACCAAAATATTTTGTGCTGACCCAAACCATCTGCGTAAAATGACCTGAAATTAAATTAAAAATATTTATTAACTTGATTTGTATTTGATTTGTCTTTTTCCCATATTTTCCTAAAACATTATTATCGTTATTATCCACTTGCTTTTGTTATATAACAGATCCAATGCTTTGTTTTATATAACAGATCCAAAATTTAGAATTTCTAGAGGTTTTCATTAAAACTGGTGCTTAAGGGTTTCAAATGTTATTAGTTAGGAATTGAAGGCATGAATTTTGAAATTTCAAAATTGCGATAATTAGACAAAAACATGCTAGTTTAATTTAAAAAAAGCGGCAAATCTTGTCCGTATTTCGATTTTGCTTCTCTAACGAAAAAATCATAATGTGCCATAGTATCCTGCACTGCCCTTTTGAAATTTATATCAATTTCAAACAATATTTCAAAGGAAAGCATATTTTAATACAAGTTATAAAGCGTGGATAAAAATAAAATCCTATAATTATGTAACTCCAAGAACATTAACAATCAATTAGTGATTTATGAATTAAGGGTATTTTCAATAAGGTGTATTTTATACCTAATAATTGAAGTAGTTTTCTACTTGAACCCAATAACCAGTAATTGTCTTTAATTGCCCTTTTTTCAATGTAACATTTTCGAAGATATTCATGGAATAAAAATAAAAATATTTCAACAATGGATAAATCTTACTTAGATATGCAAAGGTAAATTATTATAGGCGTTTATCATGCGACATTTCTACTTCTTTTTGATACCCCCAAATAATTTTATTATTTCAATGTTGCGTTTTAGGTTAAACATTAGCGACAAGGTCAAAACAAAAAGGAGTTCATTAACATTCAGCTATTTTCCTTCTTTAATATTTTCCCAAGTTAACATGGCCTAAAAATTAAATGGATCCAATTGAAATGAACGCCTTATGAACCTTAAAAGCATAATCAGGCGATACAAAAACCCCTAAACCGACTACGACTAATTTTGTTTTATCGGGTGATTTCTCAAAAAATAAAAAAATAAAATAAAAAAATAAAAAAAAATCTAACCTTCATGGAACTTATTGCGAATGATTTTGTGTAATTAACCTTTTAATAGCGAAACATCGAAAAAGGTCAAAAAGGACTTTCAAGTGTAACCGCGTGATATCAACCCATTCGCAATTCGCATCGTACTAAAAATAAAAATATTTTTAGTTTGACCTCGTCTGACTGAATGGAATTGAACTTAAGTATAAACATTTCAAGTTCAGTAAATGCGTTACGATTACCAATTAAATAGGGCTTTTTGGGGGCAATTAGATGAGGTTCGTGATGTTTTAATTATCCACCTCCCTAGCAACTGCTTTGAATTTCAGTTAAAATGACTTAGTGGTATGCGATAATATCATAGGAGTATTTTGGGATTATAAGAATTGTGTAAGGTTTAAGGTTACTAGTTCTATTAATTGTTTGTGCTAGTAAAACGCAAAAACGAATTATTTTTTCTGTGGTTGTAGTATTATGACAAACAAATTTCGAACAAGCTCGATTTTTCTAAAGATTTTCATTTAAATCATTTTAAAATACTAATCAAATTCGGAAAAGTATCCTTAATTTAAACGGCGGGTTTTTAATAGTGAATGAACGAAGATAGATGATTATCATAGATATATAGATTATTTTTTAAGGAAAGTAATTATTATGAAAATTTTAGCTTATCTAGTAAAATTCTTTTGGAATGAAAATTTAATTTCAATTGTATGCACACGGCAAACATTTTTGAAGTGTATTTCAACTGAATTAATTTTAGTATAATATTTTACTAGACTTTTAATGAAAAACCAAAAAGAAACACTGCATTCATTTAAAATACGTTGTGTTTTGAATAGAATTACTAAGTTTTAAAACGTGAAGATATACAAAGAATGTGTACCAGTTAAAAAACATGTTTTTTGAAGGAGTCGCTAGTAGCGAACAGGTTAATATGCAACTAAAATTGATGATTTTAAAATAGAACTAGAATTAGTCTAGCATTTCACTATAAAATAACAAAACTGATATAAAATAAGCCTATAATGTCTATTTCTCTTTGGTCTATAGTATTATACTATATTCTAATTTAAAAAAACATTAATATAACGATAAAACATAGGGGAGATAGTCCAGTCCAGTTGTTGATGCTATCCTGCACAAATAACATACGACTTTACCTTTAAAATTACAACGTGATCTAATAAAGCATTCGTTCAACCCTAAAGAGCAGCAAAGGTGTTTGTTATACCTCTTATGCTTCAATAATTCATACCAAAAATAAATTCGCTCGACTACCCACCCATCCAAAGAAAGCAAAAACATAGCCATAAAAGCAAAGAATAATTTTTTGATAAGATACAAATTGTGAGCGACATCCGACAAAATTGGTATTAAAACAGATTTTTGTTTAAAAAGAACCCTTAAAGTATATTATGCTATAAATAATGCAAAAATCTAGTTGGTAGAAAACTTCTTAAAGTACCTCATTTAAAACTTTATAATTCATTTCAATTTACCGACGGTCGTACACCTCTAATCCTTGATTTATTTAACTCTTCTCTGCACCTTCTTAAGCTTATTAAGGCCAAAAACTTTATCAAATTTATGATTTTATAAAAGGAGCGGTGAACCGCAACTTCGCCCAACTCAACTCAACCATTCTAAAAAAAAATTGAATAGAACATTTAGGAGCAGTTTGCATCGTCATCAGTTGAGAGAACCAGCTCAAATTCAATTCTTAGCACCAAAAATAGCACCAATTTGGGTTGAAATTATTTATAGGACGTGGAAACAAAATTACTTTGCTGACTTTCAAGTGGAGGCCTAATGCTCATGGAAAATTATGTAATTTTCTGGCTGACAGTCAAAACGACCCCATGACATTTTTGGCATAAATTGTTAAGCAATAATGGGACAATCCTAAAGCCCCGGGTAAGTTGAGGATTGAGTCTAGGCGTACGAGTACATGCGTTTGTAGCATTTAATAAGAGGGCTGTTATCCAGTCCAGTGGGAAACATTAATGACTTTGACGGGTAGCAGATTTTCACATTCCGACCATGTAGAACAACGCAATTGTGCTGTTAAAATCATTACAGTTGAACTGAATTAATGTCAAGTATGTGACCAAAGTGAGAAGCGCCCGGAACGCGACAAATGGCCACATTTAAACTCTCGTACATTTGAATATTTAGGTATATCCCTGCCCTTACCCAAGAGGGTCTCTGTTGTTTTTCGGCGAGACAAACTTACCCGCGTTCACATTTGTATGCAAAAGGCCTGGCTCCTTGAAATAGTTGTACCTTCGCACCGTGCTGTACCAATACGAAGCTACCTCCTGACCTAGAAAGACAAAACTCGTGTTAATTAGCAGCCACAGGATTTGTAATAATTGCACGGCTTAAAGTTATTTCCTGTGAAAATGAATGTTTTCACCAGGGTTTCAGTACAAAGCTGTTGCAACTATTTTCATATATTTTTAACTTTCCGTCAAACTCTTAATTAGTTTGTTTATAGTACAACAAAACGGATATATAATTTTATACTATTGTAGAGTTTTAATTTGACCTTCAGAGTAGGGGTTATATGCAGAACTGTTCACTAGTTAAATATAAAAAGCAAAAACTCATTTTGAGAAAATTAAGGTTAAAGTTTCAATAGCACGTATTGTGAAAATTTAATAAACAATTTAAAAGACAAAAATAATTTATTGACGAATTTTCATAAGATTGCAAAATTGAAAAGTCGAAAAATGCTTTCAAAGTTTTAAAAAAAGAACCCCTGAAGCGACTATCCGCCTTTTATAGATAGAAACATGCTGCAAAATTTTGAAAAGACCTTTTTCTCAAAATGAAATTTTATAACCAAGTGAGCGCAATTTTAAAAACAAAATAATGTATCAATTGGTTTGGATTTTCAACAAAATATTCTGAATACTTTCGTATTACTATTTTACTATTTTTTTATTCTTAAACAACGCCAAAAGATAATAATTTTTTTTCGAATTATAAAAAATAATCAAGTTCGCTAAGCTAGCGTGAGAGTCTGTTTGGTAAAAGCGTATGGACGATTTCTCAGAAAGAAAGAGAAATTATGCACTGAACTTACTACTGTTAAAATCGATTTTCAACATGAGTGCCTTATTTTACAAACGTTTTGAAGCTGTGTTTCTCTGCCTTCATCTGAAAGAACCTAAATGGACTTATACCCAGGCACCGAGATACATTCGTATTAAAACGGATGTGTCTTTTGTAAAGAAGTGGTGTAAGAAGTTTTCTGAGGAAAAAAACGTCGACGACTTGCCAGGAAGGGGTAAAACAAGAAAAACACCAAAAAACAAAGAGGACATCGCTATTTTGAAGCTTTTTGAAAAGGATCCACAAATGACACTGAGGCGAGCTAGAAGCAAATTAGCGGAAAAAAGTATCAATGTGTTTCTCTATACCATACGCCAAAGAATAAGGGAAAGTTACATCAAACACCGCAGTACTGCAATCAAACCACTTTTATCCGAAAAGCACATCGAAATTCGTTTGAAATGGGCTAATGAAAATTTGAACTGCGATTGGACAAACGTCGTGTTCACTGAAGAATCATCATTTTTGGCATATCAAGGACCTAAAACGAGTATGGTTAAAAAAAGGATGGCATTACATCATACGTACTGTAAAACACCGAATAAAAATTCATGTGTGGGGTTGCTTCTGTTTACGATAGGATTTGGAAAATTGATTGCTTTTATTGGAAATCTGAATGCAGAAAGGATGTTGCAAATTTACAAAAACGAGTTATTAAAGTCTACCCGATTCTTGGTTTGAAAACGGAAACCGATCGTGGGTCTTGCAAGAAGACAACAATACAAAATACAGAAATCGTCTTTGTATTGAATGGAAAGATTAAGAGAATATCAATGTCATGGAGTGGCCATTACAAAGTCGTGGTGCTAATCCAATTGAAAATGTGTGGGCTCTTATGAAGACAAAGCTGCAGCGGAAAAATGTTTTCACTTTGCAACAACTTAAATCATCGGTAAAGAAAGCCTGGAAGGATATACCACTAGAATATGCTGAAAAATTATTTGAAAATAGGAACAATAGATGTATAGAATAATAACAGTGACTTCACCAAATATTAAATGTATTGCGTAAAAGAAAAAATAATATTTTGTTAATTTGCTATCGCATTATTGAATTCTGAGCGATACGCTCTTACAAAACAGACTGTATAAAGGTTCTAAAATTTCACTGAAAAAGAGAATCCAGAAAAAAAACACCTTTGGAAACGATTTCTACGTACTTTTAAATTATACCATAATTATACCATATACACGTTCTATGCTAAATTATTTCGTTATGGCACCAATTTACTACAGCACAATTATAACTCTAATTGTTGTAACACAACAGTTTGTAATTATGTATAATACTTAAGCAGAATTAATAGTATTCAATAAACGTCCAAAAAATTCCCATATATCATACATGGTACAAGTGGATTGCCTCTGCAATATACATGTTATACATATTTAATTGAAATTTAATTGCATTTTCTAATTAAACGTATTAAATACTTGATTAATATTATCCAAGCCAAATTGTATTGGCCGTTCAGGTTAAAGTTTGATATACTACTTTAATTATAAATATACTCGTACTGTAATTGCTATAAAACTCAGGTGGTTTTCATATTTGCACAAATTGTTTGCTGCGCGTTGTCGATGTGATTAAATCGCAGTATTTGGTTTATTGATCAATTGCTCTTCAAATAAAGTTTAATTTCGGAAGTATTCAGATGAAACGTTCTAATTATTTTAAAACATATTTAAATATAATTAGTTTAGTGGGCAGTTAAGCTTTTGATAGTAATTTTGTGAACTTGTGTTCATTTTATTTAATTTATAATTTATAGTATCATATTTAACATTAGATTGGCCAAAGATATAATTTTGACTGCCTATACAATTTCTTAGGATTTTGAAATTTTGATACATGGTACAATATATTTGAATTATTAGTTGTATTTATCTCCTCGCCTATTTGTTAATAACATTAAAAATGAATTTTAAATAGGTTTCTTTATGCATTAATTATTCTATCACAAAATAGTGTTTTTGACTATTTTTGGGCAATGTATACCTTTCTAGTGTTAAAAATGTTAAATTAGAATTTATAAAAAATAACAAGAAAACCTTCATTTATTTAATGACACAATAGGGGGTATTGTATACAAAAAAATAATGAGTCATTTAATTAAAACGTTTTATCTTTAAATTTATATAGGTATTATATAAAATACTTCCTCAAAAATAATCTGTAATCAGTGAAAATTCCCACGACCTTGACAAAAGCTACGTTATATTTAAAAAAAAAGATTTTATTTGAAGATTTAATTAATTTTTAATGCACGTAGAGAGAAATTATCCTTCGAAAGGAGATTTCTCATCTGATATAATTAATTATTAAATTCTACGAGTTCAATATTGATTCTAAATTCTATTTTAATTATCTCTTCTCTTCTCCCTGTTATACCTCTATATTAATGGTTGGTACAGAGGAAACTAGGACCAATTCAATACTTCATTCAACAAGAATCAAGAACTAGGAGAATTCGATTATAGCGATAAGAAAATTTAAAAAGTTTTCAGAAGAAACTCTTTGATACCGATTAACACTAGAACTACCAAAACCAGTCAATTTGAATTGTAATTTGTAATTCTCTTTTGATATATGCCAAAGTTTAATAGAATTGAGAATTACGACATATTCAAAAACCTTTTTCAATTAATAATTATTTATTCAAATTTGAAAGCGTATTAAATTAAAGGTGCAGAAAGCTGGTGTTTCTAGTATTAAATTCATGATTTGTAATTCAATTACTATCCACCACTTTTTGATGTAATGTTGTAAAGTTTATAATTGTAATATGTGATATAATATAATTTTGTTTAATATATCATAAACTTTAAGATTAATAAATCATGATTGCAATGATTGTTGCCAGCTGATAGAGCTTTAATATTCGTCTTATGTGTCCTTCACTAGAATTACAAACTGACGATATGCAAGAAGACCTTGCTTATGGTAAAACTTTTAATCCGCCCACGAACCATTCGTCTTAGTTGGTTTCCTTAATTTCCATTTGTAATGCTCCAAAAACTTATGGAATTCATATACAGGAAACAATGATTCTTCGCAGGAATGGAATTATTTCAAAGGATTTTGCTGACATGCAGTCGCGTCGCCAAATAAATAAACTGAACGCGATTGCATAAGCCAGGAATTGTTGCAGCGGCCTGTGAATTTCTCAAGCAATAAATTTATTCAAAACACATTCGCTTTAGACGATTTTATCTTATTCTTATAAAATATATATGTGTATGTATGAAAAAAATTTTGGTTTTATATTGTGATACATTTTTCAGAATTTTTTGGCTTACCTGTTAGATCCGTAACAAGTGCACTTATGGGGCAACAGAACAGATTCTGTCCAAGGCTCTTCTCCGATCGATAGTAGAACTCGTTCGTTGAGGCAAGATGGTTCGCCCACTGTTGTGCGTACTCACAGAGCTGAAATTGTAGAAAATAGTCACCTTTTAGAAAATCACTACTTAAGGCTTAGGGGATATTTCATTGAAAGTTTTCCGGTAAAATGGTTAGTTGGAACAACACATGAAATATTGGAAACACTTTAGAAGGACATGATCGTTGTGGATATTTGCCAAAGTCCATCTAACAAGAGAAAAAAAAAGAAATAATTCCCTATCGAATTGGAGCCATGGGAAACTTTTCAAGGAGTCTACTTTTTCCTATTGCCTTGCGTATGATGCAGGATATGCACTCAACCAACGCCGTGCAATGGTCTGACTTTACTGTCGCCAATGCCGGAGACCGAGTTGTTACATAAATCTTTCAAACGTTTCTTTACAATTATGCAAATTATTATTCATAGCCATCGAAAATTCGCCCGGAACTAAATGAATAGGCGAATTTCCATCAATGTGACGGAAAAGCAGCTGCTAGAAAGTCACCCCGTTCGAGGACAACGAATACGGGGGTGGCATTTGCTGAATACAACTTTTTTTTGGCCCGTTTTTTTTTCGAAAAGAAATATGATAAATTGCGGCCGAATATCTGCAAGTCAAGTTTTATGTTGTCATTTCGAAATTGATTGTAACCGTCCTCCGGACCGACATTTCGAGCCCCAAAGTCTATTCATAGCACGTAGGAAGCGTTTCTATTTATTTCGAGTTTATCCTTTGTGCAGAAATTGCCGGAGAGGAAGTATTTTTTTTTCTTGTTTAGCTAAATTTTTTTTTTTTTTTTGTGCACACGAAAGATTCATTCATTTCGCTTCTACAATACATTCAGGTAAGTTCGAGTTGAAATACGTCCAAAAGGTGAAAGGAATCGTCAGCGGTAAACAAGTCTCCCCTGTAACATCTCAATTTTGTGCACTTGCAGTGGAAATTCTGTGAAGCCCCGACAACTTTGGCAAGGTTGCACAGCATGCCATCCAAAAGAGTCTGGCCTGCAGTATTGCATTGTGGAATTGATGCATGCCTGGTTTTAATATTTTAGCCAGAAAGTGCACAATCACAAGAGTTTGTTATTTTGCACCTGCATCTGCATAGTGAAAAATAGACGAATCAAGGACAATTTAATGCATAGCAGTGAATTTGAGTACTCTTTTCAATCAGCATCATAAATAATATTTAGGAAAGTCGGTTTAGTCCACACGTAACCGGACTAGTGGCACCACAATGTCAATCTGTCTGTCTCTCGTTCGATTTATATTTTCATTGACTTCGGTAAAATGGGCTTATTTTGGCAAGTTATGACTATGACCTAGTAAATCGGAAACAGCTTGAAATGTCATAGTTTAACTAAACTATCTTTAATTATATTGATTGCGAGAGAAAATTTCTCCTCCAAGTAAAGAAAACCACTTTCCCATGGTTTTCATTCAACGTCGAAACTGAGCTCATACTACAAAGAAATTTAGAAGGCAGATTACATTTTAAAAAGGCATTCTAATTGAAAAGAAATGTATATTAAAAAGGCAAAGATTCAAAAACGGTATTAAATACATAATAAGAATTCTTCTTAAAAATGTAGGGTCTTTTGAATTCTAAGACCAATATGTTCTTGTTTCCGAGAGTACCTTTTAAATTTATGTACTTAGATTAAGTCTGAAAATGTTGCTGAGACTGCTTAGTTAAAAATTTAAATAAGATAGGTATGTTTTGTCTAAAATACACATCACACAATATTTAAATATTCTTATATTTCGTGACCTATATCTTATATGTTTATTTTAAAGTTTATTTATTTATATGAGGTTTTAAGAAAAACCTGAATGTGGTAGACAAGTCAAGATTACTTGGCATTTTATAAATTATTTAATGCATATATAAATAGACCTTAAATGATCAAATTAGGTACCTAAAATGATGAGATATATTCAATAAATAAAACTATAGTTTATATTTATGTTACATACAATCAAAATCATCAAGTTAATAATCATCCTGAATTAGTTCCTTGCTACAAATCATACTTAAGAAGACTTCTTGGTTTTACATTATCTTCTATTCCAAAAAGAAATCTTAAATTAATACAGGAGCAAGAGATAAACAGCCAGAAAAGCTGACTGAATTTTCTCCTCTCCCAATTTATACATGTAATCCACTAATCCTAAGGAAGAATAAATTTCGACGATAAAGCGTGTACGTCTACCTGTGTGCCCATGTTGAACAGCGCATTAATACCAAATTCAATACCATTTACTTCTAATCACTAAGATTGGTCTACAACGTTTTTCTTTAAGAGAATTATTGCATAGCTTACGATGTAACATAGACCTGTTTTCCATTCATTTTCACTTGCAAAACGATCTATCATTAATCATTTAAAGCACCTGACGGACGTCCTTTTGCCGCGAGGAAACAAATATAAACAAAGCGTTGTTGCCGACAACTTAGACTCCTTCTTTTTTTCATTCTGTGAAGTTAAGTGATTTGACAATTTAATCCACTTCAATGGAGTTCCTACGGAAAAATTACGAAAATTCCATAGAAAGTTTGTTGCTAACCCAAGAGCTGCTGAACCGAGTTAATTGTAATTGTGATTTCAATTTTCAGCGCTGTCGAGCAATTTGAACACATTAAAAGTTGTTAGGGCATTGTGCTCTTACATTGATGGGAATGTAATCTAATCAATTTCTTACAATTACTTTGTAATAGGTATTGAGTTACCCACAAAACCCAAATATTTTATTTATTTTTTCCTAATAGAAATGGTAAGTGAAATCCCCTTTAATAAATTATTCAGCGGATTTGGCAAATGCTATTTCTGTTTGTTCTCCACCATTTCATTTGAAGATGAGAGCTCTTGTCGCCCGACAATTTGATTTCTTGTGATTGTGCTCATTGCGCAAAATTGCTTATTTTCGGATAAATAAAATGTCCCATATCTTAGCTCTTGGAAACGTAGAAAAGCGTACGAATGTACAGCAAGGAAAGAAAAATATTAAAGCTTTAACTTGGTTACAGAAAGCATGTATTTTCCTATTCATTTATATCCGTTGTTACATATCTTTACATATCTGTTACATATTAAAATATTTATTATTATATTTACGAATTAAAATTTATATCGTGAAATAGAGATATTAATAGTGTTTTACTAGAAAAGTATTTTAAATAACAAAATAAAATTTAATATGTAGGCTCATTGCAAAATTACATGAAATAGAAAAATCTACCAGAGTGCTAATATGTCATATAAATGCATTGCGTAAAATATGAAATAATAGAAACAACCATATTAATATTCGAATAAATAAAATATTATATGTATATGTGTATAATTTTTTGTAAGACGCATAGGCTACGATAATTAAATGGTAAACGTGTTCATCCTTTCGTTTATTATTATGCGATTTCGACTTATCTCTCTGCTTGCGGACAAAAATATGATTTAAATATTAATTTATCATAATCCTTTGCTAGTTATATGTCTGTAGTTATTATGATATTAATTTGAATAAATCTCTTAATTGATTGTTAAGATATGAAAAATATTATAGGGTATATTAAGATTAAATTTTATCGAGTAAAAATAAAGAAGATATCAAGCAAATATCTAACATCAAAAATTAAATTAATTGGTATAAAAAACAGGAAGAGTCTATATCTATTGTCTTTGGTGTTCCAGGTGTCTCTATGATCTTATTTCTTATACAAAATGCTAGGGCCTGATTCAAGTGCATATCGAGTACTTTTTGAATTCTAGACGTGCTACGGGTTCATTCCAGGCGTATATATTTGTATTCGCGAACTCATGTGAAACGCTTTATTCTTCAAAATGCTTTTATTAATTTAATTAATTAATTTTTTAATAATTAAGTATTGCTTTATTAGCATTAAAGCAATATTTAATTTATAAAACAAACGCGTTAAATTTAAAGTGTTAAAAATCTGACTGAGCTACACGTTTACAGATTTTAATCTAAATAATCAATCACAATCGCAGATGCTTTCATATTTCACGCGATATTGCGTCCCCTAATTACTTAAGAGAGTGTACGACGCGTTTTTAATGACCCGGAGGAAGTTAGTAACTTAACGACTTGCAAATTTTCTAACAGGGTGTTTGATTAAACTGAGTGAGTCCCCGAGGGAGGACGTGTTTTCATTAAAACCATTAATAGCACCATGTTGTTTTAAACGCATGCCGTGCAAGTTAATTATCGTTTTCCATAAAAACAGCGTCTGGTGGCTGACGAACATCGTCATTGTTTCGCTAAATTGCTGAGAATTTACATCGTACTGGTCCAGAAGGTAGCGATAATTTGTATAGAAGTATTATTTAATATTTTCCCAAAACCATAAAATTTCTAGGCGAATCTATGACCATAAGGGTGGTAAAATTTTGCGACTCAAATAACGAGAAAAATTTATATATAATTTATTTTGAAATGCATACCTCGGGGGAAACAGTCAGTGCGGGAGCTCCATGTCTTGCTCTGTATTCATTGTGCCAGCATAAGCAGTCTAGGATGAAGTCTTTGTCTTGGAGTAGAGGTTTTGGCGATTCTTCTCCATTATTTACATCTCGTTTTGTGGATAACTGAAAGCAACAGTGGAAAACCTTTTATATAGTTGCAGTTTGAACAATGCACCATGCAATTTAAAATTCAAAAAAAGTATTAAATGTGGCTTATGCACGGAGGAGGATGTTGTCGGATGTCCGGAAATGTACCAAGAGGATGTCGGGTCGATTTTTCAATGTCATAAACGATGCTCGTGCTGAAGCTATGCGAGTTATATTTTGTAGATGCAAATTCTAGAGTAGAAATACATACATAAGGTCTGAAGAGTAGGGATGATAGTGGGGAATAGTTGGATGATATATATAAATAAAAATATGTAAATTAAAATTTATGCTTGAAAAAATCGCCACTTCATTGTCATTAATTTCATTTCAACTCTGGAACGTAATAAAATCTCGTAGAGTTTTAAAAAATGATGATTTAGACCGAACGACAACTACCAAAAATATTCATTAAACATTCATAACGTGAACAGACAGCTCAGTGAACTTAATGAAATGAACAATTCCAGTACATTAATTTAAATACAACTGATTTAATAGCCGCTTAAGGCATTCAAGTTTTGTGTTTGTCCTTTGTAAGGGTTTCACATTTTCATTTGATACAACAAACGTCTGTTTATTACTGAGTTATTGCGAAATTTGCATTTCCTATTTTTTTAAAGATGTAGAGTGATGG
The DNA here is from genome assembly GCA_963969385.1 of Philonicus albiceps. Taxonomy (NCBI): domain Eukaryota; kingdom Metazoa; phylum Arthropoda; class Insecta; order Diptera; family Asilidae; genus Philonicus; species Philonicus albiceps. The sequence continues at coordinate 6,054,408 of OZ017773.1, read as the reverse complement.
ATCAAAAGTAGTTAACTAGCGAATGCTATAATTTACAAAAACTATAAATATCTTATAACTTTTTTATTATTAAAAAGAACAGAAAACAAAATAACAACAAAATAAAATATTCAAAATATATCTGGATAATATCTACCAAGTTTACTCCTATTCTTCATAATTCTAGGTAATTGTTCATGGAATAATTTTGTTCATCGTTCAAATTTAAATAAACAGATTGTAATTGTTCAATAAAATTTGTTTTTTATTCCTGGATCTAGAAAAAATGGGAACAGATTTTGTGACAATTTCCTTTTCTATTCTGGCTGAGTTTTTTCTTATTCAGAATCTGGTCTCTATTAGATTTAGCAGTAAGTTTTGATTGAATTAAAATTTATAAGTACAAAAGTTGAGCTAAGATGGAGGAAAGAGAAAATTTGGTGGTATTTTTCAAATTTTAAAATGATGCTATACATATAACGATTTTAAATTTTAAAATCTTGCTATACTCGTACATAAACGGTATGGAAAACCAAATTTTCACGGAAAGTACATTAATTTTGCTAGAAGATTTGAAATTAGGAGCTCCAAAAACTCTCATTTACTTATATTTGATTTCTAAATAAGTAGATAAAAATGTAAATAGGTAAATGGATATATTTTAAAGATTATGTACTTATCATTTATATAATATAATTAGAATCTTACATTTAGAGCCGGAATCTAAACTGATTCATCTATAGCCATGGACATATAAATAGCACATACACGATTAAACAATTAAACTCAAAATCCTATATATATATAATATATAACGATTTTTATATTTTACAATATAATTATTAATTAATTAAATCTATATAGAAACTTTACAACGAATTCATAGAAATAGCATAAGAACTTGAAAATGATAAAATCAACAAAGATGCATTGGACATATAAATACCACTAAAAGAAATATCCTGAAATTAAGCAAGTGTTTAATTCATTACCCTGTTAGTATTTCGTACAGTAGCTAGAATTTGTATTTATGGCTTGACTCCTACGACCCATACTTTCAACTAGCTTCTAACAATTATCCGACGGAATAGAATTTCAAGCTTATTTTATACCGTTCCACAGTTCGTTAGCATTTATAATCTTAACATCATTCCATTGATATATTCTATTGGATTAAGATCAGAACTTTGAGCTGGCCAATTCAAGACATTGATTTTTTTTTTTGATAACCAATCTTTTATTAGCCTCGCTTAATATTTTGGATCGTTATCTTGCTTATACATACGTATAATTTACTGGTATAAACTCAAACGCTTATGGCTCCATGTTATTTTTTAAAATGTCTCGACAATGCAATTTATTCATTATTCCACTTATTTCCACAAGATATCCTATTCAATGCTATGAAAAAACTCCCCAAATCATTATATGTTCTCCACCGTGCTTGATAGTCTTCTGGGTGTATTTATGATTTAATGCTTGACCTTTTGGGCGATGAATGGTTCTACCATCTACCATCGAAATGATTTATTTTCATTTTAATGCTCTAAAGCACGCCTTTACAAAATTCGAGATCCGTATTCTTGAGACTTTTAGCAAAGTGCAAACATTTTTTTAATGTTCCTTTTCGATAGGAGCTGTTTTTTTTTGTACTTATGCGTCCAAAGAGTATGGCCTCATTTAATCGCCACTGTACTAGTCTGTCCGCCACTCTTAACTTATATTCTTCATTTATTTCTTTTGTAATCTGCTGCTGATGATTTAAACGGATTGTTTTTTCGAATTAAAGGTTTGTCTATAGAAGACTTAGTTTTCCGTGCTCTTGGGACTCATTCTACTCATTTAGTCTTGAGTAGTAAGTAAACAGAATTTAATTTGCTAAATTAATTGCATTATAAACCATTTTTCTGGAATACTTCAATATTTCAGCTATTTCTATTGATTTTATTCTTTTTTCCGCCGTACAATGCTTTCCTCTACCCATAACGATATTGAAAGTAACTTACCACCTTTATGATCAGAAAATTATAACAGACCGGCCAAAATACTAAATAAATTCAAGTGACTACTGCTTATTATAATTTGTGCTATTTTAATGTCCTTCCAAAACCCTTTCCTAATTAACTAAAACTTAACTACATAGTAAAAATGTTTCAATGACAATGGTAAAGTAGGGATGAAATATTTTTTTAAATTTAAATTAAATGTTGAAATATTGGCCCATTTATTTTTATTACAAATTTGTGATATTTATATGTCCATGGATGTATATTGTTATAAACGTAGCCTAGCAGATTTACTTTTAACATTTAAACTTTAGAAATTGGTAGAAATTTCATTTTAAGAATATTATTTTGTTTAATTTTCGAATTTGTTATATGACAATGTGTACGTACATTGGGACCATACAGCATAAAAGCTTGACATACGACTTTATGAATAACAAGCTTATTTTCCAAATCGAGAGTTGAGCTTCTGTTTACGAATAGATAGAATACTTTAATTAATATGTTAATTTTATTAGTAACAGAACTTATATGTTTCGAATAAGTGAGAGTTATGTCAAAGATGATACGTACAAATTTTGTTGAATCTATTCGCAGAATATCACGACCATTTAATTTAATATTTTAGCTAGGAAAGTAACGCGAATATCTTCTTCGAATAAGGAATATTGCTGGTTTTATTTATCATAAATTAAGTTTTATCTTCTACTTATGGAAATACTCTTAGTTCTGAAGGACCACGAGGCCAGTCTGCAAATTATGACATACATAAATATGAGCAGCGTCTTCGTGTATACTAAAAATAGCAATATCATCACCAATACTAGTTGAAAGGCAATGTGGAATGCTTGGAAATCCTGACGTATGTATATACGTTGTATAAAATTGGATCCCAAATGGAACCTTGAGGAACTATAGATAAAATATTTGTTGAAGTGATTATTATATTAATGGAAAAACTAAAAACCATCATTTTATGAATTAAAGCATCATGCCGGACTGTATCCGAAGGCTGTTTGAACTTCGGAGGACTTGTTATGAACTGGTTGGGAGATACGTTCTGCTGGATAACCAATCTGCTCGTTCTATTTATGGTTCAGTATATTCTACTATGACAACCTAACGAATTCCTACTAAATAAATATTTGGAGATGTAGCCAGTTTGTTAACTTATATGTAAATCTGCTTTTATCTTTGAAAGTCTTGGATTAAATCTAGAGCCACCAGCAGATCGATAAATATTCGTTTACAAAAACTGGATAAGAGAAAAACTCAGTGTAATTTATAAGGAAAAGATCCAGCTCTGAGGGGTTTGCTTTAGTACAAATGGGAGTAAGCCATTTTATTTAAAATTTAAAATAAGTATTTAAAAAAGTGTTTTATGTAATAAAATCTTAATATTTCTTAATATAATATTTTTTATTTAGTTTTAAATACCAAAAATATGTTACCAAAAATTTTAATAATTTTCAGGCACATTCGTAACTTATAAGAGCTATTAAAGCATTCACGGCTCCATCAAGTTTCCGGATTAATTGCTTTTTTGACTTGATGATGAATAAAAAATTGAAATGAACTTTACGTTCACAGAAGTTTTGGGTACTTTCCCTTTGGGGCATTTCGAATATTTAATTAATTCCTGTCAATAGGGAAATTTTAATGATATCGTTCCAAATACAATTAACCTTTCTGAAATGCCAACTAAAAGGAAAATGGAAATACACAGTTTCCCAAAAGCATCTTCGGAAACGATTATTCACTTGTTCGAGTAGTTCGACGTCAATTCGATCTGATGCAGTCGTTAGTTACTTATTCTTTAGAGTGTGTACTGCTGTGTAATATTTATGTAAATCTAGAGAGCTCCTTTGATTTGAATGAATGATCCAAAAATTTGCTCAAGTGCACGTTTTAATTGATAACGGACACGAAGCAAGGCGCATTGTTACTTTGATCGATTTAATTAACCCAAAAATTTTAATTGTTCGACTGCGCCCAGTATGATGGTGGTATTTCAATTCATGTCCAAATGTAATGTGCCATTTCTACATCGTATTTAATTTCGACTGTAATTCTTAATTTTCCCTCTGCACATGCCGCATATACTGCTCCGTTTTTCATTTCATCTTATTGCCATGATACATGCAATCTATTAAATTAAAATTTTGCACACCTTATTTTTCCAAATTAACTTTGGGTTTGAATGAATTTGCACCATTAGCCATTTCTATAAGGCACGATAAATAAATTTTACTCAATATAAGACTGGAGTTAGTTATTTTATTATACAAATATTTCGCATGTCCTTCTATTATTTTCGTGAAGCAGGATAATTTGCTGGAGGAAAAAAAAAAAAATATTACAATGTCGTAATAAAGATCCGAGCGCGATCTAAAGCACCTCCCTTGGTAATTGCCGTGAAGTGTTGTTTTATGCAAATTTTTTATAACTCTACAGGGAGCAATGATTGACATACGTAGTTGGTATATTTTTCACTAAAAATACCTTAAACCCCACCCCATCTCACCTACTCCTTCAGGAGTTTCGCTCAATTCTCGCCGTCATAGTTCGTCACTTGAAGTGAATCAAGGACAAAGTTCGAACAGTTTTTTCTTTTTTTTGTTTTTTTGCAAATCGCGTGCTGGTATTTAATTTATGCGCCGACAGGCCAGTCAGATCGACCTTTTCATTTTTATTATTGTTAATTAATTCAAATCCCGGTCAAGAGTGTAAACCACCTTATTTAAGATAGTGCGACACACGTTTTAAAGAAAATAACTTTAAATCTTCTAGGACGGTAAGTATAGGCAAACTCCCTGAGGGATAATCTTTCGATTCCTTTATTTCTGGGTCGCGTGAGGTAAACAAATTTACTTTAAACGAAAATGGAAGCATGAGGAAGCAAGAAATCATTCTCTTATCAGACATTTAATAAATTACGTATTCCTTGGGCGACTTTCACCCTAACTTTCCTTTGTATGGAACCCGATTGTACAAATTGTTGTGGACAGCTTGGTCTTGGATTGCCAGCATACCAAGAATTTTCATGTCTCGAGAGTATGCACGTTTTATTGGTTGACCTTAGGGATATCGTTAACAAGTTATGACACATATTATATGCTACTACTGGGAAAATATAATAAAATAAATTTAATTGAATTCCCAAATCATATTTGCACTGGATCCCTTCGATTAAACGAACATTTGCAATTTCTATAAGAAATCTGTTGTAGTAAATAAAACAAAATTATATAAGAATGTCAAGTTTCATCAGCTTAATTGAGTTTTTCGAAAACGGACCTTTTTACCAAGAAGGGCGAAATTATTTACGGAGATACATTCTTTGCCAGATGACCTTCTTGGAAGAAAAATCTTTTACAGAATATGATTTATGATTCATTCAGTTTATGTGTAAAAACACTTCAAAAAATAATTTAATTGAAAACTTTGACCCTTCTGTCTGAGGATATAAAATAACAAACATCACCTTGTTAAATGTTACGTTTTCTTCTTTGAATAGTTGAATTATTTGATTAATGAAGTAGCAATTCGTAGGCGCAATTGGATAAAAAGGAAAACATAATTTGGACCCATTAATTTTTGTGGTCTAGTGATTAAATATTAATTAAATAAAACACTTTACCTTCCTGAATTCTTTCCCGTCACAAATTTCCAACTTAGAGTTCAAGAGTTTTAAATTAATGTCTTTTCTCTTCCCGTTTAAGAAATAAGTTGCTGATCTTTTATGATATTAGATTTATGTGTATGTAAACTGGTGAAAAAGGCCTGTTTATAATGTTGCGTTAACAATTGGTATAGGAATTTCCTACAATTTCCGACAAACAGCTTTTTTGTCTCAAATATTCAAAAGCTAATTGAGTTCATTGTTACCTAAGTTGATAAAATTTAGCATGTCTATTTTTGAAAATTAGATAGTGGAATTGTGAAAGAAATAAAAATGGGTCCTATAGGAAGTTCTGTTAAATATACTTGTCTATCTGTTAAATGTTTATTTAACAGATTTATCTGCAAAGGTGTGTTGGATCAGTAAGAGGCATTGATCCACCCACCAAAAAATTAAGCTGAAGAAATAATTAAGAACTAACTAATACTAGAAAATTTAAAGATCCGATTTAATTCGTTCCTAGCTTAATTTCTTATTTCTCCATTTATGGTATTTCTCCATATACATCTATATATAATTTTAATCTTGTTTTCAAACCAAAAACTCGTTTAGCAGTCATGTGGGTAATCAAAAGAAAATTTCTCAAGTATTTTGCCAACAAGCTTATACCGTAAAATGAAATCCCCAAAAACGTGTAACCCCCCAAGGAGTATTTATATCTGCAAAACTTTCTGTAATGGCTTACGCGTGGAACAAATTTATAGAAGGTGCAGAAAAATCCGTGCCTATTCGAAACGATGCTTTTTCGTGCATCACAAAATCAAATAAAATAGGAGGAAAAATCCTTTTATCGATTATTGTATAGACACTCTGGGTGACATAAATTCAAAAAGCAAAACCATGACAAGTCAGGAAACAAAAATAAATCTATATATGCGTTTTCAAGGAATGTCGCCGCCACTCGTCCGACAAAATAAACGACTCTTTCTGTTTACTTCAATAGCACGTAAGAAGAAAACCATATCGAAAATGCTGCCTGGTAAGTATAGGGCTAATATTTAACTCCTTTCTCGTACATTTTTAAACCTTGCAAAATCCCTCGGGTAAGCATAACCACCGACCCATTTCGATAGATGGACTAATTTTGAACAAAAAGGAGGAAACTTGGTCTTGGCTTCCTTGGTATTGGTATTGGCATTCAACGGCTTTAAAAGTCGCCTCAAAACCTCACCGATTTGAATGTGCACGTTGCATGAGCATCTCCACATAATTGCTTCCGCTTCGCACATGATTTATGCCACATGGAGCCAATTCCGTAACTATCTGGCGCCAAATCTACTTTATAGGTTGTCTGGCCGATTTTCCTATATCTCTATGAATTTCGCTAACTTTCTATGGGAGTGTTCTTTTATGTCGTGACAAGCATGTGCTTTTACTCTGATGAAATTTATGATGATTTATCAAAATCAAAATATATTTTCGGATACCATCCCATGCTATCTTATGAGTCCTTGTAAAGTAGGAAAATAGAAACGATTAATATTGAGAAAATTTCCTACTCACTTTTGGCAAAAGAGGGCGATTATCAAGCGCATCCGATTGCCCCGTATCATTCGCATTTGGATCTTCCACCATTTCTCTTTTTCGACTTAAATCCACTGCTGCCACACGCTTCCGGAGATTTGCCATCACCATTGCTTCTTCCCTGAAACAAAAATATAAAAGAAACAATTAATTTGTATTTATTGTTAAATTATCGATTTTATATCAGACATTCAGATAAGCATCAATTGTCTTAGAGTGGGTACTTTTAATAGACACTCGATTCAAAATCGAATGTACCCTACCATGCCGTCGAGAATCCTTGACGAATTCTCTCCATCAAGCATACTTATCGAATAAATCCCTCTTGTAGGGAACAAAAACCTTTATATGTAAGCTCATCACTTGAGGAATCAAATAATCTCCCCTTTTCAGGCTCAAAGAAGGGATTTTCTTATTTTAACGCCTGCTTCAAGCGGCTTTTATGCTTATCCCAAAGACGAGGACATCACACGTCCCAATACGTTTTAATTCAATATTAAATCCTTTAAAGAAAATTTTTCAGATATCTCAGCAAAAAAGGGATATACGTAAAATTTATTCGACCAGAATCGCTTAAGGCTCTCAATAACTCTGCCTTTGATTCACTTCAAGATCTTTCTAATATGTATGTTAAAGATAAAAGATTGAACTTTATAATGTACATAAATATTTATGTATTGTGTATTACGTATACGGAGATTTCTTATTTTTACAAAAACAGAAAATATATTTAAAGTATTTTCTGCTTTAAATCTCAAAGAATATTTCTTGGAAAGCTCAAGTAAAAATACTTTATAATTTTACATGATGATATAACTGAAAGTTATCAATGAAATTAAATTACTAAAACCTTATATGTAAATAATAAAAAAAGAAAAGAATATCCTCCATTAAAACGAACTATTCTGTGATTGGTGGTAAGGGTGCCCACATATTTTCTGCAAAACTGTACCATAATTTTCTTCGATTGCCTGAGATTATCACCGAAACTTTCGGGTGTTACACAAAGTACGTGATGAATGCAGATTAAGAGCTTACAGTCGTGACAATGAATACTAATTAGATGGCCTGAATAATATTAATGCAAAACCGCGAAATGATTCCACTCTCCTGTTCGGTCTGGTCTGTGCTCATCCTTGTGAAAATGCATTCATTCAGTTAACGTTTGCGTTTTCATTTGCTCGAATATATTCTTATCCCTTAGCTTTGGTTTATTATCTTAAATTCTTACAATTCTCTTTTCAGGAGGAAAACTTAAAAGTCTTTTAAATATTCTTGCTTTTAAGAAAAAGACTTTCTTTTTTGTGAGAACAATAAAAGTAAAAGTTTTATGAATAAACTGCATCTTATGCAGTCTGTTGAAATATTTTCCAGGTGTTAAAGAATTTAATAATGGTTATGTTTTGGTTAGTTTTGTAACTTTTTAAGTGTAGAGCAATGGAAAAGCATTTTATGTACACCAGATTCTGGTTAATATTAAAAAGCTCTGAGAAAAGAGCTCTTTCAAGTTTCTTATAGTTGAAAAGTATGGCTCTCTGTTGTGTTTAATAATTTCAGACTTTTAATTGGTTTTCTAGTACAAGTCTTGAATTTTAAGATTTAAGGCGGAAAATACTTTGTCGTCTCATTTTATTGGAATACTCTAAGCCTTTTTTGAGAGTCTATTCTGAATTGACTTCAAATCGATAACTGGTATCACGAGAGTCGATTGCCTTATGGGATATTTTGCCATTTTGTCATTTACTCCGTTCTCGTCATTTGAAGTATCTTTGAACATTTTCTAAATATTAAAAATATTTTTGTTGCAATAAAACAACGAAGTGTAAAATGAAATTTAAAAAATTACTAAACACTTTATTTTATTTTCAGCAATGGATTTTTATTATTGCATCAAGAATTTACTTTTTATTTTTAATTTACTAGAGCATTACATTTTTTAACAAAGCTAAGCGCACAGCAAAGCCAATTGCACAGTATCAACATATTGTTACATTTCGAAACTAAAAAATTCTCGTAACGAAGTAGAAATGGAGTACCAAGGCTTATTCGAAAAACCAAACATTGTTTGTCAGAAACGGAATTATGAAAACCAAGCGTCACTCGGTGTGGTAAGAGTTTCTCTTAGTTGTTTAAGCCGGCTTAAATTAAGCTTAAGCTAAGATCACACCTATGTACTTTGCTTATTTTTAGATTGGCTAAAATCTAGTTCAAGCTTTACTATTAAGTTAAGTAAAGCTTGAACTACAGATTTTTAGCGTTGTAAAATCGAGACAATGTTAATCAAATGGGTGTCGTCAAAATAAAACACTTTGTGCGTTTTAAAATAATACACTCAGATTTACAGTGATATCTAAGCTTTTCTTAGCTCAATGATTTATCCTAAATTTATATTAAATAAACCGAATTTTCACCCCATTATATTCATAAAATTGGTTAGAACCGTTTAGCTGGTCTAGGACGTAAATTATTCATAATAAATAGAAAAAATAACACAAAGAAACACAATAAGTTCGTGCTTACATCCATAGTCATGATCAACATATCAATTTTTATGGTGTTTAATACATCAAATCAAACGCTTAACCAGAACTAACGCTCTAATTAAGATTGAGCTATCTTTGAAGAAGTACTACTCTATCTTTTAAATTCCTCAATTTATTTCCTCAAGTAACTGCTGCTTTTCTTGATAAACTTCCTTAATTAACTTGTCCTTCTCTAGCAAGGGTAAATGTTTAAAAACGTGTCGTAAATTACTCCGTAAAGATAAATTTTTATACTAGTCAAAGGGTGAAAGGCAATTACACGTTACTGAAAGCAAAGTTCAAATTCCAGCCACTAGTTAATTACTGTCTAGGATATATGCATCTAAAAAAACGAAATTCTATTTCTCTTTGGGAAACAATTTTCCATAAAATGAATCAAAAAAAATTGCCGTCATAGGGCGTCATTAATATTGTAAAAACGAAAAATAATGTAAAGCTATACCCCGAACAGGTACATACAAAAAAATATTTTACAAACTTTATATCAACGTCGTGATGTAATATACCAAGCGAAATTCCTAGAGGATGCTGTACAAAAACGTTTTTCGTGAAATTTTATTCAACTTGCAGACTGTAGAAAAATTTTAGTCATTAAAAAAGTAAAAAAAAAAAAAAAAATGGGGTGGAAAAAAAGAAATTTAAGCAACGTCTCTGAGCTAGACTTGTCTTGGCAATGGAAAAAATAGTGCAAGAGGGAAAACCTTGTCCCTGGACTGGGAAAACGAACGTAGTAATTGAGACTCCTGCTTCATAAATATCTGTGGCACATAAACAAGAACTAAGAGTCTTGGGAACCTCCACAATCGCTTTAGTGATTAAACGGGCGACTCGAAAGCCCTTAAGATGTAATTAATAAATGCAGCGACAACAATGCAGAATTAACGAGAACCGCAAATCTTAGAGGCGAGAGGTACATTAAGTGCAACCAGCCTCGAAAATCAGTTCATTTTAAGTACTCATTACTTGCAGATTTGCAGCATTATGCATTCTTAATGAACCAGAACAGCATACAAGGCACCAGATATTTTCCGTCATAATAAATCATGCATACGACATGAAAAAGATTCTTCTAGACAAATATTTGAGCATATCCTTTTCATGATGACAAATTAAAATTTTACGATCATCCTTCCGACCATCATTGCGAAAATTTGGGAAGATTTGATTTTATTATGGCTCCAGTGTTCCGCTTCGCTCACATATAATTTAATTTGACGAGCTTTGAATAACATCCGATATAAGTGCTCAACTGACTTCTATTATGGAATATTTCCTCCACAACTTCTCAATAAACAATGCATAAAGTAACTCTTGAATAATCCGTGGATTGAGTAAACATAAGTCGTGATGAAATGGCTCGTAATCCGCCAAGAACCCGACTACTAATTTTGTGATTTTATTGCGACAAACGTTTTAGTGTGCAAATAATAGATGTTATAAAAGACTTTCGCTCTTGTGTAATTCCTCTTTATGTCAACATAAATCTGAGTTGATGTTTTTATAGCAAACAAATCGTAAAAGCCATTTAAAATTTGAACTGAAATGCTCTTTTCCCTTTAATTTGGAAGCACAGTATAAATGCAGTTTTGCCTACGAAAATATATTTGGATAGAATATTTATTTTTATATTTTAAAATCATGTTTTGTTAAACCCATTCAATTTATGAAAACTTTTTATTTTAAATAAAATTTTCAACGCCATTTATATGGAGTGCTAATGTTTTTTTATGTATAAAACGCAGTGAGGGTACATAAAATCATCGTTGAATTTTTTTTGTAAATACAATTTAGGGTATTTCGGTCATAAAAATTTCAAAAACGGTTGACCTTCAATTAACTACGATTTAACGTAAAGCCGTGAACTTCAGAAAAACTAGTTTCCTAGTTCTTTTATAGCCAAAAATATTTGTTTTTATATTTAGGACTACATAACTAACATCAAAAATATATGATATTTAAATTAAAATAATTTCACATATTTCTTCAAATAAGTATGCTTGTATGAATTTTTAAAGCGAGACTGCTTAATTTTTTATTGAGTAATCAATTTAAGAAACTCAATGAAAGCTGTTGAAAGAAACTTGAATGAAAATAGTTTTCACTGAGCAAACATTTAGGCATTATCAACGAAGCGTCTAATTTCAAAGGCATCAACATTTTTTGATGCTATAGTGATTTGAATTGAATAAATACGGAACGAATATTGAAAATATTTAACACCAGATTACTGGATAATGGGTATATACCCACTCTGCCTGAAATGAGTCAATTTGACTCAAAAATCAAAATTGAAGGTTTTTTTAAAGAAAACAAAATGTTATTTTAAAGAAACTATACTCAAAACAATTTTTACATATATATTCCATTTTTAAAAAGCATTTTCCGCAAATTTTGTTTATTGTATTAAGCACAGATGGTCTTACTGTTTTTTCTTTTGAATGAAAATGATATATGAACTTGACAATTCAACCGTTTTTCAATATTCTGTACGAGTATATTAGATAAGAAGTGAAATGAAAGTATTTTCGGCTTAAGGGTCATAGGTACTGCTTACACCAATTGAAAAATTAGTTTTTTTCGTAAGATTTTTGCTTGATCTATCTTTACATAAAAAATATCTATACACGTATGTAAAACGACCAAATTTAAAAATATTGAATGAGTCAATTTGACTCATATTCGTCAAAATAGGTATAGCAAGCACATAATGAATTTTTGAAACTAATGAGTTCGGAGGGTAGAGAATTAGTATTCTTATACATTTCATAACTCAACCCTTACTCTATCCAAATTTCTTTGTTGTCCTAATGAACTTAAGAATATCAGAAAGAGATTGATAATTGATCATGCCCGCACGAGAGAAAGCTGGACAGTTACGGGTTGCTGATAATCCTTAAGGTAGCCATGTATTGTGCCCCTACCAACATTCTGCAATCCTTCCTACCTAAACTTAGCAAGAGTTTCACAATGTTCCTGTCCGGGCGACTAAAGAACCATTTGGTGAATCAAACCACATAATTTTTAATATAAAATCAATGCATAATTAAAAATAATCCTAGTAAAAATAAATTGGCCTATTGGACATCTATGGGACTAACAGAGGCCAAAACCTAACAGGGCCAAAATTTTATTTGAAGCTAACAACATGCTTATATGAAGTTTAAACTGAATGGTAACATTACGCCTATATTAGATCCAAAATTGTTGAAACCTTAACTCAAAAGCAACATAATGTTTATATGAAGCCTATATTAGGCCCAAAATCTCAATCGTGGCGTCTGTGGCAAGCATATTTAGACCAACGAAATTAGGTTGGTACCACGGATCGAAACGCTGATTATTTTTTGGATTCGTCTGTTCCGGGGAGCGAACAGAATATATATACATATATATACTCGTATAAATTCATTACTTCGGTCTTCCGAGGGCCTAAAAAATTTACGCGCTGTGGGCCCGCTTTAGTTTCATCTCGAACTATTGTTTATTCGAATTTTTCGGAGCGCCGTAGACCTGTAAATATAACCTTTTAAGTGAACATACTTTGGGCCTGCTTATATTTTGCCATTGGCCTCATCAAATATAGTTGAAATCAAGTTGGAATTTTTACTCGGGGTATAAATAATATCAATATCATTTGAATATAAATGCATATGATATTATAAAATATTAAGTTTTTAAATAATACACTTTAAGATGTTCAGATTGAAAATAAAGAAAATCAGCCGCTTTAAGCTCGTTTAAAATCCCATTTTCTTGTAAATCAAATCAAATACGACCCATTCTTATTTTATATTTCTTAAAAATCATCAAAAATAGCGTCAAAATATTCTTATAGCTGTCGTATTTTCCCAAACAATTTTTTTTTAATACAGTCTCATGGGAGAATGCAAATTAATATCGAATAAATAAAGCAGTGTGAATACATCACATCCAATTCTATAAATATCAAAAAAAAAAAAAAAAATGTTTCCAAAATATACAACTGGGACGTATAATAACATCCCATGCCGCGTGATGTCATGTCTGTGGGGAACGATAGAAAGTCATCCCGGCTATATGAATTTCGTGTATTTCAACAATTTCCGCGTCCCCAAGCGAAATAAGAAGATATATGAGGAGATTTAACGAGCGTGCTCAGAGGCATACACGATAACTGGTAACCAGCGTGTGATTCCTGGTTCCCATAATCATGATTTTTAACGATGGCTGGGATAAATATACGCCATGAAAAAAAAATTTTTTTTTTCCACCTGACCTCCTATATTGAACCACTGAGGTTAAAGCACGCGTGAAAATTTTCCAAGTCACAAGAATAATTGGTTCGGGTGTACTAGGGATACACTTGGTAACCGAAATTGGTATTCTTCTATCGCATGGTTCATCGTACACTGGAAAATTCTGAACGTCATCGTTACTAAAATTGTTTTCCAAGGCTTTTCGAACCTCTAAAGAGCGGATAAAGGGGATCTATTGGCCAATAAAACTCAAAGATAGACCGTAGGAGGACTTGGAATGTGATATTAAAGTCATTGAGAGTCATTGACCTCACATGGAGCATGAATGTGACTCATTTGCAGGATGCTCTTGGTAACACCATCGAACAATGAAAAAGTCTTTAAAATCAATTTCCACTTCAAATTAAAGGCTGTTCCGGCAAGTGACGAGCACATTAAACAGAAAGGTTGGCATTCAGCAACTTCTCTGGCAAGGAAAAGAGGCGAAAGGACTCTAATTTGGCGGATAATGCCAAGCAATCTAATTATATGAGCATGTCACCAGAGAACGTTTAGGTACTAAGGATACCATACAAGCCTTTTAGGAACACTCGTGGGCAGTTTCCAAGCAGCTCGTGTTGCTGAATTTTACCAAGTACCTAATTAGCTGCGGTTCCGCTCAAGGCATTGAAAAGATGTGCGTAATTAGGAAAAAGCTTATAAGGGTTTCTTACTCCGTAAACCTTAACTAACAATAGCTGTGACAGAAATAGAACAACGCTTAAAGATAGAAATGATAAATTACCGTATTCGATGAGCTAAGAAGTCTAGATGTTTTTTCTTACACTATACATACATACCCTCAATTTGATTTATTAAGAAAGACGATTATACGAAAAGAGTCGTGAAATGGGTTTAAAGCACATTAGAAATAATTAGAAATTTTGGTATTACTTATAAGTAATAAATATTAATTCAAGGTATTATTTGCAATATTAGATCCACTTTTTATTTTATATCACGCATACGGGCAAAGTATTAACTTACCACATGCTTTTTCGTGTGGTAAATTGTAAATATAACACGGAACTAGTTGATTAGGGGTTGGTTTTTTCGATTTATTTGAAAAAACTAATGGAAATCTAAGTTAACTAAAAAATGTTGAGAGAAATTTACGCCATTATTATATAAAAAAATGTTTTTAGAAGCTTTAGAAGCTTCTTTTAAGATTTTTATCAATTTTTGTTTTTGTGCCACGACCTTAATAAAATAGCATATGACAATTGGACCACCTTTCTGCGGTCGTACGGTAATATACTATTTTTATACCAAACTGACATCAGCAACTATCCATTTTTTCTACATATAGGCGGTTGGACTATAAAATAAAACAATCTATCCTCGAAATTTAACTTTCTCAAAGCTAGACTTGTACATTAGAGTGATATTTTTTTGATTTTTAATTGAAAACGGGAAAATAGGTTTAATATTAATAATTTTGAAACTGTAGGTTGCCTTATAATATCAACTTAAAAATATGAACAAATGTTTATTTTTTATACATTGGAGGTGTGATTTGTGTAATTAGATAAATTCAAAAAACCTCTAATTATAAATCAACCTATTGTAAATCTGTTGTGTTGTTTAACTTCTTCCAATTTTACTTTAGGGACACTATTTTAGGAAGATAATTCATTATATTCCTAATAAATTTGTTTTCCGCACCCCTACGTTGAGGAATAATCTGAACCTTCGTTTCTCAAATTCATATTCATATTTTATAATTGATATTTTTTGATATATGTATTTATGTTTACTGGTATCCTCTCATTGTTATGATATTAACGTGAATATTTTCTTGAGTTTTGGAAACTAATGCAATTTTTAAGAAAATGCACGTACTCTCTCAAGGGAACTATTTCCGAAGTTAATCTTTATACTTCAAGGCACGAACTACAGCGCCCACTGAAACTGTTTATAATTAACCAAGATCATCCCAATCATACAAAATGCAGTGGTTGAAAGCAGGAAGCTTACTGCCTAAGTCTCCGGAGATAGACAGGTGCTTCATTTCCATCGATAAATTGCAGATTCCGGGAAAGACCAGCGGATTGGCGTGATTGCATCAATAAAATCGGCTACATCGCGGTGGCTCTGGCTCCGGACTCCCCGGTATAATTTCCGACTAGTTGGTTTGGGTTTTTGCCAATTTTAATTGCAAAAAGCTCTTAGCTCAATAGATCGAATCGTATCTCGTCTGATTTAATCGAAAACAAATTTGAATTTTTTCCAGAACTATCTTAGAGTACACTCTAGATCTGTGTTCTAAATTCTGGTATCACTGTACATACAAAAGAAAATTATAAATATAAACTAAGTAATAAAAAGGTCAACAGTGTTTTTCTTGAAACTTTTCGACGAAAGGATGTTTTTTATAATACATGCATATTTTAGATCCGAAAATTGCGTAAATAAATTGAATAATTGGATAATTGCACAACTGATAACATTGTAATAAATTAACATACTTTTTTCTTTTTAATTCATACCAATCATATGCGCCAAATCGCTGACCGCGCCCAAAAAAACCACATTGGACAAAAATTTTAATTGAAAATATATATAGATTTTTTGGATTCTACGTTATACAAATCACTTTCTTGCCCTTCCACCTCTCAAATCACTTTTTCCCCCCTCAAAATCGACGTCAAGTTTTTTTAGGATGCACTCACTTAAGTCCTTATAGTTCTTTGTAAGGACATTGAGCAGAGGATATCATTCAAAAGAAGATAAAAGTACCTTTCCAACGTCCCAACTCTCTAATAGTCAAATCCAATTGGTGAAATTGAATTGTATTGCGTTTCCTACTTACAATCCGAACATTCTGTGTAACATCTAAGGCGCAGTTTTTGCTTGAGAAGAAACTTAGGACAATATTATATCAATCCAATTTAACCGAATTACTTTACGCACGTTTTATCATAAATGTCCCTTTTTCTCGAGACATTTAGCCAATATTGAGAATCTATGAACCGCTCCCTTTTTGCGGCCCCCACAAAACCTTTTTCGAGCTTTCATCATAATTCTATGAAGGTATCCACCAAATATATCTAGCATGAATACGCACGTGGCAAGGTAACGTGAAAAGCTGTTTAGATTTTTGTAACGTAGAAAAGGGCGGAAAAATATATAAAGTCGACGTTGAAAGATAACAGGCGAGCTCAATATCCTCGGCCATACCCAACAATTCGTATCCTATTTTCGACCAACTTCTTTTAAATCATCGTCTGCTTAAGAAGGTTTGCCTCCCACGAACTTCCCTGCTTTTACATCATATTGCCCGCACGGGTTCATGTACAAATATTTTTACCTGGTACCTGAATCGCCATTCTCAACCTTCTAAGATACGCAAATGGTGAAGAAATGAACAAAAATATCTCGACAAACTGATGGTGAAGAAATGAACCAAAATATCTCTCTAGAAAAAAAAAATTATTTTTGCTACAGAGTAGACCGTACATGTCCGTGAAAATGCGTAAATATCACCCGTGAGACTACCGTTGACGATAACTTTCCCGTGATACCCACCACGTGGAAATGAAAACATGTCCTTGAATTTGTAGAAGGTGTGCTAACCCCTCCTCCTTCTTTCTATATTTCATCCATTCACTTAACCCGGTGGGCAACATCGACTACGACTGGATACCCTACACCGTTTTATTCCGTCGAACAGGGGAGGCTGCAAATCAGATGTAAATGGGGAGCCGTGATGAAAACTGACATAAATCTGCGAAATTTACAATTTTTGTCACGTAGATTGGTCTGTTCGGTAACATTCTAAAAGAAAATTGGCTCGCCTCGATCCTTTTTGCCCTTGAGCCAAATTTCCATTAAAAAGGCGGAAAGGTGTCGACAACGACGCCGGTACTTCTATTAGGGCGATTTTTGTATCTTTCGCAAATATTTTGCCCGCCAATAAACTTTCACAACATAATCATGTCTGAAACGGTGACGATTCTATTTAAAATTAGTAGGACATCTCAAATTAGAATTTGCTTTATACACTTTTAAAAAGTTTTAATTTTATGACTTTATTCGCTTTATCGTCTATTCTATTTTTCCTTATTAAAGAGAATTTAAATATTGAAATTGCCATTTCTACAGAATAAGATGATTTTCAAGGTCTTAACTACATATACTGAAAATAGGATTTATTAAGAACTAAGAATTAAGAATTTTCGTTTTAAATGTAGCTTACTTTACTAAAAATTAATAATAAAAGATTACGAAAATTTATAACACTTGATCCGATATATTCCAGAAATAGGTTTTCTCAAAACGAATAAGTTTGAAAGTGACCAATATCAATTCGATAGCTCAAGTTAATGTTTTGGTACTTATTGGTAGAATTAGATTAAAATCTGTACTTATAATAAAACGACTTGAGTATGATAAACTTAACTAAAGTGTAGAAATCGCCCTTTTATTTTAATTTAACAACAAATATTAATTGTAACTATAACTACAATGATATTGGTTATGGAATTATAGTACCTATATCTTCCACACATGGAGTATCACAAAAGATAATGATTACGAGAAAAGTACGCAGCAAAAAACCTTATACACGTGTTTACATTCAATATGGTCTGAGAGGGATAAAACGAATGATTGCTGGATTTTATGGTGAATCAATAAAACGAAATATATGTACATAAACAAGTACAAATAGAATAAAACGACATTGATTGGCGTAAAATGGGTTTAAAACAGATGATACATTTTTCTTTTAGAATGACAAAAGAAGTGTAACAGGTTGTCACAGCGCTTCTTTTTAACTCATGCAATAAATTTGCTTCAAGATTTGCCTAGCCTTTTATTCTTTTCTTCTGTGACAAAAAGCGATGGTGGAGGAATGTCCATAGAATGGTACGACAGATAAAATCTAAAATCAGGCTAAAATTCAAGACTTACCGGGTACAAAGGAATATGCAGCAACTTTGTTAACACAAAATCCACACCTGCTCCAGTTGACGTACTTTTCAAAAGCCCCTTAAATAATGAATTTTCTTACGAATTACAATTTTCTTTGATTTTGTCTCTCCTCCGCAGTGCGGTACTCTACAAACAGGCTGAAGTGAATGTATATGAAAACTTTATACATTTATACTGCGTAATTTCATCTTTCCTGAATATTTTCCACGTGGCAGAAAATTTTATTAATAAAATAAGCATAAAACTGAATTGAGCAAAAAGGAGAATATTAACGATGTCTATAACTAAGACGACCAAAAGGCTTAAAACTTTTGTCATATTTTCTTCGTCACAATACCCATCTTTTTTGTACTATGGGACTAATCTTAACTTTTTTTTTTTTCTTCTCCCTTAAGGCATAAGCTCACTGTCAATGAAACTTAAAACAGACAGAATCAGAATATTTGCAACATCTGTTGTTTACTACCAGGTGACCTTCCCGAAAGGATCTGCCTTAAATAACAAAACTTTTACAGTGTACACGTGCTTGTGTCCTTTCTTTATTTTTATTTATTTGATATTTTTTTTTTTTTTTGATGAAAAGGTGAAGGATTTTCAAGGAAGTGGACTTTAGTGCAAAGGAATGAAAACAGATGGTAAACATAATCTGCGACGGTTATTACGTTTCAAATTTTACTTAGAACAAAAGGAATATAATCATAAAATTTCTTTGGGTCGAAGGACATTATTATCTCTTTTCGTATATTAATAGAAACATTTAAATCCCTCTTTGGGTTATTCAATTTGTTAATGACAAGCAATATAATTTTAGCAATATTTTTTTCAAAATCACTTTGTTAGTATTTAAAAATTATTGAAAGAAAAACTGATTGAAAATCCAATTGCTATACCCTAATAAATTTAGAAATTTTAAAGCCGTTGATATAATTTTCCGGGTTATGATTTTCAGTGAACAAGGCCCTTCATTTTGCCCTGAACCTAAAAATCTGGCAATTGTCCAGAACAAACAGAAATAACCCATTCCAGATTGAAAATATACTTTTCATAAAGTTGCTTTGCAATAAGATTACATGAGATGAGATAATAAAATTCTGTTTTCCATTGTCATTTGCTGTTAACACATTTAAAATAGAAATTTAATTTAAATGCTGCCATTCACATACATATGTTTTCGATACTTTTCCATAGGTATGAATTTCAAAAAAGAAAAATACATATAGTATTTATATATTTTACCCAGACACTAAACATTTTTCCATTTCAGTGAATTCAATGCATCAATTTTTCATAGGAAATGATTCTGATTGCAAAAGATAAATTTTAAATACATCAAAGGACACGGTCGCTGAATACGTGACTGCAATTTTCAATGGGTTTTTTTCGTTTTGATAAATGTATATTTTATTGAAATTTTATACTACAATAAGTCTACCTCTTTATGCTTTAAAATGTCTTTTACTTGATAAGATCTTCGAACATTATGCATACCTTTTTAAATCATGTTTTACTATTAGGTACACATATTGAGTGAAAATTGTAAGAATTTACCTCGTTATTGCAGTTAATTTAAAAGTCTGTCTCAAACGTAAGTAGAACTGCTCGCAATGTTTTTTATTCTTCGGTTTTATTTAATTTTTTGAGATATATTAAAAATTTAGAATCGATTAAGTTGTTTGTCTTAAAGATTTTGATGAGGCATTGTTAAAACATTTACTTAGTATCAGAAGCAAAGAATATGTAAAAGTTCACTAATTCTAAAAAATAAAATTAAAGCAGATTCATCTTTTAATTTATATGTATTTTTTTATTTTTATAAATCGCAAAAGAATTTAATTCTCTTCGGAAAAAGGAAAATTTATAAAAACTTATTGAAATAATTTTAAAAAGTTCACAAAACCTTAAGCTTTTTGAACAGTTCCATTCTACCCCTTAAGGATAAATACAATAGTTAAGTATTTTAATCCTAATAACAAATTTACAAAATGTGTCCTTAGAGGAAGCGTAATATTGTTATTTTTTAAAAGTAATTATTTCGATAACTAATAAATTTTAAATCAAATTTCGCCGTGATGTTACCTATAGCAAAATCCTACAATTGAGTAACATATTCCCTAACAGCTGACATGTTAGAACTGAATTTACCCAAAAACTCGTTTTATGGTTTTTCTATCAAATTTACAGAAATGAAAAAAGATCCTTTTACACGTAAAGCAAGCTGTATTATTAATCTTACTTGAGGCCTACATCAGCCCTAGAGATGTACAAGTACGCCACATGGATTTATTAAATTGATGTAGGATTATGCGATGTTTGTACCCTTTTTATCTTACCCAAGGACTCCTCAGGGTGTAAAAGAGAACTCTCTGCATGAATATTTTCTTTTGATTCAATTCATATTAATATTTAAAATATCTGTTTCTACATTTGAAGGATCATTCAGGGTATATCATGATATTTATAAATGGGTAAGAGAAAACACTCCAACCAACCAGTTGAACTAGTGAAGTAGAAGTTGAAAATCGTTTTTATTTTAAGTGCCATAATGAGCCACTTACAATAGTTAAATATCCACTTAACAATTATTTAAGGGTAAAGTAATATCCTAGACTTTGGGATGGCGTGCAGAAACTATCACTCCATTTCCCCGGATGCCTTTCCGTTAAAATGAACAAGTTCTTGTACTAAATATGTAATAAAGAGTGTGATGATTCCCACTTTTAATGACATCATAAACTGCAAAATGAGCTAATTGACTTTTAAAAGTACTTTAAGCTTCCGTAAATAAGGAAGAGGGGTCCGAAAATTTCCCCCTTTGGGTTTGGTGCACGTAGAAGCGCCCTAAAAGTGCCTTTTATTTTCGTGTGGGCCTTCATAAAATTGTTAAAGTGCAACAGGAGGACTAATGCTCAGTTCGTCAGGCTAATTGAGATTGTGACTCCGGTTACTTCTAGGAGTCGGCTACAATTTGTGCACTCTTCGTAGAGTTGTAATGTAATGCGCCTTTTTCAGCTTACACTCGTATCTTTATAGAGAAAAAAAAAAAAGTTTTGCCTTTCCAGCATATTTGAGTTAAAAGTTTGCAAATTTTTGCGATAAAATCAAGTAGTAAGGCAAACACGAACCATTTCGTTAGTTTTGAAGTAGCTGAGCCAAATTGCTATGTGGTTTCCTCTGTTGACCGACTTATTTTTTGTACCCACTTCTGCATAATTTCATGCATTTCGCTTTCGGTAATTGATACTACTTCTATGCATAAGAATGCAATTTAATGACTTTAAATAAGAAAAACATCCCTAATTATGTTTTGCAGATAAGTGGCAAACAAATGAGAATATATTTTTTTTTTCTTTTCAACATTAAAACGGCGCAATTAAGGATCCATGAGCTCTGTTTAGGTATTCAGGCTGAAATTTTTGAAACAAAGAGCCACGGAAACCAGTGGAAAAAACCACAAGTCCTACTATAATGCCACCTTTTTACATTCCTTTGAGAGGTTCCTTGTTGAATCGACGGCATAAAAAGAATTTCCTTTTCAAGTGGCTGCTTATGTCATCAAAGCACACAGCGGTGAAAGACGTCTCCTTCAGTCAGGCATCGGGAGGGCCAGGAAGACGGCTTTCAAACTTTCCGTAAGGTTTCATTGGTAAATGAGATTTTGGAGAGACGTTCTTCGGCTGAGGTCGCTTTGAGAGCTTTTCAAGAAATATACCTCGTCCTTGCCCCCCCCAGCACTGTTATAACAAACTTTGGATACTACGTACAGTGCCTGGAACGGAAATGAGTTTGGATTAGCCTGTTCCAAAACATGTCGAGGAAAGCGATGCATGCAAATGACGTTTTAAGTCAGGAAATTAAATATCCCATCCCGTCACAATTGCGTAACATTATAAGGATTTAATAATTTATTTTGGGGGTTGGGTTTGTTTTCCTTTTTTTTTTTCTTTTTTTTTAATAGGTACTGTTTTAATGTTCTGGCTCCCATTGAGTCCTTGAAAATTTCCCTTGAGACTCCTTCAACAATTCATCAAAAGGATAAAACTGCGGTAAAAGGTAGACTTAGGAACGGAAACACCCTGTGGCATTTCAAAAAGAGGGATCATAATATCGCGAAGTGCGTAGATGGAAATTGAGTTGAGAAAGTCAACACGTGTAAAAGCATTACATATTTCCAATTTATATATGTATTAATGAATTATTAATTTCAAACTTTATATTAAGGCAAGATTAAAATCATAATTCAGATAATGCCTAATGTTCTGAATTGGTAAACATCAATGCAATTTTGGTAGACTATCATCAGACTAATACACTTCGCGAAAAAATGATGACCCACCCATAAATTTAATCTGTTTCTCGAAAAGGAGCAGACACAGACATAGACATAGACATCTTTGAAAAATGCTAATATTATTTTTTCTTTTAAATTAATTTTGAGTAATTATCTGGTGTTTTCTAAAAACATAGTGCAACATTACGGTTCAAAGAAAAGTCCTGGTCGTCCTCGTGCTGTAACCTCTAGAGAGGAGTGAGCAATTCTGAGAGAGGTGTCAAATAGTACGTATACAGCTAGAGAAATTGCAACTAGAGCTAGTGTGTCAACAAGCGTAAGGAATGTCCAGTGAATTTTGCAAAAAAAAATGAGAACATTCAACCAAGAAAACTCAAAGGAAAGCCGCCTTTAACAGCAAAACATAAGGAGGAACGTTTAAAGTTTGCTCGTGAACATCTCAGGTGGAAGAAAAGATGGAGGAGAGTAATTTTTACCGACGAAAGGAGGTTTAATTTGGATGGACCAGATGGGTGGTCATATTATTTCCACGATTTACGAAAAACGGAATTGTTTCGGAAGGCATGACAAATGGGAGGAGGAGGAATAATGATTTGGTCAGGAATAGGCTACAAAGGAAAGACGAATTTACGATTCTTTTCTAGAAAAATTAACAGCAATTTTTATATACAGCTAATTGACAAAGAAATAAGGAGCCAAGAAAATTCGATAGCAGGACAAAACTTTATTTTTCAACAGGATAATGCTGCAGCTCATACCGCCAGAAGAGGGAAAGACTATCTTCAAGAAAATGATATAGAGCTTCTGCAATGGCCAACAAGGTCTCCAGATCTTAATATTATCGAAAATGTTTGGGGTCATCTTGCAAGAATTGTTTATCAAGGAAACAGGCAATTCTCAACCATAAATGAATTGAAAAATGCAGTTCAGGAGGCTTGAAATTTTATTCAAAGAAAATATTTAAAATTGTTGTTTAAATCTCTTCCAAAACGAATGGAAGAGGTAATAGATGTAAGAGGGAGTTCCACTCATTATTAAAAAGTAAAAAAAAATCTTTTTAAAAAAAGAACTGAATTTTATACTCATAAATGATAAAAATAAAAGCCAACTAATAATAATTAATAGTTGAGTTAGTTTTTATTTTACCAATTGTGAAAATTCTTAAAAAATAATGGAACTTACACTTGAAAATTAAACTATAGCAAAATACTGAAGGAGAGGATTGCCTTTTGGATAATTCAAATGTTAAGAAAAATATATTTTCGAGAATTATGAAGCTTTAACAGTAGAACTACCAAAACCAGTCAATTTAATTGGTACTCAATTCCTTCCTTCATTTAATTGTATATTTTTGTAATTCTCTTCTGATTTATACCAAAGTTTAATATGTAGAATAGAGAATTACGACATATTCAAAAAACTTTGTCCATTAATAATTATTTTTTCAAATTTGAAAGCGTATTAAATTAAAGGTGCAGAAAGTTGTTAAAATTACAGATTTGCGCGCCGGTAGTTCTAGTGTTCAGATCATGCTGTTCATATTTGCCATCCAAATTAGTCATAAATTGCGAGGAAATATCGCTTTACTTTTACTTACTGACTTTATCCTCCAACTCAAAATTACTTTCAAGGGATTTTAGTTTTTGATTATATTTAGTCACGAATATATTTAGAATGAATTATAATACACGAGAGTTTGATTTATATGCTAACTCAAATTCCGGCTTCAATGCGATATTAAATTTTATTTTTGTTATATTCTCAAAATTATGAAATCTTGTGAAATTCACAGAATAACCTGTCGCGGGAGATTTAAAAGAACAAAACTTCTTTAAAATTAAAAAATTTGAATTCAACACAATGGAAATCTCGAATGTATCCAATCCAGTCGCTGCAGAGGCTAGTAATAAAATTTAATAAATAAAAGTAATAGTGAATATAATTTATTTTATAAATTAAGGACTCCAGTTTACTATTCTTAATTTCATTATGCTATTAATTATCACAACAACTTAAATATAACTACATATGTTTAAGATGATTTCATTATAATCCAAATAGCCATGGGGGGATTTCTCTCTATCTGTGTCATCTCTTGTTAAATAAGATTTGCGGTCTTAATTTGGTTTAGGATAAAATCCTCAGCGACATATTATCCTTACATAAGCTAACAGCAAAAAGACACAAAATCCGGTTTCAATGTTTTTACCTCAAACCTACAAAGGTGTTAATCATTCCTACAGTAACCCACATGATGTTTATACGGCACACCTTTTTGCAATGTGTATAAGCTACATATAGTCGGATTAAATCCTGTAAGCCGTATATAAAATTAATCTATCGACGTCATTCCCACAAAAACATATATGAGAGTATTGTTGCTGTTTAATGTTAAGCTTAGGTCTTTTTATACTATCAATCATTATAACCTTTTAATCGCTTTGCCAGGATGAATGTCACGCAAAATACGGGCTCTATTTGAGAAAAAAAATCTAGTAAAATGTATTTAAAGAGATATATCATGTTGTGGGAAATTACACCCACGGTCCCATTTCTTTTTATTATACTTTAATGTACTATAGAAAATTTCAATCCATAATTTCTCAAAGGACTTATATTTCAAAAGTTATTGAAGTAAAAAATTAATGGCTCTGGGACCTCTTCTGCATTTGCATTGAAACTAAGGCGATTATTGCTAGAGTGCTAAATAGGCTGCTTCTGCATGGTTGCATTTTAGCAATATGTGAATTTGCTCTACTCTCTTAATAAAGCAATTCAATAAGCTCCATCAATTCGCATGGGTATGTAAGCAATTTGCTTTTGATTTTCGAGTTTCACGACTGCAAAGTATTTAAATATGTTCATTCTTCATCATAACAAAACGCTAAATAATTGGCATAATAATAATAGTCAGCCTACAGTCTAGTCGAAGTTAGAAAATGGTGAATGATTAAAATAAATTATTAAGATTCTATTTATAGTTTTACTTGTTCTCTATTTTTGGATCAACTTTAATCAACAGAACAAGATAAAAGGAATTGAAAAACGATAATAGAAGTTGAAGGGTATTTTGTCTAAATACCTATTTAACGTGGTATGTACCTAAGAAGCGAAAATAAGAAAAATCCAATTATTGTTGTTTAAATTTCAAATACCATTGATGGCCTGTAATTCCTATTTTGTTTTCTCCTCTGAAGAAGCTGCTAAAGTGAAATAAGCCCAGAGCAAACTTCTCGAAAGAAGTCTTGGTATTATAAGATTTTTTGCTTGAAGGGCCGGAGGCATTAAAAGGCTTTTTTTCCTCATTTTGGATCTTGTTATCTCAAAAGGCTCCAAGAAGTTCTTTTTATAAGGGCGATAATAACATCTTATCATCAGTGTTGTTGCTTCTAGTGGAATTTTTGATATTAACCCAGCTGCTGAGGTATAAAACCTGCCCCTTAAGTAGCAAGGGTGATTTGCAAAACAGAGGGAAGAAAGTATGTATGGTACATACATTACAAAGAAGTTTCCATTGAAGTTTCATATCAAAATAAGGCATCTTGAATGAGGAATTAAGAAGATATCGGGCGGATCGATGTGTTTCCGGTGTACTTCAATAGAAATTTAAATGATTTAGAGATGTTTACTTAAGGTATTAAGACAATTCTTACTTTTGTGAGATGAAAGTCCGAGGCATGCAGCATGTTTATACCAATTGTTTTCTGGCTATTTGTCAAGCAAATATTCTTCAATTTGTTCTAAAACAACCGAATTACTTCATTCACTGTTCTCAACATCACCGCATGATTTATTGCAAGCTTCACCGAATGAAATTTATTGTGGGTGTACTTATAATGAGATACCCTTTCCCGTGTGCATAATTTCACAAATGTACTCTTGAATGTTTGCCAAAAATTATTTGAAACTGCGTAATTAAGGTATGCATGTCAATTTTCTTTTCTTTCATAAATAAGATATGCGATTCACAAGCTATTTTAGACCTGTTTATCGTATAATGGGACACGGCATTAATCTAACAAACGGCGTCACATTTGATCCATCGTATTATGTTGAACAGGTGAAAAACTGACCATGTCAATAAATTTAGAATTGCTCATCTAGATATTTTAGATTCGCCCCGAGTGCTTTCAAGCATCATTTGAACTTCAGACATTTAACACAACGGCTCATTGCTTTTATTGAGAAATTTTATGATATGTTGTAGATCTGGATATTATCCAATCGTGAAAGATAGACTGATGAGCAATTGAATGAATTCTAAATTTAAAGTATTTCCTGGTTAAATGGATAGACATGGTACGTGGGAAACGATCAGGTAAGATAACGTCAAATGGGATTCGATGAAAGATAAAAAAATCATTCTAGTAAAAGGCTACTTAATTACTATTCTATTCAGCGTGCAATAAAACCGAAAAGAATAGCAAATAATATTATATTATTGTTTTTACCGCTCGTTCTTAAAAACCTTTCTTCTTTTTTAAAACAAAAAATTACTACAACTTTGATGCAAAAATTTGCAACCAGAACACGGAAATATATTAAAACATATATCTCCGAGAAACAGGTACTTTACTTAAGAATTATTTTTATTATATTGTATCATTTTAGTCAAATAAAAATTCTTTTAAATTAACATTTTTGCAAAATCCATTGAGGAATATTTACCTTACCAAAATATGGATAAATATGTCTCCCAATTTCTGAACCGTAATCAAAGAAAACGTTCAGGTAAGAGACAATAAACCTTTGCGATTCCGCAAAGGTGCTGCATAGCATCGAATACGTGCTTTGCTTTTCTGATATTATCAAAATTTTGTCCCCTCTTGAATCATGTTTAAATCTTGAAATTTATTTTTTATTATACTAATTCGGAAAAGGGTATTACTCTAATTGGATCAATATTTTCTTTTTAACGACTTCATCTAAGTGTAGAAGTAAAGGAGTTTCTTTTATAAAATTTCACTTATGATTTAAATTTATTTGATAAATTCCATAAACTCATAATACAATATAGAAAAATTAGTATGAAGAAAGATCGCTTAATTATAACTATAAAAGCAAGAAGGAAGCTTAAAATAATAATTCATTTAAAATTCGATGCTATAACTCAACAGTTTAAGTTTAAGTTACACAATCCGCAGGACAATTCATTCAATTTCAATAAAATCCTTCGGATAAGTGCTGAGATTAAAATTTAATGGGCAGACACCACAAATGGACGGAGGAAATTGTTTCTGCGATCTAAATATCACAGGAGAAGGGATTAAACAGTGACAAACAAGGAGATGAGTTTCCTGAATGGTAAAGTCATCTCTGAAACACAGAGTCAACCTTTATTACAACATAAATAGGAAACAATGCCCTCTTCCCAAATTACGTAGACAAGACGAAAACTTGAATACTAAAGTTCTTGAGAATCTACAATAGTTTTGTTACCCTATAAAACTAGCATAAAACTTTTAATCCATTTGTCGAAGTGGTTTCCCACTCACCGGTGCGTAGTTTGTAAATTGAATGGAATTTAAATACTGTAAGTGCGCGACTGGATGTGGTATTTTTGGCACTTTTGATAATTGAAAAATTCATTAATGGCCTTAATTTGTAAAAAGGTCATTTTGTATAAATAAGAGACCTCATAAAAAAGTGTTTACTAATTAAAAATATAAAAGAGGGACGCATTTTTAATGTTTCAGGCGTGTCGTTTCGCTTGTTTCAATTAATCCGCTGTTGTTTTCAGAGACAACAGCATATGTGTTTTTGCATACTTTAAACATTTTCTGCCTAATCCCTTGAAATGTAGAATTTATAATAAAACTCTGTTGGGAACAGATATTTTTTGTAGTATAACTCTATATATACATACATGATAAAAACATTCTATTTTTCAAAATCAATATAGAAATTAGCAGCTGTTTTCATTTACACAATTTGGCAAATTTAATTAAGCTTTATTTTTAGATTAGTTGTAAGATGAGGGGAGCAAAATAAGAGGACCAATAAATTGGAATTATAGCTATTACCCTACTATAGTATAAAAAAAATAGGTTCACCTATATGCAATATACAAAAAATATTCTACCATTAGTAACATTAACAAAAATAAAATTTTAGACCTCTAAAACTCATATTCGTTAGCAAAATACAATCTTTATATTTTTTGCAATCATTTTTCTCTAATCTGGTCCGTATCCATAAAACCTCACTGTAGAGATCCTTGATTAAAATGATATGATTTTTTAAAAGCAGCCTCTCTTTTATATCTTTGTAATTAATGTGCTTCTGAAGTTGTGAGCTCTTCAAAGTTGAAAATGTACTTCTGTGCTTTGACCGCGAATAACTCGGTTAGAAAAAAAAATAATAAAAACCACATAACAACGATAAGAACTTAATTACAGAGTAAAACTTTAGTTGTAATCAGATTAAATAGTTTAATCAAAACAAATTTTTTTAATTCACTGCACCATTTTAAGTTCAAAAAAAAGTGTTTAAAGGTGGATAAAAAAATGAACTCTTTACTTTTTTATTGCTCATAAAGAAAATTGGTTTATTTTCAAAAATTGGAATTGTTTTTAAATACTCTAGAATAATTATTTTAATAAAAACAATTTTATTACGAAATAAGAAATTACAGACAACACCAAAACTTTCTACTTATTTATAAAATTTGTTAATTCAAAATTAATCTTGGTATAAAAAACAACTTAAATTCAAATAATTAGCTAATTTTAGAATTAGTAGTGAAAGAAGTATTAAATGTGCTTAGTTTACCTCTTCTAGGTTTCTAGTTTTAAAGTTGCAACGATAATATTTCCATGGTTTTTATGTTTAGTTACCATATCGTATTTTAAAAACAGCCTATTAGTTGATTTAAATCTAATAACTCTCCCGCAAAAACTATGCATATTTTAACAATAACTCGTGGTATTTTAAATTAGTGTAGGTACATTAGGAACAATAGATCCGTGTGTGGAAATGCTAAACTTAGCACTTAGTTTAATTAGAAAAAGCTTGGATTAAGCCAAGATTAAGTTAAATTCAACCCTGGCTTAAGCTGCAATAATATACATATAGATATGCAGAGCCTATACTTTGATGACTACTCTCCTATTATTTTATTATTGATTTAATTAAATCGATTAAAAATTGTATTATCAGAAAGGATATATTTTTAATTAAAAAATAAAAGATAAGTCACTACCATGCCGCATTTAAAGGACGGATAACGATAAGCTCAGAAAATCGACCCCTAATTTGGGTAAAAGCCACAAATACGACCCTTTTCAAAGAATTATTTATATTTATAATCTAAATGATCGGTATTTTATTGCTATTAAAGAAATTAACATCAATATATTTTATTTCACAAGCAATAAATATGCTACAAAAAAAGGTTCAAATGCCGATTTTCGAATAAAATTACTATTTTCGGATATTTGTTTGTATATTATACATAAGATAGCATTTTTTAGCACGTTATTTACATACAATATTTAGAGCTTAAACTATAACATACATATAAAAAAAATTAAAATGTTGCAAAACGCTTATTTTTAGAGGCCGATTTTCTTAGCTTACTCGTACTTTTTCTCAAAATTTTATAAAATTGAAATTAATTTATTTACTAATACTACTTTTATATATATCAGTCCTGAATGTTAACTCTGCCGACAAAAAGCATAAAACAAGATACTTCAAATGATGAAATCATTTATAAATGTGATACCTGTTTAATTTTAAATGTAGGTAATATAAAGGCCTCTAAATGACAGTGTTAAGCATCGCACCTAATTAAGGACACGAAACACATGAGCAAGCAGAACGCTTGTAGCGAGTGTCACTGTTAATTGGTAAAATTTAAAATAACATGTCCTATTTCCCTCGAGGCCCCAAAACGCGCAATTAGTCACTAATTCGATAGACGATTGCGACAAAAGTTCAATTAGAAATTTTTGGGCGCACTGAAAGCTTACTAAAATCTCTAATCTGGTGTCGGATCGAAGTTAAGGTATAATCCGACTTGATATTTATAAATCTACCTAATAGAAAAAAAAAACAAACAATTTTGTCGGTGAACACCTGTTCGGTGTTGTATATGCAATATATGCGTCGTACATACGATAGCCAATAAAAAAGTTTTTTGAACCCTTATCATCCGCAGGTGGCACATTGCCCCAAACTATGGGGATTGTGATAACAAGGGCAGAATAAATTGATATTAAAATTTCCATGTACTTAGTTTATATAAATTATATTGTAGAATATGAAATATTTTTTTGACTAACCTTCTGCGATTTGGAATAAGTAGACGACTACTACCAGGTATCACAGATATCGGTGTTATGCTATACTCAGGTGTTGAAAATTGCAACTTCTTTGATGTTCCAGCCCTCTTCATCTTCGGTGTCAGATTGAGACCACTCTTTGGTGATGTCTTGTTAAGCGGCGTTAGCTCGATTGCGTCCGCACCAATATTTGTACTAAGTGCCATTGTGGATGATGGCTTTTTTTTTGTTTTTTGTTTTTTTTAAAGTGCCTACGTTACAACTATACTTCAACAATTACCACTGTATCAAAATACAATTTAACAACAGAAAAACATAAATAATCGAGGCGAATAACCCGATCACAAAAAATCCACAGCTATACGACACAACGAGGAAAAATACTCTATTTAAAATTGATGTTTCTCTTGTATTATATACACAAGATAGGTCAATTCGGACAAGGACCTCTATTGGACTTAGCAGATTGGAACGTCACCTGCTCTATTTAATTGATTACAAAAAAAAACTGTTTGTTCACTGAAAGGTATTAGCCTAGGATGACAGGATAGGAAAAGAAGAAATCTCTGCGACTGGATCGATTTTACTAAAACAGTGTGTCCGGTGCCGTGTTCAGATTAGAACTGAAGTTGATATTCCTTTGGTTCCCAAGTTATATTGTGCATGATAACATGAAAGCGCTGACCTACAGTCACAAATAAAAATTTGGTGTAGAACACTGTAGACACGAACCACACTCTACACGAGTATATACCCCTTACAGGGGCTCCTCTATGGAATTTAGAATCGCACTTTCTACGAAATGAAACGACGGCGCTGTAGAGCGAACGGAGCGCTTTTAGTAGACGAACGTGATTTTAGGTGTATCTAAAATTGAATTGAGATGTTCGAATATATCACGGTCGATATTTTATATTTTAATAGTATTATCATTTAACAATTATTACAATTTTGTGGCATTTTATTATTTATTGTACACAATGGAAGAAATAAAGAAAGTGTGCTTCTGGACCGGAATGCAATTTTTAACTACTTTCAGGGTCACTTGAACTTGATGCAATTTCACCCAGGATTTGGCTGAAGTTTTTGCTTTTTTTTTCGCACATGCTCCCAGAGCATCCTGTATTAAAGTAGGGAAGATATTGTTGGAGAGCTTTTGCATGTGTCCTGCAATACGACAAACTTACACACCTAGGCCCTATACTATCTTACGAAGGAGATGTTTTCTCCCTTTTCCCACTTTGCTGACAGAAAAGCGCGCATTTACCTGAGTGAGTTTGCCGCCGGCACCGTAAGAATAGGCCATTCAAACTTGCTATTTTTGCGGCTGCACACCTTTAGCATATGTAGATGTAATGAAAATCGCTTTTCGCCCACTTCGGAAAGGAGAAGTACAAGCCGAATGCATGTTTAGAATGATCCACACCATGCCTGGAACAGAGCCAAGCGGTTAAGGGACCACCTCAAAGGACTTCGGACTTATCCAGCTTTCCGAAGGTATCTGGAAGAGCGTTCTACAGAGATCTACAATAAATTGTAGGGAAACCAACGTGAGCACGAAGCTCTATAGGGCGGGGAGCTTTTCATTGTTAGAATCTGAAAGTGACAACAAGCTCATCTTCCTCCATAGTAATCGTAAAGATAATTTAATGGTTCCGAGCACGCCTTTTCGTTCCATGAATAAGCTTTTAACCGACCAGCCCTAGAAACAAAAGGGACAAAAAAAAGTGCATGTTCGCAAATTGAAGGAAACTCCTTCACACCGATTTACTTCCGAAACAAGGTAAATGACATAAAAATCTTTAAGTGGTCGTTGTCGGTGGCGATTTTTCTTTTGGGCCTAACTGAATATGAATTGTTGCCTCGCCAGTCGCCACTAAGTCTGAGTGCTTCATGACTTTTAAAATGATAAACAAATATTCGAGATAAACAAATTTTGAAAAGTGTATTATTTGTAAGAAATAATTTTTACTTTATCTGAAATGCTTCGCTACTATTTAGAATATTGGCTCATATTTATAAAACTTAGATCGAGCTCAAAGTCTGAGCCCTGAGATTTACATCGAACTCAAGTTTGGAGATTGTGGCAGACTCACTATGCCAAATTATTTGCTATGAGAATTAGAGTTACCTCTGGCTGATTTACTGTGCTAATTAAATCTCCTTTTACTGTGATTTATGGTTATTGAATCGTGTATTCTTTGATGTGAAAAGTTAAATATCAATTTTAATTTTTATCTTTCCCAGAAATAGTCTATTTTAAAATTGTAAAAAAATATTAAATATTAGTTAACTGCTAGCAGGCTTTAATCTCTGGGAAATCAATTTATAATAAAATAATTTAAAGAAAGATTTCTTATTTCAAAGTGTTAACTAAAGCTTCTAAATAATTTTTTATCAAAAAAAGTCTACCTCTTCAAGATCAATCTATTTTTAGTATTTATAAAGTTTGAATTCTAATTTTGAGAAATTTTTAAATTCTTTAAAATCGATCTCAAAGTTTCTCTCAAAGCTCAGATTTGATATTTTGTTTATTGTCTAAAAAAATTTTAATTACGAACCTGTTACACTATTGAAAACATGAAAAGTCAGGTAGAGGTTACGCAAAATTAGTACATCTTTCACGATCACGTAAAACTTCTCCAATTTTACAATTGATACAAATTACTCTTACATAAAATACAATTTTTCATTTATAAAGTGCAACTTTACTATGATAAAAATTCATAGTGTGAGCTTGTGAATCATTAAAAAGCAGACTCAATCAAAATAAGATCAATCTCATTAGTAGAGTTAAGTTTAATTTTTGGAGATTTTCATTCTAACTTGAATACAAGAAAGAAATCGATTTTAAACTTGGAAATCAATGTCAGGTCTTCATTCTTATGAATACGACCCATTAAATTCTAAGGTTTTACTAGATAAATGAAATTAACGTGGAAAGTAAGCTTTGATGATTTCCTCGAGTGGATTTTCGCAATATCTAATAAAATTTTAAAATGTATTTGATTGTCTCGACTTTTTTTTTTAATTTTATATCAAAGTTCTTAACTTTAACTTCCATACCAGTGCGGATCTAAGGTATTATTAGTTTTAAGGAAAAATAGCATCCTTGAAAATTAAATAAAACTAATCATACATAAACAGCACAATAAGAGAAAAAAAACTTAAAACAACTTAGTACTTTAGTCAAATCAAACTTTACATAACGTAATACACCCCAGCGTCATTACGTTGTAGTTCTAAATAAATTAATATTTGATGATTTCTACCTAGATAGATATTAACTTACCAGTTTCAATAGAACCTTTTTTGTGAATGTTCTAGAAATCGCCTATAACTTTACTGTATTATTTATTTAATTTCCTAAAACAAAAACTACATTTAAAAAGTGAAGTTTGCTTTTTTAAACTTACCAGTTGAATCTCCAATAAAACGCCAGTTACTATTCTTCTCCTTCCTAAATTACAAAATCCCCACAGTTTTATTTCAGTTACTTCCATCTGCGTTTATGTTTTTTCTAAGTTTTCCCAATATGAGATATTCATTAAGAAACCTAAAATTAAACAGAAAAGTATAGAAGAAATTATATTGTTTTTATAATTATAAGATGGCTATATGTTTAAAATTTATTTAATTATCAGTTCATTATGCTACATTAAAATAATTCACACTAAGTTCGTTGGATAAGACGCTTAAACTTAAGACTTAGAGGAAGCGCCATTAAATATTAAATAAAATTTAAAGCAATAAACAATAAAACTCTCCTCCGTAACTATAAAAGGTTACTTTAAAGGAATAAAATATTGACCTCATAATTATCACTCAGACCTCTCAACAGTTCTTAAAGTCAACATCTTTACCTGGTAAAGTTGAGTCTATTTTCCGAACAAAAACAAAACAATTTATTTAGGGTTGGAGTAATACAGGCTTTCAAAGGTCAATATTGATGTTTTTCTTTAATAATTTAATTTTGTCAAAGTTTAACCATAGTGCTTTTCCTTTAAGTGTTTTAACCATTAAGAGTTCACACCCTTTTATATTCACTTCCATAAATAGAATTGTTTTTTCAAAGAAAAGTGTGCAAAGGAAGGCATTAAAGGATACTTTTTTTTTTAATCTTCAATCATTCAATCAAAAATTTTAATCATTAAATTTACAATTTTGGTAGGAACAAACATCTCTCTATTATGCAATTTCATCAAAAGCCAAATAAGACACGAGGCGTTGTCCTCCCACTCGCTGATATTTTTGAGGTGAATAAAGCAAAGAAATTCTTGAACTAATCTTTCTCTCCTCCTAAAAATTTCTCAAGCTGCCTACATGATCCTTCTTGAAATTTTAATATATTTGGCATTTTCCCATTCCGAGCGGGAGTATTGTTTTAAAGTCGGCCGCAGATAGCAAGCTAACAGAGTGGATGTATCTGTACAAAAGTTGCTTTGCATAAAACATGTCACCCTAAGATAAGATAAAAGGCGTGCACAGAACTTTTCGAAAAATATTAAGGACATAAATTGTCACACTAACCAGAAATTGCACTTGTACGATGTCGAGCGAAATGGTGGGGCTTCAAGACTTAGACTTCCGCTACACGACTAATTTTTGTAAATTTATTTTCGTGTTTATTTGTGCTTTAGCTCCTTGCACAAATGGTAGAAAAAAGTATGGTACATTTTTTACAATTCAGCAAATGGACATTTTCACCTTACTGGTCCTGGTCCTTATCCCACTCCCAGTAGAATGTACCAGAGGGTTCGGAAAAATATAGAGCTCCTCGAAACATTTTCTTGGGAGGTCGCATCTTTGTCTATTGTAGGAATTTGAAGGGCAACAGCTGGAAATGTCCTCATAGGAGATAAACGTTAGACGCCCACATGCCTTGTTTTAGTTAAATAAAAAATTACATATATGTAGCTACATAGTCGAATTGACGCAGCTCACTATAAACCCAGTGGTCGTTTCAAAGAATGACTTTGTAGTTACTTCCGCAAATATTTAAGAGCCGTTTTGCTCCCATTGACTTTGAGCACGAACCCGCAAATATTTGCCTTTAATCAAAGAGACATTATATGTTGCCTCACGTAAGGACATAGGGCTCATAAAGGAGTCTCCGACTGGGTTTCGCTGCAATAGACAGTCAGTCCTCCTTCGCACCTCATTCATTTTTTATATCAGACAAATCAAAGCAATTCCCGAACGCATTCGGATGGAATACAAAATTCCAGCAAAAGGACTTATCTTACCGCGCTAGGAGCAGTAAACCATCGCAATCTTTAAAAGGATTTGTCGCCAAAGTAGGATATATTCTGGTGTGACGTGTCTTATACTCCTTGGGGGGAGAAGTGGTGTTCCGTCCCCAGCTGCCTCGAAAGCCATCCTACTGAGTAATAGGCAGACGACAGATAAATATCTTTTTTGGCACTAAATTACACTTGGTGCCACCGTTGCCAAGTTCCACTCAATGTTTTCTTGGATATTCACGAGGAAGCTCGGACCAAGGATGGCATTATGTAGAGGATTATATTGATTTAGTTAAAAACGTTGGGGGTTTTGTTTATGAAGTCAAGGACTCACTCTTTCCTGATTTACTACAGACCGATCCGATCCGGGATGAAATCTTTTGTCACGCGCCAGCCTATTACCATTTGCATAATTTAACTTTTGGAACATTTGCCTGGTCGTCTGCCAAGATAACCATAGGGTATAGTTATTTCGGAAATTAACAATTCACGTAATGAAACGGACTCTAGTCAACCTTGAGCAAATGCATTTACTTAAGTATGCAAATGTTCAAAAATTGCCCACAGATTGCCGTTTAGTTGAGCGCAACGCTTCTAAGAGCCAAGAGATAAAAGCGCAATTGAACGAGATAAACGCAAAGTGTTGTCTTCGTTCCATAATAGAAAATCGATGCGATCCCTCTGAAGTGATTCGGTTATTTCAAACTTTATGGGGTTAATTTTAAAGCTTTCAAAAGTAAATATCAGAGTCCCATCGCGAGAAATTATTTGACTATAAAACAAGAAAAATATATTCATATAATACAGTCTTGAATTCAAATATTACTTTTCAATTGTAACTAAGAATTATTGAATTGTAATCTTTTTTTTTCTTCGAACGAACATATTTTTTATATTGTACATATATCTGTTGCAAATATCCAAGAGTTATAGAACTGAAATTAGAAAAATTGCCAATAAAATTTTTAAATTCTAATAGTAAAAAGGTGTAAATTTGTATGTCTAATTTAATTTTGTTTTTAAGAGTTTTTTAAAATGTTAAAATTCTATACAACTGTAAGTAGCATCAACAGCATTGTGATTTCTCTCTCGAACGAGTGTAGAGTGTCCAAAATCAGCTTTTCGCTAATACCCTCAGCTTTTCTTATATTATAGAACTATGTGTTCTTTTGCAGAGTAATACAAAAAGTAATTAAAGGTTTACCAAATTATTAGGAACTAGAAATTAATTTCCGTATTAAAATCTTTAAAATAAAAGTTCTTTTGGACGCCGAAAGAAATTAATGGTAAAAGCGATGTTTAAAAAAATAATTATGCATAATTTGATACGAGAAAATTAACAAAAATTGAGGACGAACGAATGAATTTTTGATTTTTTGCATTTAGTTATCTAAAAAGATGTTAGTCAATTAAGGAAATAGCATTTAAAGCCACAAAACAGGCCTAACGATTTTTTCAAATTAAAGTTAAGAGTTTAAACTTAAGCAAAGTTGTTATTCGTATTATTGGGTAATTTCATGTTGTTATTTTAACCTCATTATGTTAACTATGATCTACAGATTTTAAAAATGATAAAAACATTTTCTTGTTCGAACAAACTCTGATTTTTCTTTTATTGGAATTATTCATGCTATAAATTGAGTATATACAAGGCAACCTTGCAAATTTACACTTTCAAAGTCTTATTTCTCTAAAGCTATTACACATTTTTCAATGATTAATTGAAATGTTTAAAATATTGAAGGACGTGAAAATAAATTAATTTTCTCTTTCATAACGACAAATTAGGA
Organism: Philonicus albiceps; assembly: GCA_963969385.1. NCBI lineage: Eukaryota > Metazoa > Arthropoda > Insecta > Diptera > Asilidae > Philonicus > Philonicus albiceps. The sequence goes on along the minus strand of OZ017773.1, from coordinate 6,015,859 downwards.
CAATGAGGTTTTTACATAAATTAATTCAACTATTCGTTATTTAATTTTGCAAACAAGCATAGTCCCACAAAATATATAACTAGGGGACTAGGGATTATCTGAGCGGAAAAAATGTAAACTGTCCGTATCCGTATACTATATATACTCTGAGTGTCTGCCTACCTCTTCCCCATTCTCGATTCAAGATTTTCCCATGCCTGAGCATTGTGCGGGAGTAGCACTAACATGATGCATGCAGAGACACACAGCGCAACAGAGACTTTGTTTCGCCTTTAAAAATGCGTGATAAAAAAACGCTACAGATTATTGTCTACACTGTAAGTGCTGTAGATGAGAATACTTGGCTATTCTTATTAGCATTTAGATAAGGAATGGGGAGCAGTAGTTCTTCGATGCTTTATCGAATATGAAAATTTTCCCTAGGCATTTTTAGACATTGCATAAGGGCTAAGGCTTTGGGCTTGTATAGAGAGTGGCACATCTTGTTATGATGATCTTTGATCCTGCCCTGCTCCGTAAACTAACAAAGTTACAAAATAAATTTATTATTTAAATATATACTCGTATATTTAAATTATCATGTTCTTCAATGTATTTTGTGTTTTTTTTTAGGGACCTCTGGTAGGTCAGTTGTTAGCGCGTTAACAATGGGCCAAAAATGGCCTAAGTGAGCCTTTCTAGGCAACCACACCAACCTAATCTAACCCTAAGGTATAAATTTATATTTTTATTATGTATTAAATTTATGTATGTGTCACACAAAAGATCTTTTACGCCGCGCTGCTTACGAAGGGATCATCTCGAGTCCTCACGACCCACAACAATAATAAAATAAAATGTATGCATGTAAATCACGTACAATTGTTATACTAGAGAATTTGTTTTTTACATTCCAGCCACAGGAAATTTACATTTTTGCAAAAAATATTTTATTTAACATCCCTGAAGCCTACCCTGTTGTTTTCGATGAACTGAAAATGTATTTTCCTAAATTAAACTAGGAAAAGCGAATTTATGGCGATTATTTAAGTTCTGTACAAACAACAAAGTCCTTACATTATTACTTCACGATAAAACATAATTATAAACTAAACAAGCATTTTATATTACAAATTTAGCAGGCTATTTACGGGCAATTCACTTTCTTTTCTACCAGCCGAAAAAAACTTCATCTCAAAAATGCTCTTCTCTTATGGTTAAACTATTCTCCGCTTGGCGTAATATCGTCGTATTAAAAATTGATTTCTGCAGAAACTCCCTGTATTCGTCAAGTAATTCAACGACGGTCTGAAGTTTGCTATCTGTCGTTCTTTCACTTCCGTCGTGATCCGAGTCGATTGTCATTTGCAATGGGTGGGCAAATTTTATTTAATTTTTGTCTTATAATTAACCGAATTTATTACACAAAATGTTAAATTACGAGCAAGTTAAATGCGGCAAAGACAAATATCTGTAGTTTTTCACTCTCAATTTGTGTTTCTTTGCACTTTCAAGGCGGAAAGTCTCTAGACTGTGTCAGTTCGGTCGGTCTGTGAATATCCCCCTGAAGTTTTTCTATCTCGGTGAGCTTCAATGGCTTTAGAAAATCTTTAAAAATCTCAATAATCGGGCGTTGGTCTCTGAAATTGTGGATTTCAAAAGTCTGAATAAGAGCGAAAGTTTATTGATTAGTTTTTGTTTTTGTGTTGTACGCTCCGCCGAGGGGCCCTTATCGGTTTAAGTTTCATTGCATTTTTAGTTGCCGACAAATTGTTTGTTCCCCAGGTGCTTCTTGAAATTTTTTTTCATTTTATTTTAGTTTTTTTTTTTAAGTGAAAATGCACATGGAACTCTACTTGTTTTCATAATCTTGAAATTTAAAATAAATGTTGTCTTTGCGGCATGCTCGAATCCTAACCTTAAACGCTTCCCTGACTGGGACTGGATTTTAAAGTATTTTTGTTATTTTTAGGAAAGCCAAGAGGTCTCCGTACTGCGCGCAAGCACGTCAACCACCGCCGTGATCAGAGGTGGGCAGACAAGGACTACAAAAAAGCCCATTTGGGAACAAGATGGAAGGCCAATCCCTTTGGAGGCGCCTCCCACGCCAAGGGAATCGTCCTGGAAAAAGTGTAAGTACAATTTTTCGTTTTTTTCTTTTAAGTTGCTTCCCCTCTCCTCACACTGGTTGCTCAGACTCAAGCTGCACCTCATCTAGAAAACGCCTTACGGCCCGCAGTGTATTCTTGTGATATTGGTCTTATTTTTACTCCAATCACAGGAGTATACTGTGAGTTGTGCGGCGCTAAATCACCATAAATCCTTTGTTTACCTCACTCACTAAGTTTTTATTTTTTTTTGGTTTTTCTTCATTAATTTGTGAGTTATAAAGTGCTAAAGTTCATCGATGACGATTAGGGAATTCTGCTTTTATTTTTCGTAAGACCTAAAGAAATCAATATCTTTTCCAACATTAATTGCTTTAAATAAATGCGGGTAACTAATTAATTTTTCTTTTTGCTCAAACATTGCAACTAGTGCAGTTTAAAATTTTATTAACACAAAAGGGATTTTACGAACCGGAATGAAAATGCTTTAAATACATTGGAGAGGTTAAGGGTTAAGCTTGTTTACATATTTACCCCAGTACGGTCTAGTGACTGTCTAAAATTTAATTAAAATCTTAGCGACTAATAAAAAAGCTTTTTACCTTTGCTTTTTAAGTTCACTTAAACAATTTTAGACGCTATAACATATAAAATTTCGACATTTTGGTAGAGAGTAGAGGGGTCGTTTAGTTTTCTAGCCACTGATTTCAATTAGTTTTCGATTTTGAACAATCACATTAAATGTTATGAGATTTAAAATTGGTCAATTGCAAATATTTAATATCTTCCTTAAGGTAAGGTAGTTAAATTGCAAATATTCACCATAAATTCAAGAACTAGTTTGCCTTTTATGTATCTTTTTAAATTAATCACTTGAAATTTATTTGAATCTATTAATAAACAAATTTATTTTGATATTAAACAAAGTGGAAAAGCAAAATTTAAAATAAAGCGTACACAAACTAAAATCATCTTTTAAATAAAAAAATGTGATACCCTTTAGATCTTCGAATATGATTTTTTAGAAAATATGAAACGAATCTATTCGCAAATTTTAGATTAAATCATTTTAATACTTTAATATTAGTGATACTAAATGAATTTTAGATTATATATTTAATTTTATTTAATTATATTGAAATTAATTATTATTTTGCTTGTTTCCTTTTGTTTTTTTTCAGTGGCGTTGAAGCTAAGCAGCCTAACTCCGCTATCAGGAAATGCGTGAGGGTACAACTCATCAAGAATGGCAAAAAAATCACGGCATTCGTCCCACGTGACGGTAGTTTGAACTACATTGAAGAAAACGACGAAGTCCTAGTCGCAGGTTTCGGTCGTAAAGGTCATGCCGTTGGTGATATTCCCGGTGTTAGATTTAAGGTTTGTACACAAATGTTTACCATTTTATTAATTTTGTAAACTAAGCATGTGCCACAATGTAATGTGTGAATGTTATTAATCAAAATACAAATTATGTTGAAAAGAGTTCTCGCTCTGTAATATGCTTAGTTATCAAAAAAAGAAAAATTTGTTTTTGTGATGATTAACTTTTAGAGCCAATCCCATGATCCGAACAATGATTAATTCTATATCCTGAATTTTATTACTAATTTTAAATTTAAATTCTTTTTAATTAAAATAATCTAAATTGATTTTTTTTTTTTCATCCTTTTCAGGTTGTTAAAGTCGCCAACGTGTCGCTTCTTGCTTTGTACAAGGAAAAGAAGGAACGCCCAAGATCTTAAATTATTCCAATATTTTTAACAATAGCGACGACTGGACGTAATTGTCAATTTTATTGGCAGTTATGAAATTGTATTTCTTTTAAGAAATAAAAAAAAAAAAAATTTACAAAAAATTGATTATTTTGTTTTAAAAAGAAGAACCAGTGGCATTGAATTTCGACGAATTGGTCATAACGTGATAAAGGGTATTTTAAATTTACTTAACAAAACTTGCTGAATTTCGCAGATGGTTGCCCACAATTCAGTCTTGTTAGTCTGTGAGCAAAATTCTGCAGAGAATACACCGTAGTATTTTCTGAAATTAAATTAGATGTTGAAGCACTTTTGATACATTTTGGAAAATAGCTAATTTTTGAAATTATATAACCGCTGTTAAACATTATTAATCATGTTAAATTCACGCTAGAGACTAACTTCTCGTGGTTAGTGAAGACTGCTAGCTAAAACTAATGATCCTAAAATCCTCAGAAGTTTCGCTATTACTTTCCAAAGAGATATAATTGTAAAAATTCAGATCCGTTCACTGTCACCATTCATGATAAAGGGGCATATTGCGATAATTGTGTTTTATTCGAATTGAATCCAAAGACACATTTTTGAAGCTTAAAAACAAAAGTATTTTTGCTTCTGGTTGTCCCGGCACGAGAAATGTGGTCATTTTTTGTGTTAAATAACTTGAAAGTATTTTAAAATTGATTTTTTGATTTGAGGGTTTTGCTTAAAGCAATTCTAGTTATATTTAACATAATAGGGAAGGACTAAATTATAAATAAAAATTTAAAGGCATAGAGGCTTTTATTTGGTTCTAGCAAAACAAAACGAAATTTTTTAAATGCTTTGCGGGGGAATGCCTAGATCTGGAACATTTCATTTAAAATCTTCTGGGTGTCCTTAGGGCTTTGCACCTTGTGCCCAATGGTCCGGGGGTCATTGTAAATTTCGTGATCGTTTCCGCCGGGGTCCGTTTTATCTCCGAAAAAGTGTATCTCCTTGAAATTGTACTTCTCGAGGTGCTGAAGGCAGAATGTCTTGTCCCACCCATTGGGGAACACGTCGAAACTGATCTGGCCCCCGATACTAAAGGTAAGGTCGACGTCGGCAAACTCGGTCTTAAGAACGTCGATCATCTTCTTCCGGATAAGATGCTTCTTGTCGTACTCTTCGAAGGCGTTTCGCTCCTCCCGGGAGCACTGTCGTCCCACGGGGCAAATGTTAAGCATACCCGACCGGAATTCTATGAAGACGCCTCGTTTGACGGGTAACTGGACCTCAGACAGATATTTCAGGCAAAAGTTGATGAATCGCTGGAGAGTTTCCTCTCCCAAATGATCGGTGATACACTGCTTGCCAGCCTGAGCCCCTTTCTCGAAGTGCACCAGCCCGTTCTCGGCGAACACAAAATCAAACTCTTTAACGATTTTCTCCCCGTTGAGTTGTTCAATCATTTTCTTGATGTCGGATCCCCCGACGATCGCGATATTTGCCAGAGGCTTCACTTTAGCGTAGAGGAACTCCTCGAGTTCGGATTCCACCACAGATCGCGGATGCGTTAGGGTTCCGTCGACGTCGAATAGCAACAGAATTTCATCTCGTTTCAGCGTTGACATTTTCAGTTTTGCACGACCGCACGGAATCCGCTTCGAATTTACGTGGGAATTAACAATTTTAGTCATGAACGACTGATTGCCACGAATGTAAACATTGCGTGTGATTCCGATGAATCAGCTGAGCGCTCGTTCAAAAGTTCAAAATTCGTGTCATTTTGACAGCCGCTAAAATTCAATTAAAAAAGCTTAAAGCACCTTACTATCCCCCAGAAGAGCTTTAAGCTTCTTGACGTAAATGTTTGAAAATAACCGATTTTCTCTTGTCAGCTACTGCAGCGCGTCTATCGGACGACACCAAAAACTTTATGTAAGAACCCACCTTTCAGTAAAATTAGCCATAAAAGAAGGATTTTATTGAAATTTTTCGAAAAATCGGTCTAGCATGCAAGAGTAGGGTTTCGAAAAGTCATTACGACTTAAATACGAAACATTCGTGGACCTTATAACGTACAACGGCTTTTTAGATTACTGACCAATTAGAAAAACTTCATCAAGACTTTTTGATAAATGATCAAATCGAAATGAAAAACCCGATGAGCTTGCCAAAAGCGCAGCTAGATCTCCCTTTATTGGGAACCCGAACCCTTATGTGGACTAGCAAAAAGTCACATTTCTAATGTGGCTCAAGCGGTGGGAAGAAAACGAGAGAGCACGAAACTGGGGAAACCTCTCGGGATTAAGACAGGCAAAAAGGTTTATAAAGCATTCAAGACAAAGGACTGAGAAACTCATTTCATTAAAGGAAAGTCTGAACTAAAGATCATCACAGACCTATGCACAGTACACTACCAATTAAGATATCACCTGAAAAACATGGGTCAAATAGATGATGACACCTGTTGTTTTTGCCTTGAAGACGAGGAAACGGTAGAGCACATTCTCTGCTATTGGGAAGCCCTTGGCAAAGATCATGAATTACTAGATGGGACACTCGTGACGTAGTCCCTTATCTTTTTTCGACCTTGGTCCCCTTAGTCCACCGACCTTGCAGATTTTGCTAAAAGTGGATAGTAATAAAGGCCTCACGCGTGAGAGAAAAACAAAATTTTAGGGGGAGGCGGAACGAAAATTAAAATCACGTTTCACCACCCAAAGCAGCGCACACGTTCGAATACGTTTGGCTCGCCTTTAAAAATGTAAGCAGCCCGCATCCGTATACATGCTCTGAGTGTGCTACCTGCCTGTTCCCCATTCTCAATTTAGGATTTCCCTATGCTGGAACATTGCCTGGCACTAACACCATGCACGCAGAGGCACACAGCGAGCCCAACAGATTGGCCCGCCTTTAAAAATGCGTGATAAAAAAACGCTGCTTTTTATTGCCTACACTGTAAGTGTTGTAGATGAGAATTTTTGGCTGCCTATTCTTATCTCTTTCGTTCTTATTGGAATTTAGATAAGGCATAGGAAGCAATAGTTCTTTGCTACTTTCTCTAATGGAAAAATTTTCCCCAGGCAGTTTTAGAAGTTGCATATGGGTTAGAGCTTTAAGCTTGTATAGAGAGTGTCACATCTAGTAATTCATGATCTTTGCCCTTGGTCGGCAGCGGCTGATACACCTAGGGGCTGCTTTTAGCACTCCAGAGGATTTAAGGCGATCCCCCGCGACATAATAGCCTTCTATAAAGAGCTTAAGGTGAGTGGTTAGTGGAGTTAATGAGGAGGGTCAGTACAAAAGATCATCTTTGGTCGCAGTACTAGAGAGGGGCTAGAAAGTCCTACAACTAAAATCAGGTGAGGAAAACAGGAGTTGATAAATTATTTGATAAGATTGATACATGAGGGTTGTTTGAAAAGTTCTCGACTTTAACATGAAAATGGTAGCACTCGTAAACAAAAGTTGGATAATGTGTTTGCGTATGCTTTGAAAAATACTCACCAAAATTTCAGCCATTTGGGACGTGTAGTTGTTGTTTTACAATCATTTGAGTGAGTCGATATGAGTGTTTTTGTGAAAATGGAAAGTATAGAGCTATCATTAAATATTTATTTTCGAAAGGCCTAGGTAAATCAGAGGAGAGTTAAATGCTGTGTACGAGAACTCTGCACTATCGTTTCTCCCCGTAGAACTTTAGGTCGTGGCCGTTGACGATGAACGTTTCGGGATATCCAAAAACTGACGATAACATCGCTCATGTTCATTAAATGGTGCTAGAAAACTGCCGAATTAAAATTAGAGAAATAGCAGACAGCGACTATGAGCATGTCCAAAGAATGTGTTTGACATATATTCAATCAAGATTTAGGCATGAGAAAGCTATCCGCGCATTGGATGCCGCGTTTGTTCACTTTGGACCAAAGATGTGTTCGAATGAACATTTTCAATCCTCTGTTTGGATGGGTAGAAGAGATGGGAGCCAATGTATAGACTTACGAGGACCCTATGTGGAAAAATATAAATAAATTTTAAGAATAAATGTCTTATTTCTTTGTTAGGATCGACACTTTTTAAGCAAATCTCGCAAAAATCTAAGGGATTATCTGAATAAAAAATTTGTTTAAATCGCCTAAAAAAAAATGTATTAAATATTTTATTAGTGAGGATAAAAGGTATTAAAAGATAATTATCGTTCCAAAGTAGATATATATTAATTACGTAATTAAAAGATATAAATACATCTAGAATTCACGCCGTATACTTAATAAAACACTAAAACTCGCCCGATTGTGGCAAAGTTAGTTGGATAAATAATCTTACGGAATGTAGGGTATAAGTAGCAAGAACAAAATAATAATAATTAAAAAAAAAAAAAAATAAATTTAACTGACAAACAATCTTTAGGGAGAGGGCAGAAAGCGAAGAATACCTGGGGACATCTAATCTGTGATAGGTCGAATACAATTTCAGTATGCATGTAAAAATTGCAGCATAACGCATAAGGCACGACAGAAATCTAATTTATTTACTTTATTTATTTTTTTTCATTCTTCAGCATTTGCTCAGTCTATTGGTGAGAGAAACTCAAGTCGTGTGATGTCTCGAATTTTTGTATTTAGCGTAAAAATTCATTCGTAAAAGGAAATTATGTCGATTCTACCAAATCGTGCGTTACACAGTCCTTCTAAATAGGTGTTTTCCTTCGTGTGGAATGTTTATTTGAATTTTATTATATATACTTTTTTTTTAGATGACCGCCCATTGCATTACGCTCGTATCGTTGCCACCGGTTGAAATCATCCGTGTGTCGTCATGCAGGAAGGTCACCGAAGTCACATGGCTGCTGTGGCCGTTGTAGCTGTGAGATAGTGTCTGGAATATTTAGGTATTATATTTTATTTTCAAATTCAGAGCAAGCATAGGCATAGATAAGATTTTAAAATTATAGTCACCTTTGGTTGCGATGCTGGGAAACTGTAGAGTTTTACTTTGCCGAAATCGTCGGCTGAGGCCAGAAGGGTTTTGTCGTTGCTGCGTGCAGCTGCATTAACATCGGTGCCGTCCGCGTGCTCTGGCCAAATTCCAACAGTGCTGAAGGATAAGGTACAAGTTTGTGTCGCCCACTGTACGTCACGTACTGTGGATGGGGAGTTTATCTGTCTGCAAGTACCAGCGTTCCCTATAACAAAAAATAATATATATGTATATAAAAAATTGCAGGCAGCAAATCTCTAATCTCTAGTTTTTGGTGATTTACACGGGACGGTAAGATCGCCCGATTTAACCGTCTCAGATTTCTTTTTGTGGGGTTACTTGAAGTCATGAGTCAACAAGCCACAGACTCTTGAAGCCCTCAAAAAGAATATTCGTCAAGAATGCGAGAAGCTATCGCCGGAAGTACTGGTAAAAGTGTTTGAAAATGCCATAAATCGAGCCCGTATGGTCATCAAATCTGGCGGTGGCCACTTGACCGATATCATTTTCTCGACTTAATGGAAAACAATTTCCAGACATCAAATAACCACAATCCAAAAGTAGAACCAAAGTTTTTCATTAATAAAAAAAAATTACATTCAAAGAACATCGTGTGACAATTTTTGCGCCACCTTGTACTCATCAAGCTCTTTAAAAGAATATCCCACTAATGTTAATAATTTCATAAAATCACAAAAGTAACAACTTTTTCCTTCGTAACTAACATTTTACAAAACTGGCGTTAATTTTGTTTTGATGAAGCTGATTTTAAGGATTTTGTTTGAGGCTTTCGTAAATGAAGAAAATTACTTACAATACAGAACTTCATAGTCTCCAGAATTACTCCTTAGAATTTGACTGTCATCAGACCAATCAATGTGCGTAACATAACTTGAATGGCCCTATAAAGTAAAATTTTTTAGTATAAGTTCTACGTCCATTTATAATAAATTATAGATTTAACATACCGCACAGCGTCCAACTTTGGCGACTTTAGTGGACCCATTTAATTGGTAAATATATATAAAGTTGTCTCTTGATCCTACGGCTAAATATTGCCCATTGGGAGAGTATTGGATGGCTTGAGCATGTTCTTGGGCATCACTGAACTGCGCAATTAGCTCCCTCGTGTTCGTATCAAAGATCATACACCTTCCACTAATTCCACCGACAGCTATACATTCACCATCAGGTGAAAAAGCGCAAGATTGAATTTGTTCGCCAATGTCTTTACTCCAAACAACCGAGTGATACAAAGAGTCCCAAAGTTGAAGAAGTCTATCACAACCACCAGTGACAAATTGTGCCATATTTGGATGAGCTGCAAGACCCCACAGCTCGTCAGTGTGCCCCATAACAACAGGAGTAAATCCTAATTCTAATGTGCCAATTAAAATGCAATTTCTGGTTGTTCCTATTAGCAACTGTGAACCCTTGCCCTCCGATATAACTCGGATTCCTCCAAAATGTGGTTCAACAAAACCCTCTCCCCCAGTACGGTTGAGTTCGTTGTCGAAGATAACAATTCGTCCATCTTTACCCCCACCAGAAACAAGACCGCCATCCTTAAGTGAGCATAAACTGAAAATTGATCCTTCGTGGACTTTTCTGTATAAAAAAATAAATATATAAATTAATCAAATATTATAATCCAGTTTTTATTATAGAGGTTTACTTGAAAAATCGAGAGATGGTATTAGTGCCTCGACCCCAAACAATTATGTTTCCGTTTGAGTCTCCAGTTATTACATCCCCGGATTGACTGAAGGCTAGACATGTCACATATTTTGGCTTTTCTCTGCTTTCGAACACACCCATTCTTTTGTACAGTGTTCCATTCTGATCAAGTGTCCAAAACGCTACGTGATTTTTTCCCAATGTTATGATTTGATTTCTATCCAATGGATGGAATTCAACGGCTACCACTGTATCAACGGAACACTGAAATGTAAATAATTAATTAGTTCTTATTCGCTAATTTAAATAGAATAAAAATAAATGAGAAACACTGATGAAATACTATTGAGTCAATGATCTTATTCTAAAACTCCAAAACCATAAACGAAAATGTTTCATCAGAAGGTTAGCTTTAAAAAGTGAAAATGATCGCATTTAAGCTATTTTTGAAAGTATGTCGATAAGTCAAGACTATTTTAAATTAACCTATTTGGAGCTAAAAGTTAAAAACTGTCTTTAGCATGTCGATATTACGAAAAATAAATAATTAATAAAATAGTTGTAATTCTCATTTCTTACACAAACCTCTAAAATTGCATGCAAGGGTCAAACATTCACTGTTTACATAAATTTTCAAAACTTACAAAATTTGTAAATTTGAAAAATTCTTTCTTTCTGTTTAGCTTAATTAGATACATTTTTCTAACATCTATAAAAAATAAAATTATAGAAAATACTCACCCTTGTTTCTGTGATCCGTACTCCCTTTTCTCCCTTTTGCCAATCCCACACAGAAATTATTTTATCGGGGGCATCATCGATTGCAGTCAGGAGTGATCCTCCGTCGGCTCTGCTGAAGGAAATGCAATTTACTGAGCCAACAAATTCTCCTGATCCGATGATAGCCACTGTGGCCAAAGAGACCGAGTTCCATACCCTGATATGAGGCTAAGGAGGATCATACATGAAAAATTAGACAATAATTTTTTTAAAATAGAACCACTTACAGAAGCGTCCTTGCGGTCATGTCCGGCACATTGTCCGGTTGCGACTAGAAGTTTGTTGGGATGCACAGCTAAGCTGAAATTTTATAAAAATAAATGCAGGATAAATGTTTTATTTTTTCAAAAGACAATTAAAGAAACCAAACCTTTTGACATCGTCTGTATGTCCCAGGTAATGCCTCTGAGATTGTTCATCAGCGTTGTAGAGGACAACAGCAGCAGCTACGAAATAAGCCATTTCTCCTGTAGGTAATTGGTAGAGGTTGGAGCGACAGTCCTTTCCGCGGTATCCGTATACCTACAATAATAAGAAAAAACCAATATAATCTATAAAAGGTAAGTAAAAGCAGCTTAATTGTAATTTTCTTTCACAAAAACCACAATTGCATTTATTTAAAATAACTTGCAATAAAAACCCGATATGTTTGGTGCCTATCTCTTTTTAGTTTTGATGGTTCTGTGAACTAACTTTCATTTTTAAATTTGTTATTAATAATAATAACTGATAGTCAATCTGCCCCATGAACATAATCTAAAAATTATGAAATAAAAGATCCAAAACGTTACCATTTTTTTTAAGAAAATGGACACTGTTTAGGTACAGTTCTAAAAAGGAATTTGGACCAAAAGAACAGAAGCTGCAATTTGGTGAACTAACTTATAAAAAATTTGAATTTTTAAAAAATTAGATAGTATTTTTCTTTAAACTGAATATTTATAGTTTTTCAAAATTTTAATTTTAGTTAAATTTGAAAAAGGACACATTTATATCCCCAATATTTAAACGAAACCAAATTACGGGGGATCATCTTTGAGATCTTTGAGGAAACGAGGATTAGAAATAAGAAAGGTGGTTATCTAGATATTGAAAAATATAAAAGTTAGGAATTTTGGTTTTAGTCTAAGGAATATAATTATAATGCGTTTTCTAAAATAGAGTAATAGTGATATATTTTTAAAAAGAAATTTCTGAAAACCAAACCCCTTGAACAAAGAACTTACCCAGTCCAATTTAAGTTTTTTATTTGGCGCTGGCTGAACCTTGGATATATCAAAACTATCTCGAACATCGGAAGGCGCTTGAAAGATTAAGGGACGCCCCCGTAGAAACATCTTCAGAGACCCATCGTCTTCGTTGTAAGTGGCCGTGTGTGTGCTGCGATTGAAAAGTTAATAAACGTGGATTAGCAAAAGTGTAATTTCATATCAATACTGAAAACGTTTGGCGGATGTATATCTTTCTACAAAAGAGTCAATCTACCGTTAAATATCGAATTCCAAATTGATGGATGATTGGCTTTCTTTAATGCCGGAATATTGTCGCGGTATGGCAGTGGTATGTGGGCCGATTTTATTTGTCGTATTGAGGCACACCATCATCGAAACGGCAAGTGAAACAGTGGCACCACATCAAGTTGTGACCTTGATCGACACGAGTAATTGTCTACAAGATTGATCTTGGCGTGTAATCGCTTTATTGTTTTCGCATCATATGGCAATTTTTGCACAATTCTGCGTTACACAAGAGTAATCTCGTGCGAGATCAATTAGGAGCTATTGCCATACACGGTGCAACGATGCGTACCGAAGGTGCTGCGATCGGCACTTTATTAAGAGATCACACTGAAGCGAAACGAATTGTGCAAAAATATGAATCGCGGATACAAAATTAAAATTTAATTAACGTTTAGATAAATGCTAAAATTTTAGCTAAATGCAATAATATGGCTTACAGGCATAAACTAAAATTTAATAAGAGCATAAAGCATGAAGCATGATTTCTTAAAAAATGGAATACATTTCTAATTTGTATGTATCGCTTTAAGCAATGAATTAAAGGTAATTTTAATAAACGAAAATAAATAGCCAAATTCGCCAAACTAATAATAAACCTTATGACTCGCCTCTGGGAGAGGCTTTTAATATCGGATTTGCTATCAGTAAATCAATTTCATTATCAATTTATTTTGTTTAACTACTAAAGCAGAAAGCTCTAAGGAATAGATAAGCGGAAACGTATGTATTAAATAACAATTCAGTTTTTAATATTAAAATTTACTTCGCATCTTATTCTTTTAACCTTAGTACACTAATCTACGCCTACAAATATTGTATTATATCTTTTTAACGTGTAAAGTTAGCGTTTTTTGGTTTCGAACCAACTTAGTTGCCGCTAGAAGCTATTGTGAGCTATAATAAGCCAACATCAGTTATTTTTGTAGAAAGACAACTTGATATTATGCATTTTGAAGCGACGTATAATTAGTATAGTTAGGGTCCCATATACGATTACTAGTTTAGGGTTAAATATTTTAATGTTTCGCACAGTATAAGTGTTATGAAATGACCTACAATTACACAGGGAAACACAAATGGGTTACTTATCTGGCCATCACCGGGTCAGACTTCACCTTCATTATATAGGTCTGTCAGTCGAGACGGAATGTCGACTATGTCTAGAGGACGAGGAAACCGCAGTTCTGGTTTTGACACGGATTAGAAGTGGGACCTTCGGCAAAGTTCAGCTACGTCCGTAATTCTTTAATTCTTCTGTGAATAACCTTCTGGTTGTCCTTAGGGTAGCGGATCGTCTAATCCACTAACGGGGCTTTGGCACAAAAGACCGTTTTGACCGCAGTTCCCAACATACGGGTAGCACTCCCCCCACAATTGCTATTACTATTATTACTAGCGGAAAAACAAATGATAGATAATAAATCCATAGATTGTAAATCCTCTAACGAAAATTCTAAATATTTTTAAAGAAAAATAGTAGAGTTTTAAAACCATAAACTGCCATATTTTAACCATTTTTAAACAAATAATTAAAAAATAAAGGTTTATCATGGAATCTTGTAATATACCTGAAATGAAAGCCTGAGATCTATCTTAGAAATATAAAACTACGGCTACTATCTATGCATGCCTATCTTCTAAAAAATTTGGCGATTAAACATTTGTTTTATGGAAAAAAGCCGACAGAAACTAATTGAGTATTTCTGTTTCCGAGTTAATAATCTGTGGAAAAAATCATATAGAAATTATCTGCCTAAAACCTAAAATATAGGTGTTGGGACTAATTATTTAATCCTTGACAATAGATTGAATTATCTGTACATTTGTAATTTTCACAGAAAAAATTTACATTATTGGTTATTTTGGAGTTTTGGCTCCTTTCTGGGTTGATTTTAAGGTTTAGTACTATCCGAAAAATCGAATTAACATTTTATTGAACATGTACAATTACGATTGGCATAGATTAACTTATCGAGTTAATATTTCATCAGAGTCATTATTTGTTACACTCAACTTAGTATGGTATAAAAATTGTTGTCCGATTATATGATTATTTTATTTATTAAGTTGTTTACTTTCATTACTTTCTTAAAACAAAAATAATAAAAATTAATTATATTTCCCTTAATTTTCTTAAGTAGTTTGATAGTAAGCTTATCCCATTTTCTTGGGTAACGAAGGATTGAAAGTGTTAAATTCTTTGAACGCCCAGCCTCTGTATTACAAGACTTAATTCTTCAATTGAATAATAGCACTTTTAGAAATCTCGTCATTGCACAAATTAACGTTAATATGGATAGAGAGCTATTTGTAGATAAGCATTATTTCGTATATTTAGAGAATATTTTTATCAGCTTACATATCACACAGTCGAAATCTTTAAGTTAAAACCATTTTGAAATAAACCAAATTTTCAAGCCGATAAGTTGCTATGCAATTTCTCCATTTGCAGTTCCACAATTTCAATTTTAATTTATTAAAAAATAAAAATAATATTATCTTTAATTTATTGGATTTTGATAAGATAAAATAAAAAAATGATATCATTTTGAATGACAATGTTTTTAAATAAAATATGATGATGTTTCTAAGAATTTTTCGTCAATTTCAATTCTTTCTAGTTAAAGTAGAAAGTCGTAAGAAAAATAAAAGTTTAAATATTACTTGCAGGTAGGTAACACATAAATTATCAACAAATATACGTGGAATGTAAAAAATCAGAAAATTATGGTGAAGAGAGGCCTACAAATTTTGAGATGTAAACAAAACACGGCGACAAGCTATTGCTACTTTAAATCAACTATAATTACGTATGCAAATCACGTTGCGAACGACGGAGCCTTGAGTACCTACGGTTGGAATCAACAAGTTGTATAAAAACTTGGAAAAAAACCCTTTCAACATGATGCACGTAATCTGTGTAAGTTGAGCGTGTTGTAATTCATTTTTTAATGGAGTTACCTTAAGCGGTTTAAAGTATTAAAAATTTTTATTTTAATTATTAGTAAATTATAATGAGAAAAATAAGTTAACATTTTTGGAACGACTAATTTATCTATTTTGATTATTAACTTTTAAATTATCTCAAGATGGTATGGTAAGATTTCGAAATAGATTTTCTGAAAAACTGTGTTGAGGTTGCTTGGAAAATCGATTTTTAATAAATCAATATTGCTTAAAAATTCTAATTACACATTACTCCTAGAATGGAACAAAATGTTTCTTTCAAAGAATCATTTGTGGTATGAATTTAAAGAAAATATCACGATATTTTGATTTCCTTAAAACATTTTTCGGAATTAAAATCTCTTCACTGTTCTAAGAATGTTTTAACTTGTACGTTTGTTGTATTTAGGAGTACAGTTTAAGGTTAAATTTAATTTAATTGTAGATATATCTCGTCCTTTATTTTACGGTGTGTATTTTTATTGATAAATAAAAAAAATAGCACCTATATATAAATAAAAATTTCGTTTTCCAAATCCCGGAGTCCAATTTGACCCCATTTAAACTATCAAGGGCATGTTTCAATTTCATGAGCACTTTTTCTAATGAAAATGAGCGTTGCATTTACATTGTCATAGGCATCAGTCAATTTCATTACCGTTTTCTATATTAACACCTTACGGATCACTCCCGAGGTAGGGCGGAAAATCTGAATCAACTAACGATACCTGATCCTGAGCTAACGCGAACTTTTTATAAGTGCAATTCTTTGATGCTACACCTGAATTTTCCTGATGGACTATTTATTTATTGAATTCCGGCATAATATTGCAAATATATTTAATATAAAATACAAAATTTATAACGACGTTTTATCTGAAGACCCTAGTGATATTGAGATCTATGATAGTGTTTCCGATGTATTTTTTTAGCAATAACTCCTAGAATGCATCCCATTCTACAATTCGTGAATGTTTCATCAAAACTGATTCATAAATAAAAAAGTTATAATGAATTTTGTAGGGGAAGACGTGAAATTTTGCGCAAAAATGTGCAGTCCTTCACGTATATTTCAAAAAATATATTAGCGGTCCTTAAGGCGTTAAAATGACTCTATAGAAAATTATTAAGGTAGTAATCTCTGTACTTCCACTTAATTTTCGTTTATGGGGATGAGTTAAACAGCTTCCAAATTATTTATTCATGACTGCCTCGTCCTCCGTATCGCCTACGTTTCTTCCAAAAGTGGTGACGACACACTCATGAAATTGGCTCATACAAATGATAGTGTAAATGGGTTTTTTGACTTGCTATTATTTTGAAGTTTTTCTGCGGAAAATCTAATTGAAATCAAAAGTAACTGAAATGAATTTTTGAGGATTTAAAGAACTTTATTAAGATTTTTTATCCAAAAACGTTTTTTATAAACTCTTTTCGATTCGATTCGAACGGATTCAAGAATAGAGCTCTTGACCAAAAGAAATTTGAATTAAATATTAACTTTTTTCTAGACTACAAATCTAAAAATTCAAATATTTTATTAGTTCCGGTTTTCAAGAAGGCTATCGGAGGAGTTAGGAAAAAATTGGTTAAAACTAATAGGTCAGGGGCCTCTGATAGTTCAGTTGTTAGCGCGCTGTCCTACCGTCCCAGAGGCTGTGGGTTCGAATCCCACGAATAACCATGGTCTCCTGCGCTACGTGGTAACACAATGGGCCAAAATTGGCCTAAGTGTGCCTTTCTAGGCAGCCACAGCAACCTAACCTAACCTAATAGGTCAGCTAATTCAATTAGTTTATAAGTTTTGAAAAAAGCATTAAGTAACAATTTGTATTTTTTAATTTTCTCATAAAACGTAAACCCATCTAATGTGTCCATTTTACAGATGTGATATATTACTGGATTTAGAAATTGAGGAGTAAAAATATGAAGGTTTTTTATATATTATTTATCCAAATGTTTTAGAGATAATTGAATTAATTTCTGGATTAATTTTATACCTAAGGGTTGAAAATGTATGACAAAAGGAAGTTAGTTTTGTTGAAAATTATAGAAAACATGTTTGAATGTAAAAACGTGAACTCGTAATTGAGCTAGACGTATAAAATTATAATGTCTTTTGTTAAATTCAAGTAAAACAAGTAAAACTAAGAATTTGAACAAAATTATAATTATGTCGTTTATATGGGTAAATGAGAAGCTTGTAATAATAACCTGTGGTTTTTTTTTTCAAAATACATTTCTATTAGAGACACATAATAAATTCTGTCCTGTCATTTCC
This sequence comes from Philonicus albiceps, assembly GCA_963969385.1. Taxonomy (NCBI): domain Eukaryota; kingdom Metazoa; phylum Arthropoda; class Insecta; order Diptera; family Asilidae; genus Philonicus; species Philonicus albiceps. The sequence goes on along the minus strand of OZ017773.1, from coordinate 5,997,864 downwards.
CCGTAAAATTTCAATTAATCTGCCTAATTACACCAAAACACGAAAATGGGAAAAAAAATTATATATACCTGGTAGTGTCATGTCAGTGAAAAGCAATTTACCAAGAGCTCTTAACAATTTTATTGATAGTAATTGCGATAAGTAGCATAAAAAGAAGGACAACATGAATAAAATGCATTAGACCTTTTTTCAAAAGAAATATGGGAGAACTTGCAGGGTTTACCTTGAGCTTTACATCAATTAGTGATTAAATGCACTTACAACGTTCTTTCGAAGGCCACAGAAGATATTTATCAGCATGTTTATTTCACATATGTTGTTGTCATAAGGTTTTTATCTTTTTTGTATGTCTTCTCTACTATATAAAGTCAGAATTAATTAACGGTTACAAATTACAACGAATTTTATCTACTTGTATTTTGTAATTTTGAATTTAAAAAAAGAAAATTTAAAGATATGCTTAAAGAGGAAATGAACGATTTAAGTCGATTTAGTTCAGCTTCATTATTTTTCCAGATGCCTGAAAAGTATTTAATTCGATTGCTTGGATTAAAAATTGTATTTTGAGAGGTTTGCGTGGTTGAATTAATTGCAAGAGATCACAATGGACGGAACACTGTCGGAAGAATAAGACATTTGTTCCTAACGTGATAATTGCTTATTTTTAGTGAATGAATGTTTTTCATCTTTAAGTCATACTTCCTCAAATGGAAAAAGACCAGGTTTAGTTTTAGCATCAGGCCCTTTTATGTTTTATAAAACCGAATTTCCTGGTACGGTAGTCAAAACGTCTGCGCGATATTTATCTGCATTAAAAGACATTCTCGTCTCTATGAGACATCTTGAGACGATGGTTTCGAGGGGAAAAAGATGCTGTACCCACTCAATAAATTTCACGGTAGATTCTTGGACAAACTCTTATGCCTAGGTCAAGGTGAAGCGATTACGTAGCTACTTTTGACTTTCGTTCTCTATTGTTGAATTTTTAGCCGCATGGAACCTACATGAGTACCAAAAACGGCCGATACCGAGCAAATCTCGTCCTACTCACCTTGACATCGTGAAGAAAATTTTATTTTATTATCGTTTATTTTTTTTTCTGGTGAATTACTGCAAAAATTGATTTAAAGGTAAGAAAGTTGGATGTTATATGCTCCCACTCTCACTGTTTCAGTTACAGCAACCAGCACAGCGTAGTAATCCGCGCGCGAATTGTTACCTGGTGAGCCGGTGATATTTTCCACCTTTTTTTAACTTTTCTTTTTGTTTTGTTTTTTGTTTTATAAAGTTACTCAACCGTGGATTGGTTTTTTGATTAAAACCAAGTTTTTCAAGTGAAACTAAAAATTTTTTAGAAACAGCTGTTGGCTTAGGCCTTATACAGACTGTTAGCAAAAATAAATTAGCACTAATGTTTTGTACACAATTCACTAAAATTCACGAGATACTCGTTAGCATCTACCGGCGCGGATACCCTGCCTCAAAACAGCCAGTCTAAAAGTGGACTGTTAAACTTTTGAGCAATCTATCTCTACCTGCGCTCTTTGAGGTATACAATAAAGAGCTTTCGGAAAACTTTTCGAATGAATTTTCTAAAATTGAGTCACCGCGACTCCAACCGCTAAGTGATCACAAGAGTCCCCCTGAATAAATCCAGTAAATGGGGGCTCATTGAATTAAGTTACGGAAGAACCGGCATTGCCAGCAGGAGACATTTGGAGCCCCGCTGAACAAGTTTTTAAAGTCGATCTGCTAAAGTAGCTTGCAGATGGCGAAATGAAAAGAAATGTTAAAAAAAAATTGAGACTGCAAGACCATAATCAGCTTGGTTAAATAGCGGAAATTAACACAAAACGATCTGAAAAGTACGTGGGCTTTTACAGCTTATTTAAATTTAACTTATGTTTGCCTAGTATTTACTGACTTCCGCATAATATGCAGATTAAGGAGATGTAGTGTACAAGCCTAACACCTTTTACAATCAGTGCTTGTCTCTTCGTTCATTTGATGATATTTGGGTTTTGATTGAAATGGATACGCCCACAGGGAATTACAGTGCACATGAACTCAATTAAATCAAAATTCGTGCAATTAAATCCGCTGACAGACCACTCTTTTTGAGATATCTGTTGATCAGTGTTATTCGACTTTTTGCTTTTTATCACATATTTAGGCTAATAAGCCAAGAGCTGGGGGATTTGTTTTGCAAGATGATATGCGAATTTATAAAATTTATAAGCTCCCAGTCATAATTTCTAAACTTTGAAAGCTTGTGTAATTTTTATTTTTATACATATGTTTATGTCTTAATATTATAGAGTCGTTAAATTATAATTTACGAGAACCTTAATTATAACTTCTTATTTAATTGTTTAATTTTTATTAACCTTATTTTTTACACCGCGTATACTGTGCTTTTTTAATTCTAAGTAATGCTTTAAAGCCGTTCTATTGTATAAATTAAAATCATATGACCCAATTTATTAATTAAAATTTTATATTCATTTTTGATGGCGGCATATCAAAAATTTTCTAAAAAACTTTCATTTTTCGGACCGATGTATATTCCCAAGTAAAAATGATCAGTGGACATACAGCGGTCGAACGTGGGCCATACACGATTCATAAAATCGCACAAACTGAACGGTCCAACCAAATTCTAGGGGTATGGACCAAATGGATGTGCACTGGGTGGCACAAGGCCGAAATTCAAGTCGTAAGGCTACCACGACCTTAGTACGCCGCAGCAAAATGTTTAAAGTGCGATCCTTGTATGGACTTTGTACAGCATTACTCCAAAACTTAAATATTTTTATTTATTATTAATAGTAATATAACGAAAACCTAAAATATTCTAAAATATAAAATGCATTCATAACAGGTAATAAAAATGTAAACAAATATAGAAAAATTTATTTCTGCAAATTCTACACTTTCCAACGCTTTGAAAAACGAAGGAAAACTTATAACTATAAAAATTTTTCAGTTCTTCAATCTTGTTTAAATTATTAATCAAGTCTACGAGTTTTATTAAACGATATCACATAAAGTATAAAAAAACAGAACATTTTTGCGTAAATTAAAACCTGTTAATCTTAAACTTGTTGATACACAAAGGTACAAATCTTTTATTTTGTTCTGTCGTATTTCTATTTTAGTATTTTCCTCTGTAAGCTTATTATGTATTTAGTTTCCATATAATCATGAGGAATCTTCTTTGGTTTACATTTAATTTACAGAAGCGTATCAGGTTGTATGCTGGCATTATGTTTACCAGCGCAATATGTTTTCTATTATTTTCTTCCTGCTGTTTTTATACTTTTAATGCATTAACGTAAATTACTCATATTGCCATCAATTCAGTTTAAATAGTCTATAGCTGAATAAACGTCATGAGTGTCAACGTGTTGTAGTATCAAACAATAGAAATTTAAAATATTACTCCTCTGAAAGAGGTGCATTTTTATTTTATTTATATGAAATAATTTTCATTTTCATAGTTAGATCATAAGTACAGAATTATAAACAATTTTTATTCGTTTTTCTATCAATTAAAAAATTAATTACAAAGTTAGATAGTAAATCCAAATTTATGCTTCGTTTATGTAGTTCAGCAGCATAACAAAAGTAAGCACTGAATAGTAAATAATTTCACTGAATTCAACAAATCAACTCTTGTATTTGATAATTTAGTTTTTACAGTTGATTGCTTAATTCAGCACTTGTATTTCTTATGCTGAATTAAACAGTAAGCTGAAGAAACTGAATTCTTTAACATGAAGAGTTCTTAAGGTCAACTAAAACAATTCTGTTTATTTAGAACAGTTGCTGAATTGCACACACGATTTCGAAAATAAAATATTTAAATGCAGTCTTTAAAAATTGTATCGAATTCGTAATTCAGCAACTGCTCTTGTTTAGCTGAATTGAGTGGGTTGCTGCAGAAACTAAATTCTTGGAAACAGCTTTATTATTTATGTTAAATTGAAGCAGTACTAAAATAGCAATACATGCATTTAGATAGTTTATAAACACAAATTATAATTAAGGAGTTATAAATAAAGTTAGAATTAAGCAGAGAATAATGCAGAAAGAGTACTAAAACGCAACCAAACTTAACTACCTTAAATTAAAACTCAAAAGGAACATACCCATGCTTTAACATGTGACCCGGCATTGGTTTTGTCGCCAAATTCAACAAAGATTTAGCCGACAATCTAAAAAAATTAAAACGATAAAACACATCGCGAACAGAACAATGTAACATATGCAGAAAAGTAAGAGATTAAAAAAAAAGGAAGATGTTGAGAAGATGAAACTCATAAAAAAAAAAAAATAAAGAACGAGAAAGGCGGGCACAGAGATCATAGTGAATATGAAGTGTGCTCATTAACTCACCTGCCTTGAAGAGGTGTACCGGCAGCACCGAAGTCACCTGTTGAACTCCACCTCTTGCCGAGACCACTGTGCATTGAGTTTGGTCGGGGCGAGGGCGAAGGCGCCGGCGACACAGAGCTGCTACTTTGTGAATCCGAATGGAGTGAGCCGTTTGATTGATGGATCGCCTTGTTGCGCTGGGCAAGATTTCCACCTGAGACCGTCGTGTGCCGTCGCACAACGTCCGATTGATTAACGCGCGGCAGAGGCTTCCTCAGCTTCCATTCGTTACTACTCGCCGTTGACGAGGTGCTGTTGTTGGTCGGACTCGGCGATGTCACTGAACGTTAAAATCCAATTAATATTAAGACGCTAATTACAGGGTAACGCTATTCCGGAACTTTCAAAAAATCGAATAGAATGTTCTTTAAAGTATCAAAAATTAGAAATAATAAGATTTATTAGTTGAAAACACTTCAACGAATTACCTCATATATTTTATCAAGGTACGAATACTACACATAGAAGAATTACTTTGCATAACTCAAAATTACTCAGTAATAACTCAGCATTACTTAGAATTACTCGACATTGCTGACTAATGTTAGGCAGTATTAAATAATACTGGGTAATTCTAAGTAATGCTTTTCTTAGTACGGTACGAAAATCAAAAATGCGTGCTTGTCCTTGATATATCAAATTGTTGTTATTTCAAAACTAAGTGTTCAAAGATTCATAGTATCCGTTTCAAGGCTACTAATGCTATATAAAATAGGTAAAAGTAAACTGAAGCTGGAATGATATTACCCCTTAAAGAAATGTTTGGTCTTCGGACTTACGTCTGTTGAAACTTGGCACTGGGGCGGTTCTCGCCGGTGTTGAGGGGGCGCTCCGGCCGCCGTGATGGGACGAGGGCCCTACCGTGGATGATCCACTCCTGTCGATAGTTCCTTCGATTATGTTCAGTCGCCGCAGGACATCCGCCAGTGTGGAGCGTAGGCACACAATTTCATCTTGCTGAGTTAACACCCTCCGTTCGAGGTCTTGCACTCGGCCCGCCAGGCTAGACTTCTCCGACTCCAACATTTCGTCTAGAAGATGAAATAAGACAAATGTATCTATGTCGAGAATTTCAGATAAGTAATTTAATTCTATGTGTGTACATTGTGCTGAGAAGGGTATTCTTTGTAGGTTAATTGCATTCAAAAGACAAGTTGTTTCTCTAAATTTTCTACAGACGTACACACAAAGCAGCATATGGTGTATAAAGGTTTACATTGAACTGATATTCTACGAGTATTATACAATAATAGAATGTATTTATTACTTTTTGCGATTTTTAAATTAGATTTGGGTGTAAGTATATAATTTAAAAAAAAAAGTCGTAGACAACTTTTCATAAAATTAAAAATAAATTATGAATAATCAACCGATATAGTAGGATCAAAAATCTCAGACGTAATGAAATTATGTTTAAAATTAAACACATTTTGATAGTTTAAAAACTATTAATTGAATTACAGTCTGTTTGGTAAAAAGGATCCACAAATGACACTGAGGCGAGCTAGAAGCAAATTAGCGGAAAAAGTTATCAACGTATCTCTCTATACCATACACCAAAGAATAATGGAAAATTCCATCCATTTTATTATCTCATTACGTAACGAATAAAAATGTTCGATTTCATTGATATTTCGATTTATAAATTATAATATTAATTTTACTGCGAATAGTTGACTAAGCTTTATCATTTCAAAAGAACCACCAGTTTAATTTTGTTTGCTATTTAATTTGGAAAACAATAGCGTATTAATTTCTGTTCGACAAATTTTTACTATGTTAGGTCAGCAACGAACGAAACTTTCAATTTTGATATATCTAAATAATTGCGTTAGTTTGCGGAAGCTATAATGGTATTTTATTTTCTGAAAGTTAACAGATGTTAAATAAATATTTAAATTCAGAGAATAACGCCTGATTTAGAGTTTTGTTAGAAGTATTATTCTGGAATGTGTTTTTCTCCTCCACTTGATACAAGATTTAAGAAAATTACGCATAAATTTGTAGGATTTAACATTGCAGAATAAGTTAAAATCGTATGCCTTAGATGCGTCGTTTGCAATAAAGCTGACAAATTCATTCCCCAGAAAGTTTATTTTCATATATAAAGTTTGCCTTCTAAAATGAAATTTTACTCATGATATAATTTAAATGTGACTTTCAACTTTAACTCATTAAAAGTTTATGTTACATACGTGTTAACCATTACGTTTTACATTTTCTTCATAAATGTTCTTTTAAATTTTACATTTTATTAAAGTTTATTAAGAATTCTAAGAGTTTTGAGCCTTTTTGTAAGCTTCATTACCCATTCCAAACACATTTCTTTAAATTTATATATCATTTCTTTTCAATTAGTAATGGGAATTATTAGTGCAATTGCCATTCTACGGAATGAAGTATGGAATAATTATAATTCGTTGAATTAATTCTAATGGTACTAGAAAGTAATGAATAGAGAATTAATTTGGAGTGAAAAGTTTTAAGAATTAAAAATGAAATCGTTCTTAATTACTTTTCAATTCTATTCATTGTACTTTTCATTCCTTGAGCTGATAATTGCGTTATTAATTACCATTAATAATTAAAAAGGAATTGAATTAAAAATTCAGTAATAGAGCTATTAGGCTAACCATATATAAATATAAACAAGACTATAGTGCATTGCATTTCCATCTAGAGGTATAACACTATATACACTAAAACACTCAAATGTACTAAATGGATTTCGAAAGAAAATGTGATTTGTATATATACAATAAAAAAAAAATGTGGATGAAGGAAGAAGTTTATGAGAATGATACAGATAGAAGTTGAACACACAAAATTACAACACCAAAAACTTACTCCACGCGTTATAAACGCCAGCCATGGTGTCATCATCGTTGACATGGTTCAGGTCCATTATCACAGTTTAGATTTATTCTATTCAAGCACGACAGTTGTTATTAGAGATTACTTCAAAAGCCATAATCCATTCAATTAAATCATTTCTTATGTGCGAAAAGTCTTTAGTCGGAATAAAATTCACAAATAGGTTTTTCTTATTTTGGGTGCAGCTGACATAGGTCCGTAACACTTAATTTAATAAGGTCGTATTAGTGGAGATTGCCGTGAATAGAGTTGGAGATATGCGATGGACTTTAAATGGGGAATGAGTCTCAATGTGCATGAATCCTTTGATAATGATGCGAATGAAAATTATGGCAAGGCTGAAGCACGCCTTGGTTGTTTCGGTGGTATTCAACGGAATAAGGGTTTAATTACATACAGGAGCGGTGCTTTTAAGTGGTTATTTGCATGATTGCGGAAAGGATATGTATGTTTCCATTTCAAGGATAAAAGCACTTTATGTTGGTTTCTTGGCCAAGAAAAGTAATTTGTTATTGAATTCAGTGGAATATTTAAATGAAAACATTTCAGGTTTTCATGCTCTTCTGCTTTTTTTCAGTTAGCACTAACAATTTTCATAATGAATGAAATTCATTTAAGTGATACTTTTCATTATTATAAGATTATTTGAATTGATACTCATTAAGACTGTTAACACCAAAAAAGAGGTCTGTTATTCTTCACATGACCCTTTTATACTTCTCCATAGTATCCAAATATCGGCTGAATAGTGTTAGGTAGTGTTTATAAATTGAATATCCAAATCCTATAATAAATATCTAAACTAATAGCTATAGGGGGAAATTAAATATTAAAAACATTGAAGGATATTCGAAATATCTGCATATTTTGAAGTACTTAAATAATTGTAGCGTGTAAAATAAATTATACTAAAATTTTGATTATCTTGTTAGAACACGGTATCCTACAATACGGTTTTTCTCATACACGTTAAGAAAATTGCGGAAATCCTTATATAAGACAGCAATTTAAAACACGGTTTCATTCTAACATGCTCCTAAAATTACGGAAACCGTCTTATAACTCTTTTATAAAATTAAATTACGCATTATACATTCATCCACAATATATGTATAAATTTATTTAGACAAAAATAAAGTAAAATATGAGGAATATCCGCATTACCTCAAATGTATACTTTTTTTGTGATTAATGCCTAAACCACAACTTTTGACCCAATGAAAATGGGAGGATATTAATGAAGTGTATTGCTCAATTTGAGCAAAATTCTAAACTAACTGCGAGGTGCTAAGTTGTATTTTAATCCAAAGTCTAATGTACTTAATTTAATATGTATCTTGTGTTTTGAATTTTAAGTTGGTGGATTGCATAAAACTATTGGGTTGGCGGGAAAGTTTTTGTCGTATTTTAAAGAAAGCATTTGAATCAGTTTTATGATGTGTTCCTCAGCGAGTCGAATGGTTGATGCCTAATTATTATTGACTTATTTGAGGAAGACTAAGAATAGTTTTTCGCTCGCTATAAATGCGTATGTTTGTGCTCGCAAAACTTGAAAAGTAGTCGGTTGATACAACAAAATTCCCCGCCGCGTTTATGTTTCTCTATTCGCGATTTTCTCCGTGACTCCTGGGGGGTTTTGTTCCTGTTTTTACGATTAAATAGACTCATTTACGAGCAATGTTGAGAAGTATAATTGATGAATGCTTTGTGGCAAATTAACCGATTTATGACGATGAATATAAGTAAAAAAGCAATATTCGATACAATTATCTTCGCGTTCGCTGCGTGGCAATTCGAGCAATGTCGGATCGGGGCAGCCAAATTAATTTACGAGTACTATCAGAAATAAGAGATTCCTAACTCCTATGTACTCGTAAGTAAAGTTTACATACACATTTTTCATTAGAATAATGTTTTCAAAATATCTTATAAATTAGATTTTTGGTTGGATTTAAAATAGCGAAACATGTTATAACGTTTAATTCAATTTCAAATATCCAAATGATATAGGACTAATATCTAGAATGACCGCCGTCTCGGATTTATTAAACTGTCTATTAAATTAACAGGTTTTCAACGATATTTGCTAATGGTTACACAAAAGCCAATAAATTCAACAACCGTTGCCAATTACGAATCATAACTTAATTATTGTCTATTCAACCTGCCTACTGGCAATTGGTTACAATCTCCTCCGGAAGCTAGACACGGTTCAGTTCACGGTAGATTAGAGAGCCAGTCTAGCGGCTCTAGCGCCTCTCAGTTCCGTGAATATTATTAATTTTTCTTATTAGCCTCAGGGAAAAAAAAGGCCCATAAATCTCAAACGAAGCATAATTATCACTTCTTCTGCTCGTTATATCATTGTAAATCAGTCAATCGGAAAGAAGTTTGTCTTAAAGGAGTTACATAAGATGGATAGTTTGATTTCCAGATTTTAGTGCCTACTCGGGCTGCAACTATTTTGGAAAATGTAAGAATCCGAAGGTTGTGCGAGAGCAGTTCTACCAGAATTCGCAGGAAAAACAAAAGAATCAAATTAATTGCGTTTGGGAGGGTTCAATAACATCTTAAGATGTTCTTTTTTTTTTGTTTTTCAATCGCACAATGTTCTTAAGAAACAGTCGATGTTATGGGCGGGCGAAACAGTCGGCGGCTATCTAAAACCTCTGGTCAGTCTAACCGACAGTTTTATGGCTCGTCTGCCACAAAGTCGATATTTCTTCGAGTATGCGATTGATTTAATTCGCGTTGTTCTATCATCGGGAACCGGTTCGATTCTTGATTGCAATTTGATTACATTCGGCACGAAATCGACCCTGGCGTGTTCGGAAATCGTTAAACATTTTTGCCGGTGTAATTTCTGATTAATCATTTTCGCCACCTTTACAAGCCGACGTAAATTGGAGCATTTCCCTGTTTAAATTATTCGAAAATTGTGCATGCGTGAACTGAGGTTTATATCGTCGTTGGTAAGGGGGATAGGTCAGGGGTTTAATAGAATTGATTAATCCAAACGATGTCTAATGATTTTGTTAGCACGGCAGCGGTGTGGACAGCGTCTCACGTGCTCCAGGGACATTGTTGCGTGACGCCGACTCGTCCCCGTGCTGTAATGACTTATAAAAAAAAATAAAAAAATAAAAAAAATTAAAGCTGACGATTACTTTTGAGTGACTCCTGAAGCGTCTCGTCGCGGTAGAGAGAAAACGCGATGGAATCACTCAAGGGCGGTTGCTGGATTGCCCGTTAAATTGCTTAATTATGTTTGCGTTGAGAAATACGCATGTTTTCTTCGAAACTAGCTCACAAGGTAAGGTTTTGATTGAATTTCAATTTTACAGGTGACGAAATGGAGGACAATTAAAAACTAGACTTTCCAGTAAACTCAGACCGAAGAACTCTTAGACAATGGAGTTTTGAATTAATTTTTTCGGTATTGAAATTTAAAGTATATTTGACCTAAAAACAGTTAACACCAGAAATTTAAAGTAATTAATTATATTCATAATTATCACTTCATTACCATTACTATTATAATTACTTGCATTTTTTATTACAATTACTTATATAGTAATGATTATTTGAAAATATTGTAATTAATTAAAATATCAAACAATGACAATTGTAATGCAATATATTACTTCCCCATTACTTAAATATTGTAATAGGTTTTTAACAGCAATTAAAGAGGTATTGCGTTTTGAAAATGGACTGATTTTCGATTGTTTTTTTATTTTGATTCCTTAAAGGTCTTAAGAATGTACTGCAAAAATATTTTTTCAAAAATTCGTATTAGAAATATTAATATGGGTTTATTATATGCGCGGCGACAGATGCCAAGTTTGCCTTATTTCGGAGCAGTTGCCGGCGCGACGATACTTTCCTATTTTATCGGTTTTATATGTTCTAACCGTGGTTAATTTAAAACTAGTTATCCGATTTTAAAAATTATTTCTTCACTATATATAAGTAAGGCAATTTATTAATTTTTATGTTTTAACTTTAAAAAAAAAAAAATTGTTCTTAAGGTTCTAGAAATTTGTTATCACATCCCACGAATTTTTCATTTTTTCAAAGGTGTCTCTGTCAACTTAAAGTTGATTGTCCAACATTTACAATCTGTTTGGTAAGAGCGTATCGACGATTTCTCAGAAAGAAAGGGAAAGAGACAGAAATATTTGAAGTGGAGGGGATGAGTATTACCTACAATACATGCGCGTCATGCTTAAAGTATCATTTTGCGTTAAGACTGTTAAGATCGATTTTCAACATGAGTGCTTTATTTTATAAACGTTTTGAAGCTGTGTTTCTCTTCATCCGAAAGGACCTAAATGGACTTATGCCCAGATAGCGAGATATACTAAAAAGGATGCGTCTTTTGTAAAGAAGTGGTGTAAGAAGTTTTCTGAGGAGAAAAACGTCGACGACTTGAAGAAGTAAAACAAGAAAAACATTTAAAAAAAAAAAGAAGACATCGCTATTTCGAAGCTTTTTGAAAAGGATCCCCAAATGACGTTGAGGCGAACGAGAAGCAAATTAGCGGAAAAAGGTATTAACGTGTCTCTCTATACCATACACCAAAGAATAAGGGAAAATTCCACCAAACACCACAGTACTACAATCAAACCGCTTTTATCTGAAAAGCACATCGAAAACTGTTTGATGGGCTAATGAAAATTTGAACCGCGATTGGACAAACGTCGTATATAAAAGAGTAATCGGCTTTGCCAGATCAGTTCAGAAAGTAAATTTAAATTATTAATAACTTAAAAACAACTTTTTTTTATATTCGTTATCGAGCATTTATTTTCTAAAGAAGAGTCATTCTGACCAATTAAGCTATTTTTAAAGTCTGGCCTTGAAGTTTTAAGAACACTTTCAACTTTAGAAGAAAAATTGATTTCTTTAGTTCAAGTGTCAGCGTTTACCTTGCGCTGTACATTAATAGAAAAGGATCCTTAAAATATTACATATATAGTATTATAATTGTGCTTCAATTTTAATATTATATAAGGTCAAAGATTATATATATATATATAAAAAAAGTAGTGGATCATTTATCATATGTAACTTAAAACGGAGATGATGGGATGGATTATCCTTAATATCCTGTAATTCCAACTATATCATGTCGTATCCACTTTTTTCATCTCACAATAATCCTCACGTATCCTTAGAATTATTGTTGTCCTTGCCCACACGAATTCCTACATTACATATTTGTGCGGAGATATAGTTTAAGAGGATTGTAAATAAAAACAAAAGGACGAAACCAAATGTCTTGAATGAGACACTGGGGATATGGCAACAATAAAAATTAAGGGTAGGTCAGGTTCCCTTGTACTAATTTGCGACATTTATGAATACTTCCAGTCACATCCAGACTATTTTAGAACCCTTTTGCTCGATTTAATAAAAGGCTGCATCCTTTTGTTCATTTCATTATCCAACCTCTTCCGTTTTGAACCCCGCATTCAAATTTGCAGAACACATCATTCCATCTTAGCTTTAGAAAATTTTTCATTTTATTTTTATTTTTTCCCGGAACAGCCCTTGTCTGACGAATGGGTTCTAGACGAAATGGAGCAAGTTCACATTGAGTTGGAAAGTTTCCATGTACCGGAAAGATGAGGCTCTTTTACACGCCTCTCATATTCATATTCATCTTTTGTGGGAATAAAGGCAAACATTATTAATAACTGCCGTTTTCGAGACGGCTTCAATGGAATATTACGTTTTGATGTTAATACTCTTGGGATTTCCCCCAATATCTTTAGGGAAAGACAATAAACCATGAAACCGGCGCTTAGGGTCAATAAGCTTTGAAAAGCCTCCAAGGGTAGATTAAGCATGAGAATGAAATCGAGTAAAAGAAAAAAAATTATATATATATACTATGTATATTAAAATTAAAAAAAAAAATGAATATTTTGTTCGCATGCTGAGTATGATCGGTGTGTTGGTGAATGTTGTGTTTAAGTTTATGGGCGGCATAACCCCAACCTTTAGCAATTGTACAGAAAATACACTGTTTTTTTTATTATAGAAACCAGTAGAAAGTATTTCACATTTTCACATTTTGCACTATGTGTTTTTATCAGTCCACAGAAAGAACCTGAGAGTTGAAACGTTCACAACCACTAAGACGGACGGTTTAGGAAATTCCGATATTGTTTTCTTTTTTTTATCAAACAATAAGTAAAAGTAAGCGTTGATTCTAGTTAGTAGCAATTAGAAGACACAAATCCAGGCTAGTTGCAGTATATATAGAAAAACAAAACAAAAAAACAAAATCACCCAACTATACAAAATATTGAAACATCGCGGTAGCCTTCAGTGGGCAAATTTTGAAACGCGACTATCGTGGAGGTTTCTCTTGACGTTACCCAGGGAAAAAGCTCTACAGTTTATCATACACTTTGCAACAGGGTGTGGCTGTAGCTCATGCCGCATTGTATTTTAGTGGGCACGGTTCCAAATACTTTTTATACACCCTGTACAACTAGAGTCTGCGCCCTTGGGGCCCCAATGTAACTAAAAAAAAAAAAAAACAAACAAAAAACACTACACGAAGTAAGGATGAAAAGCTCAGGATAAATTGACCACCAACCCGCAGTATACCTGCGGCTTTTATTTTGAGCTCTATAAAATTATTTTAATATCATCGAATTGATGTAGATTGATAAATCGTTTGATTATTTCAAATTTAAATGACTCGTATGTTTTAATTATAAAATATTGAACTTTTGTTTTGCTTTTAACTAAATTAATTAGAATTGAAGGGGTGATTTCTTCTCTCACTAATTAATCTCGTCTGTTTGTAGGAAATTCATAAATTTAACAATAGTACGTAATCATAATAGTCTAGTAATTCTCAATTTTTTCAAATTTATATGTTCTGTACGACTAAAATTTAACAGCATGGCTAATTCCTTTCCAACCCTTGCAAAGCAAATTTCCAATGATTGAAGTTTAAACAAAGTTTTAACTTCTTGTCTATAAACTCAAATGACTAAAATTTAGGCTGTTTGGAAAACCTTTAAAATTAAGTCAATATCATGAGTACATTTGATTAATTGGAAGTGTAGTATAAATTTTAGTTAGCATTCGTACTGGTCGTAAATGGGCATTTATTGCATTTATTTATTTCTGTATTTGATGATCTGATTGAAATTTAACTGTAACATGATTATAAATATTGTAAAATGAATCGAATATTCTATAAGCAAAATAACAAACAATTTGGCGACTACTTGGAAATAACAAAATCAAATGCAAATTAAAACAACATCAGACTTATCTTAAATTTCAGATATCTTTGTTATACCCATTATAAAATTTGTATACCATTAAATCTAAAAAAAAACAGCCATACGCAATCACTTTGAAATCCATGAGACAACTCTTGCACAAGACTCTTTGTAGAGTTTGAACCAATTTATCATATTCAATTTTTACATAGTGAAGACTTTAATCTGCATCTATGTATCCTATTATCAGGATTATTTTCGAAATTAGAATTTTAAAATAGGGTAAGTTTGCGTCTTAAATTATTATTCCAAATTTTGCATACAGCGTTCCAAATTCTTAAAGAGCCTAGTCTTGTTTTAGTAATGAAAGTTTTCGATTTAGTATAGGTGCTTTGTTTTTATTTGTTGATATATTCAATTTTTACTGCATTATTTATCCTGGAACCTATTTAGAAATAACTTAAGTTCTAGATTTTATATTTAAAATAGTTGAAATAGGCGAAATGAACAATGTAATACAAAAAAAAATTGTTACCTAAATATTGTCAACTTATAACTTCCCTAAAAGCCATCCGATATTTCAAAAACTAATTTGTTCGCTTTTAAGAAATCTAGTGGCACTTTTATTTATATATTTTATATAGTTCTCTAAACATAGTTATAGTAGAATAAACAGCAGAAAAGGCAGAACAATTTTATCTCTAAACGTTAAAAAATTGAATTAAAAATTTATCGATAATCAATACAACTTGAAGAAATTGATAATTATCAACTAAACTTTCAATCATTATACTGAGAATAAGTTACTTCCACTTATAATAATTTTTTCTATTAATGGAAAAATAAAGAAACCAAAAATTCCTATCGAAACATTTAAGGGAGTCTATTTTTCATATTGGGAGATTAAGAGAATTAAGAGATAAATGCTTATGTTTGTCGGATAGTTTTATCAAAAATTTAAATCCCAGTTCATATCACAAAAATTATACAACTCAGGAGATATGATCAGATTAGTAAAGTCCATTGACAATGATATAATAAATCTAATTTTAAACTCAACACATCATAGTGAATTCAATAATCCTTACTTAATTATCTGATTCCCTTGAATTAAGCTAAAGTCGGTGTTTCTTATCTATAACTCTCAATTTTCAGTTACATGGAAACATTAAACTGCGCATCAGGTTTTATTAAAAAAATTCTCTATTATGATTTTTATTTTCTCTGATAAATTCACGAGATACTACGACGAGATGATGTAAGTATTTACTGAATTTGTTGATTAAAATTCATCGGATTGCACTATCATCAGTTTGAGTCTGCAAACCGAGCAGGGAGATGATATCACGGTAGTAAATTTAATTTTATGCAAAACATAAACCAAAACACAGAATGTGGATAAGGTCATTTTGCGAATAATAAATTTTGTTTCCTTTTTTTATATTTTTTCTTCGAACTTGAAACATACGGGTGAAATAATCATGACAAATGATTTTAATAGTGTTAAAATACACTCGCTTGTTTTTATGGTTTTGAATTCCGCTTGTATTAACAATATATAACGGAATGTGAACCGTGTTGATTAATGGTTTTGAAGATAGGGTGGGAAAGAAGTTCATAATTCTCAGATTTATTAACAAAATCACGAAAGAATTTTTATTAACAAATCAGAAATTCCAAGGTGAAGGTAAGTTTATGAAAAATTTCGAAAACGTTATTCTGTTTTTGTTTTTCGTTTTTATATTTCTTTCAAGTGTTAGGTTTTGTATTAAAACCAGTTTTAAGGTAAAGAAAAGTTTCTTCAACTTTTAAAAAAATTATCCCAAGAATTGCATCGCTCTTTTTTTTACGAAAAGGTCAATAACTTCTCATGCTCTACTTACTACTGCTATACTATGGACAAATGGACAAAGTAGTGGCTCATAAAATTTTAAAATATTTGCAAGTCTTTGATTAATATAATCATAAATGGTAATAAAATACAATGATAAAAATATATTTAATTGTTAAACTTCAATATACATTAAGTTGTAATTCCACATTTAAGAGATTAAGTAAAGTCTCTGGTAGTTCACTTGTTAGCGCACTGTCCTACCGTCCCAAAAGCTGTGGGTTCGAATCCCACGAATAACCATGGTCTCTCGCGCTACGTGATAACACAATGAGCCAAAATTGGCTTAAGTGTGCCTTTCTAGACAACCACAGCAACCTAACCTAACCTAAGTAAGATTTTTATAAGTCCTGGTATGGCATACTTGGTACGATGAGTCCATTTTTGTGTAAAATATTTGTTCTTCGGAGATTGTGTCACTTAGTGCTGGTATCAAGCGAAGAGAACAATTCGGGAAAATTAATTTCACTTGTCATTAATTGAAGTAGAAATAAAGTATTGCAAATCTCTAGTCGCTACTCCAAGATTTGAAGGTTCAATAATTTAAGCCAATCTTAGTACAGTGGCAGCTCCATACGATTATTATAGGGTAATTTTCACAATGTGAAGCAAAGGAATCGTTTTTGTTTCGCCTCGATTCGAAAAATTAGGTAAGAATAACAGGGGGACTGTACCACACTAGCGTATTTCAAAATAGGCATTACTAGTCTAACATACAAAGACTTTTGGACTTAGAGCAACGCGTAATAAAAGCCAAAACAGAATTAATTTTCTTGACTAAAGAATTTATATGAAGTTCAAAATCAAGTTTATTATCAAGGATAACATAGAGGTCAGTAACATGATCAGTATAAGGTAAAATACGAGGACTATTTTGGAAATTTCATATAATTAATATTTCTTAATATCTCATTAAAAAAAATAACATACACACGTTATTCTGTATATTTTTAATTGAAAATTATTGAAAACATCAATATCATAAATGACTGAACTTTTACATAAAGTTATAATGAAATTCATCAATTTCTGGAAGCCTTTCAAAGGAAAATCTAACTTTAAGGAAAATTGCATTGCGGTATCCTGTTTGAACAGGTAACAAAGGCAGAAATTGAATGCTCTGAAAAGGCTTAAGGAGATTTCAACGAGAAACTTCCATTTCGCCAAGTATTCCCTCAGGTATTTCGAAATTTCGCTCAATCTCAAGCTGTGCCTATGTCGATTATTTTCTAGAAAAATCCACCGGAAGTTTCAATATGAATTTTCCTTTTATGTCTATTGTTACAAGTTTAGATGAAAAGTTTTATTTTATACATACATATGTAATAAAAAGAAGAATAATATTGGGTCATGCGGTATTTCATTTTTATAAATACAGTGCAGGTTTTGAATACACAGTTTGAATTCTTATGTGAAAAATTATCTTTATAGCAACAAAATAAATAGTTTTAAATTATATAGTAAAATATTGTTAATACTTTAAACTGTTGAACAAGTTGATTTCTTTTCTAAAATAACAAATAATGAACAATCTTAAAAGACATTTTTAAAAAAGGTTAATTATAAGAGAAAAAATATCAACTAGACCCAAAACATATTAATCATAGTAAATTGCAACAGAATTTCACCGCTTCACGTTTATGGTAATGATCACAATATTGTGACCTTACCTGAAGCTTAAAGCTTTGGCTTTCGCCGATATTGTTTCTCGTTACCAAGTCTTAGCCGGTTTCATCGATTGCCCCTGACATCCTTCGCAGCATATCCCTTAACACTAAACTCCGTAACGTAAGATCTTTTCCTACCTTTCGTCTTGAAAGTCATCGTACTAACTATGGTCACTTCGAACCCTTTACGATAATGCTGCGGATGGTCAACAACTCTGCCACTTTCGATTTTCATCTTACCAAAACCTCCCTTAAGCTTGCCTTATACTTGCTCAACTCAACCCTCCAATGATCCATTCTGTTTCCATGCCCCCTTGATCTAATCATAATAGGTTAATTTAATTTAGTTAATTTAGTTTTTTTTGTGGTTATTTATCTGCGTAGCTTGTATTAAACGAAATAAATAAGTAAATAAATAAATAAAAATAAATATGATATATGATTTTTGTTATAACATTTTATATATATTATAATGTAAGATTAAATGCCTTATTGTTTATTAAATTTCTTTCTTTGAAAAAAACATTATTGCTATTGGAAAATGTTCAGGGCATATGTATGCCCCTATGTATGTCAAGCTCATAAAGTTCCTTTCTGGTGTTTTGTGGAGATTTTTAGCAATCGATTCAATCATAAAAGTGATAACAATTTTAAAAGAAATTATTATTCTAAAAATTTGGAAATGTTGACCAGCTCTTATGGATTTAGTGGCTATAGGCATTTACTTGGATAATTCTGGGATGCTCCGATACGTTAAGCCGGACTTTTCCAAGGCATCATTCCGGATTTTTTCCGAGACGCCTCGACAGGCCGTTTACAGATAAAACAAAAAATACCTCGGGAATATGAGTACATTTCCGCTGAGGGAATGCTTTTAAAAGGCCTCACATAAGTTTAGCATTACATACCCACAGACTGCCTACCGGGTATGCTACAATTTTTACACATTTTTAGGGTATTCCATTAAAGGACCTAGCGAGTATCTGGATTATTTTTCCAATAGGGTTATTGCTATCATTAAAAGATATACTTAAAATCAATATTATAGTGAGAGTTTTTCGGTTTATATTTTATATACATTTTTCGGTAAGAATTTTGTAGCTCCGGCTAGTTTTTCAGTCCACGTTAAATAAATTCCGACATATGGTAAATGTGACTTTGATCTCTTTATCGATTGATAAAATTTTAAAGATAGCTTAAATCTGCTAAAACATTCATGAGAGTGTTCGAAAATCGATACGTTGGCTTTTCTTCGTTGTAATTGAAAAAAAAAGTGAACAAGCAATTAACATGTAACCGATATGTTTCTTTATCGGCCAATCTGGGCGTTATCATACTACACTAAAGAGTTATTTTCTATTTTAAGCCGAAGTTCTGTTGCGTTCGCTTCCTCGGCTTTGATTTTCGCTCCAAATGCTGAACAAACAATCCGCTTACTGCAGTTGCATGCAACCTGCAAGCGCTTGCCTCGCAATGCGATAATTTGAAACTTAAGTGGATTTTGTTTTCCTGTGGTTTCCTCGTATAAGAACCTCTAAGACTCTGGCTGCAATTCCCCGGACTTATCGGTTTTATTTTGCAACTTACCACGGCACATCGTAGGTAGTTACTTCATCTATCGCGGCTAAAACCGTGCCGGGACAGCATATCCCGCGTTACAATTAATTAGCGTACCACTGTCCAAAGACAAATCGTCTTGGAGACTTTCGAGTGCTATTTTAGGCCTATTCGATTAGCACATCGGGGGCTCTGTCTACCTTTTGCAGAGCTCCAGATGATGTCACTGATATGTCCACTTCAAGGCAGGCTCCAGAAGATAAACCGCACACCTTCCAGGTATGTTGAGGCGGTGAGACGGGCACACCATTGAAATTTCACCTTGGGCCTATTTATTCTATTTATTTATCTTTTTTTTTTTAACTATGCTACAGTACAAAAGTGGGTGAAACCAAGCATCAGACTGTGGTTTGGTTTTGGTCGGTAATGTTAGCTCCCATCGGACTACGCCGGCGCGCTGCGTTAATTAAATTCTACAGGTGTGTCTGGCGCACTTGTCACAAATACGCATTCTAGGCCAATTTGGTATCCGTTTGATGGATAGAAAGAATATCAAGTTTGTTCGTATAGAAGCTGATTGGAGTTAGCCAGGCGAAAATCGGTTTCGATTCTCAGCCCCTGTGGGGGCTTCTATCTCTTCAAGTTGTGCAGGTATGCTAATTAGACAACAATTCCAGGTAACTTAGAATTTGATTGCAATTCGAATCGCAGAAGGACGGGCAGCCGGAAATGGAGGTATCTGCTTCGGTGTAGCATTAATTGAGAACAGTTCTAAGCTTCGCCGGTATTTTCGTTAATGGCTTTTTCTTGTTTTAAATAGTATTATACTTGTAGACATAGCTATTTCCAGTCTAAAAATTAAAATTGCGAAATTATTACGATTTAAACAGAAATATAAAAAGGGTAATATTAAAATTTTCATTGAAATTCTGTTAATTTGGAAAATTATAATAATTTGATAATAAATTCAAAATCGGAATTCCAAAAAATCACTTTTGTACTCATATTTAAAATAATTCTCATTTTGTGCCAGTAATCGTCCGTTTTTTCATTACAAGTTAATTCGACATTCTAACAGGCACAACTTACTCTATGTTGGACGAATATACTCGTCTTAACTTAAGTTGTATGACGCACAATAGATACGTATTTTTTGAATAGACCGTGACATTTAACTAGTTAAGGAAGTCTTAAAATCATCATAAAATGCTAGTAGAACATTTTAAAAATGTATCAATAAAATGATGAAATTAATTTCAAAGTGCTTATATAATATTTTCCTATTCAAATTATCACGAGTTATCGTATTCGTTATTGAAACGACACAAAACTTTTAGCTCAGTTACAAATGCAATAAAATAAAATTGTCAATTACTACAAATAAATTTATTTTCGTTAGTTTATTTAACAGTTAAGAGTATTTTATGTTTTACTCATATCAATAAATAAATTTTAAGACTTTTTATATATGTATAAAACTATCTTGAAGAATATCGATATTTCTTATTCAATATTACAGTATCGATATTTTTGATTCGATATTATCGATTATTGTATAGTCTAAAGAGAAAAAATTTCAATATAATCTAAATAATCTTAAAAGATACGATAAGTCTGAAATGTGTATTTGCCGCTCTTGAATTCTATTCCAATTAATTATCGCAATATTTCCATACTAAAGCCCATCGTAAATTACTAATTTATATCTATTGCATCTAACAATGAATCACCACTATTACAGGTTATAATTAAAAAAGTATGAAGGTTGATATTATGCCACTCAGACGACTTTTTCAATATTTTAGCAAAGATAGTAATCAAATCAACCCATTTCTAAATAGTAAAAGTTTTCAGTAGCAAAATAGAAAAGTTTTAAGTGTACTTCACCTCAAACTCGCATATAAATTTTAGATGTTCTCGTTGTTTTTCTCCGGACAAACAGCACAATAAATGGGAACCGGAAAACAAACATTGCGGCCATATTCCAGGTCACCAGTTAACACTTGTTGTCGTAGTCGACGGAAACAAACAACTGGAGATGAAGTCATCGGGATTGCAACCATGTGCACAAATATTTTTCATGCGAAATTGTTATGCTATTTTTTCTCAGAAACTTTGTGCCTTGCCGGTGGTATCTTATCAAAACAAATTTGGTTATTTGCGCATCTTCGATTTTTTATCGGTCAAATTTTGCGATGTGTAGCTGCCCTTTTTTGTTTTGGTTATAAAAATATGTTTTTATGATTTTGTATTCGCTTCAAAAGATTTGTTACCTAAGCTTATTATTTGGTCTGCATTGGGAATGAGAGTTATAAATATGAGGAATATTTCAGAATATCTTCGTAATATGTTACTTTTAAAAAGAACTCTATATTTGTTTAAATCAGAGTCATGGCAATAAAAGATGATGAGAATAATATCTCAACGATTTGTTTCAAATTTTTAAATAATAACCAACCATAGCCGAAACATAAACCAATATATTCTAGGCATTGTTTATATTTTACAAAACGTTTCATTAATTAAAAGAAGAATACGCGTTTTAAATGTATTCGGAAGAACCGCTAGCTGATCGTAGTTGTATTGGGTATATGCCTCCTTGGAAAGTGTACCGTATCGGTAAGTAGTATTAATAAAGTCACCGCCCAGATAAGTCGATTTTTAAGTTCCTTTTTCCGCCCCGTTGCTGACTATCATACAATATGAATGTTCTGAAGAATATCTGCTATATTTGGAAACTCTTCAGCATCTTATGCAAGATGGTGCTCCATGTCACACTTCGAGAGCAAGCATGGATTGCCTTAACTCCCTGGTATTGGAGGTTTTACTTTGGCTTGACAATTCTCCGGATTGCAAACCAAGTGAGAACTTTTCGTTCTCCTTAAAATCAAAGGTGTATAGTATAGTCGAAGAAATAGCACCAGAAACGAATTGAAGAAGTGTGGAAAAATGATGACAAACGTGATATAAAGAAAACTGTATTGAGAGCATTTCTCATAGGATAATTTAATTTTAAATATTTCTTTTTATAGAACGTAAGAATAAAAATGTAGAAATCAACATATATTGCGAAATTATACTAAATATCAAATTAAATTTGTTTTATTTAAAAGATAAATAAAATTTCTTTAAATTTTCTAGTCGGTCATAATTTATTGACGGGGTAATGTATATTAACGTATCCTGTCTAAAGGCATATAATGCTTCTTTATCGGCATCTCCAATGTCGACCGTCTTTTTTTTTTGTACACCATATTTATACGGTTGCCTATTGTGTTTATGCAGGAAGAAATAAATGTGGTAAAAAAAATAATTTTCCGAATTATAATAGTAGTGTTTCCCCTTAAACATACAAAGCAATTTTTTCAGCTTAAAAAAAAAATCAACTTGCAGAAGTAATAATAAGGTGTTAGTTTTAAAACAAAAAGCAATAAATACCTGTTGAAAATCCATCTTGTGCGAGAGCCTTTGTTCCATTCACTTTTATTGAAGAGACCGTAGTTTCCTCAAGTATATGCTCGTAATGAGTTACCTCTGAACCATTAGAGCGATGCCCATTCATTTTGGCCGAAGTCCGAAAGTTGTTGGTATATTTTCGTCCACCGCTTTTAAATTTTGCCGATTGAAATCGGTTCGCTAGCTCATGTTAGGCCGTAAAATCTGAAATGAAGAGAGAACAGGAGGAATTGTTTAATTACCATAACTTGCGAATGATGACTAGTATTATTTTTTTTATTTTTATCTTAGCTATATTTCGTGCTAATGGGATCGAATTGGATACCCACGCGTTTTCATAATTCCGACGTGACTCGACTATCGCATTTTTCCAATCTTTCAATTTCCCCCTAATGGGTTTTTCAACATATCGCAAAAGATATTTTAAAAACACAAAACTTGGTTTATGAAGATTTCCAAATTGGGAACAAGGTGGTCACTATCTAGCTATCGCCCTTTTTTAACACGACTTGCCATTTAGATGGATTATACCCCAGATGGACACTTTTAAGTTTCAATTACTCAGCAGTAACATTAAACGATAAAAGAAAGTATTTGAAACATAAACTGCAATTGTTTAATGCTCTAACATAACACACAAGGAGAATACCCGTCGATTTTCATTTGGTGACCATTGCGGTGATTGGCACAGCCGAAGGTAATATTAAGCTAATTATGGTCATCGCCTTAGATTTCTCCTCTTCTACACAGCGGACGATAATTAAGGCGATAGACGTCTATAATTTTGTTTCTTTTAATGATTTACAGCACCTGCGATTCAAGTTCGGACTTTTCTTGTGTTTTTTTTTTTGTTTTTTGCCAATATGTTCATTGACCATCAAATGGGGGACAAAATTGGCGGGTAGAAGTTTGTTTTTATTTTTTAATTTGCAATAGATGATTGGTTCGGTGATTACCTTTATTATCGCTGAAAAAGGTACATATTATATCTAATTGGGAGGTATGTTTCAAATGTTGTGAGAGTAAAATAGGGAAAATTTTAAGCGAAATAAAAATATAATTCGATATAACGTAGAAATGTTCAATTTTACATATTTTCACATAGTTCAGTCAATTCAATAAAGACAAATTCGTTATACTTCAAAATTTGTACATTAATAATTGAAAACTAATCGATTAGATATAGGAAGACATTCATTTTTGTCTTGTTTTGCCGTTTTAAAACACATCCGACGATAATCAAGCGAAATTGGAATTAATAATTTTATTTTAAATTAAAATGAATAAAAGAATAAACGATTTTATATCGAGTGGAAAACTAGAATACGAAAGAATATATCGAGTTTAGAATATCATCTTTTAAGTGAACAGTTTGGTTTTCGTTAATAACAAACCATGCGAGTATTTTGTTTAAGATATCTCGACTACACTCTTATACAAGTTCCAGGTAAGATCCAAATATCCTAGATTTATACATATATTATAAACTAAGTACTTTAAATGCTTATATATTATATATTCTCAAAGGCTGGTTTTAAATTCAGACTAAGAAAAATATCGCTATATTTTTATCGAAATCGAAAATTTGTTTGTTTGTTGCTTAATCACGCCTAAACTTTTTGTGCTGTAATTTAGTAGTAATAGTAAATATTCTACCTTCGCATATAAGCTACTTTTGATTCAAAATAGTGGACCCCAAAAGGAGACTAACTATTGTAAATATCAAGGGATTGTCATGAAAATTCGTACTTGGGTGTTTTTGGAGATTCTGATTGCAAATCCGCTTTCAAAATTTAAAACTACAAAATATCAAATGTAATATGGCGATCAAAATTTTTCGAAATAGATCGAATTTAAGTTAAAATTGATACTAAGGGTATCTTCAGACCACTATTTTCGAATCTGCTATTAAAACTTGTAAATTCAAGATGGTAAAATAAATATGGCAACCACAATTTTTCGAATTTGACGAATTTAAATGAAATAATCTTACGTATATATTTTATGGAAAGTATTTACGAAGTTTATTAAATATATTGAGCACTTAAGTGGTCGTGAAATTGTACTGATAATTTATATCGGGAATATCTTTCCACCACAAGCTTGGAGAAGGGACAGCCAATACTGGAATCAGAAGACAGGACCTTGGTATCTAGATTAAGATCCTTCTCCAATTCTCCAATTCATCGATAACCTCGTTTCCCTCAATGCAGGAGTGCCTGGGTACCGAAACGGGTGTAACAATGTTTGAGGCAGATTATCTATACAAATATCGGGGAACAAATAATTAACAAAATGTTTTCAGATTTAGTTTTCTTGATTAATGCAACGGGCAAATATAAAAGAAAACAATAAACTAAAAACATACACACACATATTTAACACAACAATCAAAATGGATAAAATATGGTAAAAACCCCTAAAGTTGTGGACACAATAAGTTTTGATTTATGATTCCATACTATGTCCAAAGATTTTAATAAAACTCCTCAAATACGTCAAGCGTCAAACATAAGAATTTGAAAAGTTTTTAACGAAATTACATTTAGGATATAAGGTGAGAAACCGGTTTACTCAGCTAGTAAGCTATAATATCGTGTAAGTTCAGCTTAAATGTTTATACCATTCTTGATCTTGGCTTAAGTGTTTAATCAGTGACTTAGGCTTATTTTAAAATAATTCAGTATAATAAAATTGTAAGGTTTATATGAATCTAAGTTGTTTTAATTACAAATTAAAGTATATAAAGAAGTTTGGCAATAAGAACATTTAGTTACTAAAAATGGTCTGTTCTTATTTCTTCAGAGTTAGTGTATCCAAAATTAGGATTACCTCTTACCTATCACTTAGAGTTTTACGAAGTAAAAATTGACCTAACGTGAAACAGAAGTTATTAAATTACGATAGAGCTGGAGTTGTGATTTTGATAATAAAAAATTAAATCACCAAAGATCAATATTGGTATTTATTTGTATTCTTCCGTGGAGGTATCAAATTCCAAATATTATGGCTTTCGAAATTTAAATTGCGGTTTAGGTAGACGATAACTTGTTTTTTTAAAAAATCTTTAGCTCCTACAATAGAATGACTTCTACACTTTCTTTTGATGGCAAGCGATTTTTAATAGACTTAGCATGATTATGCTAAAATAGATATAGTCATGTAAGACTTTGTATTAAACTATAAATGGCAATCTCTTTCAATAGCGATTTATCTAGCCACATGTGCCACAAAGAATCACCGAATTTGGGACATCGACAAACATCAAGAGTTCATAGACGTGACCTGTAAGTGTGGTAATCTTAAAAAATTTCTTAATCGAAAATTTCAGCACCCTAGATTAAGTTGCTGTACCAAAAATTGAGGCGAACTAATTAAAACTATGCCGCCACCTCTCTACTCCGGTTAGAATGAAATCAAAATGTAATTGACACGCCGCATCGCGCTCTCTCGCTCGACATTTTTTACACTTTAATCGGATAGGCTCGGTAATGCCTTAAGTAATAAGCGAGCGCCGTCGCGGCCCAACAATAAATAAAAAAGTCGTCTTAGCCATTCATGGTGATCGGCTAGTCAGTCAGTCAGCACGTCTGCGATGATGGGGTCCAAGAACCTCCTGGTGCCAATGACTCATGGGTTGGGAGACCTGACGGACTGAATGGCGGCGGCGGAGACGACGGCGGAGCTCCCGGGATCCGCGCAGAAATCTTTTTTACAATCTTATAGCACCCCTCCTCATCCCATCCGTCGATTGAATTGAATTGATTCGGTGCGATTGTTATGTCACTTTCGCTTTATTTTTTTTTGTCTTTTGTTCCAAGAAAGATATGCGTGGAATGATATCCGACACTTCTTTGGCTGGCAAAAGAATAACCCAAGACGACGGGCACATTTTACAGGAGGCTTACAAGAAATGGACTGGTATTATGGGCCTTCCTCCCGGCAATGTAAGAAGCAAAATGAAAAATAGAAAATATATATAAAAAAAAAAAAAAACAAATTTGTGGGCACAATGCGCGACACATTACCTTTTGTTTTGTTTATTTAGATCGCCTCGTTTCCGTCCTGTGACGACTATGACTAGGTGGTATACGAAAGGTGTCGATGTTACTTTTTGTCGAATCATCCGGGAGCTATAGTAGCTGCTGCCAGTTCTTTTTCAAAGATGATGATATGCCTTAAATGTATAATTATAAGTGTACGACAGGAATAAACCCATTTTATTCTGGGGTAATCGCTCCATTGTTTCGCTTTATAGTGGCACGAGAGCTGTTTAACCCGTGAAATTCTAAATAAGGTGGAAATTGATACCGCCATCCACTTCCTCATTTGAACATAAATTACCGGAGAGAAAAGGGTTCGTATGATATAAAGGACTATCTCATAAAGTATCAATTACTTCATTTTCAGAGTACTCGTATTTCTACCTTTTTTTTGATGATCCGATCTGGATTAAATTCATTTTTGTAAACTGTTACCTATAAAAAGGTTTTTAGCAATTTTTGATGAGTATATTCGTCATGAAAAAGTGCAACATTTTGAATTATGACGATTATATTCGACATGGGTAAGAAATGAGCATTTTCGAAAGAGGTCGAACTGGTCGAACTGGTTAAAATATGTAAAAAGTTTAAATTGCAATGATTTGTGTCCATTTAAATTTTAAGTCGTTAACTGAAAAAATTATTGGACTTTGCGTCCAGTGCATATCTTTTCACAAAGTAAAAAAATGTAGCTCAATTCAATTTTCAATTCAAAGCGTATTACCAATTCCCCAGAATAGGGTTTTGGAATTTGCATTAAAAAAGCATCAGATAACAATGATTTTAAATTGATGCGAAATTTTAAAATTTTGAACTGCACCTTTATCAGATTAAATTTTCAATATAAAATCATTGCAACTTGATGCTAGTTTTATGAATATTAAATATTTTCAGTGATTTATTTATTTATTTATTTTAAAACTTATTTATTTATTTCGCTTAACACAAGCTACAAGAAAAGAAAAACAAGCTTAAAGTTAAGTTAACAAATATAAAAACTAAGCCCAAAAACTATCACTAAGCCTAAAAAATAAGGAATAGGGTATAGGGAATACAAGACCGGGAATGAAACGAGAATAAATACAAGGGAAGGAGAAAGAACATAGAAAAGGGCTAATAGATAGAAACAGAAATAGGTTCTAAGAAGGGGGTCAGGCAGGTAAAGGGAGTGCTTGAGGGAGGGTGGAGTCGCTAGCTTTGCAGAGCATTCTCATGAAGGATTCAAAGTAGTTGATGCGGTGAGTATCAAGGCGAAAGAATGCAAATGATCTAACGTTACCAGGGTTAGTGTTAATGGAGATGTAATACTGGAAATCGGGACAGTCAATGTAGCCGGTAAGAACTTGATGTACGAAAACACGCGATATCACGACGAGCTGATAAAGATTGGAGATTGATTAATTTCAGACGGTCCTCATAAGAAGGGAGGTTAAAATTGTTAACCCAAGGAAGGCCACGCAACGCGAAGCGGAGGAATCTACGCTGTACAGCTTCAATCCTGTTAATGAGTATTAGCTGGGAGGGTGACTAGATCTGATAGTCGTAATCAAGTAGAGGTCTAAGAAAACAGAAATAGAGAGCTTTGGTGACGTAAGGTACCCTTTATTAAATTTTGCTTATAGAGTATGCTTTTCATGAAATAAACCAACTGGGGCTTAGAAGGACGGCTTCCATGAAAAACTTGTTTTCTGAATAAATCTTAATAGACCTTAAATTATTCAACTCCATGTTTCTGAAAAATGTGATTTGATGGAAAATTTTCAATTTCACATGATCGCGTGTACTAAACTCAAATCCTTAGCGAACTCAAATTTTGTGTGAAAAGATTGAAAGCTTGAGTTGAGAGCTTTCAAGTCTTCAATTGAAGAGGCAGGATTTTTAACACGTTCAACCCGGCGTTGATCTCTATGATCGGTGTGCACGGGATGATAAGTTGTTTATTGTTCTGACGGTGCTCGTTTACTACTGCTTCATATATATGTGAACCACCAGTGGTCCACGCCGCCAAATGGAGCAAACTAGGTGTGGACCACCGGTAGTTTAAGCCACCAGATGAAAGCAATGCCTGTGAACCACTAGTGGTTCACGGCGCCAGATAAAAACAATGCCTGTGAACCATCGGTGGTCAACGACGGGTTGAACGTGCTAATGTTTCTTAAATCTAATGAATTTAATAAAACAATTATAATTTTGTTTAATTAGCTATTAGAGCTACAAAAAAATTATAATTCTTAACTTTAGATTTTGGAAGATATTTAGGTAGACAGCGATCTTTGCTGAACTTTATGTACACGTAGAAGTGTTGTAGCTAAAAGTTTTGTCTGCAGAATTTTAATGCGAAACGGTTTCGAGCAGGTGAATGGAAAAAATTCTAAGAAACATTTCTTTTATTTTATGAATTCCAAAAAAAGTCTATTACGAAACGGATTACGGTTAGCCAACTGAGGCTAACATTTCTATCTTAGCTAAGGTTTCATGGCTGCAATTAAATGTCTTGCGATTCACTCATATGCCGCAAGTATAGGGATCAGTTCGCGACTGCAAGACGACTCAGCCGACGCCTGAAAACCACCGCAGGAAATATTCAAAAAATTATGCAACGAAAGCTGAAAATGCCGTGTCGTCGTCGCCGTGTGAATGGCACCGCTGCGAAAAGAGAAGTCCCGTAAAAATGCGAAACTTCTCGGATTTCACTCAAGAACTATTGAAACAGAGTGCGACGACGACGACAACGACGTCGTGAAATAAAGACGCCGGTGATGCGCGATGAGCTGAACGTCTTGGGTGAAACGAACCGCTTAAAATTAGCCAACCTCGCGCTAAACGACTAGCACCGCACCAAACGGCCAAGACGTTGTCACCTGTCCCGGGGGCCGTTCTAATGCGTCGGTAAATGCGACACAGATCAAATTCCATCTGCGTCCGTTCGAATGTTTCAGGTCGCGACTGCGGTGGGAATGTTCGCATTTTTTGCGCGTAACTCACCTGGCTCATGCTGGTCACATTGATCGATGTTGCGACCGTTTATGGTCGCGATCAGTAATTATTGTCTGCCCAAAACGGCGCTATATGCAAGTCACCTTGATGGGACCGAAAACAGATATGGAATAAGAAAAAGTTTCTGTTCGTTACTTTCGGCAATCGAAATCACTCGTCATTGGTTGGCACTAACCGTTGAATGTGATGACAACGATTTAGACTTACCTGAATGCCTTTCGGTTTCCGATGGTATTGATAAAAATTGTCGGTGCCGCGGTACACCTTTTTGGATAGAGAGTTTCACCTTCTTGTGTCCAACGTCCGTGCCATTCTTGTGGTCATTTGACAAAGTTTTTAAAGAGCGACGGCTCCTTTTGTGAAACGATCATCGTTTAGTGAGGCTTCCGGCAGTTTTAATCCGCCGATTGCGATTTTAACGATTGTCTCCTTTCCTTGCATAATCAAAAGATTGCGAAATTTATAGTAGTGATACTACGTCTATTTTTAACGCAGAAAAAACAAATGTTAAAAAGCTGGATATCATATATACACTAGAAAACTTTCTATGACTTTCATCCTACCCATTATATATTTCTTAATTAGTCTTTTGGAAAAACTGCCAATGCTTTCAGTATGTTATATAAATATAATGATAAGAAATGAATCGAATCCACGACCTCTATTCAGACCTCCAGACCAGACGAACTCCTATTAATTTAGGTGTATAGTTAGTATTAAAAATTCCATAAATGTGAGTTTGTTGACGACATATTTTCATTATTTCATAAAATATTTAAAAACTTCTCGCCCATGTATCTAGTTTATTCTAATTAATTTTAAACGCAATAATGTGAATATTTATAAATAACACAGATCAACAAGCTTTTTTGGTTTTTTCGGTCAAGTCGAATTCGTCTGACCATATTGGAAAATTTGTTTGAAGCAATTAAAACCTTCAAAGCGAAATTCCCATATCGCTTTTATGGAATTTTTACCATAAAAACTCAACTGAAAATATTATAACATGTATACAATAATAAAATAACATTTCGATAACCATATATAAATACACTCCGCGATACATGATTTACCTAACCTTAATTTTCTTAAGTTTCCAGACAAATAATTATTTCTGAGAAGTCTGACCATAATTACCTTTTAATATCGGAAATTCCTAATTACTTTATGCAACAATTTTCCGTATTCGATGTGTTGTGCATTCTTCACGAATTTTTACCTGAAAAGTGGTATACAAACGTACAACACATGATTGACCTCACCAATTTTAAATTTTAAATTGTTGTTAATAATTTATTAGTAATGGTAAGAGTAATCATTACCAATGTAATTCATTATTTTACAAATCTGCAAAATATGTTCATAAAGATGTATAAAAATTATTTTAAAATTTTCAGATTTTAGGTGTACAACTTCTTTTTTTCGAGTATTTGTTGTACCTAATCAAAAACAGATATTTAGAAAGAAAATTTGATTTGCTATTGAAACAAATTTTTGTTTCAATTATACCGAATTAGATCTATCAAAAAATAAGTAAATATAAAAATTAATGTAAAAAAATAGTAAAATGCATCAATCTTTGATTAGTAACAAACGAGTAATAAATCACTGACTATTTAAAATTTATAAGCTGGGCAATATTCGAAAGATACTGCCAAGATTTTATCTTAAAACTAAAAGGCCTTAAAACCTGAAAAGCAGAACCGTCAAGACAAAAACAAAGTGCTAAAGCCCAGCCCAAAAGGGAAAATCAACAAAGTAAAAGTAAAATGAAAACTTCCATCAAATTAATGTGCTTCCCCACCTGGGAAGAGGCCAGGTCGCAAGACAATGAGGTTTTCACGGTAAATATCGCCCGAATGCGCTATTAAAATGCGAATATTAATTAACTTTTATTTTCTAACCACCGATGTGTGCCAGTGCTACCACCGCTGCATATCGTTTCCCTTCAGCCTGGCCATTAATTGGACTCACCTACACTTTGTGGGCAGCTGCACTACCCAACAAAGTGTATAGTAGCAAATTTCATCAGCGTACCTTTTGTCCGGATTATCTCTCCTCCCGCACGCATGTGCATCCGATCCGGGGGGGAATTAAAATGCGCCACGGAGCTCCTGCTTAAATCAGTCATTTGGTTTTAAATCCAATAAATCTAACACGGCCACGGCTACAATAGTTCAACATACTTCCGCTGGCAAGCATCGCTACTTCCTGCCTTTAATGACGAACCAGAGCACCTATTTCGTGGTGGCGGCTAGGGATCGTCACGGTGCACTTTTAAAAATCCATCACGTATCAACTGTCCGCCAAAAGGTTTGAGATCTTTTTGAATGGTACGTGCTGTGATCGGAATTCATTAGAAGAGAGACGCATTAATGACACTCGTGGACTTGGGCTAGTTTTTAATCCAACAAAGATTGGTATCGGACTATCGCAACTAGCGTTTGGATCGCGCTTAACGTCTAGACAATTTGATCATATCTGAAATTCCACACAAAAGGACTTACTTCTCAGAAAATGCATTATAATCATAAATATCAGTTTTGTATCTTAAAATATAAAACTAGATAAATTCAAGATTTGGAAAATAAAAAGACAAGATTTAACAGTCAATAGAAAACTTCATTGATTACAACGTATTTTAAATTTTTAAAACTTTAAATAACCAATCAATAAATCAGCTTTTGATTTGTTTTTTGACAAAATTTAGAATCTACAAAACCTGCTTGTTTCGCTGTACTGCTTTTTGGTAGTCGCTTAATACAACTAAAATTAAGTTGTGCCAACCAAAACAACGAACTACTGCAATAAAGCCCTAAAAACAAATTGTTTGCTATAACAAAACTTAGCTAGTTAAAGTCTAAAGTTTTGTGTAAAACTGATATATTTAGGTATGAACAACTACTTGGCTAATGCAATTATAACATCTGGTAAAATATAACGAGTACAGCGTATTTATCATTATTGTTTTAAACTTAAAGTGCAATTAATATCGAAATTTTTGTTAGACCAAAGTATTTCAAAAATTTGATATTACATATTTCTGGCATTGTCTGTCTAGAGTAAAAAAACTTATTTGTATATTTTACATATATATTTATTGTAGATTCGAAAGCACTATCCTCAAAATAACCTTAATACTTCCATTAAATTCGTCGAACATGAAAAATGCATAATGCATCCGCCGTTTAAAATTTTTAAATTTTGATATTTGATTCGAACAATTGTTTGGACCACATTGGATCTGACATTATTAATTTCTAAATTTCGAAAACACATTTGTAATCAGCATCCAGAAAAAAAAAGCCCAAATACCAATTATGATGGTAATTCTTTAAAATTTACAATTATTTCTTAGCCGCTATTTTGAATCTATCAATTTGAAATCCTGTATTTTATGCCCTATTAAAAGCAGCCTACAGACAGAATTGGAATATACAGCATCTTCAGAAAACTCAAATACTATACCACCATATTAAAACGATTAATGAATAAGCTGAAGGCGTAGGTAAATATTTACCTGAAATTAAATCGAATTATCTTTTATTTAAACGACGGAAAATTCAGTCTCGTTTTAACTCAAACATTTATATATTCTATCATTTGAAAATCTTTTATTAGAATACTTACAATTAACAAAACTACATGAGTATCTAATCGTGCAATCCATACAAAGTGCACTTACTAATTTATTGCATGTCGAGTAAGTGGCTAAAATTAGATTTCATAAAATCGTCTGTTAGAATCACCTAAAATGATCAACAAAATGAGGAATGTGAAAAGTACTATCACCCAATTATCGATATTATGCCTCTTAACACGTAACATCGTCATCGGGGGCTTATTGACACACTATCGATTTTGTGCTTAAGTTGAATAAATAGGAATTAAATTATAGTTTACCTTCCCCACCCATCCGCCTCGTGAGTCTATTCTAAACGAAAAAGCTATTTTCCTAAAGACTAGCCAAACAAGTTAAATATAGAAAATTTCTAAAATACGCAGCAAAACAATCGAATGTTAAGGCCATACACGTTTTACTGGTAGTCGCTTCGAGGTGATGAAGTGAAAACATGAGATTACCTGTACCCGGCCTAATGAATCGTCTCGCTGTTTCTCACCTGGCGATGTAAATTTTAAAACGACAACACCACTGGGAAAAATGACAAATCATAATTTCGTCAAGGTCGACGGCAATAGTATAAGAAGCGGCAGAGTATGCCACGTTTGCATCAATGATGTAACAACCCTGGGGTAATTAGATAAAGCACGCGCAGATGATAAGTAAATATTTGCTGTCGCTTTATTGATAATTTGTCGTGGGGGGAGAAATGGGCTTTTGGAACGGGGCCGACCACCTCTGTCTTATCTCCTGGAGGCGGTTTTGTTTGTCTCTTAAGTGGCCTTTATTAGACTTTTTCGCCAAGTGGACACGGTGGACTTTTGCCGAATGGTACTCCTAGAGATTTTTTTTGGCTTATCGCCTTTTATGAAATGTGTGACACGCTAATTAATAAAAAATATTCAATGTACTTTTAGATATTTCGCAACTTATTACTGATTATTTATTTTTTAATAAAGAGCAACATGCAAAAATATTTAAAATTTAATAATGTGGGCGAGATATTTAACAAATCTTTAAATTATTCTTTTGCAAGCAAGGACTATTCTACAAACTTTTGAACTTTTAAATTATATCTATAAATCGAAAAAAATACTGAAAGACATTGAACAATTGTTTTTTCTAAGTTTCTGTATTTATATTTTAGGTTCTCATTATTGCCTTTTGTCTTGTACCATTTTATGGTTACCCTGCAGTAACCAAATCAGGTCACAACAGTGTCGATCCTCCATAACTATTTAAAAATAGCATAAATTTTCTTTTTACATTGGCATATTGCTTACAACACTAACCTTGAGGCGGAATTTGTCCACATCAATTAATTTTTCTGAATCACTTAACATTCTCTTTATTTACTGTTGTGGTTCAGGTAACGTAGTAAAATCATACTTAAAATAAGATTCATCATCCATTACTATGCAACGCTTATTTTTAGTCATAAGATATTGGTAGACTTTCGTGATATTGCAATTCTTGCGTTACTATAGCTTAGTATTTTTTCCATAGATTTTAATGTTATTACTTAGCTTTATTAGTTGCATAAAACTTTTTGAAGTCAATTCTTTTTTATCAAGTACACCAGGTTTTTTCTTTGGTCTATCGGATCTTGATCTATCTTCCAAACCTTTACCGTCTAATACTCGTTAGTATTGTTCTTTGTACTGCCCACTTTGAAGCTCACTAACTTAGCAATCACTAAAGATAATTAACTCTTATTTTCAGTCTAAATATTTTGATGAAATCTACCATTATTGCCGGCATTTTAAATATTCGCATATTAGAATATATTAAAAGTTATCGCTCTTTTATATTCTCCATTATAACGACAATATATCACATATAGTTACGAAGTCTATTAAAAAAGTATCGCGAATTTTGAATTTCCGAGGGCTACGTATATTCGATTTTCAATTTTTTTGTGGCGTTATGTTGGTGCTCATGTCTCTCACTTATGCTGACAAGCTCGGCTATTTTGAATGTTCAGTTAATTTTTGGCAGCTATTTTGCTTGGACGTATTTTGGCTTGTCTTCGATTTTTGCCTATTCCAAAAAATGTATCAACGAGCGAGCGTCGCTATGGACAGGAGGAATTAGTGCACACAATTGAGAAAATATAGACGTTCAACATTTGGATTATAGAAACTAAAGCTTTATTTAAATACAAGAAAATTTGATCAATTTTCACAATCCGTAGTTAAATTTACAACCTTACGGCAAAATTGTGTCCGCAACTCTGAATAAACTTGGGCGGCTATTTGCCGACATTCATCCGCAAAGGGTTAAGAATGATTCCAATTTATGGTAGCTATCAAAATGTTCAAATTTTAAGGTCTACAACAGTCTTATCTTTTTAAAGTTTTAAACTGATGACTTTAAGGTCTCATAGACCTATACCAAAATAAGCTTTATTTAAGAATGGTTTGTTTGCCGTTTAAACAAATAAAAACTCTGTAATCCAACAATTTTAAAAGATCTTTTTATTAATTATTAATTTCCAAACATTCTGGATGCAAGGGTATTTGTAGCTTGTGACCAGATTCCCTTTGTATGGTCATATACTTATTTATGGAATAATATATGTTATAGTGCTATTTTGTTTTAAAAAGCCGCAGTAGCATATATTATAAATTGGTAGGTACTGTATTCAACTATGGTATAATTTATTTAGATATGGAAAAAGATTTACTGCAGGAATTTATTTGAAAAATACGGCACAAAACTAAAATATTTAGTTACTATGCATACTTTTCCTGAACAACTTTCTTCTCGAAACAACAGAAACTATAACCAATTATAGATTTAACATGATCGTGTCTTCTATCCAAAGTATCACAATCCAATGCACCTCCTTTCGATTCAAATGAGCAAAATTCTCAAAGTGTTCATGCCGAGGATGAACGACTGATCTGGGTACAATTAGCATACTTTTTCCCAATAGTGGCATGAGTGTTGTGGCACGACAACTTACAGCAATACAGTTTAACTATCCCCGGATGCTAAATTCACCTACTTTACTTGATACTATCGCTTTGCGGACCAATCGAGTTTATTAATAACAAAAATTTTATCTTGGCGCGTTTCGCACCCTTCCGTAAGCGATTAATCCGGTTTCGGATCATCTCTCGAATCAAGACCGGTCGCCAGAGATTTATAGAGAAAGGCCCTGTCACTGCTCCATTCGCTTACTTACTTTCTATTGTTTTTCCACAATTTTCCCCCAAAGACAGTCGCACTTCCTGCGGCATTCTAAGTTTGGTGGTATAGGCAAAAAAAAAAAAAAATGAAGGTTTATAAACTGCGAGATGTGATTTCTGCCCAGATATGGACCTGCTTCATTCAGGTTTTCTTGGCGGAGTGCCTTCGGGGACCCAAACATTATTAATGAAAGTAAGAGGAATGTTTTGTTTTTCACATCTAGTGATCTATTTTTTTTACACAAAATCTCCGCCCCGTCGAGAGCGACAACACCGCCAACGATGACGACGGGAAGAATTTGTTGAAAGTTGCAAACAACCGTCGCGCGTTTTGCCAGGCAACAAAAAGTAAACCGTGGGACAAACTGTGCCTGCGAAACGTCGTGACTGAAAAACGCAAAACTTTGCCATTATTTCCAGATGTCGAGCGCATCATAGAAAACTATCTTCTTTTTTTTTCGGATCACGTAATATGCACGCTTTGATTTATTTTACATTTTCAGCGGATGGAGCAATCTGCAATCTGCGCAGCGGTGGGTTTCATAATACCGTCCGTATTTTTTCTTAATTTTTTTTAACGAGAAAAGGTAAAAATTTACGAATTTTATGAAAATGAACCCACAGAGCCTTTTACTGAGATATCTGAACCTGCTCATGAAAGTATTTCAATAAATGGAGATATTAAGGAGACCGCAATTAGTGCATATTTCGACGGTGTGAAAGTGAGAACGGTTTAAAATTGAATCATGATTCGCGGCAGTTAAAGAAAGATATTTTTTAATTGAATTCTCCAATTCTGAACCAGACTTTATTAATAAGGTTAACGATTTATTTCGAACAAAATATCCCCTTAACTTGTATTTAAAAATTAAGCTTCATATAATACTATGAATGTCTTTTTAACACTACCAATTTCACTCAATTTATCTATTTATCACTTCTCAAATGCCTAAATTTCACTTTAATATAGTCAACATCTTTATTAACCTTTTGTTAATTCCATAATTACCTTTGTAATTTGCACTAAAATTTGTTCAATTTTAATTTTTTAATTCACAATTAATATCTCAAACTCTCACATACCAATTTTTATAAAATTCCTTCAAAATTTAAAATTGTTGGTCGGCATATTAAATTCGTCATTTCTACAATTTTGATTGTACATTCGAAATTGGACTGCCTTTAAAATAGCATTAACTAGCTTAACTTAAATTTGTCGAATTCGAAAAATTTTTATGGTCGTCATTATGCCTGCGCTATGTTGAAATTTCTAAATTTTGAATCAAACAAATTTGGATAGTACATTCGAAATTAGTGGCCTCAAAATGCCATTCGTATTAATTTTCACTTGAATTCGTGTTAAACGCCCCAACATTTCAACTAAATTTCAAAAACGAATTCATAATCAGCATATCAAAAAAAAAATTATTCTTTCCGTTTTTGAGGAGGAAGAAAATGATACAATTTTTAACATATTTAACTAGATTTATTGTACGATATAATTTCCATCGTTCCTTATAACTTCTCCCCAGCATGATGGCAATTTATAAAACCTATTTTTGAAGAAAATCTTTGGATGCGAAAAACTACAGCAGCACTACTGTAAACATAAACGTTTTCTTCATTTTTGAATTTTTTTCTTATCAAATAATTTTGTAAAGAAAGGAATAGATGAAAATCTGATGGTTAAGGTCTGGAGAGTATGGTCGATGCGAAAGAATTTCCCATCCTAGCTCTGAGATTTTCTGGCGAGTCACCAAATCAGCATGTGGTCTAGCATTATCGTGATGCAGTGTGATTTCCTTCCTATTGAATATTGACAGCCTTTTTTCTTGGAGTACTTTGTTAACTCGTCCATTTGTTGACTGTATATCTCCGAATTTAACTTTTTCTTGGGTTCCAAAAGCTCATAATGGATTGACCTTGCACAATTCGTTCGAAATTTGGTCCTCGACCGTTGTATAATGGAAAAGAATAACCACTGTCGAACTGATTTCTACATGTGTGGATTCAACGTTTCTTTGATTCGTGCAAATAAATGCCATAATGCTTTAGAAATCATGTATGGCATTTGATATAAAAGTCTTTTCAATAAGAGTGTTAGGACTTTCAAAAGTCATACCGGTATAACTGATTGGAATTTCAAAATCAAACTTTGATCACTTTGCTCATACACAGGCTCAAGCTCGGTGTAGAGGTGAAGAAGGCAAGTTTTCCGGATACACGCTGTTTTCCTTAAGATGCTTTCATATGTAATTAATTTTTCATCATTTGATCTATCATGGTCTTAAAAATATCGTCATCAACCACAAATGGCCGTCCAGAGCGTGGCTTATCACTAACGCCGAAATCACCTGCTTTAAATTTTTCGAACCATCCTACACGTTCTGTCCGAAACAGCATCTTCACCAAAAACTTTTAACAAATTTCGACACGCTGACAATGACATGAGTTATCTTTGTTATAGTTAATTTCGAAGGGCACATAATAAACGCAATTATAAAGATATACAGCCACATATAACACAAACGAACATATCCAAATATATTCAAACTTGAAACGAAATTATCGGACAGAACTTTCCGGTAGAGCTAAGATATGTATACCAATTTTGATGGCAATCCCTTAAAATTTATAATAATTAACCACTGTACTTTATGCGCATTTAAAGTAGCCTATTTATTAAATTGGAATATGTAGTGTCTTCGCTCAAAATTTGAAAAATATCGCACAAGGTGTTTAGGAGTCATTGAGCAACAAATATCCAAACAAACAAAATTTGAGTAATTTTTGTTTTTAAAAACTATTTTCTGATTATCATATAGAGTGTAGGATTGAAAAACTTTTATTTCAAATTATGTAATTTAATACATGCATATCAAAATTGCATGGAACATATTTTCATCAAAAAGAGAAAATATCGGGGTCAAACATTAAAACTTTTACTTTTCAAAATGTTTTACTGATCTGATTTTAAATGTGTATTTAAATACTCTTGAGTTGAGTTGAGCCCAAATCGTCTAATTATTTCTTAAAGTATTCAATCCTATAAATATACGTAAAAATAAAAAAAAAAATAATTAAATAATACATCAAATCGGTGCAGTCGAATTTCCCATATGAATTACATAACGAATCATGTTGACACCAACCGCGCGATATTTTCCATTGTAATTTTATTGGTCATTTCATTGGGTTATGCGATCACGCCTTTTTTGCTAATTATACACAGCAAATTAAATGAATCAAAAGGGGCCAACAAATTTTTAGGTCAATTACATTTTTGCTGTTTTGCCACTGCCATCAGTTAAAACTGCATCAGTTTCACGAAAAATTGAAATTTTGCTGAAGTTGACTGAATTTTGTTTCAATATATTTTTATTTTATTTTAGTGACTGGCGGAAGTGAAAAATGCATCGCGGCCAATTGGTAGGTACAAAAGAAATGAAAAGTTCACTTTCTGCAAGAAAGAAATAGACATTAAGTAATAAGACCCAGTAAAGGAGGAAAGTAAAACCAAAGCTAAATACCTTCAGAATTGCAGCAAGAAATTCTCCGTTTTCTTTTAATTATCCGATAAACGAAAGAATGGAGAGGCAGAAAGCTTGTAATCGTTCGACAGATTAAAAAACCTGCTCAACTGGTCTTCATCGACTTTTTTTTTAAATCTTTACTTATGGTATATTGCAGGGATTTAAACATTCTGAACAAAAAACCGCCAATTTAAGAATTTTTATACTTGCATACGTCGAAAGTAAATCTTAAAAATTTGCTTAAGGAAAAAGAGACTATTAAATCTTGGAATGCGGTAAGATGTTATTAGTCAGATTTTTAGCGAAGATGACTGTAAATTTAGATATTCCATGTTTATAATTTAGTTTTTTTTTTTTTCTTTAAATTTTTAATATCAAGATGACCTCATTGATTTTGATGAAACTATTTTGAAGAGCGTTTTTTAAATGAAAAATTATTAGTTATTTAGTACCTCTGCTCAAAATTTTGGAATTATTTTTGATAAAGCCTTAGACTACATTGCAAGAGCCGTTTATTTTGAAAATGGTACAAGTCCAAAACGGTATAACAATTATTCTATATTCTTTTAAAGTAAAGTCGTTGTTACTCGTATAACATTTTGAACTTGCACCACTTTCAAAATATACGGCTCAAATTGACTATTACAACCTCCCATAACCCTCCTAACCCCTCTTCTTGGTCACTAATAAATTCCCTTAAACCTTTGTGGTCTGACTCGATATAAAAATTCTTTGCATCAGGTTCGAGGTTGAAATTGATAAATAAATGCGAACAAAGTGGTCATCGCTTCATTTTTGCGACACTTTTAGGTGCATATTGTGAAAACGGGTCAAAACAACTAACTGGTTAAATTCAGGAATTAGAATTATTTTAATTATTTTTACCCACCAACAAGCCGTTGTCTAAGGTTAAGTCCTTTAAAAATCAATTCAAACCAGACTACTGGGAACAGGTAAAATTAATTCCGACTGCAAAGGATTAAAGGTATTGTACTTATGGACGTGTAATTTTCTGCAAATTAAAATCTATCAACTCTCATAAATTAAGCATTGATTTCAACTCCGCAGTTCATTATGTTTCTAGACTCAGGCGTTTTGACCACGTTAGTTCCAATTCTAATTCAGTATTTGGTTGCCTTTCATCCTATCTTAAAATTCGTATTATCACGTTTTTAAGGATTATTTCTCTCAATAGAGTTCAAAACTATGTATTTAGTATATTTTATTGTCTGTAAATCTCGTTTAAATTGGGCTGAGTGTCAATTTATCCATTCAATCTTCTGACAATTTTACAACTGCATTGCGACAAACGAAATTTTATATCTAAATATTAATTCCTCAATAATCTTTCCAATAAACGAACTCGAATTAAATATTTAATTCGACGGTGACAAACACGCATTTCTCGTACTACAGAGTTAAATATCTCCGATGTGCAGGCGAATGATGAATGATTTTGTTTTATATTATGGATAGAACGTACAATACAATTTTTCATAAATCATTATAATTTATTCTTAACCCGATATATTTAGTTTTCTATTGACACTTTCAAATTTCTCCACCTATAGAATTTTCTTTTCATAATTTTAAAATTCTTTTCAGGTGCTAATCTACTATTAATAGTCAAAGCTTAGTACGAATTTCGCACCATTTATAAGACATTCGCAAATATAATAGAACTATACCATCAACGTATTGTATAAATTATTAATAATTACCTCATTCAAATTTCTGATCACACCACACCAATGACTAAGATGACTTCATCTATAACCACTTTATGAAAGGCATAAAAATTCATTAAAATTTTATATGAAAATCAAACACATATACGAATAGGAAGTGAAGATAACTTCACACGATATGATAGTCCGGCTAATCGAATTCAGTCGTGATCCTAAACAAATTTAAATCAACGTTATTTCTGTACGAATGCATTAAAATTATGAATGACTCCAGAGATATTAAGAAGAACGCTAAAATGTGATCTAAGAAAGAAACCAAGCGACTGTCTCAAGGTTTTTTTATTGCTTTTGATGAGAAAATGATAATTTGAGACTTTCTGTAGAGCGTGTCTTTTTTTTATCTGCTTGCATGAAGTATTTATGCGCATGACTACGACGCTTATTTCATAATGTTTGATTTCCTGAAATTACTGAATAAGTGCTCTATGACGCGCTAAATTATCAATGAAAGTAAATACTAGTGAAGAAATTTATGTTTGTTTATTAGAGGCTTGAATATTAGGAAAATTAGGAAAAAGAAATCTTTATGACGAACCTTTCGGACTACAATGACTAAAATATTAAAAGAAATAGCCTTACATTTTATGCCTATCGATAATTTACAAAAGGCTCAATTTGTCGCACTGATAACAACGACTTATGCTTTGATCTTAACTTTCTTGTACTGTTTGACCTAAATTTACTTAAAATGAGTTGAAGTTACTTATAGTTGTAAAAGGTAAAAGAAATACATATTTTTAAGATTTTTAGTAAACGGAGCTTATCAAATTAACATTTAGAAAACATATTTCTTTGTTGTTAGTGGTCAATTTGACCTTAACAAGGTTTTTTTTTTTTATTAAAAACTTGCCTTTTTTAAATCACAACTTTAATTGTACTTAGATACTACAGAGGCACCCTGTACATGGGAAATTTCATATTTGATGAATGGAGAAGTCTAAATTATTTTTTACGATGACTTAAAGAATCGAAAAATTCTATGATGAAATACGAACATTCATGACAGAATTCGCATTAGCTCAATTTTATTATTAAAAATTCTAAATATAAATAAATGGTTATACAATATGTGTTTTTATTTCCTGAATTCTTCGATACAAAATTGTTTTTATTCTTTAGTTACCTTGACATAGATTCTGCAAACGTCGTCATATCATTTGAACGTGTCAACAACTTGAAGATGTTATTTTCTTACGAAAAAGAAAAGAAAACAAACTATAGATGGACGAAACGATATGCTTTTTTTTTTTATCTAAAGCTAAACAATTGCTTACGTCGACGAGTTATTTATCCAAACAATTTCTTTCTTTGGAAATACCCGTCTGCTATTTCATATCATGAAATACGAAATCTTTGCGCAACTTAAATCTCACTCTAAAGAAGCTTAGGTTTGAAGCTTTTGAGAGCGGTTTTGCGCTATTTTTATTTTCATTCTTTTTTTTCTTTTTTTTATTATTTTTGCATAATTTTAATCTCATCGTTTGCTCAGCAAAAATTGCAAAACATATTCCAGCCAGTTTCCAAATGTTATGGCCATTGCCAACTTTAACGAGGATTTCTTTGGAACTGATGCATATAAAAGGAAAGGTAATTGCTTACCAACATATAGCAAAAGTAGTTAAACTTGTTAACCTGCATAGGTTCAAAGCACCCATTTCAGTCCAGAGCGACTTCATCGGTTGCAATGGTTTTATTAGTTTCATTCGTTTCATTATGTATAAGATAGCTCTGAGGCAGGCCGCGAACCAAAGTTGTCACTCAATCGATCCATCGAATCGATAGGTTCACATTCAGGTCACGTTGATCGCCAACCTCCAGGTCATTGTCAACTTGGGTCTATAAACCGTGAAGAGAGATGTGAGGGGTTCCCCACTGCATCTTAGAAAATTGTGGCTTACTGGAGCCATTTCCTCAGCCGTTTGAAGCCGCACTTTGGTGCCCTCAAGATTTGTTTTCTTTTCCCCTGTTCGCCAGGAGAGACCTCCGCGGGTCCATAGTGGATAAACAATTCCCAGCGGAGGCAATGAGATTTTCGTATCTTTTATTTTTCTTGGCCACTCTGCGGTCCGCGCTGTACCATAACTGGAGGAATTCTTTTATGCTAACAGGAAACTGGTTTCGTGAGAGAGTTATCAACAAATAAACAGTGCGGAGCCGCCGTCGCCACCGTCGCCGCCGCTGCCGCCGCCGCGGTGCAAGCCCGCATATCGGCAAAAACCAGGAATGGCGCA
Source organism: Philonicus albiceps (assembly GCA_963969385.1). Lineage (NCBI taxonomy): Eukaryota > Metazoa > Arthropoda > Insecta > Diptera > Asilidae > Philonicus > Philonicus albiceps. Next base: position 5,953,361 of record OZ017773.1, on the reverse strand, counting down.
ACGAGACCTGCTCCGGGGTCTTTGTGAATTCTTTTGAGGTGTACAACTTACAAGACGAAGACGAAGACGGCGCGATTTTCTCGACCTTATACTTCGGGGCATGAACGTCTTCTAGAGCTGTTGTTGTTGGGATCCTGCCCAGCCTCCGGCTTCATAACTCTAGCAGTCCTCTTCTGAGCAAAACCCTACGTGTGCTGGCCAACAAATTACTTCCAGAATTAACTCCGATTGGAAGCGCGTTTTTATTTCTTCCTCATTCATGACGGCGGCGCGTACAGTCGCGCGTTTATCGCTCATGCGATCTTAGCTGCAAGCGATGCGATGCGCCCCGGCTGGCCATGAGAATAGGAAAAATTAGCACATCTTATCCTCGCTCTTCCGGCTGTAAGCTGTAAGGTGATCGAAGGAGGCATCTTCGGATTTCTTCGATTAAATTTTTAAAATTTTCATATCCAATATTTTACTATACAAAGTAAGGAGGTACGGTCGTGGCGGGTCAGGATCCCGTCTTCTATTACATTTGCACGCTTCTCTGTAGTTCTTACTGCAACTACATTAAAATAAAAATATAACTCTAAGCCATTAAATTAGTTACTTCAGAACTACTAGTTTAGAATCTAATAAAATTCGGAAACTAAAAATACCGAACGAACGATATTCAAAAGATATTAATGCAAAATTTATGCAAAGGGGTTTTTGGGGTCATTATACTATGGGTACTATGTTTATTTGTTTGTCATATTTTTAATTACCAACATAAATCTTAGGCTACATTTAAATAGTATTTTTATAACTTGTATCCAAAATTAAGGTAAATTTGTAGTTTCCTTATTTTTAAAATAAGTATAAAGTTTTAAAATGAAATAAAAAAAGACATTCCCTCGAGTAAGCTATAAAATTATATTCTTTTTCGAATTTACGCATTAAATATTGATGTTCTATTAGTTGGTCTAGTAGCGAGCGCTATAAAATTTGTTCGAAATGAGGATCAAGAAAGTGCGCGCACCAGGGGTCAAAACCAGCTTCTCAACATTCCACAGCATATAAATTTAAATATGCGAAGAGCACAATCTTAGCGCCTTCTCCAGGAAGTAACAATTATCCATCACTCGAACAATTTAGCAATCAATCAGCCAAGTCCGGTACGCGTTTTGTCCTGAACCTGTCTGGGAATTAATCAGCACTTGTGGAAATCTTGACGGCGAAGACCGCTTGCTTGACTAGCCTCAAAGATGTGCGCTGGCGCAGCTGGAGATTTTGTGTTGCGTTTGCCGTTCTCAAAACAAAAACCGGTTAAGCCGCGAATTTTCAAATCACCACGACGGCCCATTGGAGGCCTCCTTAGCGCTTAGCTGAATGGCAAAGAATGCGAAGTATTCTCGTTCAGCGGCTATGTTCACAACCACCTCCATTCTGTAGAGTGGTTTATTGAAAATGCAAACATACATCACTATCAACAATTAAACCAGTCGAGTGAAGCGCGCGAATAGGAAAAGTAAATAGTGAACGCATGCGAACGGAATCTCAGCGAATTTTCCTGCCGTGGCTACTTTTTTTTTCTAGCCAAACTAGCGTCATATGACCGGCAATTAAGGAACTCGATTGCGCAAGGCGTGCCCGCGTCTTGACTGCGGCATTATACAAGCACTGAAGACTTAATAAAATTTAATTAATCCTGACCACAGCTTCGAAAGTACTCACTAGAAGTAAGAGCTTCAGCTTTTTATCATTTTTACTAGTTGAAGATATCTACGTTTGCGAAGTAATAAGATGATTTTACTATCGCCTTAAATGCTAATAATAGGCAGATACATAAAAGTACTAATTAAATAAATTATTACCCTCAATTTACCTATTTTGTTATCAAATGGGATACAACCAACTTCCAATTTTTACTTTCCAAATGAAAGTACGAGTATATTTCCCTTTTTTAATTCAAACATAAACTTCTACATTTTCGAATCTCAACAACAATGTATTCGATAAATTTACTTCTTCCTTTCCAAATTTTAAAACGTTAATGTTTTATTCCAAAAGAATAAGATTTTAGCTTTTCGTTTAGAATGAATTTTACCAAGTGACGAAGTAAATTTCTAAAAACGCCAATTTTTAGTTCTGAAAGTGCCCATTTTTTTAACTCTATACGTATTTTGAGGAGCTAATTGGAAATTATAGTGTCATAGACTTATTCAATAATTTTCGTTTGTGAATTTAAACCTAAGTAGATCCTGCACTTTTTAAGCTGTTAAAAATAAGTTGTTCGTTATTAAATCATCACTATAAGCCTTTTTTTTAAAGCAATTGGAAAATATTGATACCAAGGATCTCTAGTTTCACCCAGACGTTGCTGCTCATCACACACCAGCAGAAACAATACGCAACATTCTCAACCTCTAATTACGATGTCAATGTTTTTATGAAAAATGAAATTTACAAAACAAAAACTCAAAGTATCAATTTTTTTAAAGATTTGATGGACCATTTGGTTTTTATCCAACCAGAACTGTGACTTAAAATTTAATAATAAAATTTCTCTTTTTGTTATTGTGATCAATATTTAAATTAAAACACGAACAAGTATCGCACGGAAGATGTTTTTCCCACATGCCTACAATTAGTTCGAGAACGAATATAGCGTGATATAATTCAACCATTGGAATTATTGAAATATTTTACAAATTGCGGACATAACATCGTCATCCAAGTGGGCACGTTACAGCAAATGCTTAACAACCTGAACCATGCTCCGTCACGTAAGTTGATTGATCCTCCCCTGAATACTCGGCATCTTAAAGACTTTTGGTATTAGGAGGCGTTACGTAAACCGTTAATCTTGCCCATGCGCGCACCGCGCCAATTCCGCTTGACGGGCATGGGCTCGAGTTTATTTTAATTCCTTAATTTACCTTGCTCAAACCTTTTTTTCTGTTTGCAAGAAACAATGCCAACAACTCGGTTTTTAGGTTTAAGTACATCTGGCGGTCTGTCCTCAATGACGGCCGTCGCAACCCCTGCAATTTTGTTTTATTAGGTGCGGCACAGTGCGATGGGCAGATGGCCTGTTAAAAAACGCAACGGTTGACCTCTGAGCCGGTGTTCGCGTTTTCTCGCTAAGTCGACGAGACCGCATTGAGGCCTCCGAACGCCCCTTTTCAAAATTAGTGGACTTGTCGCTGCTTCAACTGCTCTTGAGGAACAAATGCTACGATTTCAAATATGAGGCGCACATGGCGCATGCGATGTTTTCCAACTACGTTTTTTTGAGCGGTTACCGTAGGTACTCGTTTTCTTTTAATCGCCTTCACGTTGTTTAAGCCGACTTTTATCAGCAGTGGGATCATGTAAGGTGATGATAGGTCGCAATTCTATTTGCCATGGTGTATGATCTGACCTTCTAATTCGGTTATAAAAGCGTCAATATAATAATGTCAATTGGAAATTTAATCCTTTGCACTCTAACACCTTTTTTATAAGCTGCAGCTGAATTAGTTGAATGGCGCCACAGAGGAGCCAACAGAGTGCAAAGGGTTAAAGTGCAAAAGGTTTATTCAGCTATTAGAAATTACAATCGATTTCGATTGAAATGTATGGATAGAAATTGGTATTAGAGCATGTCCCTGAAAAAATAATAAAATTTATTGTACATATGTATGTAACACTATTATGTGAGGTATTGTAATATTTTAAAAATGTATAAGGCTTCCTAGCATACATAATTTAATATTTCAGCCAACAACTATAATAAATAACATCCGGAATCTTAATCTAGAAATATAAAATGCCATTTATCTTACAATCCTTTCTGGTAAACAATTTTTTTATATGTGCGCCTGTTACTTTCATTCACAACATATTTCAATAAAAATAATCGGCGTATAAGAAAACAAAAAACAGTAAATTTCATGGAATATTTAAACATTTGATTAAATATGCCAGGGTATGTTTAATACGTTGACGCTCACGATTTTAATTCAGCTATAAGCTCTATAAGCTGAATGGAGGTCTATAGTGAACGTGTTAATAAATTATGTTTGATAATATAAAACTACTGAGGATATAAGCTCTAAAATTTGAATTATGCAAAATGCTATTATAAATCAATATAACTTTTAATTAATTTAGTAATATTTATCGATTTTCAGTTTTTGCACTAGAAATAAAGAGCAAACCGTCCTTTTTTTAAAGTGATAGTTTATTTTTTAAGATATATAAAACCGTTCGAGAAGAGCATCAATTTATAAACACGGAAGTGGAATAGATCCAGAAAAGATTGATATCGACCTTGATTACAATTTTAACACTTTATCGACCAGACACGCTAATTGTACTTAAACATCGGATCAATTTTTATTTTATTTTAAGATAGATTTTCTCAAATCTTTTTTTTAAGCTTGCGGTTAACTTATTTTTAGAAACGACTGAATGGATTTTGATGTAATCTTTAATAATACAGGTGAATTTTTGTTTATTTTCAATTTAATTTTTGTAAAATTAATTTTGAATTCAAGTTTTTTACTTCTTTGATTCAAAGAACATCATGATCAAATCGTAGACTATAATATACTTGCCCAAAGCATACAGCTCTTCTATGTGCTCAATTCAGCTACAAAAATAGAAATTAGGAGAACCTGGAATGGCACCATAAATCATCACAATCTCCAATAGAATTTTGGAAATCTTTCGCTGAATCAAAATATCCTCTTTAAAAAAATGTAACAAATGTATTGTATACAACAATAAAATTTATTAAATCGAAGCACCGGTCCCAGCTAACAAATGAACATTTAACTGAGCTTATTCGTAAGGAACTTACAAGTTATGAGTCAGATTTTCAATGATTCACAGCCAAGATACCTACAGATACAACAATTGCATATAGCAGTAAAGAATAAACATTTCTTATAAGTGTGTTTAATGTATTTAAATGTATTTTTTAAAATAAAATTATAATTGAAAATGAAAACAATGAAATTCGAACATCACAACATTAACCCATTCGCTTCCGAGATCATATTCAGCCACACATTCAGCTATAGGCAACTTCGAGATATCTCGTAGTTGGCAGTGAATGGCTTAAAGCATTTGTCTAATTGCGGCTCTCGAAATCCAGAATTTAAGATTTTTGGCTTATGTCGGGATACTGGCCACCTCTGGTATATAAACGTGCAAAGTCCCAAAATTCTGAGACAAATATTTTTAAAGATATTTGTTACTCTCTGCATTAGTACTACAATTTTTGTATGATTTTTTTAAAATAACGTTTACCTTTACACCAAATATAGGCTTAAATATTTTCTGAATTTAATAAATGATTTTACTCTGTGTAATGGTGAAATCCTCTTTTTAATCAGTGCATGCCATCAAAAGATATGAGTTTGCAAACTTGAAGCAAATTTAAAGAGTGTGAAGATATAGTCCTTCCTTAAAGTAAAATACATTAGTATTAATTAATAACTTACCATTTGTATTTCTGAATAACACTACCTTTCAAAGTCCATGTAGACTAAGCAAGGATATGTTAATTAAATCCCTAAAATTTATTATAACAATAATACTTAAGTTTAAAAATAATAGTTATATAAAAACAGAAGTGTTATACTACCAACTGGTTGATACTTTCGTTTTCTTCCAGGATTTCTTCTTATGCTACAAAGTTACTACCCATGAAAATCGTCTTAATATGATTATTCTTTTTAATGTAATTTTTCTTCTTAATCTAGAATATAAATACAGTGCTATAATATTCGTTTAAACTCTATTTTATTCAGGCTGGAAATACCTCTTCAGAAAGGCATTCTAATTATTAAATTTTTTACGTTACTCAGTCAGTTAGAAGTGAAATATTCGTTTGGGCGCACCCACCGTGTTAGAAATTCAAATAAAGTTACCATTTTTGATTTATTTCAAGAGGAAGCTATTTTTAAAGAAATAGTAAGTCTGTAATTTATTTACAGGGGTATTTGAAATTGTTTTAATAATTTTTATAGTAATGGGAAAGAGAAAATCTCTAAGTTGAATTTATAAAAAAACGATGGGATTTGGTGAAATTAGAAAATTTAACTTAGATGGGCCCGACTGCTAGAGTTGCTTTTGGAAGAATTTAAATGTAAAAGTGGTAAGGAACTCAAAAAAGAAGCTTTGGAAGTGGCTCATTGATGGTTTGGGGGCTTTTGGCAATTGAGGAAATCTTCATATTTGTTCTAAATGGACTCTAAAAAAATATGCAGAACTGAAAAATGTGCTTCTTCAATTCCTAGATGATTTCAATGAAGAAGAATTTACGTTTCAACAAGATAACGCATCCATCCACGTCTCTTATTTATCAAATAGCGTTATTGGAGTGGCCAGCATACAGTGCGAATTATAACGTCATAGAAATTCTATGGGAAATACATACTAGCAGCACAAGTTTATGTAAATGGGCGTCTATTCAAAATGTTTCTGAGCTTAAGAATTGCACCAAAACCTGCTGCAACAACATCGCATTGGAAATCCTTCAAACTTTAGTTAAATCTATGCCGGGTCTATGACGGTTATTTGAAGTAGTTTAAAATAATAGAGGACATACTAAATATTAATAATATTAATAAATGCAAAAACTTTTTACTTTTAAACGAATATTTATGTGTTTTTGACAATTTCTTATTTCAACTTTTTATAATGAACTCAACTTTAATGAAATTTTTTGCTAAGTACTTATTTTTATCCTCAATATCTAAATACATAACTTTTTCCCAAATACGAAATGTAATTGTAATTTTAACCTGGAAAATCCGCTTGCGTTTAAACGAATAAATATTCGTTACCACTGTATAAGAAAAAAAATATGTTTTCATAATTTCACAAAAGGACGGTTGAGAATGGCTCTCAAACTTGGCGATTTTACTTAAATCTTAAATTATAATTATAGATTTGGAAGCAAATTGAAATATTTTTTTGGATTTAGTTAGAAAACATGTAAACAAAAAATAAGAACGCTCAAAAGTGATGTGCCCCAGGGTTCCGAACTAAGTCCTTGTGTACTAAGGACTTGAAACGCTCAAGTACCTTATTTTGGTCGAATAGAAGCTGCAGATAATGCGGTCCATTTGATAAGAATTTTTTAGCAAGTACATCGAAATAGCTCAACATTTCCCCACTACCGTCTAAATCCGATAAGTCTACCTCCGTCCGTGATACCGGCCAATTCCAATTCCGGGATTAATCACCTCAAGAGGCAAAAGAAGTTGGTTGAACTTCTTTTGGGCGCGGAGTACCATCATAAAAATCGCCAGACATTGGGTGAGTATGTCATTTGAAATGGAGAAATTTCCGGCTGACTGAGCCCCGGTCCCAAGCCGCACTGTTTGAGCGAACATTTGCTAGAATTAAAGTTAGAATGAAAAGACGCAGACAGAGAGGAGCGCCTCCAGAACACTGGGCAACGATGACGGGAACCCCAGCTGAAGGGAACGATAGCGACCACAGCCAACAGGTGTTTAATGGCAGTGAACCGGCAACAGCAGCCGCGACGCGAGACTACCGGGGGACAAAACCCCAGCAGAAGGGAACAGGAAGCGCCAACTTACCTAGGGGCTGCGCTGCAACCTTATCTGCCTCTGTTCCGGCGGGTTTCAGCGGCTTCCAGCAACAACACTCGACGGCGCAAAGCGATTAATTCTCGGGATTAAATTGATAAATTCACAATACTGCACAATATCTTTTATTATTATTATTATTATTATTATTTTGTATGAGATGCACTTGAGTAACTTTATGCCGCCGGGATGCACTAATTCGTGACACAAACTCCCCCCGGGGGCTCACTGCACCGTTGCACTCAAGGGCACACCGCACAGACGAAATTCGCAGGAATCCACACAAATTCCAGTTTATTTCTTATTTTATTTTTATATTTCTTTACCTGCTCTACGTTCTGTGGGAATGGAATTTGCACGTCGCCAACCGTTCAAAAATTGTACCGCCACATGCGCCTAAAGATAACTACCGAATACGACCACAACACAAAATGTACTGAAATTCAACTTCCTCAGCGGCGGCCAACTGAACCCCTATCAAGAAGAAGAACTGCGCGAGGAAAAGAACCGAACCAGAGGATGAAACAGGCAGAAACGAATTGAAGCAGAACGATGTCCACATCAAAACTTAGCTAAGCGGTAAATAACTTTAGTTGAACGTGTTTAAAAAGTTTAAACGAAATATAATAAAACAAGAATGTTGAAGAATAAAAAATGAATAAAGTTGAATAAAGAAGGAATATGGAATTAAATTTGTTATAAAAAAATAAATTCCTTGAAGTGATGAGGTTTGTGGCTGAACTTAATGCGTTCCAAAGAAATTAACTTGAAGCTTTTCTTTTAAATAACTTCAGCACTTTGAAAGCTCTTTGGCTGGAACTCACCAGACTATTTCACTTTCCCTTTCATTCCTCTTTATATATCTGTCAAAATAAAAGTAACGGAAGAACATTTATAATTTTAATGAAACTCGAAAGGGAATCTTTCTTTTCATTTTAAAAACCATTCACTGAAATTTAGTACTGTCCAGCAACCCCCAAAAAGACTGAAAAAGGGTGAATTTTTCCTTTGACTGCTAAAATTGTTCTATTTGGCATATTTGGACTGTTACAGGTTTATTTCACAGCTAAAAGTAAGTTGTTTATTAAAATTTTATAATTTTCAGACGAATTAACGAGTTATCATAAATAAAAACATCCATATTCTATCAATAATTTAAACTAGCTGATTTAGCCGATTTTGCACGATGCACGTAAAGTTCAGTAATTGGGTCTAGCTAAGTAATTTTTTCACAAACAGATAAAATTTTTAAAAATGGTCTTTTTGTATTCTGTTAACCTTTTCACATTACCCCCAAATCAGTTGTTGGGAAATATTTTCTATGTACAGACACGGCGTTTCTATAATTTTATTATTATAGAGAATTTAATAATCACACAGAAAATGTGTGATCCGCCTTATCGAAATAAAAAAGTAAAAATTTTTGCTTTTAAATTTTCGAAAGATTGAATATAGGGGCATGGACCAGAATTTTTTATTTTGATTACCCCTCTTCATTACCAGCGCCGTATTTAGCCGGCATTCGCTGTACGCCCCGTGCTTACCAGCGCCGCCGTATTTAGACGGCACCCGCTGGACGACCCGTGTGTACCAGCGTCGTATTTAGTCGTCATCCTAAAACCGCTTCATAACAAACCCAGCCTGTTGCAAACTTCCACTGACTTAATTCCACTGAAAGTAAATGTGTAAAACTTAAATAAGAAAATTCGAACGGCAGCTTACTACCATGCAATGTACACAATTTGCGGCGAGCTGCACCGTTCAGCGTTACTTTGGCGGATTGGACTGCGGTAAAGACAAAAAATAACAATTCGTGAGATGTCACGCTTGAAGTCTACACAATCAATTTATCATTGGTAGTACAATTATTACTAATAATATTAATGTTCACATATAATTTAATAAAAAAATTCGTATATATCAATCTTAAAGTTAGAGTCATTTTGGGTAAGAGTGCCTATTCTTTTGATAATTCAAATTAGATTTTATATATGTGAATAAAACTCTAGATATTATTATTATTTCTTGAAGGATTGTAGGCATTAAGGTGTCCCTCGAAATCAGTGCGATCTGTGAGGCCTATTATGCTAATCCCTTCCATCTAAATCCCATCTAGATCAAGTCCTTTAAAATATGGCTATAGTGTTCCGGGAGTCGCATTCGACACATCCCTGAGCATGATAATGTTTAGACGAAAATGTGTCAGCCTCTGACGGCCTAAGGCAAAGATCAAGTACAAAATGTGTGTAAAAGCCCAAAGTTCTAATCCATCAAATTTCTAAAACTACCTGGAGAAAATCTTCTCATTCGATAAAACAGTAAAGAAATACTGGTTCCCATGCCTTATTTAAATTTCAATAAGAACGAAATAGATAAGCACATGCAGCTAAATGTTCTCATCTACAGCACTTCGCTCAAAACAAATTATTTAAAGTTTTATTTTTATTACTATTTGTAAAAAACACAAATCGTATATCTTTGTTAGTTTTTTTTCTATAATTTTTTGTAGATACAAAAGATTAACGTAAAACCTACATATCTAAAAGTTTGTTAGGCTTTTAGTGGTATTTTGGTATTTTACATATATTTCTAATGTTTTGGATAGGTTAGCTGGTGGTCAACGCCTTCGATTTCCATCTTATCAAAACCTCGCTTAAGCTTGCCCTATACTTGCCCAACCCAACCCTCCAATGATCTATTCAGTCTCCATGCCCCCCTGATCTAGTCAGTAGGCTAATTTAATTTAGTTAATTTAGTTTTCTGTTTGTTATTTTTTATTGTTATTTATCTATGTAGCTTGTATTAAACGAAATAAATAAATAAATTAATTAATTAACCGAACCAACAATTTGATCGGAAAAACTGTAACCATAGAATTATTATATTTAAAAGGGTTTTTTATCAAAATAAAAGTAAAACGAGTAAATTTTAAAAATACTATTTAATTAAATAGTTAAAACTAATCACATCTTCAGCACACAAATACTTATAGCACTTAAAGGTAATTTTTATCACGTCACATTTAGATTTCGAGGTAGATCCTTTCCTATAAGTTACGGCTGGGCGATTTTCTCGTTTAAATGAGAATCACTGGACAAACTAGTCTTCTTCTTGGACATCCACAGCCAATTTTTCTGTCCGAAATAGTCTTCAATTTCGCCAAGAGTACGACCCTTGGTTTCTGGCAGTATGAGATAGAGTATTCCGGCAGAGATAATACTTGCCGAACCAAAAAGCAAAAATAATCCTTCCGTCCTTAAAGTTAAATGCACCAATGGAAACACTTTGGCGACTGAAAAGAGGACTATATTGAAGAAAGCAAAAATATAGCCTCCTACACGTCCACGAATTTTAGCTGGGAGGAGTTCACCGATCATGATGCCTGGCATCACCAAAAATCCGGTATTAAAAGCTATGTAGGTGATGATGCATGCTGCTGGGAAGTATACATCAATTTCAGACTTTGGTTCACCACGCCGGATGAGTAAAAATGCCCAAAGAGCAATGGAACTTATCCCAGATCCAATTCCTGAGGTGATTATCATACTTCGTCGCCTCATAGTAAGTAGTAAAAAGCAGAAAATTATAGTGCAGATTAGACGAACCACAGCTGTTGTAACGGCCGCTTTCATGCTGTCTATGTTTTCGCCAAATGTTGAAATTATGTCGATCGCATAGAAAACTACCAGGAAAGTTCCGGACAAGATCTGAAGCATATTAAAGACATTTATGATCACAAGAGGTTTTAGGGCTGTTCTCTCGACGCACAATTTGAAGAAGTTGTCCGTTGACCGGGTCATCGCCTTTTCTTGCTCGTACCTCTCAATCAACATATTCATTTCTCTTTTAGCAAATATTTCATCACCCCTTAAAAATGTTAAAGCTTTTGCTGCCTTTTCGGTTTTCCCATTTCGTATTAACCAAATGGGACTTTCTGGGATGAAAAGTAGACCAATTCCTGATAAAACAGGAAGTATATTACCGCACCATGCGACGTGCCGCCAGTGCAGTTCTGATCCCAACGCATAGACGAAAAGAATTCCCATTGAGTAGGAGACAAATGGGGCACCCACCAGAATACCTCGTAAGTAGGGTTCAGCTATTTCGGCGATGAGAACCTGGAATTATAATTAATTTTCATTATAAGGTAATGATAAAAATTAGAGACATGATTTCATAAAAATTACTCATCTTAAAAGATCAGATTATTATGAAAAAAATAAATATAATAAAAACATCTCTCCGTTATCATTGACTTTTCCTCAATTTCTTTACATATTCTGATTAAACTATACGAGTTATTTGGATGACACAAAACACGCTCTATAAGTCGATAATTAACAATTAAAATGCATTTAAGTTCAAACAAATTTGACTTCAGGTTAGGTAATGATAATCGATTTTATGAAAAATTCATCACATATTTTCAAATTTAAAAAGACGTTTCTAAAGATATCTCGACAAAATAAAAAGTTGAATGTAGCTGCTAATTAGCTATATCCATCGAGGTATAAATTATAACAATCGGGTTTTTCATTACAAAATTACAGCATTTCTTCGAAAATTTCAGGATAGAGATAGACATTTAATTCAAGCTAAAATTGTTAAAGAGGCAATTAGAAATGAAATTGAAACAATTCCAAGAATCGATTTGACGATGGGGTTGAGATCAGGAGACTGCGTGGCCAATCTAATAAATGGAATCCCTGATTTACCATAATTTCTGTGGTTAATGATGTTGTGTGGTTCGGATCGTAATCTTATTGAAAAATCACGTGAGACACATCATTTTCCTCATGGTATTAACTGCCTATTATTGGTAACTGTTAAATCTTCCGATCATCATCTTTATAACATGATGTTGCCTCCTCCATATTTTACCCATTGCCAAACATTGAAGCCAAATTAATTAATTTTTGGTCTCATCCGACAGCCGTTTGATTTCTAAAACTTTGCTCCTACTGATAACCTTCAGCTAAACAAAATTTGAACTATATACGAATAACAAGATAGCAAATTTCAATTTTCAAGTTCAGTTAAATAACTCAAATGCAGTTTCGCTTATTAAATTCAACAAAATAATCGGCTGACTAGAGTTGAATTTTAGTGTTTAACCCTTTACACTCGAGAGGTGACTCCCATTCACCTCAACAACGTATAAATGAACGTTGGTGAAAAATGCTTCGAGCGCAAAGGGTTAATAAGAGAGTTTTATGTACTTTCTACTAAGATTTTCTCAGTACTGTTTAAAGAGGAAATCTGTCCTCTATAGAGTCATATTCAAAGATAGGAGAAATTTTTCATATTTGTTTTCCGAAAATTCTCTTTATATTTTGAATAAATCTTTTATTATCACAAATTAAATAATGAAGAATAAAAGTTTTAATAGTTTTTATGTTTCTTCATCTCCTGAGCTTAATTAATCCTCATTATCATAAAGCATTACTTGCAATTACTTGGAAATATTTCAAATTGGGGCACTTCTACATAAAATTCTCTTGTTTGAATGGAGATGGAATAATTTGGAGTATATTGATGATTGTGATTGATTAATTAGCAACACTAATTAGTAATGCTAAATATTGCTAGATAAATAAATGTAATTTTTATATCGAATTATTTGAAAAATAAGGGGAAACAACTGAAAAAATATATTGAGGGCTATTCACATTAATCAGTTTTATTGCTGCCATGTATCTAAACCAGATGAAGGTTAACATGCAGATACAACTAAAAATTACAGTTTTGTGCGGAACGGATTTAAAGACCACTTTGACCTCCTCAAGTCGCTTAAAGCCAAAAAGGCGTTGTCATAAATCATTCATCATTTCTTAGTCAGAGTTAGTCAGTCTATTTAGGAAACAGATTGCGAAAAAAAGTAGTTTTCCACCCTGATCTTAAAGTGGCAGTTTATCATCTTCACCCGTTGTTTGACAACATTATGATCACGTTAACCGCCCTAATCGACTACCACGGCCGAATAAACAAAATTTCTCACTTGCCCCGCGCAATGTAAGTAACAAAATCTTATAATTCGCGCTCAGGGCTATTGAGGAACACCCCCTCTGCTCCCCAGATATATCTTTACATTGTCGAGCACTTTTGAGTAAGCTCATCGTAATATTTCAATCTCGATCACAGACATCGCAAACTTCCACTTTGAGCCTAAACGTCCGTGACTTCGGCACGTTCTTGACATCACGAGAAGTTTTTGAACTTGTGTCTTCGTCATCTTAGAACCTGGCGAATTTTTCGACGTCTTTGTCGTCATTATTCTCATAGCAGGAAGTTGATATTTTATGCTCGAAACAACCCTGACCCACTTTTGGCAATTCGAATGCGAAGAATAGTATTTCATCTACGTCGAAAGCGTACGAACCCGTCTGCATATGTAGGGAGGGTTATATCTATACATATTTTTGTTACTCTAACAAAAAATTTAGATCTTCTCTTTTGAAGACGCCAAACGATTGCTTAATCGAACCAGATCACAGTTAAAAGGCGTGTGATACTGCAATTCAAGATTTAGTCGGCTAAAGTGTCTCCTTTCTTCCGGAGAATGCGTGCGGCTTGGCTCCGCAATATGCGTTTGCTCTTCACCCACTTCAATACCCGGAATGATATGAATACCTCTCGTTAGTCCACGGTCAATGTCGCTTCATATCTGTCGGCCTAGAGTACACATTTAAGATAAACGAACGCTCTCAAGATGATCCTATGCAAATTATGTTTTGACTGCTTTGAGTGCATAAAGATAAGCATGGTAGCAATTGCGTCGTATTTGATAAAACGCTCAAATTCCTATCTTTTACCCAATTTTAAACGGTTTTTATTGACTAGTTTTAAAATTATTTAATTACTATTTTTGATTTTAAGAAATATATTTTGGACTGCGGGGTTTTGTTTTGAATTTTTCGATTCTGAATTACCTTTAATTTAATACCACACTCGCTCTATGTTTTTCGAATATAAAATTATGTTTTTAATTATACAAAATTTTTGTTTTTAGTTAGCTACTTTTGGATTTAACTAAAATTGCTGGAGCCATTGTCTAGCTAGAGTAAAATTAAGTGGCACCTCAAGTCATTGCCATAACTAAGTTAAACAAGAAGTATTAAGTAATAACTTCCTTGAAGTTAAATTGTTTGAAATAATTGGGTTTAGGAAGATCAAATAAATTACTTATTTATTATTTTCTTCATCAGAGTTTAAATTACAATCTTAGAAAGAGGTGGAACAGAGATACTGTGTCGGTAGAATTTTCAATATCAAAATTGATCCACTGATCGTAAATTTTTTTGTGGAAATCCACATCAACCTTTAAATCGTTCAATAAGACTTAAAACGATTTTCTGTCATCGTTTAATTTAATATTTTTCAGTTTTTTAGTTTATATTCCTTATCAGAAATAGTCATGGTGAGAATTTTTAAAATCTCTTGTAACCGTGAAACCGATATGAAAATGCTCTCAAAAACAAAATTATTGACCCCATTTATACAAAGTGATAGAATTTTCGTGATGGTCATTAAAATTCGGCTATTGACTATGGACTGTGACTATGTTTTTATATAAATAAAATAATTATTATTTTCTTTCTTTCTAACCAGAGTTAAGTTCCACAATTTAGATTATTTTTAAATTAGAGTTCTATTTAGGCTTACTGAGTAAAATATTAATCTTTTTTATTAATTGCGATTACCTGTGCTGGAGCTCCGATCAATCCTACAGATAGGCCAGCTACTATACGCCCCATCAGAATCCAAACGTGCGAAGAGGATAACGCGAGCATACACCAGCCTCCCATTAGTGGAAGAATGGATAAAAGAAGTGTTGTTCGTCTTCCAAATTTATCTGCTATTGAACCAGAAACGAAGGAGCCCACTGGCGTAGCCAAACTATGAACACTTGCTAAAATAATATAAAAGGTAAAGATTTATTTAAATACAATACAATTTTAGAAAATTTTAATAAGAAATGGAATATTTCTATAATAGGAGAAATAAAGTTATAAAAGTATTAAGTTAAATTTTAATCTTTTAACTTAAAAAGGACTAAAAGCGGTCATGGCAACGAATATAGCTTTGTTTGGAAAAAAGCAGTTGCCATTTAAAGACCTTAATGTACATTACTCAAACATCCAAATCAAGAGAAAGTTAAATATTTCATGCAAATAGTCCAAGGTGCATGCATTCGTAATTTCGAATTTTATTTGAAGCGATAAAAGTAATGTTGTTGCAGACAAGCCTATCTTGCTTAAAGAGTAACGTAACCAAAAAACGTCTTGTAAACAAAGTGAGGGAGTGTAGAGATAATAAAAAAGGTAAATAATCGTATGCAATATCAGATTTTGAAAGAAATAATTTTTTGTTTTCTTCTGATTTTGGGAGTGAAAACAAAAACATTTCCGTTTCCACAATTTGGGTAAATATCGTAAAACTAATCTTAAGCTTAACTTAAAGAAAAGTTATCTAAAATGAAAACATATCTCATCAAAATAAATAGTACAAAAGGCCAATGACCACATTGAAAGGGGTTGATCGAGAGTAAAACTATGGTCACGTTCCCATTTCGTCTGCTTATGGTCCCGGCGCGAAAATCACCATAAATTATCTTGGGTGACAAATTTTCTCCAGGCACTTTTTACGATGCCGTTTCGCAAGAAAAAAAAAGAAGGTTCAATTGAATAATCGGCGAAAGTAGGAAATCTTCAGAGGGGGCTCCAAACAGCTAGAAAACAACAATCGTTCCGGAGGATTCAATGTACGTTCGAGTGGTATGAAATTTTTGCAGCATCCAAAAAAAGGCGAAGTGAGTCAGAAAATTTGGCAAAGTGCTTCTAGAAGATTTGCCTCTTCACTTTAGGAGGCCGGCCAGATGCTGCAGCCCCCTTGAGTTACGATAAATAAATAAAAAGGGGCACCTCCTATCAGAGAATCACTTTATCTTTCTTTTTTTTTTTGTTTTTGAGTCACAGGTTCGTGAGTCCAAAGACATAAGCACATGACCCAGATATTTAGGGTTTCATGTGTATTTCGGTTTTGATTGGATAATTTCCCTTTTTTAGAACAATGGAATTCGGACATCCCCTGTTACGTTTTTCTAATTTATTTCGAATTGCTCCGTTGGAACTGCACTCCATACACTTACCAATCCAAGATCCCATTTCGACACCAATTCTTAGGGCCTCTGAAGAATTGTAGAGCTGCGGTAGGAGGACGGCAGAGTAACCGATTGGCATTCCGCAGGCAGCCGCTAGAACCAGAACAGCTCCCGTGACAAGAATCTGTAAAATTGAAAAAGATCATTTAATTTCCAGTTGCATAAGATCTCGTTCTATATGGTTTCGAATTCGAATTCGAATTCAAAAAGGTCAATTAATGCTCCAAAGACGTTTAATTTTAATAACTCGAGGCGCATGCAAATTGATTTTACTCGTCTTGGAAACTGTGCTAAGGTTAGAATGTTTCTTTCGATGTTAATTGGTGAGATATGGAGCAATTTGATTAAATTATTTGTCGTAACTGCGAAAGCTTAATAAAATCGACCGCAGGACGGTTTTTCTTGCTTTTTCATCTTTGTTTTTAATTTTCTATTAATCATTTTGTTTGTGAAGCATGACAAGCAAAATTTAAGATATCTTTCTTTCAAATAACGAATAAAACAATAATAGGAAAATTTAGTTACCGAGTAATTAATAAAATGTAATCTACAATTGATCGTTTTTTTTTCAATAAATTACCGAATCAACACCAATTAAAATTATGCAAAAACTGCTGTTTCAGTGATAATTCTATTTACATACGTAAGAAAGCTCAACTATAATTAGCAACAAGATTAGAAACTCTAATAATCGGTAAAGAAAATAATTTTTTTTTTATTTTTAGAAAACATAAAAGGCTAACTAACAAAAGGAAGTTAATATTGCTTAACAAGAAGGTCGCTTTTATTATTATTTATTTTATTTGAGTGTCGTAAGTCGCTATCAGTATTAGAGTTATTAAGTACTAAAAAGTTTACGATCCTCACCTGGTGGAAGACACCTTTCTTTGTTGATCTAACATCGCATTTTACTGGAGTGTTCGTAGGTTTCTGCTGCAGTAGCTCTTTTTCTAATGGTGAAAATAAAATATAATCCTGTTGTTTGGTGACGATTTTGGAATATTCATTATTGCTGAAATAAACCCAAATGAAGAAAGAATTTTTAATAATACTAAATGAAATCAAATCTATACATAAATAAGTAAAGACAAAACAGTTCAGTACCTTTTTCTCCTCTATTTGTCAACCAAATTTCTTTTCTTTTTTTTGTAGCTATTGACGAGCTTTAGTGTTATCAATAAAACAATTTTGGAAACAGAACGTTATTTATTATCGTTCATTATAGCGTTTAAAGCAGTTGAATAAAAAATTCCCTAAGAAAGTTCCTAAAATTTTCATAAATTCATTTTAGTTACCTTTGACTTTAATTCGATTGGACTTTTCAAATCTATTTGAACGCAAGAAATACATGTAATAAGTGCGCTAACGTGTTATTGTGCTTCAAATCAACGTTTTGTAAGTTTATTGATTTGCATTAGCGTTTTCTCCTTGGAGATTTATCATTTTTGTGCGTTTCATATTTATAACCCAGATAAAGTTTCTAACAAAATAAAGTGTTTATTCAAATTAAAATAAATTAAAAATTAATAGGGCCTCCTTTTGGTTTTATTCAATTTTTATTGAATGGATTTGATCAATTTATTAAACTCAGAGTCGTGTTTCCGCCATTTATCAAGTATCGCAATTTTCAATTCCGGCAATGATTGATACTGGCGATGTTCAGCGTATACCCGTCTGACAAAAACTCTCCAAAAATTTTCGACGGGAATCAGGTCAGGTGAACATGCCAGCCAATCCATTACCTTCATGGAATTTATCTCCATGCAATCCATTGTTTCTGACTGATATGGATTTTTGCATTATGTTGCTGGAAGGTCTAGTTCTTTTCAGGATGTGCTGCCAGAAATGGCAGTAAACTGTTCTCAAGTACTTGGATAGAATCTATACCGTTCATCCGCTATAAAGTAAATTTTATATCCAACCATTCAGATGCAAAAAATGCACCCCACAACACCACGGAATCGCAACCAAAATTCCTTTTCGGGAAATACAGGGGTTCCTTTCTCAGATCACGTCAGTAAGAATTTAATCCATCAGGTCCATCTAAATTTCAGTTTTTTTCATCCATACAAAAATCAGTATTTCTTACAGAAGACCAATCCGTAGCCATATTTTTTTCTGCGCATTCCATCCAAGCTTTCTTATGGCGATCTAATAGTCGTAGAACACTCTTCATTTTAGCTCTTCTGATGTTATCGTCACCTTGAAGCGTTCTCCAAACCTTTGTTTTTAACACATTTGTTTGGACAAGAGATGCCATTTAATTAGAGCTTAGTGTTGAATTGTTTGCTGTACGTAAAATCTTCTTCTCCTCCCGCTGAGAAAGCTTTCTTTTTCTTCTTGTTCTTTTCGTTTTTCCATACAACTCCGGATTACTTAAAAAGTTTTTAATTATACGGCGACTGCGACCAACTTTTCTTGAAATCTCACTTAATATCCAAACCACCGTCTTTGTACGCTAAAATTTTACCCTTTTCAACTTCATTTAATCACACACCTTGAAGCATTTTAAACGTTGACGCTCATGATTTTAATTCAGCTATAAGCTGTATAAGCTGAATAGACTTCTATAGACGTTATTTACGTAACGCATTAAATAACAAGCTTAGTACTAAACACTTTTGTGAAAAAACAGTTGAATGAATTGATTTCATCGACTAGTACCTCTACTAATTACCAAGTTGGTTATAAATATGAAACGCACAAAAATGACGAATCACCAAGGACTGCGGAAAGAAATATATGGGATATGATTCTCAGATTATCAGAAAAATCATTGTACAGAGATTCTGAATCTTTTTTATATTGGACTTAAGGTGAACAATTATTTTAGACGAAAATATTTTAACACTTAGATAGCCAGACTCACATTTACGTGACTTCAATTTGCTGGCGGTTGTCGGCCGGAGTTACATTTATATGACTTCTATTTGTTGGCGATTGTCAGTCTGAATGATGTGACTTCGCTTGTTTAATTGTTGTGATAATTTTTATTATTGGTTTTTTTTTGAAAACTAAATATCATTGTTATTTGTTGAACCTAATTTCACTGTATTTTTTAAAAAATCCCGCGTAGAGTATGCTGAGTATGCTCCACTGCCAAGAAAAGAAGCTCACCAGCATTCATCTACTCTTCGTGCAGTGTTGCTTTGCATATTGGAAAATGTATTGAAAATTATCATACTAAAAGGAAATATGAATTTTATCAAAACCTTCTTGAATAATAAAAATTTTATGTTATAATTTTAATAAAGAAATAATAATAATAATAATAATGCAAACGGGCTCTAAGTTTCATTTTTAAAAAGGGTTGTAAAAAGTAACAGCGACAAGTGCACAACTTTCTATCAAAGTGTTAAAATTACTAGCTGGGTTATAAATATGAAACGGAGTATAATTTTTATTTTATTTTTTTCTCGAACAAAATATTATTTGGAGTCGAATTTCGGCCACTAGTGTTCACTCAGTTATTATAAATTTTCATTAAACGAAATATTAGAAATTTTCGTCAGTGTATTGCATTTTAATCAAACTCTTTAAACAAATCTCTTCTCTTTTCTTAACAAGCTGTGGGTCTGCAGTTTTGTTTCAAGTTTATATACAAAAATTAGATTTTACTTAGAGTGATATTGTAATTTGTAGCTATTGATAGAGACTAGTAAGTTAAATTCAAAATATGTAGCTACTTTAGAGTTTCACAAATGATATACAAATCGTAAAATATCCGGATATATCACATTTAACATTCAATTTCTAGCTCAAAGAAAAGAAAACATTTATGCAAGTCAAGATCAAAGATCAAGATCAAACCGGCTTTGGTTTGGAGAATATATTATGTTTATTTTTGTATATTTCATTATAATTTAGAGGAGATTTTAAGCTTTGTTTGCTGTCTTGAAATTGTGCATATGTGGCTACTACTCCCATATAAAACAATTGAGAATTTCATTACGGAATTAATAACTATACATAAAAACTGGTGGGTATATATTTAAATAATTGTTTTATGCAATTTCTTCTTTTGAGTAATTAGTATACAATTTGACAATTTTCACCAAAGAAAAACAGATACTAAAAATCTGTCTAATGGGTTGAATCACTTTTAAGTTATGCTGCAGACTGACAGGCAGACAAATGGTCAAAAGAGTATAACTAAGAAAATTTCAATTTTGGCGATAGTACAAATTTTTTTCTTCGAAAAATAGAAAATCTCCGAAAATAAAATCACTTTTTTTGAAGCCTCTAAATAATCAGTATTTTTGTTATTATTTTAATTGGCCGGAAAGAATTAAGTTGAAAATTTCGGTTCTGTAAATAATAAATTTTAAACTGAAAATAAATAAATATTTATGGAAGTCAAGATCAAAGATCAAGATCACACTGAATATTTTAAGGAGTATTTTTATTTTTATTATAATCATCATATTCAAAATTTGCATCTGTTTTTTTTTTAGATTTCCTCTTTATTCGGATTCTCTTTTTTCTGTTATACATATTATACCTGAATATATGTAAATGATTAATGGATCACACACTGGAGCTTCATAAAACCATGTGACTGCATCATGTTTAACACGCAATCTGAATATGAACAGATATCATCCAGGTGCTGACCACCTACAAAACATATCACAGGCATAGCACCTAACAACGAAAAATGCTTGTCATGGTCTTTTAAAATCATGACAAGGTAAGATTCTATCATTTTTGCGAAAAACCAGTTTATAAAATTTATTTAACTTACTTTTATTATTAGGTTCAATGTAAAATTCATAAATGCACATAAATGTGGGGTGGAATGTTCTAACAATGTGTAAAAATCGGAAATTGGAAAATATGTTGTGACGAAGCAATTATTCATCGGAAAACAAAGCTATCTCGAAATATGATCTTATCTACAAATCACAGTATCGCAAAGTAAAATTATGAATTATAGGTAAGGTATAATCAGAAACATAGCCGGCTTTTTTTTTATTTCCAACCATAATCATCCCTTGTATAAACGAATTGCTTTAATGATATCAATTGAAGCCTAGTGATTTTCTAACAGTTATTATTATATCGCAACAAATCACAAGAATGGAATTATCGCAATTAACGACAATCATACGGTTTATCGATTATAATTTCAGGGCACGCGTTTTCATATTCACTTTCATTTAGTTCAATCTAATTAGATAATTTTATCTCACACCATCCACTTTAAGTGAAAACTCTTAGTAAAGAACTTGCCGATTAGCAACAATACTTTGTCGTACAGTTCATCGACATTCAAAGAATAAATCACCAACAAAACACAACAGTTGTAGTTTTACTATATTTTTTACAAATCTCGTTTTACAAGCTAAACTATTTCAAATATTGCAACACATAAAAGTTAAATTACCTGTCCGTCATGTTGAACGTTTACTGAATCCAGGCTTCGTTGACTGTCTACTGAGTGATCAGAAGGCAATTTTGAAGGAGCACTAAGTTAAAAAAAATAATTACACTTCTTTTTTTCATTCACTAACTATAATTTATATTGCATAAGTTTAAATTGACTAAACAGCGAACGGGAGAAAGCTAAACTTTGGATACAAATAAAAAATTTTGCGTGAATGCACCTCTATCTGAAGCTAGTGTAAACAAAACGACTTCACCGAAGGTAAGACGTTAAACACCGCAAAGACGTAGGCAGGCACCCAAGACAAGACGTCTTGATCTCTGCACCGAAACTTTTGAACTGGCCGATCCTCCGATCGTGCAAATTGATGAAGTACTTTTTTGAATAACCCGTCCCATCGGCCAGATTGGGCTTTGACTGAGACCCGGACAGAGAAAATTTATCGTTAGAATGCGCGTGCGAATCGACGACGACAACGACGACAACGTCATCAACTACATGTGGTTGGTATCGCAACGATACTGTTTTCCCACTTGACGAAATCATAATCGAAGCTGTCCCACTATCAGCTGAGTTATGATGATGTTCGATACCCTCCCTTTTAAAGTGGCTTGTCATTATGCAGCCCCCACTTTAGAAAGCTTTAGCCATTCATTGACCGTCTCAGTCAGATTAATTAGCCACGCTGACCAGTTCTAGCACGCATGTCGATCTGCTTAAAATCTACCGGATATTGGGTTTTGCCCTCTAGCTCAGAACATATTTTTACGATAAAAAAATACTTTAACTTATCTACAATCGTAAATTTCACTTCTTAACAAATTTCACACTTACAATTGCTAATTATTTAGCTTTATACAATTTTTAAAGTAATCAGATGAGTATATGACTAACAATTACTTTTTCTTGTCTTTTATTTTCGATTTTATCTTTCATTTTTGTATTCAATGCATGATGGCATTCTTCCAAGGATGTGAATTTTCGTTCACTAGTGTAAAAAATCCTTCAAAAATCACTTGGTTCACAAAATCGAGAGAATTAATGCATGAATACAAAATCGGTCAAGATCGATTTGGGCTCGCACTATCCGTACCGAAGTTAAACAAGTATTTTAAAGAGATCATTAATCCTTGAAAAAATAGATCTTTTGAATCAAACTGCTTCTTTCTTTATACGTAAAGAAAACTAAGTATATGAAATAAATTTATTTGAAGGAATACAAATTTAAATATTTAAATTTCTCGAAAATTGCGCTCGCATAATCACTGGGGTCTCAACTAGAAAAGCGTGCTGTATTTCAATTTGTAATACTGTTTATTTACTATAAAATAAATATATATACATCTTACTTCAAATATATTTATTTTTATGTATGTAATGAAAAAAGGTTTCGTTTTCGGTGCGCAATAAAATTTGGGTTTTTCCATGATTAATTATGGAAGTGCATTTGGTTGTGATTGTTCACATTTTGTAGGCATCATAAGTACCCTTTTTTATTATCCTATTTATTTCGTGTGGGTACATTTTTTATGAATTTATAGCGGTCGATGCTCCGGACAGTCGAGACTTGAGGCTTGGATATGATTTTTACAGTTTGAGAATTAGAATTTATTTCATTTGGTATTTTATACATTTTAGCGACGCGACAAGAGGGGACTCTATATCTCTTCCCAGAGTTTTAATAAAGGCCCAAACGTAAATACAAGTCTACTGTATGGTATAGTCAAATTTTAATAATATGCATTGAAACAGATAGACGCAAGAGTGATTTTATAAAAGTTTGTCTCATCAGTATGAATGGTCTTATAAATTAAACAAATAAAAATTATGTTTTCAAAAACTGTTAAACTGGCCTTTTCAACAATACCCCTCCCTCTTTACACAATATGAAATATAAAAATTTATTATTTTTTTTTTTTTGGTGTCCAACTCACCCTCATTCGATTGTTGAAATGTGTACGGGTCAAAAGGAGGTTAAGCCTGCCAAATTTCAAATTTTTACATTACGTTGTTTTCGAGAAAAAGACCTTGACAGACAGATAGACGGACGGGTTACGTTCACGTTGGTACGGTACCCTAAAAATGAAGCACTATCAAGCTACCTTGGTTAGACTTATACCATTATATACCTCGTCAACTACAGAAGGTTGACACTAAGTAATAAAATAAGTAAATAATTTCCATTTTTACTTTTCTTTTAATAATAATAATAATTAATGTGCATACCATTTACATTAATTAATTATTTTGGAAGCAAAATTCTATTCCACAATTTTAATTTAGCAGTTTTAAATCATTCGTCCAAAATTCTAGTGTTCGATAACTAAAATGCTTATTTTAAACTCCTAACTAACTAACTATTTTCTTACATTTCCCTAAATTATTGTCAGTTACGAATACGATACAAATCGTCCTACGTTTTAACAAAATGCCTATTTCTAGAATTTTATTTTGCTTAATTATTTTCTGGGATTTATATGTACGACCATCCATTACTCACCGAATTAAAACTTTTCTTTTAAGATTTCTACAAATTAAAAATCACTCGATTCAGACTAAGGTATACTCGGATATAATTTCTTTAATACATTTAGCTAGCTTCACAGTCGAGTAAAAACTGAATATGTAACTGAAAGATAAACTCAACATCGAGCCAGTTAATTAAACTTTTAAATTAAGTCAACAAGGAAGAGTCGCTTAGTGCGCTTTGTGGTGGTTTTAAGTTTTATTACAACATAAAATTAAGCTCACAATTTTCTTTATCTTTTCTAAAATCAACATAAACTAACAAATTGGTGGTAGTGAATTTTTTAAAATTTACTTATGGCTCTAGTTAGATAGGCCAGAAGCTGGCGGCTGCTATTTTAACAAATAAGATGACTACTCTTCTAATCTAAATCACGGTAATGTACATAAAATTACTCTAAAAAAAATTCCTTAGCCTATTTAATACAAATCCCTTTTAAAAAAAATGAATTTATAACTAACAAAATGTACCTAATTAAAGTATAAAAACTAAATTATATTGTTTTAGTTATATGATTGTATGACATGAGCTCTGTAATTCGTTTTCTTACAACTAATTACTTACTAATTACTTACTTCTTCTGTATAAATATATTTAATTATTCGTAAAGTATCTGAAGTAGTTTTGTGCATGATTTCCGATTAATGCTCTTTAAAATTTTATATCTCAAAAAATAAATATTACTCTAGATATTTTTGCTGTCAACTCTACAAAATAAAAGGTCCTCTTCCAAAGGAGGGTGTCATTTTAAATCAAGAAAATTAGTTACTGTCAAGATCAATGATCCTCCGCTGCAATTGCAGCTATAGAAGAAAATTCATTCCCACGGTCATCGACCCCGAATTATACAAGTGCCTGAAAGAATGCTACCCAATTTATTTACAAAAATTTAAAGTAATTCACAATACTTTTTAAAGCATACCCACAGGCTTATTTGATCGTAATAAGGGTGCGTTTATAATATAAACATTTTTAGAAGCTCTCAACGTTATTAAAATTTAAAGGTATTTTGTTCATATAAAATTATAATAGTTAGAATTTGTACATTGGTAGTCTTTCTATGAAAACTTTTTATATATTTATACTAGCCGAATACGCATGTTTCACTATAATGAATGCCAGAAAAAAAATTGTCAAATCATAAAATAGAAACATGTATTCAAAATAATCAGAACTGTACAATAATGCATTATTTTCAGTACTTCTACAAGTAATGCTAGCAAGACAAAATTTAAATTAAATTAAAATTTAATTACCATTGCCAAATAATGGTATTGATACTTCACCCTTACCGTACTTCAGAAGCATTACTTAGCATTACTTGACATTACTCAGCATTGCTTGACATTACTTAGAAATACTCAGCATTTCCTAATAGTACCTAGCATTAGTCGACAGCGAAGTACTTAGGTTTAAGCATTAACAATGCTGAATTACTATTACCATATATGTATACATATAGGTAATACATATAGATAATGCTACGGTGCGAAATGTCGTTTAATGCTAGGCATTTGTAGGTAATGCTAGGTAATGCTGAGTATTTCTAAGTAATTCCAGCTATTGCTAAGTAATGCTTCTAAACTATGGTAATGGTAAAGTACAAATACCATTACTTAGCAATAGTAATTAAATTTGTTGAAGTACCAATACTGGTAATGGTGTTAGTAATGGTTAATGTTAGTATGGGCCGGTGACCTGTGTATTTATTTATCGCTTATTACAAGCTACAATAAATTTAAGAACTAATTAACAAAAAATATTAAAATTAAAATAAAAAACAAGAGAGAAAAGAGAGAAAAGAAAAAAACAGGCAACATTAGGAGGAATTAAGGGCATTCCTGAGAGAAGATTTACTCAGGTGGAAGTCAAAAAAGGGGTTGGAGTTGGCTTTCCGAAGCATACGAGTGAGAGGCACAGAAATTTGGTAGTTGGTACGGTGATAAGCAGGGCGAAAGAGAGTTGCCGAACGAAGGTTACGAGGATTGCTGTAGATGGAGATCCGCTGGAGTAGGGAAGGACACTCAATCTCACCGGTAAGCAGCTGATGAATCAAGGTAATATCAGCAAGGTCCCGCCGCTTCCACAGGGGCTGCAAGTTGATCAGCAGGAGGCGGTTTTCGTAGGGGAAAAGGTTTTGATGGTCAGACCAGGGAAGGTCGCGTAAAGCGAAACGAAGGAACCTACGCTGGACAGCCTCAATCCTATTGATTCGATTGGATTAAAATGATGACCAGGTTCACGAAGGTAACAAAGAGGGATTTGGCTACGTAGGGATCAAGGAACACTTTGGACCAACGCTTTATAAAGTGTATACCGGCACAACTCTGGCTATGCCTTTACGGGTCAAATTTATGAGCGCTTACGTTTTCCTTCTGTCGTAGGAGCGCCATGTCATTCTAGAGATAGCGCAAGTGCGAAGATTTATCCAATTTTTGTTAGCAATGGAGAGAAAATTAACATGAATTTCCTTCTTAATCGATTGTACCGTGTCGTGGACTCTCACCACGGGAAATTGCCCATTAGTAATGCCTTGCTTAGGAAGGCAATCAGACTCTTAATTTTCTCCTATGTTCCTATGTCCTGGAACACAGAGAACATTTAAATTTTGAGTTCGCATAATCTTCTTAGATAATCAGGGCATAAAATATTTGTAAAAATGTAAATTCAATTATTTAAACAAAATGCTAATGTTTCTTTCATAAGTTAAAATAACTAATAAGATGTTACTAAAACTTACCTAGAAATTTTATATAAATATTGGAAAAAGCAAATATTCTAAAAAATTGTCTTATTATACCTCTGATGAAGTAGATTTCTCTCTTAAAACTATTATATTTAATGATAAATGCATTTTTTCGATTTTGTTTTCTCTTCCGAATGGACTTTAAAAAATACGCTTTTGTAAATTTTACTTATAAATGGTAACTTTTTACAGAGAATTTGGGTTATTAGAAATTTGGAGTTATTCGAAAATTGCCTAATGAATAGTTACTACTAAAATACAATAGTTAGCATGAACTTAGTAGAGAATTGATATTCTATACTAAAATCTAAAAGAATGCACAATAGTTTAAATATTTGCATTACACTTTCTAATGACTTTTCAACAATTGCACTTGAATATCATCGTCACCCTGTTGTCCACAATTTACTCCTCTCACGGATAGAATTTTTTCGGTGCAGACGCCCTCAATGCCCATGCCGGCATCTTATCAATCCCGACGTTATCAATTTTATAATACTCCACAAGTGTCAATGAAACAGCACGCAGAGAGCAACAAGACGAGGTAATTGAGCTCCTTTATAAAACGAAGAGGGTGCGAAATTGTCTCAGTTTGTAATAAGGCATAATACGGTTTAAAAGCGCAATCCACGATCTCTTAGCAATCTAACGGATTAGAAAATCTTGTGCCTATTCAGTGGTGGGAACTTATTATCCGCAAAAAAATGGGGGTGGAAGATTTACCGAGAAGTAAAACAAAAATAAATGCCCATTTGGAGAATAAAGTTCGTGATTCATCCGAATTTCCAAACAAAGGTGAGCAATATTCCGGGTATGAAGCATAATTGTGCGCGCGCAAATTAAGCTCATCATATAAAATATAATTGCAATAAGAAATTGCAATTTGATCAGTGACTATTTGTGTAACATAAAGTTGCTTAAGACGTTCTGACGATTTAACATGATGCAGTGCATTGATCTCAATACCTTGGTGTAGTTTCTTAGAATTGTTAGTCATTTCAGAAGTTTTTTTTTATAATTGAATTTGCAATTAATGGTCTCTTGCGAGACGCTCTATAGTAACAATTTTAAAAGAGTGTTTATATTTTTACAGTTGCTATTTTAATATGTCTTTTAGTTTTGTTGACTCGATTCTTCGTCTTTCAATTCGTGCAATATTAGATAATAATAAAAAATTCAGATCAACAATCCACTTAACTCTAATTCTGAATACACACTACAAAACACTTAAATAGGATAATTTTCGAAAACGATGTCAAGATAATTTTTACAAAATAAAAAAAAAATAAAAGTGGACATAAGTTTCAACTGCTTATCAGAAAGTCCACTTGATATTCATTTTAATGAGTCATTTACAATTAGCTGATATTGTGTGAAAAAATGACTTCATATAAAAAAGTAAACTACAAAAATTGAGGGAAGTTGTTTATATTCTCGAAACAAATTTCAATTATCGCTGAACAGACTTAAAATTAGATGTACTTGATGGAAAAAATTCAAACAATCCAAAACTGTATATATTTCCTCAAAATGTTTGGAATTTAAAAATTATAAATTTATTAAACTTCATACATATGGTTGATGTAGATGTGCTGAATTAAAATTATTCTGTATAGTTAGTTAGGGTAACATATATAGGAAAAAGAAAAGCTATTTCTATCTCAAAGATCATTAGGATAAGAAAAGTTTTAAAAATTTGTCTCCATTAGTTTTTGAGAAAATATTCTGGACTATGTAAAAATTTGATTATCATTTTACAACCGGATTTTTTAAATAGGGTTTTGATGGTTTCTAGATCAATACATAACAAAATGGAAAAACCGGACAAGTGCGAGTTGAAATTGCGTGGAGAGGGTTCCGTACGATGAATGAAAAAAAAGTATGTATGGTATCGGATTGTAGAGGGAAATTGCTGAATATATTATGTAAATTTGTACGCACAATATCGAGACACCTACCATTTTAAGACCATAGACTTATAGGTTTTCCTGTAATTTATAAGTAAAAAAGTAACTACTAACAAGCCCCTCACAACAAGCCATTTCACACGGTACAGTTTGCAAAACTTGTTTTAGAAATTTTCTAATTTAACCCCCCAAAAGTGACCCGCATATTAAAAATTGATTTATATTTACACGTCTGTGTTTCGGTCACAGAAATTCATATGAGTACCAAAGAGCAAATTGACTGTGACAAATGGACAGACAGGCATATGAGTAATCCTATAAGGGTTCCGTTTTTTCATTCAGACGTACAGAACACTTAAAAGGAATACTAAAAATAAAAAATAAAATTTATTACTGAAAAATGTACAAGAGTTTTATGTTCCTATTTTGTTTCTATAAAACTTAAAATTTCTATTATATGTATTTTCTTTTTATATGTAAAATTTGATCTTAAATCTTGGCTAGTCGAAAGGCAAAACGTAGTAATTTTATAAAAAAAAAATTGTTTAAACACAGGTTTTAATAATTTTTTACCTTTTATCTTTTTATTCGAGTAATACCCATGTAATGTAATTATAGTAGTTTTGATTATAAAAAATAATTATAAATAAACGACATACAACCAATCTTTCGAAGGTCTAAGGTTTACTGACATTTTTTATACCTATCTGTCTCTACGAACTCGCGTAAATTTAACGCACGTACAAAAACACATATTTTTTTGTTTTAAAAAAACCTATATTTTAACAGAAATATTGTTATAAACAATTGATGTATAAAATATCTACATAAAAAAATTTACGGCATTTTATATAGGCCCTTTGGAGGTATAGTCGTAAATGACCTGTTCCATAAACCTACTGTTAAATAAAAATATAATTTTTCACTTCAAAAGAGGCCTATTTTTCGATTATAAGAAAAAATTAGTTTTTAAAATGAAACTACTCGTTATTCATTCACGTACATCACGTCTATGTTTTAAATAAGTGGTTAAAATTTGAAAGCGAACGATTGATCGGTTTTAAAGTTATTTTACACAGGAAGGATAAAAATTTAATTATCGTTTAAATGCACGTAAAATAGCTTGAGGTTGTTCTGCTCAAAATTACATATCTTAGTGAATAATACTCAGATCTTTATGCAATTTTGAGAGATTATTTTTGTAATATTGTATTTTCCGAAAATGTAATAAAACAAAATCGATTCTTTCAAATTTGTGACTGAATTTGAATCCTTTGAGTCAAATGAATTTATAAATATCATGTTAGCCAATTTTAAAAAATACTATTTGCTTTTATGTAGCCGTGCTGGGATGAGAAGAGTCCAATTCGTGTTCAGTTGCACGCATTTTTCGAACAAAAATTAGGTCAAAATACCTAATGCACGTACAATAAAAATACAAATGTAAATTCCATTAATAGTGCTAATATGTGCATGTGTTAATATGAAAAACATTTTAATTAATTATTAGATTGAAATTTGCAATATTGTTACAGTATAATGAACTTGCTAAAGATAACTCTATTACAGTGCAAATATTTAAATCCTTGTGTAGGCGCTTATAACAACAAGTTTTATTAATTGTCTATCTATTGACGAGTCACTGATTAAATAAATGTGGAAAACGAACCTCCCCCCCAAACAGGCACTTTTTACAGAGGCTCTTCTACGTTATCTTAAAGTTAAAAGTCAATTGATTTATATCAATGATATTTTCTTCATAATAAAACGTATTGGGAATTAAGACATCATTTGTTTATTTACTACATTTTGTTAAAGTAGTAGAAGGAGAGAGATTAAATAAAATATTCCACAATTGACATAAAAATGAAAGTCATACAACGGCTTTCTGATAATCGCAATTATTTTTTTTTTATAATTATCTGGTATCATTACGTTTTCGATTACAACAAACTAAAATCGTTAATCTTGTTGACGTTGTATTTTTATTCTATCTCGAAATGGACATTGATATTTATAAAACGGAAGAGTTTTTATTATAATTTTAATCTTATGTTTAAAAAACAATGATTATTTAAAAATTCAAAAATTTTTTAAAGCTATTTTTTATATGTTGCGTAATAAAAACGATTATAATAGAATTAATGATGACTTCTACTAGACAAAATTTCTAACTCTTGTTTGTTTGCATTGCAACTGCGTATTTTTCGGGCAATCGCTTTTCTTTTATAAAATATCGTTTAGAAAAATACAATATTAAAGAATAAAAGTCCAAGATGGGAACCTTTCGGAACTCCTCTAGAGAGACGAGATCAAATATATTTTAGAAAACATTTCATGAACGTTAACCACTTGGAAACGTTTCCTAAGGTTTGATTGAAACAAGTTCAATATAACGCCCGAAATATCAGTATACATAGTTTAAAAAATTTTCATATTCTATCTACGCTGCAAAGGTTGATGTTGTAGCCACCGACTTTAGTAAAGCCTTCGATAAAATCTCTCACAAAATTATCATTCTAAAGCTTAGCTATCTAGGCTTTTCTTCCCGAATTCTTCCTACCTTGATAACCGCCACTTTAAAGTCCGTTTGGACTCCTCGATTTCTAACCCCTTCACATCTCATTCCGTTGTCCCACAAGGCAGTCACCTCGGCCCTTTAATTTTCATATTGTCCATCAACGATGTTGATATCATAATTAAATACTCTGAAATTCTAATTTATACCAATGATATGACCAGCCCTACGTCGAGATGTTGCCGATATTGTTTTCGCTCACTAAGCCCTAGCTGGTTCCATCGATTGTCCTGACCTACTTCACAGCATATCCCTTAACACTAACCCCCGCAACATTAGATCTTTCCTTACCTTTCGCCTTGAAAGTCATTATACAAACTATGGTCACTTCGAACCCTTTACCGGAATACTGCGGATGGTCAACAACTCTGCTGCCTTCGATTTCCATTTTACCAAAACCTCCCTTAAGCTTACCTAACCCAAACTTCCAATGAACCATTCAGTCTCGATGCCCCCCTGATCTAGTCATAGTAGGTTAATTTAATTTAGTTAATTTAGTTTTTTTTTATTATTTATGAAATAAATTTATTTTTTCTTATGTTTTGTCAAGAAAATCATTGATAATTTTATATTTATTTTAGAATCACGAAATGAAACGGCGGAACAGATGCACGGAGAAATAACCTTAAATAAGATCAAATTTAAGTTAGAAGTGAGTTTAAAAATTGTTTTAAATAAAGAACCCATGAGAAGAACGATAATTTAAAAAAGATAAAGCATGCTTTTGTGCCCCAGTTCGCCTCATGAGTCTTTGAATTTATCTTTAACCTTAAGCAATATTCTTGTTGTATTTTTATATTTTTCTCGTTATCTTTAAAAATATTATTAAAACTATAAATTTTATCTTTAAAGAATTTTCAAGCGAACATTGTCACAGAAGTTAATAAAAAATTGGAAGAAATGATTGAGGATGTAATCCAGGAAATGAGATTGTATGAGTTAAATGCGAGTCAATTTAAGGATTTTGCTCATCAACAAAGTAACAAAATTTGGAGCAATCGAGTCAAGCCAGACTCCAGTGGTAAAAGAGAACTGCCAGAAAAAGTCTTTATACCAAGACAATCTTACCTTACGAGCCTCTTAGAAGTCAATCATATGAGGGGTATCTATAATATATTTTTTGTAATTTTTAGTGTTGTATTCCTCAACCTGTTTATACACGATTATGTCGTCCATGGAAAGTATGAAAGTTTTATATTACTTATGAATTAGTTAGACTATAATTAAATTTTAAATTTCAGAATTAATTTTGGTTTTAATACAATTCGAACTGGTTTTGGAAATTTCGACAGAGCTGTGGTGCTTTGGATTGAAATGAACTTATACACTTTATCTATACATTTTGCTTTTAAAATTTGGGCATATGTTCGACGAGTGTTAAGTAAATATTTTAAAATTTATATTTTTAATAATGTTAAACTAAAATATTTTATTATAGACACTGGACTTAAAAAATTCTGGGATTACACCTGTTTGTTAACGTTCATATCTTGCCAAATGTTTTTTGGCTACATCGTTCCTGTATCTACAGTGAAAGAGGATTTACCTTTAGTGTCGTCTTGTGTTGTACTTTTAGAAATGGCTCGTCTTATGATGAAGATGCATTCCTTCATCAGGTACAATGTACCACGTCAAATTTGCAAAAAACATAAAGTAGATGATGATACACCAAATAGTTCAACTGGAGGACAAATTCCATCATTCTCATCATATCTCTACTTCCTTTTTGCACCTACTTTAATTTATAGAGATAGCTATCCACGAACAAAACGAACTCGTTGGACTTTTGTTATGAAACACCTACTTGAATTAGTCGCTATAATTTTCTTCATAGCTTTTCTACATGAGCGCTATTTAAAACCATATTTTGGTAATTTTGGAAAGGAAAAGATCACTTTAGGACAATTGATTGTATCATTGTTCGGAATGTGTGCTCCTGGATTGATGATATATCTCTGTGGTTTCTACAGCATCCTCCATGCATCTCAGAATTGTACAGCGGAAATTTTAAAATTTGCTGATCGGATGTTCTACAAGGATTGGTGGACCGCTACTAACTATCTGGCATTCTACCGTGACTGGAACGTAATTGTCCATGACTGGTTGTATGAGTACATTTACAAAGATCTCTACAAATACGTCTTTAAGGGATCTAAATTTGCATGTGGATTGTGCGTTTTTATTGTATCTGCTCTAGTCCATGAGTATATCATTTCATTTGGATTCCGGTTCGTCTATCCAGCCCTATTTGTTTTCTTCACCACAAGCAGTATTGTGTTTCTCCGAATTCTGGGAAATAATAAAACATCTTTCGGAAACTTCTTTCTTTGGTGGTCGTTACTTGTTGGAAACGGAGTCATGGTATCATTATACAGCATGGAGTATTATGCTCGCCAAAATTGTCCTGTTGGCGACTCCTTTAAGCATTACTTCATTCCAGTATCTTGGTGGTGTAATGGAATTGTGTGGTAGTAATAAGATTTTTGTATAATATTTAATTTAGTTAGAAAAATTACTGCGTCTTAAAAAGACTGAAGATTTCTGTTTAATGAATTTTATTTTTGTACCTTTTGATATTAAAGTATTATGTTAAAAGGTTTTAACTAATTTCATCATCTTTGGTTTAAAAATAAGAAAGCCAGGACAAATAAATGGGATTTCAGGAACATTCACTATTAATGATAAGGAGAAATTTTATCCTAAAATGTTTTCAACATTCGTCACCTTTTCAATCTTAGGTTTCATCAAAATCTAGATGAAGACTTCAAGCTCAGTCTGTTCCCACAATTAAGAAGACTTGTTTTTTTGGTATGTTTTAAAAAAAATTCTTATTAAAAACAAAACACCTTTAATTCTGAATTATTATTATTCAGCTATGTTTTAAGTTTTATACAAAATCATTTTTTTAAATTCAAATTTAAAATTAACAACCAATTTTTTAAAACTCCTATGAATGAAATTTTAAAGACCACTTCTTTGGTACGAAGAAATACATCTAGAAAACTTATTTATTATTATTATAAGTATCCCTAAAAATATAAAAATAGCTTCTTCGTCATAGGAAAGAGTATTAAATGAAAAGATGGAATCAATTTTGTTATTTACCGGATTTCATTTATAAATTTATTTTAACTTATTTTAGTTCGAATACACAAATTACACAAGTAAGGGTAGTAATTTTATTAAATTTAAATCTGCATTCTTTTACGTGTTAGTTAGTTATGTTATAAAATTCCTCGAAAAATCTGTTTTCATCAAATTTATCTTTTTATATTTAATTTAATATTAATTTAATTATAACAAGCCCGATTATTAAATTTAAAGAACAATCTTTTCAAGGTTATTACAAGTCACTATAAAGAAAATGTATACCTTCCATTAGACTCAACATTTATTTGATTTTATTAGCGCTTTAAGGTCCAATTCTCTCTGTTCTAATTCTGATACAATTGAAAATATTTTCGCCTTTGCCTTGTGCTGACTACGGTCCGAGAAACCGCTTACAGTCTCTAGAATTGCATCAAAAAATGTTTTTAAAATGTCATCTTCCTCACAAGGCATGCAATCATCTTCCTCTAAATTTTCGTCTTTTATAAAATTCTCAGTATTGTCGTTAATATTTTTAGCAATTTGCTCATCATGTTCAGCGGTCACTGATTTGTCTTTGGTGATAGTAACAGATGGTTTTGAATTAGTAAGAATTTGTTCATCATTCAAAACCTGAATATCTTCTGATTGATTTAATGGTTGAAAAACTTTTGGAAATTTTTGATTCTTTTGTTTATGTGCTAAATATTTTGCATAAAAAATCATTTCATTTTCATACTGCCAATTTTCAATTTGAAATTGTGGTCCCCAGCCTTTCTCCTTATATCTCTTATATCTCAGGTATCTATTTCTAATGTTGATCCATACTTTTCTACATGATTCACCTGTAATTAAAGAAAAGAATTAAATTTCATTTTTTTATATATTTTATATAGCCATATCTTCACCCAATCTTTAAAATATGCTTTAGCCTGCTAGCAGAATTAAAGCAAGAGAGGGGGTATCTCAATCTGAATTATTTGAAGCTAAGATTTTATACTATCAAATAAAAAGCATTCTCGTACTTATATTGCAACTTTTACAGAAAACACAAGAATTGTAATATGATTTTATGAAATTTAACTTACCTGTTGTGCCTAATTGTTCACCAATCTCATGCCAGATTTTTATTCTACGATTTAAATCATTGTAATGCTCATTAAAAACATTATAAACTGCTGGATTCATTTGAACCAAGGATATTAACTTCTTTTCATTCATTGTTTTGATATTAAAAAGTATGTTTATGTTGTTCACTTGTCAGACTAAAAATACAATCTTCCTTCACGTAAGGAAATTGTGGCTAAGAATAACGCGTGCGCTATTAAAATCGATTTTTCCTACTATGTAATACCAATTTGACAGTACATTCAAATTTAATGTATGTCTCATTTTCATTATATATCAGAAACTTTATGAAAATATTTTAAAACATTGTTATCCCTAAGAACTTTTATAATTTGTCGTGTAATTCATTCATTTTACAAGATTTATATAAAAACTTTAAAAAAATTATCAACGCCCCCGAGGTTAATTATGAAATAATAAGACAAACTTGACAAAATTAGAAAATTCATGTTATTGCTTAATTTTGAGAAATATTCTATTCGGCATTGAATCAATATAAGGCTTCAATTTTTCGGAAGTTAAACGGAGGGATCGTTTTGATTGCATTTTTTAACTCTTCCAGAGTGTTGAATTGCCGATTGCCATCATAACCTTTTCTCACTAGCCAACGCCAGATATTCTCCATCGGATTAGCATCAGGCTGGTCAATTGCGCAAATGGGTATCATGCCTTGAAAACCATTCCTTGGTTAAGAGCTGACATGAATCCAGGCGTTATTTTGTTGATAAATTAAATTTTTGTGAAAGAATAGACTTCGGGATAAATGAAAATCGGACGGAGCGATGTCCGGTGAATACGGTTGGTGTGTTATCCTTTTCCAACCAAACTCCATTATTTTTTCCATATTATGATGTTCGAAACATGAAGCCGAGCGTTATCCTGATGAAACAGAACTTCTTTTCTGTTTACTAATCCTGGCCACTAATTCTGTAACTGCTGTTGTAAGTGCTCTAGTTGTTGACAGTATATGTCTGTCGTTATTGTTTGGTTGCCTGGTAAAAGTTCAAAGCGAATGACTCCTCGAATATCCCATCAAACAGAGAGCAACACCTTCCGCGGATGCAGTCCAAGTCGATATTTAGAAACTGAGGCCGCGCGACAATCCACCCAATATTGTTTTTGATGAACATTGTTGTAAAGAATTTTTCTCATCTCCGGTCCAAAAATGGTTCCTACATATCTACATAACTTTTGAGTAAACTGTGATAATGTTCCATACGTGTTCGGAGCTGACCCTCGTCAGGACCTTAGGCAACGCTTCAAGTGTTAAGCATGGATCCCCGTCCACAGTACTGCGCAATCGTCGTCCATGTCGGAAGGTCGTTAAGACAATAATTTTTCAAACCACCTGCATGCCAGACTAACACTAATGGTATTATGACCATTAACTTCATGAATTTTCCAAACCCTTTCACTAGCAGTTTCTTTTTTCTGAAGAAAAACAATATCAAAGTTCCATTTGTTGTCCATAACTTTTTTCTTAATTTACTTAGCAACTTTAAAACTTGCAGTTATACTAACTAACTATGACTAATCAACCTCCATTACCGTAGGAGTACCTGTGCAAATTTTCGCATTATTTATGGGATGATCTGATAAATAAAACTCGTATTTAAAACTTTTCTACCATTTGTAATTCGTTTCAAAATTTAAATGTCCGTCTGTTAGGTTTTCATTAAAGCTTTAAGATTTAATTCTTCCTGTTCTAACTTAGAGACAATTGAAAATATTTTCGCTTTTGCATTGTGCTGACTTCGGTCTGAAAATCCGCTTACAGTTTCGAGCATAGCATCGAAAAAAGTTTTAAGAACGTCATCATCTTCAGAAGGCATCCGTTCGTCTTCATCATCTGAACATTCATCAAAACCTTTCGCAGAGTCCTCGGTATTGTCTTCCATAGAAATTTGTTGACTATCATTGTGAGTCGCTTGCTGATTTGCGATTAATTGATCTTGATGATTTATTAATGAATTACCACCTGTTATTCGATTAAAATTTCTTGCAACAGAAATGTACGGTTGAACTGCTAAAATTTCACGTCTTTCTTCTAAATATTTTGCATAAAAATCCATTTCCTCTTCGTATTTCCATTTGTTTATAACTTTTTGAGATTGTCTGTTAGTTAACTTTCTGTGGCCCCTCACTCTGAGGTATCTGTTTCGGATTTTAGTCCATGCCTCTTTACATATTTCACCTGCAATTAAACAAAATTATTTGTTTTTAAATTTAAATTTACACTAATTTTAATAAATACAATTTCGATTAAATTAGACATTGATCGAACAATTTAAGTCTTCTTGATCTAATTATGAAAATTTATCGTTTTGCATTAACACGTTCAAACCGGCGTACTTTTTCGAAGTCTCTATGATCGGGGTGAACGAGACGATAAGTTGTTTATTTCTCTGTCGGTGCTTGTTTAAGTTATCATATATATGTGAACCACCGGTGGTTCACGCCGCCAGGCGGAGCAAACTAGGTGTGGACCACCAGTGGTTCATGCCACCAGATGAAAGTAATGCCCAAAGATCATGAATTACTAGATGGGGCACTCTCTATACAAGCCCAAAGCTCTAAACCATATGCAATTTCTAAAACTGCCTGGGCTAAAGTAGCAAAGAATTACTGCTTTCTATGCCTTATCTAAATTCCAATAAGAAAGAGATAAGAATAAGTAGCCAAAAATTCTCATCTACAGCACCTACAGTGTAGGCAATAAAATGCAACGTTTTTTTACCATGCATTTTTAAAGGCGGGCCAATCTGTTGGGCTCGCTGTGTGCCTCTGCATGCATGGTGTTAGTGCCATCCCCAAGCAATGTTCCAGCATAGGGAAATCCTGAATTGAGAATGGGGAACAGGCAGGTAGCACACTCAGAGCATGTATACGGATGCGGGCTGCTTACATTTTTTCACTGTGCATTTTTAAAGGCGAGCCAAACGTATTCAAACGTGTGCGCTGCTTTGGGTGGTGAAACGTGATTTTAATTTTCGTTCCGCCTCCCCCTAAATTTTTGTCTTCCTCTCACGCGTGAGCCCTTTATTACTATCCACTTTTAGCAAAATCTGCAAGGTCGGTGGATTAAGGGGACCAAGGTCGAAAAAAAGATAAGGGATTACGTCACGAGTGTCCCATCTAGTAATTCATGATCTTTGGTAATGCCTGTGAAACACGGGTGATCCATGCCGGGTTGAACGTGTTAACCGATAAGAAATTAAAATAACCGGGAAAATAACTTTTTTACAGATTTTTTTATTGATGACTTATATGATAGTTAAAAGTACTAATCTTTTCCTTTAAGATCAACTGAAACCAAACTGAACAGGCCTACCCTAATATGGAACAGGTCTAAATGAATACGCCAAACTAACAAATTTCAATTAACGATATATAAAAAGATTTCGATATTTTTCAAAGTAGGTTTTAAAGCGAAAGACTTCCAACTACCATATCAGGTTTTATGGCTAAAAATTATCTTCTTTTGTTACATAACTTCAAAAATAATTTTTTGTACACTTAGCAACAATTCTGTTGCTAGATTCGGATTCAGCATAGAAAAATATGTCGGAAATGACTATTAGAGGTTTTGTTTGCTGACCCTACTTGGTCTGTGTTATAGGGAAAATCGAAAACTTTACAAAACAGCCCGAATTAAGTGTTTAAATTTTATATTTTATTTAATTCCATTAAAAATTAAGCAAATAACAACAATTTTAAGTCATATTTTGAAATATTTTAAACTGTTTACATTTTCTCCACTGACGAAATCTATTTTTACTTGAATACCATCAACAATTGGAGCTCAAGAAAACCTTTAAAAAATGGAAAATTATTATAACTATAATTATAGTAATTTAGAGTAATTTATCACACTATCACTAAGTAAATTCATCCACTATTACGTTGCGACGAGATGCCAAAAATTTATAGAGCAGGTATAGAGAAAACAAATCAAATCAATCACTGAAACGCTCACCTGTTGTACCGAATTGTGCTCCAATATCACTCCAAACCTTAGCCTTGTAATTACCATTCGTAAAGTGTTCGTGCAAAACATTAAACACAACTGGATTCTGTTCAACCAGAGATATTAATTTCTTTTCGTCCATTGCTTCTTATTTTAAAAATATCCACTAGTAGAAATAGTTCACTATTAATTAGCCAGCTGATTGTTGCCGGCAAATGTTTGCTAATTTTATTTAATATACTCAAGTAAACAAAACATGAACTTAAAATCTTTCAATCGAAATGAAGTATAATGTCAAAATTCCTATAATAAAGTTCGCATACACAATAAATACCCATCCAACATATATAAATATTTTACCTCTCAATACCACATAAATTCCCACGTGGATTTGAGATTTGCTTGTAGAAAACTTGTTTACTAACCCCATTTACAAATTCGAGGTTCTCTTGATTCTCAGATCTATGGTAAATGTGTCTCATGTGTGAGAATCGACAGTGCCAAATTTCAGAAATTTTTATAAAATTCAAAACACTTTAAATAACTTATTTATTTTTAAGCTGAATTTGTAACGCATTTAACCCATTCAGTGCCAACTACAAGATATCTCGTTGTTGCCTATAGCTGAATGTGTGGCTGAATATGATCTCGGGTTAACCCATTCACTGCCAACTACAAGATATCTCGTAGATGCCTATAGTTGAATGTGTGGCTGAATATCATCTCGGCAGTGTATGGGTTAACCCATTCACTGCCAACGACGAAATATCTCGTAGTTGCCTATAGCTGAATGTGTGACTGAATATGATCTTGGCAGCGAACGGGTTAAGAGGCATAATGTCTCCCTATCGGCGGGAAGGGTATTAACACTTATTCCGGTCAGGTAAAAATAATCTTTAAAAAAACTTACGTCTACGTCCGTTCGGGTGTACCTCTTCCGGTACTTTCATTCCAAGCAGCGCTGTTGATAAAAATATCGAGGTCCTGGTCAGCATCCATGGAAATAAATGAATTTGTATATGATAACAAAAGTAACGAGAGTATCTCGTTGTTTACTATAGCTGAATGTGTGGCTGAATATGTTCTCGGCAGCGAATGGGTTCAGCCACACATTCAGCAAATATTCTCGTAGTTGGCAGTAAATGGGTTAAGCTGAATATGATTTCGGGTTAAGATCATATTCAGCTTAAGGCAACCACGAGTGTACTCATCGTTGGGGGTGAATGATGGGTTAAATACAAATTGATTTTAAAAAATATCTAGACAACATCGAAAACTGGCAACCCTTGTGTTGATTCTCATTTATATAAAGTCTCAACATCTCACGCATGCAACCGCAGGCATCAGTGCACACTACTGAGGGGCAGTTGATGTATAATTTTAAAATC
The DNA here is from genome assembly GCA_963969385.1 of Philonicus albiceps. NCBI lineage: Eukaryota > Metazoa > Arthropoda > Insecta > Diptera > Asilidae > Philonicus > Philonicus albiceps. The sequence continues at coordinate 5,911,910 of OZ017773.1, read as the reverse complement.
GGCTTTTATTAGAAGCAAAATTAACGCACACTTTGGTGAATGCCGGCTGTTGCATGGATACAGGTTACGTCGCATTGTATTGCGAGTGCGTAGCTCTGCGTTTCTCGACTTGACTGTAAACCACTGAAGTTTGTTATTGTTTAGTTTGGCGTTTAATTTTGTAAGTCAATCTTTTAGGAGAATATTGCGAGTTATTCTGATTTGAGATGGAGAATTCGAGGGGACACTGTCCTTACCTCAGTTGCGTGACCTGCGACAATGGACTCCAGTTGATTTCAGCTGTTAAAGAACACCCGGAGCTGTACGACTTCAATCACTTTGGCTTCTTCAACGTTTGTCTTAAGGAGAAAATTTGGGATGCGGTCGGACAGAAGCTGAATAGCACTGGTAAGTGAAACTCGGTCTTCGGGACGGGTATGAACGAATTTTACTTCGAATTTGTAGATTTTAGCTATTTTTAGAAAGATAATTAGAACTACTTCATTTCTTATAGCTGAATTGTCTGATGTCTTTTCCCTGTGAGTTTGCGCTCAATTCAGCTACTTATAACAGATGACTCGAGTAATTCAATTGCTCGATTTTTTCTTAACCCATTCACTGACAAATACGAGATATTTCGTAGTTGCCTATAGCTGAATGTGTGGCTGAATATGATCTCGTGCAAGGCGATTAGGCATTACACGTGATTTAGCATTCAGCAAATTGGTTGGCTTATTTTTGATTGGTTTATTGATCTCTGCATTTGAGAACAGGAATAAAAGTACTTGTGTATGTTGTTCTCCCGCAAAAAAGAGTATGCTGCTTATTTTATTACTCTTTTAAAACGTTGACTACCATGGCACCCATATTCAGATGACAGCAAATAGCTGAATATGGCTAAATTCAAAAATGCATCAAAACCGCCTCGATGCATAATTCAGCTTCAAGGACTACTACGCTGAATTTTGCATCGATGCGATTTTGCAAATATTTTTCAAAGTTTTTGGAGGATGCAGTCTAGTAAGCTAGGGTCACATTGCAAGTTCAACCATCTAACAATTTGCGATGACGAAACTTCTGTGTTCGATAGTTCTCTTAAAACTATGCGTTTCAAACTACCCGAATATTTTGGAGGACATGAATCCAAGCTTCAACAAATTTGATGTGATTTTTTAATTTCACTAGCGATTTCTTTCTGAGTTTTTGTATAGTTCCTTAAATCAAAAATTCTACATAAAAACCACGTTAGAACCTCTCTTGGCAAACTCCGAATGGCAAGTGAGTTTATAATTCACAGCTGCATGCTGCATCTTCTCGGTTTTTTACGTTACACTTAGGGTGGGTGAGTCTATAATTAGTCATAGAACTGTATATATAGACTTTAAAAACGTCGTACAGGCTCAGTTATTATATGATTTTGAATATGACTAATTAAAAATGGTTTAATAAAAGGATTTTTTGAATTGCTAGCTCTAAATTAAATGCTAGCAATACTTAGATATTTTTAAACCTACGGTTGAAAAATTTTAAGGGGGGTCACATTGAACATAATGTTCAGTAGTATATAAATTTTTGGTTTTGGAATACCTGTCCAATGTAACTCTCTCGATGAGTAAAATGACTTTCGGTTGTTTGTTTATAGTCTAAAAAAATTATTTATAGACTTTAGAATAATTAGACTTGATCACTGTCTAAGCTATCTAAGAAAATTACTCTGTGACAAATCCAAATATTATTTATTTATTTTGAATAAAGACTTTTTGACTTTTATTATAGGAATTTTTAATTAAAAAATAAAATAATTATAACTTTCAGGTGAAGAATGCCGAAATGCTTGGGCCACCCTGAGTGCAGCGCATTACACTGCGGCATCAGAAAGAAAAGAAAGATTTAAAGGAGGAAATTTAGAAGGTCAACCACTAATTAAATGGAGATTTGAAGAAGAAATGTCCTTTTTAAATATATATTTATGCCAAAATGAAGATAGTTCCGACAGTAAAAAGGAAAATTATAAAAACGATGAAAATCCAGAATCAGAATTTCCAAAAGAAAAATCCTCTTTAGAGTTATTTTTTGAATCAATGAGGGAAACTGTTAGAACATTTTCAACTGAAAATCAAATTATTGCAAAAACCCAAATTTTTTCAGTGGTGTCTGATTTAGAATTAAGGGAAATCGATGTTAAGGAGATTTATGAATTACTGAATTAATGTAATTTTTCGACGAGGTAATTATGGTATGATGTACTTGTTTTTAATTCCTAAAGTATTCATGTATGTACATATGTAAAATTTGTGAGAGGAATCGATATTTGTTTTATAAAATGATTTATTTATAAAATATGAAATTTTTGAATTATCTTTCCTTGGATTGCATAGCTTGGATCATATCAATATAATTACTCTTTTGGGGGTCTTTCTTTAGATTAGATTAAATTGGGCTATCATATCGTTTTTTAGCTTTAAAACGTGCAATTCTTTTAACAAAAATGTGTAGTGCAAGGTGCAGGACTATTCATTTAAATTTTTTAAACTAAAAAGATCAGTTAACCCTTTGCCTTTATGATTAAATCTCGAAGAATAATACGCTTGCAGACAATTAAATTTAACGCAATTCTATGCGTGCAATTGCAGAGAGAAATATGTGCAGCAATAATATTTTTATTTTTACAAATTTAAAGAAATTCATATGGTTTTTAACCAGTTAAGTGTGTTTGATGTGTATACACGTGTGTAATTAGTAATAAAGAAGCAATTTACTCCAGAATGGGTAAGAACAATTGACGATTGAAGAAAACTCAAAAATAATCGCTTTCAAGGAGGTGGGGATGTTAAATTGGGAGATTGGCAAAAAAAAAAAATTAAATCTTTCAGTAGGAGTCATCCGAAATTTCCTCAAATTTAAGAAAAATTACGATAAAAACTATCACTCCTTGGTGAACAAGACACTGACTTTAAGGCAAGAGGGACAAATTAAATAAAAGGCAATCAAAGAAAAACTAAGTGCTTGCAAAATTGTTGACAATTTGAATTTATCAGTTAGTAAACATTTAATTTTGAAGTCTTTGGCCAACGTTGCTTGCAAAGAAACCGGAAAAATGTCCATTGCTGAATCAGCGTCATAAAGAGGATCGCCTAAAATTTGTCCGTGAACACATTCAATGGGCTGAAGAGTGGGGAAAGGTTATTTTTTCGGATGATAAGGAATTTAATATGGATGATCCGGACGGGTTTAGGTACTACTGATGATGATGATCTTACAACAAATAATCCTCCCCGAAAGAATAGGCACTCTCAAGATGGAAGTGGGATGGTATCGAGAGTTTTCTGTTCTTATTGCAATCTCACTTCGCGTATAAACTCAGAAATATACCCAGAGATGTTAGAGGACACCTTAATTCCTTATTTGGAAGATGACATCGGTGACCGGGGGTTTACCAACAAGATAACGCTCCTATTTATGTTTTTTTCTAGTGCCTGGTAGTGGTTTAGGAATCAATGCATCCCTACACTGCCATTAGCTCCGACCTCAACCCTATGGAAAACTTGTGGGGGAAAATGGTAAGATATGAAGCTGGACGACAATACCACGACATTTCGACCTTAAAAACAGTAATTTTAGACTAGGATAACCTATACTGATATTAAAAATTTCATAAATTCGATGCCGAATCGAAGGAGGCCATACCAAGTATTAAAAATAATTTTTATTTATTACCTTATCTTGTTTTCCTTATCTTTAGAAAATTCAAATGTGCGTTTAATTGAATTTCGCACCTATTTTTTGTTAAAACTAGTTAATTATTTGTTTGTTATTATGCGAATCAATAAATATTTTACAAACAAGCTGTACTTTTGGTCCTTAGCAATTCCCTTAAATAAGTTTTAGAAAACAAATTTGGAATGCGTATAAATAAATTTCGCTCTCTGTATGTTTTCGTAAATTCTAAGGCTTTATAGAAACCACAATGCAAAAACGTATGGAGAAAAAACTTTCCGATGAAAACACACTTGACGAAATTGCCGAAAATGTACGACATATTTTCATGCAACAGGAAAACAGATATTTTGGGGGTGTATTTTAAACCTAGGCTGGGGATAAACCAACATTTAAAATGAGTTACTTTTGTTTGTCCCGCCTGAGATACCTTTAAACGTTAAAGTTATATTTATACATAGGCTAGTTTTTTAAGTAGGTATTGAGCAAGAAAATGCTTCATTTAACATTGCTCAAACAGAATTACAAATTCTCGAGTTTGCTTTTCTCAGTATAGGAGTTTTTCAGAAACTTTGTAAAAACTTTCATTTTGGGTCAAAAAAACGGATATATTCATAAAGCAATTTGTTCGGTCGCTTATATTTCCTTTTTCGATGTTCCTTTCCACAATGTTTGATGAATTTGAAAGAAATATTTCATTAAAAATGTTTTCACCTTTAATGAGTAATGAAAGTAAAGAAAACTTTTCGAAACATTTTGGTTTTAAGAAAAACGCATTTAACACGTTCACGCCGGCGCGTAGCACCGGTGGCTCACGCAAGAGTGTTTTATCGGGTGGCGCGTACCACCGGTGGCTCACATTGGAATGCTTCTCTATCATGCTGTGCGTACCACCCAAAATGTAGATCGTTCAGTAACTAGAAATATTGCCTTATAGTTGAAAGCTAAAAAAATTGAAATTGAATATGAAAAAAAGAAAAACCGCAGAAAGGGATATGCTTTAGGTAAATTTTCATATTGCGCTTTATTTTGGCCTTCAGATAGAACAAAAGCAGTTTGAGAGTAACCGCCTATGGAAGAGAAACATGAATCGAAGAGCCGGCGTGAACGTGTTAAAGATGCGCACTACTGCAAAAACTTTATTTTTACATAATAAAGTGAGTGTCTTAACCCTTAACGAACGAGCGCATTTTTCTAAAACTATGATCAGTAGGTCGACGGATTTTTAAGAAATTAAGTGCTTCAGAGTGTGACAAAAAACAATTGCCGATTGCCCTTCATTGTTGCATGTATAATTAAAGCCAAACCTACAGTTTCCTAAAATATCACGTCATGCCGCGTGTATGGCGGCATTCGATTTTTTTAGAATATTTACAATGTCGCGAGTATGGCGGCATTCGTTCGTTAAGGGATTATCAATTTCTTAAATATTAAATTTGTTTTCGAGAAAATCGTTTCGGAAAATCGAGAATAGATAAACTATCAAATAAGACCCAAAAAAAATCGATTTTATAGTTGGTTTTAAGGAGAACTTCCACCTTAAGCGGTTTTGTGCTTGTGGCGTAGCAAAAAATAAAGTCCCTTTTCACAACACCGTTTTCGAATTAAATTGTTTATTTAACGCTTCAAAAACATATGCTTAAATATTAAATTAAATTCTAAACAAAGACTTTGTTCTTTATTAATATAAAACTGATTGATCAAATGATAAACGTAGATTGGACCTCAATCGCGATTCTTTATTTTATAAACTGCTTCGCCGTTGTACTCGGACACCTAAAAGATAACGTTCGAGAACGTTTGGCGGAGACGAATCTCCTGTTTGGCGAAGCAGTCGGTTCGAGCTCAGAACCTAAAGTGATGACCGGGACAAGTCGCCGGTTGTCGACGAAAAACTGACAAAAAGAAGTCCAGGAAGGGATTTCCTAGAATTCTAAATTTGAGTCTCCAAGAAAATATGAAACCTTTTTTTATGGTCTGTTCAAACGAGGCCATCGAAATCCTGTTCCAGCTCATCGAGGAGATCTGAGAACAAGGAATTTGTTGGCGACGGTCGGATGCAACATCTGTTTTTTTATTATATTGCTTTTGTAATGAGAAACCGCGATTGAGGCATGAAACGATGAGGTCCATAAAATTGTTCATTAAACATTATTTAAATCTGATTGAATTAAATTTCAATTAATACAGAGTTTTTTTTTTAAACTTATAAATAGACCTAGAATTTAACGATAAATCGTTCCTCCGGAACAGTGCTTTGAAAAGCGCTCAGCGGTGCAGACATGGTACCTGCAGTCGCTCGAAAAAGCATAGAAGCAAATTTTTGGCGCAAAAATGCATAGAAACAGTAAATCGTATTAGGTTTGCACTTATGCCAATGCGGTTTTGAATGCATGACTTAAGTCAGACTAAATTTTATGCATTTTTAAATCCACCAAAATTCAAATATGATAATCGGTTAATTTTCAAAGCATTTTCAGTTTTCATAGAATTTGTAACGAATTTGTGCAGGAATATATTTAAAATATCGTGAAGGAAAAATGTACCTTTTCCGATTTGGGTAAAAGTGATCAACAAATTTTGTTTGCATAGTCCTCACGTAAGCCTCCTCACTCATCAAAATCCCTGAGCAGGTCTCCAACTCAATCTGGTCCTTTTTCTCTTATTTTATTTTACTTTTTTAATTTAAATAATTTATTTTTATTTAATTATGATTCAATTTCAAATGTTTTTTGCTTCTCTTCTATGGAATTAATTTGTGGATTTTTGTCTAGAAATGCAATTGGGGGAGTTTGAATTGGCTGTTAAATTTTCCCTATTTTCACCGGTCCACAAGTAGATGGCGTTCAGCTGTTTAGCTTTAGAATAACCTCCCGAACAGCTCTCGGCTTGAATAAAAAGCTCCTGGTGGAAGCTTTTGTGACTTTTCCGTGAAAGTTGTCCGTTACTCACGGAACGTAACGTAAATCAAGAAGCAGTGCGCAAGGGCCACGTTCGCAGTGCACCTTCGACTTGAAATCTCCGCCCACTGCGAGCCGGCCGCGAAAAGAAGACATGGCATTTTTGCGAGCGTTGTGCGCCTGCGCCGGGCGCCACCACAGCGCCACTGTTGCGCTGCTGCTTGTAGGGGAGCGTGACGCCACGCCACGCCATACCACACCACACCAACGGCAGCTGCGATGTGTTGTCTACGGGATGGCGGCCAGCGTCGCGCATCGCGTACCTGTGGGGTGAGGGCAGCCAGGAGTAGGCTTTGCGTATCCGCAAATTGTCTTTTGTATCTTAATCCGGGCGACGGCGGACTTATTAACAACCGCGAAATTGTTTGTTGGGGTGATAAAATCATAAAAAAAAAATAAGATCGTCGGCACGGCACAGTTTGCATCAGCGCAGCGTATCGCTGCAATCGCTGCCCCAAAAGCTCAATTGGTGCCGGGCATCGTCGCAACAGCGAGTGTGTGGCAGTGTGTGGGCATAGGAGGTGGCAGGGCGAGGTCAGGCGATTTGTGGGCGACAACGGTGTACCGGGCAGGTGGTGTGCAAAAGGTTGGAAAACGCGAAAACTCGCGACGCGCAAAAGTCGCTGCGAGCGTGTGTGGGAAGTTTTCCTTTTTGGCACCGAAACTGCGTGTGAACTCGGGACATATGCGCCCCATCCCCCGGGGAAATGCTTCAGGCTGGATAAGCGGGCGCTATACTGTGAGGGGAGACCTCTTGCTGGTCGCTTTTTGGATTTTCCTTGAGCTGCGCCTATTTGTGAATTTCCCATTTCCCGACAGCTTTATGAGGGCGAAATGAATTGGCTATGGAAAAAAGGCTTCCTGTGCAGTCTTTCGCCGGGTTTCGAGCAAATTGGACCGTTGAAAGTCGGCAACGAGTACGGCTTGAGCGGTCTTCGTCGCCGGAAAACCGGCCACAGTTACTAGCTGGCAATTTTCTTGTGAGGACTGATTAATTGCCTATTCTTGTAAATGTATTTATTTTATTTTTTTTTTTCGTTGTTTCGCTAACAAATTGTGAAAATCGTGAAAATCCACCTCGCCTCGATTCGTGCAACTCCGAACGATGAGAGAAACGAGAACAGCGGCATTGGCGCCATTTCAATTTCCCCGTAAACAACAACAAGCAATGCGACGCCATTTTTTCGCCAGTACAGTTAACGTTTTTATTTTTCGCTGTTACTGCGCTCATTTTGTTTACTGCGCGGAGCTGGTCGTGCAATAAATATGCAGATTAAAGGCATTTCTTGGATATTTTGATACGAAACCAGAACCATCGAGCCGCGCGACAGGAAATCTGTTTTTTTTTTTTGGCGTTCTCAGATTCAGTTTTCTGCAAGTGGTAAGTTTAAAAATTTTTTTTTTTTGATTTTTCACTTCTATTTCTTTTATTTATTTTTCTTACCTGGCTACCGTTTTTCTACCTCTTTCGGAAAAACGTCAGTCAATAAACAGATTGTCGAACTTTTGACTAATGCAAACTTGCAAAATTTTATCTTTTTGTTTATTTTTTCTTTGATCAAGGACAGTCTTCCATTTTTTGATAACTTTAAAATTCACATAGAATTAAAGTTATCAAAATATTCGATGTAGGGTGTCATAGGTTTTATGGTTTTTCGTAAAGTTACCATACTGCGACTGTGGTCAATTTTGTAAAGTTAAAGAAATGCATAAATTTGCAAAATGCCAAAAATTAAAAGTTGCTTTTTCCGCCGTTAAAATTCTTTCCGATTTAAACCAATTTCATAAAAAATCCGTATTTATTCACAATTAAAACGCTTATTATTTCCAATTATGAAATCTAAAAAACAATGTAAAATTAAAATTCTCTTCTTTTTCGTACAAGCAGATAAGCACGCATTTCCGTAATATGTTTGAATTTTTAATGTGTGTGATGACGACAAATATTTGTATTGTATTTTGTATTTGTATTTGTATTTATCATGTAACTTTGTTGTTTATTGTCGCAATTTTGTTAAAATTAAAAGATAAATGTTTCGAAAAGTATAGTCGAACGCAGAGAAATTTGTTTAGATCCTTTCCTATCAGGGTTGATTTAATCATTTCGGTCTTGATTTCATATAGCTTTGACCAATTTATCAAATTTGGACAGCAAAAAATAAATGTCTTTATAATAATTTTGGTAGTCGGTTTATTGGTTGTCTTTGTAACTAGATAAAAATCTTAAAATTCCAAATTCACCAATTTTTGACCAAAAAATCCAGTTTTGCAACGTTTTATTTCACGTTATACTACTACTACTAAAACTACCAATATGATATATGTATGTATAGATGTGTAAATCTAAGGTGTATTTATCCTGTTTATAAAAAAATTTTAATTTAACCGCAAAAGTATTTTTTTTGAATGATTCATAAAATAATTGGTTTATAACTTCCATTCGCATTTCTTATGTTAAATTCAAAATGGTTGATCAAAACTAACGGCCTCTGAATACTAACTTGCATTTTATTTAAAACTTAGTGCTAAATTTTAATAGTTCGATAATATTCGGTTTCGAAGTTTTCAAATTTGAATTCTGTTTGAAAACTTTTTCTCGCATTTGGGTATATCATACACAACTTTTTATATACTTTCCAAAAAGTATGAAGTAAAAACATGAACACATGTATTTGTGGAATTGTTTCGTCAAGGTTTAGCAAATTTATTTAAATTTAAGAGATACAATAGAAGGTGTATTGTTCCACCGCGATAGACCAGATGTGCTACTTGCGCAAAATTGTGAAACTTTATTTAATGTCGCCATTTATCTTTGCTTAGTTGTAGACTATTTGGTGTGAATCGAATAAGTCCCTTTAAGAAAGATCTAGGTCTATTTCTATCTACTAATAAATTCTGTAGGTAGATGAAGTAATTTAGAAGATTGACTGTATTTCTTTTTGTTTTTGCTTTTATGAGTTTTCAAGAGTGGGCATACAATAAAAATCGTAAAAAGAATTTCAACGCAATTAGCGATGCTCGATTTGAGGATTCCTTTTTTTTTATGATGATCCTGCTTTAATCCTCGTCGAAATGACAAAATGATGGTAAATTGCTTCGCCCACGGAAGGCAAGAAGGCGAAAAATCGACACCGCTCCGACACGTGTCTATTTTTAATTTGGAGCCAAAGAGTTCGCCCAATGATCTTAAAGCGGTTTGCCCACAGTAGATCAAATTAGATCCCTGAGGCCGCATTTAGAGCCAAGAGTTTTTGTGTTGTTTTCATTTAGTTTTTATTTTTTCTTTAATTTTATTGTTTTCCTCCCGGTTCGAAACTTTTGGGACATCATTCCACCATCGAATTGAATATCTTTCCCGCCTTTTGTTTTCTTACATTTGCTACTTAAAAAAGATGGGGCCAGTTGCCAGGAAAGAGATTAACGCTGCCGCCAGCAAATGTCAAGTGATTGAAATCTTCGATCATTTCAGTTCGGTTTGCCAATGGTCCACATCCTCCTGCCTCCCTTCTTCTATGCCATTCGAACTGAATATCTGCTCTTGTTACATCGATCAATTTTAGCATACGCTAAGAAATTGACTTGGCGGAATTTCGAGGCGCACAAAGCGACGACAGTTTGTCGATTTTGTTTTAGGGTTCGATCATCAACCCCGCACATTTCGGCCCTATGCGCTATTTTGCCACAGACAGGGAATGTTACATTCTAATTGCACCGATCTGCAAACGCAAACGGTTGCAGACGGCGGACAGCACTCGCCATAGAGGCAGGTCGAAGTGATTTAGTTTTGCAATTACAAGAATTTATAGGCGTTCAGGGCTTAATTGTGTGAAAATTTCGGTTGACCACTTCGTCTTCTGCCTGGGACAAATTTTGATATCAATTAACAATTCATTAACGCTCTTACCGCTTAATTTCACTTGTCATGCTTCTGGCAAACACTTGTCTGTTACAAAGATTTATTTTTTATTATTAGGTATGTAATTTTTCTTTGACCAACCGTTTAATTCAGTTTTATTATTGTATAACTGGGTATATTATATAAAATTAAATCTGAATTATATATAGGGTCATTCTATCAAATATGATCCTGACCTATAAAATATAAGTGCCATAGTAGTTCGAAATAAGACCATCTAACGTTTGATGTTAGCGCATCTAATCATTTTGTGGTAAATGCAAACATATTTAGCAAATGTAAGCTACTTTTAAATTTACAGTCATTTGAAAAAAAAATTACCCGTCCCCGTCTCAGACGAAAATATGTAATAAGTTCAAAAAACTAGACTTAAATTCGGGTATTTCTTATGCAACTGTTTACTTATCCCACCCGTCCCAATATTTTAAGCTTCTCAAAAAATATTTGTACTCATTTTTCATTCACCTCTTGCTAGAAAACAATTCGTGAAATTATTCAAATAGCGTACTAAAATAAAAACAGAGTTTTAGAAAACTTATTTGATGTGTCTTTTAAAGCCAAGGACAAGTATCAAATAAAAAAACGCCTGCCTCTCCATTAGGAATAAGATTTTTGTCATAACACCTTGCTTTTCAGCTCCTTTTTGGACATTTGAAATTTGGCCTGGGCAAATTCTGTTATCACATTTCATTTACAATAAGTGAACTTTAAGTATCAGTAGTAAATTTGAATAGCATCTGTTTGCAAGAGAAAAATTTATTCCCGCCATTTTTAAGTGAAAACACAAAAATCTGTTTTAACATTGTGATCTCCACTAACTCTTTTTCCTGTCAAGATAAAAATGTTATAACATAAATTGCTAATGGAGAGCCCCTGTAAAGAGAGACGGTAAATTCGTGTCCCACCCGTCACCTATGTATGTAAATCTATAAATTTAATAACTTTTATTAAAAAATTTTAGAAAATATAGCAAGGAATTCACTCATAAGAACAATTTATATATATATTTTATTTACACTTATGAAATTAGGTGTTTATCAAAAAATTTGTAAAAATGTCCCACCCGTCAACATGGAATGAACTTCTAGTTTAGTATGAGCATAGATTAGATCGACTCAGCTTAGTTTATGTGTAGGTCTAGGTTTAAAGCAATTTATGTCGAGTTCAAATATGAATTTAGTTTGTTTAAGTAACTAGCACCAGACGTATGAATTTTGTATATTATTCGTCTAAACGTATTTTTTGCAAGTTGTTAGTTTTCCTAATATCCGTACATACAAAGAATAGCTTTATTTCGTTTTATATATTGAGAAACACATTTCTGGTCTAATTGCTATAAATTAAAAGAATAAACATTTCGTAAAGGAATCATACTCAAAAATTATTTTGAATTATGAGTTAGGTCACTGAAGAGTTTTAAAACTATGATGATATATTTTGGCAGTAATTTTTGAAAGCATTGACCTATACGAATTTTTACATTGTTAAACGATAGCAACTTGAAATTGTATCCGTAGAGAGAACATTTTTATTTTATAGTTCCATTTTACCACTGTCCTAGTTTAAATTTTGCAACTATCAAATGATGAAGCTATCAAATGACCTGCTTTCTTTAAAATTCCTTATTAAAAGTCATAGTTTTAGAATATTGCTTTCTAGTTTTAAAAACAATAAATCATTTAATAAAAGATTAAAAAAATAAACATTTTATTAAATGAGCTTTACTTTAGTTCAAGTATTTGAATTATTTTTTCGCGGATATTGGAAATTCACTAAAATAAATCTTGTCTCATAAATTTGTTATGTATGGATACTAAATTTAAACAAAAATAAGATCTATAAAAGAATTATATTACCAAGTAAAAAATGTTAAAAGGAAAGGTATAGATATTTTTTAGGTACCTATACCTAAATATTGTAAAATATTTTAAAAACTAAACCGAAATCTGACTTTTCATAGAAGGGATAATTTCAAAGGCCAGTCCCCCAGGTGTTAAGTTTTATATATCACTAAATTTTGGGATTCAGGGCTTGTGAATATTCATTTTAACGAGAATTTTATGGAAAACATCGGACTGACCAATGACAAATGATTAAAGGCAATATGGGACGGGGGGGACAGCAAAAAAAAATCATCGTAGCCTGGAATCGATATGCAAATGAATTATATAACATCAATCAGAAAAATCCACAAAATCGAACGATCGTCAGCGAGATCAGATCTGGGCTGTTTTGAGGCTCGTTCGGGTCAGGAACCGGGGAAAGAGGCAAATCGAGGTGAATACGAAGGTGCACATGTCTCTGCGATTGAGCTGGTGTAACACACCCAAATGAAACATATATCTTTAAGGCATTTCAACATATATAAAGGCATATATATATATTTTTATAAAACCGATAAAACAAGTTTCGCAGGTTTCCTGAAACACTTGTCTTAATGCCCGTTCCGGAGGTGATCCCCGTGGACCCAATATTTATCAGCTTTTCATTAAAAAAGAGAAAAGCGCCCCCCCAGAGCCGGTCGAGATATTTAAAAATGAAATTCAAATAAAGCAAAGGGAAAGCCAAAATTCAAGACTTGTCGATATGGAAGTGGATTTTAATCGACATGTTAATTAGCCGACGTGTGAGTGTACGACGTTCGTTGATCGTTTTAAAATCGAAATAAACGAACAGTAATAGTAAGTCGGTGGCTAAGAAAGAAGAAAAGGGAAAATCATGAGTGAAACGTGAACGAAGGTGCGCAAGATGCGAACGCCAACAGGTGATATAACATAACCTCTGAGGAAAAGAAGTTGCAAGTTACGGCAAGTGCATTTATGCGGCCGATGCAGGCCAGGCAACCTACTGCATTTCAAGGTAATCTGAAACCGGTATATGAGTGATTGCACTTTCGACTCGCCAATGTAAACACAGGTGACTCTGGCCATTACGGCTATTATTTGATCAGTCATTTGCATGGCTCTCCGGTCCTTTGGAGCTGATCTTTTGAGCATTGCGGTTACCTTAAGATTGCGACGTCGACGCCCGCAGATCAACTCCATTCCAAACTTCGACGATGGTTGGACGACGGTATGCAAAACTGGCCAACTATCCGTAGTCGGCACGTGAATTGAATTTGCAACGTTTTATTTTCTTTTACCTCATACTCAATTAAAAAACTTGTCGTGCCAGGTGTGATTATAGCTCCACTTGTTTAAAATATGTCTACTGCACCTTATTCGTTTACAGGTGAATGCGAGCGGGGTGGCATGATCATGCTTAAAATCGAATCGACTCCATCCGTCCAGGTTGCGTTTTTAATTCTAATTTTATTTATTGATTTGCGCATACATAATTCTATATGTAAAATTAAGTTTTTTTCTTATTTTTATTCAAGCTTGGATTGGTTCACTTGTTTTGTAACCTCGGGCAGTGGGCGTGGATGACTCCTTTGTTAACAAGATAATAAATATTGATCTTTTGCAATAGTACATTATTAATTTTCATAATAATTTATGATTTCATAAATTTAACTCTCTTGGAAGGTGATTTTAAAAGCTACTTAATACGCAACCTCCAGTCCTGCAGACATTCCATCCACATCTGTGGTTTATGATGCGATAATATCTTTATACCTTGTAAAACAAATTCAAATTAAAGTACCACATTAAGTTATAAAATATATGCAACATAAAAACAAATTGTTTTGGCTTAAGTCACTGAAACTATTAATGGGCCCAAATGACTTCCTTGCGGAACTTTAATCATCCCTTCTTTACTCTACCAAGTTACCTAAGTATATAAAATTGCAATAAATTAAAATCCATTGAGCCAAACGCACGCAATTTTGTGCTTTTATAGATTCAAGATCATTTTGTTAGATTTTACTACTAATAAAAAAAATAAACTTTTTTAATTAACATTAAAACGAACCGTTCGATCGTAATATTTTTAACGCAATATGAAAAAAAAAAACTAAGTATATTTTGATAGTTCAAGGAATAATTTTATTTTCTTCCTGTAATTAAAATAAATAAGAATAAATTAATGATGCTAGTTGTTTAAAATACATCCAAAGAATATTAATTTAAACTATAGAACATATGCCTATATTTAAAATTTTTATTAGATTATATTAGCGAAAATTGAAAGGATCTGGAATTTTTAATGTAGCGCTAACCCGACTAACATTTTCTTAGGGATAGAATCAGGGCCGGATTAAGGATTTCAGGTAATCTGATTAAGCTCTGATCAGAAATTTAATACCGGGCCGGATGAAACAGTCGGACCAGGGCTGTGTTATGCAATGAAACCTGGGCAATATATATTTATATTTATTATTATACAATTCTTCTGCATTCTTTTAATGTACAATTCTTCTTTAAGAATATAGCCTATACCTAGGCTACTTTCAAAATAGGCAAAACATCTGGGCTAGATAAGTTTAAATGGGGTATTTCGTGAAAAGGTTGCAAAAGACATTGCCGTCAGGATCAGATCAGTTGAAATAAGGTTTATTATAATAAGGCTGAAATAAAACCTGATCAGATAAAATAAGGGTCACCGCAGGTGTAAGGCATACCTGAAAACAGAATTTATATACGAGTTTTGAGAAGGGTCAGATGTGAAATACTCGCACTCTTTTACGGCTTGCCCTAAGCCCATTATAATCTGGACCGGACCCTAAAAGGGTTTATCTAAACAAAATGCTAGTCGGATACATTTTAATGGTTTTCTGTTCTTTATATGTTTGACTGTTACTTTATTTATGTATGTATCAATAAAATAGTTAGTCGTTATGTTATAAAAAATATTTATATATTAGTTTTGCATTTTTGTCTTATTTACACGTGTTTTCTTATTTAGAGAATCTGAAATTTGTCATTCTTTTAACATATTCGTCTCCCAAATTTTATTTAGCAATGTATTCAGCTATTGGGTTTTGGGTGATGGCCGTGTTAAAGTTTAAGTTAATAAGTTTAGAATAACTTAATTTTGTGGTTTTTCGGTCATGTTAAAAGAATTTTCGGGCTTCTAATTAAGATAAGCCTAAAACAGATCCAAAGAATTAGCTATTAATGATCTATAAATAAGTTAATATTTAATATTTCATTGGTAAACTGGGGTTTTGGACCCGATAGTGCGTTAATTTGGTAGGAGTCCTTCCATAGGTTATGTATCCGTATTTTTAAAAATTTTTTAAATATACGAAAATATCGAAGTAATTCAAAACGACGTTCCAATGAAATCTTTAATCTAAAGTTGTACATATCTATAACATTTTATTAGCCTCTAATCTTTACCGACTTATGATATCAATTTCGGAAGCCAACAAATTGAAAGGGAAAACACTTTTATTTAATAAGTAATAATACTACTATTTCTATAGTACTTTCTGGTAAATTATAAATTTTAATTTTCCTTCCCTTACTTTTTCATATCTTAACCCTATTAGAAAAATTATAAAAAAATATAAAGTTGTAGAGGAGTTAAATTATACTTCGGCCTCAATTTCAATTAAGTTACTTGTCGTTACGTTTTCAACGAATTTTAAATAAAAAATGTCCAAATACGGTTTTATATCCTATATTTCTTTGTTATTTATAAAATATGGGTGCAAGATGTGAACATATCTTTCATGAAACTCTGTTAAAAAATACTGGAAAAAATTCAAACAAACTTGCATTACTCAAGGTAACTCAAATATGTAACACATTTCTTTTTTTTTTTTTCAATTATAGTCGGCCGCCTCAAGGCATTTTCTTAATTCAGAAACACAATTTACGTGATTCATGGGTTCGTGATTGCCTATGGATAAAGAGTAATTTCATATGGTTCAAGAGTTTGTTACCAAGCCCATTTCGTCGCGTTCTGTTCCACATATTGCATATGGTTTATATCTTGCATGAATCTGAAAATATTACAATCACTTCAAAGTCCCTATCCTTATCGAAGATGTCGACCATGAAGGTAGCATTCCGCGGTTTGTAACCGCCATATATCTTAGACTATACCGTGTCCAATTGAATATCGATTGGCGAGGGACACTATCAAATCATTTCACTCTAGGGGAACTCTCGAGATAAGGGGCTATATATCGCACTCATAATTGCCTATCGAAATGATAAAAACGTAAGTTCAATACCATACCAAGAGCCTTCAGATAGTAGAGTCTTATCTTTTGTTGGACACTATATGAAAAGATAGCCAAAAGTTGCTGTTTATTTGACCAATGAAATTGTTCTTCTGCAAATCGTGAGAACAAAGTGTTGATTCAAGATTTTAGTAAATAGAAGAAAAGAGCGGGAAAAAAATGAACATAAATAGTTAAGGTTTTGGATAAGTTTGAAGTATAATTTCCTTGCGGTAGCAGTGATATTATCAAACAAATTCTCATACTGTGAACTAAAACCGCGGGTTCTACATGACCACTAGAAGACCATAATCAAGTTACAAAACGGCGACTTACCCACCCGGCCTCCGGTTCACATGTACTATTTTTACTGCTGATATTTTATTTTTCACTTTTTCTATTTTCGGAAATGAATGAATTTTCCCATCCTTGATTTTTGTGCGGTTTTTTTTTTCCGCTTTATATGTTTTTTTTATATTACTTTTATCAGACGGGAATTCGCTGATAGACAGTTTTTTACTCTATCTGAATGGAAAGAAGTCTTTCGACTGGTGCAGAAATGGGGGCCTGTTGTTTTTTAGTATTCATTTCATTCAAGACTGGTAAAACTGCAAATTCAAAGTTGCACACAACTGGCCTGACTGTGCAACCTTGAGGCCTCTCACGGGGGTACCATCTAATTTGATCATGCGTCTTCCAGCTCTGCGATATCTTTTCAGTTTTTCAGCCTGTTCTTCCCTGTCATGCTCCACGATACCCTTCCCCGGGGGCCCCATTAAACTGTACGGCTCGTATAAATTACATAAAAAGAGCGCTGCGGGGCGCAAAAGATAAAGTTCCGGAAGCGAAATTGTGGCTTTGAATGTTCTACACGATCTGCTAGATATGTATGAACGACGACAATATTCTTTCTATTTTTCTGTAAAACATGAATTGCATATGGGTAGACTTTAATTAATCGACCGCAAAATTCGCTTCCCGATTAGAGATATAATCTTCTTTCAGAATTGAAAGCGAAATTGCATCGATCACAATCTTAAAAGATATTAAGAGATTGGCTCACATTTAGCAAAGGAGACGAACAGTCTGCACAAATTTAGACAAATTTTAAGTGGCTCAGGTTCGGCAAGCATCTCACTATCAAAATTGGCAAATTCTCAAAATTTCATGGATGTGACTTGGAAGAGTTGCAATTTTCTTAGTTGCAATTCACATTCGGAAAATTGATGCAACATTACTTGAAAACTGCTGGGGCATCTTAAGTGGCTGCTTGCTGAAATGGCTAACATCAATTTCTAATCCGATTTAATAGAGATTCGGTTAGGTGATACAATACATTGCAATTTCTTGCATATCTAACTTTGTATAAGAAATGTACGACGCCTGGATCATTTTGATTTAAAATTTCGTATTTAAATCACAGTAAGGAACACAACATTTACGGAATATCACTACAATCAATATTACAGATAGATTCGAAAAAGTTGTCCTAATGAACTAAATGTTACTTTTGAAAGACAGAAAATCCAATCTTACGAATGAAGATTTCTTAGTTGCCGTTAAAGCGTCTTAAATAAATTCTTTTAAAAATTATTCTTGTTTTTGACAAAAAGGCATAGTAACATTTTCATACTTAAAGGCTTATAAATAATAAAAATCCCTCAACTGGTGAAGATAAAAATTAAAAAATATAAAACTATTTAAATTTAATTTGCACGTAAAATTATAGGTTTTAAATAAAGACTCAAGGACACTACTCGTGTTTGTAACTTCTCATATCAAATATTGTGTTATTAATTAGATAACAAAAACTGATTTATTAATATCACGCTGATTTATTATCACAAGGTTAAGTTTGGTTAGATAAAACCCTGTAGGCGTTAAGTTTTCCTCTTTAATTTAATTTTTTTTAATTTTATTTCTATTTTATGGTATGTTTGAAGTGGGTAAATGTTCACTTATAAAGAAATTGTTTTACTTTTAGTGTTCCTATGATGTGGATATGGCTGTTTCGAAGTTTTGGATCAATTCGGTAAGAATAACTTTTAGTTATAACTCAGAAAAGTATTAAAAATAATACTTAATAAAAAGAACAATTTTCTTTTTCAGAGTAGAATTTTAATAACATATACATAAAGTTTTTTTCAACATTTAAATCTTTATTCAAGAGTACATATATTTTTTAAAGTTTAAGGTTTAAAGGTTCTGCTTGTATATGAGAGAATACCTTTTTTGTAAAGGATGGATTTCTAATTAAAGAAAATTACATTTACTTATGTTTAAATCTTCAAAAAAATTGCATATTGTGATCTTTACAATTATGCAATAACCCTTAATAATAAAAACTGGTTAAGTTTTAATGTGATTTCCTAATGGTATTTATTGAATTAGAAAATTGTATAATTTACGAGATGGTTCTGAGTGTATTTCAATTATTTCAATATCGGATAACGAACGCTTAAACCCTAAACTATGCTATATGGCTATAACAAATTTTTAGAATATGTAAAACCTTATCTAATATTTAAATTTTTAAAATTACTGATAATTTACTTTAGGTTGGTTACAACTATCAATTGAAAGTCCATAGTTATGGGCTAACAGCAATTATTCAAAGAGGTTGGGGTGTCTAACACCCCTGCTGGTTATATACATACATAAGGTAGGTACCCAAACTCCTGGGTATCTTCGTTGGCAGGAACTTGGGTTCCTTAGTTCTAGGCGGACAGGGGTATTTAGAAACGTTGTAGAGTTCACTTTGTATTTAGTTTTATTCACTTCTCTAGTAAATACTTATTTTATGTATTACACACCGCGATTATCATTCAAATATTTTATTTATATCTTTTATTTAATCCGCGCTTAACTCGGTCGTGGTTTTTGAATAGTAACAATCAACTCTCTGCCAACCGTTCCGTTTGAATAGATTCAATGGATTTATTCGACTCTTTGAGGAACTTAAATCAGTTTCCTGTATTAACTTGTCAGGAATGCAACAAAAGTAATAAATTACATAGAATGCAATTTATTTTGCTCAACTGTTTAGACAATTTTTAAATATTAATTTCAAGTTGTGTAGTGTATTTTGGAACATAGGTTTGCTATGCTAACTAAATATTTCCATACACAAAAGTTCAACTGGATAAATTACAGTTTGGACAAATATAAATTATTTTCTCTGATAGTTATCAATTGTTAGGCCAATATTTCTGTATACAACACCACTTTTGCAGTTTATGTAATTCAGCCGTTCACAAGGCAAATCGATTAACTCCACTTTTACAAAGTTTTGAATTGTGTTATAATAATGAAATACTTAACGTTTCATTTTAGAGATTAATTATTTTAATAATTTTACGTAAAAGTAATATACCTTTAAGAAAAGTTTATTGGAATTTTCATTTTAAAATTGGTTTTTAAATCAAACTCGTTTTTTTCCACTTTTTGCTTGTGGAATTAATCCGTCTGGTAAATGAACGGGTCCATTAGTTTGAAATTTAAAAGTTATTGTAAAAATTTAAACATGTACAAATTAAGTAAGAAAAAGAGATATTTGGTAATGTTTATCAAACCGTTTTCAATCTGTACATATAGCTAAAATAAGCAATTCAAACCTTTAAGGGAATTTCAATTATGAGTTGCGGCGTACAATCGTTCTGAAACTATTGTACTATATTGCGGAAAATTTTATACTCTGTTTCTGTGGGCCTAACGAGAGAAATATGCCTGCGGAATTATTTGTGGTCATTTCTTAAACGGCTTGGCAGAATGCGCAAATATGTTGATGGAAGTGACAATCCGAGTGGCTATAATTTCAACAAATCGGCCAGGAATTGTCGAAAGAAACAATTGCCCTGCCAAATAATCGGCCAATTCTTCAAGGAAGCCTTCGCCTTCCCCGCGGTGAAGCCGTAAACTGCTGTCCAATAAACGCCACCCGAAAGCCTCTCGGTCATATTTCATGTTGGATACCCAGCATAGGCCTGGGTGCTCCTCTTGTGGCCCTGGGCGCATTTTATGCGAATGCGAACCTCATTAAAATTCAGACATTTGCCACATTGTCAACATGCCCAAATCGTTCGCCGCCGCCGCCGTCGCCGGGTGCAAGTCCCTCCCCGGCCAGAGGTTCCTCTAAAATCAATAAAAAGCATAAACCGTGCAACGCCCTTTTTACCTGTATTTAAGGTGAACTTGTGGTCGCGGTTCGATCGCCCATTATCATGCCATGCACACCAAAATGCCTTGTTAGGGCTGTTGGGACCAGGGCTGAATAGGCTGGCAACTAGGAACTACCTACAAAACGGACCACCACCCCCTTCTCCTTTATGAAACAGTAAGGAAAAGTCTCTAGTGGAAATGCCTTGAGAAAGTATGCAAAGTGCTCGGAAGCCTGGTCTCCGAGGGGAATTATGAGCACGTGTCCGTCGCATTGACCAGGAACTTACCTGCAGTTCTTTTGAAGACGATACCTCCGCCTGGGGTTATCCAATACCTTGGGGCTGTGGCCTCACAAGTTATCGCAGTTCCCACGCTCAAATATTTCACCCGCCACCACATGTGGGAATCCAGTGGCGTCACCAGTTTGGGCACCATTTCACAGATTTTCAAATATACCTTATAATTTAATTCAGTATTTTTCCCTTTCCTACTGTCATGAATCGGAAAAAATATAGGCTACTTTTTATTTGGATAAAATATAGAGTTGCAAAATTGTCAAGAAATTTGATATTTGGACATTTTTGGGGAAGGTTGGCTGGTAATAAATTTATGTATTTGAATGTTTAATATAAAAATAAAATCATTAATGGTCTATCACATCAACTTTTTGAGAAACATTTTGGTAAAATATTAAAAAAGTAATGTTTGGGTAATTTAAAAAGAAATGTAAAAGGTTCTGCATTTTTAACTATTACTGATCATACATTAAAATTAACTTCATTTTTTCATAATCGAAGGTACAAATTTTGAATACATTTACAAGAAAGGTTAAATTACGTCTTTCATAGTTTTTGACCCTATTTTTCTCGGAAACGTGTCGTGATTAGACAAAAATCTACAAGAAAAATATAAATTCATTAAAAAAACGTTGCCATCATAGATTTTTAAAATTTTAATATAGCTTTTTTCCTCGGTTTTTTTGCAAATTAAAAATTTGTTTAACATCAAAAAACTAGCCCTATATTTGATATTTTGGTATTTGCGTTTGCGTGTAAAATTAAATTCTACTTAGTGCTTAAAAATGGTACAACTTTCCTTGTTTTCAAATTTTGGGAAGAAAAGAGGACGTGGTTCTTATTTGTACAAATTTCACCTGACCATTTTTGAAAATTGAAAAAAATATAATAGAATTTTATAATTGTTCGTAACATGGCTTAAATGCAAAACTAAATTCTTATTTAGATTTATTTAATACTACCATTCCATAGCTCTTACTAAGAACATTGGACGACTATTGTTTCAAGAGCATTAGCGTTAGTTGTGATTTTCACACAGATACCTAGTTTTCTCAAGTACATGATGTGGTAGGACATTTTTGATTATAAATTCGTAATCTTCGGAAGAAATGATATTTTACTTATTTGAGAGCAAACTTAGTGTTATTATTACTGCAAATAATACTCTCGTAATAGTCAATTTTCACTTGTTTATAGTTATAAATGTACCCATATTAAAAATCTTAGAGAGTAACACCAAATTAGGGATTTTAGTTAGTTAATGAAAATTTAAATAAAAAGGATAAATTCGTGTCATTTTTAAGCGTTCAGTGGGATCTAATTTTGTATTGATATTTACTGAGAAAAGTTCAAAATAGGAGCTGAAGGCTTTGAGAGTAGCAAAATATGGGCATTAGTTTTACTGATATTAGTAATGAGTAGCGTCAAGGTAGGTTCTATAAAGAGTAAATGCTATCAAAGTAGGTCTAAAATTTCAACTCGGGTTAATGGTCAAGGGTCACACTTACTCTAAGGTTTGTGTTTTTTTTTTTTTTTTTTTAAATTTTTTCATGTTGCTAGAGCGTCACTGCGGAACTTTCTATCTCAATTAAAACCCTTTCACCTACAAAATTTTCAAGCAGCACCAGGAAGTAAATTTGTCCTCACAGCCCTACCCTGCCTTTGGAATTGGGCGACTGCAGTTGAACAGGGTTGACCTAAAATTGGATGGGAGTAACGAGCCCCATTTGAACCGAGTACCTTGCGGTTGGCGTGATTTAAAGGAGCGCTAATTGTATAATTACTTGTCTTTTGGACGGGCTAAAAAATTCCTCCTTAGGGGGTGCGCTAAAAAAATAGAAAAATTGGATAGTGTGTCTCGCCACGGAAGCGCAGCTGCTCGGCTCATTATCGTGTCAGTTCGACATGATGTAAACAGCGTGTAATGTATCGAAATGGAAAGTATCTTTCCGATGGTAATCGCATCCAGCAGCTAAGCAAGACCGAGAGTGCCTTCTTAATCTAATCAAGTCCGCCGAGACCGCTCGGGAATATCACGCGACAGGGGGGCACGAATGCTAATAGACTCCATCGGAGCCCGTGGTGGAGAAGCCCCATAAAAGTGGCCTAGAGTTACTATGGCTAGGTTACTGCCATTCCCGGCGTCATTTCGGCTTTTAATTTTCTTTTTTGGCGCTTCAACTGGGTGTAATGTCGCCATGGCAGAATATGGTGGTGGTTTTATACATCCGATCTTACGATTTCCTTATTTTTTCCTCTTTTAGTGCAATCCATGCAATTTTGTAATAGGTCTGATCATTACTTTGGTTGGTGTTGCTCATTCATCCAGGGGATAGAGGCAATCTTTGAGGACTTCTTCAGATTGAGGAGATTTTCTTAGTGTTGGAAATTCCAATTAATATTGATTAATGTCTCCTTTTCACGCGAATTGAGTAACGAATACCATTAGATATCACGGAAAGAAATACCAATCGAATTTGGTGTAAAATCAATCAAATTTCCTATTGGTTTTGTGCCAATCTAATATTTTATTGATTTAATGCTTATTTACTAAAATCGAGAAAATCTGAAAATAAAGTGATAACATGTAGATGTTTTTTTAGTTAGTTAGTTTTATTTATGCCATTAATGTTTCAATACCTCGGCTGTTCCGGACGTGCTGCATGTCAGTCCAATTTATCATAACTTTTTTGATGTTATTTCTGTTATAATCCGTTCAATGTTGGCTTCCAGATCGCCAATTGTTGCTAGTTTGTTAGCGTACACTAATGATTTAAGATACCCTCACTAAAAGTAATCAAGCGGTGTTAAATCACACGATTTTGGAGTCCAAATCGTGAAATAATATTTTCAATTTTGTTTTCAAAATAGCGATGAATTCACGAGATGTATGGGCAGTAGCGCCATCCTGTTGAAACTAAATTTCGTGTGGATCGCTGTTTTCAATGTTTTCAAAGAAAAACTCGTTGATAATGTAGTCCATTGGCTGCAACATTGGCTCCAAAAGTTCCGATGATACCACCAGTATTCAAACCCCACACAGTTACTTTTTCTGGATGCAATGAAGTTTCCAATACCTGTTCTGGATTAGACTCATTTCAAAATTTATCAACTGTATGACGAATTGCTTGCTCAGATGGACAATTATTTCGATCACAAAAATACACGTAATTATCTATAGGTTTCACGAATAGAACACTGATTTTTTAAAATAAATTTTATCAGTTTGAACGCGTTATTGAAGCGTGAGTCTTTCCATGGTGAAATGGCAAATTATAATGAATAAAAATAGCTACCTAACTTTCATATATGATAGCTGCTTTTACTGTTTATCTCTATCGGGAGTTCTATCATTCCAAAAATATACCCTTTAATAAAGAATTTGATACATTTTTACTGAAATTAAATAAAACTTTATTAAGACTAGTAAACGATTTCCTAAAATCAGTAAAATATTTCTAGTATTCTTAGTATTCACATTGAATTTACCCCATTATCGCGAATTCAACGAGTATGCGATATCACAGAAATTCTTATTAATTTGGCACAGATTTATTCTACATAACGAAACGGGGAAGTTAATCATATATCTTATTTTATGATATACAACTTCTCATATCTTTCCAATCATTAAACGTATAAATTTTTCTAATATCGTTTCACAAAGTTTAGTTCAAAGAATTTTATTAAATTTATTATTACAATTAAATTAACAATTTAAGTTTATTTTTATTCTGATATTTGAATTTTAATTCGGATATATTTGTTTCAGATGAGTCGTAATAATTTCATAATTTGATTAACTCTATCCTGAATTGAATTAATTAAAATTTATATTTAAAAAATTTCTTCTACCAAATATCAAAACCCAAGATAAAGCTAAACTCTTACTAAACTATTAAAAAATTTATTCGTAAAATGTTATAACATATCTTAAAGTTGTAATCTCTAATGAACTTGCACTCGTATACCTACCTATCCTAGATGAGAGGTACTTAATCGTCTACCTTTCGCTTAGCAACGCTAATTCCAACTTATCCATTTTTGCGGTGGGATAATCTCTTTGGTATTTTGTCACGTGAGTATTTACCAATGAATTAAGCAAATTTATTGCCTTCAATCTTTCAGTCTTCTGGAGCTAAAACTATAAATTTAAAATTTTTAAAAATTAATATCTGATAGATTATTTGATATTTCATAACTCGTAAAATTAGTATCATTATGAAATTTATTTATTTTTTTTTCAAAAATTTATTAAAAACGATGGAAGCTTTATGGGTTTTTTGAAATGATGTTCGAAAAAAGCTAGAAAATAAGTTTTAGCTATAAAATATTACTGGTTTTTTTTAAAAAACTTAAGTAATTTATGGTTTTAATTCACCATTTATTGTATGAGAAAATCCGTTTATAAACGAATGGGGATGTCGAAAAACGTTTCAGTATTTTATTTTAATAGTTTTATAGGCTTTCTTAAACAGATGTTCATTCTGCAAATTATAATTATAAAAGATCAAATATATTTTTATCTTATTTAAATCAATTTAAATGAGGTGGACAACAATTTTTGAAAATCCGATATTTATTTAAATACCTCGGCGATAGGGAAATTTAATTAACATGATTTGGTAGGTTATTTGGTCAATATTTAATTTTTTTTTTGGATGGAAGATTAAAAATCAGTGAAATTCTAAATATTTAGTTATTTTACGTTATTATACCCTATTCTCTTATATTTTGATAGTATATTCGGTTTTGTAGCCCTGTAAATTTGTTTGTGCAGTAGGCAGATGTAGATTAGTTTTTACTAACTTCTATTTTAGATGACCTTTCGTTGTGGACGTTTTAAGCACCTTAGTTATTAAAAGGTCAACATTTTGTAAGATGTTGATCATCAAAGAAATAAATGTGAACCTTTTTAAGTCAACAACTTTTAAATTATCAACGGAAGGGCATATAATTATATTTTTAAATTAACCAGCTTTTTGTTTATCGTTAATCTCATTTACCATATACGTCTACTTTCTTTCATAAAAATGAATTTTGATTCCTGAAAAATTCAACTTTTACGTAAGATTGCATTCACCAAAATGTTTAAGATCATTCAACAGCGAAATTTCATATCTGTTTTTTTTTTTATATACATGTCGATGTCGTAATTTCATTAAATTTCCTGAAAGCCAAGAAAATGAAATGAATTAAATTATCTTGCAGGGACCTTGAGGCTCATAAAATGTTTTTCGGATCGAAAAATTAACCGACTGTGCCAAAAGCGAACCATAAACATTAATTGCCCTCATCACTACGTCGTAGTAAATAAGCGAAAATGAAGGCGTGCATTACTTTCCGTGGACGCGATCATACCCGGCAGAAAATAAATAAATATTCAGTTTCACTGAGTTCAGGGATTTGGGGGGCCTCGGGGAGCCTCATTAAAAATTATCCAGTTGCCGCGAAAAACCGCTGAATTTCGAGAGTATGTTACGCGCCAACGTTAATACCGCAAGACCTGTGCAAGATTTTTGTGATCGAAGAAGGAGAACTGAAAAAAAAAAACGTCTGGGAGGAGGTGTTATGAAAGAAAAGTCATATTACGAATTTCGTTTTATTTAAATCACAGGAGTCGCGTTTTAAAACCGCGACCCGGACCGTTTTAGGGCTTTGCCATTGCAATAGCGTATGGAAAATTGTCCGCCAAATGGGTGTAATATTAAAACCGCAGCGCTCTACTTATTTTTCGTTATACCCACAATAACTTACAGAAAAATCAATTCTTATAACTAAAACAAACAAAAATGTTGCAAATAGTAAGTAATTTAGCACCTGACTTCTTTTTATTAATTCATAAAATTTTTCTTTTTTCTTTTTTTAATTGAAAAATAAAGAAAAAGTTAAACTATACTTAAATTCAATATTATGTAGGAAATTTTAAAAGCAAGAACTTTTGATACAGGCTGGAATCGAACCTGCGACCTTCGAATTTGCGCTTCGATGCTCTAACCAATTGAGTTATCGAGTAACTCTAGCAATTTTTAATTCAATAAATGTAAAAATTAAATTTTAGATATTTGTTTTATAAAAACTGCTAAAATATACATTTAAATTACTTAATTCTAATTTTTCTTAAAACAATAGACTAAACGGTAGCTAAAGTTTTATCATAAAATGTGTTTTAATATGCATAATTTCTCTGAATGAAAATATGTAAAAGTTTGCAGAATTAAGTAAATTCGTCCTTTAAAACACCCACCGGTCGAAGAAGCGAACAAATAAACGCACTTAAGAAAAATAAACAGTAGAAGAACATCTTAAGGAAAGGCCTCTACCGTGTAGAGAAGGTAAGACAAGGTAAGGCAAGTTAGTCTTTAATCAAAAGAAACTGCGGTCTAAGAAATGCCGAAAGGGTATATACCTACTTAACGGCACATTTCGTCATCAATTCACAGGGTGTGACAGTTTATAAATAGAACCGGTAGAATGCAATAAAATGACCAGAAGAAAACAACTCAATGCAGCCACAAAAGAAAATCCATCCGCTACATTGAAGCTAAAATGCCACCAGTGTGCGCCTCTTGGTGAGGCTCCTCCGAAAAACTTTCGAGAGAGAATGGAAGATATATAGAGAGTGGCTTCATGAGATAGCCACAATAATAATATTCAAGACCGGGGAAAAAAAAAAAAGAATCGCGACAAGAATACAAAATTTAAAGTTGGAACTTTTTCAACATGACAATGCGCCTCGCCACATCGCTATGCCTTACTGTGCGATACCAGCGCAACAAACAATAAGAATTAAGAAAGAGTCACGGTGACGACCATCCAAAAGGTCCGAAGAAAATATCGAATTGACACATCTTCTTCGACTTACTGTACAAAATTAACGATTGCGAGTATTCGCGATTAAGTGATCACGATCGTCTTTGTGGCAGAGACGACAACGTCGACGACGCGATCACTGTCTTATAAGAGAATCGCAACCTAGTCGAGCCCCTCTCTTCGGGCCGGACTTCCTCTCTCTTAAGGTGAACGGATATCACGCAAATGACTCGGTGATCAATTTTTATTTGTTTTTTTTTTTTTAACAATGCCACTGTCACCGAAAAACGGTTGTTTTTTTTCTTCCCTTCCGTTCCCTCATGATCGTGAGACATATTCTTGATATAATATGAAAGAAAAGATCCGTCGATCGTGAAATGATTGGCTGTCAGGGTGCTAAAGAGTGTAAAGAAGCGAGAAAGGGACAGTGGTAGCGATCTCTAATCATACATGAAACCGCGCCACCGATCGTAGCCAGGGCCCCATTCGATCGCAACTGGACATGCGTGTCGTATGTGGCGCGAGCGTGTGATAAATTCGGCGGGGTTTCCATTTCACTTTTTCTGGTGGTTAAAGTTGAGTGCACACGAAAAAATAGTCGATCCGGGGTAATGATCGCAGCAACACCATATTGCTGATCGCTACGGTCCCGTTTCATTGTTGACGCGACAACGACAATAAGACGACGCCAGCGCCCTCAGGAAATAGTCAGTGAGTGTGAGATCTCTTTTTCCGGGAAAAGAAATTTAAAAAGAAAAAAAAAATAAAAAAAATAAAAAAATAAATAAAATAATATAAAAAAATAAAAACAATATCTTAACACGGAAGATGATTCGGTGATCTTCATCAGACATATGTCGGCACATTCCTGCGACAATTGTCTCAGAGATCGATTATATGATCTCGCCAGATCATCAGGACAATTATCACGATCACGAACGTGCGCGCGCTTTTAATCACTTTACACCCCTCATCCTCTCGCCGATTAAATTATCGATCTCTTGCGATCGGTGTTCGAAAAATTTTTCACTATACACGAATTAGTGTTACTAAACCACACCGCCGCTGTGTGATGTCGTTGTCGTCGCTAAAGTAAAAATAAAAATAAAATTATATATATATATATAAAAAAAATTGGTTTTATCGCGGAGCTAAAAAAGATAGATCGCTCTGGCGCGCTGATGTGTACGTGGATCGTGCGCTCGATTGCTGCTACTCCGTAAAATATCGAATCGAGCTTTTCGGATCGTCACATTCGTCTCAAATCATTTGTCCTGTTGTGATCGATCTTGCGACAGTTGTCGTCGCGACAGGCAAATCACGGTTAATTTAATTTTTTTTTTAATTTTTTATTTTTTTATTTTATATATATATATATATATATATATATATATATTTTTTTTTATATATATAAAAGTAAAGTTTGTGCCCCTCAAACTATTGTCGTGTCGTCGTCATCGTTCTATCGTTTCCGGAATTGCGCGCTTAAGCTGGTGACCGAATTTCCAGCATATGGTGTGTCGCGATCAATTTCGGGCTTTGACTTGGTTCAGTGCCTTTTCAGTTTAGTTTTAGACAATTTTTAGTGAAGTGATCGGGAAATAACTCAATCGATGGTGTTTTGCGAGTAAAAGAAAACAAAAAAAATATATTTGTAATAAAAACGAAAAGAAAAGTGAAAATCATCTTACTACAGAAGAAGAAAATCATCAAAACACAATCAAGGACCTCTGTTCACATCTTACCGGGCAGCATTAGATTCATATTTGAACTTTTTCTAATACTGTCAGGTAAAGATGTCGTCCGAGTCCTTTTTCAACAGTCCCGATGAAATAGGCGCCAAAAAACAAAAAAATAAATAAATAAATCTCACCAGTATCTCCCTCCCACGTTTTGGGCATTTATTCCATCACTACACATGATCAACTCACCACACCCAACCAGGAAAAAGGAAGTAAATCACATTAAAACGGTAGGAAAAAGTTTCACCTTAACTTAAAAAGACTCAGATCAGTGGGATATAAAATTAATCCCCACACCTTTAACCATACTATAAAAAAAAAAATATATTTACTCAACCACTTTTGACGATAAAAGCCGTTTATAAACTACTTTAAAAAAAATAAAATAAAATAAAACTTTAAGCGAGTATTAAAAAGAATAACGAAACAGTGTCAAGTGGCCAATAAAAGCGCAGGCGACGACAACGACCAAAACGATGTATCACGATCATGTGCCGTTTTGAAAGCGTCGCGCCAAATATAATAATAAAAAAAAAATAAATAAAAAATAAGAACATTTTTATAGTCTTCCCAAAAATGACCCAGCCCGCCAAAATCCTGTAGGCGGATGAAATTGAGAAGAGGAATCTCTGATCGAATCACCGTCAGAAATCCCACAATTTGGTGCACTCCTACATACCTGTTTCTTGTAACGGTCATTAATATGAATCACTTTGCCTTTTACTACCCAAACATTTTTTTATAAGCCCTTTTAAACATTTAAATGATCATGATCAATGATCATTGAACAAAAATTTCTTTATATTATACATAAAAATTTGAATATTTTAAACTAAAGATACCGGCTACTAATTATTTCGAAAAAATCTAAATTGTTCTAGTAAATTTCTCAGTAGGTAGAACAGCTGAGTATATTTCTTTTAATTTGCATATTATTTTGATTTTGATTCGATTATTCAGATAATGCGCATTTTGTTAAATTGTATGTCTTAATATTCCACAACGTAGTTGAACAGGTAAATATAAACAATTAAATGTACAAAGTTCAAATTTTATACATTCTTTGAATTGATTATTTGAAAAATATTCAAAGTTTATTTCATACTTAAGGGGCCTCTGATAGTTCAGTTGTTAGCGCACTGTCCTACCGTCCCAGAGGCTGTGGGTTCGAATCCCACGAATAACCATGGTCTCCTGCGCTACGTGGTAACACAATGGGCCAAAATTGGCCTAAGTGTGCCTTTCTAGGCAGCCACAGTAACCTAACCTAACCTAGGGCTATTACGATCAGCGTTACTTATAAAATGCACTATTTGTTTGTTCGCTTATAACTCAAGAACCAAAGATATAGTTTTAATGTAATTTTCTGTTTAATAGAGCTGAATTATCACGCTATACTATAGGCTTTGTTTCTATAACATTGAGCTAGTTGTTTTTCTAAATCTAGAGATATTTTCTAGACCTTCAGTTGGTTTGTTAAAAATCGTTAAAGAATTCTAGGTCATATTCTGTTTTAAATAACACCTTTTACAATACGAGTACTCGTGTTGTTTGTTACTTGAAAGTATGATATTAATTTTAAAAATACGTCCAGGATTAATAATTGTAACGTTGCGACTAACAGTCTATAAAAATAAATATAAATAATGATTATTTAAAAAAGTTTTATGAAGTATTAGCTTGTAGTTAAAAGTAAAAGTATTACTTTTATTTGTAGGGTTTAACAAATTTTATTTCATAATCTGGAAAACTAAATTTTACATTTTACACATTACGATTTATTTTCATCAGGTTTAGCTATTGTTAATTAATTTTCAAACAAGTTAACAATACAAAATGCGATTTGTAACATATTAACAAATAATTTGCTCAAATACCTTTACCTTTGCGAATTATAAAACTTTCTGTGACGAATTTCAAGCAAGCGTAATGCGTAAATTACTCGTAAATTTCAATTAAAAATGTTCTTTTTAAAATCCGTATCATCATAATATGATGTGTTCTGTTTTGTTTTCTGAGGAACATTAAATTTGTTTAAGTTTAACCATAAAATATTCATAGATAGAAACTCTATTGGGTATTTAGATCCTAATTAATTGTTAGCTATAACAAAATTAGTTAGATTGAGGATATTTTCGGATATTTTAAAAATTATAATAAGAAATGTAGCCATTAAAATATCTTTAGTCATGTTTAGTTTAAGTAGACATACAATTTAAAAAGAAAATGCGCACCATTTTAATGTTTGTTGTATCGTTTCAATAATTAAAAAATACATTTTTAAGGAAAAACACAAATTAACATGTTGTCTGTTTAATTAAATCTACTTTTTGCTTTTATATATACATAAAATTACCTTTTAAATTTATGCCACATGGAAGAATATAGTTCAAGAAACTTCGGCACTGAATATTCATATCAGAAACTAAAGAAATATAGGTCCATAAATTAATATAATAGATAACGTAAAATGTTAGTGTAGATAGTGTAGTTTATTTGGAATATATTGTTCTTTTTTCGTGTTCTAATATTAATTTATAAAAGTTTACATTTTTTGTACTTTATAATCATATTTTTTGAGGTTTAAAGCCATAGTGGAAAGGAACGTTTTGCAGTAATAGAAATTGCATCACTGTCTATAATTTAAATTAAAAAAATGTAGGCACATTGTATGTATAATGAATATTAATTAAAACTTTGCTTGTATTTAAATGGGTGTGTCCATTTAATTAGAAACTCTGTATTGAGTATAAATGAGTAAAAATTATATCAATCGTTAACTCATTCAAAAATTATTTAAAATTTTTATATTAAGAACGTAATTTTTGTATAAATTGCTAAATTTCACTAGCTTAAGTAGGAAGTAAGGAGGTGATGTAAATTTCGAGTTATCAATTTGCCTCCTATTTAATTTTAATAAAAAAATATATATGTGGGAAAATAACTTTTACAACACGTCAAGTTTCAAGTCAATAGCAATAGTAGATACTAAAAACAACCGCTCGTGATAGACAGATAGAGACCGAAGTAACATTATGAGGGTTAATTTTTGACCTCTTAGCTATCGAACTTTAAAAAGTGGTTTGTCATTGTATTTTGAACAAAAAATTCAGAAATTTAGTGATCAGAAATTTGGAAATCGGTTTTTTTTTCGAGATATGAAATGAATTTTGTTTTCCTTAAATAATGAAGGAATTAGAGGATCATTTGTTGCATACCTAAAGATTTTTTGTAATATATTTATACCTTAATTTCCCGTCTGAGCTGGCTGTGCTAAAACCCATATAAACAAACTGCAACCGATTTAAAATAAAATGACATCAGAATCAATTTTAAAATCTCTTCATCGAGAAATATTAAACAAAAATTGTAAACAAATAGAATTCTAATTACTGTATAACAACACATATCAATTTAATAAATTTTTAATAATAATAATAATAAAAGTTTTCTTGATTGTTTGTTGGGTTTTTTTTCCCTTACACTTCACAATTTTCGTTGAATGTAAAGTGTACATGGAACGTTTTCTCACTAAGGCCCATTAATCAAACATAGAAAGATCTATCGAAAACATAAATATACACAAAAAACATCATTAATAAATGTCTTAATACCTTTCGTATGCTATAAAAAAATATGTCGTTGATTGAATATAATTTTTAAGCCTCTCTACGAGGAATATACATGAATTTGGTCCTATATTTTTATTGCACAGTTGCGTAATAGTTAATCACTTATATTTTTTGTTTAGAAATATGAAAAATTTACTTATTTCCTAAGCGATTAAGCTATACTTTGATCTAACCAATTTAATTTCTTCATATCACTCATCATAAATCAAACGTTTCTAACATTATTACTTCGTAAAAATATATGTTGTAATTTTGATACAACACCTTGACGGTATATTTAAAATTAACTTAAAATTAGTGAATTAAATTTTGCTTAACTTGTTTTGTAGTTTTACAAGAAATCTAAAATTACTCTAGTATAATTTTTATTTTAAATATTGAAATAGAATTGGGAAACGTTACAAATACGGGTCTATTAGTCAATTTTTTAGTAATATCCGCTCAAAATTCAAAATAACAAAATGAAATGATTTAATATTACTCCGTAATGAGTTCATTCAATCGATAATTGTCCTTGTATAAATTAATATTTTTATTGTTTTAAAGATGAGTCAAAATTTTAGCAATTTGTAGTTAACTGATGCAAAAAAAAGTGTTCATTACTTATTGATTTAGTAGTTATTTATTTTAAATCAATAGAAGGGTTTAAATATTAAATGTACACTATTATATATTTAATGAATTAAAAACAATTATTAAAAAACTTATATTTGTTTTATTTGTTCAAAATCCATCTACCTTTAACCATCGTTTTATTTGTTTAAAGAAAAATTGCTATCTAGATTTTATTAAAATTGCTAGACACACATTAATTTATTGTAGTTAATGTGGACAAAATCTTACATTGATATTTTGATATAATTTCAATATATGTGTAATAAAACTAGGTAGGTACCTATTTAATTTCTTAACTACTATTTTCAAGATTTTAGATTATTATTAAAAATTTAACGAACATTTTGAACTCAATTTCTAAATCTCTTGATAAATATAACATTTTGTGAGAGAGATAAAGTCTAAAATAAAATATTTCTGATTTGAGATTAAAATGTTTCTTTTTTTAAAATTATTTAAAAAGGTATAAATAAAATAATTTTAAATTTTAAAAAATATTTTAGTATTTTTAGATATAGTAATAGTAATAGAAATTTCTCTGGCCTCTGGTAGGTTGGTTGTTAGCGCGCTAGTCTAGCGTCCCAGAGGCTGTGGGTTCGAATCTCACGTATAACCATGGTGTCCTGCGCTACGTGGTAACACATTGGGCTAAAATTGGCCTAAGTGTGACTTTCTAGGTAACCACACCAACCTAAATTAACCTAACCTAATAGAATTTTCTAGGAATTAAAGAAACACAGTCAATTACATTAATATTACAAGAAATACACTTCAAAATCATCCGTAAGCACATAAGCTATGATTTTTTGCAGAATCTAGGTACATTTTTCAACTTTACTGCATAGACTATATAAAAAATGGTTTATTGTTTTTCGTCGAAGATAAGAAAGCAATTTTAAAAACTTTTATAAATAGTTACAAAGTTATTCTGGTAACCTTATATATCAGGGCATGTTAAGATGTTTGTAAGATATGCCACTAAACCTATAACTTCTCAGGCACAAGTCATATTCAGACTGGATCAGGGCCGTAACAGAATAACCATAAATTAATTTTAAATCATAGTAAAAGCATATCTTATATTTGGATAGCTTGGAGTAATAGTTGTGCAATTCGTGTCAAAATGAAGATTACGTTATATTTTAAGTTAATTATGTAAAACTTATTTTGGCTTCCCGATCTGAAGAACTTTATTACTTCAAGAAAAGGTATTTCTTTCCAATCAGGAAAAACTTATCAGATATTCTTGATCCGATTAAATTGATTAATTTCAAAACAAGCAATCCTGGGGCCATAATATGTAATTTGATACACGACAGTCGTAGAATCGAAGAGTGAGAACGATATCGTCACCTCGATAGCAAAGTTTAGTTTCATGTAAAACGATACTTGATCTATCGTTTTTCATATCGAGGAGCGGCTATAAATGAAAACTAAACCATTTTTTAAAGTTGTAAATTGTTCAATAATTGGAATTCTTTTGTCTGTTGTGAACAATTTGTTGATTGTTAACATATTGTCCCAGTTTTTATTTGAAATAAGTGAAGATAAAGAAGAAATAAATCTTTGACAACGGAATCGACTTTATGAATTGTATCGGATCCCTTAAGACTTTACCTAATTTAACCTGATGGAATGTGGATCAACTTTAAAGTACATACAAATTAGGTTGCTTAAAAGATTAAGAATATCACAAAAGGTATTTTAATATCTAATCGAAATTCTAAAGTTACCCTAAAATACTCCAAATGGTACAATTATTATTAGAAAAATGTAGTACCAGAATAAGGCAACCAAATGAATAAATTAATCTGTAAAATTTTGGTGAAATATCGAATTTCATAAAGCAAGAATAAGTATCGAGGAATAATTTTTGCCCGACTGGATCTTGATTATATTCAAACAAAATTTTTTAGTCGGGATATGGTAGAAAACACCGTGAACTTAACCTCTTTAGGGACGAATTTTTTTAAGGTGAAAAAAGTGGTTTAAAGTTTTGATTGGATTGTATGTTCACTTATTTTATTATCAAGAGTTATTCAGAATGTAATACAAAACTTAAAAACAAATTATTTTATAAAAATATATAAAGGTCACACATTTGTCAATAAGTGCTATTAGTACAAAAAAAAAATTGATTTTACTAATTATGTTGTTAAAATAAAGCAATAATTAAATTTTAGATAATTTGTAATTTATATTTGAGTAATAAGTTTACGATATTTTTCAATAAAAGAAAAGCACATCTTGGGATAAGCAGAGGCAACTTTGATATATTTTTAAAGCGGTTAGTTCCAAGCGGAAAAAAATATTATCTGTGCTGCTATACTGCAAAGATATTGTAAAAGATCATTGTAAATCTATTTTTTCCCCGTCCCAGTATGGTTTCTTAAAGAGCAAATCGACTACCACTAACCTTACTGACTTCATCTCTAGAACAGTGTTCTGTCTGGAGAATAGCGACGAGGTTGACGTCATCGCTACTGACTTCAGCAAAGTGTTTGATAAAATCTCAAATAAATTAATTCTCTTCGAACTATACTCCCTTGGCAATCAATCAGATTTTTATTTCCTGGATGAAGTCTTATCTTGACCAACGCCAGTACAGGGTCCTTTTCTCTTCCTCTTCCTCCAACTCTTTTGTGGTCAATTCGGGGGCCCTCAGGGTAGCTACTTAGGTCTCCGTTGCATTTCATTTTGGACATCAATGATGTCGAAAGTGTTATTAAGCACTTGGACATTTCTATATACGCCGACGATATGAAAATCTCCAAATGGATATACTCTACCTCGGACTGCCGATTGCTTCAGGACGACATCGACAATTTTGGCATTAAATGCAAAAAAAAAATTGTTTGAACTTAATGTCTCCAAATGCCAATCCATCACTTATTTCCGTAGACGCTCTTCGTCCCCCAGAGTTTATCGGCTGCCTGATGAACCTATCCCCTTCGTATCCTCTCTTTGCGATCTAGGTGTCATTTGTAACAGCGAACTTAATTTTCGTGAACACATTGGCAACGTGATTGTTAGAGACATTTCTGTGCTTGGCTTCGTGAAGCGATGGTCCAAGGAGTTCCTTGATCCCTACTTTGCCAAATGCCTCATTGTTACTGCAGGACCTTTCTGATATTACCTTCATTCATCAGTTGCTTATTGGTGAGATTGATTGGCCTTCACTACTTCAGCAGATCTCCATCTACAATAATCCTTATAACCTCCGTTCGGCCCTTCTTTTCGCACATATGTGCCAGTATCCCTAAAGAGGCTAAAGTACCCTTGCTGGTGGGATTAAATTACGAACAAAAAATCGTATGAATTAACTAATAACTTTAAAAGGCTCTATATATTTATTTTCATTTTCGAAGTTATTTATAATACTAACAATTTTTATTCAGTCTTCCAATTAGTTAACGTGTTGTGTAATATAAAATAAAGATATAATAGTTAATAAACCAAGCATAATCAACGTGAAATCGAGAAAGATATATGTGCCTAGAATTTATATAGACCTATGACGTTTTGTTTAACGACTTAATTAAAAGTACATTTAAACATGCCACTGGTTAAAACTTAATTACCACAAGATTATAGCATATGCATAGAATTTTTTTATTGTTCGTCCAATATGTACGAGTATACCTCTGGATATACACTATAAGGTGAAATATACAAAAGGCTGTTTTTTTTTTATCTCACCGAACGACTCGAGTAAGGTACAAAGTTTTAATGTAAATCCGTTGTATTTAATGCAGAAATATACACAAATGGAAATTTTTAAGGTATTTTATAGAATGTCTGCTTCAGATTGTTTATTCTGCAAGTAATATTCTAATTAGTAAAGTATTTTATGTTACCTGCTAACTGACTGCGCTGGTGCCTAATTAACGCCTCTTCCCCTTGAAGACCCAATGTGGCAATTTGTCGTTCAGCTAACATACGACAGGCTAATTATTTTCAAATTGATTCTAGACATATTTCTTAGCTGTGGTGCATTAAATGAGGGCCATTAGACAAACAACCAAACAATTGTTGCTTTGCAAAGAGGGCTCATATCCCTTGCTTAGGTATATTAGTTGAACCGTTTTAATGATATGCATTATTCGTGTAAGGTATAAAACGGGTTTTATGCATTACCGCAGCGATGCATAAAAACTGATGTTGAAATCTTGAGAATAGAATATGCAAAATAGGAGAAATTTAACGAAAGGCGATGAACGGACGATGACGGTAGGTAACATTGATCTTAAAAAATGAATGTTAATTCCTTCAATTTATAGCGTTTCGCCTGTTGCTAGTATAAACTCAAAAATCGAAGATTGTCAAGTTTCGACAGTATCAGAAGATATTATTTATGTAAAATTGAATTCCCCAAAAAACGTATAATATCTGACGGGTTTAATAAAAACACGCGATGTCTATTAGGATAAAAATTCCACTGCATATGCAAATGATGGTGAAAACCAGATTTAAATAATTAAAACTCTCAAAGTTACCACAATTAACGGTTCCTGGTATTATAAAGTGGGAGAGAGGATCGAAAAAATCCAGTCACCAAAGGTATAAAATTTGTGGGGTCCCCTCCGGGGGCGAAGGCCATTCTGTTAATCGTATTTAAGGTGCGACCCATCCACAGAAACCTTATCTTTTTTTTTTCAGAATTTCTTGTTTTCACCTGAACATACTTTGCGCTGTTTCCAAATTTTCATAAATTAACAATTTTCTTTTTTAGAGCAACGCAGTTTTACACAGGTGGCGACTAGCTCTGTTGTCCGTATCACTTCGACCTCTCCCCTCCCCCATTAGTCTTCTAGAGCTTCGCGCACAGTTCGTGTGAAATCGCTAAGCTTCACCAGTGGCTT
Source organism: Philonicus albiceps (assembly GCA_963969385.1). Lineage (NCBI taxonomy): Eukaryota > Metazoa > Arthropoda > Insecta > Diptera > Asilidae > Philonicus > Philonicus albiceps. The sequence continues at coordinate 5,873,105 of OZ017773.1, read as the reverse complement.
CTTTTAATTACGCATGCATAATTAATTCACCTCCTCTAGCTTCGGCTAGACTCTAGCCCGGTCTAGCTTCGAGCTCAGGTGTGTTCAGCTCACCTGCGAGCTATACTCCGCGCTCCGGGTGATTAGGTGGCACTTTGAAGTGTGTCAAGCCGCATTAGATGCAGACTCAGGAAAGGGGGAGGTGATCTGGGTGAAGCAGGTGGCTGTACTACACTGTAAAAAGTTCAATATAAAATTTAACCAATACTCGTTTTTATATTACGAGTATATACAACTTAGGTACTATCTGCATCTAAGCTCTATGTACTCTAATTTTACCCTAAATTTTCAATTCAACTAAATTTTTTTTATACCTATCTAAAAAGGGCTGTCGGGTCAATTCGATTAGTTAAAATTAATTATAATAAATTCAAAAGTTGCCTGCTCATTTTCTCTAAATTTGGTTAATGCTAATCCTTTTAAAAAATCTTCAAATAAATTAGTCAATAGAGTTCAAGTGAAGGCAATACGCCGGACTGTTTAATAGTCAATTTTTTAATTTTTTCAGAATTGTTTGTTGAACATAATTTTTTATATACTTGTTAGTATGGTAGATATGTTTTTACGGTACATACTTCTTTATTTTTTTAATTCCTTTTATCGAAAATTAAGGGTTAAGAGAAAACCTAAATTTTTTTAACTAGAATTCGAAGCTAAATTTGTATCAAAGAGCATAATTTCATTTTAACTCATTACATAGGACTTTTTGACGCTGATTACTTTACTTAGACTTAGATTCGAGATTATACAATTCTCAAAAATTCGTTATTTCGCCAAAAACTCTTTTGATTTTTGAACATTATAAAATTATATCGTTTGTGCTTTCTAAATAAATTTTTTACAATAAACGAGACATTTATTTTATTATATGCACTCGTATAATCCTAAATTTAAATCAATTAGAGCAACACGACATATTTTCGGCTACAGTCAGAGAACATTTTAAATTGATAAGATTCCCAATTCAATCAATCTATAGTTTGTATATTTTTTAGCAGTATTTATTTCTGGAGATACAGAGATAGATCTAGGTCTCTATAGGTGTATCACCCTGTATATAATTTTTAATATTTTTGCTGTAATTTAAAGAAGTAAGCAAAGCTACCTTCTATTTTAGTATCTAAAACTATTTACAGTGTACCCTCAGGTAGGCCTTAGTCGAGCCGCATGATTGACTGACTTGGGGCTCCGGGGCAATGGGTAATAAGCGCAGCGATTAAATCGCACGGTTCATTTTATGCTGGTGCCCAGGCGGCGACGAAATGACGCCGACTACGACGACTACTACGACAACGCCCAAGGTAGGCGCAAACCACTTCAGCATTCCTAACTGGTGTTAATTACCGTGATTTCGGCATTCGCGGCGATTAGTGGCGGGGCCATGCATCAAGTGACCCACCACCGGCTCCTGGTCATCGATAAGTCTACAAAATGTTACAACGTGTAACTTGTAACTGCCACAGGTTATCTAATGGAGGACCCGATGGAGGTTGTCGTCGAAATCGGTGCGACAAATTGAGGTAAACTTTCAAAGCGGCCGCGGCTGCGCTAGCCGCTAAAAACCAGCTGACAAATTCCTTAGGCGCTGGAATATACTTCGGACAGTCGGTTGTTGACCCCATCGGTTTTGGGCTGTTTTTTTTTTTGTAAATGAAATATTGACGACGTCCGCGGTAGCCAGATGGCTAAACCTGGAAACCTGCGGGGTAAAGGATAACAGATGGAAGATAGAGTTTTAACATTAGACAACAGGGGGTATGCAGGAGGTATGCAAGATAGGGTCATCTCTAAAAAGAAGGTTATTGCCATCTAATTTTATAAATGTTTTTTTTATTTAAACCAGATCTGAGTATGTTGATTATCATATTTTACCTTTAGAACGTATTAAACTACACCCCAATTCTCTTACCATATACAAAAGCCAGTGAAATCAATTTTACGATAAGAATTGAACGGTTACATTTTCTATAGGTTTGCTGAAAACATTTAATATTGGTCTTCATTAGTTTTCATGAAAAAACTGTTTTAAGAATATTCATAGTAAAATAGAAAAATTTATTATTTTATTTATTTCTACCAAAAGTTTCATCAGGTAATGCATTTACACCTACATACATATGTATTATATAAAGCTTTGTTTTTGTTCTGGATGGATTAAAATTATGAACCTACATATTGCTTTTTTAAATTTATACTAGACAAGATTTTAGTTACTTATTTTTAAAAGTGTCTAAACTTCTATCTCTAATAATTACTACTTATAAAGTGTTAAATAAAATTATTTATTGGTGTACTCATATTCCTTCCGGTTGACCAACAATTCATATTTATTTTATAGGATTTTCTTAAATGGTAAGTACATATTATTTATATTATTATGCTATTCTTATTAATGTACATGCATATAAACATACCTAGGTTCTAGGTTCTAGGTTCAAGTGGCTGCCAAAAGAAGGCACACTTAGTGATACCACGTGGGACGAAGCCCCCAATAACTAGCCTTCGAACCATTTGGACTCTTTAATGAACTGCTCCAGGCTTCTAATCCTGACGGAGCTCAGTTCCGGCAGATCATTAAAGAAAGTGGAGCCCAGGCTCCGATTTCTCCGCACCGCTAGTGCTGGGCATTGACACAGGAAGTGAAGGATGTTCTCTTCCTCTTCCTCATTGAGGCAACTTCTGCAGAAGTCATGTCTAAAACTATTACGATTATATCTGGGAATAAAAAAATACTTTTTTTCTGCGACATAAATTTTGTAATTGGTTTTGAAAAATGCTTATATTAGACATACAAAAGATGCATTTACTTTATTTGGATTTTTAGGATAAAGGACACTTAAAGAATCATTTGAAAATATATTAATCTACCCTCTTAAGTTGTATTAATTTTAGTATGCCTATCCACATTTTTGTTTTCTATTGGCGTAGATCAGATAGAGCTAAAGGTTATCAGTTCGTGTCCTATTTAGAGTTCAATTTCCTTTTTCCTTTGAAAAATATGAGTTCGTCGCGTAAGTCTTCGTAATAAATTTTTTTTTATTATTTGTGCAGCATATGCTGCTGCTTTTAGTTTTTATATCATTATTACATATATATTTATTTAAAATTTTTCAGTCAAATAGAATCAACTATTAGTTAATATATATTGACAAATCTGATATTCAGCGTTCTAAACTTATACAAAATTGACTTCTATATACCATGCCGCATAATGACTGTTCCCCAGTGTTATTATTATTATTAAAACGTTATTTTTAAAAGGAACTTCTACAACTAGTTACAAACCTTTTCAATATTCTATTCAATTTAGAATAGAAGATTATTCTATTTGGTATTGATAAATTTTATTTAATTCATAATAAAGATTTAAATATTCGACTTAGGATCATTTTCGTTTGACTTGTTGAATAGAAAACTTTAACTTAAACACATTAAGGGAGAATTTATTTTCAACAAATCGTAAATCAGTTTTATAGTATCGAAACAAGATAATTTTATGAAGAAGATTCAGTTCTCATAATGAAGTAATGAATATGTGAAAATAAATTTGTCGAACTCTTACACTTTCCGAGATTGTTAACCCTTCAAAGGTATCAATTAAATAAATTACGTTTAAGGTATCATAGGTAAAATTTCATTGGATTATTAAATTTTATACTTTGTGAGTTTTATAGCAACCTTATAAATGAATATAGAAAAACTATTACGTCTTTCTGAAATTTAAGAAGAGCAACTTTCCTATGATGAATTTTCACCCATGATACCCTTTAAAGGTTATAAAAGCATTCGAAAAGTTTACATGATTATCTAGTTACCAATTTTCCTTAGTAATATGTATAATATCGTTTCAGATTTGTATATTCCGTAATTTACTAAACCAAGAAAAAACATGTTGGTAAATTTAACAAAATTGGCTTACTCAACTTCTCTACCAAAAAGGTAGATACAATAAAAATTAAGTTCTGGCAACCAAAACGACAAGTTACTTCAACAAAAGCACTAAAAGCGGATTGTTTGCAATAACGAAAATGAGTTGGTTAATTATGGACATTGGTTAATATCTTGTAATTTTCAACAATTTAACAAAACGTTTGTTTAAAACTTTAAACAAATTAACTTAACTTGATTAGTAGCACAAGGGAGAAGATGGTAGTCGCATAAAATAGAGTTACAAAGTGTAAGATGCGTTAAAAAATATTACAAATCTAGCAAGTTATTCGTTATTCGTTCATACCTCATTAAATTAAAATTCAATTAATATTAGTGTTATATTTTTACATATTAAAACCCCTGATTGAAAATATTAAAAGGTATCGAAAGAAATGTAAAGCAATGAATGGTATAAATTACATAAATAAGAAGTTTCGTTACCCTTTGGTATCAAAATAAATTTGAATTTGTTTAAATATACGAACAAATTGAGGGTTTAGTTAAATATTTACCTGAAACTGTTATATTGTTTCGAACCAAATAAGACTGGTTAAAAGGTATTCTAATTTTAGTTAAATCAATTGGATAATTCGTTAACGTTTAAAGAAAAATTAAAATTTTTGTTGACCCAATTCCAAGAAAACTTGTTTAAAACTTTGGTATATTAAGGTATTAGTTAACATATGCTTAATTTAAATAAAATCTTGTTGATTTGTTCAGTAAACTCGGTTGATTTTAAATTAACAAAATTGAATCTGTTTTGTTATAACCAAAAATACGGTAGGGTGATAATTGTAAATCTGTTTTTTCATTCTTATTACGAGTGAATTTGTCTCAGTGTATGAAGACCTGTCAGTATTCTTCGGATAAATAAATCGATGGTATATAAAGTTTATATGTTATTTACAAAATGTTCTCTTTTGATACGTGTAGGTGAAAAAATCACAGTTGATATATTATAAAAAATTTGAAGTTTAGGGGGGTATATAAAAACTTTCAATTAAATTACCAAATTAAAAGATGTATACGAGCATGTTCGACTTTCAATAAGATCAGTTTACATGATATTAACCTCGAGTACAAATGACCCACTATTTAGTCTGATGATGATGTGATGACGGCCAATTAGGTGCAATCACTCATATCAGAATAAAGTGTGTCTCTTAACAAAATCGCAGTATCATAATCAAAAGAAGGTCTTCATAAGTAAGTAAGGAAGACAAAATATCTTAAGATATTTTGCTTTCCACACCTTTTGAGTGGGTCGAAATGAAGAATGCCGGCAGCTGCTTAAGTGGACGGACGCGAAGGGTTAGTAAATTTTCTTGTTAATTGGTACTCCTCGGGCATTTGTAAGGGCAAAGACAAAATACATAATCCGTATTTCGGCTCATCTCCGCGTAGGTCAAAAACCACATTCAGTGGGCTTGCGAGAAGCCAGTTTAGTTTAAAAATCTTCCAAGACGATACGACGGGAATGGTCTGGAGAAACATAAAAAAAAAAAAAAAAAAAAAAATAAAATAAAAAAATAATACGACACCACGCAGAGCCAACGTTCAACACTTCCACATGTCGCATTTATTAAAATTCCCGTCACAGAGGGCATGCGTAACGGCCTCATGGGTGTGTAGTGGAGTTGTCGCGTCTTCAAGCATTTGTAAAAATTTTTTAAGAAAAACCAGATGAGAAAATCTGGCCAGATATTTTATACATAGTCCAGGCAATTTGAAGTTATGTGACGATAATTTCGGGGTCCACCTGAGGTCATTTTGGGTATGCGGAGAATGACTCTTCCGCGTATATATGCTCCTTCTGAAGCATCTTGGAGACTTGAAACTCCGCATAGGCGGTGATCACATCAGGTTTCTAAAATCCCAGTGACCACCGCGGATTTGCTTGATTTTGCCGCTCTCCTCGACCTCAAGATATCTCCCATTCCCAACCATGAGGACGTCAAATTTCCATTTCGAGTTTTATTCAAAAAATTTTACAGGCAACAGGTTTTTTTTTTATTTTATTTTTATATACTTTTTAAGGGGACTATATACAAATTCTTCTTTTGAGACGTAAGAAGGGAAAAAAATTTATTTATTTATTTATTTTTTTTTGTTTGTTTGAAATGTGATCCGACTGCAAGCAGTTCTCGAGTCAAATGATGTCGTATACGGGCAATTTACGAGACATCTTCACTTAGCTAAGTGTTTTCGGATTAAGAAACCGCTTACGTTGCAGTGTCACCACATATGCGCAACAAAAGTTGGATTCAGACAATCCAGAGGTAAGCATAGTAAACGGATACTAAAAAAACTTTTGAAATTTGGCCATATATCGCACCTTTCCATCAATTTAAAAACCGTACCACGCCCTCTTGCGGAAATGCGCGGGTTTCCATTACCAAAATTTGTCTTCCATTCATCAAAGTCTTTTGAAATGAAACGAACATAAAAAAAAATAAATAAATATTTTGTCTGCGATTTGTTGAATGAAATGACCCCGCGCACCCAACAGTTACTTAAAAATCTGCATTTCTTATTAAAATCAGGAAAAATATGATAAGAGAAATTCAAATATATAAATACATATATAAAATTGGCTTAAACCAATGAAATCACCTTCAGACTAATTTGCACAAATTATAAATGAATGCGGGCAACTTTCTCAAAATTATGGAAATATTGATACCTTTCGGTAGATTTTTGTGGGCCATATTTATGCAAAATGCAAAAACCTACGGGACAGGTTGATAACCAGCCCAAAAGTGGTGCGAGAGCGACTTTCTGAATTGCTTCTCGATCGTACAGTCTCAATTTGATATTTAATAGAACCTTAAAGTAATACTAAAATGGATAATTTTAAATTTTTTGAATATATTTAAGATAAACTTTAGGTAGTTATTACAAATGAGGTAATAATAATACCAATTACACTGATGCTGTAACAAGTGAAAGTTTCTACGATTACGTTTTATAAATTATGGAATTTATTTTAACCTTATCTGCATTCAAAAGTTTCGAAATGCTTTTAATTTCTAAGTCGGAAAGGAGAACAACATCGTTAAACCTCTGTTTTTTTTTGGATGAGTTTATCGAACAAGGTGATTATTTCTATTAAGTAGGCTTTTAACTAATCACCTATTTTTTTTGTTTTTAATTCAAAATCACTTGTTATCACTTTTAATGATATAAAAGTATACTAAAACAATTTTGCTATATTTAATTTATACTTTAAAAACGTGTGTCCGTTTTTCGTATGGGTATAAGATGATCTGACTTCAATGTTATTTTTGCTTCTATGTAACGTTTTTGAAAAAAAATTGGTGTTAAAAGTAGTAGTAAATTGAGAATTCATAAATCTTTAATATAAAAATAATAATTAATTATTTCACGTAGTAGCTAACCGAATAGATTTCTTCTAACGTAATATCGAAAAATAAAAATTAAATTTTCAAAACGATATGACCGATATGACGATTGAAATTTTTAGAAATTCTTTGCATGTAATTTAAATTTGATCGATTGATTTAATATAAATTTTGATGTAAACTAATCTTATAAAATTCTCAAGTAGAAAAATTTTGTATTTTCGGAAAATAGTAAAAATAATAACTAAACCTTTTCCTTATGAATTTCTTTTAATTTTATTATTTTATAGCCCTCTTTTCCTTTTTACGTACACCCAAAAAAATAATTGGGTTAAATTGTAATTATTTCGATAGTTGTATGACAAAAACACACTTTCAACTACAAAGTTTGAAGTACTCCTATTTAATAAAATAGTTACAAAATATTTATATAATAGTTGTTCATGAATGATTACTAATTTTTGATACTTTAACCTGAAAACGACAAGAGAAAAGTAGTTAAAAACAATTATTCAAGTCAACTTTTGTTTTAAATTGAACAGCAATAATCGATAGCATTTTGGGGACTTATTTTTCAAATTTACTTCTCAAAATTCAATAGAAAAATTTGGGATAAATGATGATTTATGAGTACCTCTTATTATAGTGAAATTTACTATCATTTTTCATTTTTAGTATGTTTTAAACCTTTTCTTGTTAGAATGAATTACTCCATTGTTTCAACGAATTTGTTAAAGCTAATCATACTTTGGTTACTAATAGACATCTTATGATTCAAATTTTCCACTATCTCGTCTCTAACCATCTGGTTAGAAGTACCACCTTTTAGTTACAACTGACTATGTTTTAGTTCGTCAAAATATTTAGGATTATCTAGTTTTTGTATTTAAAATCAGCCAATTTTATGGTCTGCCCGAAATTGTGCAATTTGGTTATAACAACATTTTAAAAAAACCAGGTTTATTATATTTAACTTCGTCACTTATTTTGAAATTTTAAAAATTATAGAAGGTAGCTACATATGCAATTTGTAATATTTTAAAAATCACTTTGATTATTTAGTCAAAAGTTTGTACTATTGAAATCCACAACTCATTTGAAATTTTGAAATCTTAAAACTTTCCAGAACTCCATAAAAGATGGGAATCTTTCAAAAATTAGTGCTATTTCCTTTCAAAATTTGTGTTCTCAATATTGAAGATTTTGAATGTACCCAGGAATGGTGTTCGGTTTTTGAAAGAAACATAGTCACATGGTGAAAGCAGCCAGAGTACATAAAATAATTCATGTATTTTCGATCTTGTCTGTACCATAATCGTTTGCAAATGAGATACAAGAGAAAAAGAAAAACAATTCAAATAAAAAGAAAGCAGATAAAAATAAAAATAAAATAATTCAAAGTAAAACTTCTTCTCACCTAAAAATAGCAGCCGAAATTATACCGGGGCGTTCGAAAATTTAATCAAATTATTTCTTTTGTTGCTCCACATTTTATGCGAAACGTTGACTTTATAAACATACTTGCAAAAGCGAGCCTTCCAGTTTTATCCACCTTTGGGGGCTATTTTGAATTTCAGTGGAATGCTGAAACACCCATTGGGGGCTCTCTGAAATGTGCCCAAAGATATTCAGGCAGGAAAACTGAAATTATAAAAGCACTTCATTTTCACAATTTGCCATGCAAAATAGGCCCAACCAACATGCAGAAATCGTTGAGTTTTTGACCAAAGGTCAGTAAGTGCTTTCATGTTTTGAGTTTCTTCTTTTTAGCATATGATGTGACGTAAAGAAGATTCATTGGATGCATTTTTTATAGGGTAAATTAACTACCAATTTTTACTGATGCAAATAACTTTTAAATTTATGCTGTCAACTGCATTTTGATATATTTTCAATTCAGTTTCATTTATTTTTGAGGTGTATTTTTTATTGTTAACCTTTTGCAAATGTTGGTAAGTTTTAAAGCAGTAAAGGAAAGATTAAATTCAACTTCTACTCTTTCAGTTTTACAATAAATCGGTATACTTTCAACATTTTTATATTAGGAAAAGCAACAATTTTGTATATTTCAGATTTATATGTATTAAAACGTCGTGAGGTCATATGTATGGCCCAGACATCACCGATTAAAGGTAAATAATAAATTTTAATGATATTTTAGTACTTGAAACTAGAAAACGTTTTTCTCAAAACCATGTTTTTCAAGTTGGGCGTAAAACTAGCGCTTTCAATTTCTAACCGATCGGCTCCAAATTTTAAATTCGAACTGTAGTTTTCTAATAACATTTTCTAATTAAATAGTAGGATTTGTTTGATCAATTAAAATTTAACGTGTCTATGACCAATTTTCGACAGATTTTTTCATGAAAAACAGAAGTTATTTACTTCATATCGTAAAAGTCAATATTTTTCAAAAATTCAAAGTACTTCACTAGATTTTGGCGCATTTTTTCAAAATGTATGTGATCTGTGACCTTCGAACGCTTCCTACTTTACCCTCTTTGATTTTCATTTTGATAAAGACTCCCTCCAACACTCCTTTTACCTGCCTGACGAAGAAGGGCTTCTTAGAACTTATTTCTATTTCTATCTATTAGCCCTTTTCCCTATGCTTTCCTTCCTTCCCTTATTTACATTCTACCTTCATTCCCGTTCTTGTCGTCCTATTCCCTATTCCTTATTTTTTAGCCTTAGTGATAGCCTTTACTCTTAGTTTTTAATTTATATTTGTTAACGTAATTTAAGCTTGTTTTCTTTACCTTGTAGCTTGTATTAAGCGAATAATAAATAATAATAAATTAAAATTGTGACCTGTAGACTTCGTACGTGGAGGGCATTAAAACAAAAGAGTTTCCTTTCAACAATCACTACGCCGCTATTTTGTTTTAAAATAATTATGAAAATTTATATAAACATTTATTAAAAACAGAATTTAAAAAATATAGCTTCATTTTTAAGGTTCTATACCTTAAAAGGAAAGAAAGGGACCCTTATAGGATTACTTCGTTGTCCGTCTGTTTGTATGTTAAGACCCTTTTTCTGAGGAACGCGTGGTGGTATCAAGTTGAAATTAATATCAAATACTTAGGTCTACGATCCCTTGAGTTATGCTAGTTATTATGACAAATAAATCAAAAGCTATAGGGTACTTCCCGTTGCCCTAGAACTATGAAATTTGGTAAAGTAAAGGAAAAATTTTGAAAATGGTTAATTTGTCGTTATATTACATATTTTTTTTTTGCGATTACAAACTTACATGAATTGCCGTTGGAGATTTGAATACCGATGTATGGGAGAACATTTTTTTTTATATAAAAAAGTTAAAATTATTCAATTTAAATAGTAACTACTTATTAACTAGGGTAGGTAGAGTAAGGACAATGGCACGAAGTTATATTCGTATTTTTTTCTTTAATAAATTGTATATAATGGCCCCTGATATTACATCCGCGAGGTGTTATTGCCCATTAAAGAAATAAATTTTCAAATCTAAATAAATTCAGCAAGGTAAGGTCTTCAGAGATGTGGCATTTAAGAATTCAATAATTTTTTAATGGGCTTTTTTTCAATTTCTTAAGATTTCGCATAGACTGTTCAATTTGTATGCTTTCTGTTGAAACTTTGAATTGAATCTTTTTTTCAAAATATTGTATATAAATTTTATGTTAAAGTTAATTGAAATATGCTTTAAAGTCTTTAGATTCTTAGAGCCATTAGGTCATTTTTCTTAAGCTAAAACAACTGTTGAGTAAAAGGCATTTCGAAATTAATAACTCAAAGGACCCAAATTTGAAATAAAATTTATGATTATGCATTTTTTGTATATAAAGCAAACTGTATTTGTTTTACTATTATCAAAAACTATTGATAACAAGAGTAATAGCATTAAATTTACAGAATTATAAATTTAAAGATCTACATAAAAATCGATGTATGTATGCATTAAAATTATTTAAATTAAATTATCCTAGATATCGCTGCTTCATAAAACGAATTGAAAAAAGAAATAATTTCTTGTTTGACATTATTCTATTGACCCAGTTCATAGTAGAATAATTAAGACCTTCTCCTATGATCATTAAAAGGTTTGTGACATAATTGCTGAACGGAATCGTTTAGTTCATTATCAAAACGAAGATCGGATCGAGAGGCCCCCGGCGATCATAGAGAAACAACCGATCGACAAAAAAAAAAAAGAAAAAATAATGAAAAATTCTCAATAAAATGGTCCATTGGGCACAGTAACGATCTTATGACCCGAATGTTTCTGGGATGCGATCGTTTTAGAGTGCGATCAACCAAATCCAAAAATTTCATCCGTATCGGGGTCCCCTAAGAAGGTAATAGTTAACATCACCGTTATAAGTCTCACAAGTAGAAAAATAAAAATAAATAAATATAAAATATAAAATAAAACACTCTACTGGGCATCCGAAGAAGTTCATTAAAAAATCTTCAAGATGTGGTAACGTGACGGTATCTCAAAGTCAAATGCATAAATTTTCAAATTTTATTGCTTGCCTAGACAAAAGCTGGCAAAGTTTTTTCGTCATTTTGTATATATGTTTTTCTTGTTATTCTGCTTATTTTCTACTTTTATTCAAAAAGAAACATATTTATTTAAAAGCAAACAGCACTATTTTGTATTTTTACCTTTATATAAAAATTCCCTCCAGATCCCTCTAGAGTTGACTTCTTTTGTAAAGAAGCACTTCAAGACAAGATGTAGACATTTTTTCTTCTTTTACTGAATTTTTTTCAAAAAATTGGGTCACAGCATCACATCGTATCATAAATTTTAATTTCTACTTCTCCCCGACCGAACATTTTTTATTATTTGGTTCGATTGAGAAAGTTATCTTGTTAACGAATACATCAAGGTAGGAAGCAAATTGGATGAAATTTTCATTTATTTTCATAAAATTCACAGTGTAGCGACTATGACAAAAATTTGAATGTTTCAACAGAATTTGAAAATATTTACAAAAATATTATTTTCTTTAAGAATGTACTCGTATTTCGTGATAAATTAATATTTTATTAAAATTTACACCTGCTTATGGTGGAAATCTACAAAATTATCAAATGAAATTGTATACCATAAAAATTTCAGAATATATTCAGTGGAGATATCTATGAAAAATTGCATTAGACCAATATTAAAAATGTGATAATTTTAAATGTCTCCAAAAATTGTTTGAGTTGCTGACTGAGTGAAAATTAATGAGTCTGCGAAAAGACACTCGTCACCTTTTATATAAAAAAAATAAAAAAAAAATAAATAAAGGTAAGAGCGGGGGGCGCCTGATACGCTTTTATTATAGAAAAGAAAAAAGTGAACATTTTCGAACGTGTGTATTTATAGAAGAAGGAAACTCATGGCAAAATATTTGTGTGGGAGATTAAAATGAGAAAAATTCCCTAATTTATGGTTTTGATGCGAAATACCTTGGGCATCGCTTGCCACCAAATTGTATATAACCATCCGAGATGGAGGAGCAAAGAGATGCAAAAGATGATTACATGTCGCCGGGGAAAGAACAAAGCAAGAAAGTAAAAGTTGGCACCGACTGGACACGTTTTCATAATTATTAAGTTGAATAAGGCATTTAAAAATAAGCGACTTCGTGCCCAAGGGAATGAGCTCTTGTTTAAAATATAAAGAGGCCGACAATTTTTGGGTAGTTAAAGTTATTTTGCGTATTTTAATTATAGTAAAATCTCGTTATAACGAGAAAATAGCTTTTCTTTATACCCAAGATCATTATAACTTGGAGATATGAATTAACGCTCGTTTTTTTTATTTCAAAATTAAAGGGATCAAGAAAATTTTTTCGTTAAAACGATGTTTATTATGACCGAATTCATTATAACGAGGTATTCCTGTATTTAAAAGAAAAGCGTTTTCTGATCGAATTCCCAAGTATTTTTAAGTATATACTTTCGAATAACAAATTAAGGTAATTGTTTTGAAATCCCTTTTAAAGAATCCTTTTTAGAGAAGTAGAAAATTAATAAAAGGTTCCAAAGTTATGTCTAATTTATTTCCGTCCGATAGAACGAAAATAACTTGGCAAAGTAAACTCTTCAAGACTTCAACGAATGAAGTTGAGGCTACTTAAATAATACTTAAAATTTCAATATACTCCAGGCAAAGAAATCCTAATTACGGATTTCTTATCGCGCTATGTTCCGAACCAGAAATTAAAAATATGAATGAAGTAAAATTAGTGAAGAGAAAAAACAAATTTTTAAACAGAAACCTTAAATGATAAGGGAATTATTGGAAGTAGTTAAAAACGGTTGAAAAGATTTCATAAAATTATTTTGGATGAACTGTTGGTGGATGACGATCTAATATTTCTTAACGTAATAATTATCTTTTACCCTTATCGTTGGGATCAGAAGTCCAAAATTTATTGCATACTTCGTATTGTAGAATAGAGAAAACCAAGCTTAGGGCATGAAGTTTGGTATACTGGCAAGGATTAAATAAAAATATACAAGATATGGTTTCCGGTTGTTCGATTTATCAGAAGCATACTAGAAAATGTGGCACAAAGAAACCACTTTTCCCACATGAAACACCATTCTTCTCCTATTAGTGAACGTTTTTATGTCAGAGGTACATCGATCTTACATATTACTTTATTACTTATAAAGTTACATTAGAATTTATTTAATTGATTAATTCCTTTTACAAATTTCCCTAGTTTTTCTATCGATTCTTTGTTGTCTCCTAATGTTTCGCCGATATTTGTTGGGTTTGCATGTTTGGTACTTTGTGTGCGATATTTAGGGTATTCCGTGAGGATATGTTTGATTGTCAGGGTTATGCTACAGGTACCGCAGCTAGGTTGATTTTCACTTGTTATGAGGTAACTGTGGGTCAGCTCTGAGTGTCCTATTCGGAATCATATCAAAACTACCCATTCTCGTCTACTGCTAGGGACGGATGTTCCCCAGATTTTTGTACTGTTTTTATTTTTCCTTAGCTTTACTCCTGTGAGTAGTCCTTCTATCTTCCAATTTGTATCCCAATATTGAAGAATAAGCCGGGAATAATATGGTTTCAGATCGTATGGTATCTTTTAATTTATTATAGGCAGATTGTTTGTACATATTTTTGGCGGTTTTATCTGCTTGATCGTTGCCCTTTATACCAGTATGGCTAGGACTCTATAGAAAACCTACTTATTTTGGTTGTATTTAATTCTAGTCGTTTCTTTTGAATTTGCTGGACAGTAGGATGGTAGAAGCTATGTTTGTTTATTATGTAAAGTGCGCTCAAGGAGCCGGATATTATAAGGGTAGTATTTCTTGGTGTGGTTGTGATATATTTTGTTTTACAGAATTTCATACAGGTCTGTGTATATAGTTGTAGAGGTGGATAGATGAAATAATCCCTTATAAAGGCTGCGAAGAGAGTGTTAATTCAATCGTTGAATAGAGCTCAACCAGAATGATACTTGTGTTAAAATATCTGAATTATACTAAAACAGTATAAGACAGTTTCTCTGAACTCTCCATCTAAGTAATACACATTCAACCATAAATTTAAAAAAATTCTAGTTTCTAATTTACTATACCTACTAAGAGATATCATCCAAATAAATTACATTTAGGGTATAATGAGTGAAATTTAAGATCCAATATAGGCTTATATATCTTTTAAGTACAATAAAGACCAATAAGTGTAATTAAATATATAATTAATATTATTAAATGTTATATTGCATGATTTTTATAGACCTTATAAATGTATGTAGAAAAAATCACTATTAATAACCATTAGGTATATCTAAAATTTGAGAATAGCAACTTGCCTGAGATGAAATTTCATTCATCATACCCTTTAAGGGATAAAGCTGTCTATGTCGAGATGTACTCGTATGCGTATTTAAAATCGAAATTCAATACAGATTTTATACATTACAATTTATATGAATCATTATAGTGTCTTTACATTTCACTATTTTGTCAGTTGACACACTTTCTGATAGGTTTTCGGTTTGCTATCAAACTATTAAAAAAACTTTACTATTGTATTTAACAAGAAATCCTAAAGTATCAACATATTTAAAACATTTTCCAAAGCAAGCACTTAAGTAAAGATTTGATGTGGGGAAAATACGTGTTTATATTAATTAAATTTCGAAATTTATTTATTAGATTTTGGTTCAGATTTAAAGTCGAAATGGAATGAGTAATTCTTAAAAAAATTATGATAGTGTGATTAAACACATTTTTGGCCAACAACAAAACTAATCAAATACTAAAGTTTTAAACCCTTGTTATCAATTTTGACTTTTTCTCGTTTTTTGTTTTTAAGGATTGGTTTAAGCTTGGCTCAAGCAGGATTTCGACTTGGTTTAAACTAGCTTAAAACCCCCGTTTAACCCCTAACTAATACTGTAATCGAAAAAAGTTAAATTTTAACTTTAATAATCTTAAAAAAAAAAACCGAAATACTTTGAATGCGTACATGTCGATTTCGATGTATTCTTTAAAAGAATGCCCGCTTAGATAAAACAGACGGAACAAGAAATGCGGTCGCTGAAAAACAAAGTTACAAAGTAATTTCGCAGCTCACCAAACAGCGGCACTTCGCACTAAATGAATTATTAAAATTATTCAAATATAAGCAATCTGGCTAGCCGATCGTAGAGAGATAAATACCGGAAAGATACTTTGCATAATTGGCTAGCTAATCGCTAGTCATTGTCTAAACGCGCGACGATTGTCCCAATACTTTTCTTAATTTTGTGTCAAAGTATATTATTAATTTAGCGAATATTTCTAGAATCTCAATAAAAATTAGCACGCGCTCTAAGCATAGAGGTCACAATCGTATGAAAAAAGCGGGAAATGTTCATTAAATTTAAACCTTAACACGTATCGGATTCACTGAAAACCACTTCTTTTTAAAAAGTTTCGCTTGATCTTACAAACAACCTTATCTCGCTTCGCAGTCTTGACCCTTGACTCTATTAATTGATAGCTCATGAGTCGACTTCACGGAGTGTTCTGATGATTTTAGTTCTTTTAGTTTATATTTTATTTTTTGCAAAAATATGTTTTCATTTGCACATATTATTAAGTGATGTGATCGCTTCCTAATCATTACACATTTCTTTGCAGATCATGAGGTCATTTCGTATTTTAGATATTCTAAAAACCTTTATTAGGTCAAATTCCAACGAAACTTTGTTTATTACAATAATGCTAATATTTTAGGTGACCCTTTATCGAGTTCATCACATTGAGGATGTTAGTTTACATTAATAGTTGCATTTCATTTAGTTACTGATACTGTAAACAAAATAAAATAAAATATTTTGCCTTACAGAATAAAGGTTATTTGATATACTCGTATAAAAGAAGTTTAATCTTTAATCTTGAAATTAATGACTGTATTTACTAAGTATTGTACTATTCTTGTCTCAGGATAATAAAACACATGTTGTGACTTTAACGAATCAAAATCTTAATTTTATTTTCAACCCATTGGTTCCAATAAAACCTTGGAAGATCAAATAAGCAATAACACTAGATTTACCAAGGAGGTCATATTGACCCCTGGTAGTTTATTTGAAATTGATTCTCTCCCAGAAAATTCATGCCATGTCTTCTTAAAATTTTTTTATATACATTTAAAAAATATATATAAATAAAAATCAATTAGGGTATTTTTGTAAAATACGACATGGATTTTCTTTGAGAGAAGAAATTTGTATTAAAATGAAAATGTTCAAAATATCTCTTTGCTAGCTCTAGTGTTAATTAGAAATTCTATATAAATTTTGATCCCCAGGATGGTAATTATATACGTTTTCTTTAGAGTGTTCAGAAGCTAATTAGGATTTGTTAACTTTATATAACTCTTAGACATCTCGAATTTTAGAATGTCATCTTTTAATTCAAATAAAAACTAATATACGAGTAGTCCAAAAATTCTCACTCATAAATAGCGATTCTTTCTGAAATAATAAAGGTAATGTTAACATAAATTTGTTTAATAATGAATGAATTATTCTAAAAATATTATGATTCTATAAAGATTTAAGAGTTTAACACGTTCGCGGACGGCTACTGCATATGCAGTATTTTCATTTTGCCCTAGTGGGTCACCACTGCATATACAGTACATTTTTGTTCTATAATTTGAATAATCAAAACGATGAAAAAACAGTAGCAGAAGTTTATTTTTTCAATGGAACTTTACAAATATGAAACAACAATGCAGGATTTTTTATATATTTTATGTCTTCATATAAAATGTATCAAAATTCTCTTGTCTTGATTTGATCCAACAAACGTTGAAGGAAAAGTTCTGGAGAATGATCATATTAACAACCCATGTGAATTTATACCGTCCGCGAACGTGTTAAATGAAAATTAAGAAGTCACCAATTAATTGGTTAATCCTTCGAAACTATTGTGGAGATCTAAAAGATCAAATAACATTTACGATGTGATCAGTGAATTCTATTTTGGACTTCCAGATCTATTTCGGGGATCTAAAGGTTTAAATAAGAATAAATTTGTCATGATTAAGTTCTATTTTGATCCTTTAAAACTCTTTCTAGGATCTAATTGTTTTAGAGTTTAATTTTGAGTAGCGGACCGAAATATAAAATAAATCTTGATCTTTAAACACTAAACAGAACTAAAATAATCCACTAGGGTTATATGTAAAATGCATTTTAGAAACATGTTTTAAGCCAATAAAACTGAAATAAATTTATATACATAATAAAAATCTTTTTTAAAAAAACATGCTTTCTTAAAGTTGCCTATTTTTCAAGTTATTTCGGTATTCGGATGCCTTTTCCTTACCTCGGTGCAGAAAATTTAATCATTGAATTGATGAGAGTTTCATGAATTAAATAAGTGTTGCAAAATTTGAGGACACGTTTGAACCATTTTAGATTAAAGAAAAACTTTTAAATATTTTGATATAGTAAAAATTTGTTATATATAAAATTAAAGCAAGAATAACTCTCTCTGTGTTTTTTTTAATTATCTACTCCTTAAAAGTTTATCAGTTAAAATTTTACTGATAGTTTTAGTAAACGAAAAGTTAACTATTAAATTTATTCTCTAATCAGTGGCTCACCTCCGCATTTTTGTTTTAGCCAATGGACAATGCAGATTTAATTACAATATCTGATCTGTTGTACAAATGTTTTTGTACGTTTAAGGTAAAATTTCAATAAAAATTTTAATACTTAATAATTTCTTTGATTATTGTACATATTTTCAAAATGAATGTAAAACCGTACAGTGCGGTTACAGGTAAACATTACCAATATAAATTTAGGAGAAAAATATAAAGATGTTTAACCTACGATTACAAAGTTCTTTCTTGTTGTTAACTGCATAGCTTGTATCTAGAAAACTTGTATTTTTAATAAAAATAAATTTCATTAGTATACTAATCATAAAAAAATTAATTATATATACTTCGAAAGTCATTTACAAATTAATTTTGCTCCAGTAATTTCTTCAGTGAACTAAAATTTAACTGATTCCAGTAGTGAATTAAAATTTAACTGGTGTCTTCAGTGAATTTTAATTGAATAAGCACAGTGAGATACTTGAGATTGGTGCTATCAGTTCATAGTCACTGAAGATCAATCAATATTGACTGATAAACTTTTAGAGAGTAAACTCTAACCTATAGCAAAGTTTTAAAAAAAATTTTCAAAAAGTATAGTACATCAAATTGTAACAACTGATGAACATCAAGTTTTGAGTTGTGAACTGAAAAATTATTAAATTCAGCTTTTAATGCAAAGTGTGCATAAGTCAATGCAATTTGATGACCTTTTCACAAAATTAAAAACTTTCGTTTTTGCAAATTTTTGGTGTGAAATCTGATTATCAAAAAAATAGGGCTTTTATTGCAGGACACCTTTCAGTAATTTCGATTCTTCTATTTTATTCTCTAATATGCCTGAAAATGTAAATGACTTCTTAGAGAAAATTCCTTAACCTCTTCACGCCCTTGGCCACATATGTGGACGTTTACTTTTTTATAATTATATTTACTGTCAATAATAAATAGAACAAAAATTTAATAATAATTTATTCCCTGCAGAATCCCTCAATCAGAGAAGTAAAAATATTTAAGATTGGCTGCACTGGTAACGGTTATTTGCGATATACATTTAGAGATATAAACAAAGCGTTAAGCAATTTTTCGGCAGGTTCTATTGATAAATTATCGGGATAAATAGTTCATATTTGATAAAAACAAAATTATATCCATTAAATATATTAAGTTTTAATTATTTTTGGAAAGAAAAAAAAATTTTTTCTTTCAAATTGTTTATTTTATAAGAATTTAGCAAACGTACACATATGTGTACAGTTACCGTTCGAGATACTTTTAGTTTTAGTGAAATACAATCGTAAGTATATATATATATATTTTAATATTTCGTGTAAGGTTACAATGAAATCTACAAATTATGATTTTATGTGCCCAGGTCACAAAGAAAATGGAAAATTTACCTAAGATCAAAATTATTGCAGAAAGGGAAAATAACAATATTTCAGATATTGAAAATTTGGAAATTCTATCAGATACAGAAAGTGAAAGCAACTTATACAAACCACTTAGAACTGCAGAAGAATGTTCGGATCCTGATGAAAGTGTAAATTATGTTCGTTTGAGAAAAAGAAGACGTTTTTTGGAAAGTGACGATGAAAGCTCAGGTTATGTAGATACGAAGCAGCATCAACGTCCTACAATTTGGTACGCTAAGAAAGATAATGCATTTGCTGAGAATACACCACTTTTTGTTCAATCTCCCGAAATAAAAATAGTCGGTGCAACACCATACTCGTACTTCATACAAATATTCACTAACGATATTTTTAATCATATAGTACAAGAAACTGTGCAATATGCCATTCAATGCGGAAAGGATTCATTCAAGATAAATGTTTTTGAAATGAAAAAATTCTATGCCATTAATATTATAATGACTTACATAAAATACCCAAACTACAGATTGTATTGGTCTTCAGATGCTTCACTTCGTCTTCCAATT
The DNA here is from genome assembly GCA_963969385.1 of Philonicus albiceps. NCBI lineage: Eukaryota > Metazoa > Arthropoda > Insecta > Diptera > Asilidae > Philonicus > Philonicus albiceps. Next base: position 5,852,713 of record OZ017773.1, on the reverse strand, counting down.
ATTGCTGACGCAATGGGTCTTAAGCGTTTTGAAGAAATAAAAAGATATCTCCACTATACAAACAATAATGAAATACCAAATGATTCTAAAGATATTTTAATAAAAGTACGTCCAATATTAGACATGCTATCAGAAACCTTTGCAAAAGCTTCTACACCGACAGAATTTCAAGCAATTGATGAAATGATCATACCTTTCAAAGGCAAACATAGAGGTAAGCAATATAACAAATCCAAACCGAAGAAGTGGGGATTTAAAGTCTGGGTTAGAGCCTCCCAAGATGGATACGTTTCAAAATTTGAGATGTATCAAAAACTGTCAACTGTCGGCACACAATATGGAGTAATTGGGGATACAGTGCTGCGACTATGTGAAGGTTTAGAGAACAAAAACTATAAACTATTTTTAGATAATCTATTCACATCAATATCTTTAGTAAAACATCTAAAGGCAAAGGGTATTTTTGTTGTGGGTACTATAAGAAAGAATAGAATATCTGAGGCTTCTCAAAAGCTCATTACAGAAAAGGATTTACAAAAGCTTGAACGAGGATCATTTTCTGTTGCTACATCTTTGGAAAATATTACACTTTTAAGGTGGCATGACAACAATATCGTTCACATGATTTCTTCTTACGCCGGTGTGGAACCTAAGGATAATGTACGCAGATGGGATCGTAAACAGAAGAAATACATATCAATTATAAGACCTTTTGCTGTAAAAGAGTATAATAAATTCATGGGGGGTGTAGATATGTCTGATCGTATGATAGCACACTATCCTCACTCTACAAAAAGTCGAAAATTTTACCACAGAATTGCTTTTCAATTTTTAAATATATCCATTGTTAATTCATGGATTCTTTACAATCAACAAAACTCTAAAATGTCTCTTCTAGAATTTAAAGCATCAATAGCTACTACAATGATTAGAATTGGTGAACAAGCCAAAACACGAGGTAGACCAAGTGCTTCAAGTTCTGTATGCGATCAACCACCTAAAAAATCTAGAAGCTGGACCAAAGTTAAACCTGCAATTAGATTGGACGGTATTGGTCATTACCCTAAAAAAAACGAATTGAAGAATCCTCCAAGATGTCATGATAAAAATTGTGTAAAACGAACTCGTTACATTTGTGAAAAGTGTGAAGAACCAGTATGCCCAGAATGTATGAAATCATTTCACCTATAAATTACCACAAACGGCCAGCGGCCACAAATGTGGACGTTATTTTTTTTATGAAATATTATAGTTTTCTAAATTTTTTTTTTGTTTTTTCAATTCCTAATAATATAAAAGTAATAAATCCTCCAAAAAAATAAAATTAAGTGATTTTTTTTTCACCATAAAAAAATTGTCCCTGAAGAGGTTAACTAATTTTATACTTAAGAATGAAATTATTTAAAATAATCACAATAATCCTATCACATATATTTCCAAATTTCTAGAACTCTGGTGATAACTTGGTTACTACTTACCTAGAAACAGTGAATAAACAATTGAATATTTTTTTTTTATGGAACCCCCAGCATGTATAAATTTATTTTTGTTTTTCGTGTATTACCCAATACCATTCTATAATAAAATAAAAAAATAAAAAACTTGTTTGCCTTACAAAAATCTTATCAATGAAACCAAATTAAAATTGACAATTTTCTGATTAAAATTTCTTATTGTGCCCCTTCGACATGAGCAGGGGTCAATCAGTTGGACGTTGTTTCCTGTGTAATTACTGCATAAGAGAAAAAAATATATAAATAAAAAAAAAACAAAATAGGAAAAAATAATTTGAATACTGCTTCACTTTTAATTTTCCATATTTTATACGGCTACTTTCGCGCTGAAATTTCTTGCATATTCAAATTAGGTATTTTGCCTCCTAATGAATTTACTTGAAAATGGATGACCTGCCTTTTGACTCTTTAATTACCATGTAAAAACTGTTGTTGTTTATATATTTAATTTAGAAAGTTAAGGTAATAAAATTTACGATAAATTCAAAAGAAATTTCGTTTTGAATTGTAAAAGACCAGGCATAAAATAGTTGTTAAAAATTTGAAAGAAATTGTGCAGAAAATAAAACCAATTCATTGGTAGTAGAGCTTTATCAGTTTTCAGTTTTTCCAAAATTTTTATATTTAATAACACCTTAAAAAACCCCAACTAAGCACATAAAACATATTTTTAAAACTGATAAAGTTTATCTTCAAAAAATATTTGCAGATCTATGATTTAATTTAAAGGCAAGGATTTTTAGTAAATGATTTTCTTCAAGTAATCTGTTGCCAGGAGAAGCAGTTTATGATTCATTTAAAAAATTCATATTTCTTTTATTTAAATGTAAAACAAAGATATGTTTAATTCGTTTGCTAGAGAAATAATTTGGACTTTAATTAATTTGAAAAGAAATCGCTTCAATTCTTAGAAAAACCTATTTAACCTTTTCAACTAAAGAGACCTGGTAAAAGCAGTTTAAGAAAAAATTACGTTTTTAACGAAAGTTTTTATATATCTAAATTTAATAGAAGATATTTTTCTCCATGTTTGCAAAATAAGATTTTATCGACATCAAGATAATTTTTAAATACTGATAATTTTTGCTAAAATATAAAAGGCCACGTCAACTTTCTTGGCTATCGACCTTATTGCGTACACCTTCTGATTAAGACCGCCCCCATTTATTAATTGTTTTGTTTGAAAAGTGCCAGTAGCAGCATATGGGCAAATATTTAATTTAAAAAGTATCAAGAAAAGCGCTATATGTGCAGAATGCCTGTGCAAGCATTACCTGTTTTATGCTTGTCTACTTCATCAAAAGTACGATTGGGGCTTCAGTTTTTACCTTAACAACAACGCCAAAAGTCTCAGACTTGTCGTAATTAATTATTTAAAAGATTAAAACTTCAAGGGAGAGAGGTGTTCGTAAAACAAGGTCCATTAGATGTAATTATTCCGGAAATTAATTGGACACTAATTCAGGTGACCATCCCCGAATTAACACTTTTCGTGGAGCAATTCCTCGAGGATTATGAACCGAAGTATCTTGTTATCGGGACTCACACGGGATATTCGTGTAGTTAGGGTTTTTCCTGTACTCATCTACTAAAAAGGCTTTGTAGGACAGGACGCACCCCACATTTTATCTTTCCACAAGGGTTAAAAGTAAGGTCGATGGATAGCTAGCTTACAGCTCGTTAGGTGTCTAATGTTTGCTATGCTGCAGTATAAAATAAAACATGACACGCCCTTCGGGCGCCCTGTATAAAAGGTCTATTCATCAGGCCAGCTGAGCTCTGGTGAGCAAAATGGTCGTTTTATTTAAATTGATGCACTGCAGTGCGGAGATAAATTGCCTTTTGACTTCATTTTAAATGGATATAATGGTGTACGGGAAGCACGTATGACGTGCTTACGGCAAGGTCTTCAGCTATAGTACCATATGCATACGCATATTTTACTTGCACTTTCCAGTAGGAAATGGAAACATTATTCCATCAATGAAGTATTGTACGTATGCACAGAAGTATACATTTCCAGAATCAAGAATTCTTAGTCCGGATATGTCATTGATATTTCCATGCATCCCAAGTTATTCATTACTTTAGTGAAGTTGATTTTAGGTCGGATTTAAAGTAAGAATTTTTAAATGATCTAATAAATTCCTTTAAGTAAAAGCCTGTGCCTTACAAGATATTAAATACATACGATTATAAGGTTATTAGGTTTTGATGGAAAAAAACCCTATTAAAAGAATAGTCATTCTTTAGTTACTAGTTATCAATTGACTAACTCTTTTGAGACACTATTAGTCCCAGTTTTTACATACCTCTTGTATTCTTACATGATTTCATCCATTACCATGTTGAGTAAAGTATCGATTTCCTTGGGGGCTTTATTCTAAACCTATGGGCAGAAAAGCATACTGAAATATTGAAATAAGGTTGGCTAGGTAGTTTTTTATCTAAAATACTTTATACTCATATACATATATACTGTCCCTCAAAAACTTCAAATCTTATTTCATTATTTTTACAACTCAATTGATTTCAGCAGTATACTAGAAGAAATGCTACCATATGTCGATTACAACCATAGTTTATATATCACAAATTTTATAATAATAATAATAATAATTTATGATCGAAGAAATCAAATTATAGTACTAATGTTTATTTTTCTGAAAGCCATATTATTAGGTCTACCAGAAAGTTCTGTCCGTTTTTGAAAAGGAAGAAAATGATACAGTTTTTAACATATTTAACTAGATTTATTGTACGATATAATTTCCATCGTTCTTTATGACTTCTTATCAGCATGATGGTAATTTATAAAACCTATTTTTGAAGAAAATCTTTGGATGCGAAAAACTACAGCAGCACTACTGTAAACGGAAACGTTTTCTTCATTTTTTAATTTTTTTCTCATCAAATAATTTTGTAAAGAAAGAAATAGATGAAAAGTTGATGGTTAAGGTCTGGGGAATATGGTCGATGCGAAAGAATTTCCCATCCTAGCTCTGAGATTTTCTGGCGAGTCGCCAAAGCAGCATGTGGTCTAGCATTATCGTGATGTAGTATGATTTCCTACCTATTGAATATTGTAAGCCTTTTTTCTTGGAGTACTTTGTTAACTCGTCCATTTGTTGACTGTATTTCTCCGATTTAGCTTTTTCTTAGGTTCCAAAAGCTCATAATGAATTGGACCTTGCATGTCCCACCATATAAACAGTATTCTCTTTTTAAGGCTCAAACTCGGTGTAGATGTGAAGAAGGCATGTTTTCCGGATTCACGCTGTTTTCCTTACGATGTTTTCATATGTAATCCATTTGTCATCATTTGATCTATCATGGTCTTAAAAATATCGTCATCAACCACAAATGGTCGCCCAGAGCGTGGCTTATCATTAACGCCGAAATCACCTGCTTTAAATTTTTCGAACCATCTCCTACACGTTCTGTCCGAAACAGCATCTTCACCAAAACCTTTTAACAAATTTCGACACGCTGACAATGACATGAGTTATCTTTGTTATAGTTAATTTCGAAGGGCACATAATAAATACAATTATAAAGATATATGGTACAGCCACATATAACTCAAACGAACATATCCAAATATATTCAAACTTGAAACGAAATTATCGGGCAGAACTTTCGGTAGACCTAATATATAGAAATTCACAGCACCTTCTATAAGCGAATTTGTATAGTGTAAAATATCGTTATATAAAAATCAGATCATAATAATGTACTCATTTTTATTTTCGAAAGAACATGGATGACAGAAAGTAACTAGAAATAGAAACATATCTATTTTGATGTTAACACAATAAGAAAATTAAAATAATCTTCATTACTAACAAAAGATGTTGAAAATTATTTCCGGAAAAGATAAAATTAAAAACACACTTCTTTTAAAATATAACCACAGATTGCATAGATATTGGAAGTCAAAATTCCTATTTCTGAAAACTTACGTAAATATTTTACTTACTTACTCTTTTTATATAACTTAAAAGCCAATTTTGTACCATCCAGCAGGATTATTTTGAAGATACTTTCTCTAGAGTGTTAATGATGTTCATAACTTAAGTGAGATTATTTAACGAATTTTTACAAATTTTTAAATTTTATGTATATCGCATTTCATAGAAGAGTTTTAATAACAAATTGTTGTATTTAAAAACCAACATATAGTACAGGGAAATAAATTAAAGAAAATAAACCATTAGACTTAAGTGATCATATCTTTTAAAATTTATTATAATTTATTTATTTTTCTCTTTCGGCAGTTTAAATATTCCGCTTCTTGTCTCATATGTTTTCGTTTTTTTTTCTATTTCCTAATAAATATTTTAAATAGATATAAATGTTTAAGTAATAGCGCTGTAATGGGTGAAACTACTTATGATATCTTTTTATGTTTAACAAGTGTTTACATAAAACTTATGTCCAAAATGTTTAAAAATTTCTAAAAACTTTGTTACAAACTTTCCAAGTCTGATGAGAATCCAAGGAGGATTGATTGTGAGCAATTTTAGTGACATAACTCAGCAAATCTTCCATTGGACTTTTCTTCTAACCATAAAAATTTATTTTCGTTACACCACAAGAGTAATTTATCGCCTTTTTATATATTTTTGAGGAGATTTGTTGTCAAGTAGCGTTAAAATGATGGCCTTGGTAGTCGTGCTCTTCCTGGCGACATAAAAACTGTCTCGGCCAACAGTCTTTTGAATTACAATTTTGAGTCTACCAACTGAAGAGGCGGTTTGTTGTTAAACTCTTTTATCGCCCTCGCATGTCTTTTGGGGGAGTGTGGTATATGAAAATGTTGGAAAATTTATAATCATCGAAATGGACTCAGTTTTAGTTAAGGGGGTTAATGTTTATTTGCAGTGTCAGTTAATTTGGATGTTGTTTGGTTTTAATATCATAAATTGCCACATCACGCAATTATTTCTATCGGTAACAAATTTTTGCTTTTAAGTTTGTTTTTTTTTAACATGAATTTATATTAAATATAACCGAAACTGGGATATAAGCAAAAATTGAGGAAATAATGTGTTTGATGTAAATTTCATAAATTTTGTTTTTACCGGACTAAATCTTTTAATTTAGAGCTTCTCACACATCATCTTATATTTTAGTAAATTCCCAAAAATCGCCAAAATAAGCCTTTTTTCACTCTTCAGCCTCATGCTTTGCAAAAATGTAATATGGTTAATATTTTCATTTTCAGATCCGTAATCACTCGTCCTATTGAAAACGTCTATCATGCTTTTAACCCATAAAATATCTTCTTTGTTTTTATATGTCTTACTTGTTATTCTGTTCCATCTTACCTAGATTTTAAATATTTCAAAATATTCTTATGACTCATACACCCTAATCTTTTACAAAATAACCCTATGGTGTGATCAATATATAAAATTCGAGGATAAGCGCCGATTTGTAAGTCTCTTGGGAATTTTTTAATATTTTAAGATTCGACTTAAAATAACTTTTAGAAGAAAATTAATGTATATATGTAAATAGATTGCAGATTTAAGTTCAGAACGAAAATTATGAAATGTAAAAATTTTACTTGCTCATTAATCCCATAAAATGATCATCCCTAGTGAATGATTGAGTTAGATAAGGGTAGCGTCTTAAGATTTTGTTTAAGCTGAGCACACACAGCATCACGTTATCGTCCGGGCATTTGCTATTAACATAACAACAGCACTGAAGCAAATCAAAGTTAATTAGTTTAGCCTTATATAAATCGTTTCCAGAAAGCAAAAACCACTGGAGGAGCTGATAGGAAGCGGATAAATTCGGTCAAAGATTATCGCGGTTTAAGCTGAGTGCGGCTTTGCTGATAAGTGACCCCAATATTGAGACCCATGGAAATATTTTAATTTTAATTTCTCGATGGGTCGGGAATTTTTCAGCTGCACCATAAGGAAACAGTTTGTGGCCACTGCTCCGTATGGGAACTGGGAAAAAAGGAGCCACCGGCCAAAGGAAGTGAGTGAGTGGCTTAAGTCAACTTTTTTTTTATTTTTTTTTTCTCTCCATAAATATTTAACAAGAGTGCGGCACGCAACGCACTCGGCGGCACAAATCGATGCGCGATAGCGAACGACAAACTCTATGATGAGCGCCTTAAAACCGAGGCCCCTGTCGTCGCGACCCTGGGGTTAAGGGCCAAAATGTTAAGTTTCTCCGGGTCCTGAATATGCACATTTTTTGGGCCGAAGAAAACATGATAAGGGGACGATAAGGGGCTGAAATCGATTGCCACAGTGTCTTAGAAAATATGTTTGCTCTGCGACATCGAGGGTCGCATTTTAATGAAGCGTAAGTAACCTCGTTCTGTCCGTGATTAATTACCACCGCTGCGTGCTGCTGACGTTCACGTCATTTTGCAAGCTCAGAGCACTAATTGCACTTAAGCAATAGTCTCGGTCTAGGCATAATATCTTAAGAAATGCAACCGATTTTGTTCCACCAAGATAGAGTAGAAAGCTAATTTTGCATATGCCAGCCCCAAGATGAAAAATGATTCAGGTTAGTTCATTTTTCTATAACTATGTTTTAGTCTTAAATAAACCGGACAAATGCTCAATATTTCACTATTTTTTCGCAATTCATCATATAGCAAATTATATACTTAGCATTTTTGCTTTTTTAAATAAAACAATTTTTATGTAATACTCTTTGTATTCGCAGGTAGGTATATCAGTTAAAAATGCAAGCTCTATTAAAAAACCCCGAGGACAGTAGTTCAAAAATAATTTTAAGGGAATAAACTGGTGATTATCTCTTTTAGTCTGTACCATATACTCACGAAAACATACAAATTGCTTTAACAGGCTTTTATTTTTTTTAGTTAGTTAGTATAATAAAAATAATGCTTTAAACTTTGCTTTTTCAAACACAAATATAGTTAATAATATTATGCAATAATTCAAAATTAAATTCAGTTGTAGGTTTTTATGGATATTGGTAATTTAGCTCTGCCTAAAACGTTATTAATTACTTTAAACATAAATAAATACAATTTTTAGAAATTGTGTATGGGAATATTTGTTAACCCTTTATGGGTCTATACAACTTTCAAGTCACATATTAATATACCGATATTTTTGTTTAAATAATTTAATTATTTTCCACAATATATCGTATTATTATTATTATTATTATTGGAGTGGGCGAGACGTGTAGCCTCGAGCGCTCAGACATTTTGTCCATTGCACTCATTGACCCATTTTGTTCGTAGAGTAGAATACCATGGTTATCGTGGGAGTCGAACCCACAGCCTCTAGGACGATAGGCCAGCGCGTTAACAACTGATCTACCGTAGACCCCACAGTATATCGGATACATCTTATTAAAAAATTTTAGTTATATTCTTGATAGTGGTTATTACCTGTAATTTGAAAAATCAAATCAAATCTTTTTGCAAGTTACTACAGATCAAATTATCGTTATTTATTCTTCTATAGATGTTTGTAAAGCAAGAAAAGGGGTATTATATACGTAGTTAGTATGTTTAATAAAATAATATATTTAATTTTGTATTTCATAAATCATTTTTTGAATTTTTGCTAAGATTAAGCTTTGTGTTTGTAGAATGGTAAGGTTTGATGCATTTGCGATAAAGATTGCGTTTTGTTTCCTTTTTAGTTTTATATATTAAAAGTTTCAAATATACATATAAAATCATATAATAATAAAAATAAAGAGCAATTCATTAATGTACTATTCCGATTCACCCAACTTTGCTTTTTGAATGAGTACTTGTAAAAAAACAATAAAATATTGTCGTTTTTGCGGGAATGCAGAACGAAGTATCATACTCAGCTGTAAGCTTATTATATAAACTTTTTAATGATTAATAAAAAAATACAATAATTCATCAAAAAGTATTTATAAAAATCAAAAGTATACATATACATAAAGTATATAATAAGCTTAAAATTGAGTATAATATTTTGTGCTTTATTGTCCCAGAAAAGAGAATATTTTATTATGTTTTTAACAAGTAGATACTCATTCAAAAAACGGGTAGACGAATTGTATTGAATCCGGGATAGTTCGATAAAGCCGTTGTTACTTCAAAGTCACAATATGTGTTTGTTATTATAGAATTCTCTAAATTGTTCATAACACATATGTTAAATGTTTTAATAACCGAGAAAAAATTTGGCCCATAGAGGATAAAGTAGGATAAGATGGGGTCCCCATAAAATTTCCTAAATCAAAATAATTACAAGATCGATAATATATTTATTATAATTTGCAAATTCGACTTTATATCAATGTTGTGAATGATATCGAATTAAGAGATCCATGAGTTAGAACAAAACCTTTTTGCTATGATCTAATTTGACCTGATCTAAATTTGGCTTTTTTTCGTAGTTTGATTACTTTATAAAATAAAAGGTTTTGTGACAAGGTGACTTATTTTCATAGATTATTACAAATAAGATATTAAAATAAGAACTAATTTTTATAATATTTACAAAGAGTTTCTTCGCTATACGAACTTTCATGTAGAATCACCCGAAGGGAAAAAGATGGGAAAGGTAAATAAAGACCATGTCCTACTTACCCCATTGGGTGATTCTAAATTCAGTTTTAAAATAGTAAGATATTTTATTTACAAAATTATAATTCTAAACCGCCTTTAGGGTCGTCTTACCTTTGGTGTAGCAAAATGGTTTGATGTATCATAATTAATATTCTAGTTATTTGTTTTCAAACTATTTAAAATATTTTTCTATTATACCATTTAATAAAAAGACAAATAATCAAAGGTTTTAGTTTCCTATCCTACACAATAAAGTTCTATTAATAATGAAATCTTAACCTTTTCAAAAATACTGGCACATATGTGTAGGTTTAGTTTTGTAGAAATTGTAATTATTCAAATTGGAAAAATTATATTAAAAACTGTTAAGAAAATTCACCAATAAAGCCATAAACTTTGTAGTATAACAGCACGGATAATATCTTTTTTTTCAGTTTGAAATTCTCCCCTTTAAAAATATTTCAAAGTTGCCTTTGATTATTGGAAGATTTCTTATTCGTTTATTGGAAAAATATCGTAAATATTTGATAAATAAATTACCAATTGTGTAAAATTTAATAAGTTTTAATTATTACTTAATTTGTTAAACTAAATTTTTTAAATTTGTACTAATAGCGCTTTACTGTCAAATGCATGTCCTTAATTTATTTTTATATACTAATTGATTTTAAATCTTATCTTATATTCTGAATAGGTCTTGGTAAAGAAATCATCTTTAAAAAATATGTCTCTCAATGGGATATTTTAAAAAATTCCGGAATTAATTGAAGGCATTAAAAGTATTTTTGATATAACGTAAAATTATATAGTAAAAGGTATCTCAGAAATGCAATATGCTTTAAACTATTGCATCAAAATTTGTTTTAGTTTTACGTGATAGTTGGGCTATTTCTAGACACTCTCTTTTAAAATTTAAATTAATCAAATCGGGTGAAATGTAAATAGTTAGTTTAGTTGACTAAATCTTAGATAGAACGTGTATTATACCTAAATAGGTACTTGCAACTACTTAGTTTTGTAGAAATGATGCTAATGTAATAAGAAAATAAATCTCGCTAATATAAACCATCTTATGGCACTATCAAATTTCTTAAAAATTTTCGACTATCGTCTAGAAGAGGACCAATCCCACCGCATCAGCTTTAATGCTGTTATTTATGAGGAATTGCCGCGAACGAAAAAAAAAAGTCATCATTATTGGGGCACTGAAAAAATTTCAAGCTAGCGACACATGTGCCTGCCCCCGTGAAATGAATTGTCAACAGCTGTTCATATTTAAACAAGATGCCAGCGAAGCACGTAAATCAGCCTATAGCTTTTAGAGACCCCAAAGGGCGGACGAGGCGGGGGCGAGCATCATACAATAAATTTCTTCCAGACATTATTTAACTGCAATTCACCTTGATTGCTAGTAGACTCTGCCGGATGGGAAATTTTTGTAAAATTGTGCCACAGATCGAAAAATTTTGAACTTATTTAAAACATATCCCAAGATCCCTTGTCCTCATGTGTCGTTCTAAAATACGTCACGATTTGATACAGAAATACTTTGAAAGACATTCGTTTGGCGTACCTTTACGATCCAATGTTGTGGCATTTTCTTCGTAAAATGTTTGCTTTTTTTATCAAGTTGTAATGGGATAAGTCAAATGTAAGCAAACGTCGGAAGGAAGACAAACACTTGATGGATTAAGTTACGGCCTAAAATTGGCTCTTCTTGTATGAGACGTCCCCGCGACTAATTCTGGGTTCGACTGAATTAATGAAGCATTAAAAGGTAATTCCATTTGAGACCAATGATTTATACCATGGGGACTTTGCAATGACTAAGATTTATTAACTAGAGTTCAATCGAAATAGATACTACTGAGTAAGTGGATTTTTTATTGTAATATTCTAACTACTCAAAAATAAAGTAAAAGTTCAAACTAGTATAGGCTTATTTATTTCTTATATGTCATATAGTACTTATATGCTAAATTTCGAAAGGCACAATTCTTAAAACAGGTGGAATTCGAACCTGCGACCTTTGTATTCACGCTTTTAAGCTCTGGCTGCTGATATACAAAAAAAGCATTTGGATCTTAATTAAGTACAGTAGACAATAGTGAGCATTTTCAGTTTAATATTAATATTTTTAGAAGCAATCAATTAATTGATATTAGGTCGATAACCACTCAAAAGTATTTGAGTTTTATTAATGTTACTTACTTAAATAAAATTATAATATTCGACTTGCTTTTATAATGCTCTCTTTTCTGTTATAAAGTCTTTTACTGTTTGTATAAGGGATAATTTAGAAATCTGCAATACAAATTCACATTCAACAAAACTGCTAAAAATATGTGGAATTAATTTTGCAACTATTAATCCCGTACTTTGATCCAATTTTCTATTGGAGGAGTATCGTACTCTTAAAAAACAAAACAAAAATCAAAAAATAGAGTAAAAGATCAAAACCTTCACGAGGAAACAAAATTGCAATGATCGACATAAATTTTCCCAATTGCGTTCAAGTATACTACCAAATTCAACCATTCAAGAAAAATTTGTAATTGAAATGAACCAACAGGAAGTTGAAATTTCGCAAAATCAGAGCTTCTGCGCATAGGAAATCCACCTATAGCGCCTCTCTTTGGTGACTCAGTGGGATTTTCTTTGCATTCTTAAACAAAACAATGGACGAATAACGAGTTCCTGAATGATTTTTAACATCGTAGCCGGATTATAGCCTATGTCTTAATCCGTTAAGACCTCCAAGAAACGCAACTTCGCAAAAATCTTCTCACTCTGTATGTTCAGTTTGCGCCAAGGTGCTGAGCTAAATTATGGCAACTGTCGCCAATTAAAATTCAAAGCGATACGCTCTTTACTTTGTATTCCTCGTGTATTACCACCTGGGTATAGGCTTAAATGGTGCGTGGAAGATTCGCAACAGATTCAACTTCTTGCTAAAATGCGCTGAATAGCTGCTAATTTACTACAGAGTCTTGCAGTCAGCCTAGATCATGCGGTACATGGTGTTTTGCTGTTTCATAATGGTCACCAACTAGACCTCTAATCCTAAATAATTGCAGCCTAAATGCTGGACAACCGCTTACATGGATATTTAGTGTTATTTCTATCAAAAATTGTATATAATATCCAGTCAACATTGTTACAAGTTGTCAAGATTATTCGGAATATTAAAAGAATGATAAATGCACCATCATTTTCCATTCATGGTGGTGTACAATATGCTGAATATTTAAATTTATTTTTTAACTTAGTAATTACGCAACTTGATCTAGCCTTCTGTATTTGAAAATAAAAACAAATGCTATAGACGTCGAGGTTATCAATTTATTATCAATATTTTGTTTATTTATTTATTTAGTCAACAGACAATTGCCCTGACTGTACAAAAGTATATACAAATATATGATAACAAACTAAATTCCCATAAAGCCTTGAAGTGTCGAGAAATAGAAGCAATTGTTAACTATTTTTAATGTGTAGTTTATTTAAATTAACATCTAATTATTTCTAATACAGAAAATTTTTAGTGAATGAATAGGTCCAGACCTACCATAAATTGGTTCGATGAGTCTGATTTTGTAAAATTTTGGGTTCTTCGGAGGTTATAAAGTTTTGTGCTAATGGTTATAATAAAAGCAGCTCGGAGAAATTGATTTTACGAATTGGTTATTGGAAATTTTTCATCCGTACTCCAATTTCTGTAAATTCATCAATTAGATCTTATTCAAGTAAGGCCAAACAAATGAATCGTTTTTGTACTAAAAATGTGATACGCAAAATATGGAGACTGTGTCACACTAGGGTCTTTGAGAATAGGTCTTCCTAATGCAATCTATAAAGACTTTAAAAAAATAAGGGTCACATAGGTCACATAGACCAGCGCCTAAGCTAAAGCCTAAGACAGAATTACTTTTATTTATTAGAGAATCAATATGAAGTCCGAAATGAAATTTGTTGTCAAGAATAACACCGAGATCAGTAGCGTGGTGAATATGTATAAGATAAAAGCGAGTTAGATAGAAAATAATTAGAACTAAAATGCACAATCTTATTATACAAGTATATGTGGGATCGGCCGATCGTACTTCTCATCAGAACAAAAATTTCTTGAAAAGGTATCCGGTAACGAGGCCACGAGTAACTCAATTGATTAGAGAGCATTGAAGCGCAAATTCGAAGGATGCAGGTTCGAGTCCTGCTTCCTTGTCAAGGTTTTAGTTATTTTCGAATAATTCCCACATATGGTGTCAGAAGTGGGATGAGAAGATGCGATCGACGATCGAACTCGGCAGTTACGCTATTGATAAAAGTCATTAGGCTGTTTTGCTAAGTTATGCTGCGCATTTGAGGGCAAATGCAGTTTCTGGTTGACCGAGTGTGGGATCGGTTGATCGTACTTCTCATCACAACAAAAACTTCTCGAAAAGACATCAGTAACGAGGCTACGGGTGGGTCAATTGATTAGAGAGCATCAAAGCACATATTCGAAGGATGCAGATTCGCTCCCTGCTCTCTGGTCTAAGTCGTACCTTTTTTCAAGTAATTCCCCCAATTAAAAAAATGAACTTATTTCATTTCAATTAATTCTAATTCTTCATATTGTTTTCACATTCAAAATTAATGACTTCGGGGTTTCTAAAGAATCCAAGCATTGTGTCTATTGTCTGATCAATATTTATTATTTTAAAAATAAAGAATTTTATTCCATTTTATGAATTATGTTTAAGTACTTTTTAAAGTCCTTTTATAAACTTTAACTCCTTTAACAAATACCAGTACTATTTTTGTTATAAATTTCAAATTCTGAAAATGAGGTTTTTTCTTGGAACGATTTAATTTCAGGGTAAGTAATTTATGTGATGATTATTACACGAAGAAATATATTCCTTAGAGACATTTCATTACTTACCATAGGCCTTTAATTTATGATTTTTTTAACTCAACCAAGAATAGAAGCTAAGACAGCACAAAGCAACAGTCAACAGTAGTCGTATAAACCAAAAACGTGTGCGAAATAATAATTTGAGCATTTTCCTGGAAAATTCTGCAGACATTCAACAATTAACTGAACACGTCATATTTTCCCAAAAATTTTCTCAACAGGGTGGATTTTCTTAAGGGTTTATTAAGAGTATAACGCAAACAAACAAAAAAAATATATGAGGATTATTCCGTTTGCACCCATCGCGTACAAAAAATGATTACCCCGCGGAGGGCTAAAATTAGGCACATAATAAAGATTAATTGGGCAATACGGTCGACCGGCACGGACGGAATGAAATAAATTTCAATCCTAAGATATTCACCCACGCTGGAAGCCACAAGTTCAGCCCGCAAGACAGTCGCGCTGAAGAGGGCTAAAGGGCTAGGCTGCAGCCATAGAAAAGCCTTTGGCGCGAGTAGGCCAACAGGCAGAGAATCGAATTAACTAATCTCGGTCTCTTTAGCTAAAACGAAAAATGAAAATGGAAATAAAGCGAAAAACAAATAAACGGAACAGTACCCTAAAAAAATGTCTCTAAGGGAAATTTTCTACATGTAGCCACATCATCACACAAACTGCGAGGAAAATTGGCCCGGAAACCTTGCCCTGAAATTAAATCAAGTCCCTCCAAGAAGAGGGCTCGTTTTCTTTCAAGGGCACTTCTATTAATTAACCCTCAACTCGAACGACCTACAAACGACTTATTCACTTGGTGATGTTTTATAGTATAGAAATGTAGAGTTGAGAAATATACGAGCATTCGAATATTTTGAAAGCATATTCAGATTTTCAGTTTTCTCTTAATTTTAAAATAGTGTAAAACTTCAATAGAATGCACAATTTGTTACATAGCACTCCAAGAACTACTAATAAATTTTGCGCGATATTCGCATAGGACTGCATATTTTTGCTCGTGGCTATAAATTTCGTATTCCATATTAGGTATATTAAAATCATAAATTGTCGTAGCAATATGCGCCGAATTCACTAAGTAACAAAAATACCGTCAAGAAAATACAAGAAGATATCCCATGCAAATGAGGAAAAACATGAATGTATTCCGCGAATGAGTTGGAATCGAAAGTGAATATTTTTCAATAGATATTATACGTTTTCGGAATAAGCAAGTTTGAACTTGCTCAAGACATGGTTTTGAATTCGACTATTTTTCACTCATAAGAACGGTCAAGAAACCGCTAAAACTCATCGTATTAAGCGGACATCATTATAACCGGCAAATTAAATTCGTATACAATTTTGGTTGAATACAGGCACTGTATTTTTGAAATTTTCAAAATTTGAAGGTTGGAGAATTGTTAAGTGTCGTATCCAACCGACTTCCAGCAAATAGTTTTTAAAAATTTGTGTTTAACGCTAGAACTACCTTCATTTAATTATAATCGTATATATTTTTTAAATTGCCAAAGTTTAATAGGATTGAGAATTACAACATATCCAAAAATCTTTTTCCATTTATAATTACTAATTCAAATTTAAATCGTATTAAATTAAAGCTATAGAAAATTGTTCAATTTATAGACTTGTGCGCCTGTAGTTCTATTGTTAAAGTTTTCATTTCCAGTGCGCTCTGGTATGATCTTTGCTAAGATTTCTAGAATAGCTAACTTTACGAATTTTTGCATGACATTTGCGTCAACGTGTTTTTAAAAGTTCATTCAAAACAAAACAAAATGTATTTTTTTAAAAATTACATTTATAAATGACCCATTAGTACTCGCCGTAACCAGTAGAAATAAGCAAAAATTAACTCATTATAAGAGTTTTTCGCTATAACCAGCGTATTTGTGGTCGAAGCAACTTAAAAGAAAACCAAACTAAAGGGTGTGCGTATAAACGGTTGGTTGTTATAATCGATGTCGTATAAAACGGACTCCACTGTATAGTGATATATAAAATTTAAAAAAATAGTGATTTTATAAAGGGTTTCCTTTCACTCATATAGTCTACACTAAGAGACATTTTTGCCCGAACAACTATAGTTTATATAGATTCACATATCACATATGTATGTATATATCAGAGATTTTGTAATAATAATAGTAGTATAATAATATTAGTAATATGGTAGACGACACTATAAAATATGGCACCCACGTTTATAGTTCTGAAAGCCGTACTAAGTATATAGGAATTAGGAGTAATTTATAAAGGAAATATCGTTTCATAACCTGATTTGTTTATATCAACTATCTACTTTATATAGCCTTATTAATACATTTATATAGCATGTCCTTTCCTTGAATTAATCCTTTTGCATCAAAATTAAATTTCTGCCGCTCATCTATCAAAGTAGATGAATTTAAGAAAATTCTGAGTGTATTAATCTGAAAAACCAAATCGATCTCATCTGTGTATAGCTTGGGATCCGTACTATAGATTGCGTCTGGTAAAATTGTATATTAACTATACAGACTATTTATAGTATGCAGGGACATTTGTAAATATACAGAACGTATTACAAAACTTATTAGTATTAATTAACCCTTGTTGCGTCAATTAAAAATCTGTAATTATAACACCTACTAGAATCTATTACTGAACATATTAAAATGTACATGGTTCTTGGTAATTTTAAACATTGCAATATAACATTTCAGATCTGCCTTTTGTTTCTACATTTCCTTTTATTATTTTATACTATTTTGGTTTGTAAGTTGTCCGTCTATAACTAACATTGTTTCGTTTTATTTTGTGTAAATTTCCATTTGATAATACAACTTGTCAAATGCTACTAAGATCACTGCTGAAATACGAACGATCTCTATAACTAGGCTAAACTAAACTAGACTCACAATAAGAAACTGCATTGATTTTTATAAATGATTTATTTAAGTCCCAAGTGTAAATTATAACAAAGCAAAATTTATAGATTTACACAACCCACAGTAAAGTATGAGTAGTCATTCAGAGAGTTTACTCGTATTACACGTGAGTAGGACAACATTGTCAATTAATTTATGGATATCATGAAATATAAATCATGGGAGATTGCTGTTATTCTTGCTTACTTAATAAATTGTTATATTATACCATTGGCGAAGCAATAATAATTGCATTCGTAAGTTATAGTTTCTCTTCGACAAAACACTTAATAGCCATTTATTAGTTTTTTTGCTATGTGTTTTTAAGTAGTTTTTCATAATTATAGTTCGAGTACAGGCAATTTTGTAATTTCAATTCTTAGTAGTATTGTAGCAGAAATGTAGTAAATTTTAGGAAGTGGATTTTAAATCGGTTGTGTACAAAAATGGATTTAGTATATTAAAAAAATAATGCCTCAAATCCCAACGTTTTTTTATAGTCTAGCTTCCCCTAGTCTGAGTATCATACTACTTATTACATGTTAATCCATTTACTATCTAATTATATGTCCATGTAATTCCAGAAGAGATAATTAACTAATTAAAACTATGTGACAGTTTTAATACGACGGTTAATTAGAATAATTGAAACGAGGACCACCGGGGCTTAGCTCTTCCCTCGAAGTTCATCACAAATAGCCCACAAGGTAGCAACAAATTAGCCCACGACATGGAGACTCCTCATGTGAATTTATTTATTTTTTTTTTTTCCTCCATCCTCCAGAAGAAGTATCGGGGGAGGAATAGCGCTCCGTTAAAACGTGGCAGTGTAGCCCCAAGGACTCGTTTGTTGGTGGAACGTCAACCACACCCGTCTGGGGCTCTGGAGAGCAAGGAACGCAAAATACATTCGGAGTTTTGTGTGCACAACCCCGGGTGAATTTCCGCGAGCCCTAAAGTGCCATAATTTATTTTTAGGGAGCCCAGGACATATTGCGTCTGTACAGGATATCGGAGACATGCAGCGAGCGTGTCATCACACTCGACGTGCCAAAGTACTCCCCCCCGTTCGAGGAGTCAACAGTGAGCAACAATTCAAAAAAAAAAAAAAACAAAAATACAAAAATTAAAATGTCTAGGGCCACGACCAGCCCGAAAGGTCCTG
The DNA here is from genome assembly GCA_963969385.1 of Philonicus albiceps. Taxonomy (NCBI): domain Eukaryota; kingdom Metazoa; phylum Arthropoda; class Insecta; order Diptera; family Asilidae; genus Philonicus; species Philonicus albiceps. Next base: position 5,833,644 of record OZ017773.1, on the reverse strand, counting down.
GGGTTTGGCGAAGGACTCGGGGTTGATGACAAAAAGTACGACGACGCGTCGCACCACCTACCAACCCCTCTTAGACCTGGGTGGTAAAATGGAGCCGCGACTGCGCTAATAATTTCTTACCAGGCATTCTCGTGACGAGGTATCGGTCAATAAAAAATATGACGTAAGAAGGGTGTGTACCCTTCACCTGGCTGCGTAGGTATGCCCGCAGGTAAGCCCCTTCAGATGGGGCGTAATTAAACCCGGCTATCACGTTTCTGAGGAATTGCTTAAAGGAGCATTCCATTGCTTGCCCATTTATCACCGTAGGATTTGCATGACGCGGACTCTGCGTAATTTCTTTATTGCTCTGCAAGTGTAAATCATTTCGCATTTTGCAAATCCCCTTTTTAGAGAAACCTCTTTTTGCAGGAAACAGAAATTGGAGTATTCATCGTTTGAGGTTTCCTCTAGATCCGGGACAAACTGCGTTATTGATTTGTAACTTTCACACAAAAAGGGTTATTCATATTCTACGAGTATATCTGATAGACGATGTGGCCTACTCTTCTTTCTAGCCAGTTCTTGTGATAGGTATACAATGCATACAAATATTACAATACTATTTTTTTTCTAAAAAGTATGTAAATACAGTAAATGAACAAGAAAACTCATGCAAGTTTCTATCAACGATAGTACAATAAAATGTAAAATCCTCTAATCTATAAGTAAACGAAAACTTACTAGGATTGCGGTTCCCACATTCAAAAATGGAAAGAACGAAATTGTTTATCAAAAATTTAATTTAAATTCGAAAGATATAAAATTATTTGTTATAAAATTTTTAACACATATAGGTACACATTTTATATAATTAGAACCCGAACTCAAGTTCATCCATTTATAATATTGTTTTATATAGTCAATGAATGCGTTCTTATTTACCTTTAATTTACACTGAATATCAACGTTTATTTGAATCAAAAATTTAAAATTATCACGACGTCTTCTAAATGAAACTTCGGCATGGGCGCCACAATACTCCCCCCGCCAGTTTAACGCATAGATAGAAAAATTACATATCTAATTAAAGATGATACAATTAAAACAGTTGATGTAGAATCACAGCCAAACTTTTGATAAGAAGAGTCGAGTTGGAGTAGCGTTGAAATCTAGAAGAGGTCAATACAGCTGAAATAACTTCCTTAATAAATATTATGACCTATGAAACTGACTTTCGGCAATCTTCAAAAGATTCAGGAAGGTTGAAAATTAGAAGGTTAAATCTTGATTATTAAGAAGAAATATCGTCGATAGTGTAATAATGGAGTTAAAATTGTGGCAAGTGAAGGTTCAAGTAGATCCTTCGAAATTGCTAAACAATTCCATTAAATTGTATTACGGCAATAAATGCTTCCAAAAGTATCGTTGAAGAATAAGATATGGCTGATTATGTAAGAAGATTTTGAAAAGAACGTCTTTGATAAAAATCAGACATTGCAGCATAAAAACGTTTGGTTCTTGTGGTTGAAATTGCTATCGTTCTGATCTGGTAAATTAGGATGAATTTATTACATTGTAGGGGGCTACTGATACAGGCAAATATTGGTTTCCTTTAATTTTCGAAGATTTGATGAATGTTAAAAGATCTTTTTGTTGTGAAACGAGGAAGAGTTCAGGTAGTCCTTAAAGCTGATTTTGTTCTTCCGAAATATATAAATTGGTGGTTGATGTTAATGTTATTGTTGCAGTATACTTGGTTGGTACCTACTCTGTTCGGAGCGTTACTATGAAAAATAATGTCATCTAGAGATGGAAGGTCTGCAAGTGAAGTGGATGGCGGCATCTTTAAAAAAAGTAGGAGTCTTTACAATTATAAAATTTAGCTCGAGTGAAATTTTCCCGCTGGAAAACCAAAATTGTTACAGTAAACCAACGAGACTCTTGGTCCAACAATCAGAAATTTAACGGTTTTTCAAGGAAAAGGGAAACCTTTAAAACAAGAAAACAATTTTAAGCTGAATAAATATCAACGTCTACTTGAATCAAAAATTTAAATTTATTACGACTCCTTACAAATAAAACTTCGGTTTGTGCGCCACACAAGTATACTTTCTTTTTGCATCAATGTATGTAAAAAAATAATTATATCATGCTTTATGGTATTCTTTATTTAATTTAAGAAAAATAATACTATTCAGATTTTATTAGATGATACTCGCAAATATGATAAAAGACAAAAACACTATCTTTACTAATTTTTGATCTGATATTTAAATTTTTATCTATAAGTATTATTTCATGATTTTCAAAAATTCTTCTATTATATTTATTTTCTTTTAATTCCATCCAACAATATGCCATAGAGGTACAAGTACCAGAATAAATAAATTTTTTCAATAACAAGTCATCAACCATCATACTATGCTTTTACTTGAAGTAGGATATCCCAAGAGTGGTAAGGCCAAATTTTAGATTTTTAAATTAAAAGTTAAAAGCTTTATGCTTTTCTTGAATTTTTTATTTTTTACTCTCATTCAGTATTAAATCTTTTCTAAAAATCTATGTTATCTTAAAGAGCAGTATTTGAAAAATGCCTGGTAATTTATTTCAAATTAAAATCATCAATATGATTAAATATAGTAAGAATTTTAGTGGGTGAGATACCATAACTCTCAGTATGATTCTGGAGAAGTGTAGCCAACTAAGAGTTAAAATTTTAGCCGACCCTTGATAGTGTTTAAAATAATAAGACCATAAATATACGTACCTATGTAAAAAAATTGTTCAAAGTCAGAGCTCTTAATTTTAATATTAACACAATGCCCAGAATTATGACAATTTATATGTTTTTTCCATAAACTAATTCCTTTATTCTGATACAGTTTTTGAAGATTTTGCAAAAATGACTAATAAATAGCAATTTCAATTGATAAAATTGCAAATATTATTATAGGAAATAAAATAGCTATGTCATATATTTCTCGCTAAATATCTGTTTACTTTAGATGACCTTTCAAATTCGTACATTATTATTACAAATATGATTAACTAATTTAAAAACGAAACTTCTAAAATCATTAAGTAAAATATTTTTAGAAATGACTGATCTAAAATAAATCCATTTTTTGAGCAAATCAATGAAGTCAAGTTCCAATTCTACCAGCACTATCAGCGCCTGGCAGCCGTAAGTGAGATATTCTGCGGCCCAAGATAACCCCTCAATCAAGCGATTTTAAATTGAAGCAGCATCTCTTTACGGTCTGTTTCCGATGTCTTCAATAATTCTCGATATTTGGAAAAAAAAAAATTAAAATTTAATTTTCAACGTCACCACGGGGACATAGCAGAGAGGTCGCCAAAAATTTCATAGCTTGGGGTTATCACATTTTTCGCAATAAGATAATCTGGCCAAAAGTCTTAAAGTCAAAAGATTAAGGAGATGGTGCGCTAAGCTTGTTACATGACCTTTTACTTTATAGTGTGTCAGCCATTTTATAGCTATCGCTGTATCACACAGCACAGAGGGTGAGATTGTAGTCTTGTACAAATGGCGCACTAAATGCAAGGGGGATGAAATCAAAGGTGGTCCAGATGCAGCATCCGCCTCAGATTCGGCGCGCGCAATCTCATCCGTACCTTGATTCGTTGATTTTAATTGGCGAATCGAACCCACCCAGGTCAACATTCAACTCCAACTCCAACCTTTAGTCACCCCATGAATACATCGATCAATTTCTTACGCAAGTGAGAAAGCCTGCTCGACGTGATTTACACATTTTAGGCAGAAATAGGCTTAATTAAAATGCTTCGACATTGGGAAAAAATGTTGAAAAGCATAAAAAAGTGTTGCGCTATACCCCCACTGCGATACAAAACTGTAGGATGTTGTGTTGGTGTAGGAGCGGGGGCGGTAACATAGGGGGAGGTTGATACAAACAAAAAAAAAAAAACAAAAAAATGTCCCAAAATAAAAAATTTTTTTTTCTCAACGATGTCAACTGAGTGAGAAGGTGGCAGGGGCCAATTTCCTGCACGTTCAGTAGAACGATTTCGGCGATTATTTAAGATGCGCGACCGAGTTCATCAAGAAGATATATCTGGTGGAGTGGAGTACGGTCACAAAAATAGAACACATTTCAGAAATGAAGAAAGAAACTTTTCGCTTTCTTTCTGTGGAAGACAATTTCCGAAGTTTATGACCTCCCGCCATTCACTATTTGCAGGCAATCAACCGGGACCGCCGCGCCGCCAGGCTGAGCTGAAATTACCTTGAAGACTAGCTGCTCCCGGCTAATTCAAAGAAAAATTGACCGCCCCATTAAGAACTAAACAGCTTAAGCATGTGAAATTTTAAAAGACTGTTTAAATTCCACAATTTCATTTTGAGTACGCACTTAACGCATGATAACAATTTTGTAAATGAGTTTCAGTTTTACAATATTAAGCTATAAATGTAATGTAGGTAAGTATGGGCATTCTATTTAAAACTTTATTTGAAAACATATCGTTTTAACTACATACCACAAATAATGGTATATTTGATTTTTAAATTTTATTTCCTCAAAACACCTAAATTCAATTTAATATACATAATCAATTTCTTCTATTTTAAATTTCGTTCTAAAAATAAAATTAAAATACCACAAATATCAACATACAGTGAACATCGGTTATAACGATAATTTCGTTGTTATATCCGGTAGTAGTGAAAATTAATATGTCTTTATTTAAATTAATACACAGTGTACATGTTGAAATGTTATTAAAAAATAAATAATGATATTTATTAATTAATGTTTGGATTGATTTGGTCTCGACTTATAGTAGTCTTCTGTTAAAAGTTGTCCTCTATTTTTCTTTATTATAAATTTATAAATTGTAGATTTGATAGAATGTGATACTCTCATATCTTTCACAATGTTCTTATTATTTTCACCATTTTCTATTCTGAAAATTATAGCTACTTTCTCCTATAGTGTAAACGTTTTGCTTTTTTATCACTTATAACAATGAAAATTAATCTTCTAATTTAATATTAAAAATTCCACTCCCGTACCATTTGTTCAAATTTTCAAATCTTTCTAAACAAATCAAAAACCTGCAGTAGTTACAGATAAAATTTGTTATATCTTCAATTCAACTGAAAAAGATCAAATGCAAATTTATTTAATGCGAAAATAATTTTTAACGAAATAACTCAGTCATTATAATCGATATGTGGATTGAAAATTACCAAAATATCTGTCGTTATATCCTGTTGGTCGTTATAACCGAAGACATAACCGATATTCGCAGTATTAGGGTTCTATGAGCAATTTTATAAAAGAATAAGTTACATTTTATGTGACCTCTTTTGGGCCTTTATGATAACCTGAATTTTGCGAGGCATTGAATTTATTTCATTTTTGCAGACCGTGGCCAGAATATTTGTTCAGGAGTCCAGTGTACAGCTCCAAAGTACGCTTAAGAAACCAATTTCTTCTATCTGTTAAAGCAATAGATGTCTTGATCTAAATCCCTAAAATCAAGAAACTCCGTGGCTATTCTAAAATATGAATTCTCTGATTTACTAACAACGGAATCATATTAAAAACTTGATAATTAATATTCAATGAAAGAAGAAATTATGATGATCAAAAACAAATTCTCTTTTTTTGATCAATAAGTTGAGTCACTGTATTTACCAAGTTTACGAAAATTTAAAAAACAAATATATGTATTACTTCTAGATCAAGGTTTCAACTTATTGTAAAAGTGCTTTGTGGTAGCCATTAATATTTTATAGTGGTTTATCTAAAATCGGTGAAAATTTGTTAGTTAATCTTGTACCTGATCTAAGGTGTTTTTTTTAAATTTCAAAAAATAGTGACCACTGGAATCTTTTTATGAATTTTGAGAGAAAATCAGTCATTAATTGTTTAAAAAATATATAAGATATGATTAAAAAATAATCTCCTTCGATTAGGCACAAGTTTTCAATGCCTAAAATACCCTGTTTAAATTTCATTTAAGGCGTTATATGGGTTTTGTGAGCCAAAAAAAAGCATTTTTTCATATGAGTAACATTTCAACAATATTTCATAAATTTATTATTGAAAAATAATGAAAAGTACCCTCGTGATCGGCAAGATACCTCGTGAAGGACTTATAATAATCGATATTTTGAATTTACAGAGTTTCTTTCAAAATATTTGACCACGTATTTGGCTTGTAAAATGAGTTGTAGTCAAAGAAAATAAAATTCGTTCGTTCAGTCATGAGTCAATACAATTTAAAGGTAGTGTGTACAAAATTTTAGAATGATCGATGCATTCGTTTTTAAAATAATTTCCCTACCAACTATGAATAAGTGTGCTGTATTGAGAAACCACACGTTTCACTCCTACAGCTTTGATGGGATTGAATTGAAACTTTTAGGAAATATTCCTCTTATAGTATTATCGTATTTTTTAAGTTTCAAACTCAATGTAACCCTTTAAATCCGTCAAATGGCTTTTAAAATATAGTGACCACCGTATCTGAAAGTGTAGTTTTAAGAAAAACACATCTATAGTTTAGAATTGTGGTGTTTGATACTGTGATACTATGCGAACTGTTCACATTTTATAACTATCAATTTTCTATTGATACTCGATTGATTTTCAGAAAATGTTCTAAATCGCTAATAGAAAGAAAATAAAGAGCGATACATGATTAGTTAGAAAAATTTCTGATGTTTTTTACAATGCGCATATAAAAACAATTTTTTGTTTCCAAAATCATAACTAAATATGGAAAATATACCCAAAAATTCAGATTTAAATTTTATTTATTTTTCACCATTCATTTGGTAATTAATTGACTTGAAATTGCTTCAATGAAATTAAAATCTATTGGAAGTGAGTGTTGAAATGTTTGTACTTTGAAAATTTGTTACAAAATATCATTGGAAAAATCTACTAAGAGAATAGTAGAGGATATCTGATTATTTTTTTGTTAAAGACAAAGAAACCAATCGTTTTTTACTACACCAGTCCAATAATTTTATATAAAAATGTAAGTAGTACATAGGAAACTTTAAAAATTATTAAATTGGTATATTTATTATGAATCCAGTAATCATTATAAAGGTCTAAGCATGAAAGGCGACAGGTCTACGAAACTATGTAGCGACAAAGTAAAATAGATCCATCAAATTTACCTATTCATAAACTAATTCTTAGTAGTAGGAGAGGAATATGGGGGAGGTAAGATAGGATAGACTAAAAAAATTTAATGAAGGAGTGCAGCAAATATTGGTTTAGCCGAAGTGTAGTAAAATTCGAAATCCGCTCCTGCTGAAGGTCCTACAATTATTGCAGGATATACAGTGGTATACAAAACATCTGCAGTTAGAATAGTAATTTTCTTCAGCTTAACATAAAAAGTTGTAAACTTCTAAAACTAAAAGATGTTTATTTTCAAACTATACATAATAAAATTTAAAATACACTGCATCCGAATATTTTTATTACCTTACAGGTTCTTGTAATAAACCGAAAAAAATATGGTTTTAGTTGTACCCACTGTATATAAAACTATAACTGGTATATAAGTCAATTTTTTGATAACGCTGACTGCAAGTAACCCCTTAATGAATTTAATTTAAAGTAAGAAAAGAGAACTGAAAATTTCAAGCTGTTTATTTCTAGGAACTTAAAAACCCATCTTCATTTTCGTCAACTTATTATTAATTTACAAACAGAATAATCGTGTTGTAGGACACACAGATTTTAGTTAATTTTATGTAAAAAATGAATGTCCTATAAAATTAACAGAACTACCATCAGTTGTTATTTGTTAATTTTCTCTTAGAGAGGAAATTTTTAAGAAAAGGGGTATTAGTCTGAGTTTAAAGAATTTATCAATAGATTACAAATTAAAAATTAATTATTTTCCTATTAAAATTATTCGCATAATAAGAGAATATGAGGTCAATGTATCTACCTAAAACAAAAACCCCCCATAGTTTACTTAACAAAGTTAGTAAATTTTGTATCAAGCATCGCCTATTCCATTTTCGGGGTTTTGGCACTTAAAAGCTTTTGAGAATAGTTTTAAATTATGTTAAATGTTTTCTATTTTAGTTATTCTTATTTATTTGATTCTCTTTTCAGGCAGAAATTGAATAATTATGCAAACTTTAAACGAGTTTTTTGCCTAGTTCATGTTTTCAAAAATTTCGAAAACAATTTCTGATAAACTAATGGAAATTAAATTTTAATTTTTAAATTGAATGAAGTTTTATTTATTACATTTCTCAAATACCTTTGTTTTTTGGGTAAAAATATTCCTGGCTTTATTTTAAACTTTATATTTAGGTAGCAAAAATGAAATTCAAAATAAAAACGAAATCTGCTTAAGTAAAAACATTTAAAAATATCAAATTCTCTGAAATTTACAAAAGTTGATTTTATACCGCTTGTTATATTTAGTTATTTAATAGAATTAAACGTTTTGGTAAATTTAAATTTTGTTCTAATTTTGTTTGGCTCGAAGGTCAGAACCCAGGGGCTACAATTTTTCAAATTTAAACATCCCCTTCAACCAAAACGGAAGCAGTGAACGCCATCTATACTTCAAAACTAAATATAATCCTGCAATATCGACATCAGATGTCTTTTGACGGCAGTAAATAAACAAATTGCGACAGCTGTCATCTCGCATATTTGTTGTGAAAACGGAGGAGTTTTAGAAAAAAAAAAAAAAAGTGAAAAATGTAAAGACAATGTGCGAGTTTACTGCTAAGAATTATGCCTAGGAAGCCATCAGAGTAGGTTCCCGTAGAGTTCAACCGTTCAAATGGCCTATAAACGCATTTTCCAGGAAGAACAGAGCTTGGGAAAAGGAACGACGAGAGCGACTGAACAAATCATTCGAACAATTGGCAAAGCTTCTGCCGCAGTACGATCCATCAATAACTTGGACCAAAATTGAGATAATCCAAAAATCAATTGACCACATCGAGGACCTTCACCAGAAGCATGTGGAATATCTTAAAACATGCGACCCTGAGACATTGAGTGAGTGTAAAGTTGCGTTACCACTTCGCAGCCCCAGTTGCATTAAACCGATTTGGGTAGAGTTATAAAAATATTATTCCCCTTTTAGAACAACATAACGAGCTAATTGATGCGCTCAAATATTACCAGTCGAGGAACGGCCAATTGGCAGATCTCCTGGTTAAGGCAAAGATATCACTGCCGACATTTAAATTACCCAAGTTCCTAGCTGACAATCCCGAGTTTAGTGACGAAAATAGATTCGGCGACATTAACGTTAAATCTGTCGGCCGGCCAGGAAAATATGCAAACAAAATAAGCAAGGACGATGCTGAGAAAATTGGAAAGCAACAAGCGGAACTCAACAGTTCAAAGCCTACTGATGCCACAGCTAAGGAGCAGTCTTCAGAGGAGACTTCTAAACAACCGGAAGCAGTGCCCCCTCCTACCGATACTGCTCCGGTGACAATTACCTCATCTGGTGGCGCGGCTCCAGATGGTGAGTATACATTTAAAAGATTTTCTGTAAAATCGAAAAACTAATTGCATAACAGGCATAAAATTCGGCTGTTCTCTTTCGCATAAAATCAAATTCCCAAAATTTGTTGTGCTTTTAAATTTTTAATCTGTAAGAAACTGATGGAAGCTGCTGTAGAGTTTTATTAAATTACAACAAGATTTACTGAGCTTTTCAAAATTAATTGTTTTTTTAAACAACAAAGAAGAAAGAGGGGTAGGAGTATTTCTGGTCAATTATAACTGGAAGCAATAAAATTCAAGCTCAGAACTTGTTATTTTTGATTCGAAATTAAACAAACTGGTTTATTATTTTCGTTAGAAAAATTACCAAGTTGTTTGTTCGCAGTTTTCTCTTAGGATTGGTCGGGAATATTAAAAAACTTTTGTACTGATTATAAACTGCTCTGTATTGTTTATTTTTTTGTTGTCCTTGCTCAAAAGTTAAAAGACAAATAAAATTCTCAACCTGTTTTTCCTGAATATTGCTATTATCAATATTTATTAGTTTTTATCTTTAATTTTTGAAAATAGCATTTAGGACCTAAAATTTTAACATCCCCCTTAGCTGATCATTTTAATAAACATATTGGAAAAATAATTTTTTTCGTTTATTCTTGAATAGCCTAGAAGATAATAAAATATCCACTGAATTTAAAATAAACATTTTAATTAATTTCTCATCTTGATCGTGCCTTTCCATTGTAGTGCAGATGAAAACAATATAAAAATTAAAGGATCCATACGGAATTTAACAATATTTTTCTATAGACCCTTGCCTGATTTGTTTTAGTGCAGGACATTATAAAATTTACAACGTATCCCATTTTTAACCACCACGAACATATCAAGGAATGGTCTAAATTCAAAACGAATCTTGAAAATCTACGAAAAATGAGTGTATTATTTATTTCTATGTGCAGATCTTTAACACAATAAGCTAATTTATTGTTTTTTATACTGGAAAAAATATGAGACGTTTCTGTCAAAAGCTTTTTATTATGGGTCCAATTAAGGCTTTCGAAGATTGTGTCTAGGACTAGAAAATATGACTGAAATTTGTGTAAAAACACAGAAAGTTCTGAAACAGCTGAAGAATCAATTTAGGGATTATTCATTTATTTTAAAACTTATTTATGAATAGTTAAAACAAGCGTACTAAAACAAAAACTAATTTTAGAGTGAAACAAAATATTTCTAACTATACATGATAATAACTCTATAATAATATTTCGTTTCAGCTTTGATCAAAACAGGCGTACTTGTTCCTGTAATATCACTACAGCCCCAACAACCCATAAATCCGCCTGTGATCACATCTCAACCTGCAACTGTATCTGAACCCCCAGTTCCTCCGTTGGTTAACGTAACAAATTTAAATTCAGCACAAAAGGTTCCAAAAACTGCAACTGCCGCTCATATTTTTAATTACGCCCGGGAAAAGAATGGAAAAATTAAAATTCTCCCTCAACCACAAATAAAACTTTACTTTCGTCGTGCAGATGGAAAAATTCCTATACCTGTTTTAAAAAAACGGGTTATACCAATAAAAAGAAAACGAAAATGTAAGAGGAAGGTTAAAGCATCCTCAGTGGGAAGTAAACGGATTAAGACTGAAGCAGACACGATAGAAAATTGTAAAAAATTATGCCAAGAACAAGAAAAAGATGAGCCTGATAAAAAAATTGATGAACAAATTGAAAAACCATGTGAAAATACATTAGATGAAGAAAATACAAAGAACAAAGAAAATATGCCCTTGTGCTCTAACAAGGAAGAAAGTGATTATATTGCCACTTTGGATATCCCACAAAATGAATCGAATCCAAATTCAGTATCACCAACGGCTGCATTTCTCATGTCGTTTCCAGTTGTGAATACTTCTACAGGTAAATTGCCTGAAATGATGGATGACAGTGAAATACTTACACCAAATATTGAAAGAAAGGACTCAGGAGTGGATAATTTAGAAAATTTGAATAATTTTTTTACCACAAAAGAATACACCAAATTTTGTGCGGAAAATAATGAAAAGAATGAGGAGAGTGGTAAGGAGACAAAGCAAGTATTTAATCTACCCCAAGTACCGGCAGATGAGCCAAAGAGTAAGAATTTATTTGAATATTTTAATAGCTCTGTTCAAGAAACGGCTAATTGTAATCAGAATGTATCAACTCCAACCAAAATAGCTGAAAATAATGCCCCAAATGAACAAAAACATCTACCAGATGCACTTACTACTTCAAGACAATTGTTTAACTCTTCGACTGCGGACTCCGGTTATAATTATTCGAAGCAACCCCCTAACACAATTTCAATTCCTTCCCAAATATCGAATGTATCGTCTATTCCAAACCCTGCCCCAGTCCAAAGTTTCGCTAATTCCTCCGCATCTAGTTGTACTGCATCAACTATGCCCTTATTTTCCACATTCGCTGCAACTTCTAAACCATTTTTCACTACTACAAAACCCACATCATTTTTGAGTTCACAACTGCATTTAGCAACAGCTGCATCAACTGTTTCTACAACAAATACTTCGTCCTTTTTAAGCTCACAAATGCATTTATCTGCCCCAACCCCAACATGTGTTTCTGCACCTTCAATTTCCACCTCTTTTTTGAGCACAAGGCTGCATTTACCTCTTTCAAATTCTGCTAGCATGCCCTCTTCCACAACACAATCGGTAACATGGTCTTCTCCAAATATATTCGTTACCAATAATAACACAACATCCAGCAGTATTACGACAAATGTCTCAAATTATTCCTTCTGGCCTAATACTTTTACTTCAGCATCGCTTAATAAAACTCCAACAGTCGTAAGCCATTCTCAGAGTGAAACACAGAACATGTTTGGACCCACAACAACTACATACAATTCGTTTTCAACAAGTCTTGCGCCTAGATGTACGCCTCTACCACTAGAAAATACTGTGAAGAGTATTCATAGTACCCAACCAATTGTAACAACTTCTGCAACGACTCTATGTAAACCGTTCTCTCGTAAAACTAATTTACCAAATAGTAAACCAGTTCCCTTCCTTGATACAGAAAATCCATGTCTTCAAACAACTATGACAATGGACACTACATTTTCCAATACCTTGACCACAAATACAGTGAGCACCAGTTCAGCAGTATCAAAAAGTAGTTTTCCACCAATCATGTCTACATCATCGTCTGGATATGCAAATCCTACATTTACTCCAATCCATAATAGACAGAAAGATATTTCTAACTATGCTCCAAGTAGTTTACCACATTTTCGAACAGATTCTTCGTCCGTTAGCACCACTCCTTTAACCTTGAACACTTCAGCACAGGGAGGAGCAGCTAATTTACTTCCCAATTATACTCAAAGTATTTCTCAAACTTTATCGAGTTCGACATATACGCCAATAACGCAAAATAGCGTTTCAACTAGAAACTATTATTATCCTCAAACGCCGTCTAATTTTAATCTTGGTCTAACGACTCCAACAACTATTTCTTCTCAGTTACCAACTCCACAGACAGTCCTTCCATATCCTTCAATCCCATATCCAGCGGTTACAGCAGATTATAAGCCCTCATTTACATTCAGTCTAACACCTTCAACGACAACTTACTGCAAGCAATCAGATGCGGTTCCTCCCCTAATGCCACCACCAGTAAAATGTTCAACTCTACCAAATATTCCTTATGCTACTAGAGAAAATGATTTTGTTCAAAAACCAGTATTTAATCCATTTGATTCATCCTCCTCATACAAACCTCCAAGTCTATCTGTAACAAAAGCTCCTAATAATTCCTATACTTCAACAAACTTTACATTTTCTTTAACTAATCCTAAAACGACATTGACTACTTCAAATGATGTAAAACCTGCTACTACAGGAGTTCCTAAAGTTCAGCAGCAATTTGAAAATTTTGAAAGGAGTTATAAATCAACAGCAACACCTCAACAATTTTTACCTTTTAATCAACAAACTGGCAGTCCTCAAAAGAATCCAAGCTTTACATTTGCATTAACGAAAACAACAAAAACACCTCAAAAGGCTACAAATTCGTTTTCGATTGATGCAACTTTAGGTATTGGTAGTAATAGTCCTTGTTTCATTGATTCTAAACAAAAGGCGACTAATGGTACTATGCATTCCACTTCTGACACCAATCTTCCATTGAGCCGAAGTAAAGCTAATAAAGGTGCTACAAATGAAAGTAATCCAGAACAAATGAACAATTTTTATTCGTATAATCAGAGAACTGAAAAATTTATGCAAAAGCCTCATATAAACTGGATGACTTCGTCAGAGGGTCTACCAAATACAGATTTTGTGCAATCATCTTCAAGTCGAATGTTACCTGAATCGTACCATCCTTTTACAACCGGAGAGGATAACTATCCTTCGTGGTCACCGAGCAAGATGTATGATTCATCTCATCTGATTCCACCCAGTACGACTGTTTCAAATTTCTACGGAGATATTGGTTACAATGCATCTTCGTACAGTCTTGCTCCAGCTGCTGTAGACACTCAGAAAGCGGATAAAAATTATAAAACTTCAAGTAGTACCAATCAAGCAAATTTCTTTTCGGTGAGCCAATTAGTGGATCAAACACCTCCAAAGCAATATGATACATACCAGAAAAAAGTAATTTCAGGAAAATCAAAAGATCACCGAAAACAAACCTGTGTACCGAACGCTCCACAAACTTTATATCCAGAAGGTACTTCTTTTGGACACCACCCAAAACCATCGGTTTCAAATAGCTACTCAGCTGAAGCTCTAATTTCTAAGAAAGAAAAGCATCGCAACTTTGGTGGCGTGACTAGTTCTGATTTATTTCCAATGGATACAACCGCACCTCTGTACAATCACACAGAACCTACTGAGCAGAGCTATAATTCAAATTATTTCTACAACTATTCAACAAACCAAAATTATGTCCAAGACACCGACTATCTTGGTGCATATTCAACGGATGCCCAATTTGGGAAACCAATTAATAAGCATACAAAAAAACTACCACCTCCAGCTCCTCCTCCACCGCCGCCAAATTTAATTTCATATGATTCAAACTACTTTCCAGTTCCGTTGGCGGTTAATTCGCCCTTAATGGGTACCCAGCATCCTTCAGTGGACGGATACGATCCTTTGCACTATAATCACTCTGGCAATTTTCAAACAAATAGTTGGGGTCCTAAAGCCCCAGGAATTGGTGGATACCACCAGAGTCAACCTTTCCAACCATCCGATTTAGCTCAAATAAATTCGGATAATGCGCAGAGCACTTCACATTCTTCAGCGCCTGGAAATTTAACAAACTTTAACATGAGCACGATTTGCCCTGAGATCAATGACAAAGTTGTAACTCCAAATGTATGGTGATTTTTAATCGTTTTGTATTTATATATATTCGTTTGTAAATAAAATTTACTGTTTAATGTAAAATAATATTTTTTTTTATTACCATTCAATTTAATTGTAGGTAATGTTCTTGCAATTTTATCTTCTATTGACGATTCCAGAATTTACAGTAGATTGCTCAATTCAGCTTAAGAAAAGCAATCGCTGAATTGAGTCATCAGGAAAACTTAAAAATATCCCATAAAATATTCTTGTTCTCATCTATGAAGTTTATAAAAAGAAGATTTACATTAAGCCCAGAAAATACACTTGAAAGCAATTTCTTGGGGGGAAAAAAAGAAGCAGTCGTTGTTAATTTTTCCGGAAAATTGAAAATATATATTTCACTATTCCACTTTTAAACGATAGGTTTAAGTATCACGGACTGTTTGGAACAAAAGTGGTTTGTGCGTATCATTTAAAACCCTAAAAATTCGTATGCATTATCCAGAAAAAGTAACGCTTTAGCAAATTTTGAATATATATACCTTCTGTAAAATCGGTATATCTGTTTTCTTGTACTAAGTAAATTTAAATTCTAGTAAGCAGACTATGTTGAGGCTTCTAAATAAATAAATAATATAAATATTCCCAAAGAAGCCCTTTTATTTGCTCAAAATCGAAAGTTCGTTTGCTTGTTGCTCAATCACACCTATAAACGTTTGGTCCGATCATTTTCATTTTTTGAGTGAAGAGACTACATATTCCGGCCTAACTAACATCTAGGCTACTTTTTATTCGCGAATTTCAAAATACAGACACAAGGTGGCGGCCAAAATTTGTAAATATCAAGGGATTGCCATGAAAATTGGTATTGGAGGTCCTCATTGCGAATCTATATTGGAAAAATTCTCAAATTTCAAAGAGTTTAAGTAAAAATTAGTACCATGGGTATCTTGACACCATTAATCTACTATCAAAATTTGGAAATTCAAAATGGTGACCAACAATTATTGGAAATTAACAAATTTAAGCGAAATTTATTTAAGCGGCCATTGATTTTGAATCTATATATATAAAAACGATTCAAGATTGCCGCGAAAATCGACACTAACGAGTTTTTGGGGATACTGATTTCGAATCTGCTATCAAAATTTCCAAAATCAATTCAAGCTATTTTAATGAAAATTAACATCTAGAAGTTTTTTGGACTATATCAAATATACCTACCTTACTCCAAATGGCTAAACAAAAATTAAACTTCAAGAGATTATCATGAAATTCAATACCAAGGGGTTTTGGCAGATACTTCTTTCGATTCTCCTATCAGAATGTGCAAATTTAACCGAAATGTTTTTAGATTAAGCAATTTGAATGGAAAACAATTCCAGCGCTACAGAATTCAAATTTACAATTCATAATGGGTATGCACAATTTTAAATTTCAAGAAATCCAACACCACAATGCCAGAGTTTTATATGTTCGCATCTATAAAAATGACTAGACCGCATTATTGAACTTTACCGGATAAATCAGCTGATGGTACAATGTTAAATTGACCTATCTTCGACTCATTAGAAAGCTAATATATATTTAAAAACATGAACATAAACATTACTAGGATAAACCACTTTCTGATCTAATCCTGCGTTTTTCCAGATAATATTTAGCTTATAAATGAAATGAAATCTTTTCGATATTCATAAAACCAACAGAATTCTAGGTGTAGTACCACACCTTGTTCAAATTAGAAATAGGTTTAAATAAAAGTCTCACCTTCAACATAATGTCGCAAGTTTATTGTTATTTTAGTTCTTATCCAATCTTTTTGGTGGCTGTTTAATCATGTTTAAGTTCTACACTGTCTAAAATGATTTGTTTACAAAAACATTACAAATCGAACAAAAAATAACCTTACGTACCAGGTAAAGAGTGGGTCAATGATAAATTCAAGGTGTGTCCATTCAGATTTAAGTGGATGCGTACAAAAATTTTCTTCGTTTTTTGAGGTTTTGTATTCAAATTGCCTTAAAAACTTATTTCGTTTATACTCATTTTCATTTTTCATTAATTATTTTTAAAAAATATATTACGTGATGTGCATGTTTCAAGTGCGTTTTAAACCACCCGTAAATATTTCGTATTATTATTATTATTTTTTGTTTTTTTTTCTGATCAACTACATTATAAAACGAAAATATCCTGATGAAAATATTCATGTTAAATATTTACTGGACTAGTTTAGTTTTTGACTTGCTCAAATCCAAAAAGATTTCTTATTTTTGTTATTTATTTTTATTTAATATTGCACGATTAAAGGAAAATGTGTTTTTTGTTTGTTTTTATTTTATAATTTTCTCCAGAAATTTTCATTTATTAATCAATTTAATTTTAAAGAGTAATTTTCGTTACAGTTTTCTCCTCAAAATTGTATTACTTTATTTTTTATTCTATATAAAATGAAGCATAAATCACAACACTACATTGATATCGTAAGTGATAAATATGTTTTTAAATATCATCAATATCTCAAATGTATATTTTTTTTTGTTTTGTTTTGTTTTTAACTTTATGTATAAGCTTCTTTTCTCTCTAGACATTCCTTTTGTTTCGTTTCTTAGGGTAATTTTAGTAATACATTTGTTTTTTTTTTATATTTTTTGTATTTTTGTGATTTTTTTTGTAAAAATTCTCTTTATAAATGGAAGAGTATGTTTAGAACTAATAAAAATTATGAAGATTTTCACAAGCAATACACACAATTTTATATAAAATAAAATTTTAAAATACAAAGTAGTAAAACAATTTGAAATTAAACGAATAAACATTTTTGTATTGCATGAAAATCTTCATAATATTTCGTTTTTTGTTGTTTTTTTTAAGAAATCTACGGAGCATACCAATTTTTGTATACTTAGAAAACAAAAAACAATAATTGAAAAGATAAAAATGTTTGTTACTTTTGATTTATTTTCGCAAAAAATATAAAAAAACAAAAAAAATATGTATTTTAATTTAGTTGCGTAGTATTTTCTCGCTGGTATTTAATATCTGCTTAAATCCTATATAACTTTGTAAATTTTATAACTTACCCTCTCAATTTCTACCGTCACGACAGCTGAGTAAAAGTACGGAAAGCAACAAACATACACAGTACCTTTACTTGTTATATTTTATATAAGTCTTATTTATTTTATGAATTTAAACGTTATGCAACATTATTTGCATTATTTTTCTTTCTTATATTTTGTTTGTATTTTTATTTTAATTTTATGTATGCAAATTCTGAAGAAGCAAACACATCTAACGGCAAGAGATTTTTATAAATACCTAAATTTTTATTTATAGGTTTCTTAAATTTGTATAAATTTGTATGTACGTATATTACGAGCTTAGAGTTACGCTATGTTTTTAGGTAAATGTGTTTTTTCTTTTTTTTTTGTTATTTTTTATTTATTTATTTCAAAACTGCTATATGTGAGGTGCTATTACACGACTATTTTGTTCTCACTTAAGCATGCTAATTATTATTTATTTTTTTGTATAGTATATTTGTTCATTTTTCTTTTCCTTTATTGCAAATAGTTTGTTTGTTTTTAGTGTTCCTGAAAAGGTTGGTTATTGTATTTAAATTGTAATATTTATTAATATCGCTTATAGTATCATTTTCAGGGGTATATGTTTATCTTATGAAAAGTATATCTGTTTGGTGAGTTATAGTTACTTATTCTAAGATTAGAATTAATTCAAATACTCAAAATAAAAAATATTTATAAATTGAATTGTAACACGTAAGTTATTTGATGTTGTTAACGTTATGTTTGATGTTGTCTTTTGATACTCGAAAGGAAATCATATAAAAGTTATATGAAAATTTAATGACCTCAACAAAATTGGGAGTTTTTTTTTTTTTTATATAATTATATGCTATGAGCAATTTAATTTCAGTCTTGAAAAATACAAAAATGTATAAAAATTAATACGTAGACAAAAAGAAATTGTTTTCTTTTTAAATCATAATGCGCGCTTCCAAAACGGTTTGATAAGCTATAATAAATTTTTTCTAAGGGAAACATTCGTATTATTTAAAAAGAAAAACGTTGAGAATATCAAAAAATATCGTGATACTATAATTTTGTGTCATTCTAGTCTTCAGTACTATTTTAAATAAAATTTCACTATTGCACCATATGATGCCACTATGAAATATTGAGTTGATTTTGTATTTTTCTGTTTTCTTAATGGTAATTTTGATAATTTCCTAAATTGATTTATGCTCATAGTCCATGCAAATGTCTCATTTTGAGAATTTTAAATCGTTTTTTTACGTTAAACAATTCAATAACTATAGGGTGACAAAAAAGTTCGGCCACAAGTTTTCCCCGCAGAGCCATGTTAATACTCAAAAGTAATTAAAGAATTAAAAAATTTATTTTGTCATCTCTGGATTAACTAAAACTGCAGTCTTGAAAGTAAAAATACACATAGTTACGACGTTCAGTCATTAGTAGAGCTAACATGGACAAAGAGAGTCAACGTTGGGCAATCATTGGATTGCATCTCAAAGGAATGACGGTTTCTAAAGTGGCATAACAGATAGAAGTCGATAGAAAAATGGTATGGCGAGTCGTGAAACAGTATTAGGACCTTGGCACAATATCTGACAGACCTAGGACTAGCCGCCCTCGAACAGTTAACACTCCCAGATTTTGCAACATCATTCGTAACCGGATGAGATGCAATTTACAACGATCGTTAAGGAAAATAGCATCCGAACTTAATTTTAATCGTGATTCATTCCGTTTAATAGTTAAAAATTGATCTTCGGTTGTATTCATATAAGCGTACATGACAGACGATTAGAAAAAGCTTCGAGTTCTTCTCAGATGAACAGTCTTACAATCACCAAAACGATTGTTAACTACTCCCAAGGGGATCGGGTAACTCGTTAGAGCGTAAACGTTTTTCTATGGTATATTTTCCTGCTTCTGTGATGATTTGGGGAGCCATCTGCGGAAGTGGAAAGACATTACTGGTTTTCTTTGAAAAGGGAGTTAAAGTTAATGCGAAAATTTATTCAACATAAAGTTTTAAAGTCTGTTAATGCAACCCTGGTCATTATCACACTTCGAAGAAGAAGAGTGAACGGTCCAACAAAGCGGCACACTATCCCACACAGCAAGATCAACACAGACGCTTTGCGAAAGATTGTTTCCTTGGGTGATAAAAAAAAAGAAGAATGGCCCGCTAACTCACCGGATCTTAGGTTTAAGTTTAGGTTATTGTGGCTGCCCAGAAAGGCACACTTAGGCCAATTTTGGCCCATTGTGTTACCACGTAGCGCAAGCGACCATGGTTATCTGTGGGACTTTAACCCAGCGCGCTGACAACTGAACTATCAGAGGCCCTTCACCGTATCTTAATCCAATAGTCTACTCAGTGTGGTCCGTTTTGGAGAGGATGGCCTACACTAAGAGATACATTTCAGTACAAGATTTAAAAATAGGTTTAACGAAGGGTTAGGCGGAAATTTCAATCGATTTGTATGCGAATATTGTCAAGTCGTTTAAGGCAATGTATTAGGGCTAAAGGAGAATATTTTGAATTTAAAATGCTGCTTACAAATTAATAATAAAGTAATAAACATAGTTTCTTTAATATCAAGAAATATTTCTTCGCCGAACTAAAATCTTTGTGGCTAAACTGTTTTGTCACCGTGTAATTTCTGAGTAAGGTGGCCGAAACATATAATAAACCCAATGTTAATTAAGTTTTATAACGTCTCATTTTTGAAAATTATTAATAACCAATTCTATAATTATAATTATTTAAAATTATACATAATTTTAGAATAATTATAAGAAAACAATATCTTACCTATATATAAAAGTGTAAAATAAATACAATTTAATTAAATAAAACAAAATATTCACCATAATTTTTGGAGTAGGTATTTTTATTAAATTTTAATTTTAGAAATATGCTACAAATAATATCAAGTAGATCTACATTTTTCTCCTTTAATCAGCAGCATAAATTGTACTGAGATCAAATGACACAAATGATTTTATATATGTATATATATTTTTTTTTTTTTTTCAAATAGCAATAATTCCATTTCTGAGCATATCAAAATTTATGAAACATATTAAATACTAAAAAAAAAATATTAATAATTAAACATATAGTTAAATCACGAAAATTCCTGGGGTTAGGTGATTAAGTATAGCAATCATAAAATATTAAAATTACTGCAACAATCCACTAGAAGCTGCAAAACTCGATAATATTTTGTATAAAGGATAAAAATTAGTATAAATCTTTTGTAAAATTATCAATACCAAAATTGTTTAAGAGTAAATTATTTAATTAGTTAAATAAAATCAAGCGATATCGTTTTTGATTGCTTTAACCGAATTTTTATTTACCACACCCCCAGGAGTAAATTGGGTTATAAAACAAAATTAATTAAAAACTATTAAAGCTAAATAATATTTATAACACAACTTGGTTAATGATAATTTAAATTTTAAAATTTCAAAAAGTACAAAAAAAAAAAAGAAATTCCCTAAGTTATATTATTTAGTTTTTTTTTTTTTTTTTGTTTTGTGGTGGCGATAGTATAATGTCTGTAAGTATTTGTGTAATATAAAATTTATGATTTTCCGATTGATTCATATTAATGAGTATCTTTTAACATTATGCCTAAATGGGAAATATATCGACATATTTAAAATGTATTGACTTTATAATCGATTACTCCAATTATTTAATCGATTTATCGATTTATTTTGCTTTTATCAATTTTATAAATGCAAAAATTTATACTCGCATATATAGAAAAATTACATCTAATTCAGCTTCAGTTATAAAATTCAGTTTGACCTGAATCGAGTTTCATTGTCTCAGGAAAAAAAACTGAGATAGTAAAAAAATTAAATACATAAGTTACTGAGGTTCTATTTTGATTGTCACGTTTTTTGTTTTTTTCAAACTTACCGAATAAATTACTTTTGATTATTTAAAAAATTTATTAATCTCGAATAGCCTATATGAAAAATGGGATAAAAATTTTAATACATCACCTTTTGAGTTTTATATTATTTTAAGGGATATAATTTATAATTTAAGATTTCATTGGATTGCTGAATTAAATTAACCTTTTGCACTCCTCTCTCACCTCTCATGGGACATTGTAATTCTAGCATACCACTCGAATGTCCCTTCTCATGGGATATTAAAGTTTATTTAGTGATTACGGGGAATTAAATTATATCAGCGCAACTTTTTGAGACATGCTTATTTACTTAAAGTTTTCTCTTGAAATTACACAAGGAATGAAACCAAAATATTGTAAAATTTAGGGCACGTTTAGCCCCTACCTTACGTGGTGGGCATGTTGTAACAGTCAATAAGTCTGAAATGGTTTTAGAAATACACGACAAATATGGGTGGTGTGGATCGTACTGATCAATACGGTTCGACGTATTGTTTTCTCTGTAAGTCGCTGAAATGGTGGAGGAAATGTATGTCACTAACTCTTACATTATTTATTATATATCTTAAAAGAAACAAATAATGAAACGCCAATGACGCACCACAAATTTGTCAAGGTACTCATTGACCAGTTGGAGAGGTGATTTTCGTGCATCAAGAACACGTCCATCCACATCTAAGGATAATAAATTTAAATAAGGAAAACACCTCAAACGACTTATTAATTGTCAAACGTCCACAAATCAACCTGCAATGTATATTGGGGAGTGTTTTAAGAATTATCATACTATACAACATTATAAAAATATAAAATATTAATTTTTTTTTTGTATATATAACATTTCTAGATGTCAACCAATTCATATAAGTCCAATATCATTATAATACGTTACTTGGTTCAAAAACTACAGGCGACCCTCGATACGAATTCGCTATTTCGCACATTTTTAAAAATTCAACTTTTTAATCCTTTGCGGTAGGATGTCCCCTCTAAGGGGACATCAGACTAGCCAACAGACTACAATGCTGCTCGGATCAATAGATTAAAACAGTTTCAATCTTACATTAGGGCGTGTTGTATGTTTTATTAATTTATTTGTATAAGTTTAAATATTTCGCCCTTCTAAATTTATAAACATGAATCAGAAACGGAAAAAACTGTAGTGTTGATACGAACAAAAATAAATTAAGACTCATATACTTCATTCAACTTCAGCTACGGCATAGTGATGGATGAAATGGAAAGATCATTGTCATCATGGATTGATAATCAACATCAAAATAATGCCCCTCTGAGTTTTTCATTTATTCAATCTAAGGCTCTTATTTTGCATGAAGATTGGAAGACTAAATGAAGATTCTAACACCGTATTTTAAGCAAGTAACGGCTGGTTTAATAAATTTAAAATGAGATAACATATAACTCTGATATATGAAATAGTTAGCGTAATGAATGAACTAAACTTGATCGTCAACAAAGATGTTAATGAGTTAATTGAATCTCACTCAGTACTGTTGTCAAATAAATACGTGAAATAGTGAAATACACAATGAAAGTGAGGAAGACGAAGTTGATAAAAACGTTAAGACTTTAAAAATTAAAAATATGAATGAAGCCTTCACGCATCTTGACAAATTTTTGACTATAATTGAAGAATGTGATCCCAATGGAGAACGTATATCTCAAGTATGTAGGGCAATTGAAAAAGACACAGCATGTTATAGAAATCTTTATCAAGGGTGATATGCAAGTTTATAAAGGAAACACCCGAAAGCACTTAACACGCCTTTTTAACTTAATTATGATAAATAAATACTTTAGAACATAGTTTTTGGTGCATATTTTTTTACATATCTCTCTACTTTCGAACATTCAACATTCGCACACACTATCAGGTAGCAACTATGTGCAAAAGGGCCAGGACCCACTGTATTCTAAATAATCCGAGAGTTTGTAAATGCACGTTTCTGTTACAAAGTAGCACTGAGTAGCAGCTGATAGGCAACGTCCAGAATCGTTCGGAGTGCAAAGGTTTAAGGTATGTGACAACATATAGCTGAATTACAAAGAAAGTTTTTCGAATGTAATTCAGCCTTTGAAATAAAACATTCAAATAATTTAGTAAAAAAATTTAGAAAAAATCCATTTAGCTGAATTAGATGTTATAATTCGAATTTTCCTATTTTGATTATATTCCCCATAAAAAACATTACTATTTAAAATTAAATGCTATAAACGTACAGAGAACTCTCAAAGCTATGGTAATAGAAGCACATTTCAGTTGTATAATATTATTTTAAAATGGAAGAACGAATAAAATTTAAAAAAAGAAAAAAAATTCTATATAAACTGAATTCCATCAAAAATCGTATACTCCACCACACAATAAATTTTCTTATTAAATTTTCTTTCATCATGTTCACGGTTAAATCTAATTATATAAAACACACTAAGATTAGAATTAAATTCACAACGACATTGAAGTATGAGTAAAGAATAAATCGCAATAATAATAATAATTAATAATAATAATAATAGTAGCATACAAGCGATATTTATCGAGTAATCACTATAAAATGACACGTAGAAGCTAATTAGCTTCTCTAAATGAATTATACAAACATGGTAACGCTAAAAGTAATGTTGTGCTCGTCTGACAATCGTTTCTTTTTTTATTTATATATATATATATATATTTGTATATATATATTTTTTAAAATTTATTTAAATTATCCTTAAAACTGTTTCACGTATATAAAATATGACTAAGATTGACTTATGGGGAAGATCTTAAGAAATATCCGCGTATATAATTTCTTTCTTTTTGTTTTATCTCACACCCAAACAAACAAACAAAAAAAAAATAACTAGCTGAATCGGGCGTAGCACAAAAGTTAATATAAAAATTTAGAAACGAATTGTATAAAAATTTCCCTAATTGTTTCCTTTTTTTTCGAATAAAACGTGTTGAAATTACAAGAGAAAGGCCCGATCTTCCCCAGGTGTTTTAATTAATTTAAATGCAAAACATTGAACACATCTAGTGACTAAGAATTAAAATAATGGTCCGAAAAGATATCGCCAAAAATTTATATTTTTTTTAAGAAAGTTTCAACTGAAAAATTTACAAATGTATCAAAAACTTACAACATTTCCCTTTAAAGCAAATCGGAAGCGGGTAAGAGGAGATTTTGCTTAAAATTATAACGACAAAAAATTATTAACTTAATTGCAAGAAAAATAAAAACATATTTTTTTGTTTGTTTTTGTTTTTTTTTCTTTTCTTTGCATAGTAGCAGTAGGAGGATGGCGAACTTAATTCTGGTTCCCATTAACACACATCAAATAGTCGCAAAATTAGTCGAAGATTTAAAATGATTCATGAACGTGACGAACTGACGAAACTTAAAGAGAGTTTAAACTTCGTGGATTATGTAGTCCCTTCAGGACTTACAAATTACACTGCCATAGTATCGTAGGCTGTGAATCCTGCGCCACCTTGTTGTTGGAGTTGTTTTGGACCGGCTTCGTTTCTGTGAATTATATAAAAAAAAGATATCGCAAAAAATAATTTGATTAGTATTTTATTATAATTAAAATCAATAAACTTTAGGGGGTAAATGTTAATGGGAAGTTTTACACTTGAAGCAAAGCATTTATGGGTCTATAGCACGTTACAGCTTCGGTCATTCAATGTTGAGTGTTTTTATGAATTTATAAGATACATTTTAACAATGTGAGTCTGTTGTGTTTCGCACGCAATGTGTGCGGTTTAATTGTTTTTTGGATCTCTAGTTACACTATATAGTATAACTTTTGTGCATACAGTGGATGGAGGTCACTAAGTGGTGCTATCAATTGACTATTTCAAGTTTAACTCCCATCTGTTTTGAATTCAGATTAAAAACGATATTAAAACGAATAACAAAAGGTGTAACTGAGTCATGTTTACAACACTTACCAACAAATATTTAATAAATATTATCAAATATAAATCAGAATAAGAAGAATGTGTTTTATTGTGGCGAACATAATTTTTTACCCAAGTATCTGAACTTTATCATTCATCGTAGTTCATTGTAATAGTTGTGAAAGAATTCGAGAAGTAAATATCCTCAAAACGTTACATACAAAAGTTTTATAATTTAAAGATTTTAAAATTACATTAAATAATAAAATTTGTTGTTTCGTTGAAACATGTTTTATTCCGACTTAAATTTTTTAAGACCTAAAATCATAATCATCATCATAATCATAAAAAACGTGATCCCCTTGAGATATTTGGACGTTCTACAAAAATTATTTTATCCAGTTTAATGTTCAGAGCTGAATTCATCATTTTGAAATTTTTTATTCCAAAAATCTCTTCAAATTCAAAAGTTTAATCAGGCAAACAAACTGAAAAATATTTTGGTAATACCTAAAAAAAGAAGAATTTCGAATATTACTAGAAAAACTAATTTTTTTAATTATTTTTTTTTTTATATAAAAGGCTCACATACAGGGTGGACCATTTATAATTTGGAATTTGAACTACTGGCTATTTTATGAGGGGCGGCTGATAAGTCTGCGGCCCCAGATACTTAGCAATGCCTTATTATCTCACTTGTTTTAGCACTAATTGCTACACTCCTTGGTAGTATAAAAATAACCTTATTTTGATACTAAGGTCATTAGAAAATTATTTCTTGAAGGACATGTTATCATGTCAGCCGATTCGACTAATTTTAATGAAGGATACTGTAGAAACCCATTTTGAGGGCCAATGAAAAGGAATACGAGTATTTTGCCTTAGGCCCCGGACTTATCAGCCGACCCTCGTAAGTGTGACAACTCAAATGTTATGCCTATTATTACAGAAAGTTTTATATTTCCTGTTAACGAAATGGGTCGATATATATGTAAATATCAGCAGTGTTTCAAATAGGAAATAAATTTGTAACTCTAGTGTATCTAAGTAATTTAGCAATTGTTCTTTTATAAAAATAATACGAATGATTGGACCCATATTTTAAAAATATTTTAAACAGTTTATGGATCAATTTAACTGACTAGAATTATGACTTTATATCCTTTCGAACTATAGAAAATTGTAAAGCAATCAAATATGTTGAAAATGTTAACATTCTATGAAAATTTTCCATATTCCAGCTTGTTTTTAAATATCCTCTCTATCGAATCTCTATCTATTGATGCTTTATAAGCTGAATTTATTAACGTGTTAAAATAAATTCGTAATATTTATTTAAAAATATATTTTTTTTGATGATGTATCCAAAATTTAAGAGGTTTTGACCTATTTTTCTTTTTAAATTTATTTGCAATGCAAGGACACATTTTTTAAATTCAAAGCCCCCGCCGAGTGTATTTGTTCCACAAGTTTATATATATGTTGGAGTAAGAGTCAAGTGTAGCATATGCATATTAAAAATATTTTATAAAATAACAAAGCAACTGTTTATGATTTTATTATGTTCCACTGTAATCCGTAAAGCAATTTATCTTTTAAATATTGTTTAAATCATTGTTTGCATATTGTAGCATAATATTTATGTTGAAAATTTGCTTGGAAGGACTTAGGGTAAATAAGAACTGAACAAAATGAATAAAATAAAAATTTTAAATGAAAATTAAATGACCGAAACAATGCACATAAAAGTTTTAAATCATATAACAAAATGTGATTGCTGAAACCAAAGTGTAAGAAGCCATCCAATGATATCGCCTTAGTGTGAACCTCTATAAAAGAAGCCGCTAAAAATTACATATTACTTTAATTACATTTCTAATAAGAAATTTGTTAATTTTCATGCAAAACTTACTGCTTCCTGCTAGCCAACACACAAAATTGGAGCATTAATTGGGAAATTAATTAAGCAATGTTAGTTTTTAAGCAGTTGTTCTTAAATAGTTTTAATATTTAAATAAATATTTCTAAATCGCGTAAAACGTACTCTCTTATCCGATTATATTAACTGAATTTTATATTATTAGAATTTTTTACAATCGAATTTAATTCTAACGTAACTCTAGCGATCGATCGGCGACAGAATAAAAATACATTACCTTTCGATCAGTTTTCGCATCTCTTCAGTCGTGCGCTGATCCTTTGGATGTGGTGAACGTTTGGTAGCTACAAATACATTTTGAAATGAAGAAATAAAATAAAATCAAAATAAAACAGAAAATAATACGTTTAAATTAAACAATCTCTTTTTATTCATTTTGGGCAAATTTTCTTATTAGATTAAATCAATCTAACCAATTGATCATTCAAAATTTATGAATCTAAGGTTGCCCTTAATTAAAACTAAACAAATATTTATGTATATAATAAATCCTTGCAAAGGAAAGTTATGTTAATGCATTTAATAAAATTTTTTAGGTCCAAGTCAATGCGGAATGTTATAAATGTTTTAGTGATTTATAAAAGTTTTTAATTGAAAAGTGCAAAATTTAAACTTGTGTAACTGATGCTCTTTCAGTTCAGAACGTTTAAAGGGGATAAAACATGCTTTAAAATGTTTTTTTTTTAAATAAAATATTATGTGGTGAAAAAGTTTATTAATTTAAGGATTGGATAGAACCAAATTTAATGGGGAAAAAACCTTAATTTTTGCTTTTTAAAAACGTATTTATTTTGATCAAATATCTGAGCCTCAATAGTTTAAAATCAAGTTACGTGCGAATTACGCCTTAATTTGATCAGTTGAATAGAGTAAAAGTTATGATGACTCAGCTACATAAAGTGAACAACAAAAATTCGTTTAGTCAGTCGATATAGTCATTAAGATTATTAAATATAAAAATTTATTGATTAAACTCCTACTCAAAAGTATTAATCACATAAATACTTTTAAAATTGAAAACATCGAATACATGGAATTACAAAAAAAAAACCTGAGTAAACATTTAACATCGCTGCACAAGTGCGATACGATTTTTATAGTATAGTTGTGCTCCACACCACGGTTGCATTACAGCCCTTCTTAAGTAAAAATTCAAAATGGTGCGATGGTATCTTCATAATTTTTATACGATGAAATTCTTACTCACTGTAGACACTAAGAAATCTTATTTCCTTTTAAGATCGAATGTCCAAGTAATAAGTTGATATAACAATAAAATAATAGGATCAAAAGATAAGAAATTAAAACGAAACCTATGATCTTTTAAAACAATTTTATTTTAGTACCGTGATCATTTTTGTTATAATGGGTGATTTTTTAAGCGTTTGGTTTTTAATTAAAAAAAAAAACAGAAAAATTGGAAAAAGGTATAACATTTTTGTTGGAGATTAAAAATTAATCCTTGCCATTTACTTTTTAAAGATTATTTCATGTAAATGTTGGTCAAGACCTCGTTTCAGGTGGTCCATATGAGAAGTCCAATTTTGAGTGACTTTTTCAACCACAGTCGTTGGTTTCTCACCAATAACACGTGTAATGTTGTCTTTTAGTGCTTGAATCGATGCTGGTTTATCGTCATAAACAAAAGAGTTAACATACCCCATAAAAGTAGTCTAACGGTGTCAAAATCACACGATCTAGGTGATCAATTTACTGGTACAAAACGAGAAATTGCTCACCAAATTTATTTCGCAATAGGCCCATCGTTTCGCATCCTGTGTAGCATGTGGCAACGTCTTGTTGAAATCACATGTCAACCAGATTTAGGTCGTGTATTTTGGGCAATAACAAGTTGGAAGTCATTGCACGAAAATGAGCACAATTGGTAACCTTGTTCTCATCGTTCATCCAGCTTTTCCAAGGTACATTCACCTACGCTATTCCGTAACGTGAAATTGGTACGAAATTTTGTTCACTATGGCTTGAATGGTCTGCTCAGTAGGGCAGTTATGATGACCATAAAATGGTCGAAGTGTGCGAAACACATTTTTCACAGATTCAATAATTTGTAAGCGTTTAATTTAATAAATAATAAAGCTGGTTTAATTCTTACCATGATGAAATGGCAATGCAAACTGAACAACTTGAATGTGGACACATGCCACGAATAACGCGTGAGCTGTGAAAAACAAAACACCAAAAAAATCACCCTTTATAATTTTTATTATATTTATAATATTAGAGGAATTTTATAATTTATGTTATATTAAAGAAAAACCTAAATTGTCGGAGTTATACTAACTTTTCCCAAAAATTTATTTTTCAAATCCATTTTCGAAAAGACAACGAAACCATTTTGGATGATTTTACAATGGGTAAAATTCACAAATATTTTTGAAAAATCGGCAGAATATCCATCTCGAATGTTTACCACACATTCAGAATTACTAACGCTTTTTTTTAAAACATCTTCTGTGTTTTAAGAGAATATTGAAACGATCATACTTAACAGATAGTCACATATTCTTTCAACTGGACTAATCAATAAAAACTTAAATAATTATTAAAATTCTAAAAATTCTAAATGCAAAATAACATTTTATAAATGAATAACGAACGATCTTTAATTTTGATAAATAATACTATGCAATTAATAAATATTAACACGTCGTTGAAAAATGCAAATCTATTATAAAAACAAAATACAAAACTTTTAAGGGAAGCATTTCATTCCAATTCTTCACGAGAAAAACGTTAATAAAAATTCGATAATGTTAGCAGTCTTAAAAATTATCAAAACGATCTTAACCATGCTAAAACAAAAAAAAAACACACACACACATATATTTTTTGTAATTAATTTGTTAAAGACAAAATTAAAAAAGAATAAAACTCCAAATAATTTTGACCAAATTGTTACTAGAAAAGAAGGAAAACATTAAATTCGAACAGATCGAAAAGAAATGAAAAGATATGTAAATAAAAATCGTGAGGGGGATGCGATTGTGAGGGGATGGTGAATGTTTTTTCTTTTTTTATATATATATATATATATATTTTTGCTATCAACCCTGAGATAAATCAAGACCTTGGTGCCAAATACATGAGTGTGGTATTTTTATATGGCATACAGAGGCATGAGTTGAATTCCTGTTTTTTTGTTGTACCAAAACATAGTAAGATTTTAGGAAGACGCATACATTTAATGCAAGTTATTATGTTATTTTTATTATAGCATAAATTACAATACGAGTACATTTTTGGCACCCATGTATAAGGCCCCTTTTACTTTTTATTTTAATTATTTCTTCAGAAGCTTTTCGTTTAATGTTCATTAAGATTTTATCGACTTATCAAAAAGCACCAACAGTTCAAATCCTAAAACTTCAGAGTATGATAGAGTTTTATTCTAATTTATTAATTTACTAATCAGAAGAGTAGTCGTTGGCACAGTTTAAAAGAATTTAAATTCTGAAAAGTTTTAGGAGAACCCCTAAATAATGCATAAAGTCGAAAGTTTATTTGTTTGTTTGTTGCTCAATCGAGCCTAAAGGCTTAGTGCGATAATTTTCATTTTTTGACTGGACCTACTATATATTTCGACTTAGCACATACGTTAGTTTTTGCTCTCGAGCTATATAAAATCGGATCCTAAATGGCAACCAAAAATTGTAAATATCAAGCGGTTGCCATGAAAACTACTTTTTTTGGGTGTTTGATTGCAAATCCGAATTCAAAATTTACAAATTCGAGTATTGCGACCACAAATTTTCGAAATTCAATAAATTTAAGTGAAAATTTATACTAAGGGTTATTTGAAGCCACTAATTTTGAATCCGCAGCTTTTACATATTTCAAATTCTGCAGTATATTGAATTTCTTTCAATCCTAAACTTTTTAGGCGATAGTATTTTTGGGTTTTAACGATCATAATCGCATGAAGATGTAGTGACATTTTCTTAAAGTTGTATCATGAAAATTCAGTGACTTGCAAGTTGATTTCTAAAACTTAGAAATCCTACTTTTAAACCCTACTTAGAGGGGTATATATTTTCAAAAATGCTTGAGCTAATTTTTGCAAATTCTACACCATAGAAATATGCGAAATACCTATTAACTTATAGTCTCTTATAATTTTTAAAGTTCACCCTGAACAGGTTGTGATTGTTGTAATGAATTTGGAATTTGTATTTTTCGAAAATATTGTGTAAAAATTTAGTAAAGAAATTTTTAGAGAATTAGATTTTCATTTCAGTCATACGGCTACTGTAAAAATTCAATTTTTGGGATTCAATTCCTAATCAAGTACGCTATCTAACCACATTAGAAAATCATACTCTGAAGACATTACCTAAAAACAAATTTAATTTCGATGCCACAATGATGATTATATGAAATGTGATGAAACACCATGAATAATAATTGCATGAAAATAGGAGAAACGTTTATCTAATTAAATGACAATAGTCCACAGGACAAACAATTAGAATGTCTATATATCGATAGAACGACAAACTTAAAAAAAGTTACTTATTATTACTTTTTTTTTTTTTTTACAAAGAGGGTTAAGGTCTCAATGCAAACCAAACTCGGAAATTCAGATTATTACACAAAAAAAAAAAAAAGAAATTGCAATTCCACGGGCAACTGTTTTTCTAAGGTAATTCACTCACCCTCAGCGGAGTCTTCTGTAAACGGGTGGATTAAAAATCGCAAACGGAAAAGAGAAAATTATTCATGTTTAGACGTTAAAAAGCTATTTTTGTTCACGACGTTTATAAACGTTGTTTTTTTTTTTAATTTTTATATTTTTTTCTTAATTCGTTAGTATTTAAGAAATTTTAAGTTAAATTATAATTGAATAACTCACCGCCATAGTTTCCCCGGGGTCCATGATCACGATCACATTCAGCCTCTGAAATTTCATTGCTCTCCTTTGAATCGTTGAAGGATGAGTTGCTCATATCGTGGTTTCTTGGTGGTGGTGGTGGAGGTTCGGGTGATCCATTATTGGGCATGTTGCGAGCAGATCCTTTTTGATTTATTTGAGATATGAATTTAGACAAAAGAAAACCGCATACACGACTTATATTTTTAAATTTATAACTTACCAACACTTCGTCGTCCAACAGATCCACGAGATCCATAGTGATCATAGGGTGTTCCATAGGGTCCTCCATATTGTGATCCATATTGATCTTCTTCAGGAGCACAATTGGCAGGATCATCATACTCAGGTCCAGGACCTCCGTACAAGCTTCCGCCTTGTGAGTTAACTCGAGTGTATCGTCGCTGTAATAAAATTTAAATATGATAATTATGTAATTATTGAAGCGTGCTGGTTTATACAGTTCATTAATGTAACTCTGCTGAAGGGTTTAATAAGACAACATTATCTGAACTTTATATGTGTACTTGCCGGCCTGGGATCACCCTTTAATTCTATTGATTATCATCCAGAACTAGCAATGGCCTAATCCTGGTTGGATGGTCTCCGAGGCAGAAGATGTCGCGGGACCAGCACAGACACTTCTATCCTTGAAGCCGAAACCATACATTTTTGTGGATTAAAAGACACAAAAGTGCCAAGAAACTCTTTCTAGTTATTCATGAACTTCCATGACTCTCACTGGGAGAATATCTTGTAAATACCAAGCTAAGCTAGTCTAGAAGCACGCATTACTAAATATCTATTTAGTGAGGATTTTTCTTCTATAAAAATTATAAAATGAATATTTAATTTATAACAGAAAACAATTTTAGATCATCCGCATAAATAAGGCACTCCGCGGATGAGAAGTACTTGAACTATGTCGTTTATGAATAAAATAAATAATATAGGGCCACATTGACTACCCTGCGGCACACCCGAATTGGCAGCAAGTACCCTAAAATGCAAGTTACCTATTGCTTGTAATTTGTTTTCTATTAGTCAAGTAAAAAGAGATCCATTAAAGAAAGTTATAGTTAACACCCATGTGATGTTTCTTTATTAAAATGGTTATATTTACTTTGTCAAAAGTTTTAGAATAGTTTGTATAAATTACGTCAAATTAATTGCCTCTTTCTAAGGTATTAGAGCACAAATTTGTAAATAGGGCTAGGTATAGTAATCATTATGAAAGCCTAAATATAAAAAAAACGACGAACGAACCATCCTGTAACTCCTAAACGGTTGAGATGCCATACAATTTCTTTAATAGATTTTTGAAATATTTGTGATAGATAATGGAAGGAGGTTTAAAAGAGAAATTGGTGAAAAAAATTAAGAAGGTAAGATAGGATGGGACAGACAAATTTAATGAAATTGACGGCAAGTAGTGGTTTAACCCAAAGGTGGTAAGAATCTAAATACGCTCCTGGCTCAAAAACTAAATTTTTCAACATAAATCAACCACAAACGATTTATATTGGATTAGAAAAACGTTTCTTATACTCAAAAAATGTGGAAGTTTATTTAAAAGTGCCTGCCTTAAAGGGTTATTGTGGAAAATGAAAATTATGCATGCCACACCGCAAAAAAGTTATTGTATCATTTGGATTTTATTTAGTCACTATCTCTATAAATAAATAAACTTACATATTGATCCTCTTCAGCACAATTTGCAGGATCATCATACTCAGGAGCAGGTGTATAGATAGAGCTTTGTCCACCTTGACTATTCTTTCGGGCATATCGATTATTTTGTCTTGGCATCGATTGTGATCCAGATCGAGAGTGTACATGTCCTGGATGTCCAGCTGGTCCCATAGTTCCAGCATGTCCTGGAGCTCCATGTCCGTTTTGGTGTGGGAAAGTTTGGAAATTCATGGCCTTTGTAGGATCCATTTCTTCGCGGAAACCGAGCAAATGGAATGTTGCATATGGGCAAATTTCGTCTTCCATGCCTTACAAGAAGTTATTTTATTTTTATAGAAAAATAAAAAAATAAAACAAAAGAACAAACAAAGAGCATTAGTGTTGTACTTTATAAATATTTTAAATAGTTTCGATTACATGCATTCTCGGCAAAAAGCAGGTACAGCAACATTTAGTAAAAAAGCTAACTAAAACTAGCAGTTCTACTACTTTACCTTAACATTTTTCAGCAGTTGAATTTGTTAGTAGCTCACACAAATTGAAGTTGAATTATTTTACTTTAATTTAAAGTTAGTAAGAAAAATATTTAAATAAGTAATTAATGTTGCTTTGAAGTAAAATAACATTTAATCCATAAGTTTTTCAATTTTGGTTTATTATTCTCATACTTTTCTATTTACGAATTTTATTTTTCTTCAAAGTTATACTTAGATGTAGCAAGAGTTGTAATAAATTAGAGGGTATTATTTATTAATTGAAAATAGGTATTTATTTTTATATTAATTTACATTAATTAGATCGAAATAAAGAAATCTCCGACAAAATGGGATAAGTTCTAGAGAATTTTGTTATGCTGTGTTCGTGTATTAAATGCTTACTGGAAACAATCCTTAATTAATCAACATTTTAAAACGTTGATGAAATAAAAATTATTTTCAATCTAGCTTTAGTTTATACTTAAAATCGTTAAATTATTTATTTTAAATTTAAATTGTTTTCCCGCCAAATACAACAAACAACATGTGCCATCTACCGGAAAATCAGTGACAGCAATTTATTCTTTGAAAGAAGGTGGTGAAACAAAAGTTCATCGTTTGACGCGTTCGCTTCCGGTTGTGATTTGTTCCATTTTCTTCCGTTGTTTACCCGCTTATAGTAGGAAGCCATGACAAATAAGCAAATTGAAACGTTAAAAAATAGTGCCGTTGTTTTTCAAAAACTTTTGAGATCTGAGGATAATTCGTTGGGAAAAATGAGAATTTCTGGAAATGATCTGGCGAACTGCGACAACTTGGAAAGGAAACTCAAGTCAATGAAAGAAACGCTCAAAGATGGTTGCAATCAACTTTTGCGGGAATTTGATGAAAAATTGAAGGAAATTTCGGAAGAAATCAGTCAGACTGGTGCGGCTAGCATAGTTCGTTTTTATTTCTAACAAATAATGTTTTATTTTTTGTGTATTTCTAGATTTGTTAATAGAAACAGCAGTAAAAGAGGTTAATAAGGCCTTCGCAGAAGAAAAGTCTCTTTACAAGGAAGTCGAGAAAGCTATGGATGACTGCGTTAATGCCAATTTTAATCACAACGCTAAATTGCAGGAATTCATGATGACAAAAAAAACAAACAAGAGGAAATTAAGCCAATTAATTGAGACCTTAGATGTTAAAAAGGAGGAGCCTCCCGCTTGTAAAGTAAGAAAATTGTAAAAAGTTAAATTTTACATTAAATACAAAGAAAAAATAACATCTAAATGTTGTTCTATATTTTAGCGATAGAAGCTAAAATTTGTATTTCTACAGCATTTTTTCTAGCGTTCAGATCAGAAAATAATTAAAATAATTAAAATAAATAATACACATTTTTCCCAATATTGTGAATTAACCTTTCCAGATTTTATTAAAAATTTGCAAGCTTAGATTAAATCATAAGAAACAAATTTAAGTTTATGCAACCCTTACAGCTGTAGAGATATTTCAATTGTAAGTTTTTTAAAAAACTAACACACATTAATTGTTCCTTTTTCATCTATCCAGAACAAAAAGAGGTTTTCTTTGATTTTAAATTTATTATAACGTTTCGATAAGGTAATAGGTGTATTAATTACGTGAATTTCGGAGAAAATTCGATGAATATGTGATATTTAGGGAAATTGAAAAACATTTTTTCACTTTCGGAAATAAGTGTGGTGGTAGGCCAATATTGTTGACATCTTTGGAAAGAACACTATAAATTGTTGATTTTAAATTTTAAATTAAAAACATTTTTGCACTTTTAGAGGCCAAGAATATATTTGCCCATTTGTTTTTATTTAAAAAATTAGTATTTTTTGAAAATCTTAAGTAGAAATAAAACTAATGCCAAAATGAATTTTTTTAACACTCACAAAGTAAAACAATGTCTGTAATTAAAAAAAACAAAAAAAACTACGTGCAAACGAAACAAAATTTTTTTCGGAATCAAAATATTGTTGGATTTAAAATAATTCAAAAGGACCTTTTTTTTGGCATCTCACAGTAGTGCCAATCTTGACCCTAGAAAGATAGTCGCAGTAAATTCGACGCATGCGGGTTCCAAACTATCTCCCTCACTCTAGGGTTAAATGAAAAACTAATGGGCCCTATTCTTGAATACGTTCGAATCGAATCGAATTGGAATGAGTTCGCAAAAGTCCTTCCCACACAAGAATTCTTAAAAGCCTTCAACGTATTTTAAGTACGGTAACGGACACTTTACAGGCTTCGTTGTGGGGATTTTATTGGAAAATGAAATAATTTTTATTGATAAGACAACAATGGATATTAAAAAAATACTTAAATTTCGATGAATAGGTCTTCTATTTTCAAAACCAAGTGAATGTTTGGCTTTATTGGAGGGAAATCGCTATCACTCGCTGAGGGACGAAAGTTGAAAATAATTCAATTTTTCTCTCCATCAAAACTTCACTATCCGTCGCTTATGGGTCATGTTCCATAGGAAAACATGTACTTGAACTGACCTATCAGTTGGGAATTAAGAACTTTGACGGACGACGAATTCTATGGGTTCGGGCCTTAAGGCCAAATATAAAAATGATCAGTTCAAGATCTAAACTTTAATCTAATCTCTTTGAACGAAAAACTTAAAGTTAAAGTCAAAGGTTACTGCAATGAATTTCAATTTAATAGGACCTTTTGTAAGCTCTTTTCGGCTTCAAGAGTAGGGTGTTTGAGGTCGTAGATTTTGAATTTACTATTTGAAAATGATAAACAATAAAACATAAAAAATAATTAGTTTTTGTAAGTAGAATTGTTAACAAAAATTATGATTATACTCAAAATCATGTAATTTTGTCTCAATGTAAGGATAGTACTGCGCTCAAATACTAATCAACAATATTATAAAATTTCCTTATACCCTTCCTCTAAAAGCAACCTTTTCTTTCAAGTTCAATATCGTTGAAGAACAAAAACTCAAAATAGCAAATTTTGTGAGAACCTTTAAAAATTTGGTACAACTCTTGAAACATCTAAAGCGGAAAAAAAATGTTAAAGAAAAATAAAGCAAAACAAAAAATTAAACTTATTATCATAAAATAAAATTGAAAAAAAAAACAAAATTCGAAAATTAAACCCAAGCTACCTGGATGGGTATGATAGCAGTCGTCGGACCCATGTGGATGTCTTCTTGGTACAGGCGGCGCTCGAAGTTCTTCGTAAATAGGTCTCCTTGGGTCCCAGGTCGAGTGATTCGAGCGCATAATACGGCCTAATTAATTCGCGTCGTATCGGATTTAAGTAATAAAACACGTATGGGACGGGGAGTAAAACCGAAACGAAACAGTATTGTAGATGTGAAACATTTAGTAGAAAAAAGTAAGCGCTTCTAGAGGCTTTTCTC
Source organism: Philonicus albiceps (assembly GCA_963969385.1). Lineage (NCBI taxonomy): Eukaryota > Metazoa > Arthropoda > Insecta > Diptera > Asilidae > Philonicus > Philonicus albiceps. The sequence continues at coordinate 5,795,492 of OZ017773.1, read as the reverse complement.
GAAAAATGTCTCCATACTTAAAGAACATTTTCCGATTTAAATTTTTTTGTTCAACATCTAGATATTGCGAAAAAGATAAATAACAACAAGCATGCAATAAGTTTTTTTTAAATCTTGGAACTGGTAATTGTACGTAAGTAGCTATTAAATACATTTAGAGTAGGCAATTAAGTAAGACTTAATAAGGGTAAAGCGGCCTACAAGCGGACATTAATAACATCTAATGGAACTGCAATTCTAGATTGGATCTTTCTTTTTCAAAAACAAAAAAATTTAAGTTCCATAAGTTGTGCTTACTTATGACTGTACCTCGCTTGATCCTGTCACAGGTGTTGTAATTGGAGCCAGGAACCGGTGGCAATTTGCGATTTGGTGGAGCAATGTATCCCAACTCGTCCCTCAGGTCAGGTCTCCTCTTGTCCAAAGTGGCGCCGGGTCCCATTGACTGATTGTAAACTACATCGTCTAGAATTAATCGATGATCGTGTGCTCAATTTTTGGAGAAGATGCTTTTGTTACCATTTCCTTAAGTTTACTTTTGCTTAAGTCTTTAAGTGTGCTCAAAGCGTAATTTTTAATAGTTTTTTTTTTCGAAAAGGTGCACTTAAATTTACAAAAAAAAAAAAAATTATCCTGAACTTTTATATATTCGAATTTTTTACTCGACAAAATTCTTAAAAAATCTTCCAAATGTTTACTTTGGTGCGGGAATGAGGATGGCAAAACTCATTTGATTTTAACTAACTTTTAAGCTAAAAAAATAATTTAATAGAATAATTTTGGCAAAGTTGCCATTATTTAAAAATTTTTAATTTAATTTTAAATTAGCTGACCAATACCTTCTTTACAAATTACAAAAGCATTTCAATGAATTGGTGCGAAAAGGTGATTATATGAAAACTGATCATCGTTTGGAACGTGAATTTATTTTTGCGATAATGAAAGCATCTTTGTTGTTTATTTGATTTTAAGAAAATATTTTATCGCTAAATAGAGGGGTGGATTAATAGACAGGTAAGAAGATAGATAGACATAGAGCAGTTAGTGATAGACAGTTTTTTTTTTAAGTTCGACAGTTTAAGAGAAGGAAACACTAATTTTGAAATCTTGGAAAATTTGAAAATTGTTGCTTATTTCTTTTAATCTTGGTTGGTTTATTCTCATTCAGTTTTTAGTTTTTACATTTTTATTATCGCAAAATTTAAATTTAACAACATCAATGCAAAATGGAACGAATGTGAATGAATTCTAAGTTATAATTTAGAACGATTGATTTAATCAAAATAAGTTTCTGCAAAATACCATTTAAAATTTTCTATTACTTACCTTGACATAGATCCGATGATATAAAAATAAATTTACGATTTCGCAACGATAAGAGATTAAAAAAAAGGTTTTTGTGTCTTAGTTTTTGTTTGTTTGTTTTAAAATGTTTGAGACATGATTTTAAAGAAAATCTGATACCCAAGCTGTGCAGATCCTTTTTTTAAATTATTGTAAAATAACTTTAAAAACTGTATGAGCATGAGTAATTTGAACTTTTCGACATGTGTTCAAATATATCCCACCATGGCATAAAAGGCTAAGAAAAATGTTGGACTGTTTTTAACCCTCTTAATCCCAAAGAGTTAAAGCCATGTTAAGCTAAATTTTACCAGATTTTATAATTTACATTTAAATTTTGTTGTAGCCTAAACATAAACACGTAAGATCCCAAAATAACTTACTTGAACAGTTCTGCTAGACAGAAGCAGAAACTAGACTAAATTTACATATCGTTTCAAATTATATATTATATTTTTATTAAAACCCGTCGGTTTTTGACTATTCTCTACTATTCTATTATGCCACTGTTCATTGTACTCAATATAAATTAGCAAAAATTGGTAAACAAATATTTAATTTTCCATAATTTGTCGCTCCTACATAAGAAAAATCAAGAAACCTGACCGAAGTATTGCTAAAAAACCAAAGCGAATTGCTCATGGAAAAGCAAAACTTTCTTTTCGAATATTGGCTATTTTGGTTGTTATTTACGCTCGAAGCGTTCTTCAATCACAATTTATACATTGTTGTGGTGACTGAGAGAGACCTCTCGATTGCAAAATGTTAATAACTCTTAACTGGTATCGGACCCTATCGCAAATATTTTTTTTTGTCTCAAGTCAAAGGCTATATAATAATAAGTGATAAGTGTTGTAAGGTTTGTTATATAGTTAATAAAAGTTGATTTTTATATTTTAAAATATAAAAATTTGTTATCTTTAGTGGTTCGTAAAATACGATTTGTTTGCATTTTTTTCTATCGGGGTCCTTTTGGGCCCTCGATACGAACAATGTAATTTAAAATATCGATACCAGCTAAGGGTTTAATCGCTTCCTTAAGGAACTGAATAACACGATATTATGTAACTAACTTGTTTTAATTTTAAGTTATTCAAATCGGAGCAGGAACTTTTACTTCATAGTTTCCTTTTTCGCAGAAAACATAAAAATAATGCTTGAAATTGTTTCGAATTTGTTTAACCGGCTTTTTCTTCGTCGAAAGAATAGTGTTTCGTAAATTTTTAAATATTAATGTAGTGTTGTTGATAAGTTTAAATAAAAAGAAAATTGTAGCTTTATCTTTTAACATAAATATCATTGCAGAAACTTATTTTAAAATTAAATTTAAAGAAAAACTAAACAACTGTAAGAAACTGTGTAAATGCAACAGGCAGGACGAAGCATCCAACCAAAATTAAAAGAAATGTATATTTATTTTTAAAATTTATAAACAACAATCCAAGAAAAAAGGATAGTGATGCTCCTGGGTGGTCAACAAACATGCTTCTATGATTAAGTTAAGACAGAGAACAAGGGGTACACAAACAATCTCTAGACACTTTAGTAGTATCAATCTATTAACACCGAAAGTAAATAATTGTAAGATTCATTAGTAAAATGTTTTATACTTATACTTAGTTGGTTTTATCCGTAATTGTTTTAAAACCTACAGTAGACATCCTTGGGGCCTCCTCTAAGGTCGTCGGCTCTTCGTCTTGATAGTGCTACACAAATAACAAGAATACCCACCGCGACAACAATGCAAGTTGCGATTAGAGGTACCATAAAATTGAGATCCAACCATTCGGGCATCCAGGCGGGCATTGCGAGGCGAGTGCCCCCATTGCCATTGTTACCACCATTCGCGGGCGGGGCAATAGTGCCTTTTATCGCAATTTTATATATATATATATATATTTTTTTTATAGAGTTCAATACATACCATTTTGATTTGATTGTGATACATTACCAAAAAAACAGGCAGACCACCGATTTACAGTAACGAGGAGGACAAAGAAACAAAAGAAAAAGTGAAATTAGTTAAATGTTATATACCTTTGTGATGATTGCCTTTGCTACGTAGGATACAAATAACAATAATGGCAATTATTATAACTAGGATGGCAGCTACCACCGGTACAATTAAATTTAAATTCGACAAGATGATGCGAATAGTATCCTCAGCGGTTAAATCGGGTAAATCGCGCGAGGGTGCAATTGTCCCTGAAACAACCAAAGGATAATGGTAACAACTGAAAATGGCTGGTTACTTTGCTTAAAATTTTATGAAACTGAGATGATGATTTTGTTTAAAATTTGTTTTTTTCTTTCTCAATTGTTATTTTCAAAATGTTCTTATTTTATAATTTAATTAATTCTTTTTTTTTTATAATTTTGTATATGCTTCTGATGCGAACACTTTAATTTATATTTTTTAAAAAAAATGCAATTTGTTTTTCTATAAAACAAAAATTAATTTGTTTAACTTGTTACTGTGAACTGGCTAAATATTATATGATAACTTTAAATAACTCACTACGGTTAGCATAAACAGTTTATTTTGATTATTTTATCCTAGTTAAAATGTATAGAGGCTATAAAAACAGCGTTAATTTAAAAACAATGAAAAATGAACGCTTCTTTCGGAACAAATTAGAGTCTATGGACAAAATCAGTTTCAAATATTAAATAAATTTGGAAAAAAAATTTTGTTTTTATGTTTTTATTTTAGTTGCTCAAAAAAAATTTTATATTGAAATCAACAAAATTCAAAAATGTCTGTTTCATGTGTTTTGTTTGTTGATAGTCGTGGAGTTTCTTTTTAAATTTAGATTATAAAACGAATTAAAGCTTCTATTTCTTTGCACATTTACTCAATTATTTCGCATATACTTTATCGGTTGAGTGAACCAAACTAGAATTACATTTTTATATTTAAAAAATTTTTTCACATGGCCTATGTTTTTTGTTTTTTAATTTATTAAAGCCACTTATTTTACCAATTGTGGAGTTTACTATTAATCTTAAAAAATTGAAAATATGATTGGCTGCTATTAGATCTAACCATATAACGAAGAATTTTGCATAAATAGTTCAAAATAGTCGCCAAAAATTCAAAATAGCAAAGCACTACCATTAAAATGTGTACTAAGGGGTTTCCGGCGTCAATGATTTTGAATTTTATAGGGGATACAAATAAGTTTTGAGGGATTTATAAAAGATAGCGTAACTAACATTAAATCGCATCGAACTATCTTGTAATTATATTCATTTTAAAACGTCATCACAATTTGCGAGAAGTGCTGCTTTTTTGTTTTAATTTGAAGAAAAGTGCAGCTGATGGGCATCGATTTCTGTGTAAAGTTCCGGTTCCGGTTTTAAAAGCGGCCAAGATTTATGCCAAACTCAAGAAGAGCCTGCTGAAACCTTAGGAGTGATTTAACAAGCGATTTTAAACCATATGAAGGTTATAGGTATGGTGCAAAAACAAGAAAATTGCGTTCCGTATGAACTCAATCCAATAGACGCTCTGCCACATGTTGCAACAGTCGTCAAGGAAATTTTGGAGACGTTTAAATGGGATGTCCCACCTCACCTGCCGTATTCACCAGATATTGCTCCTACTCATGGCATGACCGAACAGCACTCCACTTCTCACAAAGAAGCTAAAAATTGGCTTGATTCTTGGATCGCCTAAAAAGGACGAGGATTTTTTTCGATCCGGAAAGTCGTAGCTAAAGATGGACAATACATTGTATCAATTTCTCTGAATAAAGCTCCAAACTTACAAAAAAACTTATTTGTACCCCCAATATGTAAAATAAATTAAGAAATTATCTTTAACATAAAGTGACATTTTTTACTTTAAGTGATTAAAATGAATCCAAACTTTCAAGTTAACTGATTTTAAATCTGCAGTTAAATTAAATTGACTATCATTTCAGTAAAGACCCATAACTTTTAAATTACATTAAAGACCGCTCTGTACATAAACATGTACCATTTTCTTAAATTTGCAAATTAGCTACTTACATTTAGGTTTGTAAACTTTTTAATTTTTATTTAAAATCATTATTATAATTTTATATCCATCGATAAAGTATATGCAATTTTTGTTTTGTTCCTATAGAAGCCTAAAGCGCTTTTAAAATTTACATAAAATGCCAAAAAGGAGAGTATCAAAAAATGGACGTAAAATACAATTAGTTTAATTAAGACAATTTGCTTTTATACAAAAACAGAAAAGCAAAAGAACTAAATGCAAAATAACCGGAAAAATAATAATACGAAGAAGATATCATCCGATGGAACTTCGGTTGTTTCAGGAACAAATCCACTTGAACGTGAAATCCTCGTTTTGGAAATATTCTAACAAGAAATTATTCTTAAGGACAAATTTAATAAAACTAAAAGTACTCATTCAAAAATATATTGAAAAGAGAAAAAGATTGCTATCTCAACGTAAAAATAAATTAATAAACTAAATAAACTCCGAAATTTATTCTTGAGGACATAAAAATGCTCAGACTGGGAGAAAGATTATCATTCAGCAAGAAGTTTCCCAGTTTTATTGATGATAATCAACACTTTATTAAAAATATTTATATTGATTTGATTCTCTTATAGTATAATAATATACTTCAATTTCTATATATATAAGGGTTATGAACATGCTATAGACGATCTAAGCTAATTTTGTCATATATGAATCATTCGAGGAGGTTTACCACATAAAATGTGCTGTAATTTTACAAAATACATCGATCGACTATGCAAGGAAGCTGAATTCACTGATTCGTGTAACCAAAGTTGAGCATTTTTATATACCTTTTGAACTGAACAAAATTAAATAAATAAGAAAAACAAATTGCATGTACGCAATGAAACGAAATGATTATATATATAATAAAATAAAATGATTTAACAAATATAAACGGAAAAGCAAAAACAAAAATGCGATCTCCGTGTGAGCTGGTGTGGGAAAAGTAACATATCTTCTAATTTTATTTATTATGCTCAAAGGTGTGGTTATCGTTGTGTTTTTTTCTTTTTAAATATTACAAATTGAAAAAAAAAATGAAAAACTTCTCAAAAATAAAATATAAATGTGTTCTAAAAAAGCTCAAAAAAAGTTCCGACTTGATACAAAATTAAAAAGAAGCCATCTACATAGCAACGGTGGATGTTTTCAGATTTGTACTGCGCTTTTTTGTCGAGAAAAAATTCTTTTACTCATTTAATTTGATTTTATGTTTTGTATAATTACAAGGTTATTTTAAAATGTATATACAGTTATAATATTGTTATGATCCTATTATTTTTATATTATACAAACGTCGAAAAATATATTTACAATTACATTTATACAGCTGTTATAAACATGCACTATAATTTTATGTTTGCACGTTCTTTGATAAAACAAACGATATACCCCCATCAACATAAGAAGAAAAGAGTTATACCTTAAATATGCAGCCACAATATCTTCAACCCTCAACAACCTAACGTTCTACAATACTTTCAAAGATTATAAAACCTCGGAATTCACTGTCGCATTAAAAATGCCCAAACCTTTTCGTATTTGAACCAGAAACTATAACCACAGCCTAGACCAGTGATGGCGAACCTATGACCCGTAGGTCAGACACTGACCCATGGAAGCCCATTTTTATCAGTTAAGCCAACTGAATTTTAAAGATTTTTAGTTTTAAAAGTACTCAATTAAAAATTTTTAAACTTAACTTCTGTGCAAATTAGCAATAGTGACCCAAGAGCTAGTACTAAAAAAAATATGAACACGTCTCAAAAAGGTTTGCCATCCTTGGCCTAGACCTTACTTTACCCCCTATACTTACAAGATCCCTAGGCCATAATCCCCCTTGGATAAAACTAACCTACTTAATTACTTCAACAAACCTAAACTCTTGCTCCCGTTGCAGCTTAGGGCTTACAGTACAACATTTGTTACTCGATTACAACAAATATAATGAAGAAAGAACTACAGCTAAATTACCAAATAACCTGAGAGCCATGTTGAATAACCCAGAAAATTGTACTAAGACGATACAGTTCCTCAAAAGAGTAAAATTGCCTCAAACAAATTTAAAACAGTCACATCCCAGAACCCAAAGTGGTCGCTAATAACTTTAATGATAGATTTTTTTTTCAATGCCACTATCTGCGTTATTAGTTAGATGCTTAATTATTTATTTGTTTATACGGTAAGGAAATTCTATTAACACTTTGACTGCAGCGTTTTGCAATCACCCGAATATGGGTCACGCGGCAGTCAGCATGTTAACTATTATTTTATGTACATAGTTTGCACAACAAAATTTCCATATTTATACGAGAATATGAACAATTTTAAAATGAGTAGAAAAAGGGAATTAATTTGGACAGCGGTTTGCATTAAATACAAAAAATAATAATTAGAGAGCCGACTTACAAAAACCAAAAACCACGTCCTTAAATAGGATATTAACAACTTTATTGTCCCCATAATGCTTTTTCGGATCATCCCACGCTCACCATCTTTTTCTGTTGTTGATTATACCTAAGTAATAAGTTACAAAATATCATAGGAAGACGTTTCTATTGATTTTAATATTTTTAACAGCCTTTTTTCTAATTTGTAACTCATACGTGACTCACGAATGGGACACAAAAATTTCTTTAGTCCAAGTTCTGTGAGTTACTGCATCAAATTCAGTTTTAAAAAATTTGACTCATGAGCGTATTCCAAAAGACTTATATGAGTCATATATAAGACTCATTGGACAGTGAAGTTCTTGAAGTATTGAATTTGCTTTGAATTCAAATAATTTAGGAAAACTAAACTAAACTCAACGCATTTCACGCACGCAACGCAGTTATTTACCCACGAACACTCTTTCCTTTAACCCTTTGAGCGCTAAGAACTCATATATGGGTGTCCACAAAATCATTCGATTTGGTCCGATGTGGGTTCTCACATAGCCATTCAATTTGGACCAATTTGACCTATAATGAGTTTATACCGCTCAAAGGGTTGAGGCCTTTGCTGTCAGAATGGAATGCAATGGAATTACAGCCAACCCAGCATGCGCTTCATCGTAAAAACCAGGCAGCCCTACGAGTAATTCATCGTAAAACGTAGTCAGTCCAGTCCAGCTCACATTTAGCTTCGCATAACTCAGCGCTCAAAGGGTTAAAACCTGTGCGGGTATTATTTCTTATTTACACAACAACGATACAAACTCCGCGAAATCATTAAATCAAATTTCATGAGCAAAGTTTATATACAAATACCCAACGGGTCAAAATTTATACTATCTGTAAAACTCAATCGATGATAACGCAGTACAAATCCACTAAAAATTCATACAAGGGAAAGTAATTTAAATATTAAAATGTACCTCCAGTAACAGTGAGTGTTGCAAATTCATATTCAGCGACTGTAAATCCAGCAGAATTGTGAGCTGTGATGCGAAGATTATACCAAGTGGCTGGTTCAAGATCCAGGACGACGTAGTTGTTATCAGGCTTAACATTATTCGAAATTTGATTCCATTCAGTTTGGTCCCTTAATTATTTTATAAAAAAAAAAAAAAGAAAAAATATAAAAACGTTTTATTATGTTTTAAATTTAAATATATATAATAAAATATGAATGTGAACGGCCACTTACTTTTTCTTGCTTTCAACAACAAAATGAGACATTGGGCAGCCACCGTCTTTCCATGCCTTAAAATGTAAACTTACAGAGTTTGATGAAACTTCAATGAATCGTGATTTTTCTGGCAGAATTGGTTTTGATCCCTTAGTTCGTGTATTTAGAATATCTGAAGCTTCACCGGCACCAATGCTAAAAACGGAAAGTAGTTTGTTAGTATTTTTAGTTTATAGTAATAAAACAAGTTAGATTTAAAAATGTCTTAAAATATATTGCAACTTGTTCACCTATTCGCTGCCAAGATCATATTCAGCCAAAATATCCAATGCCAATCGGAATTGGCAGTGTAATGGGTTACGAAATTAATAAACAAAAGGTAATTAACCCATTCGCTGCTGAGATAATATTCAGCCACCTATTTAGCTTTAAGCAGCCACGAAATACTGCTCGTTGGCAGTGAATGGGTTAATTAAAAACACCTGAAAACAACATTTTTAAAAAACAAATATTGCCCAAATATTTTTTATATTAAAGGTTAGTTGTACTATTTTAAAATGTGTAGAATTTTAAATTTTTTTTTCTTAGATTTACTTCATTGTTTAACCTCTTCAGACCCGCAAAACTTATCTACCAATTGCAGCCTTTTTCGGATATACGTAACTATCGCACATAATGCAAAAACTTTAGATTATTTAATTTTAATACTATGTTTTGATTTAGGTTTTGCAGTTTTAGGTGTTTAAGTTGTAATTTTAGATCACAATTATTCCAGGTATAGTTGGTTTTTTAATGATTTAATTTTGTTAGAAATGAAAAGGAAATTAAAATAACGTTAAACAAAAATAATTGGTTTAATAGAAAAAGATAAACTGAAATTCCAGTGTACAATTTTAAATTTTTAATGGTAAATAACAACGTGTTATTGTTGAAATGTAAAACACTACGTCTGAAGAGGTTAAATACTACCTTAAAAAATACTTGCAGACTTTTAAACTTACTACGAACAATTTTAGTCTGAAAGTTAATAAATTACTGAAAAGGATATATTTATAAAACTAATAATAACAATAATTTTAAGAGGAACTTGCTGATTATTTTCTATAAGATCAAAGAGTTCTAAAAACTCGAAACGAATAGAATCACTTACTTGTTGAAACCTGTAGCATAAATTTGATAGCGAGATCCACAGAGCAAATTTTCGATGGTATATTTCTGGGCATCAACCGAAACTTCAGCAGTGTCCCATTCGCCAAATTCTAAAATCGAAAATGAAGATTATTTTGAATTCTTTATAATGTTCACATTTTTTCTAAATTTCACCTGGTTTATAGTGCAGGGTGTATCCATGAAGAGGTGCGGTGTCAGTCTCATGGGGCTTAAGCTTAACAGTGAGGGAGTCAGTCATCGTCGCAGAAAGTGAAACCTGAGGTGATTGCGGTGGGGCCAGAACGATAAGTTTGTGCGTGATTGAGTCCTTGGCGATTGAATTTTCGGCAGTGCAAGTATATTCGCCGGCGTCTTGACGTGTTACCGATTTTATGAAAAGTGATCCTTCTGGTAATTGTCGCATGCGATCATTAGGGGTGAATTCGATTCCCTTAATCTTCCAGGTAATATCTGGGGTTGGTGATCCAACGGCAAGACAAGGCAACTTAGCGTCTTCCTTGAAAGTAGCTGTAAAGGTGTCGTCGAAAGAGGCGATCTTGGCGGGAACTTGATCGCTTGGGGTGGCAGTGATACTTTTTGAGGGTTGTCCTTCGCCGATCACGGTACTGGCAGTTACCCAAAATTCATAGGGTTTGTTCTTCTCAAGTCCAGACGCTTCGTAGCTCATTTGGTAATGGGGAATTTTTTGGCTCTTAACCTCTCCGTCGGATCCTTCGGGCCTAATATAAACTGTGTACTGTTGAATCACGCCGTTGGGCTGTGCTGGTGGTCTCCAAGACACAAGAATTGCTTCACTTCCCATAACTGAGGCCTTAACATCGGTAGGTGCTTCGGGTACTGCAAAGGTAATTTGTATTAAAATTGGGGTTTCTGATTCATCTCAAGGAAAATTATAGGAATTTAAAAAATTTAAAAATAAAATATTTCGTTTACGAAGTGTAATTGCAAAATTATTTATTAAAGATATAAAAAATACTTGCCGTCTTGTTCAGTTTGGCAATGGATTGGAGCACTTCGGACACCATCTCCTCCAGCGGTCGTAGCCAAGACTTGCATTGTATAGTTGGTATATTTCTTGAGGCCGTGAAGAACAGTGTCGCTTGATGCAGTCTTCTTGTAGTCCTTGTTTCTATCATCTGTAGATATAGTTTAATAAGTATATTTATATATATTTATTTAATTTTCTAATGTACAGCCTACAGGCCAGAGTCTACTTAATTTGAAAAGTTAGTCTTTTTTAGTAGGCCTTTTTTGAACTTTAAGTTTTTTAAATCGGTAAACAAATACTAGTTATTTTCGGTGTTTTAAAAATTGAAACGTTCTTTGGCTCTAGCTGAAACTTCAGATAACATTTCAAGACTGTTTCAAACTTTTCAAAATCTCGTAAGTAGTTGGTTAATTTTTTAATTTTACTTACCATACCACAGATCACTAGGGGCATAGACAACTTTGTAGTTCTTGATAACACCATTAGCAGATTCCAAAGGAGGGCTCACCCAAGAAACGCGAATAGTTTGAGATGTGAGGGTAGTACAAGAGGTATCGCTTGGTGGTTGACTAGGGGTACCTTCAGCGGTGTATTGCTTTTCTTCCTCGCTCATTGGTCCAGCGCCGACTTTGTTGTAAGCCTGAATCACCACAGAGTATTGGGTATAAGTTCTTAAGTTGGTCAATTCCAAAGAATGTTCCTTTCCTTCCTCCGTAGAATAGTTAACAGTTTCGAAAACGTATGAATTATTGGTATTCGATAATTTATAGCCAACATAATAACCCAAGATTTCTCCATTCCATTCATTGCGTGGTGGTGGCTTCCATGTTACTCTTAAAGTTGTTTGATTTACAGGCTCAATTTTAATATTTTGTGGTTTACCAGACGGTGCTTCTTCAGCTGTAATAATTGTAACTGCTTCAGATGAATCTGAGGTGCCAATTTCGTTTTCAGCGACTATGCGAATATTGTAGGTCGTTGCTGGGCTTAGTTTTTGTACTTGAGCTTCGGTAGTGTGTCCAGGAACAATAACTCTATCGACCTCATCCCAAGATGCTCTTGATCGCTTGAATTCAATGATGTAACGTTTCAGAGGTGAGTTTCCATCGTAAGGAGCTGCCCAGCTGAGTTGAACAGACCTTCCAGATTTATCGAGGACTTTTAAAGCGTATGGCATTTCTGGTACTTCTTGGATAATCATGTTAATGCTGGCGTCATCACTTCCAAAAGCATTCGTTGCAACACATGTGAATAAAGCAGAATCTGATCTTTCGGTTCTTTTGATAGATAAACTGGACATAACACCGGTTGAGAGGATTTCTTCACTAAAATTTAGAAAAGAACGTTTTATTAACTATTGCAATCTTTATTAAATTTTATATAGATAACACATGTCTCGGGAGTAGTTTTTGTTGTATGTTTTAATTTAGGAACAATATTATGAATTGTTAAAAATTGCCATAAAAATTGGCACTCGTGTATTTTCAGAATAAATATTTTAAATCTTCTGCCGAATTATAGGAATTTTAAAATTTCAAAGCTTTTGATACAAAAATTAAAATTTCGAGTTTCACAAGATTCTAGATCTGGAATATTTTATAGAGCTTCCTATGTTTACGGACAATTGCATTTTGAATAAAAGGAAAATTAATAATAATTGAATCTTAAGGGTTTTACTTACTCTTTACTTAAGATTAAGTAAAGATGAAAAAGTCTAAAGTTAAAGTACTTAGAACCGATGCATGCTATTGGAATATGCCCTTTATTTATATACCTTCTAATTTTGGTTGTTTCCTAATTTATACCTAAATTTTCAAAGGGCAAATCTCACTTCTTCTTTTTCTTAAAGAAGTTACAGAAAAGGTACCGTGTTCGGGTTAGTTATTATTTAGAGGTCGAAGATAGAGAGGATGGCTTTTCTTAATTATATAAAAATATATAACAAATAAATTCAGTATTCAAAACTTAAGATGAACACTTGAATTTTCTTTGCATTTTTGGGTATCTTAAATAATTTTAAAATATCATACTCACCGGATTGTATATCGGTTATCAGTCTTGGGGTCCAATCGCTTATTGTTCATGTTCCATAAAATGCCAATTGGTTTTTCACCTTTAGCTTCGCACTGTAAAACAGCTGGTTCACCTCGTCGAGCAGTTTGATTTCGTAATTTCTCGGTAAATTCTGGAGGAGCCTGAACACTAACCATGATGACGGCACTAAGTCCAGAACCGATTCCATTAATAGCTTCACATAAGTAGTAACCTTCATTTGTCTTTTGAATATTATCAATAAATAGAGTTCCTTCCTCAACGCGAATGTTATCGTTTTGTTTTAAATCTTTATATTCTCCGGGTGTATCACCTAATTTTTTGTTTTGTTAAAAAATTTAAATTTTTATTATTATTTTACAGTGTTATTTATATTTCTTACCAACAGCTTTCTTCCATGTTACTTGTGGTTTAGGGAAGCCATCAGCTTTGCATTCAACTTTAGCATCAGATCCTTGAGCGAAGGCTTTATCTGTGGGTTCCAGGATCCACCTTGGTGGAACTGGTTTAAAAAATATTTTATTAGTGCTTTTTGTTTTTTTGTTCTATATATTTCTTATTCAAACTAAAGGCATGCGGAAGTGAAACAGTGTCTTTAAGAAAAACTCTTAATGAGTTCAGACAGACGGACCATATATAGAAGGGTTTATGATGAATAAAAATAGTTGAAATTTATTTATTTATTCTTTTAAATGTTATATAATTTATATATTCAAATATAAGTAAATGAAATCTGTATAAACCCTTCTATATACATACTAAGAACATAATTGACTGATTTTTTTTAATACATACCCCTTTATTTAAATATTGCATTAATAATATTTAAAAGTATAATTTTTTTAATATTTTCACTTTAAAGAATGACTTTGTCGTAAATAGTAAAATTTAATTCTAAATTAAAGTAGAGAGTTTTGTAGGTGAAACGAATTATTTTAGTATTATTAAAACAAAGGAGAATACCCCAGACTCAAATTCAAAATTGTTCGCATTTACATAGATGTGAAAATTGACTCACTGAACCAAACCAGTTAAGTTTTATAAATATATTTTTGCCAAATTATTTTTTGAGGAAATCTTATTACCTTTTATTATCTTTTAACCTTTAAACATTCTTAGGATGTCTTTTATTTAGACATTTATTTCACTATGTTAAAACTAAAGAGAGAATTTATAAGCCTGTAATCTTTTAATTTGTAACCTTTTAACATTAATCAAAATTTTGCTTAGATTGCAATTCATATCAATTATCTGCAATTCATATCAATTGTCTGGGATGTACGACACCCCTGTGCAGTTTAATGGTTAAAATGAAACAATAGTAAATAAAATATGATTTTAATATATCGGGACTCTAAAAATTTTGTTGAGCTGAATTATCTTAGAATGAGTAGACATCTTTAAAAACACAGTTTAACACTATCAAAGAGAAGGGTATTAATACCTTTTCCACAGACTTGTGTTGATTGGCGGGTCGGGTATTAATGCCTCTTATATAACACGTACGTTTTGTTAGAAAAGCATAAAGTAATGCTTGTTTTTATCATTTATATTATCGTTAGATTTGAAAATATTAAACGATTTTTAAAAAGGGGATTTTTTAAACTAGCTATGCACGCGAATGTATCTCAATCTGTTGTCCGCCGATAATGTGTTAACATAAATACTGGAAAAAAGCAATTTGCAAATACTCTGCGATCAACTTAACCTCAGGTGCGTTCCCAAGTTCTGTACGGAGGTGTGTACTTCCAGGATTAAATATAAAAAAATACACTATTAAACCAGTTAACTGTGGAATTTATTTTTTAAAGTCCCTCACTGGATGCGTAATTAATATCAAGCTGTGACGAGTATACACGTCGAACACAATACGATCGGTCTTACAATAATTTTTACGAAAAAATCAGAGTAAAATGATGAGGATTTTGTTTTTATTAAATAAAAATTTAATGTTGAAAAATATAAAATCTAATAAAAGGTTTTGTTAAGCCCTATATCAAAGAATTTAAATATAATACTATCAGGTTTACGTGGTACATACACAAAGTGTGAAGTGTAATTAACAAGCTATGATGCAAAAAGTTTGTGTTTAAAATGTTTGAAAGTTTGGAAAGTGGGTTCTACATGAATTAATTCAAAATAACTGCAATCAAAGAGTTACAATTTGCAGTTCGCTCCTCTCTCGTAAAAACCGTTTGTTGTTTTTAGAACAAATTGTTACCGGAGATGAAAAATAGGTACTTTATGTTAAATCTGAACAGAAGCCCCGCAGCCCAAACCCAAAACCTGACTTGCATGCGAAAAAGTGTCGTTGTGTGTTTGGCGAGATTGTAAAAGAATTCTTCATTATAAACTCTTTCCAGCTAACCAAACCATTACAAGTAAAGTGTATAGTGCACAATTGGAAAGGTTAACTCAAGCTTTGAGAGAAAAAGAACCCGCACCGATTAATCGAAAGGGCGTAATTCATCACGATAACGCACAACTGCATACTACAAGAATCACAGCGAAAAAATTACACCAGTTGGTATGGGCAATTCTCCCCCAACCTGCCAACCAATATTCTCCTAATATTACCCCTTCCGATTATCATTTGTTTCGTTCCTTGCAAAATTTTCTTCTTGGAAAACATTTCAATAATGAAAAATACCTCAAAAATGTCTTGTCCGAATTTTTTAAATCATAATCACAAGAATTTTTCAATAGATAGATTAAGATGCTACCTAAACGTTGAGCAGAAGTAGTTGAAAATAACGGCAATTATATCGTTGATTAAATTCTTTTATTTTATTTAAATAAATTAGTTTTTAAAATGTAGACCTGATAAATGATATCTGCAGTACATCTCACTGAAATGTTGAGTTTTTATATTGAATGGTAATTTTTTATTTTCCATGACGTGTATACACGTTAAACGCAACGCAATAGAGCTTTAGATTGACGAGTATACACGTCAAACGCAGTTAACTGGTTAAAGAAACAAAATAAATAGATTATTTTATTGTACAACGATTTTATCCCAAAGAAGGGAGAGTTTGAGAAAATTCCTTTAATTTTAAGAGTTATAAAACTTTATAAAATACAAAAAAATTTAAATGTAATGTTAAAAATAAGTCAATGCGAGACCAAAGTCATTCTTCAAAGCTGTTTGATGTTTGATAAAGCAGCAGATATGTATAATACAAAAAAAAAGCCAGTCAATAAATTTGTTCTTTGATCAAATCTTAAAGTCTAAAGAAATAAAAAATGAACTTATAGACAAAAACGGGGCAAATTAAAGTAGGTGTAAAAAATAAATAAATAAAAAAATAAAAATTAATAAAACATGCACTGAGTGAGATATGTGAATGTTTATACAAATTTTTTTAAATTAATTATAATAAAACATTCATAAATCTTCAAACTCAAAAATTAGTCTTAAGTGAAATGATGGGATAGCAGGCGAAGGTGTGGCGTGTGAAGGAATTTGGAGAGAAGGATTATTTATTTATTTTTTTCTTGTGATTTTATTATGCACGACACAAGTAGAAGCATTGTGTTTTTATTTATTTATTTGTGAAGGTGTAAAATGTTATGATACATTATTGATTTTTTTATTTATTTATGTGTGGCATGGAGCATTGGTGTGAGTATATATATAATATATGTATATATATATAAATATAGCAATTGGGGAGTTCCGCTGTTTCGCCATTTTTTACGTTCAACATCACTATTTTCTTTAATGCAATTGATATCATTTAAATGCAATATATACAAACGTTCTTTTGCCAAATCGAAAAAAAATAAAAGGTTTCATATACCATAAATAAAATAAAAAATTATAGGAGATTTATTTAGCGCTCAACCATTTTCCTTCAGTGCATAATCATTTTAGAAGCCCTTTTATACTACCGTCGTGTGTGTTTTTTTTATTTTATTCATTCAAATCATTCCATATATTTGGTGTATGTATGTTTGTGTAACTTATCTCTAAAATGCAAAAGCAAAATTATAAAAATTAACTATAATAAGTTTTAAATAGACACGCGTGGATACCTTACGTAAGCTTTCTAAGCATTTTTTACATATATATATATAAAAATATTTAATGCTTAGTATCTTACTTTACATATGTTTTATTAGGCATTATTATGAATAACCTACCTTCATAATCAACTATTTGATTTCTAGTTGAACGAGGATAAAAAAAAATATTTTCAATAGACAAATTATCGAAAATTCTTACAGATAAGAGTAAAAATGCAAAGACCTCTATGCCATCACTTGTCGTACTATTCATAAAATTAAAGAGGACATTTAACAAAAATTTTAAATGATAAATGACGTAAATCACTAGATTTTACCCTTTACCGCCAACGTAGCTGATTCGCTAGAATTTCCGGCTGCATTAAAAACTGTACAAGTATAATTTCCGGCATGATACGATGATACACGTTGAATAATAAGCAAACTAGTTTGTCTACCAACACTCATTATAGTTGCCATAGTATTGGTAATCACCTCCTCATTAAGTTTCCATTGAAACTGAAGAGGTATATCACCCTTGATGACTATACACGAAAATTGGACATATTCACCTTCATGACTTATATCAGCCGAAAGGGACAAGGGTGCCAAGGACGGAAGTTCTTCAAAAATGAAATAACAAATTTTAATTAACAAAAATTTAGAAATCGATAATAAAATTAGCAAAGCAAAATATTTATTAAATAAATCTATCTAACCCTTCACTTTAAGTATAGAAGATTTTTTAGATTCTCCAGCAATATTTCTTGCAAGACAAGTATAATTGCCAGCATCCGAAATAGTCGCTTGTCGAATTGATAGAATTGTTGTATATTCGTCTATTTTGTGGTGTATAGAACGTGTCAATGGTTGACCATCTTTAAGCCAATATAAATCTAATGGAAGGTCTCCAGCCGTTACCATACACAAAACACGAACTGATTGTCCACCATTAACACCATTCGTATTAAAATTGAATTGATCGACTTTTGGTAACTCTTTAAAAAAAATATATAAGTAAAAATTTAGTTAAAGCAGTTAGTTACAAAAAAAATACATATATAATTTTTATTAAAAATTCCTTTTTACTACAAGTACGACATACACAACCTAATTAACCACCCCTTTTATTACAAAACAACAAAATTTACATGAATATATGATTTAATTTTGGAATATTATGCGGATGTTAGGCGTATATTAGAAAAAAAAATGATAAAAGCCAAATAAAAGGCGATAAACAAACCCTTAACAGATAATGAAGTTGATACCATCGTTGATCCCGCTTTATTCGCTCCGATGCAAGTATATTTTCCAGCATTTTTCCCCGAAACATTTTCAATATTTAAAGAACTGCTTCGTTTTCCGATCATAAGAATTGTAACACCGTCCAAATAGTTTGCCGGTTCATCATTAAAATTCCAAGTTATGTTGAATGGGGCATCCCCATGAACTATGGCGCAAGTAAGTTGGAAAAAATCTCCAACATACAAAGGCTCATCAGAGCTCATAAAACTGAGCTTTGGAGGAACTGAAGGAATGGAGAAGGGTATAAATAAAATTATTTAACTAAATCAAATCTTAAGGTCTAAGGACAGACAACATTTAAATTGATATTGTCGCACCGTTGACAATCAATTCCACTGTATGGTTTGATATTCCGGCAGCGTTTTTTCCATAGCAACTATAATTTCCAGCGTGTGAACCTTGGACTGATTCAATTGTTAGTACGCTACTTCGAGATCCCATTTTAGCAATGGATATTGATAGAACTTCGCTATTGTTTTCGTCAAGTTTAAGTCCATTAAAGGTCCAATAAAGCATTAATGGATGGTCTCCATGAATTACAGAGCAATGTAAAGTAAAATAGTCTCCTGGATAGTACGCTTCAGATCCAGGTGCGAATGGTGCTATTTTCGGAAGAACTATCGAAAACAAAAATAATAAGAATTGGAATTGTTTTATACAAATATTCCAAAAATCCTTTATGTGTCCAAGATATATTTAAATATCTAAAATACGACTCCCTAAAATTAGGCATTGAATTCAAATAATTTAAAATTTGGAATTAAAATTTAAGAAAAATAAAACAATTTTAAACAGAAAGAGATCATATTTTGTGACGAAATTAAAAGTGTCATCGATTGTTTTTATTCAGAGTGGATTTTTAGACTATTTTTTTCTTCTTAATTAGAATTAAAATACTCGAATACTCGATTAATTTAAACTCCCTTACTAAAACTTGGATTTTGAATTGAAATACACCTCTAAGGGGCTACATAGGTTTTGAAATTTAAAAAAATGGGATTTTACAATAATTTGTTAATTTTTTTAATAGTACACTATGAGAGGAATATTTCCTAAAAGTTTTAAGTCAACAAGAGCAAAACTTTGTGGAGTGAAACGCGTTTTTCTTAATCTAGCGTTTTCATAGTTGAGCAGGAAAAATATTTCAAAAACGAATCTATCGATCATTCTAAAATATTGTACACTATTTTTAACACCTTTTGAATCGTGATTGCATTTTACAAGCCAATACGTCTCTAAATGTTTGCCAAAAACCGGAATTTTTGCACGAAACTCTACCAAAAGTTCATATTTTATTATTTTTAAAAATCCTTCATTCAATCACGAGCTATTACTATCTACTATTAGAAAACGTTAGGGTTTTTGTTTGAGATTAGTCCTTTATGTGTTATCCTGCCTATCGCGAGGGTACTTTTTTCGAAGGCGCTGCCACAGATCAGCTCTCATCGAGTTATTTTTCAATATTTTTCAATGAAAAATTTATGAAATATTTTAAAATGTTACATATTCGAATTCCATAAGTTAAAATAAAATAATTTATTTAGGTTGTTCAACAAAAAAAAAAAAGTTATAGAAAATATGCTTTTCTTGGGTACCTCAAAGCCCATGTAACCTCTTAAACGAAACATTGTTCTAACCGAAAGACAGTTCCTAATGGAATTTAACGATGAATTTGTGCACCTTAAACATTCTTACAATAACAAGAATATTTTCAGAAATCTGTTAATGTGTATGATTTATTTAATCTGTTTCAAACAAAAGATATAGTAAAAAATTAGTTAATTTACCTAACTCGAATTGTATTTCTTAAAAGGGGCCCCTAAAAAATTTTGTATTATAATTGATAAATAAATTAAAAGAAATTTTATTTAAATTATGTTATATTATAAATACGCATAAATAAAATACTAAATGTCTATCTGTTAGATAAAAGTGCCAACTAACAAGGTGCTGTCGATATTAAGAATACGCTTATTGTCTACTTAATCTGCATTGTCTAAATTGTAGACATTGCTGCCTATCATAATTTAGGAAACTAAAAGTACGCATAAAATATCCAACACTGGTTAATTTGTGCCTTGCTACTCATTAGCGAAGCTAATTGTATTTATCTGCAACATACGGCAGTATATAATTTTGTTTTTATTGCTGTATATATTTTTACATTGCAATTTCGAAAGTACCATAATTACAAAAGCTCTGTACAACGCAGTGCTGTATTTTGTCAAAGAAGTTTAAATTTCTTCTTGTGTTCATGCATAATTTACTTCGTTTATGGAAGTTCTTGGATTATGAACTAAAAAAAGCCATAGAATCGTTAAATGTTTGCCTTAGGTACAAAAGCGCCTAAACCAAAAATTAAAAATTAAAAAGAAAAAAAAAACACCATAATTCGCACCATAAACCATCAATTCCGTAGCATAGAACGTTGTTCCGGCCCTGTTTTCAGCAAAGCATGTGTAATTGCCAGCATGATGATCGTCAACCGAATCAATTGTTAGGACACTACTCCGTCGTCCAATGTTCGCAGTCGTTATACCCAAATTTTCACTGACCTGCTGACCATTGAGTGTCCACCGAATGTTCAGTGGAAGATCACCTTCTGGCACTGAACACTGAAGGGTCAAATACTGACCCGTTTGGGCTGGGCCCTCTTCAAAGTTGAATGGGATTATTCGGGGAAGGACTAGAATAAATTATAAAATCGTTTTCATATTTTACACAAAAAAAAAAAAAATAACAATTACATCGAATTTATTTACATAAAATAATACAGGATTTAACCTATGACTTTAAGCTCGGAAGTGAAGCTAGCACTTCCTGCCGGATTAATGCCCTGGCAGGTATAGTTGCCGGCGTGATGGTGGCTAACATTTTCAATTGTTAAAACGCTACTTCGTCGACCAAGCTTCGATACAAAAACATCTAAATCGGCTGTGATCGGTCGTTGGTTAAAGGTCCAAATTATGTTTAGAGGAAGGTCACCTTCAGTGATCGTACATTGGTATGTTATATACTGTCCAGGATGGACTGGCTTTGATCCCGAAGAGAATGGCGAAATTAGCGGAGGGACTGTGATGAGTTAAACATAAAAATTAGGATATGAACTCACTAAGTGAAAATAGACAAACAATAACTACTTAAGCCAACAAAAAACATATAGTTAACCATTGACAATCAATTCAGCGTTGTAGTAGACAGTGTCCGCGTGATTTCTTGCCTTGCATGTGTAATTCCCAGCGTGGTTTCCATTAACAGAATCAATCGTTAAAACACTGACTTTCCTACCAACTTTCGAAGTTGTAATACCAGAAAACGAATTTATTGGATAATCGTTGAACAGCCACTCGATGTCAACGGGAAGGTCTCCAGTAGAAATTGTACATTGAACAGTAACCGAATCACCAAAATTAGATGGATCCTCTCCAAATTCGAAAGGTGCAATTTTGGGAGGGACTAACCACAAACGAAAAAAGAAGTTGGTTATAATTTGGATTAAATAGGATTTGGTTATATAATTACTTAAAATCAAAATACTACATTAAATCGAATTAAATCGTTCTATACCATTAACTATAAGTATTGCTGTATGATTTACAGCCATAGCGTGATTTTTTGCTTTACAAGTGTATGTTCCTGCATGATGTCCATACACAGAATCAATAGTTAAAACGCTTGTACGTTTGCCACTTTTAAGTGTTGTTATTCCCGCATATGAATTAATTGGATGTCCATTAAAAAGCCATTCAATATCAATTGGTAAATCTCCAGACGATATAAGACAATTTACAGACATTGAATCTTCAAAATTTGCTGGTTCATCTCCAAAATCGAATGGAACAATTTTTGGTGGTACTAAAATTTTTGTTTGAAAAATTTGTATGAGTTTTAATTATTATTATTTATTATATTAAATATACATACAAATATTTTCGTAGTTATTATTGTCTTTTTAACATTATACATAATGCATTTTGCCGAAGTCAAATTCGATTAGTAGGGAACATAAAATCGATTATAGAAGTTTTAGAGGATAAATTAGATGGGTCAATAGAATCGATTTTGCTTTTTTCGTTGGTATTCGATAAACCGTATTAATTTTGGATATTAATTATTCTTGTATACGTAACTAGAAGGTAAGAGAAGGGTTAGAGAAAGGTATATAATCAATTTCAGTGCCAAATTGTAGAGATTATCTGGCTCTTCAGGCTCACAAAAATCAGCACGAAATTTAATTCTTTATACAATACAAATATGTAACATAATCATTTATCAGAAATTGTAGCTAGCCCTTATCTCCCAGTGGAAATTAAATGTTAAAGTTATTTAAAATTAATCAAAATAAAATCAGATATTCACTCACATATTAACTTTTAATAAAATGTAATAAAGATATGTTCGTCAAAATATTAGAAGAAATTGAACCAAAATTGAGGAGATAAGCGAAAATTTCATTAGTACCACAAGATTTTGTATTCAAGGCAGTTACCAATGGAACCAGTGGAAATGTTACATATTCTTTTGAATAACTAAAGGAATGCACAATTTATAATATTTAAAAAGATATTTATTATAGTTAATTTTTAATTTTAAGCAGATTTTTAATGCATGAATCAAAAATACGCAGAAATTCTTATTCGACTTGATAAATTTATCGGTATCAACTTATCGATTTAAATCGATTCAATTTAATGTCGATTCAATATTAAGTCGATTCGATTTAAAGTAGATTCAAAGCATACTCTCGCGATAAGGCCCTATATTTAGAAGAAATATAATTTCACATACAAATCGTATTCGTTTGAAACACTTGGGTATATAGAGCCCCAATGAAGAATTTTTATTTTGTATGAATAATCTTTTAATATCTTAGGACAAAAAAGGTATTCAAGGTTTACAAATTGCATGTCTAAATGACTAACCTTAACATAATTCAAATAAAATAAATTAGAATAGAATTTGTGAATAAATGAATAATAGAGAAGCCATTAAAATCTCCTAAAAAAGCGACTACATAAGCAATAAGCATAAAACGTGCCAGGAGTCTCTCTCAAGAACGAGGAAATACGTTAAATGAAAAAAACAACAACAATACAAAAATAAAATACACCAACTAAATGACCCCTACCATTAACAATTAACTCAGCACTAAAATTAACTACAGCCGCATGATTCTTGGCCCTGCACGTATAATTGCCAGCTAGGCCAGCATAAACAGAATCGATCATTAGCACGCTCAGCCGTTTTCCCATTTTTGTTGTTGTTATTCCGGAAAATGAGTTAATTGGCTTGAAATTGAAAAGCCATTCGATATCAATTGGCAGATCTCCGGCCGATACCAAACAATTTGCGGAGACCGAATCACCAAAATTAGCTGGCTCCCCTAAATCAAAAGGTGCTATCTTTGGTCCAACTGGAAGATTTTAATGGACGGGTTAGGGATTTTCAAATTAATAAAAATTTAAATTAAAATCAAGTTAAATCAGTTTATTTGTAAACATATTCTGCCGATCGTTTACAATTAGATGCGTTGTAAAATTCGTTGATGAAGCATAGTTTCGCGCCTTGCACGTATAGCTCCCAACATGACCCGCATGAACGTTTTCAATGTTAAGCATACTGATCCGTTTTCCACCTCTTAAAATTGATATGCCCGAGAAGGAATTTATTGGACTACCATTGAATAGCCACTCAATATCAATCGGCAGGTCTCCTGATGGAATTAAACATGTCACCGATACTGAATCCTCGAAATTAGCTGGCTTCTCCCCAAATTCGAAGGGTGTTATGATGGGAGGGACTGGGAAAATTAATAATGTACTTAATTAAGATAACAGCTACAAAATATATCCTGATGGTTATATAAGCCACTTATTTGAAAAAATAAAAAATCGAACCGTTTACAATCAGCTCGGCTGAGTACATGACCGCATCCGCTGTATTTTTGGCTTTACACGTATAATTCCCTGCGTGTCCAGCGTGGACATTGTCAATTGTTAGCATGCTGGTACGTTTTCCGCCTTTCATAACCGAAATCCCAGAAAATGAATTTATGGGATAGTCATTGAACAGCCATTCAATGTCTATTGGCAAATCGCCAGACGCTATCAGACACGTCACAGACACTGAATCCTCGAAATTTGCTGGCTCATCTCCAAAATCGAATGGTGTAATCTTAGGAGGGACTACCGAAAGTATTCAGATTATAAAAAAATATAATATATGTCAATTAAAAATAATAATAAATTGGTAATCCCAATCCTACTTTTTACCGGACTACAACAAAGCTAAAGGTTATGATTTTAGCAGTCTATGTATGATATGTGAGCAAGTTCATTTGTTCCCATATAGCTCATAAATTACTAATCGCATTAGAATAAATAGGGTATCATTTTATATGTCTTAATGCTCCGTGTGTTGTAAAATATATAACGTCTCACTAAATCTACTATGCCGGATTTTAAAAATACTTTTTATAACACGAAATTCAAAAATTTAAGAGAAACATATGGTGTTAGATAACTACAATGAGAAGTCTCGACCGACATATTTCAAATATGCCTATAAATATTACGCGATCAGAGGCCAGGGATGGTGAAAGAGATTCTTGATGTAACTGCGAAATCACCTATACGAGTAAATGCAGCTTATTGTTAAATATAATTAAAAATTCGTAGACTATTATAAAATAAAGTAGGATAGATCTGAATGAATATACGAAAAACTGCTTTAAACAATTGTAGAAATTCAAATTATTAATATTCTTATCATTTAAACAAAAAATACAAAACTACTAAAATTAATAATCAGAATTTTGTATCATCTAATTTTATGGCTTTATTTGCTTCAATTTATTTTTATTTTTATTTATTTATGGATATCTCAGACTATATCTTTCAATTTTAAATTTTTGAAATAGAATGAAATCTGACTGACTAAGTTTGAACAGTAGTCTGAAGGTATTGTTTTTTTTGATGATTGGGACAGAGGATCAAGTTTATGAATGAACAGAAATAACAAAAAAAATTGTTAAGAGAAAGGAATAAAACTTGAAATAGTATAAAAATAATTATAAATAACCATTCACAACTAGTTCAGCACTGTAAGTGGCTGCAGCAGCTAAGTTTTTCGCTTTGCATGTGTAATTTCCCGCATGATTCCCCTTCACCGAATCAATGGTTAAAACGCTAACTTTTTGGCTAATCTTTGAAGTCCTTATACCAGAAAATGAATTAATCGGATAATCTTTAAACAGCCACTCAATATCCATGGGTAAATCACCCGATGAAATTAAGCAAGTTACCGAAACCGAATCCTCAAAATTGGCTGGCTCATCTCCAAAGTTGAAAGGTGTAATTTTGGGAGGAACTGGATAAAATAAAGAATAAAATATAAAATAGATATTATTTTTAATCATATTTCTAAGAAAATTAAATAGTATCAAACCATTAACGATTAATTCAGCAGAATACTCGGCAGAATCAGCTGAATTTTTTGCTTTACAAGTATAATTTCCGGCATGTCTGGCATGGACACTATCAATTGTTAAAATGCTGGTTTTTTTACCACCTTTCACAACAGAAACTCCAGAGTAGTAATTAACTGGGCTATCGTTAAACAACCATTCGATATCCATTGGAAGATCACCCAATGAAATTAGACATGTGACCGAAACTGATTCTTCAAAATTGGCTGGTTCATCTCCAAAGTCAAAAGGTATAATTTTGGGAGGGACTAGGTAGAATTAAAAATTGTTTTTAAAATAAATATGAATTTGCACAATATGTTCAAAAGAAGTTTTTAAAAATAGTAAACAATTTCAAACCATTAACAACCAATTCAGCAGAATATTTTGCAGAATCTGCTGAATTTTTTGCTTTACAAGTATAATTTCCGGCGTGTCTGGCATGGACACTATCAATTGTTAAAAGACTATTCCTTTTTCCACCTTTTACAACAGAAACTCCAGAATAATAGTTAACTGGGTTATCGTTGAACAACCATTCGATATCCATTGGAAGATCACCCAATGAAATTAAGCAAGTAACCGACACTGACTCTTCAAAATTGGCTGGCTCATCTCCGAAGGTAAAAGGTGTAATTTTAGGAGGGACTAGGTGGAATCAAAGTAAAAATATAAATTATTGAATGATTTTAATAACATTAAAAAATAAATAAATAAATTCAAACCATTAATAACTAATTCCGCTGAATATTTGGCAGAATTGGCTGGATTTTTTGCTTTACAAGTGTAATTTCCAGCGTGTCTTGCATGAACGTTGTCAATTGTTAAAATACTTGTTCTTTTGCCTCCTTTTATCACAGAAACTCCAGAATAATAATTAACTGGATTATTATTAAATAGCCATTCGATGTCAATTGGAAGATCTCCAGATGATATAAGACAAGTAACCGAAACCGAATCTTCGAAATTCACTGGTTTATCTCCAAAATCGAAATGTGCAATGTTTGGAGGGACTGGGAAGGTTAAATTTAAAATGGTATTAAGTAAAAATAAATATAAATATTGTAATTTTAAAGAACATTCAATAACCATTCACTATTAATTCTGCTGAATACATCACAGCATCCGCTGCATTTTTAGCTTTGCACGTGTAATTTCCTGCATGTCCTCCATAAACTGAATCGATTGTTAGTAAACTCGTTCTTTTCCCACCTTTAACCACAGATACTCCAGAAAATGAATTTATGGGATATCCATTAAATAGCCATTCAATATCAATTGGTAAATCTCCAGATGAAATTAGGCAATTTACTGACACAGAATCTTCAAAATTTGCAGGTTCATCGCCGAAATCAAATGGTACTATCTTCGGTGGCACTATTTATTACGGAAATTATCATATAAAAGTAAAATTAACTTTAATATTTATTATTTAACGATTTCTCGATTTTTATTTTACATTTATCGACTTCTAAATTGGAAAACTCGTAAATAAGGAAAACAAATTTGTATAATTACTTCAAATCATAATGGTAGAGATAGCAACGATTAATGAACAGGCTTAAATAATCTATTAATTTTTTCTGTTCGATTATTAGGATTCCGTATCTCCGAATGAAAAAACGGAATAGAATCACTCGTGCGTCTATCTATCAGTCTATCACAGCCAATTTGCTTCGAATCTACTGGACCGATTAAGGTGAAATTTGGTACACATATGAATTTCTCTGACCCAAACAGAGATATGTAACATAAATAAATAAATTTTGAATATGGGGCCAAATTAGAAAATTACAAAAAAAAAAACTGTAGCGAGGGTTGGTTGTGAGAGTTTTAAATATTTGTTTTACAATTTTAAAATATGTATATAATTTTCTAGTTATTTAACGGCGCAGTCTCAGAGAAATCCATCAGCTATTACAGCGCGTTATGCGAACTAGCGACTAGTGATACAACTGGAGTATCAATTAATGATAAAGCAGGAGGGGATTATGGTACTGCAAAAATGCCAGGAACGTATATTTACAGTAAAGAAGAGAAAGACTGGTGAGAGCGAATATATACGCCTTTCGTAGTGAAAACAGAAAACAGATGAAAATTGACCATCCCCACCACTCATCTCCAAAACTACTGAGCCTAAAATGTTGAAAACAAAACAGAAAGTATTTCTTTACTTCGTATATCCGTATTGTCCCAGTATACCGTATACTACATATATTCGTTTAACAATGCTTTTCTATTTAGTGGGCGATATTTTAAGATATGTACTTAATTTGATCGACAATTTTCTCGAATTCTAGGGTATACAATAAAACCCCTTTTAAGTACGAAATGTGTAAGTAACTAAAATCCAGAACTTTAACTAATTTCATTGGCGTAAGTTTATGACAAGAACACTCTACTAATGGTTACCAATAGACATGAAATTTTATGTAATGAAAATATTTGTAAATAAAATATTTATCGTATATTTCTGCGGATATTTTGTCGAAGGTATTTGGATATTTAAGGAATTTTAATGGATATAAGAAATAGGGACAAAATGTAATGCACATAATTTACAACTAAAACTTATATTTCAAAATACCATTCACTATCAATTCAGCAGTATGATTAACTGATTCAGCTGAATTTGAAGCAATGCACGCATAATTTCCAGCATGACTACCACGAACATAGTCAATAGTTAACGCGGATGTTCTTTTTCCCAATTTAGCTGTTGAAACTCCATATTGCTCGTAGATAGGCACTCCATTAAATGTCCAAGTGAAATTAACAGGAAAATCTCCAGAAGTTACCAAACATTGAACACTAGCCGAATCACCGAAATTGGACGGTTCATCACCGAAGTCAAAGGGAGCTATTTTAGGCGGTACTGGATAAAGGGTAAAATAAAAAAAAAAAACGAAAAACAAAAGAAAAAAACTAGAATTAATAAATCATATTAATTATTAGATACCATTAACTCTTAATTCCGATGTATGATTTACACGTCCAGCTCTATTTTCAGCAATACAGGTATAGTTACCAATATGCTTAGCAGAAACTGATTCAATTGTTATTATGTGAATACGTTTTCCACGTCGTTCAGATATTACTTGTAAATATGGTTCGATTTCTGCATTGTTTAACATCCAGGTTACATTGACTGGAAGATCACCTCCAGCAATTGAACATTGTACAGAAACCAAATCACCGTAGCTCATTGCATCTTCACCAAAGGAGAACGGAGCAATTTTTGGTGGTACTAATTTTATGTAATAAGAAAAATATGTTGTTTTTTAATTTATTGTTTTGATATAGTTAATTGAAAAAAAAAAATTTATAATAATATCAAATTCAGCTGGCTGTAGAATGTGATAATATTTTTTTAAAGTATATTAAAATGGCGAAACATCCCACCAATGCTAGTCTAGGAAAATCAGGGATATAATGAAAATGTCTAAAAATGTCTAAACATGCCTAAAGTGTCTAATTAATTTACAGAATAAGTCTAACCATTAACAATTAATTCAGCTGAATGTTCGGCAACACCAGCTTCATTTGATGCAATGCAAGTATAAATTCCAGCATGTTTTGCTTCAATAGCATCTATCATTAAGTTATTTATGCGCTGTCCACGTTTTTCAGTTATAACTTCTAATTCCGGCAATAAAGGATGTTTATTCAATGTCCAAATTACCTTAATTGGTAAATCCCCGGCTGTTGTACAATGGACAGATGCAGGATCACCAAAATTCATTGGTTCTTCTCCAAATGAGAATGGAGCAATTTTTGGAGGGACTAAGGAAAGTTACATAAATAATAATTAAAAAAAAAAATTAATCACAATAAAAGTAAATGAAGTTAAAATTTATTTTTATAATTCACACCATTAACAACAAGTTTTGCAAAATGTTGAGTCAATCCAGCCTTATTTTTTGCATGGCATGAATATGTTCCAGCGTGATGTGCAGTAACAGATTCAATAGTTAAAACGTATACACGTCGTCCTAATTTTGATATTGTAATATCATGAAAATTGTCTATAGTCGCGTTATTTAGACGCCATGTAACATTTATTGGAAGATCCCCGCCCAAAATAGTGCACTGTACGGATGCAGGCTCTCCGAAATTTAAAGGTTCATCACCAAAATCAAAAGGCGCTATTTTTGGTGCAACTATAGGTTAAACAAAATTTATAAATATTTGAAAATCATGTTATGTTAATTTGTTTGCTTCTACAAAAGAATTTGATAAGTCTATTTTTACAATTAAGGTATTAAAATCAACATCTTTATAAATAACACTTTACTATAAATTTTATTTATATTTTCTGAAAGAAGTAATGCGACAACAAATGTTCGTTATGAAATTTACGAGTTAACAAATTTTCTTATTGAAGTAAAAGTAATAAGAATCTTATGAAAAAAAATGTTAGCTCATGATACATACATCATTTCCCTATTTTAATGAATCTGTAAGAAAAAAACGGCGCAGCGAAACTCCTTTTTAAAGAAAGAAAAGTAAATAAAATATTAAAGAAGAAAATTTGAAAAGTACCAACAAAAACAGTAAAGAAACCTTAGCCTTAAACCAACCATTAACAATAAGCTCAGCGGTATATTCAGCAATGCCAGCAACATTTTTAGCTCTGCAAGTGTAGTTTCCAGCGTGGTTAGCATTTCCAGCCTCAATTGCTAACACATGAGTGTGACGCGTAAATTTTGTTGTAGCAATTTCCAATTCTTGAGGAATTGGTTTTCCATTAAAAAGCCAAGAAACTTTCATCGGCCAATCACCACCCGCAATTGTACACTGAATGCTGGCAGGTTCTCCAAAATTTATAGGATCATCGCCGAATTGAAAGGGAGTTATTCGAGGTGGAACTGCATTTGTATATTAATAACAATTCTAATAAATTAGTACAGCATTAAATGAGAGGTTCATATGTTAATATGTATGCTCTTATATCTATCTTAAGTAAAATTCTCCTATTAATCCAATTATTGTACCATTAACAGTGATATTTGTACTAAAAGTTGAGGTTCCAGCTTGATTTTTAGCTGTGCAAATATACGTTCCAGTATGCGAAGCGGTTGCACGTTGAATAGACAATGCGCTAGATTTTTGGCTAATTCGATTAGTACGCATTATTGGCTGAAGTTCCTTGTACTTATGTTTAGATGTTCTTACAAATGTCCAAGTTATTTGAAGAGGTTTGTCTCCTTTTGATATTTGACAAACTAAGTCAATAGAGTCACCAACATTCACAATTTCGTCGTAGCTGAAGGGAATTATTTGAGGAGGTACTGTAATAAATTAAATCTCTTTTTGACTATATTTTTGGAAGATGAAAACATATCGTTTATTGCTTTTTTCAACGTGGTTATACATAATTAGGAATATAATTATGAGTTTGTATAAAGGAGGAAAGTGACCAAATGTTGCTATATGGAATGGTAGAATATCTTTCGAACAAATAGTTTAAGGACTAATCCAAGATCATTTTGAACCTTATTTTCACGATGGCTTAAGTCGAGCTAGCTAAATTTTTAATTTCCTTTATTTTTTAATCCTTCAGCGCTTACTTCAACTGATTTAAAAAAAAAAAAACGAATTTTCCTTCTTAATTTCCAGCCTACTGCCTCAACATTTAATAGTAAAATTTCTCTTAGTACCTTACCATGATTTTGAATGGAATTTTAAAATTGGCAAAATTATTAAATTTGGAGTGGTCACAAAATTTTGTAACCGTAAAGAGCATTAAGTTTATTTTTCATCAAACATTGATTTACGTATATTTTTTGCTTTTAGATGAATACCTATTAATTGAGCTAAGCATTATAGTAGCATTAATACTTTTAATTTTTTATATGAGTAACCAAAATAGTCTTAAATGAGAGCATGTGTAAATTAAACCAAACCATTATATGGCCTCTAAAACTCTGTGCCTTATGTGTCAATGATGTTGTAATGATTTTCTAGCTTTTAAGTATGTTTTGGCATATTACATAAAGTTTCTTGATATATTTTTATATGTTTAAGGAAGCCTCATTAATATGTTTATTAAAAATATAAGCGTGTTAGGTATTTAACATTGCAAAATATGAAAAATAATGAAATTTAAAAACAATGTAAGTAACACAAAAAGTAGGCACATCACTCTAAATTGGCTTTTAGGATGTAAATTAAAGAATGAACAAATTAAAATAGTTAGACTATTCTATTTATTATAGTACTATGCACGTATAAATCTGCTGAATAATTAGCATTTCCAGCAGCATTTGATGCAATACACGTATAACGTCCAGCATTTTCCGCCTTCACCGATTCAATTGTTACAAAACTACTACGATCCCCAATTTTACTAGCGAGAACTCCCAAATGCGAAAAAATAGGCCTTCCATTATGCATCCATTGTATTTTTAAGGGTAAATCACCCTTAGCAACATGGCAAGTAAGTTGAACACTATCCCCAGAATTAGCATCACCATCGAAGCTAAATGGATGAATGTGTGGCAGTACTGGAAATATTTTTTTTTTTATATTTAAAATGATATGTGGTGATATGAGGTATTAGGTAAAAATAATATTAAAATTAAATAAATTTTAATGCTGTAACAACCATTCACTTTCAGTTCTGCTTGGTAGATGCTAGTTCCAGCAGGATTTATTGCAATACAGGCGTATACTCCACGATGTTCTCCAGATATGTAATCTATATTAAGTGTACTAGCCTTTGAAGACATTCTACCCAAAATAATATCATTGTCTCCAGAGTGTATAGTTTTGTTATTATGTATCCAAACAATTTTAATTGGTAGATCTCCTTTTGTCACAATACATTGAACACCCATACTATCACCAGAATTAGTAGCTTCATCTCCAAATGTAAAGGGTATAATTTGTGGAGGAACTGGCAATATATTTAAAAATTGGATATTAGGAAATAATTTCGAACTCAAACATATATTCTATTGTAATAAAAAACAATTCTAATTTAATACCATTTACAATAAGTTCAGCCGAATGTTCAGTAGATCCAGCACGATTTTCGGCAATACATTTAAAAATTCCTCGATGTTGATCATTAATTGATTCAATACTAAGTGAACTTAGTCTCTGGGACATTTTAACGATAGTAATACCACTATTTTCGGACGTAATCGGTTGTCCATTTAACGACCATTGAATTTGGATGGGTAAATCACCCTTATTAATCATACATTGGACAGCAGTACTATCACCGTAATTTGATGGTTCATCTCCGAATAGAAAGGGCATGATTTGTGGAGGAACTACAAAGGTTTAGGATGGAAGAGTTTTAAAATAACAATTACAAAGAAAAATACCAATAATTGTACTAAACTAAACTAAAAATCGTTTTGTGGTTGTTAATACCATTAACATAAAGAACTGCTGAATGTCTATTTTGGCCAGCATCATTTGTAGCAACGCAAGTATATTCCCCACTGTTACCCGCTGATACTGATGAAATAGAAAGGACACTTGTTCTATCGCCAATTTTTGTAGGTGTTGCCCCCATCGCAGGGCTAACAGGCTCACTACGAAATAGCCATTTTATAACTAGAGGTAGATCACCTTTCGAAACGTGACACATCAGTTGAACACTATCGCCAGAATTCGCATCTCCATCGAATGCGAATGGATTAACGAATGGTAGTACTTTATTTTAAATAGAAAAAAAACTATTTATATAAAATGTTATTGGAGACTGTTGTTTAAGTACATGGTCTCTACCCCGTGCTCACGCTCAGTATCATAAAATTTATAAAGTAGAATATTTTGATTTGTTTGTTGTACATCTTAAAGCACCAATTTCGGTTTGTCTATGTAAAAAGCGAGACTCAACTTTTCCTCACCATTTTCCAGATAGAATAGAAACGATAGTCCTCAAAATTTATCAGAGTTCGAATAAATGCTATTGAAAAACAGCTAATTCATCCTAAGAACCCAGAATATACCATACATACATTCAGAAACAATAACTAAAGCCTGTAACGAAAAGTTCTGTCGTTTCTATTAGCGTCCAGCCAATGGGCCGTACTTAGATAACAAATTTATTTACATGATTACCAAAATCTACTAACTTATGCGCAATAAACTTAGCTCGATTCACTAATAAATTAATGGAAATGCAACGTTCTAGCAGTTTGGTTCGTGAACAAGTTGTGCGGGAATGTGAAAAAATCACCAAGTATCACTTTCAGCATTGGAGAAAAATAAGCATATTGTAGAACTAGAACCAAGAGTATTGTTTATGTTAAAAAAAGAACCATACCTCCTAATACACTAAATGTTTGTCCGATTGAAAAATATTGGGCAGTTATGAATGAGAAATAGAAAAAAAATGAAAGAAGTGATTGATGAGTTCAAAAGTTGTTGGGTATTAGGGTTGAAGGCAGCCGCCAATGAAGATTATAAGATAAAAAAAAATTACAATTTAGCAATATCATTAAATAACAGATTTTAAGTAGTTGTTTTAAATTAACAACTACTTTTATATACGACAAAACTTTTCGTTACAGGATTTATAACAAATAATCGGTTTGAAATTCAAACAACTACATTTATAATTAATTAAACCTGTTTTCAGATGACTATTTGTTAGTAATTATATCTGAAAAACTGTAAGAAGTCACCAATTTATTATATTTCTCTCAGCGGTTTTTATTACTCTTTCAATTGAACTAAAAATACCGTCAAAAGATGTTCGTATTTTACTCCAAACCTCACCAAAAGATTTTAACAATTCATTATTTAATTTTTTTAAGACAATGCTTTACTTTCATGTGTAATATATATGGAAATTGCTCGAAAAAACAACAACTTCGACTATGGGACAGGAATCAAACTTGCTACCTTCGAATTGGCACTTTATTGCTCTAACCAACTGAGCTACTCGTGGCCACTTGCTACTGATGCCTTGTCGAGCAATTTTTGTTCTGATGGGAAATACAATTGACTTTGATACGATCAAACGATAGTTGAATATTTAGAATTTTAAATTTCGTTGAAGTATTTATCGCTTTGTTATACCGAGAGTGGGTGCCATTCGAAAAGCGTCATTCGGCGGGGTTACATACGGTACAAGTGACCGTGAAAATGTGCGTAGCTTCATTAATTTTTTGAATGTTTTAAATGGAATGGATAAATAAAGATGAATAGTAAGCGTAGATTTTCTGGATATGGAAAGGATCTTTAACTTCTTCCGTTGGGTGTTACATTTCGGAAATAATTTAAAATGTAGCGTAATTTTTTTCTAAAAATTAAATAACTATTTATTTTATTTAATTCATAATTTCTGGACTCATAGGTTAACTGCGTACTTTGTATAATGGATATTGGCAAATACTGCACTGGTAATAGGATCAGGATAAATTAATAAAATACACAAAACATACCATAAAAAAACCACAAATTATAGACAAACCATTTATATGCAATTCAGTTGAATACTCATCAAATCCAGCCTGATTATTAGCAATACATTTAAAAATGCCGCGATGTTTACCATCAAGCGAATCAATATTTAAAGAACTTGTTCGAGTGTTCATTCGAAAGATAGTAAAACCGCCTTCACCAGAAACAATAGGCGCAGAATTGTGTGTCCAATGAATATTCATGGGCAGATCACCTTTTGGTACTATGCACGTAACACTAGCAACCTCCCTTATATTAGCTGGTTCATCACCGAAGGAAAATGGCACTATTTGTGGTGGCGCTTAAGGAATAAATACAAAATTAATTTTATTTCTAATTTTAAAATTAAATTAAATTAAATATTATCATAACCAGCGTATGTCCCCAAATACATAAATATGATGTGCATAGGTATAAAGGAAAATTATAACTTTTTAAAATTAAAATTATAAATTAAACTTCCTCTTAAAACAAACCATTAACTTCCAATTCAGAACTAAATTCTGAATATCCAGCTGAATTGTTAGCAATGCACTTGTACGTGCCCCGGTGCTTAGCATCGAGTGAGTCAATATTTAGGACACTGGCTCTTTTATTCATTCGAAGTAAGCTAAAACCACTTTCTCCAGTTACTATTAAGGCTGAGTTTAAAGTCCAGTATATGTCGAGTGGCAAGTCCCCCTTAGGTACCATGCAAGTTACGCTGGCTATTTCTCCTCTATTAAGAGCTTCATCACCAAATGTAAAAGGTGTTATCTGTGGCGGAACTAAAATTACGATAGTATGATTTTTTCTTTTAGTTTTTCTCATCTCTCAATACGAACGTAAAAAATGGAGTAGAAACAAGTTTTTTTTTTTAGAGCGGAATATCAATGGGTGTACAGAAAGTGAAGCATTTTAATTTAAAAATGGTATAACTGTTAAAAAACTTAATAACTTATACTCCAACAGACCATTAACTTTTAATTCTGAAATATATTCCGTATGTCCAGCAGCATTTTCGGCAATACATTTAAAAATTCCACGATGATCACCTTCTACAGATGCAATATTCAAAACGCTTGTTTTCGGAGATAGTTTCAAAATAGTGATGCCATCTTCTCCGCTTACCAAGGTATTTGAATTAAGAGTCCACTTTATCGTTAAAGGCAGATCACCCTTCATAACATTGCACTGAATTCCAATACTATCTCCAGAATTGTACGATTCCTCACCAAAAGTGAATGGCATTATTTGTGGTGGAACTGATTTATAAAAGTAAAGTTTAAATATTATTTAAAAAAAAAAATAAAATAAAATTCTTCATTCTGCTATGTTTATAAATTTCATGTTCGAAGGCCGTAAAAAATGACGAAACGTACAGAAAAATTACCCCGATTAAAATAGCGTTTAAAGCAATTTGTAACAAACCATTAACTTGCAATTCACTAGCAAATTCTGATACACCAGCGGAATTTGTAGCTATGCATTTATAAAGTCCACGATGTTTTGCTCTTAAGAAGTCAATGCTGAGGTAACTAGTTCTAGGATTCATCTTCATCACAGAAATTCCATCTTCTCCAGAGACTATTGGTGCCGAATTTAAAGTCCAGTAAATATCGAGTGGTAAATCGCCTTTTTGCACAATACAATTTATACCCGCAACGTCTCCCATATTCGAAGGGTCATCACCAAAAGAGAATGGCATCACTTGCGGTGGTGCTTTAGGTAAAATTTTTATAATATAAATATTTAAAAAATCATATTCAATACTCATAAAATTCGAAAAGTCGTCTAAAATTCCACAAGGATCGATTCTAATCCCACTATTATTTTAGTAATTTATCGTTATATTTTTGACTTGACTACTGAATTAATTCAAACTGCTTTTTATATATTGAAGTCCAGGCTTTTATTCTAAATACTTATTTAGAAATTTCTTCGAATACTGTTTAACCTATTTGATCACCTTATCGCGAAACTAGAGTATATGGTATAAAATTGACTTTGTACAGAGGAAGTTCTTCCGTGATATTTTTGAAAGATTCAAAAAGTCATCCTCACAAAGTATTCATTCTTTATCTGATATAAAATTATATTTCGACGGTTACATTCTTTATTGGTTATATAATGAAATATTTGAACCAAGACAAGCACTTAAAATAAACTAGATATCGAGTAAAAATAAACTTTCAAAAATGAATATCTCTTAAAGAACGAAGTATAGGCCGTATTTTTTTGTTGTTTCAAATATTAAAACTATAACTTCTGATTTAAGATCCCACATTTGAATCTTTCAAAGTAAAAAATGACGAAACGTACGGAACTGTATGTTTTAAACGAAATCACAGTGTAAACGAACCATTAACTTTTAATTCGCTGGCATATTCTGCATCTCCAGCAGAGTTAGTTGCGATGCATTTATAAATTCCACGATGTTTAGCTCTTAAGAAGTCAATGCTAAGGTAACTTGTCCTGGCGTTCATCTTTCCCACTGTAATCCCATCTTCTCCAGAAATAATTGGGGCCGAATTTAAAGTCCAGTAAATTTCGAGGGGTAAATCACCCTTTTGTACAATGCAATTTATAGTCGCCACATCTCCCATATTCGAGGGCTCGTCACCGAATGAAAATGGCATTACTTGCGGTGGAACTTTGGATATAATTTAAATAATACATAAAATTTTTTAAATACAATAAGTAGTATAATTTTAATAATTCTTTAAGTAACTTTGCACAATATTTTATTTAAAAACAAAAACCCCACATCACTTCTTCATTTAGTCTTCAAACTTAGTGAAGTATCAATTTATTTATTATTAATTCTAATATAAATGTAGATTACAAAATATACCACAAAAGTGTATTCAAACTCAAAATTTGTATTAAATGCGGTATTAAAAGCATCCAAATTTTTGTGTTAAAAACGCTACCAAAGAGTATTTCAGTTTTCTCAATTTTAAATTGTTGTTTTTTATTTAAAAAAATGACGAATCAGCGGGGGTAAATTATAAAAAAATGAAATAAATAAATAACATATACCCAATCGTAGTATAAATCAACTTATATTTATAAAACAAACCATTAACTTGTAATTCGCTTTCATATTCAGCGACCCCAGCATTATTTTTGGCAATGCATTTATAAGTCCCTCTATGTTTAGAATCCAAAAAATCAATGCTGAGGTAACTTGTTCTCGAGTTCATCTTCATGACAGTAAATCCATCTTCTCCAGATATAACTGGAGCCGAATTTAAAGTCCAAAATATGTCGATAGGCAAATCTCCTTTTGGTATTACACAATTTACACTGGCAACTTCGCCCATATTCATTGGTTCATGACCAAATGAAAAATCCATAATTTGAGGTGGTACTGTGTATAAATTAATGATTAAATGAGTTTTTTAATTTAAACTCCTAGCCCTATATCTCAAATAGAATCTATCTGTAATTTATAAATTATTGCTATTTCAAATATGTACTTAATAAAAAAATGGAAGAAATTTTGATGTCTTCATAGGTAGTTTTTAAAAAGGATGATTATTTAGGATTATAAAATTAAGTGAGAAAAATGGATAGGTAATTCACCAAAGCAAAAATTTCGAATTAAAAATAAATGAATAGTTTTTTTTTCAAACCATTAACATGTAATTCAGATGAAAATTCAGCGGTTCCTGCTGAATTAGTAGCGATACATTTATATAAGCCACGATGTTTTCCTTCTAAGGAATCAATGTTTAACGAACTGGTTCTTGTGTTCATTTTAACAACATTAAAACCCTCCTCTCCACTAACAATTGGAGCAGAATTTAAAGTCCAACGAATTTCTACGGGTAAATCTCCTTTAGATACCATACACTGGACTCCAGCCATTTCACCAGTATTCATTGGTTCGTCGCCGAATATAAAAGGCATTATTTGTGGTGGAACTGTTGTAGGAAATAAATGAGTTTTTATTTTTCTAGATTTTAGGCATAAATTATTACAATCGAATTTCTAGTGTGTGATGAAAATAATAAAAATATATGAAAGTATGAGATTTTATCTTCTCTTGAAAGGACAAAATTATGAGGATTTTGAGGAATTATTAATTTAAAACAAAAATTTAAAAGATATTCAAAACACAAGCTAATAAAAAGCGTTAACATGTTGATTTTTTTCACCATTAACATGTAATTCTGCTGAGAACTCCGTAATACCAGCTTTATTACTAGCAATACACTTGTAAGTGCCACGATGTTTTCCTTCTAGGGAATCAATATTTAAAGAGTTTGTCCTTGCATTCATTTTAACAAGATTAAATCCTTCTTCACCACTAACAATAGGAGCAGAATTCAAAGTCCAGCGTATATCAATTGGTAAATCTCCTTTTGGAACCATACACTGGACTCCAGCTATTTCACCAGTATTTGCAGGTTCATCACCAAATGCAAATGGAACAATATGAGGTGGAACTGTATAAACAAAAATACTTCTCTTTAGTGCCGAGGATATGGAAAGGAAACATTTAAATAAATTTAGATGAAATTGTTACATTAATAGAAAATAGTAAAATATAATAATTTTTGTCGAACCATTCACTTTCAGTTCAGAAGCATATTCTGAATGTCCAGCAGCATTTTCGGCAATACATTTAAAAATCCCTCGATGATTTCCTTCAACTGCTGCTATATTTAATACGCTAACTTTTGGAGATAACTTAAGAATTGTAATCCCTTCTTCTCCATTTACTAATGGTCGAGTATTTAATGTCCATTTTATTGATATGGGCAAATCACCTTTTACTATCATACACTGAGCGCCAACACTATCTCCAGAATTATAAGAATCTTCACCAAAACTAAATGGCATTATTTGCGGAGGTACTGTTGGATGGAAGGAATATTTTGGTGTATTATTTGTACTTTATTTGATATTATTATAAAAATTAAATTTCATTTTTTGGCCCTGTTTAAGATTTAGAACTACCAATAATGACGAAACAGCTTTCACCTAAGACATTTTCAGAGATTTCAACGACACTTTTGAAAGCTCTGTTATTTTGAATACTATTTGAAAATAAAGGATAGGTTTAAGGGAAAATAAACCATAAAAATACTACACAAAATTGTTATACCTGTAGTACTAGAAAATAACAAACCATTAACGCGTAATTCCGAAGAAAATTCTGTGATTCCTGCCTTATTTTTAGCAACGCATTTATAAGTACCTCTGTGATGACCATTTAATGAATCAATGTTTAATGAGCTAGTCCTAGCATTAACCTTAACAAGACTAAACCCATTTTCACCAGTTATAATTGGTGCTGAATTTAGTGTCCAACGAATTTCAATAGGTAAATCACCTTTTGGTACCATACATTGGACTCCAATAATATCTCCGGTATTTGTAGGTTCATCACCAAATGAAAATGGTAAAATTTGTGGAGGAACTGTTGGTAGTAATAAGTATTTTGTGTTAAGTATAGCGTGTATTATGAAAGCAGAAAGCAGCTTAAAGGATATTTGGGGATATATTCAATTAAAATTTAAAACATTATTAATATTGTCAATGTTTTATTTTTCTAACCATTTACTTTTAATTCAGCTGAAAATTCAGAAAAACCCGCATCATTTTCTGCAATACATCGAAATGTTCCACGATGTTCTTGGCGAACGGATGCAATATTTAAAACGCTCGTTTTTGGTGATAGTTTTAAAATTGTGATCCCATCCTCACCAGTAACAATTGGATGAGCATTTAAAGTCCATTTTATTGTAATTGGTATATCACCTTTTATTATCATACATTGGGCCCCTGTATTATCACCAACATTGAACGAGTCTTCACCAAAACTGAAAGGGATCACCTGAGGTGGGACTAATTTAAATTATAATTTTGTATTTTATTTTAATAGAGTTATTTTCGATATAAGAATTATTATAACTATATTCGATCCTTTTTATTTTATTTTACTTTTAAATCATACTTTTTAAACTTTATAAGCTACAAAAGAATAAATGCGTTCAATTCAGCGCTTATTTTCCTTAAGCTTAATGGAAAAGACGGCTATAGAAGCTGAATTTAGAAGGAGTAAAGAAATATATTACAAAAAAACATTAAATCTATAACCTGTGGTAGAGCATATCGTAGGTATATCTTTTTTTTATTCTTCCTCTAAATGCAGAGATATAAAAATTTATTTTTTTACCATGAGACCACTTTTATTTCTTAAAAATCGTTTCAAAATATGACTTACCCTTCCTCTCTATATTAAAAAATTATAATATTTATCTTTATCAAAGGGTATATTTCTTTTATACAATTTAATAACAACAAACTTTAAAGAAGCTTACATGATTCCCTGCATATTGATTTAATAGTTTTAAGTATGAAAATAAAGTAAATTAAAAAAAGGATCGAATATTTTAAAATATTTTTAATGCCATTTATAAATATTGAATAACGTCATCACAAGAAAAGGTTTTCGGGGGTATAGTAGAGCAACAAAACTGAATTATATCTATGTAGGGATAAATTGAAAACCTCTAATAAATTTTTATAAAAAATAATACCATTAACATGGAGTGCGGATGTATGTTCTACAGTTCCAGCTGAATTTGATGCAACACAGGTATAGTTTCCTCTATGTCGTGATCGTACTGACTCAATACTGAGCATACTAATTCTTTGACCACTTCGTGTGATTAAAATTCCATCATTCGAACTAATTT
This sequence comes from Philonicus albiceps, assembly GCA_963969385.1. Taxonomy (NCBI): domain Eukaryota; kingdom Metazoa; phylum Arthropoda; class Insecta; order Diptera; family Asilidae; genus Philonicus; species Philonicus albiceps. Next base: position 5,753,406 of record OZ017773.1, on the reverse strand, counting down.
TGTAATCATTAAATTTCCAAAATATATCAATTGGAGTATCTCCCTTAACAACTGCACAATTTACAGTCGTCATTTCCAATGCATCGACAGGATCGCCGAAATCGAAAGGTAGAATTTGTGGAAGAACTGAAATTGATTTCGAAAGGGGCAGGGATAAAAATAAAATATTAAAAATTACAGGGGTAAATTTAGAAAATTACAAAAAAAAAAAAAAATACCATTAACAGACAAATTAGCCGAATATTTGACAACACCAGCCGAATTCTGGGCAACGCAAGTATAATTTCCAGTGTGTCTAGCACGAACTGATTCAATGCTTAGTACACTAATTCTTTGGCTACTTCGACTAATTACAATTCCATCATTTGTATATAATTTTCCTCCATTCTTAGTCCAAATTATGTCTAAAGGCAGGTCTCCCTTGTTCACAGTGCAGTACGCCGACACCATGTCGAGCTCATTAACATCTTCCTCACCAAAGTCGAAAGGTACGATTTGTGGTAGTACTTGGAGAATAAATTAGAAATTTCAGAAAATGCAAACCAACACAAAAATATCGAAAAAACAAAACCTTTAAAAATCTAAACAAAATCTATTCAACCATTAACGCTTAATTCAGCCGTATGAGCAACTAATCCCGCTGAATTACGTGCCACACACGTATAATTTGCACGGTGTCGAGCGTGAACTGATTCAATGCTGAGGGTGCTTATTCTTTGAGTCGTTTTTGTTATTAAAATGCCATCGTTGGTCACCAATTTTCGTCCTGATTTTGGTGACGGTGCTGTAGTCCAGTAAAGATCGATGGGTAGGTCACCTTTATTCACTGTGCACGTGGCAGAGACCATGTCATACATGTTGATTGTCTCCTCTCCAAAGTCAAAGGGCACTATCTGGGGAGGAACTTTTTGCAGACAAATTCGAGTTATTTAGGTTTTAATTTGAGAAACAGACGGCCAACGTTGTTTGCCGTAAATTGACCAACGATGAAGAGAATGTTGTTTATTTTTCAAACTATAACTTGACTATAATTTTGACGAATTGAATGTCCTAAGGAATTTGTTTTATGTCCGTGGATCGACTCCACTAATTTGTTTTTAAAATGGTATCAGAGCTAGATAAGAATTGTTACAAATTTTATTCTAAATCACCAAAAGTTATGTACCTATTTACCTTACAAATATGAAATAGTTACCCACAAAAGTAAGCCGAATTTTTCTTATCAAAATTGGATTAATGTAAAATTGACTGATAAGAATTCATTTAGGTTTAACCCTTATCACTCCAAGAGTATTATGGAATATTATTCAAAGTGCTTTTGCTTGAAAAGGTATTATAAAACACACGCTATTTTTATATTTCTAAATTTAAAATTAATAAAAATTATGTTATATATTTTACAATCCAATTATTTATAAATATTTAAAGGAGAAATACAACTGCGTATCGGATAACTAATAAAATTTAGAGCTGAATGCACGCATCCTCCTCATCCTATTCAGCTTAATGAGACATTCTCTTACTCTACTACTCTCTAACTTATCAAAAAATATTTTCTTTAACAAAACCTCGTATTTTTAGATATTTATTTGCTTAATACAGAAAAATCAGGAGAATCTTGCAAGTTTAAAAATGTGTAGAATGCAACTTTGTGTAAGCAACAGCGCAATTTAGCAGTTGGTTCTTTTAAGCTGAATTAAAAACTAAAAGATGGTAACTATTCCACTATTACAACCCTGGGTAAATAGTCAAAAGAAACCTAATACCCCAAGAATTTACTTTAAAATATAAAAACGCTCTGATACCATTTTAAAAGAAATAATTACACTATGATAATTAAACACGTAACTTACCCAAGACTTGCACTTCCAATGATCCTCTAGCAGAATATCCTTCAACATTTTTCGCAACACAAGTGTATGTTGCTTGATCAGAGTTCCTTTCAACATTTTCAATTATCAAAGTTCCATTAGGGAAGACCTTCTGTTTTCGGTTGATGGGTAGTGGTCGATTATCTAAAATTTAAAAGTTAAAATCTATTTACTAAAAACTGAATAAAGCAATAAACCTCGTTCCCAGACAATAGATTCAATTGGATATCCTGCAACAGGACAGGTCACAACCAGGGTCTCTCCAGCAACGATAGCTTTCTTTTCCATTTGTCGGATGTAAGGAAGACCATAAACGTTCAATTTAGCGGAGTGTTCAGCAATTCCAACTTTGCTGCTTGCAATGCATTTGTAAAGACCTCCATCGTTTGCATGGACCGAAGTAATGTTCAGGTAAGAGACGACATCTCCGTTCACAGTCACATACTGTCCAACTTGATACCTTTCACTGTTGGCGATCTTCTTTCCATCGAGTTCCCATGAAATTTCAGGAGTTGGATTACCGCCAGCGACACACTTAAGAAAAACGCTTGGTCCTGGATGGAGGGTCTCTTCTTGGAAGGCCTGTCGAATAACTGGTGGATCAAATCGTCCGCCTAGTTTCAATTCAGCGCTGGCCTGAGCACTTTCTTGGTCATTTCGAATGACGCATTGGTACATGCCCTTGTCCTCTTTTTTCACAGATTCGATTCTCAGCACTGCATCCCTATGTCCTAAAGGTTTTCCATCCTTAATCCATGAAATTGTCTTAATTGGATTCCCTGAGTATTGGCAAGTGAAGGCAGCTGGACGGCCAAAGTCAACGGTTTGAGTCGGTGGGTCTATTTTCGCTGAGAGAGGTGCTGTAACTGTGAGAACTGTTTCGACACTTTCGCCACCAACAGAATTATTTACAACGCAAAGATATTTTCCAGAATCTTCGACAATAGCGTCTTTGATGATCAAAGTGCCTGAGACTTGTTTTACGCGATCATTAAGTACGACGGCCTGTTTTCGTGTAGTTCCATCGATAAATTTGTACCATCTGAAATTATTACGAATATTTAAAATTTTCGCCTATTTATGGTTTGGGCAATTTTATTAGCATCCAATGAGCAATCAAAGCAACAAGAAGGTATTTCCGATTTCAAATTATCTCAGAAGGTTTTCATTTTTATTTTTTTGTTTACCAGAAATTGAAGGTGATTGGGGTTGAAAATGGTTGTTGTCCTACAACTAAACTAAATAATATGAATAAACTTTTAGCACTTTTCGTGTACCTTTGCTTCAAACAAGCAAAGCACTAAAATTTAATTTTTTAACCATTTACCTTAATTTCTTTGCTTTTGTCTTTATTGGGCGGTTACTACTAGCAACATTTATAAAACATTTTCTTATAAATCTAAAGTTTTAAATAACATTTTAGAGAGCTCTATCTCAAAATAAATTTATAATACGTTATAAATGGTCTAATTTCATTACGAGAGAATTAAAAAAACATAGTTTTTCGTTTTAACCCTTTGCGGACGACATTTTTGTCGGCCGGGCGAGGTGGCAGATCAACGCGATTTATGGGTAGAATCAAATTATACAGAAATTATATTACCAAGTTACCTTATCTCCGATGTGTTATTTGATACTTCATACGATACCTTTTCAAGAACTAATACTGCGTTCCTATCGTTTGGAGCTAACGAAATCTAACACGTATGTGCAAATACGTTTTGTAAGAGAGAACTCAACTTTTACATCTTTTATTATCTTTTATACCTTTGCTATTTATAAAATTTTTAATGAATTTGTGTCATTGTTTTGTTCTCTATTTCGTCCATAATACACTGCTTTTTGAATTATGTAAATATTGTTTTTTGTTTGGTTTTTATGAGATTTTTCTCAAACCCTCGTAAAATTGTGAAATTCGACCGGTTATTCTCGCATAGGCACCTCTTTTTCGCCTAGCACTAAAAGGGTTAAATTAAAATTGAATTGGATTAATTGAAACAAAGTGTGTCTGTTTGTTAGTTAGGTAGATTTCATATAAATCTATTGAAGTCTACCTGATAAAGCGATTTCGAAAAAGAAATGATGTAAAAATTCAGTTTCAATTTCAGTTTAGAGGTCGTAGAGTTAAAAAATAACTCCATGTAAATGTTGTATATATGTAGGGTGATTCGTAAAGAAATGTTCCAACATGTGCCAATCGATTCCTTACTGTATTATGATCAGCGTTTACGATGAGCAATTTTTTCGTAAAATTCCTCCTTTATCCTTTTTTTATCGGATAAAATATTTTCGCGTGTGCAGTGAGGTGAGCTCATATAAAACGTAATAACTTGTGTTCGAAACATAGTAGGACAACAAGTAAGGTGATTGATAAAAAGTATGCATTATGAGCTGTTCAAAAGTACCTCACAAGTCTTTATTATTATTATATTATTATGTATTATCAATTTATTGTAATATGATTTAATTCTCTTCATATTACATCAATGGAGGTTGCGATTGATACTTAGAAACGGCAAAGACTAGACACTTTGAGTTTAAACTTAAATTTTTCTTAGTAACTATTGAAAATCGTTAAGCTTACCTGTTTAATTTAAAATAATAAAATATGACAAACCTATAAACAGGTACTGGATACGCTTGACCAGGACATAAGCCTACAAAATTCCCTCCACTTGTAACTTCCTTTACATCAATGCTTTTACTAGATACCCGTGGTTTAACGTGTCCAACAGGTTCTTAAATTTATATATTATTTTATTATTTTATACTTGCTTATTTTAATTAAACTATTTTAAAATATTTTTAATTTTACCTGAATACTGGGATAGGATACGATTGTCCTAGACAAAGAATTGAAAACGTATCACTCATTTTCACAGTTTGTTCCTGAAGTCGATCACCCGAAATTTTTGGGGCAACACTTCCGACTGGTTCTAAATTGCATTATACATATACACATATATATATAGTATATTTAATTATTTAAAGAGATATGTAAATTTGTATTTAAAGCTTCAACTGAATAGGGTACTCCATCATATAATTTTTAAAATTTAATAATACCAGTTGGTAAGGTTTCTATGGGCGTAGAAATGATAAAATTTTCAGCTTGAATTTGGTGCAAATATATAAAAAACTTGGTTTTTTCATATACTTAACCCCTCTCTCTCATTCCATGCATAGAATTGCGCTAAATTTAATTGTCTGCACGCGTACTATACTTCGAGATTTAATCGTAAGGCAAGGGGTTAACAATTTTTAATAAATTCTAATTAAAAATAAAATAATAAATTAAAAGATACATGCAATAGAATTTCAATGCATAAAAATTCAATTAAATTCCCATTAAAAAATTATAAATTTACCTAAAAGATGGTGTGGGATAAGATTGTCCTAAACACAAAACGGCTGCGTTATTACCGGCGCTAAGTGTTAATTCTTGTAATCGACCTCCAGAAATTTTTGGAGCAACACTTCCCACAGGTTCTGAGGACGTGAAAATTAAGAAAAACCACTCAACCAAACTATACGTGTTTAGCCATTTTATTTTGAGTACCCTTTTGCGCTGATAGGATTCGAAATCGATTCGAAAAATTCAAAAAAACATAAGCACTCGTTATTCAAGACCCTCTAACACCAAGTATATTATTAAAATTAAAAATTAGATATTAGGGAAATATAAATTTATAATTTAAAAACAAAAAGCAAAACAAATAAAGAACAAAGAAAGCAACAATGAGTGAAGCGTGATGAATTTAAAAACAAAAATATATTAAATTATATTATTGCTTTATTTTTTGCGCAAAATGTTCTCATAAGAGAATTTATGATTGCAAAATATTACAACAAATTGGAAAATAGGTGCCGAAGCACCCACTTACCTGCTACTTTGGGCGATTACCGATGATCCCCCAGTAGCAGGCCATGTGGGGCCCTCGTAGATATTCGCTCATTTTTGCTTCTGTTCAAGTTTCTAAAAATAAGAAAAAAAGGAAAATAGGTAGGTGAATTTAAATTACTTCTCATTTTTATATTTTATAAGTTTCGGAGTTTTATTAAGTTCTTCGAAAAATCGTATACTTGATGATTTTTTTTTTAAAAAAGGTCATTTAAACTCAACTTCAATTTAATAATCAACCCTATAAAACAAACCTGATTAATGGAACCGGAAAAGCTTGAGCTTGACACAATAACGCAAAACTTTGTGTAACTTCTCGAATAAAAGTGCTGCTTTTGGCATCGTTTGCAAAAGTTGGCGCCTTAAATCCAACTGGTTCTGAATATTCAAAATGGAAAATTTTCTCTTAATTCTACTAATGGGATAAAACTAACCTGATTATAGGTACAGGATACGCTTGCGCTTGACACAAAAGCCCAAAACTTTGTCCAACGTATTTAATAAATGTGTAACTTTTTGATTCAGTAGAAAACGTTGGTGCTTTGGCTCCAACTGGTTCTGAATTTATTATTAGATCAAATTATTAATAAATTGTTTTTATAATTATAATAAATTGACTTTTGAATTTCAGAATAGGGCATTTTTATTTATCTCTTAAATTCTAATTTTCATATATTGACTTGAACTTGGAAGACGTTTTTTTTTCAAAATTTTAATTTCCTATACTTTGGCATATTTCAGTTTATACTTAACATTTATTTTATTACTCAAACTTTATTATATAGTATTACCTTATTAAAGGAACAGGAAAAGCCTGTGCTTGACATAGTAAAGCAAAACTCTGTCCAAAACTTTTCCTAAATATACTTCCAAATGATTCAGTTTGGAAAGTAGGTGGCTTCGCCCCAACTGGTTCTATTAATTTAAATTTTAAATGTTACGATTTCTTTTAACCACATACTATTTTTAATGTTATGTTTTATATATCCTTCTTAACATACCTTATAATTGGGACAGGGTATGCTTGCGCTTGACATAATAAAGCAAAACTTTCGCCATAGCCTCGTTTAAAAGCAAGAAGGGTTAAATCAGTTGAAAATGTTGGAGGTTTTGTTCCAACAGGTTCTAAAAATAATTTGTATATTGTACCCTTTTTTTAAAAATAATTTTATACCTTATCAGTGGGACAGGGAACGCCTGGGCTTGACACAACAGTGCAAAACTTTGATCAACATGACGAGTTAACGAAAAACTATTAAATTCTGATGAAAATGTTGGAGCTTTTGCACCGACTGGTTCTATAATATTAATTAATAATTTTTTATTTAACATTAAAATTAAGAGATTCATTATATTATATAAAGTTCTCAACAGTATAAAAATAATATTGAGAACTTTACGTTTCCCTAAAAGATGAAAATAAGGCACTCTGCGCACATCGAACTTATTTTAAAAATAATAATGAAAAATATTTTAAAAATGAATAACGAAAAATGTTCACCTTATCAATGGAACTGGATATGCTTGAGCTTGACAGAGAAGTGAAAAACTATTTCCTTTATGTTCTATATAACTAATACTTTTTGCAGTTGTTGAAAACGTTGGAGGTTTTGCGCCAACAGGCTCTAAAATGGATTAAGGTTGAAATTTTAATTTCAACTCGACTGTTAACAAGATTAACTACTGAAAAATGAAATAGGATACCCCATTCGATATTAAAACATAATTTATTTCGAGTACGTAATATGAATTAAATATTTATTTTCCAAACAAATAATTTATATTTGTTTTAAAAGGTAAATACCATTTAAATATATTTTTTTTTCTTCACTATTTACCTTATAAGTGGGACTGGAAATGCTTGTGCTTGACAGAGAAGTGCAAAACTTTGATTAACCGTCCGGGTATATGAGAAGATGTTTGAATCAGTTGAAAATGTTGGCGCTTTTGCCCCAACTGGTTCTATACGAAAAATTAATAAATAGCATTCATTGTTGTAAGAAAAAAAAAACAAACAAATTGGATTTATCTATGGAATTTAAACTCCTGAATGTTGGTTTTATAAAATTTTGATATTTTTTTATCATATCATAGTAAATTAAGTTAAACTTAAATACACAATGACAAATAGAATGTCAATTTTCGTTGCACTGTCCCAACCGATGATTACTACATTATAGTAACTAACCAAATTTACTTTAATTTTTAATTCCTACCTTGTAATAGGAACTGGAAATGCTTGAGCTTGACATAATAGAGTTAAGTCGTTTCCTTGGGGTTCTAAAAAGCTGCTGATTCTTGAAGCTGAAGCAAATGTTGGTGGCTTAGCACCAACAGGTTCTGATAAGTAATAAATAAATTAACCATTTAATAATTGTAATTAATAATCTAAATAAACATTCTAAATAAGATTTGACTATACATGTGGAAATGGAGTAACTTGTTGCGCCCAAAACATTTATAAATTATATAGGTACCTTATTAGTGGAACAGGATATGCTTGGGCTTGACACAGAAGAGCAAAACTTGAATTTACGTATCGCTCAAAGATGCTACCTTTAGAATCTGAAGAGAATGTTGGAGGTTTTGCTCCTACAGGTTCTGTAATTCATAAATTCAATATACATTTACTTGAATTCCTATTTTAGTGATACTAAAATAAACTGCCTGAACGTTTGAGACGCATAATATATTTTTTAAATTAATAAAATAATAATACTAATCATAGTACTGGATCAAACTTAGTATCATGTCGAATTCTAGAAAATAATAATAAATGAACCCTTTTAAAAGATTAGCTATTTGCGCTTATCGCTCACAATACGAATGATTAAAAATAGTCCGCCAATTCTCAGGAACTACCACCAGATGCCTTAAATTACTTTCTATTACAATAGTTTAACGATTACCATGAAATTTTGTGACTCAAATTTTAGTTTACCTATGTTGGCATATACCTAAAATATGACGATTAGGCAAAGGCAGAAACAATGAATTTTATATTCAGCTTTGTTACACCAGTTCTCCAATGTAGATGTGAAACAATTAAAAACGAACGGACCAATTTGCTGATTTACGTGTAAAATGCAAGCCCCCGTCTGTAGTTCTGCTAGACGGTCAACATCGGCTGAGAAACTTTTAATCGGGAGAAGTTTTGCTATTTTTGGAAGGGAGAAATTATTCAACTTTGCTTATATTGGTCTAAAAATTTGTACAAGTGTTTTATCTTATAATTAGTCGAGTCATTTGGGACAGCTGAGGCGATTATTCTAGTACATATGATGACTGAATGAATAGCTAATTCCTCTTTAGATAAAACGACACATGAAAAAAATTAGACAAGTTAACCACAACACTAGAGAAAGGGCATAACGCCATAATCTCCATAGAAAACCAACAAAAAGCCCATTTGGCTGAATTTGTTAACAAACCACATTTGTACACTTTATAAATGTAGTTGCGAAATATTAGACTAATTAACATCTATTGTAATTCTTCTGGAAATACATAACATTTTTTTTTTAAATTTTCTTATCAAATACCAAAGTTTACTTGCCGGTTCAATAAAAGAGAATTTCTCCATTTTTTTAAAAATTAAATTATGATTCATTTGCGCTTATTGTTTTTGGCGGGAAATAAAATCTGATTTGAACTCAATTTGGTTTTTGATAACTAGACATTTCCTTGTATTAAATAGGCTAAATTGCATGTTATTCCTGAGTAAACTTAACATATAAAGAAAATTAAAAAGTGTGCTATCCAGTTTGGGGGTTGATTAGGGAAACGACATGATCATGAAATGAATTCACACAACTTATTATGGTTTGCGAAAGTACTTGCGGCCACTAAAAATGATTTAACCCATACAGAGGAAAAAGTTAGTGTATGATGACCAAATGAAAAAGCTGCTATTATGGATAATTTGCTTTTCTATTACAAGGAGATTAAGCAAAAATCGGAGCATTTCTGTGAAAGCACTAAAAATTCGGCTTGACATAGCACAAATCGGTTCGTGGCTGGTTTGATTATTTGTTACTTAGCTATATTTAAGCGTAATTGTACAAAATTGTTGAGTATTTTAAATTGAATGATTTGCCTTAAGAGTTTTGAGACCAGGCTAAAAATGGTCTCGTTTTTCAGATGCCAGTTAGCATTCCTGTTACTATATGTCAGTGGTATAAGATCATGATAATAAGAGAGTTTGAGAAAGGTACACGTCGTAAAAATAAGCGAAAAATCTAAACTTACAATCTACAAATTTTCGTGGCATTTAGAGTCACAAACTCAATGAATTCTGCATCATATTATAAATATTTGTAATTTATAATTATTTGAACTCTGAAGATCTTATAGTTCTTGGTATAAAGCGTTTACCAGAAAAACATATTTATTATGCATACGAAACTCTTTCGAAAACTAATAATCTGTTCGAAAAATGATACTTATTTTGTTAAAAAGTAAATTAATGATAACATTCTTATTTATAAATGTTTTATTACATTAAAAATTGTTGCTAAAAAATCAGTTTACCTAAAGACTGGAACAGGATATGCTTGAGCCTCACAAGAAAGTGCTAAGGTACTGTATACCGGTGAATGTATACCAAAAGAGGTTGCATCACTTGGAAAAGTTGGAGCCTTGAAACCAACAGGTTCTATAATAAATGTGAACCAATTTATACAAAACAACATTTTATTATCTACACTGTCTGAATGAAGTGCAGATCATATTCGGAATAAAAGTAAATATTTCTTTTATAGTTTCAAAACTAAACCTCCCGACAAATTTTGCCAAAAAGAAAAATAATATTTACCTAAACACGGGCACAGGAAATGCTTGAGCTTGACAAATAAGCGCTAGTGTAGATTTTATATCTGCTCGGTGGGAAAATGTGGCAACCTCTCCAGAAAATGCTGGAGCCTTAGACCCAATCGGTTCTATAATTACGTAAACGATAATTAAATAAAACCTATCAATTATGCCTGAATATTGGGACTGTTTAGGTACCTCAACGAAAAAAATAACTCAAGGTCACATCTTACCTTATAAGTGGAACAGGATACGCCTGTGCTTGACAAAGTAGGGCAAAACTTGAACTGACGACCTTCTGTACCTGAATCAACTTGTACTCGAGCGTGAAAGTAGGTGCCTTTGCACCAACAGGTTCTATTTAACGAACAGGTTGAGGTTAGCATAATTAGGCTATTATAGCCCCTTTTTTATTCTGCCTGAATGTATGTGTATGTAAAAATTTTTGTATGCATAGTGCGAATCAAAGGAATGAAATGCAATCATGGAAGAAATGCATGCTTGACCTGAAAATGTAGCTCAACGCCAACCAGCTGATGATAATCCGCAACCACGTTGCATATTAAACGAAGGTCGCTTTCACTTACGAAAATTTTCCCGGCACAACATCGCTAACCGGAAGGTCATTTGCCTCCGAAAATCTAGTGGAACGGGAAAGGGTGTGACAGTCGCGAGAAAAGCAAACCTGTATATTTTGTTCCATTAATGAGCAACAGGTGCGACTCAATTCAAACGAATCTGAGTGTATCTTGCACGGATGGAGTAAGCGCAACTAACCCACGTAAAAGCGGTAATCCGCTCACAAATCGAAAGTGAAAACCTTCCCCTTTCCTCCCAAAACCCATTTAATGTTTGAGCCGGCAGCACGCAAGTGCCACAAGTCCATTGATTGTGTCAACGAATTAATGACTCATACCCGGTCTCGTCGTGAATGGAATACACCAAGTCACGTCACGTCGGCTCACGTGGAAATCGTAGTGTAAAATTTCGTAGTAAAGCATTAACAATCAAAACACACGCCCCAAGGTTACCACAGCCATATGAATGAATCGAAATCATACAAAAACGCACACACAGAAAAATTGAGTCTCCTCCCATAGTCAAAAAGTTCACTTTTGTTTTGGTTCATTGTATGGCAAACACAACATAACAAAACCCACGTGGTTTTATCTGATTAACACAATCACATAGTTCAGTAAAGAGAGAGATATAGAGAAAAATGCTCGAAAAGAACAACTGGAATAACTCTTATCACTCAATTTTCTCTTGATATTCATTCCAAAGAGAATATTCCAATAATGGAAAGAGAAAATGAACTAGACGCATGGAAGTATGCAACAAGTGATTCATTCCTCTCATTTTGGAAACTGATTTGAGAGAACTCCAATTCATTATTTTCAGATGAACTTGTTGATTGTTTTGATGAGAAATTTTTGAATCAGTTTTTCCTGAACATTCGAGTGGGTAGGTATTGTTGATGTATTTTTTTGCTCATATTAAACTTGACTATTTTTGGCGAGTATTATTTTTCAAAATATTACTTCTCTATTTATTTTTACAAGAAAAATTTCTCTTTACGATATGAATTTATCAATAAAAATGCTTTTAGCTCTAATTTTCGAAAAAATTAGGTTGGAAAATTTAAAAGACAAGATGTTGACAAAGACACTGTTCTTTCAAAAGATGCTAATTGTTAAGTAAAATTCTCAATTAAACAAATTTAGTAAATTTTTCTAGAAAACTCATTTTAATGTTACTAGCCCAACGTTCATCAAATGCGCAAATATGCCGCACTGCGCTCATAAAACATATTTTTTTTTCTTGTTCTAAATAAAGTCAAAAGACAAAAAGATATCTTTAGACTTAGCATTAATCCAGTCTGCGATTAGTAAAGAATCTCTGTTGAGTTCATGTAAAATACGAACCTAATTGTCATTTCTGCTTTTGTAATACCAACAACTATCCACTCAAAGAAGTTTCCGATTCTAAAGATTACGTGGGAGATGCTTAAGCGTATTTAAAGATGAAAGGAGTTGATTTCGTATTGACTTTCTTTCGTATGCTCAACCTACTTTAGCGAATTGTGGGACAATAAGAAATTTAATATAAAAAAATGACATCATTTAAAGAAATCCAAACAATAGTGAAAGCTTTAAAACTAATTAGGTTTACATTAAAAAATAAAATTCTAAAAATTAAGTAAAATGAGAAGTTACCTGGAAAAATTTATATAAATACAAAAATAGAACTAGTACCCATTTGTTATACAAGAAAATCCCTTCTCAGAACTAACGACTAATCTGATTGCACATTTTCATATTTTCTTTTCTTTCGATTTGCGTGACCTTAACGATAATTTTAAAAACAAGCAGATAGCGCAGTGACCCACTCATATCTACAACTACAAACCATATGTAGTAGAAAATTTGCTGGTATTTTTAATTATAAACATAATGAAAATGATAACAGAAACTTGAGTTAATTTCAGTGTAAATTACTTCATAAATCAAGCAGAAGAGAATGTAAGTTTTAAAATTTAAGATTTCATTACATTGAATTCTTTCAAAGAAGATTTGTTAAATTCCAAAGAATTGAAAAATTTTAAGAATTCACATCAAATCGGTAATAGTATGAAAATATCATGATAATATATTACGTCTACCGAAAAGTTTTGTCCGTTTTTGAAGAGGAAGAAAATTATACAATTTTTAACATATTTAACTAGATTTATTGGACGATATAATTTCCATCGTTCCTTATGACTTCTTCCCAGCAGGATGGCAATTTATAAAACTTATTTTTGAAGAAAATCTTTGGATGCGAAAAACTACGGCAGCACTACTGTAAACGTAAACGTTTCCTTCATTTTTTAATTTTTTTTCTCATCAAATAATTTTGTAAAGAAAGGAATAGGTGAAAATCTGATGGTTAAGGTCTGGGGAGTATCGTCGTGTGTTTGAATTTAAAATCAACTAATATCATGGCGTTCCAACTTTCCACCACGAAAAAGTCGAAAAATAGTTATTTTTTTAACTATTTTTATTTTCGGTGTACTAAACTAAAGTGTACCTTTAAATATTAAGTTTAAATGTTACTACTTAACACGTTCGCGGGCGGTATAAATTCACATGGGGTGTTAATACGATCACTTTCCAGAAGCTTTCGTTCAACGTTTGTTGGATCAAATCAAGACAAGAGAATTTTGATGTATTTTATATGAAGACATAAAATATATAAAACAAATCCTGCTTTGCTGTCTCATATTTGTAAACTTTCCCATTGAAAAAATAAGCTTCTGCTACTGCTTTTTCATCGTTTTGATAATTCAAATTATACAAACAAAAAATGTACTGTATATGCAATGGTGACCCACCAGGGCAAAACGAAAATACTGCATATGCAGTAGCCATCCGCAAACGTGTTAAAGTAAGGTAAGCATTTATAAAATAACATGATTTCCGTAAATATTATAAATATAAAAGCAGTTAAGGAAGATAATTTTCGGCATATACAGGGAAATTTTGTAACCTTCCTGTACTCGCGTGTTAGTCTCACAGACCGATGATATCGAATATTTCTTTCTTTCGTATTTTATGGTGGAAAATAGCGCAAGTAGAGAAAGGTTAAAAAGAACATTCCGAATAAAGTTTACGTTGATATTCAATTTATTTTTCAAAGTATTACAAAACCTTAAAAATCATTTTTTTTTCTAGAGTGTAAATTTGATTCAACTTTTCCAGCAACTAGTTTAAAAATTAGAAACTATTTTCTGACATGACCCAAGTATGAGATTTCATTTTCTATTATAGACGAATAAAGAAATTTTCATTATACAAGTTCAAAAAATGAAATCTAGATAGAGACCATCTCGCACGATTATTCAAATAAAGTGTTACCTAAAAACAGGAACTGGAAAGGCCTGTGCAGGACACAAAAGGGCAAAATCGTGACCTGTACGTCTTTCTATGCCCGACCACTTTGTGTCTACCGACAAAGTGGGCGCTTTAGCTCCAACAGGTTCTAAACACATGGAGAAAAAAAAACAGCACAGTAAAGAAAAACATGATCTTAAGACTACTTGGTTAAAATGACCTGAATGCAGGGACAGGGTATGCTTGCGCTGGACAAAATATTGCAAATGGTTTATCGCGTTGTCTTTCGATCCACGACCGTTTCAAGTCCACTGATAGTGTGGGAGCCTTTGCGCCCACAGGTTCTAGATAATTAAAAATAAAAATTAGTAAGTAATTTGTTACATTACCTAAAACTGGGTGCAGGGTACCCTTGCGCTGGGCATAGCATCGAAATTGACTGCTTCTGGCCAATTTCGATGGGTTTTTGCATTAGAGAAGGCGTTCGTGGGGCGGTGCTGGACACTGGTTCTGCATGATTAAATCAATTTTTACATAGTGCAAAAAAGAACTTAACTAATTTCCCTAACTACTTTTGACTGCATGAATGAATGGATATGCAAAAAAAGAGCCCTGCAAATCTGTTGTACATTTAAATAAGTCACCCTGTCGGAAAGCCCTCGAATTTCTGGCAAATTGCAGATAAAAAGGAGGACGCCCAGTCCTAAGACTTTCCCAATTAGGAGACCCATCGTCGAGGAGAAGAAGCCCACTTAGGCTATTCTATGGGTTTTCTTTACTTCGTCATCCGGAAGTGAAAAGGGAGGGTACCGTGTCGCTGCAGTGGCACAGAGAAATCAGAAATGAGCTAAAGTGAAACATAATTAAAATTCAACGCCTCCCAGACTCGGTGCAGTCTTGTGTCTGGGCCTCGGGTTAGGTGGAGAGGGGGTTTCCCGGCTACAAGGAAGGCCCCGAAGACTGCAAGGCGTCGTTTGCCTGATCGGAGGAGCCCCATTCAAACAAGTCGGAGAGTGTCAACACCCCCGCTGAGTGGGTTGGCGAGTGGCTCATTGCTTGCCTTTTGCTTTACTCCCGACAACTACTGGCCCCCCGTACCGTCTTCAGGGCTTCCCAGTTTTTCTCCACCTCTCCCCTTTGCGGCTCCCGGTAGAAGAACCGGAGAAACCGGAACTGGTCCATTGTTTCCTCCCCTCTTCCCATCTCTAGCCACTTGAACCTCACGTTCAATTGCACACGAGATGGAGTTATTTGTTGTTGTTTTCGTCACAGACAAAGTTTTTGAACGCTCGCAGAGGGAATTTTATAAGTTACGTGAACTAACCTGAAACTCGGCGCCGGGTATCCCTGGGCCGGGCAAAGCACGGAAAGAGCATTGCCGGCCGGGAGGCTGTACGGTTTCGTCATAATTGATGGGATTCGGGGGGATGTGCTCGACACGGGCTCTAGAAAATCGTTCAAGTCGAAACGAATTAAATTCGTAAAGTTATACGATGGGAGAGCACACTATCGATTGATCTGCCTGAATGATCGGATCGGAACACTTGTTGCTTTGTGCTGAGGTTTTTCATTTCATGCTCTTGCGGTTGCCTTGAGACATCGTCAACACAAACCTGAAGCTGGGTGCTGGATACCCTTGAGCCGGGCATAAAATTGATACGTCTCGGCCGCGTCTGACAACGTTCGGTTTGTAGGTTAACGAATTTATTGTGGGCGGCGCACTTGAAATGGGTTCTGGAAAATTATCGAGATCAATTTTCTAGATATTCTTGCAGAATTCGAATATTGGGCTAGAGCATTTATCCATCGCAATTAGAAAACATGAAATACTTTAGAACTAGTTATCTAGATCAGCTCAAGCTTAGTATAGGAGTAAGCCTGACATAAACCGGTGTACGCTTGACTCTGACTTAGTTAAATTAAGATCAAATCTATTTAAGGCTGGTTCAATCCGGCCTTCTATTAGTTTGTATAGTATGAGTACAGTAGACATACAGATCGTTTGAGTAGTTTAGAAGTTATGGCGAAACACACAGACAGAACAGACATCTTATTGCTTTATTAGTATGAATGTTTTAGCTTACAATATTAAGTTTAACTTACGTGATCATATATATCAATCTGAAGGCATATTAATACAAAGACTGTATGTTATATTTCTCATTTAAATATGCATACCATTTTTAAGGTACCGACATTTTTAAACTGCATTATGTAAGCTTAGTAAGTAATGATTACTTCTAATTTAAAAACCAAATAACAGAAATAAGTATTGCTTGGTGAATTCTAATTTATTTCATATATGTTTTAATTCTGGTGCATAAAGGAAGACGTCGAATCAACACATTTTGCAGATATATTGTAAGAAACTTTAATAAACTACATTGTGGGTTATTTTTAAATTTATTGTTGAATGAATAAGTTTTGTTGATATTTCAATATTTTTTTAAGAAATTAAATTAATAATAATTAATAACGAATACCTGAAATTTGGTGCAGGATAACCTTGAGCAGGACATAAAATTGATACCACACTCTTCTGTGGAACATGAATTGGTCTTGCACTTACTGGGGGAACTTTTGGCGGAGTACTTGATACAGGTTCTAAGATACAAAAAATATCGATATATCTTTTATATAAACATAATTTTTATAAATTTTATGTTGGGATACGTTCTGCAGCATTACGGTTTTCAGTTTTAGAATACAATTTGGCAATATGTATTTTTAAATGATGATAGAAAAAACTTTTAAATATTGTCGCTATTCGCGGTTGATTTATGACCAAAGTAGAGCACATTATTTCAAGAGAGAAAAGCTCCTACAACCGTTTAAATAATAATTCCAATTTCCATAATTAGAACATTCTTTGCTTGTAACAAAATAAATCAAATAACGATTTTATTTAAATAATTAAAATAAAAATACAATGCTTACCGATAGTTAGGAACTGGGTATGCTTGTGCAGGACACAACATTGACAGTATTTTGCCAACTTTCACAAATACAATAGCCACCTTTTGCATTAAAGGGACGCGTGGTGCTGCTCCACTTATAGGCTCTATATGAAATTTATTTAACTTTTAACCACTTTTTATAAATCAACATTGGGAATTGGGCATTCTGTATACGCTTCATATATAGGTGCAAATTATTTTGAAAAGACTGGTTTAATTACAACAAAAATAAATAACAAACCTGAACACAGGTACCGGAAATCCTTGTGCGGGACATAAAATAGAAATTGTAGTTTTTCGAGGAGCACTCTGTACATCAAATTTTGATAGTGATGAAACTTTTGGAGCTGCACTACTTACAGGCTCTAAAATAATTATTTATTATGTTAAATATTAGAAATTATTCGTTAGTTAATCACAGCCATTTTATTGGGATTAAGTACCATGGTATAAAAGCAAATTTATATTTACTTTTAAAAAATTAAATTAACCGAAACAGTATCTAAAATTTTTTTATATATTGGTGCTTTATAGCAATTCGATTCATTTCAATTACATTACAATAAAGTAATTGTTATTGTAATCGTAATTTATTAACAGTAAAACTTTAATCACCATTATTACTTGCAATTGAAATTGTAATAATTGTAATAATTCCAATTTCAAAGAATAATGTTAATGAAAGGTTCATTATTAATTAATTATTATACAATGATGTAATTAACCCTAAATTACCCTAATTACTACAATTACATTTATCATTGTAGAAGAAGGGATAAATAAAATCTGTTTAAATTATTCGTATTTTTGTAAAGAAGTAGAAAATAATGATAAAGTAATAAAATTTTTAAAGGACTGACTTTATATGAGAATAATAATGGAAATATTTAACAGCCTCACCTAAATGCCGGTACGGGAAACGCCTGAGCGGGACATAAAAGTGTACAATTATGATGAAATTTTATATCAACATTTCTTGTTTTATCTCCTGAAGTCAATTTTGGACTAACACTTCCGACAGGCTCTTAAAATAGTATATTAATTTTTTTTAACAGAAGCGAAAAAGATTTTTAATTCTACTTAAATAATGTTGGGATAGAAGTAGCTGTTGTGATTATTTTCATATATGTATCTCACCTGAATACAGGAACAGGAAAAGATTGTGCGGGGCAAAGTAGTGTAATAGTACCAGTTACACGGGATCTGACGATATTTAATTCATCAGTAGCACTTACTTTTGGACTAACACTTCCAACAGGTTCTAAATGTGAAAAGTAAAGCAATATAAGAAATTGAAATTATTTATCTGAAGCTAAATATAAAATCAGAAGGATCAAGTAGACCTTTAAAATGTTGGGATAAGACTTTATGCATAGGAAATAATTTTTCATTTAATATTCTAGTTCTACATATAAGAAATAATTGGAACGAATTTAACTTAATTGGGTATGATAGTTAGTAACCTAAATTCGCAAATCTGACTCTCACTTGACCACTTTCTCTATTGTTTAAGTATGGTGTTTGCTACACAATTAATTAATTAAATAATTAATCTTACCTAAACGCTGGCACTGGATATGATTGAGCCGGACAAAATAGATTCAAAGTTTTATGAATTTCAGATTCTGCACCTTTGATGCGTTCCTCTGCACTTAATTTGGGTGCAACGCTACCAACAGGTTCTATTTTAATATGAACAAATATTTTAAAATGTACATTTTTCCTTCATAAATATTTTCTTCTAGACTGAACCTGAACGTTGAGATTTTTGTATAATATTATCTAAAAAAATAACAAAAACGCGAACCGGTGTAGTTGAAAATGGAATCAAAATATTTTAATTTAATTTTATATAGAATATAAATATTATAAATATATAATAATACCTATAAGCTGGAACTGGATAAGACTGAACATTACAAAATAAAGCGACTGATTTCTGTAATCCAACACCTGCGTTTACTAATTTATCAATTATAGTAACTTTTGGAGCCATACTCCCCACAGGTTCTGTTGAAAAACATTTAAAAATTAGCACAAGTGATACAACAAACGAAATATCGCCTGAATGTTGAAATAGAGAGGAGAATTCTTTAAAAAAAAAGGCTAATTTTAGAATACTTATGGATAAATATTATATTATAATAATATTAATAAATACCTATATGCTGGAACTGGATAAGATTGAACGTTACAAAACAAAACCACAGATTTTTGTATTCCAACACCAGCACTTAACAACTTATCAACAATGCTAACTTTTGGTGCCACACTGCCGACAGGCTCTGTTGAAAAATTTTACAAAATAATTAGGGTAGTGAAAAATACAAAATATCGCCTGAATGTTGAATAAGAGACTCATTCGATTTAATGAAGTAGTACGAATTACTGGAACAAGTCCCTTTCTACATTTTTAGAAAGGGGTATTTTATTTTAAAAAAATCTTGTAGATTGAAAACTTTAAAAGTTATTGAAGAAATAGGCTAAAAACATTTAAATATTTTATTTACCTATAAGCTGGTACAGGATAAGACTGAGCAGGGCAAATAAGTGATACTGAATTTGTTTTTGCAACAGCTGCATTTTGCAATTTATCTGCAACGGTCACTTTAGGAGCAACACTTCCAACAGGTTCTATTAAAAAGTGATTAAATAATAATTTCGTTTCAAATAAAATTTATTATAAAAATAGGATCGAATGCCTGAGTGTTCGGAATTGGGTATGCCCCATAAATATTATAAATTTTTCACTAGAAATCTTTTTACCTATAAGCTGGAACAGGATATGATTGAGCTGGACAAAATAGTGCAATAGCACGGTGTCCACCAATAGAAGCTTTTTGTAATTGATCGATTCGATTAACTTTTGGGGCAACACTACCAACAGGTTCTATGAAGAAATAATTAAAGAATTTGGAAATGCTCTAAACTCAATTAATCTTATGCATAAAAATTAAGCATGAGCTCAGACTCGATTTTTTGTATAGAAAACAGAGTTTTAAATTGAAATTGAGTTAAAAATTGAGACCTCAGTCTTTTCCTCAATTTTTATGCATAAAATGCCAATATTTTTGCCTGAATGTTGGGAAATCGAATTATATAGGTTAATTAATTTTAAAACAAATTTTTGTTTTTACCTGTAACCTGGGACAGGATATGATTGAGCTGGACAGAAGAGAGCGACTGTATTTTTTCTTCTAACAGCAGCTTTTTGCAGTTGATCAATAATACTAACTTTTGGAGCAACACTCCCCAAAGGTTCTGATAATAGTTAAAAATAATAAATACAAGATTAAATTTAATTTATTAGTGAACGTTTGAATGTTGAGATAAACGTACAAAACCATTTAAATTTACTGGAGAATTAATTATTGCTAAGTTAACTCTATTTAAAAAAAATACGCCGAAAAATCAGATTAGGCCCAATATAAGAAATCATTGCATGTTAAGATATTTATTTTCTTAATGGTTTTACTCCTATATGTTTTCGTAAAATATATTATAAAAAAATAATACCTGTAAGCTGGCACTGGATATGACTGAGCTGGGCACATTAATGCGATTTCGTAACCTTTTTTAATACTATCATGGTTATATCCATCCTTTTTGCTAACACGAGGTGATACACTACCGACAGGTTCTTGAAATGAATAACTTAATTAATTAAACCTACTAATTTTTATAGATTCGCTTAGAAAGAAGGATAAGGTACCTTTTGCATCAAAACATTTCCTAATAACAATTTTTTATACAAGATATCGTTTTTCTGATATACTCTTGATATAGATCCATATATAAAAGAATATTTTAGCATACCTGTATGCTGGAACTGGAAACGACTGAGCAGGGCACATCAATGCTACAGTACGACTACGTAAAATGCGTTCATGAATGAATTCATTCTTTTTACCAACTCTTGGAGCCACGCTTCCAACAGGTTCTTTAAAATTAAAACAAAATCCAATTAATTTCACTAATCATCTTAAATTCTACATATCTTTGGCCAATAAAATAATAAAGTCGGAATAAGGTACTCTAGTGCATTTTTCAAATAGTTTATTATTTTTATCTTACCTAAAAGCTGGCATGGGATAAGACTGTGCTGGACACGTTAAACTGATATCTTTTCCAATATAACTTGTAATCATATTAATTTTATCCTTGGCATCTACTTTTGGAGCCACACTTCCTACAGGCTCTAAGTAAAAAATAAAACTGCTTACTCAAGTATCCGAAAATAAATTTTATATACTGAATGTTGGAATAGAATATCTTTAGAAGACTATTTGTTGACCTTTATGCGATTATAACGATGTATGCAAAAGTTTATTGGATTGGCTAAAATATCGTGAATGGATTTAAATTTTTCCCTACCTAAATACAGGTACGGGATATGCTTGAGCTGGACATAAAATTGAAAAACTTGCATCAAGTTCAACTTCCTGCATTTTAAATCTATCGGCAACAGTCAATTTGGGTCTAACAGCACCTACAGGTTCTGTAAAACATAGTTGATAACACCATAAAAAATTATTAATTTCTATTATATAATAATTAAGTACAAATGAATAATTGGGATAGAATATTTTGTGCAGCAAATTTCGAGATAATGCTATGCATAAGTTTGTTTTAAAAGCTATCAAAATTAGTGTCCATTCTCCAATTTAATTTAATTTTCAAACTTTGATCTTCACTAGCATATAATAGAAATTGACACAACTAAAAAAAACTTCCACGAGGATCTATGTTTATCTTTTAAAATTTTATGTAAAAAAATAATTCATTTTAATTTAGTTACACACCTAAAATTCGGAACTGGATAAGATTGTGCAGGACACAAAATGGAAATAGTTCCAGCAATAGATACACTGAGTACTTTGAATTTTTCTAAAATGTTGCTCAATTTTGGTGATACACTGCCAACTGGTTCTGTAAATTAATTATAGTTTTTCTTTTATATAAAAATAACTTCATATTCACTTAAATAAAAGTTGAAATAGGGTCTACCCAGTCTAAACAATTTTAGGCAAAGGTTAAAAATTGTTTATGTAAATTCTATCAATTGGCGTTTTTCCCTTTCCAAAATAAAAAGTAGTAAGTAAAATAGCAATGTTAATTTTAAAAATTAATTTAAACAAATGTTTACCTATATGAAGGTGTAGGATAAGATTGTGCAGGACACAAAAGACTTAAATCAAATCCTTTCTTTCCACGAATATGATTGAAATCATCTCCTGCATTGATTTTTGGACTAACACTTCCTACTGGTTCTAATTAAGATATAAAAATAAGTTTATAATAATATATACGAGTACTTATAAAATTTGTCAAAATCTGGCCAAAATGTTGGGATAACCTTATGCATTAAAATAAAAAAAAAAATTTCAAATTTTTTACCTATAAGAAGGTGTTGGATAAGACTGGGCTGGGCACAATACACTCAAATCGTGTCCTTTTTTACCACGAACGTGCTTCAAATCATCTCCAGCATTTATTTTTGGGCTTACACTTCCCACTGGCTCTGAATCAACATTTAGATTTTATTTTTAAACAAATGGAAGTATACTCAAAAAATTCATAATAATTTGACCAAAATGTTGGGATATCTTTTAAAATTATTATATACTTTTATATAATAAATAATTACCGAAAAACAGGTACTGGGTACGCTTGCGCTGGACACAGCAAAGTTGTATTATAATTTGACCGAACTCGAATAGTTCGGGTATCATCTCCAGACGTTAATTTTGGACTAACGCTGCCTACAGGTTCTGGAGAGAATTTATAAGTAATTTTGAAAATAATTTTTAAACAGAAAAAAAATAATTGATAAGGCTTCGTAATGTTGGGATAAAAGTTTTCTTGTAAACATTTTTAATTATTCTATACAAAAATTACCGAAAAGCTGGAACAGGATAGGCTTGTGCCGGGCAAAGCAAGGTAGCATTGTGTCCAATTCGCGTACGAACAATTCTTGATTCATCTCCCGAAGTAAGTCTGGGACCAACACTACCAACAGGTTCTGAGAAATGGGTTGGAATTTAAGAGAATATAAACTACACACTCGTATACCTTACTTAAACTACCTGTATGTTGGGATTAACTGAAACTAAGTAGGTACCTGTAATAATAACAATTACTTTTATTATATGTATCATATAACTCGATTAGACACTGTTTCATACGGTTAGGTCAACAATAAGCCGAAAGCCAATATAATTTTAATTTTGGGTAGAAAACCTGTAGCCTTTTGCCTTATAAATTGAGCAACGATTGTGCCACTTTCGATGAACTCTTTTCTCATGCCTCGTGACCAGAAACAGGCCATATTTTGCGCAAAACCAGTGGACATTAATAGTACTGCATTTACTATTTAATAAAACCACAGAATTTTTATATTGCAACTGTAACAAACAATAAAAATAATGTAAAAACAAAAAAACATTATAGTGTAAAAACTAGAACAAGACATTACTGTCTTATATGAGATTCTCATTCTAGGCACAGAAAGTGGATCACGTCTCCCACACGTTGTTTTAAGGCAAAAAATTAAATGAGACTCATGAATGTTCAAATTTATAAATCAACAAAATATATAAGTTAGGTCGAAAATAATTCAAATTTCCAAAATATAATAAAAAATATTGTAGAATTGCATAACCGGATAAAATTTTAAATTAAAGACACATGTGAAAGGCTTTTCTCAAAGTCTTCGTACACTTGTTATTGGCGAAAGTAAAACAGGCATTTATTTTAAAATTTGATTGAATTTTCTGGTTAATTTTTCTACATCTTACCGAAATACTGGAACAGGAAAAGCTTGTGCAGGACAAATCAGAGTTACTGAATACATCATTGGAATTATCAGGACTTTAATATCATTCCCTGAATTAAGTCTTGGTGCGACACTGCCAACAGGCTCTTCCGAAAAAAAAATTAAAACAAAAAATGTTACTTTTTATAATCGATGGATATTCTAATTATTAAGATAAGCCTTATTGGAATAGGGGTCTCTATGTAAAATTTACGAGTAGTTATCATATTCAAATTATTCAACTCCTAAGGATATTAAACTAACCTATAAATAGCGACGGGAAATGCCTGTGCAGGACATAACAAAGTCACACTTCCACCAGCATTTGACTGAAAACTACTGCTAGTTAACATTGTTGGAAATTTTGGAGAAACCCTGCCAACTGGTTCTGTAAATATTCAAAGACGTACACAAGAAAATGTTAATTTTACTCAAATATTGGGAAAAAAGAATCACAATTACAATTCTAGAAAATAAATAGTATAAAAGATGAAAGATTTGACTTACCTTTTATAATATAAATATGAAAACACAATTAAAGCCCTTTTCGCTATTTTTAAGTTTTAATTTTAAAACCGCGACTTCTCAAGTTCAAGTCAAGCATTTCATGTTTTCCAGACAACAAATAAATTTATAACTACTTAATTTTCAAAAATGATTTCAAACAAACTTGTTGTTTTGTGATACAAAAACGAGTGCCTCATTTTCTGTTTGCAAATAATTAATTTAATTAATATGAACAATTTTAATTTGTCTTTTAAGTAAAGACTATAAAGCACTTTAAATTATTATTTTTAAAACCGATGCGCAACAGGGTACCCTATCCCAACATTCAGGCAGTCCAAAACAACAATTTTTTGAATAAATTCTTTAAAAAATTCTAATACAATAAAAGCCTAGAAAATTGGAATTTTTAAAAAAGCTTGTAAAATTAAAAATTTCGGATATATTTTCAAAATATTGTTGTTTTGTTAAAATATGTAAAAATTTAATATTTTATTTTTGGAAAAAGTTTGCTACCCTATATTAATTATATAATTAAAATTAATATGTCCAAATTTATCAAAATTTTGATTTTACGGATATAGCAGAATTTTTCCAAAATATGACCAAAAAGCTGTGCAGTTTTTATTTATTTTGTTTCAAAAGTTAATTATTATTATTATTTATATTTAAGTTTTTTTAAAAATAAATAGTGCATAAATGTTAAAGTAAACTTTTCATATTTTCTAAAATTCGAATATGTTATCTAGAGAAATTTGGAATTTAAAAAATTTTTCCATTGATCGAGTGTAGCGTAAAATGGGATAATAAGCGCCGGCGGGATGTTAAGCGCCGAAGCTTTTTTTCGTTTTCAAATTTAAATTGCTCGCGCACTATGCGACATACGAGGTCTGATCAAAAAGTATCGCGAATTTTGAATTTCCGCGGGCTATGTATATTCAATTTTCGATTCTTTTATGGCGTTATGTTAGTACTAATGTCCCTCACTTATGCTGACAAGATCGGCTATTTTGAATGTTCAGTTAATTTTTAAGAGCTATTTTGCTTGAACGTGTTTTGGCTCGTCTTCGATTTTTGCCTATTCCAAAGAATCTGTATCAAATTTTGTCTGAAAAACAAAATTAAGTGCGCGGACGCATTTCGAATGTTGACTGTAGCATATGGTGAAGCTACCTTGGACCAAAGCAACCTTTATCGGTGGTACAAAATGTTCTCAGAGGACCGAGAAGATGTGTGCTGAATCATCGTTAGAGAAAATGCTTAGGACCTAAACATATCGATTGGATCGTGCCATTTTTACCAATCATTTGGGCACCGATCGCCGCGAAATTCGTGCCAAAATTGTTCAATATCGACAAAAAACAGCACCGCATTAACATTGTTAACGAGCTGTTGGACTCTGCCCGCGACGACCCAAATTTGCTCCTGAGGGTCATAACTAGTGTTGAATCATTGGTTTATGGTTATGACGTGAAACCAAAATTTGATTCAGATTCTTTGATCCATTTTTTGGAATAGACAAAAATCGAAGAATGAATTGCATAGAATGTAAAAAGCGGATTTCGACAATGTGGAATAGTTCCACTAAATCCCAATGAAGTCTATGCGAGATTGCCATATTTGGCACAGATACAGTGAAATCCAGTTTTATTTAAACACATCGTTATCTCTTTTTTTATTTGAGGAAAAAATCGTTAAGTTTGAATTTATTTCGTTTTTTTAATCCTATCATTAAAGTTCAATTTTCATCCGAAGTATGTAAACTTAAAATTCTTAATTGAATTTCCCTTTATATAATTTTTACTTAACTTATTTTTATTTATTGTTACAAACATTTTGTATAATGATACAAAAACTGGACAGCTTTTTCCCATGTTATGTATAAGGAAGCCTTTTAAAGACAATTTTAGAATTGTGTTTAGTAACAAAATTTTCAATGTAATACTTAACTTTCCAAAATTAAATTTATTATTTAGTAAAATTACAAATTAAATATCTTTTATAAGTTCTTACTTTAAATTTTCTTTAGGTATAAAAAAAGCTTCCAAAATACAATAAATCGATTAAAGAATTGTTTAAAAAAAATAGTCAAAACTAATAGAAGTTCTGATCCTTAAAACATACCTGTAATAACAAGACGTCCCTTAGTTGCACTTAATCGTGTTTCTCCAGTTAATCTATGCTTTGTTCGGCATTGATAGCTTTTATAACCATCCTCAGGACCAACTTCACGAATGTGCAATTCTCCAGATGGAAGGACTAAGTATTTGCCATCTGTTGTTGGTCATCAAAAAAATAGAAAATTTATTAGTAAACTCATCAAATGTTTTTTTATTTAACAACAAGATAATGCATGCAAAATATATTTAAACTTAAAATAATTTACAATGTGAGTAAGGAGCAGAATATGAAATAACGAGTTGTTTGCGATTAAATTACAAAATTTAATAATTTATATAAAATCGTTTATTTCATATTCTTTTTCGAGCAGTATGTAATAAAATTTAAAAAAATATATATATGAAAGTATGCCAATTTAAAATTCCTCAATAGTGTGGAACAATCAAATTCGGTGAGAAATTTCAAATAAAAATATTTTTTCATTATGCTTATTACCCACTGCCCTTAAGGTCACATCAAGAGTTAACTTTCTTGTTGACTAACTCGATCTAATTTGCGTCTCATTTTAAATGTAGATTGATTCAAATCAATTTTTAATGAATGATTATTGTCGGGTTTTATTTTCGTGATGTGGCCTTATCGCTCTCATTACTCACATATTCAGAACAATTTTAAATGGATCACAGAAAAAATTTTATTTTACTTTCTTTTATCACAAAATTTTATTCTCGGAGAGGTTTTTCTTTTTTAAAAGAAAATTACGATTATTAGAAAAACTTTATGAGTAATCTTTATGAGTTAAATAGAAAAGAAAAATATATGGCAGTTTACTTAGTTGTTTTTATTACTTTATTTATTAAATTTTATATTTATAATATTTACATTACTATCCATTTAAAATTATCTTGTTTTATAAACAAATTGCTAAAAATAGCATGCAATATTTATTTGGAAAAATCCTCGTTTAATAAATAGGCA
Organism: Philonicus albiceps; assembly: GCA_963969385.1. NCBI lineage: Eukaryota > Metazoa > Arthropoda > Insecta > Diptera > Asilidae > Philonicus > Philonicus albiceps. The sequence goes on along the minus strand of OZ017773.1, from coordinate 5,725,579 downwards.
AATTTTTGAATGAATTTAAAAATTATTTTATCTAAACATTTGATTTTGATTTATTTGACTCTTTTAATTATTTTCCCCCTCACTTTTAGTAATACGAAGAAGATATAAATGAAGATTGTTCCAAATATTCTTAAATCTAAATGAAGGGGGATATTTAAGGATAAGGGTAAGCCGTAAGACTTATGGATATACGGAGCATAGGATCAATTAGGATCGGATAAAAAAAAATAAATTAATAATAAAAAAAAATAAACTAAAAAAGAAAATATTAACAGCGACATGAAAAAAGAAAGAATGCACAAACAAACAAATGCAATAACGATTCTTTAAAAGTGGAAACAAAACATATAACTAAAAATTCTTAAACTCAAAACGCAAATAACATCGCTCAAGAATTTTGAAAATTTTCAAAATTTTACCCTTACCCAATTGAATCAGAGAAAAAATATTCATCCGATACCCAAAAAAAATAAATTTTCATATTCAATTTTATTAGCCAAGCAGTAGCAATCGTATTTTTAAAGCGATATGCTACAAATTATCCCCCCTCGCCAATTAATTTATTTAACAGTTGAATTACAAAAAAAAAACAAGTCTAATCTATTGATTAATAACAATAAACCTTTTGGCTTTTAGCCAAAACAAAACAATATACCAATCTGTAAATTGTCCTTTTCGGCTGTTGCATAAATCTCAGTGTTATCGTCCCGAAGCCATGAGGACACATAGACGAAATCAGCAACAAAACTTGGTATGTGGCATTTCAGTATGGCAGTGTTGCCACGTAAAACAGCCTCATCCATTACATTAACAGTGTAACTTTGTGGAACAACTGAAATTTTAATAAGAAAATCAACAATAAGCTAAAAACTTTCTAACTTAATTTTTGCGAAAAGATGTTTTTATATGAAAATTTTTGAATTTTATGGCATTTTTTTTTTTATGAAATGTAATATTTAAGTTCGTCAAATAAATTTTGTTATGTAGATTTAATATGTACAAAAATCATATGTACCGAAATATCATTTAATCGACGAGAAGTTATGTTTTACCCACGATTTTTCTAAAATATTTAACCGACTTAATTCGAATTTAAAGGAAACAACTAAAATTTGATTATAGGTCCTTTCAAGGGCTACTTTGGGAGGTAAAAACATATTTTACTGATACATACCAAAATATGTGCTTTATATTAAAACCGAAGAGAAATTTAAATTCTTAGACAGACATTAAATACGGTCTAATTTCTAATTTATTTCAATTCATCTCTCTTTAAACACCTACAATTTGGTTTTTAATTTTGAATTCAAAAAGGAATTAGAGATGTTTGCATTTAGTGGATAGAATTTAACAAGAAGTTCTAGCAATTACTTCAGTAGTTTAATAGTCGTAGTCATATTTTCCTAAGAAGATGTTTTTCAACATTTTTAAATATCATGAACCTTCAATTTAACTAAAAATATAAATAACTGCTTAAACTTGATAGTAAAAAATATCTACAGAGAGCATTGTTTAAATGATTATTAAAAGATTTATCTCATGTGAAACCTCTGTCCTAAAGTAGGGCATATTAAATTGTGAAAAAATTTATTTAGGACAAGGGAAAGGAATTCTTCGAAAACGAAAAATTTTTTAAATTTTTAAAATATGAAATCTCCAAAATACCACTAATATTTCCAGTATAATGTCCACCGTTTGTATCAAGCCATTCTGTTATTTTGACATGATCAGCTACAAATGAGGGGATTTGGCACTTAAAAACTGCTGAATTTCCCTTAATAACATACTCGTCATAAACTTGTGATTCATAAAATTGGTTAACAACTGAAAACAAAAATTTAACAAGATAATTAAATTAAAAAAAAAAAAACAAAAACCACTCTCAAATGGATGATTATGAAAAACCAAACCATTAAAAATGTTAATAAATAAACCCCATCAGATCTGTTATATATGAATATATCATACATATTTGTATAGAGTTACAAAACGAAACGCTAAATGAGGACTGGACGGGAAAAGGCATGAAGTATGCACTTCTTAAAAATCGTTCAACCCTTTTATTTTTTACCCATTTCCTCCCCATTTCGAACAATTTCAGTTCCATCGTCCGCAACCCATGCCTCAACATCAATGAAATCAGCGACAAATGAGGGGATCATACACTTTAAAGTTGCCGCATTACCCTTAAGGACGAATTCATCAATTACACGCGTTTGATAGAACTGCTTCACAACTACAAAAATTTAATAAAAACAGAATGTGCACTTAGTAAAACGATTTCGATATTTTTAATAAGAGTTATAATAGGACCCTGTCGTATTTTGTATTGTCGTACATACAGACATGGACATATAAATAGCAACGATTTCTCAATATTTAGTTATAAATATTTCATTTTTTATGGTAACTACTTTTTACCCTTTACGATTTTAAGAAAATAACATTAAAATACCACCAATAAGCGGTAGTTATTTGAATTTATTTAGTATTCCGATCGATCTGTTTTAATAATTTTCTGATCATACAGCAAGTGAGTTATCTTTATGGGTAGAGGAAAGCATTGTACGGTGGCAAAAAGAACAATTATTTATAACATGTTCAAAAGTGGTAAAAAATCAGTCGAAATTGCTGAAATATTGAAGTATTCCATGAAAATTGTCTACAATACAATTAATGTAGCAAATAAAAATTTTGTTCACTTAACTAAGACTAAAGAACTAGTCTCAAGAGCACGGAAAACTAGTCTTTCTCTAGATAAAGTGATAATACAAAAGAGGGAAAGCGATCCGTTAAAATTATCAAGGCAGGCAATGAAATAAATGAAGAATATGAGTTAAAAGTATCGGAAAAACCAGTAAGACGGTGACTAAATAAAGCTAACCTTTTTGGACGTATAAGTAGAATGTTGGAACTTTGCTAAAAATCACAAGGATAAGGATCTCAAATTTTGGAAAAGCGTGCTTTAGAGCGTTAAAACGAAAATAAATCGAATCGGACCTGATGGTAGAACATATGTTCATCGCCCGAAAGGTCAAACATTAAATCCTAAGTACGCCCAGAAGACCGGTAAGCACGGTGAGTGAAATATAATGAAAAATGGATGAATTGCAATATTTAGACAATTTAAAAAATAACATGGAACCATATACGTTTGAATTTATACCAATAACCTGGAGGTATATGCACGATAACGATCCAAAATATTCAGTGAGACTAATAAAAGATTGGTTATCAAAAGAAAAAATCAAACTCTTGAATTGGCTAACTCAAAGTCAATGGATCTCCAATAGAAAATCTATGGAATGATGTTAAGATCAGAATTTGACAAAAATGTTCTAAAACTTTTGACTTAACGTTGAGCTTTGGTTCGAAAAATTTGGCTACAGTACGAAATTTGCTACTTACTCGTATATGTCCAACGCATTTTCATTAATTTTATCATTTTCAAATTCTTATTCCATTTCTATGAATTCGTTGTAAAGTTTCTATATGGAATTTAGAGTTTAATTATTTAATCGTGTATGCGCTATTTATATATCCATGGCTGTATCTAACTAAGTGGAAGAAATTGGTTTAGAAATTATTGCTTGATATGGATAGAAAAATTTTTGTTTAATTTTCTTTTCTTTAAATTGTTGTTCGGTATCAAACAAACAAACACCAGTTTTCAAAATTGATTTTTAAATGCAGTGAAGTATTTTTTAAATTTTATTTATTATGAAATGAATTTTTTAGAGTTTTCTGAAATGTTCCTTGGAAAGGGTTGATCCAATACACTTCATAAAAGATTAATGCCATTTTTTCGTACTAAAATCAAAAAGAAATTCCTCACTAACAATGATATAAACCCTAGCGGACATATGTTTTAATATTTAATAACTACTACATTTTCTAAGGTGCTCATTAAATTAATATACCCTTTAATAAATTTGAATTATCTGAACACAAGAAACTTAAGCTTGTTTCTTTTTAACCCAGACTACATCGGTTGCATCAAATTATAAAAGTTTCACAATTCTGTAGCCAGAAAAGTTTTACCGCACTATAAAATAAAATGAATGAAACCAACAAAAAATAAATCTGCACTAAAGACAAATAAATTGAATTTACCGAAAAATAATGTGAAAAACTCAACAAGGAATGTCTGGGCGCATAATAGTAAAACAACTTTGAAAATAAATCGAAAACTCTAACCAATCTCCTTATCTTCATTGGGATAAAAGGTCCTTCCGGTGGAATCCATCCATAGGTCTACAAAAACAAAGTCGGCAACGTACGAGGGTATCTCACATTTCATTACGACCGAGTTCCCCCTTATGACGTATTCATTATCGGCTTCAGCCTCATACGACTGAATTACAACTAATGAGAGAAAATAACGAAAATTCCAATTAACAGATTTCCTTTAATGAACAACAACACTCAAAAGAAGGATTTGGGAAAAGGATTTGTTTTTTGGGGAATCCTTTATCTATGAATATGTATTTTTAGGATATATACCAGCTCCCCCATATTGGGTTTCATTACGCCACAGTTCGTTTCCGCGCTCATCAACCCAAGCCTCAACTTGAACAAAATCGGCAACAAATGAGGGAATTTTGCATTTTATCACCGCTGAATTTCCCTTTATAACGTACTCATTTTCCGCTTCAGTTATATAAAATTGTGATACGACTAAAAAATGAAAAAATACAAAAAAAAATAGGATTTTTATTTCAATATTATTTTGGGAAAATACTGGGAAAGTAGGGAAGTTTATGTTAAATTCAATGGAAACAGCTCAAACCGTAATTGTTGGAGGCTTTAATAATTTCCCCTTTATTATTGATCCAGGATTCGACGCGAACAAAGTCAGCCACAAAAGATGGAATCGAACATTTCAATACTGCAGAGTTTCCTCGGATTACGTATTCGTTTAGAATTTCAGCCTCGTAAAATTGATTAACAACTAAATAGAAGAGTAATAAAGTAATAATAAATAAATACATGAGAAAAGTGAAGACTTTAACATATGCGTACTATTTAAATATTTTCATTTCTTTCAATCGACTTAAGGAACCAGAATTATACTTTTAAATGTACATAGTACCAAATTTTGATACTTGAAATGATGATCTTTTAGCAAAGGAGGCAAGAATTCTCATATTTTTAAAATTATGATAATTCATGTTCTCTCTGTTGATAGACTATAAGCGAAATGAGAGATTTTAGATTTAGTATTCGACTTTTAAATATTTTACCAGTTGAAGTATGTGAAAATTCAAATAAATAATTGGACCCAAGGATACCCAAGGCAATGGGTATTCTAAACATTCTAGTGAAATATACTTGTTTTCTAATATTACCCTTGATTTTAGGTTTTTAAGCTCTTCTTTTTGGATCTTATTACACTTGTTTAATTTTACACTTAGCTAAACAACTATAAATGTCTACTACCCGATAAAAAAGACTTAAAAATTAAAAATATTAATCGAAATTGAAGCTGTATTCAGTTCAAATTAAATTCTATTCCAAAATAGATCGTTAATTTCTGATTTTTATAATTTCTAAAAAAATAAAATATAGTTGAACTAGTAAAGCAATTAAATCTTTTTAGTTAGTACAAAAATTGTGCCTAATAAAATTAAATACATACAAAATTCTTTCTATAAGACGAAATAAAAATGAAATAATTTCTTTGGACAATAGGACTGGGTGTGTAATTACGAAAAAAACAAAAGAAAAAAAAACTAGATAAAAATCGAACCATAATTATCAGAGGGTTTCAATATATTTCCCCTTTCATCAATCCATGACTCAACGCGTACAAAATCAGCAACGAACGAGGGTATAGAACACTTAAGGACAGCAGAATTGCCCTTAATGACGTACTCCATCAAGATATCGGCACCGTAGTATTGGTTCACAACTAAAACATCAAAACAAAATATAAGGGTTTCATTTTTTTTGAAAGCGTAGGTTTGGATAGGTTTTTAGGGATGATAAGGTTTATATATTTTTAATACAAAATTATATGATTTTTTTTGTTAATTAGTATGTACCAAAATTAGCAGCTGGAATATATTCAGAACCATCACTTCCAACCCATGCTTCAACTTTAACAAAATCAGCAACGAAGCTTGGAATGTTGCATTTAAGTACGGCAGTATTCCCTTTTATAACATACTCTGAAACCACCTCAGCCTCGTAGTATTGGTTAACGACTGAAAATCACGCATTCAGAAATAAAAATAAGATAAAAGTTAAATTAAATTGGAGGTTAAAGTATACGTTAAAAATTAAATTGTGTCTATATAAAAATGGGTAGGAGATAGAGGATGAGATAATGTTACTTTTTGTATAATGTGGAAATGTCGTACCACTACCCCCCTGAGGGTTATCAAGTGACGCATATAAGGTGCCGGTCTCATCCTGCCACGAAATCACCTGGACAAAATCAGCGACAAAAGACGGAATAGAGCACTTGAGTACGGCCGAATTCCCACGTATGACGTACTCGTTGTTCACCTCAGATTCATAAAATTGTTGGACGACTGCACGTCGAGAAACCGATCAAATTAGAAAAGACGAATGACAAAAACAAAAGAAAAAATTATATTATGGTTTTGAATGACCACTTCCACCTGAAAGAGAGTGGTACCAAGAAAAACACCCAACCGTAAAGATAAGCGAAACTTTTTCTTTTTGTCTCTAGGACAGGGGCAGAGCACCCAACATTACACTGAAAATGAAATTGGACTGGACTATTACTGACCAGACAGGAAGATCCAATTTAAGCGGGACTGCGGGTCTTTTGTGACTCAAGCGAACTTCTTGGCGGTGATTCCATCATCACCGACGTAAGTTGTCGTCACATGAATATTTCATTTTAGCAATTACCTTGAGACCATTTGATACCAGATAATTCGACGTTTGAAAAACCAAAAAGGGTTCGCAATGAAAGACGTGACACCGACTAATGAACATTTGAGAAAATGATTGCAGGAAAGTGGTTCTTAACACAGTTTGCTTCATCTTAAGGGGGCAAAGTGTATGCAAATTGTGTACGACTACTATAGACTGTCATGGATTATGGCATTAGAGGAGTCTAAGGAAGAATCCAGAAAATATTACAACTTAAGTAAATGAAAGTTTTCAAGTAGCCTTGTACTAAATACATAATTCAGAAGAAATAATAAATACATTAACCTAAACACATATAAACTTAACTTACATAAAACAAACACACTCAAATTAATTCAGCAATTAAGACGTACAATTTGAATAAAATAATCAAGACGACTGTACTTAAACTGGGAAAACATCTCTTTGTATTACCTTAGAATTTATTAAATATTTCTAAATAAAATCATGTCTAATAAATTACAAATGATAAAATATAAAGGTACATAATTTAAGAAATAAATATGTATATTTTTCTTTTTACAAAATGTTATATTTTAGTATTAGATTCATTTCTTCATATACCCAGAACAATAGAAAATAATCCATTGAATTTAAGCTTATTAAGGAGGGGGTTCTCATAGAAACCACGCATAATAAAAATCGATTCCTCATTACATGAATAACATTCTCCTAAAATTTCAAATCGGCATACGAAATATTTTTCAGGTTATATAAAAATTCGTACACATATTTAATAAGTTTTTCGACGACATTGAATGTGCTTTTATAAAAATGACGCCAAAAAAATCTCATTATCAAAAAGGTTGAAAGGATGATCATGTGATTAAAAGTCATACTAGAAATATAAAATTCTTGTATGGTCCTGCAGTCTGCAAAAACGTAGGGTTAATTTGTCGTTATTAATTTTTTTTTGTACAGAACATTTTTGAATGGGGTTTTTCTCGAAAATTTTGTTGAACGATAAACACCCTTCAACAAAAAACAAAATAAGCTATCGAGTTGAACCTTTTAAAAAACTTTAGACAAAATTTGTCAGCTATTTGATAAACCGCCTTCTTATTCAAGAAATCCCCCAAAATGTTTATTTTCTGCTATTAAAATAAGAAACCCACCATAGTAGTTATAGGAATAGAAAAAAAATGAATTTTATATTTCAAAGTATACTTAATTTAGAACTCATAAACTTATAACTCATACGAGTTAAAAATTTCGAATTAAGTGAAGAGACTGCCCTGAAAACAATGAGCGTTTAATTCAAAACTAAAAATGTTGTAGAGCAAAGAACGAGTTAATTTATTTTAATTGTGCCGACAACTGCTCGCAATATTTAAAGAAACACTATCCACAAGATCTATTTAATTTACTTGTGTTGTAAATTATTTGTAATATGAGAACCGTCGCTAACTAGAGAAAATTCTGAAATTTTCTCATGCTAACTATTAACAAATTTTTATTGTGATCATGCCAGATCATGAGAACTTTAGCCACTTAATTTTAGTCTATTAAGGAAATATTTCAACTAATCTATAAGTAAGAAAGAATTAGAAATTTAAACGAAAAATTTTAAAATGTAGCAAAAGCAGATACTTGTTTTACAAATCCTAACAGATTTAGACACTAACCAACTGATCTCCGAAATTTAACATATTTCTACATAAAAGTTAGTTAGTAAAAGACCATTGTAATGCCGTCGACGCCAGAATTCTACAACGTTTTGCTTATAAACTTCAATAATTATTTATTTCAATTTTTATGCTTAGTTATTCTTAATAATTAAAATAAATCCCTAAATGACCTCACTTCAATTTAAAATATTTAAGAAATATTTTATTTTCGATAAACGATGGCTATTGCATTTTGGTTTAAAATATTCCCATTTTAAAAATATACCCAAAAAGGATTACAAAGTAACGAACGATATTCTATAAAAATAAGAATAAACTGAAAATAATCGAGAGTAAATTAAAATATAAAAAACTAAGGAAGGGAGTCACCTGGTATTATCAGGTCAATGTGCCCATTTAATGGCGGAGAATTTAAAACCACCGATCCATTAAAAAAGACAAACCGTATTCAGTTCCCGGAATGAAATCTTCCTTCTGGTCAGTGTGCCATGAGACAACTTGAACAAAGTCGGCCACAAAAGAGGGAATCTCACATTTTAGCACGGCCGAGTTACCGCGAATTACATAGGCCTTATTTACATCGCTATCATAGTACTGGGCAACAACTGTAAAATGCAAATATTGTGAGAGCGTTCCGAATAGAAAAGTAAAATTATAAGGGTAGCAACCGAAACGGGGTCAGGATGGGATTTAGGACAGATGATGTGGGGATGGTGTGATTATTCTACCTATAAAAGGTGGACGAACCATATTCAGTGCCAGGAAGGAAATTTTCATTTTGATTCGTGTGCCAGGACACAACCTCAACGAAATCGGCTACAAAAGAAGGTATATCGCATTTTAGGATCGCTGAATTTCCCCGAATTACGAAGGCCTTCAGAATGTCCTCCTCGTACGGTTGGGCCACCACTGGTTGAAAAATAAAAAGAATTTTCGAAGAATATTTAATTAAGGGATGGAAGGATTGAAATCCACATTTACATCAACCGAGTACCCTAGGAAAGGATGCAGATTCTTTGAACCTACCCTTTGCAGGTTTCATTTTTAGCTTCATTCCCGCCCATCTATTCGCCAAGAGCGTAAAAGTAGGGCAGTCATTAAAATCATTAAGGATGAGAAAACAAAAGAACAAGCGGATGGGACGGGACAATGGATCTTAATTGAGAGCATTCGCTGGATGACTAAACGACGAACCATATTCCGTCCCGGGCAGGAAGTTCTCGTTCTGATCCGTGTGCCATGACACAATTTCGACAAAATCCGCCACAAAGGATGGAATATCGCATTTCAGGATCGCTGAATTGCCACGGATAACAAAGGCCTTGTGTATGTCCTCCTCGTAGTTCTGAGATACCACTGCACAAAAAGGGAAAGGTTAAGGGCCTGCAGTTCACCCTTATTTATTTTTACAGAACCGCCAAATTAAAGATAACTCGTTTTGTCGTATGTACACTTTCCGTACAATTTTCCAATAGATACACCTTCTGGTGTAAACTGCAAATCTTCTAGTTGTTTAATTTAAAAATTTTGATTTAATTCAGATTCTTAATTTCATAAAACTCTATTCCAAAAATCAAACGACGTTAAGGAAACTCATCTATTCCTTTAGAAATGACAGAAACTTGGTGAATGAACAGAACTTTAATGTAATGTTTTAATTATATTATAATTTTTATTTCATCTCTAACATAGCCTTAAATTCAGATTAAATATCCAAAGTAATTTAATATACACTTAAATTTACATTATCTTTGAGTGAACTTTTCTGTACAATGGATCTAGATTAATAAAATCTAAGTGTTAAAAGTAAAATGCCTTTTAAGAGTTATTAAAACATTTACCTTTATTGATTTATATTTAATACCTCCCTATCTACCTACAAAGAAATAAAAGCCACGTATGGTTTAAACTAATCAGTAAGTTGTTTAACTAAATGCATAAATTAGTAGGGTAGTGTGATCCCTTGGTCAAAATATACCTGGGTATACCAAAACGAATAATTATTAAAACTCTACGCGGTCATGCCAATGGTAAGATAAAATCCTTAAATGGGAGCATAAAATATTCACGGAATAATTAATTAAATAGTTCAATGAGATCTACTGGTACCTCCTAATTACCAGATGTAACATCAGCTACCTTAACTTTATTTTTAAATATTCCTGTCACCATAGATGAGCAAGGCGGCGTGCACCTTTTAAAGATTGGATTTATTACCCTACCTGAACCGCTTCTCTGCCAGGATTTTTCGGTTAGTTCAAATTTTCAAAACTAACTAAATTTTGGTATATCCTTTAACAAAGAACAGAACATTACTACATAATTATTTACTTTTATTACTTGTATTTGTGAATAAATAATATAATATAATAATAAATGGTAAATAAAAAAGGTTATTTGCAATATTGAGAATCTTGGAGCCTCTGGTAGTTTAATTCTTAGCGCACTGGTCTACCGCCCCAGAAGTTGTGGGTTCAAATCCCACGCATAACTATAGTTTCCTGCGCTACGTTATAACAAAATGGGCCAAAAAAATGTCCGAAGATTTGCCTTTCTAGGTAAATACACCAATTTAGCTCTTAATTTGCATAGAAGATGTCAAGGACTCTAGTTAAAAATATTCGGACTTAGACTTAACAAAACAGAGGGCATAAATTGACCATATTTTGAATTTATTCTTAGCGAGACTAATCATCTGAAATTTATTTATGGTTTTCCTATAGTAGTAAGTGATTTTTGAAAGAGGGGAAAAAGACAGATGTTTTAAATTTTAACATTACAAAATAATTTTTATAATTTTTATATAATATTCCATTATTGTTTTTATAAAACGAGTTATCTTTAATTGGCCGTTTAGTCCAAAATAATTGTTGAAGCTTTTATACAGATAGCTATCTGCCTCTATTATTACGACACTAAAAATGCTAGAAAAAAGAACAGAATCAACAAAAGGAATAAGGACTTGGGACGAAGGAGGGAGTGGCCGATTAGACCTAAATAGATAAGAAGGAAGCAAACCATATTCGGTTCCAGGGTAATAGTTATCCTGGTCGGCATGCCAGGATACCACTTCAACGAAATCGGCCACAAAAGACGGAATAAGACATTTTATTACCGCGGAATTGCCACGAATGACGTGCTCCTTGTTAACGTCCGCCTCATAGTACTGGGCCACCACTGCGGGGGAGGACATCGTAAATGTTAGTCACCCGAAGAAATTACTTCATCATCTTCTAACGAAATCAGGGCGGGATTAGTTCCTCGTCTTAAGGAGGTGAAAATGAAAAATTGCGAAAAAGGGCGGAAATGACTTCTTCAGTGGCCGTATTCACGATCGCGTGACTCTTATGCCGCAATTTCGCCCAAAATTAGCGAGCTCAAGGTGAGACTTTGCAGGGCGATGACAGTGGGTCAATCACCGAAAAGGTCTGCAATTTAGTCATTGTCATGACTCTTGAACTTGTGGGCCAATTAAGTGCCCCGGGTAGACTCGCCGGCTGAAAATAGCCAGGCCAATGACCCAACAGGAAAAATCAATGGAGAAAACTTTCGCAATTTTTCTTCTCGAAATGAAACAGGGTACGACGTACCACCCAAAAAAGAACTCCAGCAGATTTGGGAATGAAAAGAAAACAATAGTCCCCAACACTATCAAAAACATTAAGGGAATTTTCTTAAGAGCCACATTTTCTGGTGCATTTCCACAGCTACACCGTGACTCAAGGTTGGAGGTTCTCTAGAACAATTAGACTCACCTGCACGAACGTTAACATCCCGTGAGATGATTGTACCAAACTGATTTCTAGCAAGACAAGCATACACTTGAGCATGAACTTCTTGGCGATAATCTTCAGCTCGGAATGGTGGGAAAACTAATTTTCCATCAGATGAAACCTGTCGCAATCCGGGAACATCACCTACAGCAGTTCCATCGCTTCGGATCCAAATTATTTCTGGTGGCGGATTTCCGCTTGCTCGGCATTCAACTTCAGCTCCTGTCGAATTTGAGAAGTCAATACGATTCGTTGGCTCCTTAAGGAAAACTGGTCCCTTGAGGTCGGCATCGGGATTCGCTGATTCGACTATAAAAGAGAAAATAAATTTTAATATTAGTCCATTAAATTTATTACATATCTGGAAACTTTTGTTATATGAACAAAATTTTAATAAAATCAAGACGATATTTAGAAATTTAAGAGTAGTAGAGATTTTAATTTAAAGTCGACTAGAAATGATTTTAAATCGCTACATTGTAACATATCGTCCGCATTAAAAGCATATTTGACAACATCTTTAAAGACTTTTTAAAATATATAACGATTTTTTCTAGACACTAAAGTTAAATTCTTTAAAATCAAATATTCACTCATTTAACTTCTTATTGTTAAATGAAAACACTACTGCAATATAACATAATTCCTAATTTTGTATAAAGGGTGAATTTTTCATAAAAAAATTAATGTAGTAGTTCTTAGTCGCCAATGTCTAACCCAATTCAATTAAGTTTCAAAATCGAATTAAAAGTGATGAACACTATAAGGTAAATAATTTTTTTGTGTTAAAGCAATTTTAGTATTAGACAGTGTAAATTCGTCCTGTTTTAAGTGATGAATGAATGAATTTTCAGTACACTATCACCTAACAAGTTAGCGATAGTTAATTTGCGATATGTACTATCGCTTAGCAATAGTCTGAAGTGATAGTATATTGATGTAATAGTGCATTACGTATCTTTTTGACCAGAAAGTATAAGTATAGTAAAACCTCGTTATAACGAACACATTTCTCAATTACTTCAATAGCAAAAATTGATATTGATTGATACTCCTTAGTTATGACCAACAGTCGTTTTCTAAGTCTCTTCGAGTTCATTATAATAAAGTTTCATTGTAATGCCTTGTAACGTTTCCATTTCAGAATTATACGATGCAATCTTACAACACGCTTCGTCGAGGAATTACAAAAATATAAAAGCATATATATACCCATTGAACGCAAATTAATTCCACTTCATCCATTTTAAACTGCACGATTTCATTGAAAATTCATTGAAAAATGCCGTCACACTTGGCGCATCATCCATCCATCCATTGGGCGATTCATGACTCTTGGCTTAACATTAATAGCGCTAAATAACAGCTTAACGGACAGACAGACCAAAGAAGGTACTAATTGTAGCAGCTGAACACAATTAAGGAGTTCGTGACCATTCCATACGCGGTCACAAGCCCTCAACAGCCCGTGGCGGAGTCGTCATAATTGAGCCGTCCCGCTAATTAGTCCGCTTCTTTTAATTTAGCCTTCGATCGTTTGAAAAATTCTAACTCTTAGTGTCGTCGAATTTTTAAAACAGTCGCCAGGCCTCTATGCTGGTGCGATTAATTTCAAGTGTCGCATCACGATGTGACCGAATCGATAGAATGCCGCAGTATTTTCTTGTGCATGGATTTTAATTTTATGAGTGTAGCACAGAGCGGACAGGGGATATCCCCGACATATAAGGCGGCAGTTATGCTCGGAATATATTTAAGGCTCCATTGTGGTGGAAGAGCCTGACGGGGACACGGAGGTAAAGGGCGGATAGCGAACGTCATCACTTCCGTTTTCCCAGTGACTCCGCTAGCTTATGCCCCAATAAGACTGTCAATTTCATTTGATTTTGCTGGGGCTGTGCAGGGGCCGCTGTCCTCTCATAGCTTGAATCATTATTCATGGGGCCCCCAGAATGGGTGGAATTTTTACGCTTAAATGGCGCGAATCGGACGCATGCTGACATTTGCCTATTCGATTAAACATTTTCTTCTTATTTTGTTTTTTTTTTTTAACACCAAAGAATTTGCATACTCCGGCTGGGAATCGTTTGACTAAAGAAAGTCTTTTAATATACAAGCTCCTCGGCCACTGTGCCAGGCTGGGTGCTATTTTTGACCAAGTGGCGAGCGTTCTTGGAATTATTCGTATCGAAAATTTAACGATGCATGTGCTCTGCACCATACTTTGGGGCCACAATTGCGGAAGTTCAATGAAATTTGAAACAGCAACCGTTTTCGACATGTGCGCCAAACTCCGCTGAGATAATACAGCCAAATTGATGTGAATTTATTTTGTTAAGAAGCCAAAATGAGAATTACAAAACGCCTTCACCCAAAACGTGATTCTGATGAATACGAACAATAGGTCCAAAAAAAAAAAATAAAAATATGCTTCAACCTGGGCTCAATTGAGGTGTTCTTCACGATTTTTCTTAAGCCAATCACTATGAAGACCCTAAAATTTGATTGGGTCTCGCAACAGATGTGCGGCAGCTGCATCAATTTCAAGCCCCTTTATCTTATCTTCTTTTTATCGTTACTTCGCTACCTCTTTGAGGAGAACCAGTTGATTCAGGTAACTAATCAAAGAGATTGAAGATTTACAAGGTGCATTTAATTGCTTCATATTCAGTGCATTGTGAGGGAAAACATTTTGGAAAAATAAAATATTTTATAGTTCTATAATAATCCAGACTATCAAGACACTTAATGATAACTTCTACCTTTAATTAGGTTTAGATACTAAAAACATTAGAAAAATAAAACGATGATATCTATAAAAACTTGGTTCATTTTTGAACAACCAATGTAACAAAACCAGTTGAAAATCATAAAAAATTACCTAAGCTTTTAAATGCGACAACCAACATCCAGGTTTTTCTAAGAGAGGTTTTGGGAAACTAATAATAGTAAAAACTTTTTACTAAAAAGACTGAAATTAAAATAACCAAGATAAACTGAATGACTTGATTACTGAGGATTGGAATAAATTTAATTAGGTTTTTACTCCGGCTTATCTTAGGATTCAAGGTTGGAACTTATACCAGAGAATTTTTAAAGTGAAATTATACAATACATTTTACTACCTGGAGTTTTTTTTGAAGGCGGTTATATTCTTTTCTATAAAAAGTTCTTTTTCAGTCTCTTTAGTATAATTTCTTCAATTTTTATGATATTTTAATACAATTTAGCATTACTATACACTATCAATTTATATTTGCCGTGCGGTTTGAAAAATTAGAAAAGAACTACTCCAAAAATCTCCATATATGCGAATTTAATACAAATTCTTTCATTCAGCATTTTCAAAATAGGGCGCTAAATTTCATTTTAGCCTTCTCAATATTAATGGACTTTCCATATTTTTCAAGATTTCCACCGTTTTGAATCTAGATATCTTAACTAGAGGTATGTACTTTTAAATAAAAAACGAATAATTAAATTCGGTTCAATAATGCGTAACATAGATAGGTACATACTAACTTTTTATGAGTATATAAGAATTATATATTCTAAACAGCACTAAAAGCTACTCAGAAAAACATAGAATACATCAGTGAAATATTCATAAAAATATCTCTAGTAGTTTTTTAGAAAATTACGAATATAGTCAAATACATAGGGGGGAAACACAGAACCTCTTTTTTTTAAAAAAGTCGGTTAAAAATTAAAATTAACCTCTTTCAGTTTTTTAATTCATTAAACTTAATTTATATAGTTTTTCGTAGGTAAACGAGTTCCATCCAATTTTCAAAATTGTATACCATATTTACTTGGAGGTTTTAGGGTGTAAATTAATAGCTATTAATAGGCTAGTTAGGCATTCTTTGTGCAGAATATGAATCTAGAAACAAAAATCTTTTAATATGAATGTTTGTTAAAAAAAAAACTATAGAAATCCACTTAAATTCAAGATGTTTTGAAATTTATATACAAAAAGGATAGGTATTTATTTTGTATTTTAGAAAAAATATTGGAATATTTTAGTTCCTGGACTAGTAATCCAAAGAAAAACTTCTACTGAAATCTTTCTCACTTTTTGTTCTGAAACAAAGACGACCAGCAAAACTATTGATTAATATCCTTTTAATTTATTTTGTTATTCCAGTGTTATACAAAAATAATCGATTGAAGTAAGTCATAAGTTTTCTAAATAATACAGAAAAATGTTTTTTAAAAACAACGAATATTAGATTGATTTTAAAACCATTTTTACTCTTAATCTTTTCGAATGAAAATTTTACCTTTTTAGCTTTTAAAACAGCTTTTAAATTTTATTGTATTAAAATAATATTAAATTTCACTGTACAAATTTATTTTCTAAATTTTAAAAAATACTTCTTGTTTTTTAATATTACAGAGTTATTTACAATGGTAATACTTTTCACAAATATCAACAATACGAATTAATTCAAATCCTTTTTTCTTCTCTTAGAATATAAAGACTGTACCTATTCATTAATATTCAACCTTGTTCCTCTTTGAATAACATCCCCTTCAAACACTCAAGAAGGTTTTGCAATCTACAAAGTGCGAAGTTGCACCTTCTTTCTGAAAAGTGGACTTAGAGAAATTCACCCTTTTGATTTATTTTCTGATTGAACCAAAAAAAAAAAAAAAAAACCAATATCCGGCGAGGTTTTCCCCATTTGTCCTTATTGCCGCAAAAAAAAAAAAACCTTCTTCGTTGGCACTCTTCCAGCTTCATCCTAGAGAATTTTTGCACATTTAGAGTTCTATCGGGCGAATGACGACGGATCGTTGTATTGTTTGGCAAAATTCCTCAAACACTGGAAAAACAAATCCTTAAATTATTCAGCAGCTCATCAGGGTGTGCCTGCCAAAATGAAACCCTTTCTTGGGGAACATCTTCCCAAACTCATGGGTTTAAATGTTGTTAACATTTACACAGAAACCGTCTCCGCAGGGTGCTTCTGTTGATTAATAAGATAAGCCGTGCTATTTTATCCCTGAAAGGGATAATTTCATAAACCCTCCTGGATACAATGTGGATCCGGAAGATAAAGGGACAAGGGAATCTGAGCCGTCTGTCTAAGGATGCACATCTCGGCATTGGAAATTATTTGAAAGATTAAAGATCTTTCACAAACACAAAATTTGAAAGTGATGAGTGTTTCTCACCAGGCACGGTGTAGTAGTCCTAGTTCAACTTTGAAGAAATCGACGTGAAGTTGGAAAGAAAGTTTGGCTTCTAACCGGAAAATTATAGGGGTGGGTGTTGAAGGTATTCACGAATGAGACATGAACGTTTTTCATCCTTGTTCAGAAAAGCCCGCGCTTTTCTCCGTTCCCTCTGCACCGAGGTCTAAACCCCCTTTCGGCGCCGGGTGCGATTCGGGTGCTTTTTTTCTAAATGTGTCGAGAGAGCATTCACCCTCAATTTGCCCGGTTACGTGGATTTGTGGTGGTGGTTTTTCACGCAGGGCACATGGTCTTTCCGCACGTGAGAAGAGTCCCTGACGAGGTACCAACACAACGTCCAGGTCTCATTGTCACGAGATTCTTCTATCGACCTGGTTCCCGGTCTCACCCCACATAAATACCCTATACAAAGTAACCATCAGCCTCGGCTGGATTGTCTAAATTTTCATTAAATTTCCCTATATCCCACTTCTGGGTGGGTTGCCCGGGACACCCTCGTTATGCGTTGTTGTCGCTTCCCCCTAACTCGACTTGCACGTGTTTATTGCGCTGTTGCAAAATTTAATAGTCCCACTTACGCTGAGTGGACGACTTGGAACAAGGCGATAAGAGTTCTTTTAAAAAAAAAATTCCAACCCTATGTTTTTTTTTTCTTTCTACTGAATTGCCTGAAAAATGTGCTAAAGACCACCAAGCATTGCATGCCTCTTAATTTTTCAATTTATATATTTTTTAACTTATGGGGAGCACCCCCCATTATCATAATCGACTACCCAGCAGAATTACAGAATTATAGCATAAATTTTTTAGCTATATCTCACTTTTCTTCTACTAAAGTCCAGAATTATGTCTCATGAACCTATTTCAGTCTGAGGGGTGGAGTTGGGGTAAAGTGGTCGAGCATTTTTATTATTAAAAATTAAAAGCTTGCGCACTTTTGTCCGTAACAAAACAAAAATGATGAAGTCATTTTCGAGTGTCGCGTGAGACAAAAAGTTTTCGAAGCGGTGAAGTAATTTTGTTAAGCGACCAACGATTTATATGTTTACCTACCATTCAACTACGTTAGGAGAGTAATCAGGCAGTAAATAGAATTTTGAAATAGTTTTTTTTTTTCTTCCCCCGTCTAGAATGATAGAGCTTGAAGGTGGAATGGAATTTTGGTTATGAATGCCATGGAAGGAAAGAATCTTTCGTCTGGTACTGGTAGAGTTGGGAAGAATTTTTAATTACTTGAGAATGCCTTTTAATATCCAACTTCAAAAGGGATGGTATAGTGGTTAAGAAAAAGATTTAAGGTACGTACTATGAGCTTCCACCTGCATAGCAATAACTTGGAACAGAGATTTAAGTTAGCTCTTTATCTGTACATACAGTCAAAGTAAAGATCCACAATACAATCCTTTATGAAAATTTAACCATTTTTAATTAAATAAAGGCATAGAGACATAATTTAATATTCCAACTATAAGATGAAATTCAACAAACCATTGACTGTCGTGATCATATTCAGCCCTTTATTCAGCTATAGACAACCACGAGTATATTATGCCCAAATTTGGCAGTAAATGGACTCACATTAGATTATTTTTAGCAAATTTATAGGATCATAAAACAAAGTTATCTTTTAGGTAAACCGAATTTACATAAAAATGGAAAACATTCACATCGTTCTTAATTATCGTTCTTTCGTAGAGGGTTTATTGCTGTCATTTATTTAGTTTCTGACTACAGAAAAGAGTTTCAACATATGGCATTAAGTAATTTGATTCCTTTCAAAAATAAAGCAAACATCTGATTATTCGAATATTAATTTCGAGAACAAGAACTTATAAGTTAAAAATATCAAACATTTTTCTTATGTCCAAAATAAGAACCTATGGTTTGAGTAATTATTAACTCAGATTTTGCTACAAATCCAATCTTGATTTTACTTAGAAATAAATTCCAAGTTGCATGAACTCAACAGGAAAATCTTTGCTTGCTCTGAAATCTTTTTGGAAAGAAAATTGCTTTGTATAGTAAATAATAAAATCTCAGTAGTCTTGAAGGAGAAAGGGCTAAGAGACGGTAAAGTAATCAATGGAAAACTCACATCCGCGTCTATAGGGATTACAATGCAATTTGAAAAAACATGCCTAACGAGTTGACTATGTTATAAAAAGAAATCTACAAAAACCAAATATATATAATAAGTTTTTAATATCCCACAAGGTTTATTTTTCCTATTTTATGATGTCAAGGGCGCTTAAAACTAAGAAAAAGACGAAAATTGTTTCAAATCTCGGTATCATCTAAAATTCCCTTCTTATGACTCACAACAAATCTTTGTTGTTAGGCAAGAAATTAACCGCCTTCAAAGCGAAACATCCATTTGTTCAGCATATTTATGGCTCTCGAATGAGACCCTTTGCTCCAATTATGTATAAATTGGTCCCAGTCTCGAAGATCACCAGCAGCTGCCGAGATTGTCGCACTTTAATTTTTCCCTTTTTAGCATTCCCAAAAAAAAAAATACTTAAATTTTCTTGTTAGGATCGCTTATGGACTCCTCCTCGAATAATTTCTATACAGTAGCACATGAGCGTTTTCGTTTTTATTTGTATTTTATGTTTTTATGCTTTTACGATCATGTTATACTCGTATATGGTATACCTCCAACATGAATCTTAGAAATATGAAACTTTTCTGGTTTTTGCTTTTATGCATACGCCGCCCGCACTATTGACCGAGTTTTTGTAAGAATTCTCCTCTTTAAAGTGAAGTGTAAAAAAGAAAAGTCTGCAACCGCAAAAAGGCTTTTCTGTTTTATACCACATTTAAATGATAATCTTCACTTATGAGAAATTGAAAGAACGGCATTTTTATTGCACTGATCTGGAAGGAATTAGTAATTAATCTTCTGAGAAAGTGATAACATTTTCTTTAAAGGAATATTTCTTGAAGTTCAAAGTGTGTTGCATACACAAAAGCATTGACTTTCTCGCACAATACTTGATCTTAACGTTTCAAGATAAGGTCAATGGCATAAAATCGATAATAAGCAGTATCTTTACAAAATGCATAAATTCATATGCATGCCAATGACTTGGGAAGACGTTGTAAGACGTTTTCGTACTAACAATAGAAGCATCGATTTAGTAAATCAAAAGAAACACCACCTTGTGTGCGGTTATTGATGTTCCTAAACCGATAGCTAAAGAAAGATTAATGAACTGTTGATAGCGCAAAAACCACCACGAATAAATTCTTTCACGAAAATTTAGTCTTCCGTGATGGAAGCGATTTCACAAGATCGGTTCTAGCGCATTCCTTACGTTCGGACACAAATTAGAAAGCTCGATCGGAGGTGCCTGATAAAAAAATTATATCTGAGTTGTGTCCCCACGCTCATATTTATGTAAAAGATCAGTTCTTAGTGCGGGTCACAAGCCCCACTTATTTAACTTCCATACGACAAGACAAGATTTTCTGATTCACAGAAACATGTCTGGACATGATCTTTTTAATATTCAAGGTGTGCTGCTCTCTTAATGACAATTTATTTAACGTAGACGTTTACCTTTCTGATGATACTCAGCAGATACAAGGGATATGCCTTCAAGCTAACTATAACCAATGAATACTTGTGGACATCTAGGGAAATAAAAATAATAAACAAACGAAACCTTACGAGGGTTTTCTAGCCACAAAAGAATAATCTTCAGTGCGATTTTATCTACATTGCACAATAGAAGAGAATGGTTTTCTTATCCACGACAATATCGTCGTCTTTTGTCGTAAAAATATTACCGACTTCTTGCCGGAAAACATCTGCTTAACTGATGACCGACAGAACTGAGTAAAGTAAAGTAAATATTTAATATTCGTCTCTTTTGCTGACCTACTACAACTATACGTACAAACAGAAGTCTGTAAATATACAAAATTTATTTTATTTTTCTATAATACATTCTTAATATTTTGGACGCGTTTTTAGAATACCTTCTTCGAATTCTTTCTAGCTTAATTGCGAATTTTCTTGAGTCAATGCCATCAGAATGTCTTCATAAAATAGATTTAGATTTTAAAGGTTTCAAGCTGCATCACGATTGCGCCACTTATTCACATTCTAAACAGCAGGGCGTCTTTAGTTGAGTTCTATATGAGACATTTCAATGAATTTCGTTGACTATGAATTATCCAATTCCCTTGCATTAAATGATCCATTGTATGGATATTGTAAATCAAATGGTGTTAGTTTGATTGATTGATACTGGTAATAATTTTATTTAACTAAAAAAAATATACATAGTTAACCCTTTACCCTTTACCCTTTTATAAATAACTATAAAAATTAAAACAATTACTTAGAACTGAAGAATCTTTTAAATAATCCTAAATACTACCTACTGAAATTGTACAAACAACTGCAAAAAGTTTGTAAGATTTTGTTTTTATATCATTGATGCTTTTTCTTATGTTTGAAATTAATTCAAATAGTTTTTAACTAATTTAATTCAAATGCTGTATACCATGAATTAAATTACTTGAACTTATTTCAATTAAGTGTACAATAAAATAAATAAATAAAACTACAACATATATAAGGTGAATTAGAAAAGTACGATAGATTCTTCTTTTGGCTCCAAAAGTTTAGACCTCGTTATCTTGAAATAGCAAGATATTCGTGCAAAAAGATGACTTGTCCTACTATTGACCATGATTCATTAACAATTAACGTACAAAATCTTCAAATAAACATTTTTAACACATTCTTTCTTTCTTTTGGCTTTTAAAAGACACTCAGATTACACCTTTTACATCAAAGAAAACTCGAATAATTAGAAATAAAAACTTGGTTTTAAAAAAATCATAACAAAATATTTAAAAGGCAAAACACAATTCTATTTTAACAATTATCCATCCGCTTTATCAAATGTAAAAAAAAAAATAATACATCATATGTATTTTATTTTTTTATTTGTATTTTACTTTACAATGTTTTTAATTTAATTCTCAAATTGCGTTCTTTATTTTCGTGCACTAAAGGACTAAGCCTATATGGCAACTTTCTGTGCTATTTTTACTTTTTAACCAGAGTTTTCGTATGGGAATCGAACCCACCATCTCGGAATGGTATATTTAGTACATCACAGCTAAACAGCTTAGCCAGCTATGCCACCCGAGACCCAATACATCACATGTACCAAACTTACATTGGTTGATATAAACTTTTAAAATTTAATTTCCATTAGTTTCATTTTTCAAAATCCGATACTGTATAAAAATTTTGATAAAACCTTTTGTTTTTCTTAGTTGATAAACAATTTCGATTGATCTATAAAAACATTTTTTGATCTTATAGAATTTTTATTTATTCTCAAAACAATACCCAGAGACCTTCAAAGTGAATGTTATGACAACGCACTCTTTAATTATGCACATATATTTTCGCAACAATTCAGCTTTATAGTAGGTGGGATTTTACGCGGCGTAATGGTCACAATTGTGAAATATGAAAAGTTTGTGAAATTGCTATTTTTAGAATTGAACAATAGTTGCTAATCTGCAACCTAATGAAACTTAGCCAGTGTAATTTAGAAATTCTGTGATTCAGAACTTTTATTTCAGGCATATTTTGCTTCAAAATGTCCCATCAATTTTAAGATATAATTAATATAAAATTACTATAAAACATTATATTATATCAAAACAAGCATTGTAAACTTAAATTACAAAATTTAAGGTCTCAGAAACACAAAATGAACCTTCATCACCAATTTCTTTTTATAGTTTTCCATTTCAAGTGAAATTTTCATCACCTGATCGCTATGGTTGCATTTAATTTAATTAGTAAAATACACATTCACCTAAAGGGGTAAAATCAATTTACATGGGTTTTCTGGCTCACAGAATCACAATCACAGCAGGTGATGATGAAAGAGTCGGAATAATTAGATCCGATTGTTTACAGATGCTCGCTTTATTCAATATTGTTTGCATTTAATTTACTTCATTATTATATACACCTTTGGGGGTATTCGAATTGCGTAAGAATGAATTAATTAATTAATCCATTACTGTATTTGCAGTATTTTCATAATATCCTTTTTGTTTAAAAAAAAAAAACTTAAATCCTAAATAAACTCATTAACAACTTCTAAAATAAAGAGTTCCTCAGGGCAACATTCTTGGTCCACTACATTTTAATTCGTGTACTTCAATGCAGATACGGTTGCAAAAAAAAAAAAAATGGTTAATTAAATGACTAAGTATTCTAGAAAATTTAAAATTCAATTCACTAACAAACTCTCAGAATTACCTAAACAATGCAAAAACATTCTCACACATCTTGAGAATATGAATTAAGAAAAAAGCACATCGTCATCAAAAGCAGTTCAAATTACAGAAGTTAATTGAACTCTTCCTTGAAAACAAATTTAAATTTGAATAACTATTAGTACTCATTAGATCTATTCTGCAAAACAATTGAAAATTTGCTCTCTAATTAGGCACATTCCCATGAGACGGTTAATTTCATTAATTGGCCATCTAACTGAAAATTTATTTTCATAATTACGCTCACAACTTCACATCAAATAGTGAGTAAAAATTTATAATTACGACAAATTAGCCTAAGATTTTTGATTTACTTTGCATAAAAAGGGTAGTTGATGGATATGCAAGAATTGTTAATTTATTTTTCTTAAAATATTCAAGAAGTCTTTGAATTGTTTGATGTAGATACATTTTAAGTAAAATTGAAAAATAAGATTCTAATGTTATCTATACCCTAAATAAATAAATAACAAAGTTGTTGCTGTATTTTTCATTTGTATTATACTTAAACTGCAAAATCACGGATTATTTGGTAGAGATCAGTTAAATCATACCATACCAAGTGACTCAAAAATTTGGTCATAAATCTTATCAAATTATTGGCACCGAATTTATTAAGTCTAGTTTCTAAAATATCGAAAATTAAAAAAGTTACAATAGTTTCTATAAATAAAATATTTATTTTATTTATTTATTTATCATTTGGACTACCTATCTTAACTTAACGCGTTCAACCCGGCGCACTTTTTCGACGTCTATATGATGGACGAATGATGGACGAGTTGTTTATTCTTTTGGCGGTGCTTGTTTGATTCGCTGCATGTTTACGTTAACATATGTGAACTACCGGGAGTTCACGCCGTCAGACGAAGAAATGTAATTGTGGACCACTATTAGTTCACGTCGCCAGATGAAAGCAATGCCTGTGGACCACCGGTGGTACACGCAAAGTTGAACGTGTTTAAATACAGCCGTTAATTCATAGTAGCCTTTTTTATTTATTTATAGTTGCGTTGTTTTGATGTTTTGGAATTGAAGCCTAAACTTAACAACGATTTTCATTTTTTAATAAGTATTAAAAGAATTACTTTTTCAGGTGCATTAGCATTCTTAGCCTAGCTGAGCCTATTAAGTATTAAACAATTTTTTTCCTTTTTCAGGAGCATTGGAGACTCTAAAGTTAGCTACTTATATACATCGGGATAATTCGAAAAACAAAATCTAGAACAATACTCGTATATCTGTATATTTTTTATTCAGAAGCTTGGTGTATTTAAGCCTAGCTACTTCTATCAAATAAATATAAATGGAAGCCTACATCTATTTTGTATTTTATTTTCCTATCTTATAACTTATAAAGTAGATTGGCCCACCTAAAAATGGCGGGAAGGGGTTCAGGAGTGGAGGAGTATAGATAAAATAATTATCATACCAATTTAGAAATTTTCCTTATATTTTCAAAATATTTTAAATTTTAGTGCGAATGTTATGTTATTATAAACGTTAGTTATATCGAATAAAGTTTTAAAAAAAGATGTTTTGATTCTTAATGTTTGCAGAAGTAATGCAAGATAGAATTACAATTGTATTTTCTATTTTTATTTTATTACATAATCAAAAGTTGTCCACCGTACCGCAGAGAATTAAAAACCAGTTCGATGGCAAGACCGCTTTTGAATTACCAAGCAACTAGGGCATCCATAATGGCATCTCATTAAATTTCAAAGCACTTCGCTGGATGGTGAAATAGTAAAAACAATAATAAAAGATATACACGGGTTGCAATTATTTACGCTTCTTCAAAAAAAAAAAAGGTTTTTGTTGAAAATATGGGCTTATGGTGTGGGTGATGGGTTTTGCAGGTGAGTCTATTATCAGTTACGAAAAAAATATGCAGGTTTCTCTACCTAAATGACAAAAAACAAAACTATCTGAAAAATGCTATACATAGCATGCGGCTAACCATACAAAAAACCGCGAGATTTTCTTAACAGAGACTGTGGGTGCTAAGCTTTAACATCTGAGACCGCTCTGCCCACTTACTTGAACTTGTTTCACTTTATACAAATTCGATTTGAGTAATAATAATTCGTTTTGAGCCTCACGACGATGGGCGACTTGAAGTTGTTTCAGTTTATTTTGCAACTATGGTTAGTGTCTTTATGATCTTAATTGGATGATGACCCACTCAATCAGAACGAAGCTGTACCCATGTTCGTTGCGAACGCCGCCGCGATCCCAGCGCAGGCCTCACTTAGACCGATAGTGCGTTCAACGGACAGCGCAAAGCCCTGAATTAATTCAGTTCTATCAATTTATTGTCTCCGGCCGTTAATGTTTTGCTACAGATCGGCATTCATTATGGTCACCAAATCTAGGCTTTGGCTGCGATCAGATCAGGATGTGTTCACATGGGTTGTGCGATAAATAACGCACTCAACAACACAAATGGGACCAGCCTTAGATCTGTTCTAGAAATTGAGTTGCGCACGCGTAACAACGCATTGGTATGATATACTACATGACGGGGAAAAAAATTAAGACGATCATGTTGATCATATTCACTCTATCCGTCCAGCGAACTAAGAGTACGTTCGACTTGGCGCGAGATAAGACGGCAAAAGTTGCGTGTCCCCACGCAAACCGTCTGCAGTTGCACTGATCTAATTTTGGACTTGGAGTCCAACGCTTGTTTGATGCTAAGAAGCTGGGATGCTGGGGAGGTTAAGAAGGAAATTGCACAATCGACACCGGAAGACGTAGCTTGAACCTTCTCTTCTTCGTTTGATATACACCAGCTGCCTTGGACTTTGCCAAACCACTTCGACAACGAGCAAGGGAATGCATTTTAATGCATTTTAAAATGCGAATTTTATCGAGAAACCGGTTTTTATAAATTCAAAAGAAAAAGGCCTCAAAATCAGTCAGCCAACACACGCCGGCAATATTAAATCACCTGTTGAGCCGGTTGGCAGGTGAAAATATGGCCGTGCCGGTGTTCGCGGACAGTCTAAACAATTTCACAAAACCGTGAAATTTTTTTTCGGAAGCGGGCATATATAAAAACGAATGTCCTCATGCGATCATTTTTAGTATTAAGTCACCTTTTTAGTGACATGCAATTTTCTATGTTCGCCAACGATTTTTACATATTAAAACACCTGAAAGAACCAGTAGACCAGTTCTATTGAATAGAGGAAAGTTAAAATGACGCAAGGCCTATAGACGATAAGATAACCTTGTGTGGGACCAACTTTTCAGTACAAGTTGCATACTTCTAGCCTACATGGGTACGAGTTCAAATATTTGCGGGGAACTGCTATCAATTCGTGGGAAGCTCTCTGCACTATCATAAAAAAAAATTCAACTAACGATTCAGTTATTGAGTGGTTTAAACGATGTCGAGTTATTTTTAACTAGAAACATAATGCGAGCAGAAGACATTTTATTTCCTGCAATGATATACCTAGATTATAAAAGATAGAAAAAGATATGAATTTTTAAGTAGGTCTGGGTCGCTGTTGTGGACCTTGAGTAGTCTAGAATTAACGTTTTTATAGAAAAAAAAATGCATGAAAAAAGCATGGTAGGTGGGTATAATGCTTCTTATTTAAAAACAAGACAAGAAGAGGCAGTTATCCATTGAATTAATTTAAGAAATAGCAAGAGCCGCACCTATTTATATGTAGTGTGCATTAAGTAGAAATAATTAATTGTATATTAATTACAACCATAAATATAAATTACTAGCAGCAGAATTCACTTAAGGGCATACGTACAGTTGCAAGGTCTATAAAATCGGGTTATATGAGAATTATTTTTTAAGTAGAAATCGCCTGATTCACATTTTTCGAACCATCTCCTGCAGGTTCTGTCGGCAACTGTATTTTCACCAAATTTCTATACGCTTCTTTAAAATTTCTACCTAGTTGAAATTTTTTTATTAATAAAGTCTTCCAATAGGGACTTCCGAACTTTGACAGTTGATAGCGGGCATATTGTTGAAGCTATATCTGTCCAATTGGCTGTCATTTATTCAGTGTATTTTACTAAATTACCATGAACGGATATAGCGTTCAACAATACGTGCAAATTATAAAATTGTATTATCAAAATGGGTGTTCTGTTCGGGCAACGTTCCGCACACTTCGCCCAATTTACGGTCGCCATAATCGTCAACGCCGAGCGCTATAGGTCAATGATTACCAACTTCTTTTGGCCTGAATTGGATAAAATGGACTCCAACAACTAGCCACCGAGATCGTGCGATTTGACCCAGTTAGACTTTTTCTTGTAGGGTTTTCTTAAGTCGCAGGTCTATGCGAATAAGCCAGAAACCAGAACAGCCCTCCAAACCAACATAACCCGTGGCACGGATCAAATTTAGCCTGATTTATGCCCCAGAGTCATGGAAAATTGGACATTTTGGATTCGCGCCACCCAGAGAAGCCGTAATATTCCGTATTTAATGGCTTCGATATGCCTTTGAAATAAATAAAAAATTTCGATGATATCTCACACACACTTTGTTTTATTTAAATTTAAAGATAGGAAGTGCTTAATGAAAGACCCTTTATTTGAACAACATATTGTATTTTTTTAATAGTATTGGGTATTATCAATTAAACCATGTTCTTCCTTTAAAAATCTGTCCCTATTACCATTACCATGGAAATCAAAAATCTGGCTCAAATCCACAACCGTATCATAGAACAGTTTCCTATGAGTTAATTTGAAGGCACTAATAAATTGCTTTTATGCCGACGTCAGTACAAATAGACTTCAAGGCTGAACCGGTCGAGACTCAGTTGAAGATATGCTCCTCCAGCTGAACGTCTTAAACAAAAATCTCACTCATCAAGAAAACTAAAGTAAGCAAGAAAAATTCCCAAAAGACATGAAAGAAACAGCTTACATGCGGAAAATGCATGCCAGAGCACACCACTCCGCAGACTCAAGAGAAGCGTACCAAAAATAAATTTCAAAAATAGAAAACGCCCGAGGCGACGACACAAAAGAAAGGCTCCAACATTAAAGATCGATGGCGGAGGGATAACACACGGCTGGATGTCTGGAGAAGTTACTTATTCATTGCGCTAAACCTGAGTCTTAGCTAGTTACAATTAGTAAATTAAAATCTTAACTTTACTCACCTAGTCCTATCGCAGCCACTATCAGGGTAATCCATTTAACTATCGTAAATCCCATTTTGACGGTCCTATAGCACTCTGTTCACTGTGAAACGCACTTCACTAATCACCTAAGATACTTTTTAATTTCTTTCCTATTTAATTTGAGGAACACTTAGCACAGAACGCACAGTCACTGAAAAGAAGATGACACAAAAATATCGATCGATTAATCTCCAGAAGTGGGGTGAGTTCCGGAACCCCCAGGACTGGAGATAGGCAACCGCCAGAACCGAAACCCGACAATGACGTGGTAGCGAGGGACGAAACGGTTGATTCTCGCGTGCACCCAAGCAATAAGGGTTTACGCCCTGCAAGAAAAGAAAATCAATCATTAAAAATTATGAAAATTATATACTTATAGGATGGGTGAATATTTTATGCAGGAGTGCCGCCTCAATGTTTGGCACCATTGGCTATTTTGTTGCCCATAATTCCTTAGCATTTTGACCACAGCTCACGTTAATTATGAATTTTGGAGTTACAAAGGGGTTTATTTGGGAAACCTTTTTTTGGAGAAATATCACAAGTCTTCATCAAAATTTATAGCTAATATAAAATTCCTTAAATAAATCGGTCGGTACATACAAAAAACACCAATCCATAATATTTTGATGGTATTAAAAATACCTAGATTAATATTATAGCAAAATTTAATTTTTGTAGACATATATGGTAAATATGGTAAATGACAGTACTGCAGGGTACAGACAGACAAAATGACCAAAAAATATAAGGCTTCATAGTTGACTATGGAACTCTAAAACATAAGAATTACAAACAAAGTTAAAAACCAAAAGCTATAGTAGGTAAAATTCATGATACCACTATTACAGAAATGTACTTTACACTAAACTGGTCTTTTTTGTTCCGAAGTAATTACATACTTACGTTTAAAAGGCAGTAATTTATTTAATTCTTATCATAATTAAGTGTTTCTTTTCTTAATACATAAGTCGTTGAGTTTTAATGTGTTTTAAAAGAAACTAAAATAGAAATATGGTTTTTTGGGTTCCGTACATCCGAATGAAAAAACGGAATCCTTATAGGATTACTTGTGTGTCTGTCTGTCCGTCTGTGACTTCTAATTTCATACAAATCTACTCGACCAAATAAGTTTAAATTTGCTACACATATGAATTTCTTTTACTCAAACACAGACGTGTAACATAAATAAATTTTGAATAAGGGGGTTACTTTTCGGGGGTATATTAGAAAATTAAAAAAAAAGTTATAATTTTAAAATAAATAAATAATAATAAATCCTCTCACCCTTAATCTCGGAAACTACTAAGTCTTAAATTTTGAACGAAAATACAGAAAATGGTTCTTTATTTATAGATTACAGGAAAACCTATAAATCTATGGTTTTTAAATAATATGGTAAATCTCTCGATATTGTGCGGAACTCTCTTCATACGTGTTCAACTCATCCGGTTTTTGCAGTTAACAATTAACCACGTCTAAATATAAACATTGTTGTAT
Organism: Philonicus albiceps; assembly: GCA_963969385.1. Taxonomy (NCBI): domain Eukaryota; kingdom Metazoa; phylum Arthropoda; class Insecta; order Diptera; family Asilidae; genus Philonicus; species Philonicus albiceps. Next base: position 5,695,075 of record OZ017773.1, on the reverse strand, counting down.
AGTACCTCAATTTTTAAAAATGTTACAAGAGTAATACAAAAAACTAAAACTTGTCTTAATTTTTCTTAATCTTCTTTTGTTTTCCCCATTTATCTTTTGAAGAAGGAATGTATGCACGCATATATATGTAAAAATGCAACGATTTCTATAGATCTTCCTAAATTCTAAATTTCTCTGGATTTATACAATTCCAGAGACCGTTTAATAACGTTGATGAGATTTATTTTTCATCAAACGAAGAGCTAAAAATAAAATACTACCAAAAAGAACTATTCGAGCAATGACGAAGGGGCATTTCCTCATTTTCACGGATTAGAAATGAAATTCATCTATTAAGAATTTAGAAAATTTCTGCTCCGGTTAAAATAGAGGTTCCTTTTCTAATGCATTCCTGCACTGTTCAAGAACAAATTTTCGATATTATATAACCCTTTTTTATATCTCTTTAATCTGAAAATTCAGTTCGAATATTTTCGTTATTAAAAGGGGTTCATGGTAATTGATTTTCATTCAGTTTTTGAACGGTAATATGTAATATCGAATAATCTGCTCTGTATCAATCGTCGAGTCGGTTTCATAATTAAAACATTATTGAAGGAGCTCTCATGTGAATGGATCACGTGTTTCCCAGACGGATTTATTGATTTTCCTCTTTATGTGGAAAACTCCTCCTCGGTAGTTTACAACTTTCATTTCCCAGAACGCTTTTCTTCGGTGAGAATTTAATAGCTGGAACTGGGTTACTCATCATCTTCAATAAAGTTGACTGCAAACATGTAAGCTTCCACTGGCGGAAACCACATATTTTTCTTCTTTTTTTTTTACGATCGGGAGACCGTAAATCAGATGAGGGAGGGCGGGCATCGAGCCCCAGGAAGTATGAAGCACCCCGGGATTTATATTCACTTCTCATAAACTACACGTCAATCCATTGTTTGCTTAAGCAAGTCGTCTTTCATGAACCCTGGACAGATTCGTCTATTGGGCGATGTTTTCCCCCCTGAGAGGGGCCTTTTGCTATTTTTAGGACTGGACGTTTCATTTTGGAATTTTTGGATTATCGGAAATTATTGAAAATCAACGGAATTTTGATGATTTTGATACGTTTTGTTTTCATCATAATTTCAACAATGTGGCGCCAAAATTATTATTTTTTATTTCCTAATCTGTTTGAGGTATACCACTATTAACTATTAATTAAATTACCCTTATTAGTACCCTTATTTTTAAGTGGTGTCACTTTGAGTTGGCGACTCATTTTGACCACAAAAATTAACTTGTAACATTTTTCAGATCTCACTCAGATCGAATTTAGAAATACCATAATACCCATGTCGCTCATTCAGACTAGTGACACGACTGAAAGAATATTTGTATTAGCTTCTTCATATGTTTAATAAATTCATTTTTAATGATTTTAATATATTAAATAAGTTATAGGCAAATTTTAAAACTGTATTAACCATTTCCATTTCTTCCAATTAGAATTTGACTTATTTCCTGCTGGCGTTTCCTAACAAAATTTTGTGTATTTTCAAAAATATGTAAAAAACATTTCAAAAATTCACTACTAATTATTCGATTTTAGATCTTTTTTAACCCTACCACTGTAGGGTACCAGATGGCCCACTGTATTTTAATTACAATTTAAGTAAATTCATCGTAAATTTTGAGATCTATGTTCATCCTAAAACACTTATTATAAAAGCATAAAAGCATCATTCTAATTGGAGTCGTTTGGGATACCCCGTATTCAGTTATTCAATTGAGATTACCCCGTATTCAGGTAATATTTAATTACACCTATCGCTGAATTGAACACCGAATTTTAATAACACAATTTCGCTTTTATGGTACATGATTTTTAAAATTAGATATGTTCATAAACAAATAGTAAAAATGAACATTTTGCTGGCTTCTACTAACACATATATTTCTAGTTCTCTTCTAATTCACATCTTATCATCGAATCATAATCAAATATCGCATCAAGTACTATGCATTTTTATTTTATAATTCTGAAATTTACTTGAAAGGAATTAGAGCGGGTTAAGTAAGTGCACTTAAAAAAAAAGACAGTGTCAGTCAACAAACCTTGTTTAAGTATGAACACGGGTTAGCCTGTATAATAAATAAATGAATTATGCACATTTTTTACGTACATATGTATAAAAATTCACAATTTCTATTTACACGCTTTCCTGAGGAACTGATCTTCAATCTAAATCGATATAGGTGCATAGGTGTATTTAATCTGATATTAGAGTTTTCATGTACATTATTTCATGATTTCTAAAATGACTTTTTGTTTTTGACAAAGAAACCTAATTCTGGTGATATCTCAAAAGAGTCAAGGCTAAATTTTAGATCTTTAACTCTAGATAATAATTAAACTTAAATCAGTGGATAGATAACTAAACTTAACACGTTCAACCCGGTGTGTACCACCGGTGGTCCAAAGGCATTTCTTTCATCTGGCCCGAATTAAACTACTGGTGGTCCACAACTAGTTTTCTTCGTCTGGCCACCGGTAGTTCACAGTCATTGCTTTCATCTGGCGCGATGTAAACTACGTAATAGTTTTCTTAATCATAAATAGTTTCTTGTTTGGGCATTGTATTTTAGAAATCGTATTTTCAATAAGTGTTTTTAATTTGTGGAATAAGATGGGATTGCTCTAAATTGCGGTTTTCTGCCTTTACACTATAAAAGGTAAAACTATAAAAAGTTAAACCAAGCTGAATTTTTCTTGTAATGTAGTTCATAAACCTCTCTCTTGGTAAAAAGGGGTTTTCACAATTTATTCATGTAGTCAATTAAGAGAACTGATTACTTTTCAGAACCAAATTAAAAATTTAACATGATAGCTCCCTTTCAGTTGTCTTTGCTTCAATTTTCGAAGACGCAGAGTTCTCTAATTTTAAAGATTAAGTTATCAAAATTTCGCCTTCTTTTTTCCTCGAGTTCAAGTTGCAACAACAACTACAACAGCTGCAATTTTATATCGACTCTTACACTTCTCTTACTTCAACAATTTTTGTATATATGATTTTTGTTAAACTTTTTCGTACTTCCACATTGTGTTGCAAATTAGCTTTCCAAACAAACAACATCGCCCTTTAGCAGTAGTAAATATCAAAAGAAATTTTTTTTCATCCTCAAAATTTTGCTCGCGTGCCAACTGCCGGATTACGTTTGAAGTTGCACCCTATTTTAAGTCCATTTCAAGCGTACCCCTCAAACTAGGAGGGTAAACATGTCAAAGTCGACAGAGCAACATCGGTTAAAAGGGAAATCATTGAGAAAACGAATAAGTCTGGCTTAATCAAATACCCATAAAAATCGCTGTGACTGAGCTCAAAGGTACATAACGTTTGTTACACCCTGAGGCCAGGTATCGGGCACCAGGCATGCTATAATTTCTACCTTCACCGGAACAGCTTTGTGCGAAAAATTTTCTGCGCTTGACATAGAACCCACCGGCTATTATTTGTGCGGTGCACACTTCTAGATTCTGATCCGACTCTGATGTCGTTTCGAAACTCCGAAGTGAAGTATAAAAATTGCGCAATGCATAGTATGTGTGTGTACAAACTGTGACCGTGCCAAATCCATCCCCTTTTCTAGACCAATCCCACCATATTATAGGTTTCGGGCGGAAAACTATGCCGGCAAAAGGGTTCAGTGGGTAACAGGAAATTAACAACACCTTTTCGAAGGGTTGTTCTGAACGCATGAATCATTCCCGATTTAATTAAAATAGGTTTTTGGTCCACAGTAAGTACATATTGTGAACATCGGGATTAACATTCGTAATCGCGGATGAGGCAGATGGTTCCAAACTGTATGGTGATTATTTTGTATTATCTTTTTTATATTTTCTTACTAAATAAATACAAAAAATATTTAATGGTTTTTGTTTCAATGTACTTAATTAATCACGCTGTATGAATTCACAGACAAAAAACAGTATAACTATTTTATGAGTATAGCAAAAAGTTCAAATGTGATTTTATATGAACCTTAATTAAAGATAATTTAGAACTGGAAAAAAACCGATGAAAACATCATGTTTTCTTCGCTTTTTAATTGAGGAGCCGATTTAGCAAATATTCTGATCTTGGACAGATTTAGCAAAATATAAAATTTTATTTGCTTTCTTAAAGTTTATTTAAATGAAAATTTAGTTTGATTTTATACCGAAAATTAGCCTCTGGTAGTTCAGTCGATAGTGCACTGGACTACTGTTCCAGAGGCTATGAGTTCAAATCCCAACCAATGGTATTCTGGGCGCAGCGGTAGCACAATGAGCCAAAAAATGGCCTAAATGTGCGTTTCTAGGCACCGACACCAACCTATCCTACCATTATTAAAAACAAAAATTTATATTCTTTTTTCTTATTTCAAAATCGCTTTAATTTGATTTTAATCAGTTTTAATAAAAAGTAAAATAAATCTTAAGGATATATATTATTTTCAACAATTGAAGATTGTCACGAAAATTAGTACTTAGAGGTTTATAGGGACGTGATTCCCAAATTTTATAATTTCATATTATGATTAAATGTGATTAAATTGTGTTTATTTATGATTCTAAATACTATCAAAATATGAAAAACGATTCCCATATTTAGAAATTTAAAACCGTACGTAAGAATGAAATAATTTCAAAATTTTGTATTCAACGTACTACCGAACAGTACCGGATAATAGGAAAGTTTTGAAAGAATATCAAATAAACACTAGAAGACTTTTAACAATAGAAGTAACAATAAAAGGCAAGTGCCTGTCTCCGTCGCAACAGTGAAAATAGAACTTTAAAAAGACGAATTTGTTTTGACCATGAAAAAATTCATAGCCATGTTTAGAAAATAGAAAAAACACTGCCTTCAGAAGACTTAAAAGAAAGTCCAAAAATACTAAAAGAAAAGTGGCACGATGAAAAGACCTTACACTGCAATGGACGGTGGCTTTGTTTGTAATCTTGGAAAAAAAATGATTCTCAAAAGAAAAGCCCCATTCTGGTAAAAATGTTATTTACTTGTTTGTAATTAGGCTCTGTCTTAAAACGGAATCATAAATTAGCTGCAGCAGTTTATAAATTTAGAATTAAATAAATTTTATCAAAATGTATAATACCAACAACGAAATTCAAATTTATGAATCGTTACTTACTGAATTTTAGGGGGTAATGAATGTGATTAAGTTTGACTTTTTATGCTTTAAGACTTTAATTACATTTTTCTTTTTCGACAGCATCATAACATAAAAATTGAAGCGACATTGCCTTGAGAGATGATTGCCCCAAAACATTTCTAGAGGTTAAGTGCTCAAAATAGCCATAGTCTGGCATGAATTTTATCGAATTACAAATGTAAGCTATGGCAATTTTTAGCACGGTTACATCATACAAAAGGTTCAATTTCAATTCAGACGCACTCGATCTATTAAGAACAATTAGACATTAGTCCACACCAGAAGACTCTATTGACCAATTCCTATTTTTATGTGTTAGCTCCATGCGAGCAAATACCCCAAAAACTGTTCGACACGAACCCTTTTTTGCATAAATTTTTATGTATGGCTTCATGAACTTAAATCGACTGGGTAGAACAAATCCAAAGGGATATGGTGCACACGTGCCAATTTTCACCTTTGACACCTGATACTAGTTTTTCGCTTCATCAGCACCCTGAAACCATTTAAAGGATTTTGTAATCACGGACGACCAATTTGTACCCCATTTGCCAGAGCCGTACCTTTGTGCATTCGGGTGAGTCAGGACTGGAGCTTTTTTTTTTTAACAATTTTCTGCTTCGTCGACATGACTTCCTCTGCATTAATTCTACATAATTTTCGGGGCTTGGTAACTACTCATAAATATGCTTCGTAGGAAAGGTAATATCAGGAAAATGTACGGAAGAGGAAAATCAAAATTTATCAGGAAATCTTACACCATTTCGAATCTTATCCGAGGATATTGAAAGGAAATTTAAATTAAAACTTAATAAGGTTTCAGTGAACTGATTTATAGTGATTATTTCGCATGTATATGAGCCGTTCAATAACAAATGAATGAATGAATCGAATTTGATATTAAAATTATAAAGTAATAAATAACTCAATTTTGATGTTAAAAATGTTTAAGTTCTTTTTAAATTATCAGGAAAAGTATTTCAGGGTCACTGTTTCCGAGTCATAGCGAAAATACGGAAATTTATAGGTAAAACTAATACGATTTATTTCAATAAAACGTAGATTTTAACTTTAATGTGCCGTACGATTTTTTTAGTTTCAGTAGTTTACTAAAAATTAATGCATTTTAATCATACAAAATAAAAAGTAAAAGGTTACATATATTTTTCGTATAACAAACAATTAAGAAATTAATTATAAAAATTGTTTTACATTTTTAGCAGAAGGTATAATGATAATAAAAAAATGTTAAACGTTTAAAAGACAATTTTGTAAAAACAGAAAGGCTGATGAAGATGCCAGTGACACCATCAAATTTGATGGATTATTATAACCCGACTATAATTTATTGGGGGCATTATTAGGCATCCCCTAAGCGTCTAATCCTTATGTGGCAAATGAGGGGTATGCCGATAGAAAACTAATTCTTCAGATTCCTTGCACGGACTACAAAATAAAAGCAGGCATACCTCAGTGGGATGAGCCTTATGAATTTTTTCTGAGGACATATGTCGTGACAAAATTATGGACAAAACCATTAACTGCCTTATGATCCCATCAGGCAAGCATCAAATGTATTGCTCTTCGGCAAACTTGCGGTTATCTGTTAGTGAGCCATATATCAAAATTATCTGTTGTGTCCGAACACAAGTCCCAATTTTGTTTAAACTTATAATTATAGACGTCTTATCAGGTTTTTCTTATAAAATGCCTATACCTTAGGACCTATAGCATGGAGTATGGGCTGTACATAATGTTGTGCGTGCGTAAATATGTATATATTATGCAATATACAAAGATAACGACAAATTCAAGAGTTCCTCAAAGTAGTTACTTGGGACCTTTGTTATTTTTGTTGTTTATTAATGATAGTATCGATTGCTTTTATTTCGTTAAATGTTTATTATTTGTCGACGAGCTAAAATTATTCTATAAAATGAGATCTCTAGATGATTATATTCTTATAGCCGACGATTTTGAGATACTTTATCAGTGGTGTAGTATTTCCATACAAATTACATGACAAACCTCTTACAAAATTATACCAAATTAAGGATTAAGGGGTTATTTTTAATAAAAATATATCTTTTAATGATCATAAAAAATGGCCTGTTACCAAAAGCATTTGAAGCGTTAGGATTTTTAAAACGGAACCTAAACAACTCATATAAATTTATTTCGCGTTAGTGCGTTTTATCCTTGAATATGAATCTATAACATGGTGCCCTTACTATCAGACACATATAAAAAGAATTGAAACAATACAAAAGAATTTTACTTGATCTGTCTTTTTTAAATTGTAAGTTGTTTGCTAACTTTGTGTCATCATATCTTGCTAGATGGTTATTTCTAAATATGTCAAGCCTAAAATTCATGCGGAAAGTAAATTGTACTTGTCTTTATTTTTTAAATATTCTGTCTTTTAGTATTAAATCTCCTGAACTATTGTCCTTAATCAATTTATATGCACCTGAAAGATCAATTTGTGCAAAATCTTTGCTGTACGTACCTCCCTCCTCATATGTAACCTAATTTTGATTTTCATAAGCTTGTTTTTAATTGTATTGCTCATGTGAAGAAACGAATTTAAATTAGCTCTTTTTGAAAATTAGCAAGTAAAAAAAAAATACTAATTATGAATTTTTGCTTGTACGTAAAATTGAATACCTGAAGACATCTAATAAATAAATAAATATAGAGTGATAAATATGTTCCGAAACTCGTTTCATATCTGAGTAACTAGTTCATTGTTTGTCAATTTTTGGCACAAAATAAAGTCTGTGTGTTGAATCATATTCCGTATTCACCTGGTTTGGCCCCGTTCGATTTCTCTCTATTTCCAAAATTGAACTTAAAGTTGAAAGGTTTTTTTTTTATTTTATAACACGCATTTGAATCACCTTTGAATCGCTGTAACAAGTGTATACTTTTTATACTCAAACTATACGAGAATATTTTGAGTATAAAAAAATATTGAGATATCTTGTTGATGATTTTTTTCCACGGCCGGTATCCAAACGTATTTGCCGCACTTTGTATATTCATGGGAAGTCACAAATACACAAGCGTGAATTATAATTTACTATAATTAAAATCTGAATAATTTTTAATAAATTATTGTAAAAAATAGCAGGCTTACACGTTTCAGAGCAGGAGACTTCGCAGAATTCTAACCGAAAAAAACAAAACGTAGTGCCTCGTGGTAAAAAAGATATTTTTAAATCGGGTAGCAATCATTTTTTCCCCCAAGGGCCACATGCGGTATTCATAATGAATGATATGTGAATGAAGCAAAGCGATATATGCCCTTTCTGCGCTTTATACGACTACCTCATTGCGGTCCATATGAGGCAGTGTGGCTAACATCGTACGGACCCTAGCTGCACTTCCCAAAAACTCATGTTGGGACTTATACAGTGCTACCGGAAATTTTAGGACCAAACGTTGATTTTAGGCATATATTTTAGCCCTATCCCATAATTTGTTTTTAGGGAGAAAAGATATGCTGACAACGAGTGTACATGAAATCTTTGTCTGTCCTTAATTATTTTATAAAATTTTGTTTTAATTCGATGTATTAATTTTACCAAAAACAACGTTTAGTCCTAAAATTTCCGACAGCACTATATAAAGAGTTTAGCAGTTGTGTAAAAAATATCTCAGAAACCAGTTAGGTTAGTCAGATATGTGTAGATATTTTAAATTAAAATTATAAACATTGAATCGTTTTGGGAAAAGTTATACCCTTTAATCCATTCGCTGCCGAGATCATATTCAGCCATACATTCAGCTATAGGCAACTACGAGATATCACGAGTTGGCAATGAATGGGTTAATGTAGCTTTTTAAGATAGCTTGTTTGACAATGTTTAAGATATCCAAAATTAATTATTCTAGTGGAATTGGATTGCATACTGCCTTTGATATAAATCTGGAATCTGTAGGCTGTAACGATTTTTAAAATATCATGATCAATAGCAATTACAAAATAGTTTCAACTCTGTTTGTTATTTAGCAATATACAGGATAAGCCAAGATAGGGCTAAAGACACCTCCTTTAAGGTTTATGAGTAACAAATAAAAACCATTTACTTTATTTTATGCTAATTCTCAAACGCTTTAATTTTAAAGATTCACCTTTACTTACTTAATGCTTTGTTAGGAAGGGTGCATATGTTTTGCATTCTTAACCTACATTGTTAGCTACATATCTTCAAGAATTATGGACTTTTTATTTTCAGCCGTTGTCCCTAAATAGGATTACATTCTAATTTATTCATTTTTATGGGATTCTGTTTCTTTTATTATATCCTTTTGATATTTTTACATTTTATAATCACATGGTGATTTCTCAAAATTTTTACTCGTATCAGCTAGCTTGTGTTTACGAAGAAAATATGTTTGTCTCTTGAGTAATAGAATAATTTTTATGACTTTGTTTACTTTCCTCAAAATTCTAAATCTTAATCGGAGGTTATTCAAAAGCAAACACTTTTACTTTTTCCGTAGTTCTTAAATCAATTAATTTCCCCCATTCTATTCAGATTTTCAGAAATTTGACAACAGGGCAGAAGAGCAGCCCAAGAGACGATTCAGGACGATACACGATACGAAAATCTAGCCTCAATGCAGATGTAAAATTTCAGCCGACATTTTCGATGAATAGGCGTTGTTTTTTATTATACATATCTGCAAGGAAATTAAGGTAAAGGCCGCAAAAATTCATATATATGTACACATATATATATTTTTTTTTTTTGTAAGGCATGTCTAGGGATGAAATTAGATACGAGAGAACAAAACACCCCCACTCAAATCTTCAGACAGGTACACCTTAAAAACCTGAATCCCAGGACAAAATTGAACCAAGCCACCTCAAAAAAAAAGAAATAATCCTCGCATGCCAATGGACGAAGGATCTCTAAAACGAACAGTGGCAGGGTGAGGAAAGGGACGTTCACACCGAGGGTTAACAGCCTTTTCAAAGGGAACAATCTGCCATGAAAGATTTTGAGATGTTGTTTGGTCCAGGCAAGGAGAAAACAGGATCGTAATATGGGTCCTGTTCAACCCTCACAGCGGGGACAAGTGAGATAAGCAGATGTTTCCTAGGATGCGAGTCCTGCGCACTAATCTTTAGGATCGGAAGGTTACTACAAAATAGGGTGGATGCTGTTTTTGCATACCACGTAATTTTCTATTACTAGCCGTTAATTGCTTTAAATAAATTGAAAATATTTAATTTGAACAGTAATCCTTTGCTGAATATAAATGAAAATTTGCTGAATATGCTTTTAGAAGTCCGCTTCAAAGACCGCGACCCACCCATGCTAAGGTAATCGAACCACAGACACATATCTGCACACACTACCACCATCACTCCACGATGGCCATATTTGAAAATTTTTCTTCTTCCTCTCGTTGGTCGCACAGGGTAAATTTCTTCTTCTTACTCTGTCACAGTACTTGTGATTCACTTTGCTACAGATATGCGAAAAATCAATAAAACTTACAAGAAAAAAACGCCGTGAAAATAAATCCACAATTTGCTTAAATTAATAACAAATCATGCGAATTAATCAGACTATCCACGAAGCCGAAGTAGCCTATCGATTTTGTCGCTGATTCGCGCAGACAACTTGCTTTGTTTGCAAAAGCCCCAATCGGGGGAGGTATCCCCTTTTTCTTATGGTTGAATGGCGATGTCTCTTACCGATTTTAAATTTAATCCCAAGGTTTTCTGCCCAAAGTATCCAATTGGTATCTGGACAATCCTAATGATAATCCTACTGGGATTAACACAAAATTTTTCTTTTTCTTTTTTCCTTTTTAAACTCACAAAAATGGTAACACACGACACCGAAACACAATTCACGCAGAGGTACACCGTGCTTAAATGCCCGACGCCTCAACGATGACTGAATTTCGATCCAGGCTCAGACTCTCCCAAACCCAAGTGAATTATTCGATAAATTGAAAATCACCTCAATACTCCGCTCTTTTGGATGGGAGTTCTAACCACTTCCAATTGGAAACTGGATAGTCTAAATGATCCGTATGTGTGAGTTTGTTTACAACCGGCTTTTTCCCGAAGCATGTGCAACTTTCCCTTTAGGACAAATCATCAATTGGCAATTATTTTTAGATGTGACTGTTTCCAAAACAGGATTATGTCTCTATGGGTTTTTACCCTACCATTTCAACAGCCTCTCCACGTGCTCTGTGAATCAGCAAGTGTCTTCAGCGGTACCGTTTAGCTTGGCTGAATAAGTTATCCAGGGCTTTTATATTAAGCTTTAACAAAATATGCTTTTTCCCTCAAACTACTATGGTTCAAGCATAAGATTAAGTTAACAGTGCCGTAGTATGATTAACACGTTACCCGTCAGGTGAGCCAGAGCATAAACAGATATCGGGTAACGTGACCTGGGTTGTGGATCGGGTCTTGCCTTCTTATGTTTACCTCTCCGCTTACAAGTGAGATGCACTCGAAAGCCTAATGACACCCGAACGCATAACGAATCTTCAGTTGCATACAAATCGTAGCCCTCGCCTTTATTTATCTTGTTTTAATAAATTACAGTAATGTTTTTAAGTATTATATTATTTTCCCCTAAAGCATTAACTGAACAAAAACTGATGCCGCCTAAATTAAACGTTCAGTCTCACAAGTACAGAAGGACCGACACGCGCTCGGTGATAACAAAAACGAAAAGTCTTGCCCTTCTCCCTTCGGAGCGGCGTGGCGCTTAACGTGTTAAAAGGAAAAACGGATAAATTCAAAACCTTTAAAATCGCCTTTATGCATATTCCAGTCTTATAGAATAATCCCTGTATTAAAAAAAAAATTAATTTACGAAGCAGAAAACTCTATTCAGCAAGGTTTATATTAAGCTGAATTCAGAAAAAATTGGTCCTGCACAATTCAGCAATTGCCTTTCTTAACACTTAACCCTCTGTGTACGTAAAACCAAAAGAATAATTTTGACGATCTGTGAAAAAATTAAAATCAAAGGTAAATACAGTGAATTTATGAAAATTTTAAGAACTTTCTTAAGGAATTTTTATCCAAAAAAGGCTTCTGTAAGCTCCTCTCGATTCGATTGAAACGTATTCAATAATATGGCCTTAACTTATAATGAAACAATCCAGCTACTCACCTTTATCTCATGATTCAGTGATCAGTATCATCATAATCTTCATATATTGGAATTATACTCGTACATATAAGACGAAAATAATGTCTTATTTTGAAATCGAGAACTTTTGCTATACAAGTTCTACAACGACGATTTAAATAATCTGAAATAATAAAAAAAGGTGTTAAAAATAAAGATTTTCTATTGTTAATCATAACGCATTGTTATTTATTGCTTGCATTTTATAAAAAACCAATATCATATGAAAATTGCTTTCTAATTAGAAACGCCTTGCAAAAGCAAACCCTGCGTCAATTAGTTCGCTTCAGTTTTACTTGTACGGTTGAAATTGTTTACAAATTATATTTACCTAGAATCATAAAATCTTTAACTTCTATTTCCGTAGTAAACACAAACAAATAATTGACCGAGCTTCATGCGAACGATATTTCTTGGTACAATTCCAAAGTGAACGCCATGAGACGCAATCACATAATTAGAAACAAAATAAAAAGTCCATTAAATTTTAAATTCATTGTCCAATGTAAGTTAAAAGTATTTCAATTATAGGTAATAAATGCAAAATAGGAACATTTTTATTTATAGTTAAAATGGGAAAAACGAAAAATTGCACTATAACCGAAAAAGGCGCTATTATATTCCTTTACATTAAGGGTTTATCCTACAGGGAAATAGGGGAAGGAATTAAGTGCTCCAAGAAAAAAGTATTTAATGCAGTCTCGTATTTTAAGGAGAACAGAACCACCAAAGAAGTTCAACGTAAAATTAGACCCATTCGATAATCTCGACTCTCGATGATAGGCTTATTGTTCGCCTATCGAAAAAGGATCTATTTGCTTCTTCGAAACAAATTGCTACTAGTTGACGAGAAATGCTACATCTTAATTTATCTAGTAGAAAACGAAAAGGATCACAGGAAGCGGGACTAAATGGACGTATGGCAAGGAAAACGCCAAAGGTATCTACTAAAAATTTAAAGAGACTTGAACTGGCCAAATAATATGCTAAGTTTGGACTTGAGAACGTGGAAAAAAAGTTAATCTAGTCGGTTCGGATGGAAAATGTTGGGTTCTACTACGTTTGACCCTCAATATACCAAGAAATGTGTAAAATTCGGTGGAGGCAATATCATGGTGTAGGATTACTTTTCGTTGAAAGGTATTGGCGCCATTTGCAGGATAAATTGTAGAATGGAGTAACACCAGCATCTCGACATTTTAAAAGAAGTGTTTGAATCGTATACCGAAAAACATTTGTCCATGCTTTGGAAATTCCAACCAGACATTGATCCGAAGCATACTGCACGGAATAGTCAAGGAATGTTAGAGAACAAAAAGTATAACAGAGTGACATGTATCGAGCCCGGATTTTAACTTCATCGAAAATCTATGGGCAGAAGTAAAAAGATACGTATGGCAGCGAAATTACTCTACGCAAACCAAGGCATAGGTTGGTGTGGCTGCCTAGAAAGGCTCACTTATGACAATTTTGGCCCATCCTATTACCACATAGCGCAGGAGACCGTACATTTAACTTACATATTTTTGTCTTATTTAATTAATTTAATAATTAAGAGCAAGAATTTTTCACGTATGTATGTCCTTAATTTCCATCAGTTCTAGTTAAAAAATCCTGTAGCCGCTAAAAATTTTAAATTAATTACCTGAAAATTCATTCACGCAACACAATTGAAAAACAAAATCATTGACTACTTTAAACATTTATTAGTTTTTAAAAAAATAAAAATAATAAAATGAAACAATTATAGAAAAGTTAACAATGGATTTTTGAATCTTTAAGAGTGCAGGAAAGCTTAGTTCACGTACAATTAATGAGATATTACTTAAAATCTAGAAAATTTACAAAAATACAAAATATGTGAACCAAGGAGAGCGCAAAGATTCAAAATTATAAATTTTCTATTCAATATTTAATAATTGAAAAATCAGTTCTTGTTATGTCACATAAAATAATTGGGAGCAACGGTGGTGATATTATTTACAATATTATAAATAAATAATATGCGTATATACAACACTTAGCGTATGACGGTCCAACAATTTTTCTTATATTTATTCATTTTATAGTTGATTATTATTTAATAACGACGATGTAAAATTCACAATTTAATTAATTAATACTCATTACAAAATTTACCTTTTGTTCGAGCAGTAAAAGTGCAAATTTTCCTTAGCTTTCTTTTTTTGTTTTTAATATATTTTGATTTAAATTTGATTGGATTCATTTGTGATTACGGATTCAATTACAGACCTAAATCGATAATTCGTAATTGTTGTGTAGTTAATTCATTTGCATCATAAGCGTATATACGAGTACACGCTTAATTTTCCTATGCATACTCTGAAATTTGTTGGTCACTAAATTTATTTGTAACTTTAAAAATAGAAATGGATGGAATTCTGGAATCTGAAAGTAGTTTTTCTGATTATAGTTTAGAAAAAGTTAAGCCATTAAAAAGAAGACGAATTAAAGAAATAAGATCCGATAGTTATAATAGTGATAGTGAAATCGAGTGAGAAAAAAAAAATGAATTACCAAAAATTCACACCTTTTTTATATTCAAATTTCAGATATTTCAAATTTTACCAAACAAAATGTTTTTAAAGCGAAAACCAAGTTAAGGAAAGATCAAAAACAATTGCTAAGTACAAAATTGACCTCATTAGCACCTTACATTCCGAGAGAGTTTAGCCGAAAACCGGGAACTTGAGATGAAGTCATGAAATTTAAGGCTACAGAATTCAGGCAATTGATCCTTTATACAGGTATTGTTGCTTTTAAAAATTTTTTTGATAGCGATCAATACTATAATTTTTTACTTTTATTCTGCGCCTATCGACTGATGTCATGCCCAAAGACTTATGCTACCAATCTCGAAATTGCCCATGAATTAATTAGAGATTTCGTCAAATATTTTCCAACAATATATGGCCCCAAAAAATGCTGTTGAATTCTTAAAAATGAATCCTTCAATATTTTATATTTATTAGTTTTCTAAAATATGATGTTTATGTTTGCATGTCTGTTTGAAATTAACATCTGGTTTTAAACGGCCAAGTTTTTACATGCTTTATGAGATTTAAGGAAAAAGGATTCTAATCCTAGTTTATGACCAACAAGCCTTAGGTCATGAAAGGAGTCCTTTCATTTTATAGTTTTATCACTGTCTATACGTAGGTGCCATATGTCTGTTATTTAATATTTTTCTTAGACCATCTGTTGATTTGTTTAAACTTAAAGAAAGGGGTCTAGGATCTCACGGTTTAAAAATTTTTTGAGTCAGGTGTTGTGAAGCGAAACTTGCATTACCAGACGCGGCAGTGCCATATGTCGTCAAATTCCTAAACTGCACGAGCTTGCCCAGACTGCAGTCGCATGAGCTACGGCCATATTTCCTTCTAGCAAAGTCACGCTTGGCCGAATTGCAACTTGATTGCCGCGAGGCTGTCCGCCTCTGGGAATGCATGGAGGAATGCAGGGAGTTAAAATTGTGAAGTGGCTACATGCATTCCACATTTCAATGCGTAACTGGTCTGACAGATCGCAACATTTAGCCCAAATCGTATGGCGGATATTTCAGTTCTACAAAATTTAAAACTCAAGGACTATAGGGACTTTTACTCTAATAAAAAAATTAATGAATTTCTGGCGAAAATGCAGTAATTTATCGGCTCTTCGGAATCAAGTGTTCTCCCACCGTATACTTTGCAAGTGTTGTGGAGCTTGTTTATCCTGTTGAGTTGGATTTAAACTCAAAAATTTTACATAATTTGTTTGAAGATGTGGTAAAATGTATCGCGAATCAAAAGGATAACTCCTTAGGCTAATCGTCAATGAAATTCGTTTTTGATTGTTAACTTTAATTTGCGAATTTTTCCCATGTTTAATTCGTTCGCCATACAACTTTAAGGGGCACTTATTTGAATATTTAGAGCATTTTTCACAATAGATGGGTGCGTGCGCCGGACCACTTCACGGCTTACAAATGTCCAAGGTTTTGACCACAGACATGCCTGTAGTGTAGTAGTAGTAGCTTTTTGTAAATATTGTTTTCTTTAAAAAAAATTAAATGTCAGTCTGTGCTGTATAATTAAAACAAAAAGACTGATTTACAAAAGCTTCTGAAAAATATTTATTTCAAATTTAATCAAAGTTTAATTTCTTTTCTTAAACAAATAAGGAATCAAAAGATTTTTTTTATTTAAAGGTTGGAGATCCTTTAAGAAAGCATTCCTTTTGTTAAGCTAAGGTAAGAACATAAAATTTGATTTGAAAAAGGAAAGGATAAATATGTACGGGGGTCAAATTAGAAACTCTCTATACTAATCTCCTCAAAGGGGAGGTCATAAGAACGATTAGGGCATTTGGGTTCGTTTAAGATCAGCGCAAATGCGCATTCTTCGAAAAAGTCGAAATTGAGTTTGCAGCAAGTAATGGTTTTTTTTTTTTTTGTTAGTTATGGGAACAAATTCTTATGATGCATATTACAAATTGTAGTTGTTTGTCAGTTTGTAGTACCGCAATATAAAACTGCAAACTATAATTTTGGAGACCAGGATGGCGAATACAACAAGCTGTCGAATTCCAAACAGCTGAAGAAATCAGAACAGCAGCCCAGTTTCAGTGGAATCACGAGATGCTTTTTGGCGTCCACTTAGATCACCGTGAAGGCGCAATTAACAACGAGATCACCGTGAAGATGCAGTTAACAACCAAATCATCGTGAAAAAACCCTAATTAATTTGAAGATCTCGTACCCAAATCCCCGAATTTACACATGGTTCCGTTTTGCCGTAAAATCGGAATTTATTTTCGTGTACAGCGGGAGGAACCCATAGGTATAATGGGAGAATTGTTTGATTTCTAATGAATTTAAATTTTATAAATAGAAGGACCAAATATAACTGTGGAAGTAGATGAGTCTATATTTAAGAAAAGAAAGTACTGCCGAGGACACTTTGTGGAACTATAATTAGTGACTATTGGCTCGCGTATGATGGATTGATAAAACGATCTTTGTTACATTAAAATTAACCATTCAATTAACTTTAACCTTTTTCGGTGGCACCAACGTGGCAAGCCGTTCGTTATTTGACGTTGACGTCAACGCGATGCTATTGGCAAGCCATTTACAAAGCTTTTCAAATCTTCAGTTGCTGAAATGTTTTCAGAGCGTCACATTGCAGTTCGGTATATAATTTTAGTAACATTATAAAAATATTCCCTAATAATAAATTATGAAGGAGAGAATATTTTAGAAGATAATTATGCTGATGTTATTTCGACGATTTCGACGTTTGTTATTTAGAAGAGACAAGTGAATGTGATGCAAAATCTGTAGATTCAGATATTACTTATTATGGGATTATTGGAAGTTTACACGCAAGTATCACAACAACCGCTTGCCACCTTGGCGTTTAAATTCCACGGAATTGGTTATGAAGGTGTTGGCCACATCAGAACCTCAAACATTGGAGAAGACAGTCCTGTGACTGTTACAAATATCCAAACAGGTTTCTTGACTTGGCCCACAATGATCACCCACCGGCTTGGAAAATATCTATGTTCAAGCCATTATGTTGAAACTTCAGGTACGTGTAATAGTGGAGACGTATTCAAGCCAACTGATATAGATGTCGACTGCTTAAATTTTGAAAAACATTGGAATATGAAACATGGAGGCTACGAACTTACATATGCAAAGAAGGATTTTGAGACACAAATGCACAACCACTTTGTTGATTGTTCACGAAATGTATATATTGAAAACAACGTAACCACATTGCAGTATCATGAAAAATTGGATTGGGTTGAGTTCGATGTGGTTGGAAAGAATTTCCATTTTGCATCTGCTGTTGAACATTGCACAAGTTTAGGGCAATGGAAAATTAAGGCAACACCTCCGAATGCACTCCGAATTCCTTCCGACCGGCCAAACTCTCAAAAGTGGCCGGAATTATGGGCCGACAACTCTTGGTTTTTGCACCACGACAATGCACCGTCGCATACTGCATTGATTCTTCGTGAGTTTTTCGCCAAAAATTCAACCAATATCGTTCCACAACCACCGTATTCGCCTGATTTAGCTCCGTATGACTTCTGGCTGTTCAGCAAACTCAGGCGACCGCTCCGGGGAAACCGTTTTGAGTCAATTGAAGACATTAAACGTGAATCGCTACGCGCATTGAAGGCTATTCCGGAAATTGACTTTAACAACTGTTTCGAGGATTGGAAAAAACGTTGGCATAAGTGTATTGTGGCCGGAGGGAGGGGGGGGGGGGGGGGGGTTTACTTTGAGGGGGACGAAATAGATTTGGCAGAATAAATAAAGAATTTTAAAATTATGAACAAAGTCTTACTATTTTTTGCCCACAGTAGTACCTGGGTAAAAGTTCACGCTTATAATGATTTACCCTTATCTATAGGAGTACTCTATTCAAGTCGTTTTTCTTGCTCGTTATAATTAGATTATCGTGAATTTTCGTTTCTCAGAACTTTTTTAATCTTATTTCATTTTGTCTTCATATTCAAAAGACAATCATATTGTCAAGACAATGTTACTGAGTTTTCCATATTCCTTCGAACTGAACAAGTCGAATTTGAACTATGGAACGTGTTAAGCGAAAGACCGAGCGCAAACCCTTATCTCTTAAGGAAAAATTAGAAATCCTTGATAAGTATGATAAACGGTGAGCGTCTGATTCGTTCCAAAGTTTCGCGAGGTCGTTAAATCGTCCAACATCGACCATACAAACGATTATAAAAAATCGTGCAAAGATCGAGGAAGCTGCTGCCAATACTACTGTGTCCCGAAAAAAACTTAAAAGAAGAATATTTTCAACGTAGATGAATTTGGATTATTTTACAAGCTCACACCGAACAAATCATACACCTTGAAAGGTAAAAACTGTCACGGTGGAAAAATGAATAAAGTGCGAGTAACAGTGCTAGCAGGATCTAATATGGACGGATCGGAAAAGCTCAAGCTCTTACTGATTGGGAAATATGAAAATCCAAAATGTTTCAAAAGGGTCAACAAGTTCAGCTTGGCTTGAGTTATATACAACAGCTGTACCCATGAAAGAAACATCCCTCAGTGAGTCAGGGAAGCCCAAGAAGATATCGGTTTGGTAAAACTGACTCATGGAGCCTAAGAAAAATAAGATAATCAGTACCAATAGCAATAAATGCAGCCGGACCTAACTACACTCAGAAAAATACTAATTCTAAAGTCAAAGAAAATACTTCTTTGTCTTCAAAACGCTGAAAAGTTACTTAATCTAAAAGATAATTTTTTGAAAGTATGAAATAGAACATATTCTTTAAAAAAAATTTCATAGAAAATAAGTTAAGCCTGTTTTTAAACTTATGAATGCATTTATAAGGCTAATAATTTAAATTTCATGAAGTATTTAGGAAATTTTTCTTTTATTTCAAGGCTTAATTTACATAATTCAAGTATAGTTATCTTTATTTTGAAGCGATATTAACTTCTTTAAAAGAATTAGATCTTTTCATCACTTACATGAATAATATTTAATTAAGTGTATAACAGATTTTAAGATTTATGTTTATTTTTCATAGAAAAAAAGAACGTAAATGAAAAAACTTCATGAAATCTATGAAGTATTTTTCTAATTCTAATTATCAAACCCATGTGTACGCAGATTAATGTAAAGTTATTTCAATCTAAGAAATTTTCTTTTATACGTGGCAACACTTTTATTGCAGTTAAGTAATAGTTTCATCAACCAACACTGAGTTGTTCTGAACTCATGTAATGTTATCTCATTCAAAGTGTAACACGATGGATTCAGTGAAATGCAGCCAGTTTGTGTGATATGGGAAAGCTTGTTCGATCACAAATTGACCCTTGTTTAGATAATTTCCTGAGTGCAGTGAAAAACCTTTAAATTCGTGGTAAATTGGAACTGAACATTTATTACAAATGAATTCGTATATTATAAACTCCGATGGAAGTGAACTCTTGGAAAGTTTAGAAGAAAGTGTGTCGCATATACCTTTTGAATTGGAAGTAAACTCTAATAGAACAGTGAACGCAGAAAATTCGTCAGATCTTGGGAATAATTTAAATGTGCAGGATATAGTAGTTTTGCCAAATGACAAATTTATGCAAGTTTACGTGCTATTAAATAAGTGGAGGCTAACTGAATATTTCGAACGATTTAAGTGTAATATTCACTTTTAATAGGAAAATATTTCTTTTTAATAATTTTTCCTTTATTAGTGTGTGATATCGACTACGGTACTTTTAAACTTCTAAAAGGAAAACATATAGACCAACTATTCCCAAACGATTGTGATCTAGGTGCAAAAGTTCGTTTTGAACATTTTTATCAGGAATTTTCAAACAGGGAAATTACGAGTTCTTCAAGCACAAGGCCGGCATCGACTTCAAGCTTTAACGAATTTATGGAAAATAGCATCCTCTCACAAGAGTCTCCTACTTCAAGTGTAAGTATTTGTGCCTGTTCATGAGTAAAATTAGTTTTTCATCCTCAATGATAAGAGGAAATATTTTTTTTCAGGTTGTTCGAATAAATGAAGCTCTAAAAAACTGTCCAAAATCTCAAAGTGTTATAAAATATTACGAAATAAACAAAAATTTGAAAGACAATCATCGTCACATTTTGGTGAATACGGTAGTTCACTACGCAATCCATAAAGTAAAGATACAGTTAAAACCACAAGTATGTAAAGACATTGCACAACAAATTGTGTCCATTTTCCCAACAGATACTGAGGTATTTCTTCAGATAATCTGTGAAGTTTATAATACCTAATTTAAATTACTTGCAGAGTGCATATTATTTATACAGGAAGAATAGTAGACCAGGTGGTTATCTTTACTCCAAATACCATAACGTTTTAAGCAGTTTAAAATCTGAAGGACTTCAAATAAAAGAAGCAAGACAGACTCATCCGATAATAGCTTCATCAAACACAAGTATGTAAATGTAGAGTCTGTTCAAACTCAAAGCGGACTGAAAACCCTACAACAGCAGATGGAAAATCAATTAATAAGTGGGTCAACATTATTGTTTTTTCACTGTTCCTGTTGTTTTCGTTTATCTCTTCCGAAGGGCTTGTAGTGTTTTCAGTCTGCTTTGAGTTTGAACAGACTCAACAATGTACATGTTTCCAAAATCGAATACAAATAATTTATATGTGTACATTTACAAACAGTACATGCTTTACTAATAGTTCATAGCTGATTTTTTTCTACATGACAATGTGATGACTTCCATACACAGTTATTAATATTTTTTTTTTTTTTTTTCAAAATAATGGAAGAAAAATTTAAAAACAGCATCAAATTACAGATCCAAATAATATAACGTAGTCAAAATAAAATTTCTTTTAGGCCAAAACTCTACGCCTAATGCTGAAATGCAAAATGAGCAATCACTATTGAAGAATAATATATACCCGGAAGAAGTCATTGTTCAGAAATGGGAACTTACTTCACACTACAGAAAAGAGTTCATGTCGAACAAGGAAATTTCCTCTTCAGAAATACTTAAAGCATGGCCTTATTATACGAAATCTTTTGGATATAAATTGGTATTACTCTTAGTGTAACTTTGAACTGGTTTTAATGTTTTGACTTTAAAAGATTGACATCGACTTTAACATTTGGCATCCTAGAAAACAAAATTTGTTAATAATTTGATGGGAGAAATTCTCTTCTGTTATATGGGATTACTTTAAAGCTAACATTAAGGATCCAGAATGCATACATGTGTATATAAGTCAATACGATCAGATTATTAAAAGTGACGAAAGTAAGTTTCAGTGCAATATTTTTTAAAAATTGCTCATTTTGTTTTCTTGTAGGTTCACGGAATGCTATCGCTTTTCTCTTGTTGCATGCATTAATACCACCAACTTCGCGTCAGTTTGTTACTGACGTTAACACAAAGAAGAGAAAGGTTATTAAGAGCTCAATTAAGAGCTCACAGAAGTCATCTATACATTTTATAAACAAGAAGTATAAAAGATTTTTTTTGTAAACTTTCTCACATATTTGTAAGTTTATAACTATGCATATGTATATCGTTAATAAACTTCATTAAATTACCTATTCAAATAAAATTTGCATTTTATTTATCTCCAGGAACCAATACCAAAGTTAATAATAGCTTTTATTTTTCTTGCATATACTAACCTGTTTTCATACAGCACAATTTAAAATGTAATTAATCAATTTTTAATGCAATACGTATATATGAGGGTAATTATGCAGAAACCTACCAACCCACAAACAGGTCAAAAATCTACAAAGCTCACTATGAGAACATCTATGTCATAAATGTACTCATGGTGAGCTTAGTAGATTTTTGACTTGTTTGTGGGTTGGTAGGTTTCTGCATAACTACCCCCATAATTAATGTATGTGTAAGAAGGAAGAAGGAAGAACCATTATAATTTTAATGAAGACACATTATAAATTCTATAAATACTTTTATTTAAACGTAAAAAATTTGTATCACTAAAATCAAATTAGAATTCCGTAGATCTAATGAAAACAATATTATTGCATTCATAAAATATATGAAATGTGCGCTTATACACTCGAAAAACTCTGTTATTATATTTATTAGAAATTTCATTGCTCTTAAAATAAAGATATTTCTTCGTGTTGAAAGGATTTTTTTCTTAAATCGTATTGAAGCATTTCTTCGGCTCCAAATCGTGCCTATTTTATTTTCAGATTTATGTAATTTTACTTTGATATTACGAGATATTTTTCAATGTATCAATAATGATAAACGCAGCCGAACCAAAGTACCAACGATAATGCAGCAGAGATAAAAGGAACCAGAAGTATCTATAAAAGAGGAAGTGCATGAGAAGAAGAGGTCTTCTCCATCGATTCGCCTAAGATATACAGTGACTCACATATTTGATCAAATGTGGACGGGATTTTGCTCAATCACGATTTTTACTAGGATAATATCTACCGTTAACTTTCAGCGAGTGGTATTTGACAGCAACGAGTCTCAGTTATTTTACGCACGGAAATTAGTGAAGCAAGATCGTTTTGCTTTTTGAGAATTTGCAAAAAATTAATAAAAGTTATTTGATGAGTTGTTTATTTATAGTTGTATTTCTGCTGATATTGTAAGTATATTCATGGAATTAGTTAAAAAACGTTTATTATTTCGTTTACAATAATTTTCATAATTTTTTTATTGTGTTAGTTCAAAAATTGGTATATATCGAAATGAAGAAAATTTGCGAAAATATTTCAAAAGAAATGCGCAAAATGCTAATGGAAGGTCATTCTCATCGTGAAATTTCGACAAAATTGCATATTTCTGTTGGTGCCGTAAGCAATTATAGAAAAAAGTTTGACTTGGAAACGATACCATTTTGAAATAAAAGTTCAATCGAAATTCGAATTCTAAGTGTATTTTATTTTGATTTATTTTCGGAATTTAAAAATGGAAAAACCCTGTATAAATAATTATCCCAGGGAAAATCCAAAGAGTAATAAAATAAAGGAATGCACTAAGGATAATAAATTCATAAAAAATTCTGCTGGACATCTGTGGCCCACTCTTCATATTTTTAGCTGCATACTTAGTTAGGATAAGTACTCTAAGATGGTTTTTTAAGTTAGTCTTTTGTAGATTCTCCAAGAGAGAACATCCTATAAAATCACTGTTCGATCCACCATCCAGAAGTTCATTTTAAATAAAACATTTTTCTTTAATAGAAATATTTAGTAACCCCATTTCCAACAGGTTATGGGCCCAGATTACTTTGTGATTTAGTGAAAGTTTTAATGGTGCCTTATTTAACAAGTGTGCTTATATCGTCCCTGTCAGTGTCATAATTGTAACAATCATCAGTTTCTTCTGTTCAGTGTATCTCACGATTAAATCCAAAAGAAATATTAAAGCTTTTGACGGTGATAGATATAGTGTATGGAAGTTAAGGATTCGTGCTTTACTGACCGAATTAAATGCTATCAAAGTAATTGATGATGAAGCTCCTGAAGAACTAAATAGGAATTGGATAAAAGCAGAACGTATCGCAAAAAGTGTAATAGTTGAATATTTAAGTGATTCTTTTCTTGGTTTCGCGGATTCAGTAAGTACCGCAATTATTATTAGAACTCAAATTATAAGGCGACGTATCTATAATGGAACATTTTAGAATTTTCGATGACTTAGTTACAGAATTATTAGTGGCAGGTGGAAGATTAGAAGAACCTGATAAAGTGTCTCATTTGCTGTTGACACTTCCATCATCTTACAATGGTGTAATTACTGCTATAGAAACATTATCGGAAGATAATTTAAATTTAGCTTTCGTAAAAATAAGACTTCTGGACCATGAAACAAAAAATCAAGGCATGATTTTTTATGGAATAATAAGTGGGGATCAAATTTTTTTTCTACAACTATTAGCAGACGTGATTTTACCGCGTTTCTACGATTCATTCGCTTCGACAAAAAAAATGAGAGGAAGAGGAGTCAACGTTTACAAAGGGACAAATTTGCTTTAGCTTCACCAGTTTGGAATAAATTTATTGAAAATAGTCAAAATTGCTTCAAACCAGGAGCTGATATTACGGTGGATGAGCAGCTCTTTCCAACCAAGGCCAGATGCAGGTTCACACAATATACGCCAAACAAACCTCAGAAATTTGGCATAAAATTCTGGCTGGCGTCTGACGTTGAAATCAAATATGTGGTAAATGGCTTTCATTATTTAGGAAAATATGAGGCTCGAGATTCATCAACCCCATTAATTGAATTTGTTGTACTGAAACTTGTAGAACCATATATTATGAAAGGTAGGACCATAACAATGGATAATTTCTTTACCAATGTTCCTCTGGCGTTAAAATTAATGTCTAAAAATACTTCTATACTTGGAACAATACGTGCAAACAAGAGGAAACTTCCCAAAAATTGCAAACAGAAGAAAGATAACATGACTCGTTTCTCAACTTTGCTGTACGAATCAAATGGATGTACACTTACAGTTGTTAGGAAATGCTGAAATCACGAATTATCAGACATTTCCTAACATCTGCGGTCGAGCACACGGTGGCTAACACCTGGCTTAAAAATGCACCGAGCAAAATGTCACGACGGCCCACCTGTGCGCGCTAAAGGTCATGTTTCAAAACATTGCACCTGTTAAGTAACACAGGCCGCTGACTGCCGGTGACTAAGCAAACTGAGTGCCCCAAGTGCAAATCAGCAGCACTGACCTAGGTAACGAGGTAAGCTTTGGAGGAAGTCTTCACCAGTCGATCGGCAGTAGTCAAGAGAAGAAACAGAGTCGATCGAGAGAAGAAAAGTCAAGCTAGACAGAGTTGATTACGCACGTACGTGGATTGCCGGGGCTTAAAAATAAAGAAAATAAAAGTGATTGATAGTTAACGAAGTGGTGAGTTTTATTGTGCGGGTATCTTAGGGAGTTCGACCCCCTTACAACACAGTTTACAAGAGTAAACCAAATAAGAAAGTGCTGCTACTAAGTATAATACAAAACACAAAAATATCAAAATTGATAAAACTAACAAGTGTACTGCGCATAGCTGTACTATAAGATTTCCTAATTGTAGCCGCATTGTTTATATGCCTCATGCGCCCGAGCCAAAAAGTGCAACATGAGCACAACAGGCCGATGCCCACGGCCGAGCCATTGTTTACACTTAGGTAATCGTTACCGATGAAAGTTTTATGGGTCAGAAAAATTGCCTAAGGAATTTCGTCACCTACTTGACCCAGGGTTCGATTTATGATCTTATTAAGAACAACGGTTTGTTTTTGTGACATGTTTAGTTAAGCATTTTGTTAATTTAAGCATATTTGTAAGAAATAGCATAGGAATTTTGTAAAGGTAGTTGTAAGAGAAATTTGTATAAAAGGCGAAGCAAATTTGAATAAAGAGGAACTTTCACGCTGACGCTCAACTGGGTTGTTTTATTGAAATCATCCTTAAGCAGAAGATGAAGGTTCGTATATGGCCACCTTACGCTGGTAGCCTTAACCTGAAATTTTAGCTGGCCAATGGCTTAGCTCCCGGACTTTCTTTCCACAGATGCAGAACTATCAAATGGCGATCCTGCAAACAAAGCTGAAAGAGGCTTTGAGACGGAACCCCGCAGCTGGACCTAGACCGATTACACTGGATGAATACAGACGAAGGCGGCTACAAGCAGAGAGTAAACAGCTAGAGAAACATATACTCCAAGACAGTGTTTCCTTCCTGCCTAGAGAGAATCCCACCTCAAGCCAGGAAGAAAGGGTTCACAAAGACACCAACCGTGCAGGCCTCACCGACAGGAAGAAGAGGAGGGCCGGAAAACTAGTAGAGCTAAAAAGAGAATTAGCTGAGCTACATCGTTTAGTGGTAATCGCAATCTCAAAAAAAGAGAAAAGCACGTTCTTGACAAAAATCAAGAAACTGAAACAGACGTACAGGAGCAGAAAACAGCTCACACAACACGGACCACAGAAATAACACCATGATAAGTTCATATTACGAACGTTACCATAAATAAAATAGATAGGTTCTAAGAATTAATGTACCACTAAAAAGATAACAATCAAATTAGAATAAAATAATAATTAAATGTTGAACTTTACCTTCTCTTTGATTAACTTGTAAAATGGGTAAGACACAGTCTAAAGATAAAGTTTGTTGTGGTCAGGGAAAATATTCGTTCCCCGAGCCACGCAAGAAATCCTAAAATCAGCGAAAGCTGAATTCCAACGCCGCCTATGACTTTCGGCTCGACAGATCCCCCAAAATCTCTACCTGAAACCCCGGCGCAAATGTAAAGCACCGCACACCGATCCGAGAAGCCGAGCTAAAAATAGATCTCAGGCAATTAAAAAAATTTCAAAAGTTGCTCTGACTCCGCCTCCCCAAACGGCACAAGGCACGGTCCGCGGTAGAAATCCTGGCGTAAAACTTCATACAGCTCTCGGTCCGAAAAAACCTACAACAATTTGCACGGGAGCGAACCGAGAAGGCGCTTGAACTGCAAGGGCACACGAGACATCGGCCTGTTTGGCTCGGCGGGTAACCGTCGCGCGCGCTGAGAAGTGCCGCCGTGGGCGATGTGCGTCGGCAGGATAACGGGGCACGGATAACGGTCGCGGGTGGCGTGATCGAGAAATTAAAGGAGGTAGGGAAGCGAGTCGGAGCGAATTCAAGGCACGGAGGGAGTCGACGAGTCAGTGGGTGACAAGATCTCGATAGGCGCGGACACGACGAGAGACATTTTTTGATGGTGGATGGAGGACAGCATACCGTTTAAGTGATAGATCAAAAGGGGAAAACAAGAAAATTTAAACCCGGTTAAACACATAGTCAACACCGTCTGCCTACACCACGTCGGGGCCAGAGAAGAGGCCGGGTGTAGCTAAAGAGAGCAGCCCCAACTCCACCGTCTCCGGGAGCAGCATCGTCGCCGTCAGGACATCAGCAGCACCAGCAGCACCATGGTCAACGGCCGCAACCTCCGAATCAGCGAAGGCGCCCAACCGGTACCTTTCGGTTTCGAATAAATTATTTCATTCAGAAAAGGAAAATGTGTCTAGTTAAGTCCGGGTAGATTTCTTTTGGCCCCTCTCTCTCTTAATTCTCCAGCCGATGTTCACGATGATTTAAAGGTAAACCATTTGAATAAGGGACCTCCCCAAAATAATTTTGGGCCGCGGGGAGGTCGTTCTGGGTGGTTGGGGCGACGGCCTAGTGGGGGTTCAATTTCACCCGAACCCCCCCTGAGAGCCAATCACGGGCAGGAACAGGGGTTCCTCCCGCACCGTCCTCTTTTTTCCCCCCTTGCTGGTTTTCAGCCTCCCGTCGCGAGAGAATTTTAGTGTTGATGGTGGACCGTTCCGGTGGCTCAGAGCGGCATTTTTGGCTAACCCCCCCACACTACCGCAAATGCTAGCCTGCCAGCTCTCGCTGCCGCATACCACCGGACGAGGTGCTTTTAGCCGGGCCCTCGAGGTGAACACACGCAACAAGTTGAGGAAGTCATTATTAATAATAATGGAAGGTCAACAACCAATAGTATGTCTCAGAAAGACCGCGCTAGACTATTCACAGACATAGAATTAATTTTGATTATATTAGGCATTGTCATTGTAGGATATTTAACGTATAAGAAATTAAGAAAGATACTAGCACGTGAGGTAAAGAAACAAGTGACAATAGCTAGCGTAACTGTATAAATAAAATTATATTAAGACGGTAACACAATCAAAACTAAATGAGTGAGCTGAATATAATACTAGAAAACTAGAAAAATTAAAAGAACAAGGAAACCCTCTGTTAAGTAATCCCAATAAAGATTACACGGCGTCCTATTTGTTAGCGAAGAAAACTGAGCTCCATTCATTAAAATTATCATTCTTTGATATCTTTAGAAGTCTTGAAAACTCAAAACAAAAAAGTTAGTTACAAGGAATTAGAGTCACTAATATACAGCAAGACTCAAGAAATTAAAGATAAGCTAGACAGCTCAGTACTAGAAACTGAAGCTAGAGATTTGATGCCTGAGGAAAATCCTCCCGAGCAAGACACAGTAGCTCAAACAACTGCGAGCATAACATTGTCTAATAAAACAAGCAAAATGGCTTTCGATATTTTAACAGCTACAAAACTAATACCAACCTTTGATGGGGATCAGCAACAGATGAACAATTTCATCAATCTAATTGAATATCTCCTTGATGAAATCAATACGGATCAGGACAAGGCAAAGCTCATAAAATTCGTCATAAAGACAAAATTAACTGAAAAAGCGCGAATGAGGATAGCAAACGATCAAGAACCCACTGATTTTAAATCATTCAAGGACACCCTGACGAAAGCTTTCAAGCCCCACAAGAATGCCCTTAAGGGGTTATACGCAGTTAGAATTTTCAAAAAAATCGAATTTTTTTTTTTGTATTTTCGGAATGTACTTATACACTCTGTTTCAAAGTTATAACCGCACCTCTCGTTATACTGCTATTGACAAAATGCAAGAGCAGTAAAGAAAATGAGTATCACTATTAGTTGCACTCTTAATACCTCTTGACATTTACCAAAACACATTCGAGATAATAACGGTTCATTAGATGTACAACGTGTTAAAGTGTTAAAAGTCGAAAAATTCGTTGTTTCATTGTTATAACTGCAGTGAATGAGGTAAATACTTAAAGGCATTTTAAAGGATTTTTGAAAAATGTCTTTTGATAAGCTCCAGTGAAAATAATAATGCCGCGTGGAACAATACTTCCCGATCGTGAAAAAGGGTCAATAGACGCTTTTTGGAGTCAAGGTCTGTCAAAAAGGGATATTGCTAGAAAAATCAATAGATCCGACCGTGTTGTCAGGAATTATTTAAATAAAAAGGACTCTATGGCAACTTATAAAGGACGAAAAAAAGTCCTACGCGATTCAGAAGTGAGGAGAATTTGCCGTGCTGCATCAAATTCCACATCGTCCGTGTCGACGATTAAGCGACAATGTCATGTTTCGGCATCAAAATCCACCGTTTGGCGGGCTCTAAAAGGATCTCCAAACATCGTCAGAGAGACCATGAAGAAAGCATCGCGCCTGGACCAAAAACATAAGGAAGCGCGACTTTCTTTTGCTTGAGATCATATGGCGCAGGACTGCGTTTTGTTTTCAGTAGTAATTATTTTATTTATAATTCAAAAGAACAATTTTGTGATTAAAATAATTTTAGATATTCGCTTTTTGAGAAATATGCCACGTGGAAAGAAATTTTCTTCTGATTTAAGAAAAATGATAGTAGAAAACAGAAACAAAGGACTTTCTTATGGACAACTTGCGGAGAAGTACGCGATATCAAAATCTGGTGCGCGAAAAATTTATATAAAATTCCAAGAGACACATACAGTGGAAAATTTGCAAGGAAGAGGACGAAAAAGGAAAACCACGGGAAGGGAATGCAGACTTATCCTGAGAGAAGTGCAAAATAAAAGTGATGTTTCCTGTCGAAGTGTATGTGAAAGTCTTAAATTGGATATTTCAACTCGAACTGTCAGCCGCCGCTTGCGTGAGTTTGGTTTGGTGAACAAATACCAAAGGAAAAAGCCATTCATTAGTGTCAAAAATAAAAAATTGAGACTATCCTTTACTAAAAAGTATTTAAACGAGCCATTGGATTTTTGGAAAAAGGTCTTATGGACAGACGAAAGTAAATTCGAGCTAATGGGCTCCAAAAAACGTAAACGTGTATGGCGAAAACCATCCGAAGCTCTCAGAGAGAAGAATCTGCTTCAAACCGTAAAACATGGCGGTGG
Organism: Philonicus albiceps; assembly: GCA_963969385.1. NCBI lineage: Eukaryota > Metazoa > Arthropoda > Insecta > Diptera > Asilidae > Philonicus > Philonicus albiceps. The sequence continues at coordinate 5,664,378 of OZ017773.1, read as the reverse complement.
AAATGTTATGTTAAAACTCAACCTTGGAGCAAATTACAACTTTCAACAAGACCGAGACCCCAAGTATACATCTCGTGTAGCAACACAGTTTTTCGAAGAACAACAAATAAACGTCCTCGACTGGCCAGCACAAAGCCCGGACCTTAACCCAATCGAGAATTTGTGAGCTATATTGGACTCCAAGCTACCAAAACAACAACGAACAAGTAAGAGTACTTGTTTCATGACGCTGAAGGACACAGGGAATAAAATAAGCCAAGAAAATACAACGGCTCTTGTTGAAAGTATGCCACGGAGACTACAGGTCGTCATCAATAATAAGGGAGGTGCCACCAAGTACTAAAGTAGTCTTACAGAAAATATTTTGAGGTAATAATTTAAAGTGCACTTAATTTTGTCACAAGTAAAATTTATGTATTTTTTTGCTATTTAAAGCTATTCCTTGCAAAAATACGGATAAAAAATCCCGAAAACAATTACCGTGCACTTAATTTTGTCACTGAGTGTATACATATATATTAATAAAATAATTCGAAAATAAAAAGTATAGTGTTAATTATTTAAATCGCGCGAGTTATATACACAGCTGTATCCATAAAAGAAACATCCCTCAGTGAGTCAGCGAAGCCCAAGAAGATATTGGTTTGGTAAAACTGACTAATGAAGCCAAAGAAAAATAAGATAATAACTATCAATAATGATAAACGCAGCCGAACCAAAGTACCAACGATAATGCAGCGGAGATAAAAGGAACCAGAAGTATAAAAGAGGAAGTACATGAGAAGAAGAGGTCTTCTCCATCAATTCGTCTTCTCCATCCATTGGTCTTCTCCATCGATTCGCCGTGCTTGGATATAGTTAGTTAAGTTTGTACCGCATTTTCGTTATATATTTATATATATTAATAAAATAATTAAAGAATAAAAAAAGTTCGTGTTAATTATTTAAATCGCGCTGTTGTGGTCAGGGAAAATATTCGTTCCCCGAGCCACGCAAGAAATCCTAAAAAAAAAAAAACTTGTAAAGTGAGAGAAACCCTAAATTCAAAATTTTCAACAAACAGTTTATATGCAAAATGTAAAACTTTTAAGCCTACACCACGTCGGGGCCAGAGAAGAGGCCGGGGGTAGCTAATGAGAGCAGCACCAATTTCACCGTCTCCTGGAGCAACATCGTCGCCGTCAGGACATCAACAGCATCACGGTCAACGGCCGCAACCTCCGGATCAACGAAGGCGCCCAACCGGTACCGTAAGTTAAGAAATAAGCTTTTGTAATTATTCTCGAAGACAAAGAAAAAAGAAAAAAGAAGAAAAAAAAAATAATAAAAAAGGGTAGATAAATCTAAAGAAAATATTCCGTATATGTAAGAAACATTTTTTCACATGTCCCATCAGGTTTTAATATTTTGAACCCCATTAATTTAAGTTTTTTTTATTAAACGTTATAAGTTTTGGTACAACTTAGTTAAGTGATATACCCTGATTCCTTTAATTTTTTTTTGCTTAGCTTTGTTTCGAATAAATGATTTCATTCAAAAAGGAAAATGTGTCTAGTTAAGTCCGAGTAGATTTTATTTGGTCACCTTCCCCCCCTTTTAATTTCAGCGATGTTCACGATGATTCAAAGATAAAATAAATGCCAAAGGGACCTCCCCAAAATAATTTTGGGCCGCGGGGAGGTCGTTCTGGGTGGTTGGGGCGACGGCCTAGTGGGGGTTCAATTTCACCCGAACCCCCCCCCTGAGAGCCAATCACGGGCAGGAACAGGGGTTCCTCCCGCACCGTCCTCTTTTTTCCCCCCTTGCTGTTTTTTCAGCCTCCCGTCGCGAGAGAATTTTTGTGTTGATGGTGGACCGTTCCGGTGGCTCAGAGCGGCATTTTTGGCTAACCCCCCCACACTACCGCAAATGCTAGCCTGCCAGCTCTCGCTGCCGCATACCACCGGACGAGGTGCTTTTAGCCGGGCCCTCGAGGTGAACACGCAACAGCGCGAACAGATGCTCACCACAGGCGTACGGTGTCGAATTTCACTTCATAAAAATTTGAGTGAAAACTTCGAGAGACACCCTAAGCATCAGAAAAAACCCCGATATTTAATCATGTATTGTTTTAATAAAAAAAAATTAAGAAAACTGCCTACTTTGTTGTGGTCAGGAAAGTTTTCCGCCCAAGGGATTAAAATTTTGCCGGCGCCTATGGGCCTCAGCGCCCGGCAGCCCCTTTAAAATCTTTCTAAAATGCACGGCGGCAATGTGCTTCCCGCTACCCAAAACCGTTGTTGGCACGGCGAACGAAAAATTTTCGTCGCCAGCAAGCAAAAATCTCCGACTCGAAAACTCGTCTCGAGGCCCGAGTAACGGGGCCTGAAGAGGGAACAAACCACAAGTTGCTCGAGTCCTCGGTCTCGAAAAATATTTCATGAGGCAAAACTCACGCGCCGCACAAAATTTGCTGTCGAGTTACAGCCTGGCCTCGGGTTCCTAGGGGATTGGCCAGTGGCCGTGAGTGGAGCGCCTTAGGCTGTTGCTTGCGCTCTTGGTTCGCGGCATCCGGCTAGCGGCGCTTGGCAGCGGGATGTGAGGAGGAAGAAGGCACGACGCGGCTTGCCTGGCGAGCGGCGTGATTGCGGAGCGATAATACGGAAAAGAGAAAAAAGATGTTCGCGGCGAGAACGGTATTTGATAAAACGTGAATTTTGGCTGAGCCTCGTGGGAGGGGTTGCTTTGGAGATCGCGGCTTGAGAGGGTACGGAACGGGATCCGTCTCGAAAAAAATGAAGTGTGCGAATTAAGTGTGGATTCCTAGATAATTTCTTCTTTTTGTCTTTTTGAGAAAAAAAAAAAAAAAAAAAATTAAAAAAAGTTTAAGAGAAGTGCTAATATAGAACAATACCATCTAAATAATTTGGTTCTAATAGTCAATAACATAACTTAATTTTTTTTGATTCGACCCCAATTATTGGGAGGAACCTTTCTGTAGACAGTTTATAATAAGAAAAAAAAAGGATTTTTTTTTATTGAAATCATTCGGAGTTCCTAAATTAAACCATGTGCGCTGAAAGCAGGAGGAAAGAACAGCCATGTGCCAGGGATGCCATCTCCAGTCGCAGACCCTGTAATAGAAAGAAAAAACATTAATGTACAAGTTCGAATTAAGTGAATTAAATTATAAACAGAACAAAGTTATGCTTACCCTTAAATTAGTGATTCTTTCTCCAGTCGCAGACCCTGTAATAGAAAGAAAAAAAAACATTAATGTACAAGTTCGAATTAAGTGAATTAAATTATAAACAGAACAAAGTTATGCTTACCCTTAAATTAGTAATTCTTTCTCCAGTCGCAGACCCTGTAATAGAAAGAAAAAAAAAATTAATGTACAAGTTCGAATTAAGTGAATTAAATTACAAACAGACCAAAGCTATGCTTACCTTTAAATTAGTGACTCTATCTCCAGTCGCAGACCCTATTATGGAGAAAAACAAATTTACAAATTGAAGAAAAAAAAAAAAAAAAAAAAAAAAAAAAAGAGACCTGGCCTGGGACTATTTCCTCGAAGCGGTTGCACCACGACGGGGCCCCAAGCAGAGGCAGGGTGCCACCGCCATCGCAGCTGAATACAGACGCAGCCTCTTCATTCACCTTCCACCACCGCAGCCTCGACAGCAGCTCTTCATCAGCATCATCAAGGCGCCCAACGGTCTACGTAGTGCTAAGTTTTTTTTGTAAAGGAAGTTAGAAAAAAAAAAAAAAAAAAAAAAAAAAAAAAAAAAAAAAAAAAAAAAAAAACCCAAAAATAATAAAACGTCAGGTATGTTGCATTAAATTTAACTTTTTTTTTTTCGGGTTCCCTCCCCCCTCGCTTCTTTTCTGGATTGGTTGCGCTATGTGCAATTAAATAAAACATTTTTATAGGGACCTCCCCAATAAATTTTCTTGGCCAAGGGGAGGTCATTGGGTGGTTGGGGCATAGGCCAGAGGGGGGCTCGTTTGACATCTAAGTAGCCCCCCCTGAGAGTCATTCACGGGCAGGGACAGGGGTTCTGTCCGCCACTGCCCTTCCCTTACCCCATATCGTTCCTATCGCGGGAGATAAATTTTGTTATTGGGGTAGGTTGCTTTCCGGTGGCTGAGCGCAGCAAGTGGCAAACCCCCCCACACTACCGCCAAGCTAGCCTGCCAGCTCCCGCCGCTGCACACCACCGGACGAGGCGCAATAGCCGGGCCCTCGAAACCGTTTTTTTAACCCCCGATATAACAACTTTTTGGTCAAATTTACCAAGAACCTCCCTTAAGGGAACACAATTTATATGCTCGCAGTCCACGGAAGGTTCCACTTCTTAAGAAAATACACATAACAAAACGGCTTCAGTTTGCCAGAGAGCATTTGGCGTGGCCGCTTAAGAACTGAAGGAATATATTGTGGACAGACGAAAGTAAAGTTGTTCTCTACGGCGGCAAAGGATCTCGGCAGTGCGTAAGGCGTCCACCTAATACCGAATATGATCCTAAGATTCACTACAAAAACTTAAAACATGGTGGTTCTACAGGGTGGGCCAACTTGGACTGACTGTTTTTAAAAATCTGTAACTTTTGCATTTTAAATTTTTTTTTGCAGATTATAAAGAATTTTATGAAATTTTATAATGGCTACATACACGGTGCACGAACGGGTCAAAATTATTGAATTTTATCATGTTTCCCGACGATCTATTGTTGCAACGCAAAGAAAATACCGTGACCATTTTAATACTGCAACAGCTCCCAGTGCAAACATGATTAGAAACCTAATGACCCGTTTTGAGGAGTGGGGTGCAGTATTTGATCTGCCACGATCAAATGTTCATCGACCTGTTCGCAATGAAGAAGCTGTGGAGACTGTACGACAGAGTGTCAACGATGATCCAACTGTGTCTACTCGTCGACGTGCTACTCAATTGGGCATCTCCAGAACATCGCTAAGACGGATTTTGAAACTTGACCTGAAGATGTTTCCATACAAGATTCAATTGGTCCAAGAATTATTACCACGTGATGCAGAACAACGCCTACGATATGCCAATAGATTCGTACAGCTACACGGAAAAAAATCAACATCTCTTATTTGGTAAAAAAGTGTAGCAAGGCATTTATATCAGAGAAGGCTATAACTTATAGCAAGGCTTGTTATTTTATCGCGCAATGGCTGAACATTTTTTACAGCATTAGATAAACAATAACGCTAGTAGCTATTGGTAAGGCCAGATAGGCTTATTGCAATGCCAGTCAAACAGATAGCATAATTTGATCTTTGTTGTGGTCAGGGAAAATATTCGTTCCCCGAGCCACACAAGAAATCCTAAATTCAGCGAAAGCTGAATCCCAACGCCGCCTATGACTTTCGGCTCGACAGATCCCCCAAAATCTCGACCTGAAACCCCGGCGCAAATGTAAAGCACCGCACACCGATCCGAGAAGCCGAGCTAAAAATAGATCTCAGGCAATTAAAAAATTTCAAAAGTTGCTCGGACTCCGCCTCCCCAAACGGCACAAGGCACGGTCCGCGGTAGAAATCCGGGCGTAAAACTTCATACAGCTCTCGGTCCGAAAAAACCTACAACAATTTACACGGGAGCGAACCGAGAAGGCGCCTGAACTGCAAGGGCCCACGAGACATCGGCCTGCTTGGCTCGGCGGGTAACCGTCGCGCGCGCTGAGAAGTGCCGCCGTGGGCGATGTGTGGCGGCAGGATAACGGGGCGCGGATAACGGTCGCGGGTGGCGTGATCGGGAATTTGAAGGAGGTAGGGAAGCGAGTGAGAAAAATCCGAGACACGCGGAGACTCGACGAGTCAGTCTGTTTTAAGGATCCAAATCGTTCACTGGAAAATTTTATTTCAAAAAAAAAAAAAAAAAAAAAAAAAAAAACAAAAGAGGGAAATTTAATCAATAAAATAAATAAAATAAAAAATTGAAGAAAAGAATACTTTGTACAGCTAAGTAAAATTTTAAGTTTTGATATGATTTTAGGTAAGCGATAAATTCTGTATTATTCTTTTTTGTTTTGGTTTCAAATAAAGTATTTCATTGAGAAAATGTGTCTAGTTAAGTCTGGGTAGACTTCTTTTGGTTCCCCTCTCTCTCTTAATTCTCCAGCCGATGTTTTCACGATGATTTAAAGGTAAAACAATAGAAAAAGGGACCTCCCCAAATGATTTTGGGCCGCGGGGAGGTCGTTCTGGGTGGTTGGGGCGATGGCCTAGTGGGGGTTCAATTTCACCCGAACCCCCCCTGAGAGCCAATCACGGGCAGAACAGGGGTTCCTCCCGCACCGTCCTCTTTTTCCCCCTTGCTGTTTTTTCAGCCTCCCGTCGCGAGAGAATTTTTATGTTGATGGTGGACCGTTCCGGTGGCTCAGAGCGGCATTTTTGGCTAACCCCCCCACACTACCGCAAATGCTAGCCTGCCAGCTCTCGCTGCCGCATACCACTGGACGAGGTGCTTTTAGCCGGGCCCTCGAGGTGAACACACGCAACAACAAAAATGGCGCCCAACGTGGGGCCTCCCTATCCCCTCCGCTTGAAGCGACAGGCTTCCCATTTCTCACTTACCTTCCCTTAATCCTTCGAGGCCCTATTGGTGACTCCCGTGGCTGGAGCCTACCTGAGGCCTCTCGAGAATTGCGGATGCTGGCTTCATCAGCCAACAAGCCGACTCGAGGTCTCGGGGAAAGCTCTGTCCTAGGGATGAGCTGGTAGTGGGGGGCCTTACCGGCAGACCCTGTGGGTTCTGCGCGGTGGAGACGTTCGAGGTCCTCCCTGGAATTACAGGGGTTGGCTGTTTTGGTGAGCCAGCCTCCTGTCCGGGAGGAAACCTCGTTCGTCCTCCGTCTCGCAGCCCCCGCCGGGAAAACTGGGAAGGGTCCTTCCCTCACCATTTCCTTTCTGCGAGAGTAATGCTCGGTGGCCAGTGATTGGCTCTCGGCATTAATGTTAAAGTGAATTATATTTAGTTGGCTGAAGAGAGGAGATGGACGGGGACCAAGGAACTTTTGGAATATATATATATAAAATTGTATAATATATCTTAGCCCTTGCATGATTTTTATTGGTAGAAATTTTAGTAAAGACTTTTCTTGTGGATAATAGAATGTCATGATTTAATATTGTAAAATTATTGTAATTGCGACACCTTAGCTCAGTTTTTAAATCACTTTTGGACGAATCATTTTCCGGATTTATAGAGCAAGTTAAAGTAATTGCTTCCGTTAGAGTTCGGAAAATAGCAGCAATTTTCTTTCCCTTCCCTTCTCGTTCGGGCTCTTTCGTATTCAGTCGAAGAGCTTCGTATGCCTCGACCTTTAGTTCGACTCGATAAGTGAATATTTTTGTTCTAATTCTATCAGTATTAGAGTTTTTCCGCAAACGATAAAATGCCGAAGAGAACGGGTACGTCGCCGAAAAATCCTTACCACACGCGGCAATCCATTCGCCAACAGCTGTTTCCCTCCGATGTCCCGGAAGAGGCAGGGGCAGACACGCAACAGAATACGTTTCGTGAATCGCGTAATGAGGAAGCCACTCCCGTCGATCACCTTCGACACATCGAAATGGACACGCCCGTCCCATCCCGACCGTTAGTATTACCCGAGCCCCCGGGGACCCAGCTTGATAGGAATCCCTCTAAAGTACCTGAAAAACAACCTATGGCCAAATCTGCACCTGCGGATTCGGGGTGGATTACTACTCAGTCACTTCTGGTTGGTCTTCAGCAACAGATCTCGGGCCTGGTGCGAGAGGAGGTCGCTAGAGGAGTCAAAGAAATTAAAGAACAGATGTCGAAAGACATCGCAAGACCAAGCTTCTCGACTTCCTCTCCGCAAGCAGCGCCGCAGTTGCAACCTGCAAACCGATCAGCCGAGCCTGCCTTCCCACCTCTCAGATTTAATGTACCTCCCCCACCGCATTTTGACCATACAGGATATTCCACCTCCCATCGACGATGTAGTAGTCCAATTCGAAATTGGAAACTGCAATACGATGGGGATAATAAACGTCTGAATGTAGAGGAGTTTATCTTTAGAGCGGAAACCTTGACCCATAATACCTTACGTAGCAACTTTTCTCTGCTCGTACGAAATTTTCACCTGTTACTGAGCGACTCCCTAGTAAATTGGTATTGGACACTTTTACGTAGTACATCCAATCCAACCTGGGAACAGATTAAAGTCGCGCTACGAGCCGATTGGGCGGACAGATCGAGAGACGTGGACATCCGACGGCAGATGCTGGGCCGACGACAGCAGCCTCGCGAGACCTTCGTTTCATACTATCAAGCTCTCGTCACGCTTCGAAACCAATTGAAAAACCTGATGTCTGAGGCCGAGTTTGTTGAGACGGTGAGGGCAGGGTTGCTCCCATACATCCAAGAGCAGATCTGTCTCCATCGTACCGACACTATTGGTCAGCTACGGGCATTGGTAACCGAAGTTCAAATCACGAGAGAAAGGTCTCGAGCGGCGCTGTTGCCGCCTGCCCAACATAGGGCCCGCGTAGAGGAGTCTAGCTCTCTGACTGTGGGGCCAGTGGACGCTACGGAGCCGTGTATAGACGCTGTCGGGGTAGTGGCGAAATACCAGCCCTCAAAGGCCACCTGTTGGAATTGTAACGTGGAAGGACATTTTTACCAGGACTGTGACAGAGAGCCAACGTGCTTCTTCTGTTACGGCTGCGGACGAAGGGGAACAGTCAAACCTCGCTGTCCTAACTGCTCACAAAAAAACAAATCTCGGGTCGAGAGCAACAACACCAGTTCTCGACCTCAACGAGCGGTGCTGACAGCTGTGGCGGCGGAAGAGACTCTTCCTTTCCCTCCGCAGCCTTAAACCGGGGCCCGAAGGCCTCTCCAACACCGTCCGAATTACCTGACCCATTTAAAATTGAATTTTTACCCGAAGAATCTAAAAGAATGACCAAACCCAATGTCGCTGATGTAGTCACTTTAGAAGATGTCGTTGACTCAGAGAGTGAGAGTTCAGAGCCATCTATAACCCCCTGTCGAGCAGTCAAGATTTTAGCAAGGTCCGAAAGGCCTGTAGAAATTCAGATTTCCGCTCCAGTAGTTTACCCACGTAAACCCTTACACCAGCGGCTTAAAGAATATCGTGCTGCTCGGGAGAGAATTTTCATGTCAGCTCTCAATTCTCCTAAAACCCCTGGAGCCAGTGTGCAGAACAATTTAAAATCTAAACGCGCGTCACTACGTTTGCGTTCCTTTTGGAAACGCGTGGTAGCTAATCGACGTAAACTAGCCACTGCTTTCGTGTCAGTAAATAAAGATGTACGGCCTTATGCCGAAATCCAAATTTTGGGAAAGAAGTTAACTGGTTTGTTAGATAGCGGGGCTAGCGTGAGTATCCTAGGTCAAGGTTCGGAGCAAATGTTGTCCGACAAAAACATTAAGTGGACAAGATATCGCTCCGCAATCGAGGTGGCTAACGGCGCCAAGCCTGAAGTTCACGGACACGCCGACCTAGACGTCACTTTTCGTGGCCACACCAAGTCGCTCCGTTTTTATCTCGTTCCCAGTCTGACTCAAACTTTGTATTTGGGAGTTGATTTCTGGAAGGCTTTTGGTCTAGCTCCAGATGTGCTAGGATCTTTGGCGTCGTTGGACGTTCCGATCGTGGAGTCGACCGAGTCCACCCAACATATCCTCCCTCCTTCTGAACATCGAAGGCTAGAATATGTCAAATCCTTATTCCCATCTTTTGCTACGCTGGGTCTTGGAAAGACCAAACTTCTGAAACATGTGATTGACGTCGGTGAAGCCGCCCCTATTAAACAACGCTTTTATCCAGTGTCACCCGCCGTTCAAAAACTGATGGATGCCGAGCTGAGTCGAATGCGCTCGCTTGGAGTGATAGAGGAGAGCCAAAGCCCGTGGAGTTCCCCAGTGGTGTTGGTTCGGAAGCCCGGCAAGGTCAGGCTGTGTTTCGACGCCCGGAAGGTCAACTCAGTGACCAAAAAGGATGCATATCCTTTGCCACAAATTGATGGTATCATGAGTCGCCTTCCGTCGGCTAAATTTATAACCAGCCTGGACTTGAAGGACGCCTTCTGGCAGATACCACTGGAGGAAAGCTCCAGAGAGAAGACCGCCTTTACGGTGCCTGGTCATCCCCTCTACCACTTCACAGTGATGCCGTTCGGTCTCTGCAACGCCCCTCAGACAATGTGCAGGCTCATGGATAAAATAATACCTTATAACCTCCGCGAAAATGTCCTGGTCTATCTTGATGACCTCTTAATCCTTTCCGAAGATTTTGATACCCACTTAGAATTGTTATCACAAGTGGCCAGTTGTCTGAAAAGGGCAGGCCTAACAATTAATGTAGAAAAAAGCAAATTCTGTTTAAAAGAAACTAAATATTTGGGTTATATTGTCGGAGAAGGGGGCATCAAGACGGACCCAGATAAAATAGCCGCGATCGTTGATTATCCGTCGCCTAAGACGATTAAACAGGCTCGACGTTTTCTAGGCATGGCTGGCTGGTATCGTAAGTTCATTCCAAATTATGCGGATCTAGCTTCTCCAATTACAGACACGTTGAAGAAGTCAAATAAATACACGTGGACTGCCGAAGCTCAGACTGCATTCGAAGAACTTAAGAAACTGCTTACCACCGCCCCCTTGTTGTCGAGTCCTGATTTCAATAAACCTTTTATCATTCAGTGCGACGCGAGTAGTCAGGGAATAGGAGGCGTGCTTCTACAGTTAGACGACGACAACCAAGAAAGACCAATCGCTTATGTTTCTCAGAAGTTGAACTCGGCCCAACGAAACTATACTGTGACTGAATTGGAATGTTTGGCGGCAATTTTAAGTCTAAAAAAATTCCGTGCGTACGTAGAATTAATGCCGTTCAAGATTATAACCGACCACGCTAGCCTACAGTGGCTCATGACTCAAAAGGACCTCAGTGGTCGTCTGGCCCGATGGAGCCTAAAATTACAAGGTTTCAATTTCAGCATTGAACACCGTAAAGGAACGCTGAATACGGTGCCAGACGCTTTATCACGAGTCCACTGCGACCAAATCAAGGCTAGTTCCTTAGAAGATCCTGGTCCTGAAATTGATCTTGAATCACCTCACTTTCACTCTTCGGAATATACCGACCTTAAAGAACGGATAGAAAAAAGTAAGAACCGTTTCCCTGATTTAATAGTTCGTGATGAATACGTCTATATCCGAATTCAAGCCCGATCAGGTGATCCCGTTCAAGAAGAAGAGGCCTGGAAGTTGTGGGTTCCGAAAGCATTGACGAAAGACGTTATAGCCAGAGCGCATGATCCACCTTTAGCAGCGCATGGCGGAATCGGAAAAACCTTAGAGAGACTTCGTCGACATTTCTATTGGCCAGGGATGACCGTAGACACCCGAGCATACATCCTATCCTGCGACATTTGTAAAGAGGTGAAACCATCTAACACCACTTTAAGACCACCCATGGGCGCAAAGGCCAAGACTGAACGGCCTTGGCAACGCCTTTATCTCGACCTCCTAGGTCCTTACCCTAGAACAAAAAAGGGGAAAGTTTGCATATTGATCGCTTTAGATCATTTCTCTAAGTACCCCCTGTTAAAACCTCTTCGAAAAGCCAGTACCTCAAATATATGTACGTATGTCGAAGAACAAATCTTCCATCTATTCGGAGTCCCAGAAACAGTGGTAACCGATAATGGGACCCAATTTCGATCGGCTCAATTTCAAAATCTCCTAAAGAAATATGGCGTGCATCATCTTCGTACTGCGGTGTACTCTCCGCAGGCTAACGCCTCCGAGCGCGTTAATCAATCTATCTTGGCCGGAATACGGGCGTATATTCGAGATGAGCACACCAGATGGGATGAGAAAATGAGTTGCATTGCCAGTTCACTGCGTAGTTCGGTTCACCAAGCCACTAAGTTCTCCCCGTATAAAACTCTGTTCGGTAATAATATGATTGAGCATGGGTCCGCCTATGCATTATTACGACAGCTAGCGGGAGTGAACGAACCCATTGATGTAGATACCTCCGACAAACTTCGTTTGATACGTACACAGGTACACGAAAATTTAGACAAGGCGTTCGACAGAGGAGTTAAACAGTACAATCTGCGATCTAAACCAGTAGAATTCAAGGTAGGACAAGAAGTATACAGAAGAAACTTCCAGTTGAGTAATTTTGGTAAAGGTTTTAACGCCAAGCTCGGGAAGAAATTTGTCAAATGCCGCGTTAGAGCGCGGAAAGGTAATTCGTTATACGAATTGGAGACTCTGCAAGGAAAATTGATCGGCATTTACCACGCTAAAGATATTAAGCCGTAACTCTAATTTAACGTTTCGTTTCGATTTAAATTTTTTTTTTATACACTTAGGGTTAACGAATTCTTATCGTCGAAACTCCACAGCGGCAATCCGTAATGGAGTTTCAACACCCCACGTATATTTCGGTAGCCCTAAGAAGGTATCCGACCAGCTTAACTGGAAATTGTAGTGTGTCCAATAGCCGCCTCTGCTAGGTTATGCGGTGGATACGCCCTTTTACCCCCGTTTCCTTTCCCTATACTAAGTAGCGCTCCCATTCCCTAACCCCATCCTATCCATCACCCTGTCCTACAATTTTTCTTCCATTTCACTCCCACCCTTTCCCCCCTCCAACAGGCCCTGCTTGGGATTTCCTCGGTCGACGATCGCTCGGGGCCTCTAGAGAATTGCGGATGTTGGCTTCATCAGCCAACAAGCCGACTCGAGGTCTCGGGCCTCCTCTTCCGCGGGAGAAACAAATAGGGAGGGGCCTTGCCGGCCGACCCCGCAGGACGGGCGCTTCCGAGACTATCGGAGGCCTCCCTGGAATTGCAGGAGCTGGCTGGTGAATAGCCAACTACCTGACCGGGAGTTACCTCCGGTTGTACTCTGTGGCGAGGTCCCCGTGGGGAAGTTCGGCGAGGTTCCCTTTCCTGCAGGATACTTCTCCTTCCCGCACGGTAACGCTAGAGCTTCGGCTCTGGTCATTCCGCTAACATCAAACATTTCTTCCTTTGTAATCACCCCCTCCTGACATGATGGATCCCCCCCATCATTGCCTAAATAAACTACTCCTAAAATCATCTAAAATTCTGGCTTATAGCCCTATCGTACTTTCGAACCTGTATGTAGAAGAGATAGCATCTCTTAGTTCTTAACTCATTCACTAGCTTAGTATCCTTACAATTATAGTACTCAACTACCGGAATCTCCCTTGTAACTGGGGCATTAAAACTCCCTCCTAGGCCCGGCCTACCATGGCTTCTCACGCTTACGTCTACCTCATCTGGTCGCCTCGGTGTGACCTACGGCCTCGCCTATCTCTCTCATGGGCTTACTCTTTATACGGCATTGTTCTCACACTGGGTCGATCCCCAGGGGTCACAACGGACCACTCTAGTCGACCCTTATAATTACCACTCTGAGTTCCGAGGGTTATCGCGGAACATCAGCTATTACCTTCCTATATTACCCCGTTTCTACCCTTCCCATTTCATCATACCCATCGGAAGTTTTTTGTACTGATTTGGAGCTCCTGTACTCCAACCTTTCCCACCCCTAGTAAAGACTGCACATCAAGGAATCTGACAGGGGATTGCCTTCCTTAGAATAAGGTTTTGAAACACAATTTCACAACAACTCCCACCTCCGGATTCCCGTGAACAGCAGCGCCTATCGTTGGCGTCCGGAGGGATGCGAATCCGCGGAGCGGGTGTTCATCTTGGGACTGGGATGACCGCAGGGGGTTGGCTACAGCCAACCATTTTAATTTTTTTGTTTTCTTCCCCTTCGTTCTCAGCAACGATCTATGGCTCCTCAGCCTCTGGGGTTGGCCCGGGCTGGGTAGCAGCTCCCTCTCTCTGACGGAGAACCCGGCCTCTCATTAGGGCTGGTGTTCTCGGCCAGGTGAGAGCGAGGGGTTGGATCAGTGCTGGACCAACCGACCTCTCATAAGGGTCGGGCGGTACTATCACAGATACCTAACCGGCTGATTCAGCCTGGACCTGCCTCGGAATATGAGTAGAGCCGCCTGTGAATTTATTTTAGTTTTCCCCTTGGTCTGTTAGAAAATTTTTATGCAACCCCAGGATCCGGTCTGGTCCGGGATGAGAAAGCAGCTCCCTCTCTCTGACGGGGAACCCTGCCTCTCATTAGGGCTGGCTTTCTCCGTCAGTGAGAGCGAGTGGTCAAGTCGACGCTGTATCAACTGACCCCCCATAAGGATCCAGGGAAGTCCAGTGAAGATTTTGGCCGGCTAGCTCAGTCTCGGGCGGGATTCGATCGTGGGTCGAGCCACATGTTGGGCACCGCCAAGAGCCTGCCCTTTCTTCAGATCCTTTGGCCTCGATAGCAAGTCCAACGGACCTGTGCTGTTGTGGTCAGGGAAAATATTCGTTCCCCGAGCCACACAAGAAATCCTAAATTCAGCGAAAGCTGAATCCCAACGCCGCCTATGACTTTCGGCTCGACAGATCCCCCAAAATCTCGACCTGAAACCCCGGCGCAAATGTAAAGCACCGCACACCGATCCGAGAAGCCGAGCTAAAAATAGATCTCAGGCAATTAAAAAATTTCAAAAGTTGCTCGGACTCCGCCTCCCCAAACGGCACAAGGCACGGTCCGCGGTAGAAATCCGGGCGTAAAACTTCATACAGCTCTCGGTCCGAAAAAACCTACAACAATTTACACGGGAGCGAACCGAGAAGGTTATTCTTTTTTGTTTTGGTTTCAAATAAAGTATTTCATTGAGAAAATGTGTCTAGTTAAGTCTGGGTAGACTTCTTTTGGTTCCCCTCTCTCTCTTAATTCTCCAGCCGATGTTTTCACGATGATTTAAAGGTAAAACAATAGAAAAAGGGACCTCCCCAAATGATTTTGGGCCGCGGGGAGGTCGTTCTGGGTGGTTGGGGCGATGGCCTAGTGGGGGTTCAATTTCACCCGAACCCCCCCTGAGAGCCAATCACGGGCAGAACAGGGGTTCCTCCCGCACCGTCCTCTTTTTCCCCCCTTGCTGTTTTTTCAGCCTCCCGTCGCGAGAGAATTTTTATGTTGATGGTGGACCGTTCCGGTGGCTCAGAGCGGCATTTTTGGCTAACCCCCCCACACTACCGCAAATGCTAGCCTGCCAGCTCTCGCTGCCGCATACCACTGGACGAGGTGCTTTTAGCCGGGCCCTCGAGGTGAACACACGCAACATCTTAAATGTGGATTATATGCAACAAGTATATGCAAAAGATGTTATACTTTATCTAAAAAATTATGTAACGCGCATATAGCTCATTGTGAAATAATCCATCACAGTTTAAGCAGCATCCAAGCAGTTTAATAGCATGCATTATAACACGCGATTGTACATATCGTAGCGTGCTGTGCCTATTTTGCCTACAGTTATGCATATATTCACTTGAGTATTGTATATGAAAGCATGCGTCAAACGTTTTGCGTGTGTAAGTGGCGTGCGTTTAACTGTTTTATCATTCAGTTGTGAAATCTCGAAGTGATCGGCACGGCGCCCGGTGGTATTTCAATTAAATTAGTTTAGTTTAGTCTTGTGGTGCAGTGAAAGTAATTGAGGGATAAAGGAAAAGAAAAAGGTAAGTCACATTTACTTGAAAAAGAGATAATCAAAGTTAAAAATATGGACTTAATGTTCGTAGCATTTACATTATTTTTAAGTGCTAATTTTGATAATTTTGAATTGGGTTTTTAAAGGTTGTTAATGCTCATAATTAAAGTAATTTGTTCTATCTTTTCAATCGTATCATTATCTCGATTTCGATAAAAATGTGACTTACATTTTTGTTTCCCTGTACCCTTCAATTGTAATCATCGGCGGTGCTGCAGTTTACTTACTTTAGTTCAACGGTGCAATCAATTCGGAATGGAGGATTTTCGAGAATATTTAAACATTTGTTTAAGGTTTGGTAAGGATGAATTTTGTTTAAAATTATATTTATTAAGTACCTTTATTAGATTAATTTGATAACTCCAACTTGGAGATTGTATTATTTCGGAACTTTTTTGATTTGAGAACGGTTTCGAAAGTACTTTGTAGCAGGGAAGAAGGGAGAAATAATGAAAGAAATCCACATTTGTTTTAAAAATTGACCATTCTCAAATCGAAAAACCACGGATATAATAGACGTGCCTCCAACTTAACTGAAATATTAAGAATACATATGTATATCGTATTTAGAAGAAGAATTTACAAGGGAAACCTTTCAAAATCTGGACTATATTACTTTAAGGGATATTATTCCTAAAGCAGGGCCACGGCAACTATTTTGGTCGAGATATACGGAGTTAATAAAAAGTCAAAATGAGGTTCGTAAATTTTTATTTACGTTACCTCTATCCGATAATACTTTAATTCTTTCCTACATACATAAATATTTCAATAAAACTCAATTATTTCAATAATATATAGAGTACCGCAGTGCACGAACACGAGCAACAGGCACAAATTTCACTTTCCAGTGAAAATGATACACTATCAATGCATTCTTCGCTTATTTCTGATCAAACCGTTTTTACAGTTCATTCCTCTCAACTTTCTGATCAAACTCATCTGAACTCATCTTTTGAAAATTTGCAAGAAGTAAGATGGTGTTTGCAATTTGTTACAAATTCGAACGGCTCGACTGTTGGCGTTGCCCCGGAATTCCCATAATAATTTTTATAGAAATCAAAAACAATTAACCACGAAAATAAAGCCGTATGAATTCATTTGAACCTGGGTAATAATTGTCGCGATTTCAACACTTGAAATTTTAAAGATTGCGGTATAACTGGACGACATCTAAAGATTATTCAAAGTGAGGAGATTAAGGAACTAATTCCTCGTCTGGATGATCGTATTATTTTTAAAGATGCATTAAGAAGGTGGAGGAACAACACTGTAAGTGATTATCTAAATGTGAGAAAGAAGAATATATTAACGAAAATTTCATTAAAGAGTAACATTAAAGATAAAGACGCTGAAACATTATCAGTAAACACGGACGTGGCATAGTGGATTGAACAACATACCCACAATTCAAGTCGTTCAAGTAAAAGCGACGATGGACACAATACAGTAGGAAATGTTATTGCTGGCTCAGTATAATTATTTAACAAAATTTTCAAAACAGAATTTGGACTCAATTTTAGAGGACTCAGCGACCGGTGGTTTCATTTTAAGTTTTTATCAGAAAAACAATGTATTATACGAACAGCAACAACAGATGCTTGTGGATGCAATAGTGGATCATTTCTATAAGAAGAATAAACAGATGAAGCCACAGGATATGCAAAAAATCGCAGATGCCATTGTAAAAAAGTTTCCATCTGAAAGCAAGGCATTTTTTATTACACTGAGAAAAATTTATGAAATTTTTACAACTCCGCGCGGAGTTGACAAATTAAAATTTGAGTCTATCGCGTTCTGATTCACACAAGCCTGTCGGAATCAGAATAACTACGCAGCTCCTTTTAAACCAACTGCGCGAGGGAATTGAGTTTAAGTTTTAGGTGGAGTTGAGTCCACTAAATTTAAATTGGATAGATGAATTTATTTATTGATACTACAGAATTATTAGTACAATAAATAAATCGTCAATAATTGACCTGGAAATTTATACATTTGAATAAATTTGTTTTGAATTTATTTGAAATGTTAAAGGATTTCTTGGAACTTTTTACAGGTCGTTGTGCGAAATATATCATCAATTAAAAAAATGACAATATACTTTGATTTAAAATAAGTAAATGCAATTGCAATAATTCTTATAGTATAATTGACTGATATGGGCTATACTGTTGATAAAAATGAATATAGAAATGAACGTATTTATTATGAGTTCATAGGAAGTTCTTATAAGCTACATTAATTGAGTTAAACAATTGATTTATTTTTTTTTGGATTTTGCTACATAATAACTGCAACCCACTCCGTTGAAACAGTCGTTTATTTAAATAAAAGGGACTTATTTACGTACTTGATTCAGTATTTTTTAAGTTTTACGTTCGTTAAATGAGCAATACACTCATGATCCTAGATACAGAAAATAAAACATTTTGTTGTACTTATAAGGCGCCAAGGGTTTTATTGCACCCTATAGGGTTTTATTGCTGGAAATTCCCGGCGCCTGTTTGGTTGTCTTGTCTGCTTGTTTCCTACCTGTGACACAAGCAATTACAAAATATGCATTCGTCAACCGTATTCCTTAAGTTGTTCCGTGCAACATTTACCATTCTTTTCGAAAAAACTCATTCAGTCTTGTGATGTCTCCCGAAACTCATTGAACTAGTGCTCGATAGTGTCGTCGAAATTAGTGAATATACATTCGGTCTTGTGCTGTTTCCCTTAACTCATTGGACTAGTGCTTGATAGTGTTGTGCAAAATAGTGGAAATACATTTAATTTTGTGTTTTTTTCATAGACTCATTGAACTAGTACAGGATAGTGTTGTGCAATGGCGGATGAAGAAACGCGTGAGATTTTAATAAAGTGGAATTTTGAAGATCTAGTTGATACATTTAAAGGTAATGTATAGTGATGAATTTGATAATATATAAAAATAATAAATAACTGAATCAATAATTATCTTTTAGCATCAAAAATAACAATCAATAGATTTAAACTTCTTGATGATGCATCCATCAAACAGCTTATTCCAATAATTGGTGATCAGCTGGAATTCACGTTCAAATGGAAAAATTTTTTGAAAAAAGATACAATTCATCAAGATTGTTCCACGCCATCAACTTCTTCTGAAACCCCGGCCAGTGACAATGAAGAGTGTAGTGAAATTGTGAGTGGGAAAGTTTTATCATATCCTAAATATCAAATAAGAAATATATTTGAATAATACACAATAATTTTTCTTTAGATATCTGGTGAAAATAGCGACTCACATATTAATGGAAACCGTCCAATAAACGATCGCCCATATGGTCACGAAAGTGAATATAGGAAGAAAATTAAAAACGGTACATCAAATTACGTTCAAACACTCTTACAGAATTCTGGTGCATTCGGCGAAGTTTTAACTGAAGAATACCGACTCAAGGGTGAGTTATCTGATCTATGCAGTCTACAACTGTGTGACATCATTGTCTCAGACTTAATTACGAGCTGCGACAGGTACGTACATACTTACAATAAATGATAAAAATATTTACAATTGATTTCTATCGAGTAAATCATAATCTAGAAATGATTTACCATGTTTCAGTTATGTATCCAATGATGATTTGTCTGACATAACGGATGAAATCCTTCGAATTTTCCCGAACGAGCAACGGGATACGTATTATATTTCTCCTAAAAGAAAGCGGGATACCGAAAATAACGTCCATACAAAAAGAAGAGGCAGACTTGGCGATAAATTCGCAAATAAACTACAAAGATACAGATCCATGAGCGGCTGGTCATCCAAACGGAAACAATCAAATGCAGTGAAGAAAAATCCAGTGGAGATATCAGGTAGTAATTTTTTAATCAATTATCAGATTTAATAATTGTAAATAGTTTTTGATTAAAACATAAAATAAATATGTGTGCGAATTAAATTTATTTTCCATTAATTGCAGATGAAATCAAACAACTGTTACATTGGCTAGAACATAACAACACTTTTCCGGAAATAATTGAATATTGGAGAAGAACTTGTCGGGCACGCTACCATCAACTTATTACTACTGATGGTACCGTCTCTGATTATTTTAAAAAATATTCGGCCCTTGCTAATGCTGAGCACGGGCATAAACTCCTCGATATAGATATTTTTTCGGCTTGGGACAGTTTCTTTGATAAACTATCCAAGTCGCAAAAGAAGAAAAAACCAAACTGCGAATTAGAAAAACAACTATGGGACACACTCGAGAAGGAGGACGTCAATAAATGTAAGATTGAAAAATCTATTTTTTTATCAACATATTGATCGATTATATTGTCTAATGGTATATTCGTTATTTATTATTTAATTGATTTTTTTGATATGTACTTATTTTCCATGATATTCATTGAAAGTACCAATTGCATTAATTTTTTTGATTTTATTTCCAGATTCAAAACAATTCATACAAATCTCTTTATTAGCATATTTGCTCCCTCCAAAAGCAGGAGTTGTACGAAAAGGGAATGAGATTTAGAAACCAAGTTGTCCAGAGAGCCAACGCGGTATGGTTGCTTACGTCCAAGTAAGTACAAGATTTTTATATTGATTAATTCAAGTGAAATGTATTGAAATTAAATAACTAATGTATAAACATCTTTATACTTTTCACAGACATCAGATGACATTCTAACTAGTCACGACCAATTAGTCAACCAAATGCATCAGTATGGATTAAAAGTTCAGCCGTACATCATCGGACAAGGAGCTACTTTGGAAAGTGTGAGCAATTTTTATGTAATAGTTGATAAAGTGCGTTACCAGTTCGACTCGCCGTTGAAGGCATTAGATATTTGTTTTAAGATTTTTTTTGCATGTCATGCAGAATACCCCCCGCAATCACGCCAAATTTGGTATTTTTTGCAATTAGCATTATATAAATTCACAACCCCCTACGATACGAAATACCCACATCTTGCCAGAATTCTGCGACACTTTAAGTGATTCGTTAATGTCACAATATATGTAGTATTATCGATTATTATTTTTTAGCAGAATAAGTTTGCATTTAGAAATTGTTTCAAGGAGTTGGAACACAAAAGATATTTGTTTAAATTGGCCATTATACCGACACAGCAAAGGACCAGCTTTGGTAACTTATAGAATTTCATACTTTATTCAATAACAGAGTAATATTTATGTTTAGGCGGAAATTGATTTTACTTTTCTATATCCTGGAAAACAAAATAATTTACTCGTCAACTGGGAAAAAGACGTGGAGTATATCAAACCCGCGATTAAAGCATGTTTGAAGGACGGTTCGTGCATAGAATTGTTTTCAAAATTGGAAACGATTGAAAATGAAGGTAATAAATATCTTTTTGTAGATGATTCCACTAATTTTTATTTTAGATTGCAGGAATTGTATAATTTTTCTACTTTTACATGGAGTAATAAAACCTAATGCCCGTATTCCAACGAGCTCACAAAAGAAGAGATTGCATTTGAAGCCAAGTATCGCAGATTCACAAAAGAGCTCTATTGTGCACGTCACCACAGTAAATGCCATTCAGCGCCGAATAGATGAACTTTCGCAAACCTATGTAAAATTAAAACTTACTTTACAGCCACTTATTATCTGTGTAGGACCAGACATTTGTAATGTAAAAGAATTTAATGTGTATATTGATGGAATATTTTTTAAGTTTCCAACGTTTTTAAAATGCCTTGATGCTACATTCAAGTTCTTTCAAGTATTTAACTTACATTATCCTCGGGAAAGCGTTGGAGTTTGGCTGTTCATCCAGAAATACTTTTTTGAAATCAATACACCTTTTGACCCAATAAACATCTCAACCGAAAATTTCATAAAAATGCTCCAGAAGTCAAAGCACTAATCTTTAGAATTTCAGTAATTTTTCCAGTTTTGTTAATAATCATGTATAATTGTTTTGTGTGTTTTAAAAATTTTGAAGATATAAATCAGTTATTAGTTCATATAAAATATCTTCATACACACACTTTAAATAACTTTGTTTGCAACCAAATGGATTGTCGGCAATCTTTTACAAATACAAACAGTTTTAAACGGCATTTAAGAGACAAACATCCTAAAGAAGAATGCAAAGTGCTAAAATTATGTGAAGAGTCTAGCACGGACATTCAAAATAACAACGTCGATTGTGAAGTTACACCTTGTTTTAGTTCAGACATTACATTTGATGGTAAATTTGATTTTAACCACATTATATCTGCTTTAGAGGAATCCGCTTTAAAATTTACTTTAAATCAACACTGTAAAAATAATTTAACTAGAAAAGATGTAATAGAGGTGCAAAATGATATTAAATTGTCTTTTATGACAAGCATTAGTGCGTGTTTCAGATCTATTGTGCGATGTATTAATGATGAAAAATTTATTGACAAGTTTAAAATGATTGAATCTAGACTATTGGACCCATTTGGTGCAATTAACACCGAATACAAGCTTTTTAAATATCTTGTTCAAAAAGACCTTTTCCAGTATCCGAAATTATACACTATTAATAACGAAATATGTGAAGTTTTAGTTGGCGGGATTCCTACCATAGACGAATGTAATATTCAAGGCGTTTTGATGCCTATATCCTTTCAACTTAAGAAATATTTTGAATTGCCTGGCCTTTTAGAAGCGACTGTAGAGAATGTTAACAAACATATCAACAATACTGAAACAATTAGTCACTTCATGTGTGGCCAACTCTGGAAATCGAAAGTGAAGAATTTTAAATCAAAAATTGTCCTACCTTTGTTTGTGTACTTTGATGACTATGTTATAAATAACCCTTTAGGCCCATACGCTACAGAACATTCAATATGTGGAGCTTATTATACTTGCCCCGCTATACCCACGTTTTATTTATCAAAGCTTAAAAACATATTTGTCGCTGCTATTTTTAAAACAAAAGATCTGGCTGACTTCGGCAACACTCGAACATTACATCCATTGCTGAGAGAATTTAAAAGTCTTGAAGAAAACGGGTTAATTATAATAACTCCTGAAAAAGAATATAAAATCTACTTTTCTGTATCTTTAATATTATTCGAAAATTTAGGTTTAAACGGTATTTTAGGCTTCATTAAGTCATTTAACTCTACATCCTACTGCAGGCTCTGTAAACGTTTAAAATATCAAACGCAATTAGATTGCACTGAAATTAAAAGTTCATTACGAAGTTTTACAAACTACAATTCAGATATAGAGATAAACAATCCAAAACTAACAGGTATCAAAAAAGATTCCGTTTTCAATCATCTACCCTCTTTTCATGTAACAGATAATTTTGTTTGCGATATTATGCATGATTTGTTCGAAGGAGTATGTGTGTATGACATTTGCTTCATATTACTACATTTGATTGAAAAAGAAAATATTTTTACTTTAGATACTCTTAATTATAGAAAGCAAATGTTTGATTATGGGGAAACTGAAATTGGCAAAAAATCTCGTGAAATATCGCTTAAAAACTTGAAAGAGTTTAATCTGAATATGTCTGCCCGTGAAATTATGACTTTTACTCACTTTTTGCCACTCATAATTGGAGATTTAATTTCAACTTATAATCCCGTTTGGGCTTTCTTTCTCACTTTACTTAAAATAATTGATCTAGTACTCCAGAGCGAACTTAGGGATGCCAATATAGAAGAGCTAACACAATTAATTTTCGAACATAATCAGTCTTATATGAAATTATTCCAAACTCACCTAAAGCCAAAATATCACTTTTTTGTTCATTACCCTTCAGTCATAAGGAAATGCGGTCCTCTAAAGCTTTTATGGAGTTTTCGATTTGAAGGAAAACATAAAGAATTTAAAATGTATGCTAGAAGTGTACCTTCACGGAAAAATATTCCTTTAACACTTGGCCTTAAAGCACAATTAAAATTTTCCAACTTAATATACTCTAAGAATGTACTTAGAAATGATATTTGCTTTGACAAAGTAGAGGAAGAAAATCTTAACACATTACATGCGGGAAGGGTATTAATACCTTTTACGGCGACTGATCTTTATCTGCGGGAGAGGTATTTTTACCGTTTACATAGTATGATAGTTACCGTCTGGTAAAGTATTAACCATATGCGCTCGAGGCTGTTTTGGTATGGGGAAACCTACAACTGATAAGGATTACATTCGCATTTTATTTCTTTAATAACATCCTGATATTATTTTATAGGTTTTCCCTAATTATAAGTGCCTACACAGGCGACAGTAAAAAATAACTGAGATAAAATTTTATGGTGACTCTCAGTCGCTACTCGAGCTGCAGCAGTACTTTGAGTGGCGACTGAGAGTCGCCCCTCGAGTGCAAAGGGTTAATACCTGCTTTTCTCGCATTAGTAACTTGCTATTGAAGTTTGAATTTAACATTTTATTACCTTTTTCCATTTTTTTACCTTCACTGAAGATTTTATAGCACATTTTGACGTCATGGGTTTTCCATTTCGCTTTTCAGAAATATTCAAATGTTATCTTTCAGAATTGGGTAAGAAATTTCCGATTTTCTGCACAAATAGCATTTCAGTAGTCTTGATAACACTTCAGTAGATTTTCTACATTAAATTGTTCGGTCTCAAATATCCCCTAGTAATAAATTATACTTTTTCTTTAAATCCAATATGAGCTCGCGCGAAATTAACGATGATGTATTTGCTGATAATTTATCGGAGTGCTCTTGTGATAGTGATATGCAACATTTGTTAGATAACATAAGTGACGACAGTGATAGTGATAGTTCTGTTGGCCGAACCAGACGGAGAACCAGGATTTTTCCACTGCAGTTCAGTGAAGATGAAGATGATGATATTATTGAACAATGGACTGAAATAGACAATCCGCCTGCAATTGAATCGTTTTTGGATCAATCGGGTTTAAATGTTTTCCCAAACAAAAACAATAGTGTCAGTGAGTCCTTGAATTTGTTTATTGACTACAATTTATATGAAATGATGGTAGAAGAAACTAATCGCTATCACAAACAGAATGAGGAAAAATTCAAAGACTACAAAAAATCCAAAAAATGGACAGACGTCACTACCACTGAATTCAAAAAATTTTTCGGCCTGTTGATTCTGATGGGTCAATCTCCTAAAAGTTCAATGGACGATTATTGGACAACAGACGAATTATTGCAAGCTCCGATATTTCCGAAAACAATGAGCCGCGGCAGATTTAGGCAAATATGGCAATCATGGCATTTTTCAAATAACGATATTACAGACTCTAGTGATCGTTTGTTCAAAATTAAACCAGTATTAGATAACTTATTGGAAAAATTTAATACTGTGTACACACCTCGAAGGGAAATTTCACTTGACGAAAGTATTATACCGTGGCGTGGAAGATTAACGTTCAAAGTATACAACGCTTCAAAAATCATTAAGTACGGGATATTAGTGAGAATGGTGTGTGAGTCAAAGAGTGGTTATATTTGCAATTTAAAAATATACTGCGGAGAAGGTAAAAAACTCTCGGAGACAATTCAAGATGTCCTCAGCCCTTATCTGGGAAAATGGTATCATGTGTTCATGGATAACTATTATAATAGTGTGGAAATCAACCAGACACTTCTAAAAATAAAAACGAGAAGTTGCGGGACAATTCGTGTAAATAGAGGATTACCTGATTCTCTAAAAAACCTAAAATTGAAGCGTGGTGAAACAATTTTTAGAAGAAAGCAAGATATATTGTTACAAATTTGGCAATCGAAGAAAGAAATAAGAATGATTTCCAGTATACACTCGGCTGAAATGTTAGAAAGTCACAATATAGACTGGCACACGAAAAGTAAAATAATTAAACCGATCTGTGTGATAGAATACAATAAATTTATGAAAGGAGTTGATAGGGCCGATCAGTATCTTTCGTATTATTCCTTTTTGCGAAAAACGAAAAAGTGGACTAAGCGTGCCGTTATGTACTTATTAAATTGTGCTCTTTTTAACGCATATCTAGTCCACAATATTTATAACAATACAAGAATGACATATAAAAAATTTTTATTAGAAGTAGTTCGCAGTTTGATAACAGACCAGTTGCCTGCGGAACTAATGGATACTGCAGAGCCGGGAACATCAACTTCAACGCAAAGGACTCGCACATCTAAATTTGATCCGCCCGGGCGTTTATCATTGGATATGAAAAAACATAAACCAGAAAAAATCGAAAGCAAAGGGAAAAAAGTGCATGCTCAACGGCAGTGTCGTGTTTGCGCTGCACATCAAAAGAAAAGTTTGACTTGTTATAAGTGCAGTTTTTGTAATATACCCCTTCACGTAGGTAATTGTTTTTATGAATATCATACACTTAAAAAATACTAGTTTATTATTTATTTCAACAATTAAATCAATGAAATGTTCCTATGTCTTTTTTTGTAGTTTTAATTTGTTTGTTTTTTTTCGAACATTACACGTGACTCAAAATGTTTATTTAAACTTCTTGATAGTTATGCTGCTGCTCCTTAGTGAGTTTAATAGTGTAAGAATTATTAAAATATCTTAAATATCTTGAAAATTGTGACATTTTATGCTGTCATTTTTTACGCGAATGCTCAAATTTTTGCCCGCGCAAGTCATAAACAATAAGTCGCGGCGCCCCGCATGTAATGTGTTCAAATTTTATAGTAGCTTTTTACAGAATTCAAATGTTTTAATTTTACAAAAGTATTCTTTTGCAAAATGCTTGTTCTTTAAGGGGACATTTTATAAAACTGGTTTTTATGTTACTAAATGTGAAGAACTGTTCGAGATTATTGAATTCATTATTTGTGAGAACAATACTTTTACAATTGCAAAGAAATTTAATTTGAATTATTTTGATGAGCACTACTTGTCTTATGTTGTTGGTTCTGAAACAAATTTGTATTATTTGCTAAATTTTTACGAATTAGATGGCCCACCAATACATATCTATACTTTGCCAAATAATAAGAGAATGATAAGATTAAAAAAGTTTTAAGCTGATAGGCGGCAAAATCATAATTCAGAGTTCTTACTTCTTCCTAATGTTTGCATTGGAATAAATACTTTTTTTCTAATAATATATATTTTAAACAAAGTGTACTTAAAAATGTAATAAGTGTAACTTTATACAAAATTAAACTGAATGTGTCACATTAATAGTGCTACAGTTTTTTTCTATATGGCACTCGTAATATGTATGTATAAACTTAGAGTGCCATTAAAATTAGAAAATCAAAACTCCAAGAGTATGAAAATCTTATCTGTAGTCTTTTACATTAAAGTAGAAACACTGTTTAAGTTATATATATAATAAATGTATAATATGTATAAAAATATCGTACAAGGTAAATAAACTACATATTCCAACTAACTTCTTTCTCTGTTTCATTTAACCTGATGAAAAGTTTGATTGATTTGTGTTTAACACAAAACATTAAGACAAAATGGCAGAATTCACTGTTGAAGAGTATGCCGACATAATTTACGTGTACGGTTTAGTAGACGGAAATGATAGTGAGGCCTTACGGGAATACCAAAGGAGATTCCCGAATCGGCGTGTACCCGATAGAAGGGTATTTTCAAGGACTTTCAGGAGGTTAAAAGAAACCGGAAGTGTGACCACCCCTAGAGCAGAAGCGCGATCAGGAACTTCGGCCGATTCAGCGGAAACCGACCTACAAATTCTCAACATTGTCAGGAACAGCCCTGAAATAAGCATCAGACAGGTCGCACGACGGTTAGGATTGTCTTTAGGGAGAGTGTGGACCGTTGTGAACCGAGAGGGACTACATCCTTACCACCATACCCCGGTCCAAGCACTACATCAAGGAGATTCCGAAAGACGATTGCAGTTCTGCACTTGGCTGCTCGAGTCTGACATCGAAAACAGAAGGTTTATAGACCGAATTCTGTGGACGGATGAATCGCAATTCACCCGGGATGGCATCACAAACTTCCACAACCTCCATACCTGGTCAGATGTGAACCCACATAGGACAAGGTGTCGGTCCTTCCAGCAAAGATTTAGTGCCAATGTCTGGGCTGGCATTATCGGCAACCAGTTGATAGGACCCTTCATCTTGCCTCAAGTGCTGAATAGTCAGCTATATTCGGACTTTTTGGAGAATACCCTTCCGGATCTGTTAGAGGACATCCCCGTGGCCACCAGAAACGCAATGTATTTACAGCACGACGGAGCACCTGCGCATACTGGGAACATTGTTAGGGCAAAGTTGAATGAACATTACCCAGAGCGCTGGATTGGACGAGGTGGACCGATTCCTTGGCCTGCTAGATCACCGGACCTTAATCCACTGGACTTTTTCTTATGGGGAATGATGAAAGATGATGTTTACTCACAACCAATCAACACCAGAGAAGAATTAGTTACCAGGATTGGGACTGCAGCGACAAAAATACGGGAGAGACTGGCTACCATAGACCTCAAACGCGGAATCAGAAAAAGGCTACTTACATGCATCGAGAGTGGCGGAGAACATTTCGAACATCTTTTGTAGCACATAAGTTTTAATTGTAATTAGTTTTTAAGTAAACAAAATTTATTTTTTAGTTAATTTAAGTATAATTTCTTAAAAATTCGAATTATCCTAATATTTTATAAAAGGATTTTTGTAAATAAATGTTTGTATCCTTTTTCTACCTGTGCATGTTGTACCTTTTTTGAAAGGTAATTAGATAGGAAACTTAAAAACAATAAAAAGTAGGTATGTTAATAACGTGAATTTAGGAGAAAAGTGGGGCGAAAGATGCAAAATCGTGAAATAAAATTCAATTTTTCAACTTCCAGAGGTGATTGTGGCCAAGGGGTTGGGGGTAGGGGGGCGGTGTTGACCTTTTTGGAAAGGGTTTCAGAATAGTGATTTTTTGAGACCGGTTTGGGGTCGCTGCGATGCGTAGAAAAAAAAATAAAAATACAATAGCGGTTCCCATATAAGGCAACATCCTGATTTACGAATCAACCTGTAACTGCCGAACGGTGCGAGGTGACCCCCCCCCACCCATACGATTTTTTGCTTGCCTCGGCCTGACCTTTCACCTCCTGCATTATTTCCCTCCCACCTCTGAACACCCTGTATAAAATGACGTACACGGTGATAACTATAAGACTTAAACGTGTTACAAACACATAGCTGACAGAGCTACTTTTGGCCACTATCCTGATTTGAGTGATGTGAATAGCCGTTCAGATATATAAAAAATTACTGATGAAGCTATTATTTTTTTCCGTGTAGCCACAGATGATGATGCGAACTTTTTAAACAACCTCATTATGAGCGATGAAGCACATTTCCATTTAAATGGATATGTAAATAAACAGAACTGCCGAATTTGGGGTACGGAGAATCCGAGAGCATTGCATCAGCGTCAATTACACCCTCTTAGATGCACTGTTTGGTGTGGAGTTATGGCCGATAGAGTCATCGGTCCATATTTTCTCGAAGATGAAGATGAACATCCACAAACCATCTCTGGGGCGGTATATCGGACCATGATAGAGAATTTTTTACGTCCGGCAGTTCTGAATAACCCTGACATTTGGTTCCAGCAGGATGGAGCTACACCGCACACCGCGAGGGCGACAATGGAGATTCTTCGAGAGATTTTCGGTGACCGAATTATTTCGAAAAATGCGGATTTCGCTTGGCCTCCCCGTTCTCCAGATTTGACGGCGTCTGATTTCTTTTTGTGGGACTACTTAAAGGGACGGGTTTACATGAACAAACCACAAACAATTCCGGAGCTTAAGTAAAATATTCGTGCAGAAATAACAAATTTGGAGCCAGAAACGTTGCGTGCCGTAATGCAAAATGCTTTAGAAAGAGCCATTATTTGTCAACAAGAAAATGGAGGTCATTTAAAAGATGTTATTTTCCACGCATAGATCAAAAAAAATTTAACAAATTACACTTTCATGTAAAAATAAAAATTATAATAAAAGATTAAAATTACAAAAGTTATATGCATTTTACATCAGTCAGTCCAAGTTGGCCCACCCTGTAGTATCATGATTTGGGGATGTTTCTCCTACTATGGTGTTGGTCCGATATATTGGATTAAAACTATAATGAACCAACATTCATATGTGGATATATTACAAAACATCATGCTACCATACGCCGAGTACGAAATGCCTCTTAAATGGGTCTTTCAGCAGGACAAATAGCTAAACAGTGGTTTCGGGACAACAGGATTGAGGTCATGGAGTGGCCTGCTCAGTCTCCAGATCTCAATCAATCTCAATTGAGAATTTGTGGGCCGATATAAAAAAGGCAGTGTGGGAAGCAAAGCCAAGAAGTAATAACGAGCTGTGGGCGGCAGTTGAGAAGTCTCCATACCACTTGAAAGGTGTCAAGATCTTGTTAACTCTATGAAGCGTCGTTGCTCAGCGGTTATAAACAATAAAGGCAATGCTACGAAATATTAAGACGTTTTTAAATAAATTACCATAAATTTAGGAGCTTGGTTTCAGTTCTTTGTGAATTAAGTTAAAAAAGAACTAATACTGCTATTTTTTGCTCCCTTATTTTTTGAGGTATTTTGTTAATATTCGTTTGCGTTTAATTAATATCTATAATAATGCTAAGTAATTAGTGAATACAATATTATCAAGGAATTCTGGTTTTGTTTGCAAATAAAGTTTTTTGAAATTGCGTTTAGAAAACTTGTAATTTTCGATAGTTCTTTCTCATGTGCACTGCTATTTTTTTGATCGCAGCTGTACATCTGTAAAAGTGGAAAATAGTAATAAACGTCTGCCTGAAATAATTTGGGGTGGATATGACTGATCAAATGGCGAGAAAATATAGTGTGAAATGTAAGTGCCGTAGATGGCCTAAGCACGTATTTTACAATATCCTAGATTTGATCGGAATAAACTTATGGGTTCTATACAAAGAAACGACAGGTGAAAATATTTCATTTTAGAGATTTTTTATTCCAACTAGGAGAAGAACTTGCAGCTGAGTATAAAGAACGTCATGAAAGAACAACAAATACAGCTACATCTTCAACAGGTTCATGTAAAATCACTTCCTTTTCAAAAAGGGAAAAAAAGTGCCAAGTAAAGCATTGCTCAGGTAATAGAGCAACTAGAATTTGCTCCCAGTGTAAAAAACATACATGCGGATACAGGATGGGAATAAATGAGACCCGAATGATCATCGAGGAATTCAATCCGTCTAATGAGTCTGTCACGTTACTGTTACTGCTGTATAGGGACACTGAATGTGATAACAGCCTCTTTGGAGAAATGGATAATAAAACGGTGCATTTTCGTCATATTATGCTATATTACTTCCAAAAAGAAAGCGCACGGCGGAAACTTGCCGAAAGATATGTGCTGTATATGGGAATGATGCTGTATCAGAGCGTGTGTGTCAGAAGTGGTTCGCGAAGTTCCGTTCTGGAGAATTGGACCTTAAAGATGCACCGCGTTCTGGTAGGCCTAGCGAGGTTAATGACGATGATATTAATGTGCTCGTTGAACAAAATCCACGAATTACAGGAAGGGAAATTGCGGAGGAGTTAAAAATATTCAATTCAACCGTAAATGCTCATTTGCATAAGCTGGGATTCGTTTCACGGCTCAATGTTTGGGTCCCCCATGTGCTTACGGAGGCCAACAAAATCGAACGCATCAACGTTTGCGAAATGTTTAAAATTCGTTTGCAAAATGACCCGTTCTTAGACCGAATTGTAACTGGACACGAAAAATGGGTCCTCTACGAGAACGTCAAGCGCAAACGATCATGGGGACATAGCAGTGAGCAGCCAGAAACCACTTCGAAGGCCGGGCTCCATCCGAAGAAAGTCTTACTCTCTATATGGTGGGACCGCAAGGGTGTGGTATTCTATGAGCTTCTTTCCGAGGGCAGAACGATTAATTCGGATGTCTATTGTCGTCAGTTAGAGGAATTGAAGCAAGCGATCCAGGAAAAGCGACCGATATTGCCAAACCGTAAGGGCGTATTATTCCATCATGATAATGCTAGGCACCATACTTCGCTCCAGACCCGACAAAAAATTATGAGCCTTGGTTGGGAAGTTATGCCTCACCCACCTTACTCGCCCGACCTTGCGCCATCCGACTACCACCTTTCCCGGGCCCTTCAAAAACCCATGGATGGGAAATCATTCAATAATTTGGAGAACATCAAAAGGCAGTTGGATTCTTTTTTCGGTGAAAAATCCCAGGAATTCTATGCGCGCGGAATCGATAAATTGCGTGAAAAATGGCAAAAGGTAATCGATAACAATGGTGAATATATCACGGATTAAAATTCGATATAACAAAAAAAAATTGTTTTTTATTCTATCCTTCAAAACCGCACGGAATTATCGACCAACCCAATATCTATGAAAGTGTCCTAATGCCATCATTTTTAAAGATTTACAGTGGCACCAATCTGTACGACGTGAAATTCCAACAGAATAACGCGGCATGTCACGCATCGGCAACCACAATGGAATGGTTTCATGAAATTCAAATTGAGCTGTTGGACTGGCCAGCACAATCACCAGACCTCAAACCAACTGAGCATCTTTGGAATCTACTGAAACAAAGGATCAAGGAGCACAGCTTCCTATAAAAAGAAGCCCTCAATCAAGTCCTACAAGAAGAGTGGAATGCGATTTCTTCAAAAGAATGAAAGAAGCTTGTAAGTATTATACTATGCCTAAGAGAATTACGTGTTTAGAAAATGTGCCGATGATAGAATTATGCAAGGGACAAAAAATTACAATGCAAATATTCAATTTGCAATTTGACGAAATGTCAAAATTAAATGTTGAATATTTCGGAAACTATAGCCGACCAACAAAAAATTCTTTAAGATCCTTGCCTTTTAGACCAAACGGAAGGCTCTTACAAAATTTTATTCTAATTCCCCTATTCCGAACTTGTTTCGATAATTTTTAGTATTTATGTACCGAAATTGCGGCTGACGGTGCAATTTGGTAAAAAATATATCTATAATTATAAGTCCATCATAAAACTCTGCTCTAGTAACTCTGAAAATCACTAAATGTATCCAAATCTGCATTAAGATCGGGCAACTAATTGTTCTAACGCGAACGTTGCAACATGATTCAAATAATACTATATATTTGAATCATCGTAATATATATATTAGAACGCAAACGGAAGATGTTAATTTTTATTCAATATTTAGGTGGAAATAGTTATAAATCCGGTTAAGGGGAGGTTCTCCTACTTTGCGATCAAAAAATCGATTTTTTTTTTTACACACACAAATAATGAGTTATTGGAAAGATGCCTCGGAGGAAATACTCAGAACGACAATGAGAGGTTAAACGCGTGTATATGGAGATTCGCGCCAAAACATTTGCACTGCGGCACAAAAACTGTGGAAATTGCTGCTTACATGGCCGCCTGTATATATAACGAAGGATATTCCTCAGTTATGAAGATAATGAACGTGATGGGCATCGGAGTTGGAGTGCATACGAGGGATATCGCACAAATAATCGACAACGCGCGCATCGAGCAGGGAGAATCAAGTTTGAAAGAGGTGGTAAAGGAGCAAAGAATGGAAAAACGACGACTACTCATTGAACAAAATGCGCTTTTTGAAGCAGAGGAAGGAATTTTGTACGGGCCTGGCATAGATGATTGAGGGTGAGTTCAAAAATCTTGAAAACGATCGACAGAAGTAAGCGTTTCAGAGTGAAAATGTGAAGCGAAACTTCAAACGCGATTTCCCACGATTGTCGGATTTTAGTGCGCGCTGCACTCTAGCTCAACATTCACTTGTCCGATTTACTTGAAATAAAGTGGTAAATGTAGAGAAATGTATTGTCCCGGCCCTGAATGTTTTCCAGGAATATTATGGATTCTCATTTGATTTGCAAAAAACACTTCCGTATCCTAAACTGTCTGTTTCGTTAGCCTATTATAAGCGAAATATGTACGTATACAACTTGTGTTTCCATAATTTCCATGACAATTATGACAATGCCAAGATGTATGTATGGGATGAAACTACAGCTTCAAGAGGTGCACAGTAAGTAATAGCTTACAGTGATGCTTGTTCAGGCCAGGTTCGTAACATTAAAGTAGCATTGACATAGATGAAAATTGCTCAGTCATCAAATAATAATATTGAAACGGTAGACCACAAATTTTTGGTATCAGGTCATTCCTTTCTACCGAATGACCGTGATTTTGGATTGATAGCAATGAAAATAACAAAAAGCATATTACTTATACAACCCTGAGCATTATTATGAATTGATAGAAAAGTGTAGAAGAAATACATTTTCGATAAAACGAATGTCGCAGCCGGATTTTATTTCAACGAAATCTCTAGAAGAATCAACAAGAGTAAAAAATACCGCAGGTGAATCTGTCTCTTGGCTGCAAATTCAATGGATATGTGTTACATCCTATGTGTGTTCAGATTTGAAAACAAAACAAAGTCTCGATATTCCTAGAACTGAGAGCTGTTCGATGAGCGTGCTGTAGTAAACAGTACGAATTAGTACATGAAGTAAGGACAAAAGATCTTTTTATTCGTAGTCGTGAATATTTATCTATGTATATGTGAATAAACTTGTTAAGAATTGGATCAGTTGCCTGTAGAGAGCCCTACAATAAACATCAAAATGAACTGTAACGTTTTTTAAATAGAATAGATGAAATTTAATGCGTGAATATTGTATAAAAATCTATCAACAATGAGTGAAAATTACTTATACGCAGTAATTTGTTTTCTGTAAATATCCACTAAAAGAACATTATAATCTAATACCTGAGTGGCTGACTTCATTGAAGGATCCAGAAGATGATTGGAATTTATTTCCTATCACAATCATCTCGTATGCACGTAAGTGATTTTTTTTAACATAAATGATTAATTTAATTATTTTTCAATTTTAAATAGTGGACGTGTTTTTTATATAATTCAGTTAGATACATTCTCGTCTTATGTTTGTTGATTATATACAAGTTCAATATTGGAAGTGTCATTTTTTCAAGTCAGTTATCAACAATAGCTGAAACTATATTAGATGAATCAATAGAACGAATAGAGAAAAATCATCATTCAACAGCAGTTGAAGTAAAACAAACAATCGCATCAACTCATAAAATATACGACCAATTTGGTAAGAAGAATATTTTTGTAATATATATAAAATCCTAACAAAAGGTATAAATACTACATTCTTTTTTCTAGATGAAAAATTAAAAATTTTGTCGGATAATATTGAACACTCTCATCCACATTTGTTATTTGATAGTTGGCAATTCAGCTGTCAATCAGTAAAAAAAGTTTTTTGATCGGTTGCGTAGTTTTCGTTTGGCCTTCGATGAAAAATGGAAAATCAAAAGGAACATTTTCGTCATATTTTGCTTTTTTATTTCCGAAAAGGGAAAAACGCATCGCAAGCTCATAAAAAGTTATGTGCTGTTTATGGTGACGAAGCCTTAAAAGAACGGCAGTGTCAAAATTGGTTTGCCACATTTCGTTCTGGTGATTTTTCACTCAAAGATGAAAAACGCTCTGGTCGTCCGGTTGAAGTTGATGACGCCCTAATCAAAGCAATAATCGATTCGGATCGTCACAGTACAACACGTGAGATTGCAGAGAAACTTCATGTATCACATACATGCATTGAAAATCACTTAAAACAACTTGGCTATGTTCAAAAACTCGATACATGGGTTCCTCACGTACTGAAAGAAACGCATTTAACGCAACGCATTAACAGCCGCGATTTGCTAAAGAAACGTAATGAAAATGATCCATTTTTAAAAAAATCACGATAAAAAAACAACTTTTCAGACTTTTCTGTACATACTTTTTATGTTTATATTGAAAAAAAAAGTTTTATGTAATGCCATTCTTTATTGTTATTAATGTTCAACATTGTTTATTGCTATTTTTTTAATTTTTCTGTTAAGATTCTCTGTTAAGAATAAAATGTGAAATTGCATGCCTTTTCCAACAAATATAATGATGAATTTCTGAATTGTTATTAATTGTTGTAATTGTTTATTTACTTTTTTTAAGTTGCAATTTTAAAACAATCATTAGCATTCATGCTCAATTGAATCTCACAATTTGTGAAGAGGTTCAAATAGATTTGTACTTTTGAAAAAGATTTATGAACTAAAATCAACGATTTTTTATTATCTGTTAATTAACAAATAAAAAAAATTACGAAAAACTATTAAATTTTATTAATTTTAATGTTCAGAACAATTTTCCAAGTTGTCTAACACTTTGCACCAATTTCTATTCTTTTTTATGATCCTGAAATTCTAATTTGTTTAAACAAAAGGGTAACAAAAAGGGTGGAAACTTAAATATCTTACTGATTCTGTTATAAACAACTTTGTATTAACGTTTTCACCCATTCAGAATATTTTAACCAGTGTATTTGAAAAATCGTTCGTTTTTTTTAATAAACAATTTTGCAATAAACAAAACCGGTGGAAACTTTAATACAAGATGAATAATCATTTATTATATCACCCTCTAACGTTTCCACCCAGGCTGCCTTTTTTATTCTTATTATTATTATAAGTTATAAACAAAAAACCTTTTTCACCCCTTTGCGAACACCCCCGAGGGTTGAAAAAAATTACGAGCTTCATTTCTCACCGTCCCCAACAATATATCAAAAAATGAGATATCCACTCCAATTTTGGGATTCAGAGGTTTTATTGACTGGCCTATACCTCTTTTCATCGCTGTCACATGCCCTTAGGGAGCAGCACTTCAAAACTTATGAAGATCTCGAAAATTGGGTTACTGATTGGTTGACTTCGAAACCGGAACAGTTCTATTAGAAGGGAATTCATAAGTTACCAAAAGATGGGAAAAATGTA
Organism: Philonicus albiceps; assembly: GCA_963969385.1. NCBI lineage: Eukaryota > Metazoa > Arthropoda > Insecta > Diptera > Asilidae > Philonicus > Philonicus albiceps. The sequence continues at coordinate 5,627,863 of OZ017773.1, read as the reverse complement.
TATCTAATGACGGTGCATAATAAAGAATATTTAACAGTTTTGCTCATTTTTTGAAAAAAAAAGCCCACAGAAATAAAGTTCTACGCCTGGTACTATGCGGTGCAAAGGCTTTCTCTCGAAGCGCTGAAGCAAAGTTTCACAAATTGTTTAACGCCTTTCCATTTGTCTATCAGTGAGTTTGTGAGGAACCCACTTTCCGGCCTTCAATATCTTCCCTATGGCATTTAACGCTTTGCACTCCGTAGGCGCCGCTATTGTGCCAGTGCTATCAGTGCACTAACTCCGTAGGCGCTGCAGTTAGAAAAACCAGTGTAGTTTGCGTTCAATGACTAGCAGATTCTGTGTTCAAAGTTGCTGTGCATTATTTCGTAGTGAATTTTGAATTTTATTTTATATAGATAGATTTACCCTTGAGAAAACATGGGAGAAGATTATTGATTATTGTGAAAGTTTTGAGATCGGTGAAAACGAAAGTGATAATGAAATTGATATTGAATTTTTTGTAGACAATTTAATTGAAAATAATACCCAACAAAGTGAATATACTGATACTGATAGCAGTGATGATAGCGACGTAATAGTTCAAAAAAAAACGGAAAGTATGTGTTATTGAGAGTGATACTGATGACATTGGTAGTTATTCTGAAGAAATAGATGAAGATGATGACAATTGGCAAGATATTACAGAGAGTGATGAAGTTCCAGCAGGCAGAATAGATTTTACAGTAGCACCGAATGTTGTGGGACCACAAGTTTCTTCAAGTTTTGTAGAACCTTTACATTTTTTCAAATTGTTTATCACAGACGAGTTAGTTGATGAAATCATAAAAGAAACCAACAGCTATGCCCAAAAAAAATTGAATTCGAAAACAATAACCAAAAACTCTATGTGGCAAACGTGAAAAGATGTGGAAAGGGATGAATTCTGGGCATTTATTGGGATTGTTATAAATATGGGAACCAGTATGCTGGAGTTTCTTCTTCCATACGGCAGTTTGTCAAAATAATTTGGCCATAATTATACATACATTTACAATTACGGTTCGTGCTTTCTTTGCTGTCCGGTGTGACCAATTTTTGCCGACTCCGATGCTCTCATTTCGTGTGGTGTAATCACCTGCTTTGTTGTGCTGCCTCGACCACTTCCCGGATTTCAACTGTGTCATCACTTCGTTCTGCTGCCTACTACGAGCTTTACGATGAGCGCCTGCAATGGGTCTCTCTCTGGCGACTTGATTGAGTGTAATGGGGTCTGCAGGCAGTTTTTCCATGCTGCTTGCCTAAAGCGCGGCGCCCGATCGTCTTCATCTGCTGGTCTCTCTACGTGCAACGAGTGCTCCGACATCAAGCCGTGTCACGTTCTTCGTGCTCTGGCAACTATCTCCGACAACCTCTTAACACTATTCCTACCAGGATCGGTCAAATGACCGTTTTTAAATTTTCAATTGGAATTTCCTACATTCAACGTAAGTGAATCGCATTTAAACTTTACGACTTTTCCTCATATACATATATGTATGATACATTTTTCAATATTCACTTATTTTTTTATTGTTTATTTTCTGAGAAAAATTTGTAGTCTGTCTTACCTACCACAACCGGTCATTTGACCGGTAGTACGATTTATACATTTTTGTAATAGTTTCTCTCTAAGACTCAATGCCAAAACTATAAAGTCGTTACAAACGAAAGGTAATGTAATTGTGGCACGATTTTATCCGAGAAGTGCCTTCAATGAGTGTTACTGAGAAGAAGGAGAAATTGATTGCTGCCGTGGTGCGGAAAATTGGCATTTGGGATGCGAAAAATAAAGAACATTTGAATAGGTACAAAATGGACAAGTACTGGAAGGAGATTGCAAAAGAAGTAGACATGCCAGGTAAGTTTATTTCAGCACAGTTTATTAATATAATGTATTTTAGACATTGTTAGAGCAAAAGTAGTTTTTGAATTTATCTCTTATTTCAATACATTTTAAAGATGACCTATTATTCCTTCTATTAATTTGTAAACCATTCCTCTGTGGTGATGTGGGCGAGATATCTGGCAGATTTTTCAGTCCTTCTTTGTCAATTATTGTGTTATGTAATACACAAACAGAACTGAATTCATCTTGGCCATATTTTGAAAGCTTGCTCTTTTTAAAAGATCAATTCACGCCACGTGAAAGTAGTGGCAATTTACCAAATGAGGCTGATTTATTAATAATTAACAACACTACAGATGAATGTTTAGATTATCAAGAAGTCATAAACGAGTCTAACACCGAATCACGTGATTTAACCGAATCGCCTGATTTAACTATTTCACTATTGGTGAATAAACCGAGAACAGGACGACCTAAAATAATAACTGAACGTGAAGAATGGAAAATTTTAAGTGTGGTTAAGACAAATCCGCAAACTAGTGCAAGAGAAATATGTGCAGGGGCTCATGAGAGTACGGGAAAATCATTAAGTGTCGAGACTGTGCGTCGTACTATTAGAAAATCAGAATACCATACCTTGCCGAGTCGCAAGGAAGAAACCGTGGGTAAATAAAGTCAGTCGAGGAAAACGGCTTCAGTTCGCTAATAAACACATAAATGAACCGTTATCATTTTGGGACAGTGTTATTTTTAGTGATGAGGCTAAATTTGAAATATTCAACACTTCCCGGAAGAAAATTGTGTGGAAGAAGCCTGGAACCGAATTCAATAAAGAGAACTTGCAACCAACTGTTAAATTCGGGGGTGGTTCTTTGTGGGGGGTTGCATGTCGGCGGCTGGGGTTGGTAATTTAGAATTTATTGATGGTATAATTAATCAAAATGTTTATATTGATATTTTGAAGAGAAATTTAAAAACTAGTGCTGAGAAATTAGGATTATTAAGAACCTTTATATTCCAGCAAGACAATGATCCTAAGCATTGTGCTAGGAAAGCTAAAGAATGAGCTTTATATGTGCCAAAACAACTAGGGACTCCTGCACAGTTGTGATACGCCCGTTAATTAACCTGCCTGAGTCACCCAAACATTAAGCGCGTCACTCAAAACAAACAAAACACGAAACCAAGCGCAGCACTTGAGATCCCGACCTACCGCACTATACGGAGGCGCTCACGTTTCACGCATAACGAAGGCCAAACAACGAGTGAGAGCCCAGCGGGTAGCAACAAGGGAAAGTGCATCGCGCATCGTAAATAGTCAAAATATTTGTCGCACGATTGGGAGAAATTTGAACCCCTTTCGTTGCGGAGTGAATGCACTTGATGTGGGACGCTGAGTCAGGTATTGACAGATTATTGGGAAATATTGTTAGCCAATAGGAACTCTAGATGTAAGAATATTTTTGTATAAATAGGCTAAGAACTTTGGAATAAATGAGGAATTGACTGTAAGCTATTACCGTGTTTACTTCGGGACCGTGCATTCGTGCTGCCCTAACAATTCCTCTGAGGTTCCTGCTCAAAGAGAGCTGCCTCAAACTCCTCTTGGGATAGAGTTCGCAAGAGCTACCCAGCTTCCTGCGAATTCTGCACCCCACAATGAGAGTGGAGCTCGGAACTTACTCCATGAAAGAGACTGGGAACCAAGGAACCCATCACCTGGCGACCGTAACCAATTGACGTATTTCAAGGCAACCGCGGCCTATTACATGGCGACCGTGATTCCTCGAACCAGCAACAATAATCTCTAAACTAAGAAGAAAAAGAAGACAACTGCGATGAGCCAACTGGATGCTGCCTTCAACAAAATATTCACCCTGATAAAGAGGACAGCAATCAACAGGCCTGAAAGTAAGGTGGACAACCTGACGCTGTATCCGGCGAACAGACCTAGGGAGACGTACATCCCAGCCCCAGCATCTACAGTTGAAGAAGAAGAACCCAAATACACGCCCGGACCAAAGAAGGTGACGCTAGAGGAATACAGAGCAAGGACCGAGAGAAGGAAGGAACTGAAGCCAGCATTAAAAACCAAACCCAAGCGAGGGGGTCGAAGAAAGAAGGCAGCCAGAGACCTGCAGTATTATAAACTACAAGCCACGTTAGCCTCAACAAAGGAGGAACAGGCTAAATACAGGCAACTAGCAGCGAACGAAAAGAAGACGCTGAATAGCATCAAACACAACGGAAGAAACAAATAGAGTAATAAGCAACTAGGTTTAAAAAAAAAAAAAAAAAAATGTATAAGTAGGATTTAATTAAAATAATATGAATACATAAATTAAATAACAGTAAAATAAATAAGTAAATAAACAAATAATCAAGAGAAAATCTTTGTTAATCAATGTTAGTATTATGTCCGCCAGATAAAACATAAAATATAATAATACTAAATAACGCTACTGGGTACAATGGGAACGACTCAATCGAAAAAATCCGATAATAACGGGGAAATAGTAAACAACATTAGTATTGAAGACACGGTAAACATTGAAAATAAACAGATTGTGCTGCTCCTGTTAATTATCACAATAATAAAAGGAATTGAGCTCATCTACATGCTGTACAAAGATCACAAGAAGAGCCTAAAGAAGAGATACTTGGGAGAACCAGCAGTCGTAAAAATCTAAGTATTGTAGTACACTGCCAGCAAACAATGAAAGACCTTAGCAATTATGCACCTTGCGCAGATATGTCCACAACAGAGAACAAGTTAACTAATGGACAGGATAATCGAAATCAGAGAAGAGCTACAGAAGATATTGAGCAACTTTATTAAAAGCAAAAGCAGGGGTTACACCCAGAAAACACTGCAAGAAAAGGAGGAAAGAGTTAATAACCTCTTTGCAGAAACAAAAAGTTGCATATCTACACCGGCAGAGGCCGCTATAGTACTCAAATACAGAGAATACTATAGACAAATAGCAGCCTTGGTAAACGATATCCTTACATTAATCAGTGCACAAAAATCAGAAGGCAACATGGCTTTCGATATAAAAACAGCAACCTCTCTGATCCAAACGTATGACGGAAAGCACGAGCAAACGGAAACATTCATTGAGTCTATGGAACTGCTGGAGGAACTCACAGCAGCAGAACACAAAAACATAATGTTAAAATTTATAAAGACAAGAATAACGGGTAAGGCTAAGCTCGCGATAACCGAGGAAATAAACTCAGTAGAGGCGATAAAAAGAAAAATACGCCAAAAATTCTCAGCCAAGCTTTCGTCAGACGCAGTCCTAGCGCAATTAAAGGTATTAAAACAGGGAAATAAAAAGCTAATAGACTTTGCGGACCAAGTAGAAAATCTCTCCAGCCAGCTAACAAGAGCACTAATAGCCGAGAAGGTGGCAACAGGAGAAGCGGCGGAAAAATTGGCCGAGAAATTCTCGATCCAATCATTCATAGATAATGTGTCAAACCGGGAGACTGCGCTCATATTAAAAGCGAGCAACATTACAACGCTAGCAGAAATAACAGCAAAAGCAACAACAGTGGACAAGGAACAACCGTGCAATATCCTCCAATATAGGAGCAACCAACCTGGGAGATCAGGAAGCTACCCAAACAGGGGTAGAAATAACTGGCACGGCTACAACAATAACAGGTACAGCAATGATATCAGATATAATAATAACAACGGGTACAATAATAACGGACAAAACTACAGTAATAGGGCAACATACAATAATGCTAGGAGTCGAGATCATAACTACCAAAACAGGCCTAACTACGGCAATAGCAGTAGTTACAACAGAAATTATAGGCCAAACCAAATACAACAGACTAATCGGATGCAAAACAATCGCATAAATCCCTCAAACAGAAGAGTACATCACTACGAGTCGGGGGACGCCGGACATGAATCCCATTGAACATTTATGGGCTGTATTAAAAACTTCTTTGAGTAAACACCAAATCTCTAATAAAGAAATGCAGAAGCAACATTTGCTAGAGGAGTGGGGAAAAATAAGCCCAGAATTAACAAAAAAACTTGTGCATTCTATGCCTGACAGATTGCGAGCTGTTTTAAAAAGTAAAGATTACCCAACCAAATATTAATTATAGAGAATAGATTGCCTTTTAATAATATATTGTAAGTGGCCGGATACTTTTGTGCTCTATTATTTTGCATGTTGAAAAAGAAATGATAAGTTTTTTCTGAAGTATATTTAGTTTTTTTAAATATATGTATTCGATTAGATACTACTGGAATTTATGAAAGTAAAAATATTTTATATTTGTTCTTTTTTTTACTTAAAACCCAATGTGTACGATTAATTTTCCTGGCTAATAGAGGTGGCCGGATAATTTTGTGAGCAACTGTATCTTCTCAGCAGCACGGGTGTTTGTAAGGACGAGTAGCAGTATGATAATCTGGAAATAGCGTCGAATGTCTGTGGTAATAAATAACTCAGACGGATCGGCACAAACAGTTTTGTTCGTAATTAAGTGCTGAAAGGGAAAAATAATAACTGAACCCCTTTTGACAAGTACGATTCACATTTTGTGCAATTCTAAGAAGGGAAGCATAAGTTCCCTGTGCATAGCCATAAAGTCCTTCGCACATGTGCAATGAACAAAATAGGAAGCAGGCACCTTCTTAATTGAACAGGCACCTTCTTAATTGAACATATCCTAGCATGCGCATAGTTTAGGCGCCAAAGGATTTAGTTATGACCAGGTTAGAGGTATAAAAGGTTAGGCAAGATTCGGGAATGGATTATCGCGGAGTACTCGTTACTTGGACATCATCGGGCGTGCTGCTGAGTTGTGTCCTGCTGCAGTTTGAATTTGAGAGTTGTAGTCTTGACAGTCCAGGTGCGGGGTATTTACCCGAAATTTTAGTGAAAGTTATCGAAGAACTATGTAAGTGATTTGCGAATTTGATTGAGGAGTTAGTTTTGGTGATTAAACATAGAATTTGAACAAATTTTAAAGTACAGTTCTAATGACGGAAATAACGCCGCATCAGCATGGAGAACAGGGAGGAGTAGAGCCAGCAAGGACCGAAGTCGAACGGCTGCACTGGGAAATCTCACTGCTTAAAACGGAGCTCGAAATGTTAAAATCATCTACAGGTGGTAGAGTTAACATTAGTGCAGGTGAGTCTATTCAATCGAATAATAGTGCGGGGGATACAGGACAGTTGAAAGTGAGTATGACGGAATTGTCCTCACTATGTTTGATCCCTCGAAACCCATGAGTTGTGCCAAGAGTTGGGTGGAAAACGTGAAACAACTGGCTCAAATTTATTCCTGGACGGATAAAATGTTGATATTATACGCGTCACTTCGGTTAAATGGTGCTGCGAGGCATTGGTATCAAGGGCAGTCGAAAATGATTAATTGGAGCGAATTTAAAAATCGCTTCTGTGGAAGTTTTCCGAGTAGTAAAGCCAATTCCTCAGTTTTACTAGACATCATGCGAAGGAAGAAAAGGTCAGAGGAATGCGTAGAAGAGTACTTTTATCACATAGTCTCTTTGGCCAATTCCATCAACCTAACCGAAAAAGATACAATGGCACACATCATATCTGGCCGAAAGTGATAATTATAGTGGAAGAAAGTGATAATTATAGTAGTGATTCTGAAGATAGTTCAGATGTCCAATCAAATCCATCTCCTTAAAGGTTTCCATTTGTTGCCGCCCCTGGTTCAACTTTCCTTTTGGAGGACAATTTTGATATACTAGCATATTTAAAATTATTTTTTGATGATTCGGTGTTGGATATATTAGTTTTAGAAACATATCACCGAAACACCGAGTCAATGGAAACACGTTGACAAAAATGAAATGATGATATTTCTTGCTATAAATATACTTCAGGGCTTTATAAAAAAAAAAAAAACAGAAAAAAGAATGTATTGGTCGACTAACGAAATATGGTGTACTCCTGTTTTTCCAAAATTGATGAACCTACGAAGATATCAAAGTATAAAAAGAAATTTACATTTTTGTAATAATGAAACATTTGACCGAAATACTCATCCCAACCCAAAACTTTATAAAATTTGGCCTATTTATGAAATAATAAATAATAAATGTTCTAGTTTATACCAATACATTCAGAGTTAAAAACTGCGTTAACAAATGAATGGAATAAGATTGAGCCAGATTTTTGTAAAAATTTGGTAAATTCTATGAGCTCTCGTTTAAATGCAGTTATTGGGTCAAAAGGATACGCTACCAAATATTAATAAAGAAAAATAATCTCAAAATTGTTAATTATAACAGAATTTTGTTTAATTTGCTCTTCTGTCCGATTATTCGTGCGAGCCAGATAATGCACTTTAGTTTCGTTTTTAACGAATAATTTTTGAACGGGATTAGTTTTTATAAATGTAATAATAAATTTTAGAAATACTCGAAGTGCCAAGAAGTTTTATCTGCCACATATTGCAAACAATAAATTTTTTTGGTTTATACAACTGATTTTATTTAGGAGTTTAGCTTGTCCCATTATTTGTGCGAGCCACTGTAGGAAACAGGCACCTTCTTAATTGAACATGTCCTAGCATGCGCATAGTTTAGGCGCCAAAGGATTTAGTTATGGCCAGGTTAGAGGTATAAAAGGTTAGGCAAGATTCGGAAATGGATTATCGCGGAGTACTCGTTACTTGGACATCATCGGGTGTGCTGCTGAGTTGTGCCCTGCTGCAGTTTGAATTTGAGAGTTGTAGTCTTTACACGTGTTGGTTTCGATTCACCAGGAGGGCCTCCCTACTGACCTCACTGCCCTTCGCGAGCTCTTTTTCAAATACCATGCTGAATTCGGCATTAGTCCGGATAAGGTATCAACCGATTTAGCTTCCTTCGCTTCCTATCTTAGCTTTCGACGTGTCTCCCACCTTCAAAAAGCCCGCATTGATCACAAAAATTATTTTAGTTCCTAACCCTGCCAGCACTCAATCCTCTTCCCGTTCCCTACCCTCTTCTGCCAAAGTCCGTCCCTTAGCTGTCTTTCCATATACTACCAAAACGTTAGAGGCCTGCGCTCTAAAACTTACTCAGTTTTCCAGAATTCCTTTCTCTTCCCTTACGACATTTTTGCGCCCACAGAAACCAACTTAATCCCTACCGTAAATAGCAACGAATTATTTTCTGCGGACTTCACTGTTTTTCGTGCTGACGCCAGCGATAATGACAGCCCCTACTGGCCGCGTATATCCTCTATAAAACCATTAAAAAACAGAATGGGCAAAAACCAAAAACACACTTGAAATTTGTGAAACAGTTGGTCGACAAACTAATAGGTAGTTTCCGGGTGAAACGTAGAAAAAAAAGTTGCAGCAGTATTTCCGAAGACAGGTTAAATGGAAAACTTGATGTAATGTGAAGAGGTACATAAAAGGACTGTATAGTGTGTTCTAAGCGGAAAGGTAATTCCGGAAGACGGGAAACAACAGAATATTGTGACACATGTCCAAATAAGCCACAGATGCATATGGGAGATTGTTTCCACAAATATCACACTAAGTTGAATTTCAAAATTTAAATATCAAATTGTATTTCTTTTATCACAATTTACATTAATTAAATAAATAAATTTATAACAGATCTTTTTTTTTTTTTAGTAAAACAGAAGTTCATTTTTCAGATATTCCAACGCAAAAATGTCACGGAGTTGCCGCACTCTTGAGTAATAAAAACACTCGGAGTGCAAAGGGTTAAACGTTTGCTGATGGCTTTCTGTGTAACATTAATGTATGGAGCAAAATCGCCATAGGTTTCGACGAGCAAACACCGGCACTCAGCCGCAATTTTTTCTGATTATAGAACAAAATCAATGCGTGCCCCAAATGCTGTTTGGTGGGCTCAAAATTAAATATATTTCGCTTGGTATACAGAATGAAGAGTTCACTTCTAGGAGAAAAAACATAGGCCGTGCGATAACCTATTGACAGCTCTACGAAATAGTACATATAGTATGTTCGTCGAATTGACAATGTACATACACCGTCTGTTAACAAAACCTACAGGAATTAAGTTCTACAACTGGTAAAAGTTAATGCTACACTCTAAGAACTAGTACAAGGATTCTGTGTAATTTTGTTACAATAATTACAGCAAATTCGTGTTGAATACCACTACAGTGTTGGTTATTGCTACATCGACTGTAGTATCAAATAATTTTCTGTTGGATTTTACAAAATGTGTGCATTCTTAATGAATAAATGTGTAAGAACGCATATAATGTGCATACATACACAAAATTTTACGCAAAACTATGTACATTTACGCAGTCTGTGTAATAATGCTAGTGATATTACACAAAAGTGTGTAATTTTACATAGCCTGTGTATTAATGCATACAGCTTTGTGTAACAGTACCTCCCTACATTTTTCTCATTTATGTGGTGACTTCTGAAGGGTTTGCGCGCATCATTGCTAATGTGAAAAATAAAACGTGTTGTGTGTGATCATCATAGCATCGGAAGAAGGTACGTAATTTTCGCATATAGAAAGATAAGATTTCGGAAAATAATAATATTTTCAGTTTCGCAAAGCTGATCAGCATTTACTTTGCTTTGTGGGATGCTGCTTAATATTAAATACATCTAAGAACTTTAAGCATTTATTTAATAAATCTAAGAAAATTCCATATATCTAAATCATGTACAAGTGTAATTATTGTACATACGAAACCAAATACATAATTTTATATAACAAACACTTGTACAAACATAAAGGTAGAGAGAATTGTGAATTTTGGTGTTTATGGGAGAATTGCAAAATGCTTTTTGCATCATATTCCGCATATAATTCTCACTGGCACAGAATTCACTCAAATAATGTTATAGGAAATAAACTTCTCTCTTGCAGTGTTTGTAAATTTCGTTCCTGTAATTTTAGTGTGATAAAAAAACATATAATGCATCATTTAAAAGAAAATCAACGTATTCAGTGTCCCAAATGCGCAATATTTTTTCAGAAATTATCTACTTTTAGATCTCACTGTTTTCGTAAACATCATACTTACAGTGATCGAATTGAAATTGATATCCCTTCAGAATCAAGTTCACAGGAAAAAACTGTCGCAAACATGAAGGGAGTAATTTCGCTACTTAAAAGTAATGCTCAACGCAAAGAAAGTTACAATTTTGATAAGTTTTTTCAAAATTTAAAATACAAATATAAAATTTCGGATAGTGCTTTGAATTTCATATACAGTGAACTTTCATCTATTTTGAAGGAAAGCGATAATAATAAGTTATGTCAACTTACTGAGCATTTCAACAAATCGACAGACATCAGTTCACAGCAAATACAAAGTATAATTGAGGGTAATGTACTTATTGAGAAGCTAATGGATGTAAGATCCATATTTATTCGAAGAAAAAACATTGAAAATAAAAATGAATACGTTCCACCTACAAAAATATTGTTAGGTAGAGATAATTGTCATGAAAATTGCTTCTTCTATTATATTTCTTTACTAGAAACTTTGACTGTTTTAATGAAAGATAGGATATTTTTTAAATTGTTCCACCAAAAGAAACCTAACACAAAAAATATTTATTTTGATTATAATGATGGTTTGCTTTACCAAGGAAACTCGCAGTTTAATAATAATGAGCAGAAATTCGAATTAATTTTATATCAAGACGCTTTTGAGGTATGTAATCCTCTCGGATCATCAAAGAAAAAACATAAAGTAGTTGTAATTTATTTTGTTGTAGGTAATATAGAGAAAAAATATCGATCGCAAATAAAAAATATTCAGCTCCTTTTAATGTGTAAGGAAAGTCATATTAAGCACTTCGGATTCAACATTATATTACAGCCACTTATAACTGAGCTTAAAGTTTTGGAAGGTGAAGGAATAATGATTACTAACCCATACGACAATACAATTAATAAATATAGAGGATATCTTTTTGCTATGATAGGCGATAACCTTGGCAGTCATCAAATTGGTGGCTTTACTGAAAGCTTCAATTCTCAGTTTTTTTGTCGATTTTGCTTATATAATCAAGATTTACTAAGAATGAAAGAAACTAATACTTTAGATTTTAGAACACCGGAAAGCTATAGAACACATCTAGATAACAAAACTGACTCAACCTCAAATGAAAGAGGTGTTAAATTTGATTCAGTTTTGAATCAATTGCGATATTACCATGTTTGCAATCCTGGTCTTCCTCCCTGTATTGCGCACGACCTTTTTGAAGGAATTATACCATATGATTTAATGAAAATATTAATATACTTTGAAGAACGTCAATATCTTTCATTCGAAAGTCTAAATTTGCACTTATCCTCTTTACGTAAGAAACTAAAGCTTTCATTGTCATTCCCAAAAATATATAAAGAAATGCAAAAAGTTCCGGGAAAAGCTTTCGAAATATGGAACTTTTTAATTTTACTACCATTAGTATTCATCAACAAATATATCGATTCCAATGACCATGTGTGGCAATTTTTGGTTGCTATGGTTGAGACATGTCGGTTAGTCTGTGCCCCGGATATAACTCAAAATCAAACAATTTTATTATCCCATTATATAAATGTATATTTTGAGTGTCGAGAGAAAAGCTTTCCACACTTTAAATTGCGTCCAAAACATCATTTCTTATGCCACTATTCAGAACTTATTAGAAAATTTGGACCCTTAAGAAGTATGTGGACAATGGGGTTCGAACAGAAACACCAATTTTTTAAAGGAATCTGTAAACGAGTGAAAAACTTCAGAAATATTATGTTTTCAATGTGTCAGAAACATCAGGAATTTCAAAGTTTGATTCACAATGATCGCTTCAAATTAACCATCACATCAGATAATGTTGAAACATTTTCTATCGACGTATACAATGTCCTTGTCCCTCCTGATTTTAAATTTGTGTCTAAAGAAATAACATATCTGAAAACAAGGTATAAAGCAAATGATTTTGTCTTAAGCTTATGTAACGATCAAGGTGAAATTGAGGTAATACAAATATTAGCTTTTTTCATAAACTCATCATATCAAAAAGTGCTAATTTATGGATTAACAATTAAAATGTGGTATAATCAAAATACACTTCTATATGAAAATTTCTGTTCCGGAAGACAGTATTCAATCACTGAATTGGAAAATTTGGTTTTAAAAACCCCAATAAAAATAGTTAAATTGAAGGACAATTTTTATTACTCACCTTTCAACGTTTTTATTCAACACTTTTAAATTGATTACAAGAGCAATTAAAATGGAATTTTAATTGATTATTCTATGGCTTTTCGAAAGTAGTACGGTGAAAAATAATTACACTTATAAAATATCACATTATAAATATTGATAACAGCAACAACCTAACATATTTTTACTGTAGATTTTAGAGGAAAGCAGAGAAAAAATAGAGTTCTTGCTAAACTTAACTATCTTAATACCTTAAGCGAGTACAAAAAATATTTTTTAAATTAATAATTAAATATAAAAAACGCAGTTTGATATTTCAAAACATCTACGATTAGCTGAAATAAATATATATAGGGTTATTAAATATGTCGAAACATCTTTTCAACATTTGGAGCTCGGATAGAAAGATTAAGAAATTCTTAATGTGCTACCCTACAATTGGAAATGTCCTTTCTAAAGGTTAGTTTTTACTCTCAAATATTATTCTATTAAGATGCATACACATCTCTCCATTTTTTATTTAGCAAACAAATTTAATATAATTGGGACCAAACTCGTTGCCGAAAACTCTGGCGTAGAAGTCGCTGAAGATGAAGTTTTAGAATACTTTGCGGATAAAGGCACAGTTTTCATGGTTTTGAGTGATCAAGAAGAATGGTCTCCATATCACCCTGAGACAGTACGTGACGTTTATCAAAACTTTGATAACGAAATTATTTCTAATCACTCTACAAACAATGAACCAGTTCCGTCTACATCAAAAACACAGCCTTCTGATTCTGACAATGACTTATTTTATATTTTTTCTGATAATGAATCTTTAACAAACATTTCACATTCTCAAACAGGTAATTTAAATAATGTATAGTGTTTCACGAAATAATTTCTTAATTCGATTTTAGATCACGAGAACAGTGAAGTTGCAGCAAATTCGTCTAGTACAACGAATATTATTGAAGAATTAGTTAGTCCTAACAGTTCTCAATATTCAGTTACTTCCCCATTAAGTGATACTCTTTCAATGTCCAGCACAGCACTTTCATCCTCTTCAAGTACTAACACTGAGTGTTTGAAAACATTTGGAAAATTTACAATACCATGGAATAAAATGCCACCAAAAATACTTAAAATTTTGCAAGAAAAAATAAAAATTGGAAGCAATATCAACGCTTTTGCCAACATCATTGTGGATGAATTACGAGCTATTTCTTTTTATATTCCAATGGGAATTTATCGTAAAATAGCTAAAGACATAGCAAATGCGTATCCAGATTCTTTTTTAGAAATAAAGGAAAACGAACAGTATTCTATTAATGAACCTGTCACACTAATCGCTACTATGCGAAATAGAAATAATTTTTTAAATCGGGCTCCAAAACGAAAATCGCTGGAACAAGTGCACATTAAGGATAGAAAGATAAGAAATCTTTTAAAACAAAGTTCTCAAAATTGGCAACCATCACAAGAAATTCTTATAGATGAAGAGGCTAAACTTATAGATAAACAAACTTATTTGAAAAATTTATACCTTCAATCTAAGGAAGTCCAAATTTCTCAAAATGAAATTATAAAAAGCTATATGAAAGATTGTTTTCATATTATACGAGTATTTTTAAATGGAAAAGAAAAGCTCCCTTCAATGAAAGAAGTTAAAGAAAATTGGCCGTTTTTGTTCAACGAAGAATGTTGTAGACAACATTTTGCTAAGTTGATCAATATTGATTGCAACATATTTTGCACTAATTTTGAAAAAGAAAAAAAGAAAATATATAAGTATTTCTCTAAATTAAACCACACTTGCAAGGAAAACACTGCCGAAAATATAATAAAAGCTGTTTTTCACTATTTTGGCGAAGACTTTACTTATCTAATCCAAAATTTTGAGGTAAAATTTTATATATTTTTATGAATTATACTTATTTACTTTTCATAGATTGGTACAACGTTGGCTGATGTGATTGAAGCTGCACCAACTAATTGTCCTTGGGCAGCCATAATTGGTACACTTGCATGCATTTCCATCCTTAATAAATTTATTATTTACTCGTTTTTAGATATTCCATCAAACGAAAAATTATCTTACATCATAATTGAAAAAGAAGTGATATCTTCAATCGAAAATCCTAATTATTTCCAGCTGTTGCTAAATGTAATTTGTTTCTATTATAATTTTAATATGCTGTACCCTCATTGCATAACACAATCCCTTGAATTCTTTGTGAGATACCTTTTTAAATATAATACTAATAAAATTCGGGGTCCGAAAAAAAACATAAACAACTTTTCTAAAATTCTTAATTTAATTAAAAAGATAGATTAAAAACTTAATTTCCGTAAGCTGAAGGCATTTTCTTTTTCTGTACTGTTTTCATACGAATATGAAGGTTTTTATATTTTTGTAGTAATAATCCGGATGGTGCGATCTCCCTGGATAACTGGAGATCGGTCCGGATTGCGCTACTTGGCGTCTTCATGGACGTCATGGAGAAAAATCCTGGCCCTACCCCCTGCTGTTCTGACGCTGGGTGGCATCGAGGTCGGGTGAAATTAATCGCTTGTGAAGATCAGTGTTCGGCAGATCTTTACAAGACAGCGATTTCCTGTCTGGGCGAAGTCTGGCCAGGTGCCAGGCTCGAGGCTGTATCCAGGGACGAGATCCCGAACAGACCGAGAGCCAGGACATGGATCCCGGCGGAGCCCTCTGAACCTGAGAAGATCCTGGCCATTATGCGAATGTGCAATCGTAACCTTCCAACCCAGGATTGGAGGATTGCACAGGTCAGTGAGGTCAAGGGCAAAACGAGGCAAGCCATTGTCATCCTAAACGAGGAATCTCTGGCACCTTTAGCGGCTAAAGGCGACAAAATCTTTTTTGGTTTCGACTCCATTGTACTGTCCGTTTATTCGAAGGACAGGAGAGTCGAAAAACCTGATGATGTCGCTGGGCATAGTGGAGAGACCAGCACCGTAGTAGAAGCTAGGACTTTGGCCGGTGCTGAGAAACTCCCCCCATCATCCCCGACAGCATCCATGGATGAGAATAGCGACACGCTATCAACCTCTGGACTGTTGGGAGGCCTGTTCATTGAGGATGACCTAGAAGAGGACATCCTACTTTCGGATGCCGACGACGCCGAGGTAACGGTGATAGAGGCGTCCCCTTCCAAGCGTAGACAAGCTGAGAGTGGTGCAGATTAACCTACACCACTCTAAGGCAGCGTCCGCTGCACTCCTTCTGCGTCTATCGCAAAAAGGAGAGGACGTTGTTCTTGTCCAAGAGCCATGGGTCGTGGGTGACCGGGTTTGCGGACTCAATCTGAAGGGTTACTGCAACTTCTACACAAAGGGAGTATGTAAACCTAGGACTTGCATTTTAGTGAATACCAGCTATAATGCTTTCTTGCTAAACCATTTCAGTGACAGGGATACGGTGTCGGTTATGGTGGAACTTGGATCGAACAGCATCTGGCTGGCATCCTCGTATATGGCCCACGATCATAAGGGGCCTCCTCCGCATGAGACCCTGAGGAATATCGTCGCGGAGGCAACTAAGCGCAAGCAAGCGCTGGTAATCGGCGCAGACGCGAACGCCCATCACACTGTCTGGGGTAGCTCGGACATAAATGATAGAGGTGAGTCTCTTCTCCACTTTATACTTAGCTCTAACCTTCAGGTGTGCAACGTGGGTGATGAACCCACCTTTGCCAACTCTGTGAGACGGGAGGTTCTTGATGTTACCCTGTGTACCGAGAACTCCGCCCACATTGTTAAGGACTGGAGGGTCTCCAAAGAGCCTTCGATGTCCGATCACTCATATATTGAGTTCGGACTTAACTTTCTTAAACCAAATCGCAGCCCCTTTACTAACAGAAGGAGAACGAATTGGGATAGGTATAATCTGGCTCTCCAGCGGGCATTACCGGCTGAGGGGCCGCCTATCATCAATAGCCGACTGGACATTGATGTCGCGGTGAATGTGCTGACTGGAGCCTGCAACAGGGCGGCCAAAATTGCTTGCCCCTCGCGCAAACCCTGGGGCAGACCCAAACCCCCATGGTGGTCAAATGAAATCACGGCACTCAGGAGGGAATGCCGTAAGCAGTTCAACAAGGCCAAGAGAACCAATGAATGGTCTGATTATAAGATGAGCCTTAGGAACTTCAAGAAATCTCTCAGGATGGCGAAAAGGTCCTCGTGGGAGAGTTTTTGTGGTGGAGTGGAAAAGGTATCCGAGGCTAGTCGCCTCAGGAAGATACTCGCCACGACGCCTTGTGCACCCGGTCTTCTGATGAAACAAAATGGGGACTGGACCTCGACGAGCATGGAAACTCTAGAGTTGCTGTTGGATACTCACTTTCCTGGCTGCTCAGACAACCAAGCGGTAGTATCCACAGCCACACAGGAGGCTGGGGACCTCGCTAAGAAGGTCCTAAGCCGCGAAAAACTTGATTGGGCCATTAGGAGTTTTAAGCCATACAAGTCACCAGGCTTGGATGGCATTATACCAGCGGAGCTCCAGAGGGCTTCTGTGCTAATCAGCCCTTGGCTGCTTATCATTTTCGAGGCCTGTCTGCAGCTTACGCATATCCCTAAGTCCTGGCTGGAAGCTAAGGTCGTTTTCATCCCGAAAGGGGGGAAGGCCTCGCACTGCAAGCCAAAGGATTATAGGCCCATTACCCTCTCTTCTTTCCTTCTTAAGACTTTGGAAAGACTGTTGGATGTCTACATCAAGGATAGCATAAGTCCGGGTAGGCTATCTAAATCCCAGCATGCTTATACCAAGGGTAAATCCACCGAGACCGCCCTGCATGCTCTTGTTGATCAGGTGGAGAAGTCTCTTCTCTACAAGGAATTTACCTTGGCAGCCTTCCTAGACATAGAAGGGGCCTTCAATAATGTCAAACCAGAGGCAATCGCGAACGCCCTAAGGGGTCTAGGCATTTGCGAGTCGGTCATAGGGCTTATTGACTTGTTGCTCGGTTGCAGAGTCATAAATGCCACTGTTGGGAGTAGTTCCATGAGGAAATTTGCGGCCAGGGGCACCCCACAAGGTGGTGTCCTGTCGCCGGTCCTCTGGAACTTGGCTCTCAACGGCCTTCTCGTGGAGCTGGATGGTTCCGGGTGCAAAGTGGTTGCCTATGCCGACGACATTGCAATAGCTGTCTCGGGCAAACATGTGAACACCTTGACGGAGGTGCTTCAACGTGCTCTAGCAAAGCTTGCACGGTGGTGTGACAGATGTGGCTTGGGGGTCAATCCGGATAAGACCGAGCTGGTGTTGTTTACCAGGAAACACCGGACTCCCACCTTTGTAACACCAACACTGAGGGGTGTCAACCTAAAACTTTCGAATCAGGTCAGGTACCTGGGCCTGATCATTGACAGGAAGTTGAACTGGAAAGACAACATCAAGGAAAGAGTACGCAAGGCCACCGTGGCTCTGTACTCTTGCAGGAACGCTGTTGGTAGGAAATGGGGGCTGGAGCCCCGTATTATCCACTGGCTCTACGTAGCCGTTATTAGGCCTATACTTGTGTATGGTGTGTTAGTTTGGTGGCCGTCTCTTGACAAGGCTTATAACCGGACAGGCCTGGAGAGGGTGCAGAGGTTTGCGTCCTTACTTATTACAGGCGCCCTCAGATCCACCCCTACTAAGGCCTTAAACACTATCCTTAATTTTATTCCGCTGGACCTGTTTGGCAAGCAAACGGCAGCATCCTCGGCCATAAGGCTCAATGCGGTTCACTGCTGGTCACGTACGGATTATGGGCATTCTAGGATACTAGGGCCACGTACTACGGCGGTAGACTACATGGTTACCGAGCCATCATTCGGAATGAGAATTGCTGCCTCCTTCCCCTCTAGGCAAGAATGGACGGAGGGTCTATTTTTGCAGCCAGGGTCGATCCAGGTTTTCACTGACGGCTCTAGGAAGGATGGCAAAGTGGGTGGAGGTATTTACTCTGAACAATTGGGTATAGAAACCTCCTTTCGACTGCCAGACCATTGCAGCGTATTCCAAGCTGAGGTCATGGCCATATCACAGGCTATCGCGCAGCTGAGGGCCACAGCTAAGCCCCTGGCAAAATTATGTATATTTAGCGATAGTCAAGCTGCGATCAGATCGCTAGTAAGTGTTCACACGACATCCAAGGTCGTTGAGGACTGTCGCACGGAACTCGTCCGCATGGCTGCTAGCACGGAGGTCAGTCTGGTCTGGGTGCCAGGTCACTCTGATATCCCGGGCAACACCAGGGCGGATGAGCTCGCGAGGCTTGGCGCAGGCTTGCCCGCTGAGGATATAACTCTTAAGCCGGGTGCTCCGCTTGCATCAAGCAAGCGGACCATACAAGAGTCCTTCTTGGAAATTGCAAATCGCAGGTGGAGGAAAGAGCCCACCTGTGTAACGACCAGATCTATCTGGCCCATCTACGACCGCAACAGGTCCAGAAACTTGGTCTCGCTCAAGAGAGCCGCAATCGGCAACGTAGTAGCGGTCATTACGGGCCACTGTCTCATCGGCAAACATGCCACTAGGATGGGGGTGACCACGCATGACTTCTGCAGGAGTTGCCTCAATGAGGAAGAGGAAGAGGACATCCTTCACTTCCTGTGTCAATGCCCAGCTCTAGCGGTGCGGAGGAATCGGAGCCTGGGCTCTACTTTCTTTAATGACCTGTCGGAGCTGAGGTCCACCAGGATCAGTAGCCTAGAACAGTTCATTAAAGAGTCTAAATGGTTCGAACGGTAGGAATTGGGACTTCGTCCCATGTGGTATCACAATGGGCCTACCTTGGCCTAAGTGTGCCTTCTTTTGTTGGCAGCCACTTGAACCTAGAACCTAGAACCTTGTAGTAATAAATATAAAAAAATGAATAAGGATATCAAATTGTTATTTATTTTATTTTCCACTTTACTCTTCCGCATTTCGTATAATCCATTTAATAAGTTTTCTCATTTTTCCTCATACAAAATACACACAATTTGTTTAAAATTCTGATTCATATAATTTATTAATAATTCCACCTCAAATAGTCAAACTATTGGACTCGAACATTTTTAATTTGGATGAAATTCGATTGGAATTTTTGTTGTATCATGAACTGAAATTCCATCAAAGAATTAAAAAAAATGTTTCCAAAATTATTTTAATTTTTTAAAAGTTTTGACCAAATTTTTTTTTTAATTCTTTGATAGAATTTCAGTTCATGATATAACAAATATGTCAACCATAATTCATTCAAATCAAAGATGGTTGAGTTTAACAGTTTGTCTATTTGAGGTGGAATCATTTATAAATCATATGAATCAGAATTTTAAACAAATTGTGTGTATTTTGCTATAAACAAAGTGCATAATAATTTCACACTTTATGTGTAATATCACAGAAAATGTGTACTTCATTACGCACAGAGTGTGCAGTTTGTTACACACATTGCGTAATTAATTACACAAAATGTGCGTATTTTTGCACACATATTTTTGGGTACGCATGTGATGAAAATCGCAGCAATCATTGTAGGCAATTATATCGCCTACAATTATTGTAGTAATTTTCAACAAAAATTTTTTAGAGTGTACATAAGCTATACTAACTTTTATTTTGTATTGACCTTGCGAAAGTAAGATTATGTGATCAAACTACGCCTGGAAAGTATTTATATGCCTTACAAACTTTGCCTTTGCTTTGTAAAATCCTAATAACTATAAAAACGAGGATGGTTTTCAAATTTTCGCTCATTTGTGATTACGAGTTACATGCGATAAGGTGCAATTTAGAAACGGTTTCAAGTGATTTTAAAAATTGGTTTTAAGTTTTTAATAAGGAAGTGTTAAAGGTGATAAAATGCCAAAAATTAAAGAACTCTGCCAGTCTTTAAGGGCAGAAATTGTTATTTTGGACGCAAAAGGTGTTAGTCAAACAGCTATTGCAAAAAAACTAAAGTGCTCACGTTGTGCTGTCCAAACAACACTCAAAAGGTATAAGGAGACTAAGTCCTTCGAAAATAAACCCAGAAGCGGACGAAAGCGTGCCACCACATCAAGGCAGGATCGTCTTTTAACATTGATGTCTCTTCGGAACCGCAGAAAAACATCGAAAGATCTCGCTGCAGATCTTCAGGAAGAGGCGGGAGTTAGTTGTTCTGCGGTAACAGTTAGAAGACGACTTATAGGCGCAGGACTACCTGGTCGCAAGGCAAGAAAAAAGCCATGGCTCTCTGAGCAAAACAAGCAAAGGCTTCAATGGGCGAAAAAATATAAAAATTGGGAAGCCGAGGACTGGGCAAAAGTCGTATGGTCGGACGAAACAAATATTGAGGTAAATATGCCAACTGTTCTTCTGCACTTTAAAAAAGAAATAAATTAGTCTGAGGCTTTTAGTTTAAAAAAAAAAAAAAATTTAAATGTTTGAATATTTTTTCTTTTCATTACAGATTTTCGGCCAACCTGGGGCACAGTTCGTGCGACGGAGGAAGGGGGGAGCTTTTCTCCCGGAATGTCTCGTTCCTACAGTGAAACATGGTGGCGGAAGTATTATGATCTGGGCCTGTACGGCCACATCAGGAGTCGGAAAGGCATTAGTGTGTGAAGGAAGGATAAATTCCGAAAAATATACAGCCATGCTGGAACAAATTTTGGAGCCATCCATAGCACAAATTTTTGGAGGAGTACCTGAAAATTATATCTTCCAGCAAGATAATGCTCCTTGCCACACAGCAAAGAAAAGTCAGGAGTGGTTGTCGAACAACAATATCCAATTCATTGATTGGCCTTCACAGTCACCAGATTTATCCCCCATTGAGCATCTTTGGCCCATATTAAAAGCAAGAGTCCGCCAACGTAACTGCACTTCACTTTCGTCCCTGCGCCAAGCTGTGTTCGAGGAATGGGGAAAAATATCTCCAGATATTTGTGCCACTCTGGTTAACAGTATGCCGAAAAGGATTGCAGCGGTGATAAAAGCAAACGGGGGAAACACAAAATATTAATAAAAGTAATAAATGATGTTTTTTTAGAAAATATGTGCATTTTTAATTAAACATATCTTAAGCGGTTTGTTTTGAAGAAAACTAGGGGTGCCTAATAATTTTGAACAAGGCTGTATATATATTTATATATTTCTTAATTGCTACATCTTATTTTTATTTTGTGGCAGATACACTCTTAGGGAAAGGACTGTATCTCAAGCTCGATGTATCGTGGGTAACAATTCATAGCGCTTTTGACTGGCGAATTTTTTTATTTTTGAAGCTGTAGGAATATTTTTTATTTAGTGTGATTTTTTACCTTACAGCTATGGATTACTTTCTTTGGAGATATAGTCAACCGTCTACATTGATAAACCACAAATGTTGGACCACTTGGAAGTCAACATTCACCGCGCGTTATTTCCGATATATGGCGCCAGTTGCTCGATAAATTTGTCGAAAATTTGACTTTCAGATTACACTTCATTCGAGTTAGCCATGGCGCCCACATGCCCCCAATCACGTTTAACCACTAATGGCATAAAAATATTTTTGAAATAAAGCCAACACCATGGCCATTAACATTATTTTTACGTGTTTTATTTCATTTTAAATTTGTATACCTCTAAAAAAACAACCTTTATTTAAATATCTATCAACCAATTAATCGACTTTTCGACGGTTTTTGTCCAATGGGATTTACTATTAAGTTTCTCGTTTTTCGTTCATTCAATTTTATATTTGACATTTGTTGTTAGTAGCTGTATGCTACCCTCTCCATTTCCTCATAAATTATAATATTTTTCACCGCTTACAATGGATAAAGATCGTGCAGATGAAGAGTTTTGTTTATATACAGGGTGGCCCAAAAGTTTCTCCCCACCTATTTAAGTAAACGCATTACTCATTACCTGTTGCCAAAATTAATCCCCTCTCAGTCTAGTAGCAAAAATTTTAATCAGAGATTAAATTCCAACCCTTCAGCTAACTTAAAGATCATATAGTGCTTAGCTACGACAGCATACACATCAATAATAGCTGTGCAAAGCGATATAGTGCATTTCCAGGAAAAAAATTAAACAACATTTGTCCCTATAGTCAGGTACAGAGACGTACCCTTTATAAAGCAAACATGCTGATACAGAAAGTACAAACAAATTTTTTTATGATATGTGTGAAGCTATGGTGGCTGGCCAATATTCCTTGGCGTGTACTAAATAATGAAGTATGGAAAAAATTTTTAAAAGAATATACGAATCGAAATATTCCCGATGAATCCACATTAAGAAAGAATTATCTGGAACGATGCTATGAAAATAAGATTAAACAAATTAAAGAAGATATTGGTGACAATTATATATGGATATCTGTCGATGAAGCCACTGACTGCACAGGACGTTACATAGCCAACATTACACTTGGAAAGCTTGACGAAAAGGATTCGGAAAAAATACATTTATTTGCAAGTCGCCAGTTGGATAAAACAAATAATTCAACAATATCCAGAGTCCATTTTACTACAGTCCCTGTCCATTGAATTAGGACCACTCAAATTTTTCCAAATTTCTTCGAAAGTACTACCTTCATCATCATAAAAGTGCGGGTTTTCCCAAATGAAAAATTTTTATGTATAACCGTAAGATATGGTGATGTAAGATCAGGTACCGGGGAAATCCCACCCCTTATCCCTTTTTCTAGGGAGTGTTTTTTAACGTACTCTTCCCTTTACCTGAATTTAGCGGTAATCATATAAGTATATAAATCGATGAAAAATACTGCAACTCCCTCATTCGTCCGAAAGTTTTTGGAAAGAGTTTGTCAGCTAGTAAAGTGAATATTGTGTTTAGCGTGAAATTTTGAACACAAGTGATTTTAAGTGAAAGTTTTGTGAAAATAAAGATGGGAAAGTGTAAAGACATAAGTCAGGTGAAAAAGGCGGCAATAATTGCCCTACTAAAGACTGAAAAGTTTTCGTTTCGCGAAATTGCAAGGAAGGAAAAGGTTTCCCATCAAACGGTGATGCGAATTTCCAAAGTAGCCGCCGAAAATGCTGAAGAAACGAGCAATAAGCGAAAAAATTGCCGCCGTCAAAGAAAAACGACGCCTCGAACGGACCGTAGAATTGTCCAAAAGGCTTGCGAAAACCGTTTTTTGTCCACAAAGTGCTTACAACAAGATCTGCAGAACGAAGGAATACAGATATCAACAAGGACTTTAAGGAGACGTTTGTATGAAGCCAACCTTAAGTCGAGACGGCCCGTGAAAAAACCTAAACTAACTCCACAAATGCGACGAGCTAGGCTAGAGTTTGCAAAAACTTATCAGAAGTACACAGCAGTCGACTGGAAAAAGGTAGAACATACTTAATATGATTATTTACATGAATTCTTGCCTTTATTTTTTTTACCTAGCCTTTATTTTTCAATCTTACCTTTATTTTTTGGGTCAGAAGTATGTTTAAAAAAATATATATTTTTCTGTTTTGTTTAGGTCGTTTTTAGCGACGAGTGCAGGCTTGAGGCGGTAACGGAGAGCCGTCAATACGTTCGAAGGAGGCCAGCAGAGCGGTATAAGGAAGATTGCCTCCTTAGAACCATCAAACATCCTCCAGCTGTAATGATATGGTCCTGTATTTCAAGCGACGGACCTGGACCAGTATATTTCGTCGAGGGAACTATGAACAGCACCCAGTACCGTGAAGTGTTGGATGACATTTTAATACCATACTTTAATTACTTGAGGGGTTGTGGATATTCGGATACCTTTATGCAGGATGGTGCGCCCTGACATCGCCCCATATCCACAAGAAATATGCTGACGACCTGTAATATCAGGATTCTTCCTTGGCCGGGTAATTCTCCTGACCTTAACCCCATAGAGAATGTCTGGAGCCTGCTAAAATCTATAGTGTATTCATCTCCTAATCCTACCCTAGACATCCTAAAAGAAAAGATTGCGGATGTTTGGGAAAATAATGTAGAAATAAAAGAAATGATAGAGCGATGCTATCAAAGCATGCCAGATAGAATTAAGGCAGTTATTAAAGCTAAGGGTGGCCCAACGAAATACTGACACTTTGGAAATAATTGTCATTCATTTCCCTGTAATAAACAAATAGCAAATCTAAAAGTATTTTGTTTCCATTTATTTCCTCTTTCTGTAAAAAGTTTTAGAGAAAAGAAGAGCAAAATGTCAATAAAATCTTAGTGGTCCTAATTCAATGGACAGGGACTGTATTATGGCCTAGTGGAAATGCAGAAAAAGTTTTATTATTTGTTACCGATGGAGCCAAATATATATATGATTAAAGCCGGCCAGAATTTAAAAATATTTTACCCTAATATGGTTCACATCACCTGTTTAGCACATGGTGTAAACCGAGTAGCTGAAGCAATTCATCTTCAGTTTACTTTGGTTAATAAATTGATATCGGTAATTAAGAAAATATTTTTAAAAGCTCCACTTCGAGTTCAAGAGTACCGAAGTAAATTAGGTAACATTGCTCTACCACCGGAACCAATAATCACCCGCTGGGGCACATGGGGCAAGGCAGCACTATTTTATGCAGAAAATATAACTTCCATCAAAGAGGTGCACTTTCTAATATATAATAATAGTATTAAAATTTTTTACATTCGTAATATCTTAAATTTTATGGACGTAGCATTAAATTTCAAGGCCAGCGTAGCCAACAACATATCGTAAAAAACAAAGTTTCATGGCGTATAAAACAAAGTAACATGGACATCAAGTAGGAAGATCTGTGCTTACTTTTTAATAATAATATTCTTCTCCTTCAGCTTTTTCTGTCATTTAAATCGGTGCATAGTATGAGTGGAATATACTAAAATAAAATCAAAATTGTTTTATTTTAGTATATTCCACTCATTTTTAATTTTGACAGTTATCTTTTATATGTACTATGGGGAAAAAATGTATTAATGCTGAAGTTTTGTATCAGATAGGTATTTTTTAAAAAAATTCACTGTAAAGTGGAATTTTAAAATTAAAGGTAATTAGTCTTTATAAGAGGAAACAAAAAAAACTAAACATTAGAAAAAAGTGTGTCCACCAGATAATAAAAAGAGAAACTGGCTCTATTGTCCATAAAACTCAATAGGGCCGCTTTTACAAACCAATAAATTCATTATGGTATGTACAATATGGTGCCCATTTAGTGAGAATTGTTTGACAATGGACTAGACGATAAGTTAGTACGCTCTTCATTCACTCAATTTTAATTTATTGAGTTAGCACAGTGCCAATATCTTGGCTCCTTTCCGGGTGGAACATTTCCCCGCTACCATAAAAAAAAAAAAAAATGTCACGAAGGTGTGCACACTAGCATATGTTGAAGTTTGTTATGTTTTACATTTGGTTATCTAAACTGAATTGTTAATTTTTTACAGTATTAACATGAAGCATGTTTAGAATAAGTTCCAATCAGAGCTACTACAGCAAGAGGTGCTAAAACTCAACAGCATGAAAACCGGCTTGAAGGTAATCAGTTGCGAGCGGCTCAATCGAGACAAAAAATCGATTTTCAGTTGGCGGTATTCAATTATGACAAAGCAATCATCCGAATGTTATGATTGAGCACTCTTTGTTTGTACTGCCACGCACTGAAATTTCAAAAGGAATCACCCGACATGTGTTGTAGCCATCTGAACCACTTATAAGCTACGTTTCTGGCAACACGGCGTTGCCCAAGCATTTTTTGGAAAACATTTGGAAATACAAATTGAGCTTTCAAATAAATTCGTTTGGAGCTACAAACATTGTTAGAATTGCATGTTTGTCTCTCAACAGACAACACGGGCGAGGTAATTAACTCAATCATTATCGGCCCAGTAGATGTGGTATCAACGAGGATAGAGACCATCCTGCTAGTACTGACATCGCTTGTGGGAGTGGACTTACTCTACCAGTTCTATAAGGACTTCAAGTGCGGCCCAAAGAAGAAATACAACGTCTCCAGCAGCTGTTGACCACAACGGGACCGAGATAACCCAACCAACTGGCTCACACCGGAACCCCAGAAAATAAGGATACCGCAACCTATAATCTTCCGGAAGCACTGGCCTCAGGAGAAGAAATTTTAATTACCTAGAATTAACAGTCCCAATAGCATAAGCTAGAAGTCAATCAATGACATAATCCTTCTTGCTTGGTCGGAAATAAAAGATTTGCTATCGCCTGATCTGTCATCGCATCACAGATATGATCTGACAGCTAGAGTTTCCAAAACAAAAACTAATGATGATACATGGATCTCATAATAAAAAATCGTATTTACCGCGAAGTGCAATGCTAATTTGGCTAAAAAAAAAAATTTCTAACTCAAATCGATAGTGTTATATCTGCTGAACTACCGAATCAACAAGATCCGATACTTTTTGACGTTGTCTGGAAGAACATGATTCACGGCCCATACCGAGCATTGAATATAAATTCGCCTTACATAAAAGACGGCAAATCCATGAAAAGATATCCACGCGATTTGATTGATGAAACTCAAACTGGTGACGATGGATATCCGAAATACAGACGACGAAAGCCAGAAGATGGAGGATTCACCACCACCATTAAAATAAGACGGACCTTTCTTTTTCAGAAAGGAACAACATTAAAATCCGCTAAGAATTATTATAAGGTGCAAACAAGAATTATTGATGACGATGGATATTGCCCGGATCAAGTATTTAATGAAACTCGGTTATTTTGGAAAAAGAATTTAGATTTTTAGTATAAAGCCCTAATAAAAGTTTGGTGAAGTACCTCTCAAAATTCAAGACAAAATAATGAAATTTTAATATAGAATCAATAATTTACGATTGTATAAATTATATTTACAGCACGCAGAAAAAATTCTAATAAAGAAAATATAGTCGAATGGTAACCAAAAGAGCAGAAAGTTGCGAAGAAACAAAATCCTATACCTTTAAAAGTCCGACGAATATGTAGCCGATCAGACAGTATTTTCGAGGCATGCAACTTTAATACGTAAAAATAATAAACTCGTGATAGAGAATATAAAATTATACTCCCGTCTTGACGGAAAAAAAATTGATCAAGATCGATTGTTATTTTTCTGAAAGCTCTTAATGCATGCCGTAATATTTTTTGTTTTATTCGCAATAGTTAAGTGCGACTAAATTATGTTGAATTTTGATTTCGTTTTATTTCAGATTGCTCTAAAAATATCTAGAAGTTCAATGCAAGAGAAAAAAAAATTTATGTATGTTTCTCTTACGGAGATGAATCCAATCAAAGGTCTTACAGAAACCTATAAAATGTGTAATTAAATTATTCTAAAAATTCTTAGTTGCACTACAGAACTTCTACACTTTTACTGCACACATAGAACACGGTTGTTGAAATCGTTGACACTAAGTGGTCACTACGATTTTTAGTCGTTGGATTACAATATATCCACCCGTTGCTTACAGACTTTTTTTTTCTTAACTATCAAAACTAATAACATCATTCGTCGTGTTACGTGACTTATCTGTTCTAATAAGCAAAAGTCCAGGATGAAAACCAACACTCAATTTCCTTAACTATCCACTTACCTCAAAACTGATGCTTTTACAATCTAGTAATTGAGAAAGATTTCTTCATCACCTCGAGGATCGCTTGAATATCACAAATAACATAATTTCCTCTTTCATTCCTTAGTAATCTGTTTAATTTTTCCGAGATGAATCCTGGATGATGATTTTGTTCTTCTGTCTAGTCACCTTGGTTGCAGGTGGTGCTGAGAGTTGAAGCTGCTTCAAATTCTCCTCAGGAATTGTCTGATCGACTTTCTTTGGATTGTGCGCTGCACTAGCACTGCTTCCTCCGTGATAGCGTGTAAGGACTTGAAATTTCGCAAACAATTTATTTTTGCTTTCTCGATCCTTCTCCTTCATTTTATCCAAAGGCTTGTACTTAGCTAGAGCGTCTGGAAGTGGACACATGTCCATTTCGGTGTGCTTCGCCTTCATTATCTGCTTGGATGTCGCTGTCTTATACATATCAAGATCAAAATCCGAATCACTGAATTGTGGGCTGGTAGGAGAAGCTTGCGCAATGGCATTCGCAGCATGGATAGCGCGATCATTGAAACTAGAACTAGCACTTGTTTCTTCAGCTAAGTGACGAAGCATAAGGGTTAGTTTTGTTTCATGTTGACGCTGCAATAGTACAGCATTTCGTTCACCCTCCAAACGAGCTTGCCGAACAGCATTACTTAAAACACGCTCTCGCCATTCCCATGCATCTCTTTCCCTTTCGAGGTTCATCAATTGAATTTCCAGCTTACGACTGGAGTCTCTAAGATCAATTACTTTGGTAAAATACTTGTACAATAATGTACGCATTTCTTCAGGGGATAACTTGTTTAATCGTGCCATCAACATTTGTTCACCTTTTTCTCGTTGTAACCTTTCATTTGTATCTATCGATTTTCGACCACAGATTAGTTCATTTTTAAATTCTATTGCAGCATCGATTGCTTCAATCGCTTCATCACACTCAAGCAGTTTTCGTTCTTCGCGGTATGATAAGACTTTTTCCTTCTTCAATTTCCGATCGAGACTGCAGCGTTGATCTACGAGGTGATCGCGAGTACGGCGTAAATTTCGTATCTCATGTCGTAGAGATTCCTTTTCTTCCCCATCTTCATACTGCTCTAAATTTTGAGATTTCTCTTTAAGAACATGATCAAGGTGAGATATGCGAGCTTGAACTTGTTTTAAACTCTTCCCTTTTTCATCTCCATTTGACTTAGAATTCTCTTTCTCTTTCAACTTCTTTAATTCAGCATCTAATTGCTCCTTAATTTTCTTTTCTTTCTTAAGATTCTTCTGCAATCCCTCCAACTGTTTTTTGGATTCATGCACCGACTGTTGGAGTTTTTTAACCTTTTGACCACTTTCACCAGCTATATGCTTTATTGATGCCAAATCCTGCAATCTCTGTTCAATGTGAGAAGTTAGCGCTTTAAGACGCTCAATTTCTGTTTTATCTCTACCATTAACAACAGCTTTCGAGAGTTGTTTCTTAGTTTTTTCGTACTCAGCCTCAAGTTTACCTTTTTTCTTATTAAATCGCTGCTTAGCTGTTGTACGAGTGTCGTTATTCTTGATAAGATCTGTGATCAATTTCTGCTTAAGCGAAGCGGTATGTTCGAGCTCTTTGATTTGCCGCTGTTTTGCTTCTATATCAGTTGTTATTTTCCGCAATTTCTTCTGAACATTCTCAATGGGTGAACTGTGAGCACGAATCGGATGACTTAATTCGACTGATGTATCTATAAATTCGTCTGGACTTTTGGGGTTCATTTGTTCACGACTTGCAACTCGATTAAGCATGGCGATTTCAGCGCTACTTAAACTTGCTCCCGGCTGGATTGATCGACGGCGACCTGTTAATTAAAAGATGTCATGATAAAAAAAAAAAAAATTTTTTTTTTTTCAAACAACGATTAATCTAAAGGTCCTAATGAGTTCTTAGCGAACAAAAACAATTTTTTGTTGGTTCAAATGTAATTTAGTGGATTATTTTGTAACGATTACGTTATAATTATTATGACTACCTTAATCAAATAAACGACTAATCGATTATTACAATTTTACTTTTGCCTCCAACAGTGGTTACAGTATAGAGAAACGCGACTACCCTAAACTTCATATCAATGAATGTTTTTTAACCTAAAATCAGCAGCTCCAAGTAAAATATTTGAGATCAATCCTTGATTATTATTATTGATGACACTGCACATGTGGTTTTCCATAGTAACTCAACAAACGCTGGATACAATTTATTAAACTTACCTCCAAGTGAGCTAGATGCCCTTCTATCCTCAGCCCGATAAATTTCGTTGCTCTCCGTAACAGCCTTTGGTTGGGATTTGATGAACTCCTGATACTTATCACGAACTAAGCTATCAGTCTTTAGTTTTAGCTCTTCCATTAAATTTTCAATTTTCTCCTCAAGATCCGGTCTTTGCGATTCAGAATCGCTTTCATTATCCGAATTCTGTAGGCAAGATGTTTCAGGATCACTTCCGGTCTCATCTGGCTCTTCAGTTTCTTGTATCGGACCTAATTGCTTCTGTGATCGAAAATTTGCCTCACTAGAACTTAAGCATTCCTCACATTCCTGTTTTAGAAAGAGCCACTCTTCTATTTGTTCCTTGTCAGCATCGGTAATAGACTTGTTAGCAACCAATCTATAAAATTTTTATAATACTATACGAGGAAAATAAAAAATGAAAATAAAAATAAAAACTTACTTTGAAAATAATCCTTCAGCATTTGAAACTAATTTAAACCACTGGGCGGCTGCGAACTGAAGACCAAAGCTATCTGGGTGTTCTGGACTTATTTCCGGAACGACATCCGGAGAAATAGGCGTGTTATTATCAGAAAAAGTGTTCATAATTACGTAGTTCCGAACGCATTGCGTTTTAAAGGCGAACTGTAAATTATAGATAGTCTCGTTAACATCCCGCTCCAAAGGGGATACGCATAAGATCACAAGGGTCTGAGCTCGACCCCCGAATGAATCTTTCAACAAAGTTGTAAGTGTGGTTTGGGTATACTGGACGTTATTATTGTTATAAATCAGCGAAGGATCAGTCAAGACGCTCACGATCCTCTCGAGAGCTTGTAGCCCTAAGTCTTTTGGAACGCTATTGTGCTGATCCATGCTGTTTGTCATGAACATTCTTTCGGTGCCGCACAAATCGCTAAAACTTGCGGTGGATAGGCGGTGCTGGATTAGACCATCTTGAGATACCCACTGCTGCTCCAGGGTGATAGTGAAGAGACTGTGAGAACTTTCGGCTGATTGATTTGTCATCCCAATTTGCATCCAATGGAAGACATCGCTGACGCTATTGCATAGTACACTACCGGCCTCTAAAAGGTCACGTACCTGTAAGCAAAAC
This sequence comes from Philonicus albiceps, assembly GCA_963969385.1. Classification (NCBI taxonomy): domain Eukaryota; kingdom Metazoa; phylum Arthropoda; class Insecta; order Diptera; family Asilidae; genus Philonicus; species Philonicus albiceps. The sequence goes on along the minus strand of OZ017773.1, from coordinate 5,595,908 downwards.
CGAATACTTGAGTACTTAAATTTTTCAAACAAAGTTTACTTCATGGTGATTTTTATCCCACACTATTGAAAAACATTAACAAAAAAAATAAATAAATAAAAATTATATCAATCTTGATATTCGAAATCAGGACATTTAAAATCCCAAATCTTGAATTAGTCTATTCTTCTGCATAGATCCTTAATTTTGAATTCCATAGCATAAAATATGTAATACTAAAACTACTGAGACTCACAATGTTTATGTATAACTTAAAAAGCCTCATGTCATGAATTTAAGCCTGGCTTATGACTAGCTACAAAATTCAAGACTGACTTCAAGTATATCGGTGGTTTGTTGTTTAATTTAATAACTGAATTGCGTGTGAAATTCCCATAACTTGAAACGAATTAGATAATTCAACCACTATCGTGAGCTTCCCTCAATTCTGACCTAAACCGAGTATAAATTTGATTGAAACTAGTACCACCGTAATTTAAATCTGTTCAAACTATAATCTTAACATAGACCTTAAAACCTTCCTAATTTTCACCGAAAACTCCATCAAAATTCGCCCAGAACAGGCTAGTTATACGTATAATAAAATTGTAATGGAACGATGTCTGTACATGAAATTATTTTCAACTTTTGTATGTCTAACTATGCACGCGGAAACTACTAGACAGATTTGAAATAAACTTGGTATTTTAGTCTTTTAAGTAAAAGTAACATATTTTATCACTTTTTTTTAAAAAATAAATATCGAACAAAACAATATTTCATAGTTCTTTCAACATTGCTAGATTCTAGAGCTTGTTTTTCTTTCTTCAGTAATTTATACAGTCGGTTTTTTTGGTTTTGGTTTTTCTTTAAATAGTTTCTTTTCTATTTTAAACTTTAAACTCTGTTTTTGTACTCGTACGCGTTCAATCGAAAACATTGCTGCTGTTGTTCAAAGTGTGCGTGAACAACCATCAACATCAACTCGTCATCCTTCTCAACAATTGGACATTGCACGCCCTTCTTTGATCCGAATTTTGCGTAAAGACCTTGCCATGAAGCCATATAAAGTTCAATTGGTATAACAGCTAAAGCCGGTTGACCATCCGAACTGTCTACGGTTCGCAAATTGGGCGGAAGATCGTTTGGCCGAAGATGGCGAATTTTACCGAAAAATCATCTTTTTGGACGGGGCTCATTTCCACCTTGGTGGTTATGTTAATAAGAAAAACTGTCGCATCTGGGGCACAGAAAACCCGCACGTTATCGTGGAAAAGCCAATTCACTCACAACGAGTGACTGTTTGGTGTGGATTTTGGTCCGGCAACATCATCGGCCCATTTTTCTTCGAAAATGAAGACAGAGCCGCCGTAACCGTTAATGGCGAGCGCTACCGCGCAATGTTGGCCAATTGGTTTTCGGGGAAATTGAAACTGAAGACTTGGACGATTGGTTTCAACAGAATGGTGCTACGTGCCTTAAAGTGAACGCCACAATCGATTTTTAGCGCCCTATCTTCGGAAATCGCACAATCAGCAAAAATGGTGATAAGATTTGGCCGGCAAGAAGCTGCGATTTAACGCCGTTGCACTATTATCTTAGGGGAGCCGTGAAAGATAAATGTTACGCCAATAAACCATAAACAATTCAAGACCTCACGTACGGGATTCAAGTTGCTATTGCTGATATAAGGACCGAATGGGCTACTGCCAAGTCAGCCGTCAGCCATTTGACGAAATTGTTTTTCATAAATAAATGACATAAACTAATCTTTCAAATAAATGTTCAACCATTGAAAAATATTGAGCCGTTTTTTTTTATAACAAAAAGAAATTCCAATTTTTAAATGGACCACCCTGTATAACTGTATATTGCACATTAGAAGTAATACTGAGTGATACTCTGTAGAAGAAACAAGGTAAAATATAGAAAAATCTACGAAATATCGAAATATAATATTCTATAACAAAACATTAATAAATAAAATTATTATCATTTATCATTCATCTTCATTCAAACTGTTTTTTCAACAAACCTAAGATAGGCCGTTTTCGGGAACATGCATGACATGCAATCGTCAAAATCAAGTGTTCATAAACTGGATGACGATTCTAAAACAACAACTTGATTAATCCTGAAACAAAAAAAATTTTCGACAAAGATCAAGGCAGATGTTCATGTGAAACAGTAGGAATGCTTTGTTGTTTGCTGCTTTTGCTAATCCTTTTTCGTACTTTTTTAATGGGTGGATTAACCGCGCAATTATCTATTATTTTATTACATATAAATTTTACAAATATATTCATCGTAAAGGACAGTTTGCACAAAATTTTATCAAAATCCGTGAAGAGTCTTAGTCAAAGAGTTAAGTCAAATTTAAAAATTTCTAAACCTGAGAATCATTTTACAGCAAATTATTTGCCGGCAGATGATTGTCACAACATTGTAAATGTCGAGTTATATGACGTTGAAAATTATTATTATATATATGAAATTTTTTTTGCATCTTTAGTGCGAAAAAGATTTCGATTTTTTTTGTTTTATTTTTATTATTTTATTTAAGCATCACCATATTTAATATTCTAATTGAAATAAAAAACTGAATTTTGGCCTCGAAAGAGCATACCAAAAAAGTACTAGAAAAAATAGGTTTTATGTGAAAATTCTTCTTTTTTATTTACGAAAATGATGCTTGAAAATAAATAAAAATATCAAAATTCGTTGACACTAAAAAATTACATAAATAAATACAAATTATAAGCTTTACGTACCTTAAACCTTTAATTTTCCTCAAAACGATCTATCATCACTACTTTTTTAATAATTTCCGAATGGTTTAAATAAATGCTTTTACTGAAATTTTAAGTAATTTGCCCATTGTGCCTCAATTACCTCCTTAATTTATGTTCGGATTCGCGCCTTTTCCGAGTCGACGTATTTCTAACTTAATATAAAAAAATAGGAAAATTCCAATATGGCGGATTTATGAAATGAAATACTTTAATAAAAATTCATAAAAGTTAGGTTATGTAATATTTATTTACTTTAACTTTATTTAAATAATTTGATAAAATCGCAAAATGCAAATTATTAGCGAATATTTCAAAATTGCAGATATTTTAAAGTTTTAACGTGTTGTAATATTGGCGTCGTATTATTAAATCAAGCGTATTAGAAAATTTTCCTGTCAGAACAGAGCACAAGCGTTCTGCAGATTTTTCTCGAAAACCGGCTCAATTCAACAAGTCCGACCGGTAAAACAAAATTCTTGCTAAATCTTATCTTTAAAAGTAGAAAGGATGAAAAATTTGAGTTCACTTACTTCCTCGCCAATGATTTCAACCCAGCCAATGTTAATTGCGAAATTGCGTTCCCGGTGGTTGGACAACTGAGCGAAAATCTCCCGTACGCACCGTTGCACGATACCTTGCTCAGCTTCGCTGTAGACGCACTCGAACCCGGGCCCGAAAAGAGTGTAACTCTTTCCGGTGCCCTTCTGACCGTAGGTGACCACAGATGCGTCGAAGCCTTCCAGGAAAAGACTGATCAGGGGGTATACGGTCTGATGGTACACCTGGTTCTGGGTACACTCGAACGGAAGATAGTGCGTAACGGGGAACGAGTGAGCTCCGACCTGAACAATACCCGAAGCAATATTGCTTAAGCCGTGCGAGGGCGAATAATTCGAAGTTATGGGGATCGCCTGAACGCAAGGGACCTCTTCGCTTCGGCACGGGTACACTCGAACTGCAACTTGTATTGGAATTTCCATTTTATTCCGCAACAGAAAACTGTAAATCGCGAATTGTTCACATAATCGAAGCGAACAACGTTTTTAGAACGCTTTTCGAATAGATATTGCACTTTATTAGATCATTTTTAGAAGATGGCTTTTTTTCGTCGGAGAAAAATCTGCTCCTTTTCGCCAGATCGATTTTAACTTGATTGATTTGGAGGTTATGTTTTTTATTTGTTTGTGTTTCGAAAATTCAGCCAGCTGAAGTTTGCTTCGAAAAGTACAGTACGAGAGAGAAATTCAAAGAAAACCGCATTATTTTTCTTGTTTTCTTTAAACATTTAAGTAATATTTAATTGAATTAATATTAAAAGAATAAATAAAAATGTTTTCTTAAACATATATATTATAATTATGTTGTTTTCTGAAATAAAAATATAATTCCAACTTCTTGAGATAGCAACGAAATACGGAAAAATTTACCCATTTAACAGACTTACCCAAAATGTATTTCGAAATTCATGAAATCGTGAACAACTTCACAATTTAATTAACCAACACATTTTTCTGCGTTCGCTTCCCGAGGAGTTTTTTGTGTGACTTGTGATTTTGTCGCGGTAAATTTTTACGGTTTTCCGACAGTGAAAGCATCCAAATATATTTTTAAATAGTCCTGCTATTTATTTAAAGTCGTGTGCAACCGAAAAAAATGTCGAGACGAAGAATTGAAGTCGCCGAACCGTACGCAAAGAGGAAAAAGTAAGCAAAGCACGCTGGCTGGTGGCGTTTCCTTTTTGTTCTGATGGCCGCAAACTGTCAACGGGGCGGCGCGGCTGCTGAAATGCGGTCGAGTGGCAGTCTCAGCACCTGGCCCCTCTTTTTTTTTTCTTTTTTTTTTGTGTGTTATATTTTAACAAAGAGACTTTTTTTTGATGTCTGAGGGCTTTACCTCAATGAGCGAATTTGTCGCTTATCTGGGAACTGAGTAAATTAAATTCGTAAATTTTACCTCTGTTTAATTTTATAAGCTGTACCGCGACTTTTCACGGGAGAATTTCATGTTTTAGTCTGGAAAGTGTTCTGACGTGGCTTTTGTGAGCGTTATCTTGATAATTTGATACTTTTTGATGTACTTTTATGTAATAATTCAAACGTTAGGGTCGCACAACAGTGGACTCTTACAAAGTCTGAAGAGTTTGCGGATCGATATCAACACAATAAACAAGCAGCTTAACAATGCATCCAAGGCCCCCAAATTGTTTTACAGTGGCGCAGAGCCTTACTAAATTTTCTTCGGCAGTCAGAACATCTTCCCATATTCACCGGTCTTTAGAATTTCATAAGATTGCAATTTTTGTTATCCAAAATTCTCAGAAAAGCACATCTTCATCAAAAATGATTTGGCATTCTAAACATTTCTTTTAGTTTAGTAGATTTTTGTTTGTTTACAGTAAAATATTGAACGATTTAATGGATATTAACATTAAAAATTATGCTGGCGAAATAAAAATATTAATTATACAAATTTATGAATTCTTGAAATAATCGATTAATCGTTTTACAAAATAATTGATTCATTTATTACATGATTAGTCAATCACTATTCGATTAATCGATCTTTAAAGTCCCTTGATTAATTGCTATTCATAATGTGGTAGCTGCCTTGTTAGCCAAAACAGTAGTAATGCGATTTTTCAATTGTAATACTTAAAATACTTATACTATTCCAGAATAGATGACAAAAACGATGCCGTCTCCTCATCATCCACATCGAATAACAGTGGAACTTCTTCAACTGTATCGCTGTACCATCAAAACATAAATCCTTACACAAATGTCTCGTACAGCCAGCGATACCACAATTTGTACAAAAAGCGAATCACCCTTCCGGTATTCGAATACCGGGCAGATTTCATGCGACTCCTCAATTCACATCAATGTATAGTTCTGGTCGGTGAGACCGGATCTGGAAAAACTACTCAAATACCCCAGTGGTGCGTAGAGTTTGCAGTCTCAAGTGGTAGCAAAGGAGTCGCTTGTACACAGCCACGACGAGTGGCGGCAATGTCTGTGGCACAGAGAGTATCTGAGGAAATGGATGTGACTCTGGGTCAGGAGGTTGGCTACAGCATTCGTTTTGAGGATTGTTCAACACCGAAAACAATCTTAAAATATATGACAGACGGTATGTTGTTAAGAGAGGCAATGTCCGATCCAATGTTAGAAGCCTACCAGGTAATTCTCCTCGACGAAGCTCACGAACGTACACTGGCTACGGATATTCTTATGGGGGTCCTAAAAGAGGTCATCCGGCAAAGGGATGACTTAAAATTGGTGGTCATGTCTGCCACCCTTGATGCTGGCAAATTCCAGCAGTATTTTGATAATGCCCCTCTAATGAATGTTCCTGGACGAACACATCCAGTTGAAATTTTCTACACACCCGAACCGGAAAGGGACTATTTAGAGGCTGCGATTAGGACTGTAATCCAAATTCACATGTGCGAAGAAATTGAAGGTGATATTTTAATGTTTCTGACTGGTCAAGAGGAAATTGAGGAAGCCTGCAAGCGTATAAAACGAGAGATCGACAATCTAGGTCCAGAAGTTGGAGAATTAAAATGTATTCCACTATATTCAACATTGCCACCGAATCTGCAACAGAGGATATTTGAGCCTGCACCACCGAAAAAGGCCAATGGAGCTGTAGGCAGAAAAGTTGTTGTCTCTACAAATATCGCTGAGACGTCGTTAACAATTGATGGTGTGGTATTCGTTATTGATCCCGGATTTGCTAAACAAAAGGTTTATAATCCAAGAATTCGGGTTGAGAGTTTGTTAGTCTCCCCAATCAGTAAGGCATCCGCACAACAACGAGCCGGTCGAGCTGGACGTACTAAAGCTGGAAAATGCTTCCGTTTATATACTGAAAAAGCCTACAAAAATGAAATGCAAGAAAACACGTATCCAGAAATCCTCCGATCTAATTTAGGTAATTTTTTTAAAAATTTTATTTGAGTCAGTTTATCTTAAAATGTGATATCTCTAATATTAGACCCATATTTAAGGGGTACTTAACTTTGAAATTAAAAAAAAATGATATTTTTGAGGAATTCCTCATGCAATGATAAGAGTTTTAAATTTAAATTTTTGTTTTATTAAGAGAAAACAGAAAACATTTGGTTATTATTTTTAAAAGAACGTAATTATTAAAAAATGACAGGTTAACCAATAGTCGTTGGAGATATATACGTTTTAAAATTGCATATTTAAATATTTTACATATTTTAATTGAAGTTTAGCTGAATAATTTTTAAAATAAATCATAAATCATTTTAAAGCCTATTATGTTTTAATTTGGATAATTCCAACTATTTATTCTTTTCTTACATAGGAACCGTAGTTCTGCAGTTAAAAAAGCTCGGAATAGATGATTTAGTTCACTTTGATTTCATGGATCCTCCAGCCCCAGAGACATTAATGCGTGCTTTAGAACTCCTTAATTATTTAGCTGCACTTGACGATGACGGAAATTTAACTGAATTAGGTGCTGTGATGTCTGAATTCCCGCTGGATCCTCAACTTGCTAAGATGTTGATAGCTAGCTGCAACCACAATTGTTCCAATGAAATCCTGTCAATTACAGCTATGTTGTCGGGTGAGACATTTATATATAGTTAACTTTTCCCAGAAGAAACAAAGAGATATTTGAAAATCATGGAAATTAGATTTTATGTTAGGTAGCAGCTTTCACAGCGATTTCTCTTTTGGTATTCGGAAGAGTTTATTAGAAAAAGGGTGTAACAAAAATTACCAATTATATGTTAAATTTTGCTCCAAAAATATCTTTGAAACTTATTTTCTGTTCTAATCGTATTCTAATTTATAAAGTATGAAACGCTTATCTGAGAAATTTAAATTTGTTCAACTCTTTGAACTCGGAATTTCAATTAAAATATAAACGATGGACACAAATATTATTTCTGAATCGGACTCTGATGATATGATGAAAATGAGACTGTTAAAATATTTTATTTTATACAATTTTTTAACTCTTTCAATTCTCCATTCAATGTAAAAATGATTGTTTCATCAAGGTCTTTTTTTTTGGAAGGTCTTGAATTTTTGTTACACCCATCTGCTCTAGAGTGCTGAATGAGAAAAAGCATATTTTGTTAGAAAGAACTGTAAGCAAATTGGTTTAGGAAGTAAAATTTGTTTCATGTGCGATCAATTTCCACTAAATAAAAATGAAACTTAAAAGGGACAAACATACTGCAACTTAATTGTTTACCTTGGATCGTTATTTTGTAATAAACAAAATATTCGGAAACATTTTATTTCAAAATAATCCACTTTGTTGTAAGGCCTTCTGAGTTTCATTTCTTGTGACGATGACTAATCCTAGACTTAAGTATTTTAAATACTAATCCATTAATAGGACATTGTAGAAATATATAAAACCAGTTAAAAATACATTTAAAGCCAATTATCAAATGTCATCGTCACTCATTTATGCAGAAGAGATATTTTAGATTTTAAATTTTGGTGTATTTAGTTCATTAGCATATGGATTGGATCAATGCGTCCAATTCGTTAAAGGAACTTTTTAAGATGCATAAGACTAGTAGTGATGCTTTTAATATCGCACATGAAACTGAACAAAAACATAGTCCTAGGTGTTTCAATAAAAAAGACAAATCAACTATATTTGTGGGACGTGCTGTGCCCCAAAAACTTGTTTAGTCCCCCAGTGTTTTGTTCGGCCAAATGAGGCGAAGAAAGCAGCAGATGAGGCCAAGATGCGATTTGCCCACATCGACGGGGATCACCTAACCTTATTGAATGTATATCATGCTTTTAAACAGAGTAAGTATTTTTTTTATGTGCTTTGAATGAGAAAAACTTAAAGCTCTATTCCCCAAACAGATAATGCGGACCCCAGCTGGTGCTATGAGAATTTTATAAATTACCGATCGCTGATATCAGCAGATAATGTACGAGAACAGTTGTCCAGAATTATGGACAGGTTTAGTCTGAAAAGAACTAGCACCGATTTCACGTCCAAGGATTACTACATAAATATCAGAAAGGCTCTGGTGGAAGGGTTCTTCATGCAGGTTGCTCACTTGGAACGGACAGGACATTACCTGACCATTAAAGATAACCAAATCGTTCAATTACACCCTTCCACCTGTCTGGACCATAAGCCTGATTGGGTTATATACAATGAATTCGTTCTCACGACGAAAAACTATATTAGGACTGTAACAGATGTAAAACGTAAGCAGACCACTGAATGCACTTGTCGTTGCTTTAAACGCTTTCTACACGAAATTTAGTCTAACACAGTGTTTTTCTAGCTTACTTGAGAGCGAATTAAGGCCTTAGTGTTCAAAATATTCTAACAATTTCTCTTTTCAGCCGAGTGGTTACTGAAGATTGCGCCACAGTACTACGACATGAATAATTTCCCCGCCTGCGAGGCGAAACGACAGCTGGAGATGCTACAGCAGCGCCTTGAATCGAAACAATACCAGCAAGGATTTTAACTCCCCAAGAAGCCCAACAAAACTAACTGGACACGTTCAGCCTTTATTCTGTTCGCTGTTGTTCAATTTTTTTACATTTAAGCAGGTTTCGATTGTTAATTAATTTTTAGCTATTTCACTTCTTCAAATGAACTCTGAAAAAACATTTACTTGATTTTTCCCGCATTTGTTGATGTGAATTCTATCTTCTCCCTCTCACCAATTTCCGGTGTATTTCCAAAATTTGTGATTTTAACTATAGTTAAATCTCAATTTTTTTGCTAAACAATTTTTACCTTGATCTTCTCAGGTTGGTCTTATTTTTTTTATTTTGTAGTAGCATATAAAGACACGAGCACATTTCCATTTTTAGTGTAATATGCAATTGAGGTATCAGGCTTTTGGCGCAATTCAGCATTATATTTTTGTTTTTCATTTATAACTAAGCCCAAGTTTCCCCCATGCGGAAATTTCCATGTGTTTATATTCGATTTTAACTACTGAAAAATAGAAATGGATGTACCCTGCCCGAATTTTGTTTCATTTTAAAATAATATTCCTTAAATCCTTTTTATTCAATAATTTCTATTCATTTACTTAAAGTTGAATTTCATGTAAGTATTCTAAAAATAATACGAGAAATCAAATTTCAAAAAAAAGGTAGGTAGCTTATATGGTCTCCTTAGTTTTTTTAGGATATGTGTTTCTTATTTTTTAAATTTAGAATCAGAATGTAAAAGTGAAATTTGTGCAAAATCAGCGCAGTATTGAAAATTAGATCAATCGATTCTTGCGCCTCAATGGTTCATTTACACAAAAATTTTAGCAATTGGCAAGCTAAGTTAAAAGTCTGAGTAATTTCAAAGGTTTACTTTTTGCTTAGGATTTTTTATTATATTTCCCGCTGATGATTCATATATTTTTTAAATCAAACCTAAGGAAAATTTAGTTTAAAAATTTAAAAAGTGTTTTCTGTTTTCCTTTTATTTAGGATTTTATATCGGGCCAATTAGTTTCTGTGAATAAATTTTTTGCTTTCCATTTTATTGGAAGAGTTCACATGTTAAAATTTTATAAATTTCGTCGGTCTTTTAAGAAGGATTATCTTGTTATTATATTTCAATTTGATTTATAAAAACTAAACCTGAGATGACGGAAATATTTATTATTGTATTTTTCTTTTAATTTACTGAGAACTTGGTGCAAGAGAAGCATATTAAAAATGTTTAGAATTTCAGCGCGTTCCTTTAATTTATTTAAATTTTACTGAGCGTATATTTGAGATTTTCATAATTTTCATTATTCGTTTTGCTCGAAACTATTTAGTAATTTACTACATAGCAATTATGCAAGAATTCCCTTTTTACAAAAAATATATTTTTAAATTTGATTGAGCAGTTAACAGATATCGAAGTCTAATGTTTGCCATAAATAGATAAATGCAAATAAAAGCTTGTCGTTTTAATAATTCAATTATGTAATTAACAAGCCAAGTTATTTATAACAAACAGCAAACTCCAAATTTCTTTCTTTCCAAAAGCTGTATGGTGATTTTCTGCCTAATTTGTATACTTTAGTATTTGAGTCTTAAGAAAAGATAATGAAGAAAAGAATCAATAAGTTTTGTGTTTTCAGAGTAACGTTTTAAATAATTTTGTTAACAAAGTGGGGAATGCTAAAATTACTTTTATTCAATTATTTTAACTATACGAGGTCTGCTCAAAAAGTATCGTGAATTTTGAATTGTCGCAGGCTACGTATATTCGATTTTTTTGTGTTATGTTGGTACTCATGTCCCTTACTTATGCTGATAAGCTCGGCTGTTTTGAATGTTCAGTTCATTTTTAACGGCTATTTTGCTTGAACGTGTTTTAGCTCGTCTTCGATTTCCTATTCCAAAAAATTGATCCAAGCAAAATAGCTGTCAAAAATTAACTGAACATTCAAAATGGCCGAGCTTGTCAAGCATAAGTGAGGGACATGACTACCAACATAACGCCACAAAAAAATTGAACATACGTACCCTGCGGAAATTCAGAATTCACGATACTTTTGAACAAAGTTCTGTCTAATAATTAAATTAAATTGTTTAATTAATGGACTGATTTCACTTTCAAAATAAACAGGTAATAAATTATAATCTCTATAATTATAAAATACAACTTATTCTTCTCTAGCATTTAGCTTTAGAATTAGAACACGCACTTGAACTAGACACTCCCCCGGGTGAGAGCCCAAGATAGAAGACGGTGGTAGTAGAACACGAAAAGCACCTCAACTAAATGCCACCGATTCCTCCAGTAAGTCTTCTGTCAGCACTAATCAAGGGCTATTCCAAGTTACTTCGACCTGGGACGATTTCGTGGACTCAAAATTTTAAAGGAAATTTAAGGGACTTCAGCAAAGGATCGATGGCAGACGATCAAGGGCTCACCGACAACGAAGTCAAGGAGCTATGCAAACCAGCGGATGCCTCCACAAAGGTGAGACACTCTTTCTCTGAAATGCCGGTTTTGCACCAAAGTTTACATAGTCTAAGATAACAGTAATAATTCAGGGAAATTAGTCCAATATCTGGTCATTCAGATGTGACCTCCAAGTGACCTTGATAGTCGGAGTTAAATATGTTGGAGACATTCTGTTTAATCGATATTTACTTGAAGTAGCATTGATCTTTATAAATAGGCAATTTTTCCAGCAACTGTCTCCTTTCTATTAGAAGACAGTAATTTGGATAGAAAAGAATTCAAACGTAGGTCTATCATACATTTCAAATCTCATTTTTCGAAGGGTTAAATTTAAGGTAGATATAGAAGATAAATCATGGCTAGGACTCTTTAAAAAAATCCCCATTTACTTACCGAAAACATTGTACATTTTAATTAAACTTGCAAAATAAGATTATTTGGGGTCAAGTAGCCGATCTATATAACTCTCATCTCTGCGAAAATTCATTTAGCTTAAATTCTTAGTAGTTAGTGAGCAAAAGTGTCGAAATAGAGACGAGATTGAAGATCGCAGTTAATCTAAACTAAGATTGAGTTCGATTTGAAACTTAACGTAGGGTTCACCGCAACTTAATCCTAGTTCTAAGTTTTAGCAAGAGAAAGAAGAGAATAAGATTCGGTTTTCGAAGCCCCACTTTTGTAGTAGTTCAAGCCAAACTTAAGATGGCCCCATGCCTAAATTTGGCGTAAACTTGGCCTAAAATATACTCAAGCTAATCTGAACTAACTCAAACTTTGATTTTGATTATTCTTGACCGGGAAATTAAAAAAAAAAAAATCTACGACAACTAAAATTTTATCTATTATTATTTAATTAAAGAAATAAAAATTTATTATATAATTTTTTTTCAATATCCAGGACTTTTTATTCCAACAAACAATGTACCGAATTAAGGATCCCCGAAAATCTCTTCCTTTCTACACAGGAGTTCTTGGGATGACTCTTCTCCAAAAACTTGACTTTCCTGAAGCGAAATTCTCATTGTATTTTATGGGGTTAGTTTACAGATATATCTAGCATTAAAAAATAAATTAATAAAAATTACTTATATATTTACAGATATGAAAATCTGTCCGAAGTGCCTTCAGACAAATCTGCACGAACCAAATGGGCAATGAGCCGGAAAGCAACGATCGAGCTCACTCAGTGAGTTTGAAATTTTTATAAAACTAGTTTTTGAATTGATCTGATTTTAACTTTTTCTTTTTTTTTAAAAAACATTCAAGTAACTGGGGAACTGAAAAGGATCCTGAGCAGAAGTATCACAACGGAAACACAGATCCCAGAGGATACGGACATATCGGAATTATGGTTCCAGATGTTTATAGCGCTTGTAAACGGTAAACGATTGCATTTATTTTAAAAGAGTTTGAAACTAAAAACATTTTCATTTATGCACAGCTTCGAAGAGCTTGGAGTTGAATTTGTGAAGAAGCCTGATGATGGTCGTATGAGAGGACTGGCTTTTATTAAGGATCCCGATGGCTATTGGATTGAAATCTTCAACGCTAACACTGTCTGCTGAAGCCTTGTACTGCAAAATTTCCCTCTATGAGCTTCTAAAGGAATGACATGCTCAACATTTTTATTCGTCCTTTTATACGGTCTAACCGAATTTAATCACACTAAGTTTAAAAAATATATAAATGAAAAAATCTAATAATTTTTTATTAATCTTGATGAAACTGAAATTCATAAAATATACGTCTACGCAGATTTATCTTCGAATTTCTTTTCTCGGTAAAAAATAAAATTGAAAATACGTTTAAAATGCAAACTTAGTAAGTTATTCGATTCCAAAAATGAAAATTTGGGAAATGAATTTGTGAAACACATGAATATCAATTGCTTCAATATTTTATTCATATTTAATGATCATTTTTTTGTGTTTTTGCTTTTATGATTTTTTTTTTGTGATTTTTTTTTGTCATCTTTTTTTTTTTTGAAATTCCTTCTTTATATATAAACAAACAAGAAAAATAAGAGTTTAACTTAAATATTAATAAAATAGGGCTTTTTCATATGTATAATAAAAGCCATCCAGTGGCTGTACAAGAATAGATAAATAAAATACATAAGAGTATTGGCTAAATCCGAGTCCATTGTCCGGGTGAGTTCTGCTAAAGTTGTCATCGGGATAAGAGGAGGATCATAAGGCAATCAAAAAGGCAGTCTAAACATAAAAGTATAAGGGAAAAAATCAAGGAGGGCGCATTTGGACAAGAGCTAGGAATAGGGAAATTGGGGAGCAGAAATAAAAAATCATTTACAAAAGGCAACGGGTTACTTGGATGTTTGTCTTTTCATTTTTTGTTTTGTTTTGTTTTTTCGATTCCATAAGAGAATTGAGCTTAGGGCACTTGAAGTCACTCTTAAAGCACAACTAGGAAGAATAAGGTAAAAGGTAAATTTAGAGAAGCTGAGGAAAGCAGAAGTCTTTTTATACACAAAAAGCGTAGACTAAATTCTTGGCAAAAAAAATTTTTTTTTTTTTTTTTTTTGTTTTTTAGAATAAATCCGTTCAGTCGTCGGAATCTGAGGAGCATGACTCAGATAGCTGCAAATCATCATGCAAGAGGGCAGGAAACGAACCGTTTGCATAATTTTGGAACTGATTCGGTTGCTGCTGGTGGTTCTGCTTCGGCGGCGCATCATCGCCACTATCGTCTGAGTCTGAGCCACTACCGCTCGAATCGGAATCTGAACTGGAGTCGGACGAGCAGCTAAGTGCAGCACCGCTTTCACAGATTTCCTATATTTTTTAATATTATAAAGAATAGGTTTTTCTTCTTAAAAAAATAACAAACAAAAATTTTTTATTACCCTCTCCAAGGCAGCCGCAGCACTTGCCAGAGACGAGGATGCAGTATTTGCTGAGGACGACTGTGTAGCGCTGGACGCATTGTTGCCTATCGAATTGCTATTCATATGTGGTATACTATTTTGATTATGATATTGCGTTTGCGGCTGTTGCTGCTGATGCTGCTGCTGCTGCTGCTGGTGATGGAAGTCCGAATTGTTGCTTGCTGATGTGTTTGCGCTCATTAAAGGTGCACTATTATTAGTGGTGTTGGTGCTGCTGCTAGTGCCCCCGATTGCCCCACTCATGGTAGGCATTCCCATATCATCGTCAACTTCTATCAATGGAATGCTAGGCAACGTGGCTTGAGCATTATTTGCATTCCATCTGGAAGAATTGCATTTCCTTCGTTTAGTAAGGAAGCACCAAAAGGAAAAATATTCAATTGCGGGGAAACTTTATCGTTCAAGCATTTCGTTGGTACTTACGCTGGTGCGGATTGTGGACTCTTATGCGTGGAAGAATATGAAGACGGAGACCCTTGTTGCATTGGTGAATTACGAGGAACAAATCCAACTATAAAAATTTAAATTAACACTTTTAGCCTGACAAACAAGTAAATAAAGTCAGAATATTGAACTCTGCCAGAAAATTATTACCAAGTGTTCATTTAATTTGGAAATATAATTAGAACAATTTTACAAATACCACACTTAAAAGTTACATAAGTTTTAAAGAAATTGAATTAACCAAAGTTGGTTATTTTAAAACACTGCTTTGTGTGAATACCTGACCTAAAATAGAATGAGCTTAGTTCTAATGAATCATAAAGAGTAGGGAATTCTGCCGAAAGAAAGAGTTTAGGCAGCCCTATAACAATTAATCTGTGAATAGTTTCGGAGGTGTAAATAGTTAAAGTAATTCCAAGGGTATCATGTACACTGGGTACGAATGGTTTGTAAAAAAAAATTTAGAAACTACACATTTTGAAACTGAGTGTCTGCGGAATGGTTAAATTTTCTGTATCTTAACCGAAGTTTATGTAGACATTGATAAAAATTTAAAACTTTTATAATTTCTAAGTGCCAGAATTTTGTACGTTTTTCTCATTCTTATTCCAAATGGAATGCATTTCTTGTTCATATTCAGAACTTTTGAAATTGTTTAACAATCTATTGAAAAATTAATACAACATACTTATATTGTTTTTGCGACTGCCTGTCGATACCCTCGTCTTAGATGATGTCCTCTGTGTATTATTTTCAAGCTTTTGTGGTGCTGGTGGGATAACAGGTGCTTTGTTTTGGACTTCACTTCTGTAAAGTAATAAATTTTAATTTTAGAAATAATCACATAATCATAAGCCCAACTATAAAAATTACCTTGTTTTCTTAACCTGTATATTGTGATTTAATCTTTCTAATGTTACTGTTCCTGTTTTTCTATCAAAAATTATAAGACATTCTTTTGTATATTTCCTTTGATTTCCCTTAAAAACTGTATGAGGCACACCGGAACTTTCTGCAAGTAAAACGAATTTTGGATATAAAATTATTCGTAGAAATTAAACTCAAACAAATTTAAATACCAAAAATTAATTAGGTTCAATAGAAAAAAATTCAAAACTAGCTCGTATTTTTCACGCTGTGTTATCTTTAAATGGAGTTCCGCAGGGGTCCATATAAGGGACTTTTATGTTAAGTTTAATGTACTTTATGTAAGTAATGCTAAGTGTAATTGAAGGAATGAAATATATAATTGTAAACGTTTTTAAATTTATAGAAAAAGAATATCCCCTATAAAATTTCCTATAAAGATATTAAAATTTTATTTTAATTTTTAACTAAACTCTCGTAAGCTAATCCGACAAATTCAGTAATATTAATCGATTAATTTTTGAAATGTTTCCAACTCGCAGGCTATAAAATTAAAGAGTTAAACATAGAAAACAACATCCAAATAATTTGATGTTAATTAAAACATCAAAAACATAAATTAGAATCATCAAATAAAATTATAAGTAAAAAATTCATATAAAATCTCCGCCCGAAAGTTAATTCCAATAAAATATCAATTAAGTAGAAAAGCGCGCGGGATAAAAAAAAAACAAGACTACGAAAATCACAAGGCTTGCAGGTCAAATATTGATTAAAAAATTTGTGGAGCGAACAATTAATCACAGAAAGTCATTGACACAAGTTATGACGGAATTTCAGGTGTTACTGGGAAGACTTATTAATAGAATTATCGTTAAGACAGCTTTTTCTTTTTTTTTTTAAATCAAAACGAAGTCAACGACTGGCCGGGTTTTATAGTCGAATTTTAATGTCAGAGGTGCGTGCAATGGACGATTTATTTAAATACCTAATTTCGTTAAGGTTCGGTAGGAATCGACATCATATTTTGTTGGTTTGAATAACGAGAAAACAATAATTTGATATTTTATTAGAAATTTCTTGCATTCATTAATAATAATTCTTTTAAGAGCTTTTGATTTCTTTTAAAATAATGTAACTAATTTATTAAAAGGGATTATTACGTTCCCATTAGGCTATTACTTAATAAACCTAACACAGTTTAGAAATAAAAGTTTTTGAAAAAAATTAATCCTACGGTTGATCAGATCAAAGGTTTGGTTCATCTGAAAATAAAAACAAATAAACGTGACTATCTACTAAAGTTTCAACTACCGAACTCATTTCTGCGCATTTAAATAACAAATTGTTGAGACAATTCTACAAATTAGGAAATTTAAGAATAAGTTGAAGAAATCAATTAATATTTAATTTTTTATACCTCCTAAATTTGAACTTTATTCTGAAATTGATTTCCATAAATCACATGTGGGAGTTTCAACTACCCTTTCTTCTCTACGGCATACAGTGTGACTAAAGATCAGCATCGTTGAAAAATGGTCAATTTCAGGTAAGATGCTTTATCTACTTACAAACCAATTTATAGCTTGAAGGTTCTCGTCTCCAAAGTAATTATTTTTAATTTCACAGATAATTAAAATTTCAAGGATATTTTGAACGATTTAATGCCTACACATGCTTATTCTGGTTGGTATTATTTAATTCTAATTAAAAAGGGACATTTAATTGTTTAATGAATATATCCTAAATTTATTCGATTAGCCACGGTATATATAAAATACGTTAAAAGTTGCTCGAGAAATAGAATAGAAAGAAATCCAATCCTAGTAAATGTGACCATTCAACAGTGAGATATTTTTGGTAATTTGGAATTTATTCTGGCGGTGCTCCTGCAATTTCTTTTATTGCATCAATATAAATAGTTTTGAATTATTGTTACTACTACTACTACTAATTATTAGCATAATTAGCATTGTGCCATTATTGTAGTAATTGCAGTATTCATTACGTAAACATTTATATTTTATAATTTGGTATTTTTTGTAGAGTAATGCAATTAGCTAAATAAAGAAATAGGAAAATGTTTCGGAAACAAAAACTCTTCTAAAAAAAAAAAAAATTGTTACGCTTAAAAGATCTTAAGGAAAACTATAGCTGAATTTTGTAATTGGGTTAAAACAAAGTATTTAGCCTCTCGGATTTCATGAAGCAATTGCAAAATCTCAAGGTCGGTTGCAGATCATTAAGCGCTGTAGTGGCCGATGACTAATGACACCTACTCGTTGAGATGCTGAGTGCCTTCTTAGAGGCTACCCCGCGTTCGATTCCTCCAAATCGAGGTGAGACCATGTAAATACTCGCAGCTGACCCAGAAATGAAAAAACCACCAAAATAAAGAGGTTATTCCGAGGAGACTGCCGCCACACACTCCCTGATAAAAATTAGGCCTACCGTAGAGTCGCGTGTCCAGAAGAAGAGAATCCCGAACCCCACCCCGGAAGGCTGCTAGAAATCAATACGGAAGTAATACTCACCTAAATTTGGCACGGTAACTGTAACTTGATTATTTGAGCCGACATCGACAGTAGCAACCCTGTTCAGATCTACACTAGCCGGTTTGAAGTCATCTTAAAAAGAATACGAGAAGAAAACTGGTCATTTAGTCTGGAGGGGACGAAAATTTTTGGGCGCCAAGGGAACAAACAAACTTCTTTTGACTGTCCCTTCAAGCGTCCGGTGGGAATTAATTTCATTTTCGGGAAGAACTTACATTTTATAGTATGAAAAGCTGTCTGTGAGTTTTGGGGGTTAAACGTTGAGCCTAACTTGAGTTCCCTCACTTCCCGTCCGATATTAAGGCGGTCACCCATCTTCGTTGATTTCGGGGCGAAGAGACTCTTCGGCGCAGCGGGGTCTTCTATGTTTTGGGGATTTTGTTGATTTCTGCAGCATAAATATTGGATTATCACCACGGCCAAAAGTGCTACAGCATAATCTTTCGTCTGATTGTGGCCCCTCGTTGTCGCCGCTGTCCCCGTCGTCGTCGTCGTTTTCGTTGGAGCTGTTGTTGACGCAGGCTGCCAAGAGACACTTTGGAAAGCTAACATATGTTCGAGTTCGACACCAGATCAGTTGTCTTGGTGTACGTGAACATCGGAGTCGCCCGCTCCTCTGTGTTGGGGCGGCAGGGCTGCTCTGTGTGCGTGCAGGTAGGGGAAAACTTTCACAAGATCTAACCTCCAAAAACTGGTCTTAGGGAAATTTGTTAATTTTTTGATTTCTTATGCAATTCTGCTGGCATTCGGACACACCAATAAATAAAAAAAAAATCAAAAAAAAAAAACAATATCACGTTCTTGGTGAGCTCTTATCAAAAGCTCTTTGAAGAGTAATCCTCATAAAATTTCTCGTTCGAGGGGCAAATCGCCGAGCCTCTGCTATTGCAAACAGTCTTTCTGGGGGCCAACCAAAAAAATCTCGTTCACTGGCCACACACAAAAATTCGTCGTCCGCTTTTTGACGTTTTTCTGTCCCTTCAAAATTCACTCTGCCTCCTCTCCACCGTTCCGCGCGACGACTGTCTTTCCGTCGGTCGTTTATTCGTCGACAAAAATGTCAAAAAACCTTGCACACATCAACACACACCCATACACACACACGCGCGCACTCAAAACGCACCAACTTCCTCCAGAAGTAGCGAATTTTCTTATTTTATTTTATTTTATTTTTTTATCGCACCTGAGAATCGTTCGATCGTCGATCGATCTTAAATTCAACACTGTTTACATTTTGCACAATTGCCAATCTTTTCAGCCGAATTTAATATTCAATTTGCGCCGTCATTTCACTGGGACAAATTTCGGAGATGTCGCGAAACGAAAACTTCTTTTCTGTCGTCTTCTCCCGTTTCGTCGTGTCGTCGCCTTGTCCGTCGTCGTAGAGCCGTCAACTTCGATTCTCAGCTGTGTGCGGAGGAGAAATGGAAACCACCACCTGAGGCACGTAAAGGTGATTTTCTTCAGTGGTTTTTTCCGAACCGCTGCAACAAAACAAGAGAGAACAGTCGATGATAAAATAGAGCTGTTGGAGTTGTTTTTTGCTGGTTCAAGGTTGTTTTTAAATGAAGATGTGAATTCATCACATTTTGTTTTCAGTTTTTTTTGTTATGTTTTTTTATTGGATTTCGATATAAAAACCAAGGGAGCCTTAGTGGAGTAAATATTCTTTCGGGGGAAATGTGTGTCGTGCGCAGATTTTCTCAAAACAATCTGCATCTCTGGAATTTGCACGGTTTTACTTCCGTTATCAGATGGCGCTCTTGTTGTTACGGTCGATTTTGCAGAACTAGAAGATGGAAGCGAACAGTGGAAAGGTAGATCTCAATCATAAAATGCCAAAAATGATTTAAAGTTTTTGACTGTTTTCGAATTAAAAAATTAAGCATTTGAGGTAATCAAAATGAGTTTAAGTTTGGAGCTTTCGGTTGAAAGGTCTTTAAAATTGAAATGCTGCCTGGCTACTTAAATTTTTCTAGGATTTAAGGTGAGCCTAAATTTCTAAAATTTTCCATGAAAAACGATTTTGTAGATCTAAAAAATTCGAAAGAACAGTGATAGTCTTTCTAGAATTGTCTTAATTTAGTTGGAATTCTTCATTTTACTTTAGAATGGTTCTGAATTTCGCGAAAAGCCAACAGTAGAAAACTTTGGCAACTCATAACTTTTGTAAAAAATTTTTAAAAACTAAATTCTTCGTGTTTTAGAAATCTAGGGGTGTATAATTGCAGATTTTTTTATTTCGTCCTCTTAAAACAGTTATAGTGGAATAAGCAACAGAAGACAGAACAGTTTATTGTTTCAAAGTTGATAAATTAAAACAGAATTTATTGATAATTAAATTTAATCCAAAAGTTATGAGTTGCCAAAGTTTACACAACAAATTTTTGTACATTTTATTGTTTATTTCGCCATAACTATTTTTAGTGGACGAAATAAAAGAACCTTAAAAGAATGTGCCAATAAGTTTCTTAAAAACGAAACAATCAGTTTTTGAAAATTTATATTCGGTTGATTTTTAGAAAACTTATAAATTTCCAAAGTTTTCTATAACATACTTGGTTTTCGCAAAGGCCAGCTTCACAATTTATAATACACAAATTAAAAAATGAAATCAATTCAGGATTCAGCATATGTATCAATCTGGAAAAAGAGATATAGCTATTAATTAATAGAATCGCTAATTATGTAAAACTCCTCTTTCCCCAGTAACAATCATTATTTTTTATGAGAGAGCATGAACTAATTATTTTTAAACAACTTCTAAACTTTAAGTATTTGAATTTTGCCTTAAATAGAATGGAAACATTTTCGAGGCGAAAACTTCTAGGGACATATTCTAGAAATTTTCCTATGTATCACGAATATGGCAGAAACATTAGGAACTTAAACAAATAATTTGTGTATATTGTTATAATTTTTATAAGATACAAGAACTCTATCGAAAAACTATACTCAAAGCCACGAATAAAACCAATGGTAAAGAAAATTACATCAAGCGCGAGACTAGATTTTAGGAGTTTTTTTAATTTTCTTAACAGTCTTTTTACCATGCGTTAAGCAAACCTTTTGACATCACTTGATTTTAAAATATTTTTCTTTTGCGGTACGATATTTCTTATAATGAACATCGTTTTCTGGGCTCCCCCTTTTTTGATGACCTTAGCGACTTGGTATCTGCGGACATCAGGGATCTAGCGCAGTTCATCGAAGAATTTAAATGGTTCAAAACGAGCTAATATGTGAGGAAGGGAACAGCATCCCCTCTCTCTCATGGTATCACAATGGGCCGCATCTGGCCTAAGTGTACCTTCGCACAGTCACTGTAACCTAAACTAATCTAACCTAACGTAACCTAAATAATGAACATAACAAAATAAGTTATTGATTATGATTTCTGTAGTTTCATTTTCCACATAAATGTTTAACGTTTTAATTATAAATATTTCGAAATTTTAATGTTTAATACAAAATTGTTCTCTCTAAGATAATTCATGACATATATTATGAAAATACTCTAATTAGTCTTTATTTATACAAGTATATGTTTTATAAAAAAAAATTTTAAGAAGGTATGGCATGAATTTTCTTAGAGAGAATAAATTCAAAATAAAAGTGACTCCCTTGGTAAATTTAATGTTAATTCCCGAAAATATTCTCAATCAAGGGAACTTACCAGAAATTAAATTATATTTTCTATGATGTTCTAAAAAGGGTTACTAAAATCATAAAAGCCTTGTCGTTTACAATTTTAAAACTAATTTTGGGAAGACCTTCTTCACAAGTATTTTATCGAAAGTCCTGCATTTAGTCGATATTTTCTGGAATCTATTTCAACGACCTTTCGTCCTTCTAATTTATTTATTTATTTTATTTATTTATTTATTTATTCAGTTCGCTTAATGCAAGCTACAGTATGTGATTAATAATATATATATTTAGCTCTATAGAGAAACATTTTTTATATATTCTGTATGTAGATATAGGAAATTAGTCGTATATACATATCTTTTATGGATTAAATATTTTAACACGTTCAATCCGGCGTGTACCCCAAGTATTGCTTTCATCTGGTGGCGGGAACTACTGGTGCTTCACAACTAGTTTTCTCCGTCTGATGGCGTGGATCACTGGTGATTCACATACGTTTGGAAATATATTTTTAAAAGCATACTTTAAATTGGATAATTGAGGAGAGGAATTGTCATAATTTGGGCATTCACTTCTTGTGACGCAAATCACTGACAACGTAAGCAAGCAAACAGCAGCGAATCAAAGAAGTTCCGCTAGAAGAGTAAACGACGTAAAGACGTCGAAAAAGTACGTGTTAAATTTGATTAAATTAATAATGTCCTGAAGTGTCTCATATGTGGAAACTCCTTGAGCAACTTTTCACAATCTTCCATTTTTTCTGTATTCATTGAAATAAAAATTTTGATTTACGTAGAAAGTAACGTAGCCACTGAAAAAGTGACAATCCTGTGAAAAACATTTAAAAAATTGTTCTTCAGTTAACAAGAATCAAGGGTCAAAATTATAGGGAAATTCTCTCTGGATTAAAAATTCATCGAGTTCTAATAAAGCAGGAATTTCTTGCTATAAGTTTTTCTAAAGTTGTTAAGATATTAAGAAACTGATCTCAACATTCCTCAATTATGCAAAATTATGGAATTATGGTTTAACAATTTATGATTACGATGTGCAAACAATTTAATACCTTTCTTTATCACCTAGTTCACGATTTACCAAAATAACTAAAGTTGCATTGCTGCTTTTAGGTCTTCCCAATTTTTATTCTGGGATTAATTAATTTTTCTGGCAATATGGCTTGTAAATGTATGCCTTAAGTATAAATTTTACGATATTGTCAAATGACACAATTATTGCAAAAAGAGTTAATTTTGAAACTATCGAATTAACATTGAAATGTTTTATTCTTTTAATACAAATACTAAGACAGCATTTATTATTAAATTATGACATTTTTAAAAGAGAGTTTCTAAACGATGCTTTTTAAATACTATTTAGTTGCGATCTTTCCTTAAATCAAATCAAAAATTTTTGTTTTCTGAAATTGTCCTCATTTAAGAATAAATCTTGTTTCATTTTTACCATATATGAAAAAATGAAAAGTAAATTTGAAATTAATGGTAAAATTGGCATTTATTACTGCCCAAACAGAGATCATCATCTCAATAAAAAAGCAACACATAGGGCACATTTGCATCCTGGTTGTCTTTTTATATTTATCTATGGTAGCTGGTTTATTTTTATTATTTTTATAGCAAATATTTAGAAAAGAAGAAAAATTCCACAATCTAAAATTGTGTTCTGTTGAAAAATAAAATTTGTAGGTAATTTTGATTCTCATTCGCTTTAATATATTGAGATGAATTAATATTAATTTCAGATCAAAGGATTATCTAAAAACTAGAACTTAAATGCTTAATTACGCCATGGTCTAATTATAATTTAAAAAAGATTAGATCACGTTCTTTAGATCTAAATTTAGATCTTTAATAAATCATATTTAAATTTTTTGTATTTCATTTCTTTCATCTTATGTCGACTGCAAACAATAACACGTTTATTTCATGTTTAATCGATCTTTCTTGATCATGAGCCTTCAAAAAAATTGCAAATTTGATCTAAAAATATTTCTGTTAAGTCAGTTAATGTATTCAAATATTTACTAAGATCATCCGATTGCTAGTTTTCAATATAATTTGGGCAATCCTTTCACTTTTTAATAAATCCATTAGGTTCATTGTTACAGAGTGAAATGCTTTCGACATAAATCCTATCCTGCATCCACCCATGTCTTTTGGTTCATCAAACAAAACCCGGACGAGTCATAAAACCCATTTCAATGGTCCAAAAAATGTCATTCACAGTGGAACATATCGACAAAAGTGAGCATGGCACAGGCAGAGCATAATGAGATCCTAATCAGGGAGCAGTTAAAAGCCATGCTTATACTGCTCGAAAGGAAGCGGTCCGGCTGCTCGTGATCGCAGCCTATAGTGACCCTTTGTCCAAACTCTGACAAATAGTGGACAATAAATTTCGAGCCGGGAGGACCATTTTAATGTGACAAAATCCATTTTTATTGTTCTTCCTGGAGATTCTGATATCTAAAGTAAGGCTCCTTCCGAGAAATAAGAAAGTCAGAGAATCACGAAGGCGTAGGGAGGTTCTTTCCCATTCGGATTAAGGGTCGGAGGTTAGGGTCAGTTTTTGAGTAGGTGGTGTTTTAATATTTCCCGACGAGATATTTCTGTAGCTTCTGTTCTACTGTACGCAATTAACGGCCTTGTTACGTTAAATTAATTGATGGTTGGAAATTCTACGCCCGATGGTTGGGATTATGTTCGTTAATATGCACCTTTGGGTTGCAAATTTTTCGCTGTAGGTGTGATTAGCTTCGTTTGTAGCATGATCTTCATCTAGGTAAAATTTTCCCTCTCATTACGGTCGGTTTTAGTTTCAGCTCATTTGCAACTATATATTTATTTTACAGAAAGAAAGGAAGGAGCGTATTACAGGAATAAAACTAGAAAATTGGAGGTTGAGTTTTAGAAAAAATATTTGTAATTAATTTGCATATTCATACATCATTTTTACTTCACTGCCACGACATCACAGCGCCCAAATTGAGTCAGATAACAAAATAGAGTATTTTATTCATTTGGACATACTTGTAGCATTTATTAATTTATGGTTACAAAACCCTTAATTAAATATAATTCGTTTTGGTTGGCGGTTGGATTTTATAGCTGGTAGGAATAATCTTTACCCAAGAACCTATGTCAATGATTTTGAATTTGAATCCTTTTCCTTCTTCCTAAGCTATTTTAACCCATTAACTACCTTAGAACTGATATATCGGTGTTACTAATTTTGCGAGAAATACCTTAGCCGATATATTGACTTTTTATTTTCAAAACAAACTGATGCACTAACGGTTATTTTTAACAAAATAAGTTTGTGTAGTAGGATAAATATGTCTATTTTAATAAATGTCTTTCAAATTGCATATTTCCCAAGGTATTTTTGGCTGGTAAATAAAAAATAAAGTTAAGAAATTCAAAACAACGCATCCAATATAGCAAAACTAAATCATCTAGCTTTTCAATATCATTTCGAAAATTGGTATATAGGGGTAGTCTGGTTCGTTGTCATTTAAATATTAATTAAATAGTGTAATTTACGATCAAACCTTCTAAAGTCGTTTAAGTAAAAGTACGTAATGCACTTTTTTTCGGATTTTCAATCGAAAATTGAGGGTTCTATTTAAATGTTTTTTTAGAAAACTTATAATTTTAGTAGTTGAAGTGAGCCACATTTTATGGTTTATCTTCTCCTTTAATTAATTTAAATAAAAATATATAGGTCATAATTTTTTGAAGTTATTTTTTTCGATTATTTATTATTTTTATTCATTACAGGGGAAATTTCTACAATTAGGACCATACGTTTTTTGATTGCAAACGTAATTCAAAACCAAAGAACGTCCGCTAAACGAAGTTTAAACTATTCTGAAATTATGCTTAAACCACCGTCTTCAGCTTTATTAAACTCAAGCTTAGGTAAGTTATATCTCTTATATTTTATATATATATGTATATATTTTGGTTCTTCTAAGTTAGTGTAATGAAAAGCTATATGAGCACTTAAAATATTTGTCGCTTTTTGATAAAAACTAAATTTTCTGCCCGTTATTATCTATAATTAATTAATGAAATGAATCTCCATATTTTGCATATGTAATTAAACCAAAACTGCACCTGTAAAATTATAGTTATCAAACTAAATTAAGAGTCACGTGCTACTGTGGCTATTATAGCCTCAAAAATTACAAAACGTCTGCACGGCGCGTGAGTGCGTGGGGGTCTGCAAATGTTCTGTAATTGGTCCATTAAATTGTTGAAGTCCGTCCGCATTAGCAGATTCATTATCTGTAACCATCTTTCCTTCGGTGCTATAGAAATCGGATTAAATTTGGTCAGGTGAAATTTTCTTTTATAATATTTTGATTTATACATTTGCTGGTACATGAGAAACAACATAACATAAAAAGAATGCATTCATGCGAACATAATTAAGATCAGATTTAGGGCGACAGGTCACGTGCATGCAGAAGGTGAAACGTGTTTGTTTACAAACTATTTCATATTAAGTAATTTTTAAGAATCATTCAGAAGGGTTCGAAAAGTGTGATATCAGTTACGCAATGGATTTGATTAATGTATGAATTTAATTGTAAAATTGAAGGGATATTTTATTATAATTAAAACAACATATTCGTTTGTTTTAAATTTTGAATTTTTTATCCATAGAATTTTTGAAATTCTGCTAACTTAAGTTAAAGATCTTTGCAAATTCGTATTTT
This sequence comes from Philonicus albiceps, assembly GCA_963969385.1. NCBI lineage: Eukaryota > Metazoa > Arthropoda > Insecta > Diptera > Asilidae > Philonicus > Philonicus albiceps. The sequence goes on along the minus strand of OZ017773.1, from coordinate 5,569,031 downwards.
TACACTGTCCTAAATGTAACAGTTAATAAATATAGACGTGCAGAGCTCGTAGATATTCTGGAAACCCATAATAAATTCCTCTACAAAGTTTGATATAATACCTGTTGAGGTCATTCCAGGAGTTGCTACGTAATAAACGTCTCTCTTATTATTATTATATTTACAAAAAGAAAAATTTGTTCGGGCTCCGCTTACAGTACATACAATAATTTATTGGCTAATTCACTAAAGTGTGTGTTTCACTGCATTTATCAGTTATGAGAAGAGTAAAAAATTACATACAAAATAAATAATTTGTCAGAAATTAACTTAAATACAAAACAAAAAAATTAAATTATAAAAAAAAATAATAATAATAATAAATCTGCTTAAAACGTTCGTATCGAGTGCAGTTGCTGGAGTCGTAGGCTCAAATGCAACAAAATGGCAAGAAAGCAGAGTAACCCTAGTTAAAATTGTCTCATCTTAGGCTTGTCTAAAAGTGTCATATCACTGCGTCTGTGCATAAATTCATGAATATTGCAAAAATGATTTCTCGAATTTGAAAAAAATATAATTTTACAGGCTCGTGCGCCGCCGCAGAGGGCTTAAAATCATAAGTGCTGATACTCCCCCATGTCGTAGAGGGGCATTGAGCCCATGACACTGTGCAGATGAGAGTACGCGACGGCAGCGGTTAGGGGCGGCATTTGTCCGACTCCGCCCTTATTTTGTAGGCCCCCTAGTCCGGTACCGGGCGCAAGGCCACCTCCGCCCCCTGTTGCCGTTACTCCAACTAGGGACGCGTTCAGATTGCTTATAGCTGCTAAATTGTTGTTCGCATGTTGTGCCGACTGGTGGTGCTGGTGTTGCGCCTGCAGTTGACTATTGTCCGTTCCCGTTGTGCTACTGTTCGTGTGCAAGCTGTGGTGGTGCGTTGTCGTTGTATGGTGACTGGGATGATTCACCGGCGATGAGAGGTGATGGTGCTGATGTTGGCTAGACTGTTGCTGTTGGCCACCCTGCTGTGATGAATGGTGAAGCATTGCGTTCGGGGTGTCCATTTCGGAATCACTTGAAGAGTCCAAATGTTGCTTGTCTGATCCGCCATTACTAAAAAATAAATAAATAAAATAATATTTAGTATAATCGCATTGACAGCAATGGGAACGCATTTTATTTCATTTTTAATATCAGATATATTAGAATTAGGACTTATTCGTTTAAATAAGCCAAGAATTATCGCCATACTTTTCAGATAAATACTTTTTTAAGTTTTAACTGTAGGAAACTGTAGGAGTTATTACATTTGAACTTTTTACGACAAACAGTCTGAAAATATATGTAGCTGCGAGATATCCTAATACCTACAGGTTTCGTATTTTTGAAGTACGAAGCATGCGGATGGTTTCTTTATATAGGAAGAACTAAATCTTATGATACTACAAAAATTGCTTATGTTTTTTTTTCTGTTTTCTTCTTTTATCGCGATTTTGACAGCACACAATGGATTTAGCGAAGAATACTTCTTCATATCGTTCCGTCAAGCATTTTCTTAGGGTTATAATCAGGGCCGGATCAGGTTTATAGCTGATCAGGAATGCAACGCCTCTGGCTGGTTTAATCGAACCAGAGCCGGATCAGGCAATCGGGTTATGATTGGAGTAGGCAATCAGACCAGGGCCGGATTAGGCAATCTAACCAGGGTAATGATGTTATTATTGTTATATTTATGCTATTATTAATGTGTAGTTATTATTATTAGCATATAAATTATATTATTATTACAATATCTTAATAAATATTATAATAATATTAGTTTAACAATAATACACATTTCTTTCGGAAACTTACATTTGCTGAAGAACTCTCATTAAATTGACTTAACTATATTCGAGAATTAATTCGAAATTATTATTATTATTCGAATTCGTTTACAAGTGCATTTTAAAGTCCCTAAAATAAAAAATAATGAACATTTAATAACCATTAATTAATAATCATTAATAATTATAATTTATTAATTACTAAAATTTAAATGTTCTCTAAATGTGTGAATGGCATTTCTAATACAAGTTAATATAAGGCAGTAAAATTAGGTGTTTGTTTTTTATTTTGTTATAAATGGATAGGCGGATTTCTCTATTGCAATAGTACGATAAAAATACAATAATGTAGGCTAACTCTAAGAAAAATAATATGGTTTTAAACATAAATTGTACAAACGTCTTAAAGCAAGAAATTAAATTAATCTAGTTTTGAGGAAATCAATTGAACCTAAACTTAATTAGCCTCCGTAGTTCAATAGGTAAGCTCATTGGGTCTCACTAAAAAGGTTCAAGTTCAAATTCCTTTATAGATTGATAAGAAATGTTATTGTATATTTTAAAAAAACGTATGTTTGTTTGTTTGAGAATCAATAATTACGAATTTTTTCGGATAATTCGGTTTTTTATAAACTTATTTAGGTTGATTCTAATCGATGAAATTAAAGTAGATACATACACATGTATCTGATCATATGTAAAAGGGAATTGTATTAATCTTCGATGCCATTGAGTCTATGATTTTACAAAGTTCACCTACCCTTCCAAACTTCCTAAAACGACAGCAAACACACAATTTCATTATGTTTGTGCAGTTTTCTCGGCCTCCGCCTATTGAGGGTACACTCGAGAGCATCCCGGGTAGAAACAGACAATCGACAGAGATGGCCACGTTACTCCGGAGTATCAAATTTCAAAAATAAAACAAACCCAAAAGGAAAACAGCCATCACCGCACGAAGGAAAACCAAAAAGGGAAAATGCTCCGGGCAACAGCTTGCCGAGGGTCGGCTTCTAACTCCCTTGGATCTCGTGCCATGGGAATAAATGTTTCCAAATTATGAAAAATTGCATTATACCTAAGATGTGGAGCTTAGTAAGTCAGAAATTGTTAAGATTTTATCGCGCCCACCGCTACCGAATAAGATTTCCGGAAGGAGGAATGCAGCGATGCCGGAAAGTTATTTTTGCCAATCGTTAAGACGAATGATCGGCGAGTGCTAGACTTTTGGTGAGTAAGTAGAGCTCTAGGAAAGTTTTTGCTCTAGAGAAGCTCAAGGAAGCTGGATGTCTCATATCTGGTGATTCCATTTCGTCGTATCAAATTAATTATTGCGCCCAACCCTCTGAATTCCAAAACCCCCTTTGGAATCGGCTTAAAAATGCAAGATGCTGTTGTTTAGAGGTTTTTTTGTGGAATCCGAGAAATTCCGCTGGGGATTGAGTGGATCCAGAGCATCCGTTGGCTGTAAATTAACATGCTCGGTCTGTTAGTCCAGGAAGAGTCGACTGGGAATAGGTCGAGAGGATAAGTTGCCCTTAGAGTGCTTATTGACAAGATTATTTCACCAACTCTATCCCCAGGGGAGGGAGCATTATAAATGTTCGGGTTGAGTTCGTTTGGCACCTCAAAATTGAATTTGCGTAAAAGGGGGATACTCTTATCTTGGTCCCGAGAATTGGTTGGGACATTTATAGGCTTTTAGGGAATTTTTATTGGTCTCACTCGAATGTGTGCGTTGTTTTTAAATATATAGCGTCTCAAATTGGAGATAATTTTGTAATTTGAGTCATGAGAACCACTCAGCGTAACTTATACGGTGATTCGATTATTTAAATCGTTTGAGCGCACTGGTTACAATAACCACAGTTTGCGGTCCTGCATAGTTAAAAATCACACTTGTATGCTTTTAATTTTTCTATTTAAATCTAATAAAAATTTATTTAATCTAATCGCAATTCAATTGTATGTACGTATAAAGGAAAACTAAATATTCGAGATTTTGATTATTTTCAAATTAAACATTTTATTATGGTGTATTTCGATTCGAATAATCTTATTGAAATCATTACATAAGATTTTTGTAAAGCTGAATATATAAAATACAAACTTTACTTTGGAATTTTATATTTTTATTTTATATCTGTTTTAGTCACTAATATGAATTAATGAAGGCAGTTATATAATAACCAATTAAGTAATCTAAATTCTATCTAATTTATTTTACCACTATTATTTAAAAATGTTCTATGCTCACATAAGCAAAACACAATGTTATTTTTTTCTAAGTTTTTCCGTTCGACGACGTAATTTGTTAATGTCAATGCAAAGACTTAATATCTGTCTGTCAAAGCGTTTTAGATAATTGATGAAAAAAAGCTGGACTCATTACTTTTCTACTAAATCTATAATAATATAACATTTACGAAAAGTAGAGAATGGCAATTTTCACTTTAAAATTGCGAGATCGATGACTTTACACAAAATTTGTTTTTTTAAGATATACTAAATATAAATACTATATGTTTATATATGCAATTTAAATTTCATTCATAGTTTCTAGTATAAATTAGTATAACATAAAATGTATTCTATATACGTATGGAACATTTGTTCTGAATGTCTTAAAGTGTGAAAGTGAAATTTTATAAGCCCGCATTTTTATTTAAAAAGCACTGATCAAAAATGAGGTCAGGACCCACAATGAGGATAATAATGTAAATAAAATACCCCGGATTACACGAGTTCATAATGAAAAACTGTCGTAGTTATTGTCGAAAGGTGCTTAATCGACTACAAAAATATCGATATCGAAAGCAAATCGATATGTTTAGTTCCTCAGAAACGTCTCTAACGGCGATTCGAGGATTGGCCAATTCTACAAATATTTTTTTTTTCACTTTTTCGACGTTCTTCTCCGTTGTAGGCGTGCTCGGGCGTCCGGCACGCTCTTCGTCGTTTACATCTTCTCGGCCCTAATAACATTTTGTACCATCGATAAACGTTGCTTTGGTCCAAGGTAACTTCACCATATGTCACAATCAAAATTCGGAATGCGTCCTCGCACTTAATTTTATTTTACAGACAACATTTTATACAGATTCTTTGGTGGAATAGGCAAAAATCGAAGACGAGCCAAAATACGTCCAAGCAAAATAGTCGTCAAAAACTAACTGAACATTCAAAATAGTCCAGCTTGTCAGCATAAGTGAGGGACTTGAGTACCAACATAAGGCCACAAAAAATCGAAAATCGAATATATGTAGCCCGCGGAAATTCAAAATTCGCGATACTTTTTGAACAGATCTCGTATAATCATAAAACTGGGTCTAAGTTAATTATGAGATTTGTACAAGTATATAATATCTTTTTGATAACATATTATTATCTATAATTTGGTTTAATCTAATCTCATTTTTAGATGAAATTGTAATACAATGGAGTGGTTAATCTGTAGCAATTATGTAATTGGAGTACCTATCATTTTCACGGGGCGCCAGACTCGAGTGTCCGCCAGAAAAAGAGTTCAACCACTTATGTTTGGTTCACATCGACAAAGCCCTCTTCATTTCTCAATGGCACTTGACGCACCAACATTCTGCCTGCGGAGTACCTCAGCCGCTCCAGTTGTCCTCAAACTTGTGACCTGAAGGCTGAACCACTAAATATGGTGTAGTAATTTTTTTAATCCAACCTTTTCTTCGGTATTTTGTTTTTATATAAAAAAATGCCCCGAGTACGCAGATCCTGTGTGTGGAACAGGCGTGCAATCACATGCCAACCGCGGAAAAAGGGGAATTTTGTAGTCTCTGGAAAGAACAAAGGAGATAGCTGCCGGTCGGGATATCAAATTTCATTACTCTTCGAGCTCGAACGGTTTTATTGCGCACTAACCTTAAACACATTGACAACTCAACCCTTTGGCAGCGAAGGGCTCTTTTGTTGTTGTTATCCATGTCAAACCTTTGCTCGTTTGGATTTTGGTTATTTTTTTTTGTTCTTATTTTATATTTTCAAACATTTTTTTCCTTTTTCTCCTTTTGCCTGTTATCCTCTTTTCACAATTTGGATGGCTTCCTTTTGCCCGCTTTCTTGCTATAGTTTGTAGCATTTGAATTTTTCGTAAAACTGTTTACAGTCTGCCTCCATTTTTAGTTGGAGGTGATCCTAATTGATTTTGACGGCTATTTAAGCCGGATGTGCACAACTAGGGTGGAAAAAATGGAAGAGGTCTTTTTGAAGAAAGGTCAAGGCTTCGTTTGGGGTCCCAAATTGTTAAAGTGCCTTTTCTGAGAACTCTCGGGGAAGCTTTTATATTTTCTTGTAAATTGATCTTTGAACTAAATGGCTAGTGATCCCGGGGAAAAGATAAGCTAAGTCCTTTAACCACTATTAATTTTATCAAAATATAATATTTATAAATACTATGTAAACCATGTAACCATGTTATAAAAGTTCTTTATAAAAACTATTACTACTTCTAAAAATATTCAGTTAAAATTTTATTAAAAAATTTCAAATATTTTACATTCTACAGTTAGTAAAAGTCATCCGAATCGAAGGGTAAAAAGAAAATTTTGCATTTAAACGAGTATGTTTGGAAAAAACTTTTTTGTTTTCACCTGTCTCTGATTATTAAAGAAAAAGTATAGCATCAATCTTTCTGTTTCACTCATAATCAAAAGTGTATTATGTAATTTGTGTACAAGGTAGTTTCTATTCGGAAAATTGTCATTATCAACAAGTACGTTTATTCGTTTCTTGTGATTTATCAGTTTAAGGAGATAGTACCCAAAGTTTACATACTCGTATATCGTCATATTTCATGCCTCTTCGCGTTAAAAATTTCAAATAAAAATATAAAATAAGGAAAACAAATAAATGAAAATTAATATTCGTAGAGACTATGTGATTATTGCCTTTAATATAGATTCCGAGGGGTTGTTTATTAAACATCTTCGTAATGTTTGAACTAAAAAATATTTTGTTTATGCGATATCTTATTGCTACGATTTAAACAGTCGTCAATTTGTCTACTTGCAAAACCGAAGTTAAACTTTCAATAATATTATACGTCGGATTTTATCATATAGAAATTGTTTTCACAAAATTGTGTCTTTCTTGATAATAATAATGTTGATACAAATGATTGATTTGATCGACATCTGCGTTTCATTCTACACTGTTAAAAGAAAATTATTATTTTTTAAATATCGAAAATTTCTTATAATATAACTTTTTAATACTTTTATATTTTAGACCATATACATTTTCAATTTCTCTTGAATTCACTTTGGGGGATATTCAGGAAAATAGTAAAATTATCTATTTTTATTATACCATAAAATGCGAAAAGGTTGATGTTAATATGCTTTTAAAAGAAGTGAACAAGATTTTTATAACAATAATTACAGGCTATCACCAATTACTGTCCACTGGAGAGTATTAGATGGTGAATAAAACCAAGTACAATCTGTTTGGTAAGAGCGTATCGACGATTTCTCAGAAAGAAAGAGAAAGAGACAGAAATATTTGAAGTGGAGGGGATGAGTATTACCTGTAAATATGAGCCTCATGCTTAAAGTCTTATTTTGCGTTGAACTTTCTACTGTTAAGATCGATTTTCAACCATGAGTGCCTTATTTTATAAATGTTTTAAAGCTGTGTTTCTCTGCCTTCATATTGATGTTTTAATTATTTATTTATTCTACTTCGTTGTGAAAAAACAACATACAATAAAAAACAAAAAAGCATTTATCATCCAAAAACGTTTGATTTTTTGTAAAGATATCATGGTGTTTAAATATTACAGGAAAAATAATACGAAGTTTCCGAGAAACTAGTAAATCTATATTAAGTACACGTTTTTTTTTCTAATTAATTTCAATATATAGTATAATTTTGCTCAAAACTGTTTATTGGTTGAAATGATAATTTTGAAAATGTTGCCTATATCTGCATACATAAGTTTTTGAAATTAAAAAATTGAGTACATAGGTAGAGTACATACTATTCTTCTAAAAATTAATAGAGATAAGTCTACAAATTGTCGTTTAGGATGTTAAATAAATAAAAAGATTTTAAGGTTGGCACGTGACCCATATTCGTGTCACGCCGAAAATGCATTATCCCCACATAATGAAGGTGTCCCGTTTCGAAACGGAACCACTTAACGGAAGTGCGAGGCCTGGGTCCACAGTGCTCGCCACACAAAACAGAACTTCCTCGGGTCGTTTGAAAATGGTACATAATGCAACATAATGGCAGTGGGCACCTCATTACAATGCCATCATGCGGCGCGGCACAATGAGACCCAAGACAGTCCCAGCCATCGCCTTCTGAATCTGAGCAAATGTTTATCTTTGAGGAAGCAGATGAGTGCATTGCGGTGCGGTGCGGTGCAGTTTGGTGTGGTGCGGTTACGCCGCGCTGTGCCGCTCTGGTGCGCAGGGCCGCAAAACGCGTTTCGTTCTGCCCATTTGATGGTGCCGGTGGCATGGTCGTGGGGCTCCAAAGCCAGTCAGCCAGCCAGCCAGTCAGCCAAGCCAGCCAAGCTAGCCAAGCCAGCAGAGCCCGAGCTTGAGCTCGAGCCGCCGCCGAGTGGATCTCCTCGAATACCGTCACCGACCACACCGATGGAAAACACGATGACGGCCTCTGCAACCGCACAATGTGGTCAGTAATTTGATACCCGATACGCCATTAAAACTTGTAAAATTGAATGAAATCGGTCTCGGCGGACTCGCAGCTTTCACTCGCCTAGCGCATTGGTATCCATCAACCGTTTCCCTGCCCTAGGGGCCTTCTCGGCTCACCGGAAAATAAGGGAATCGAAGGCTGGGAGGGACTTTTCTTTGGTTGGCTCTGCCGAGAATGGATGCCTCTACCCCCTTTTGCGGCTTTCTGTCTGCTTCTGCAGGACTACTGGCAGACAAGTTAGGACATGGAAGCCCGAGAAGACTCGGTGGCCGCAAAAGACCTACCAGCCCCACTGGCGTGAAAAGTTAATTCAGGAAGCTGAGATGCGAAGTTTTAATGTATTTCGGTTTCCCTGATGGCTGATATTATTACATAATAAATAACTGTAAACATTTCTTCAAATATGTTTTAAAATCTTCATTCAAAAAATAAACATTTGATTATTAACGAGGTGCTGTTCGTAACATCGTAGGCAAAGCTACAATAAAAATGAATAGACTTGTTTGTGTTACAACAAATTGTAAGTTTTTCTGAATCGTAAAAGTAATGAAATTTTTTATATTATTAAAAAATAACGTGGTTTCTATTGCAGATTGCAGAATTAAATTTTCAATGCGGTATTCCCAATTCAGCTCATTAAAAGCAATTGCTGAATTGATCAACCGACTGAAACAAGTTAATCTATGAACACGGGGACATTTCATGCCCTTTGTTTAACACATATGTCGCCATATTTTATTCAGCCTCGTATTCAGCTACTACATGTTACCTCTTTAGCCGACTGCTTAATAATTTAGCTTCAGAAAAGCAAATTGCGCTGCATTGATCAGTAGATTGGAAACATTTTATTGTTTAATGAGCGGTCTTGTTACTTGTTATTATTAGTTATTTTAGCTCAAGTTTGATTTGTTTTGATCAGTTATTTTAGTTTAAATATAATTGATGATCGCTATTCAAATAGTGTTAACATTTAAGAAATTTGTTAATCATTTATAAATATTTCAAGAAAAACATCAATTGTACTTAATTTTAAAGAAATTTTTTCCTCTGAGTTGAAAACGTATTCTTTTGCAGAGTTTTTAATAATATTCGATCTATTCGTTTTGTATTTATTTTGGTTGAGTTTGCTGGTTCTTCTTGAATTGCTTTGAACTCTGTTATATGCCATCTGCGAAGTCAAGTTGACCAGTTATCTTAAAAATTTCATCTCACGATTTGATAAGATTATTAATTTCCCCAATTTTTTTCCCGTTTCCCGGATCGCCGATCAAAAACAATAAATTCCCCCAATTCATCTCCGGGTACCTCGATGGAATTTGTCTGGCTGGTGGTGTGGTGCGGTGTGTCGCCTTATGCTCGTTTTCGGCGGAAAATTTATGATCAACACCTCAAGATGGTGCGATAAAATGAAATCGCCGGAGTCTGATCGTCTCATTTCTCACATTAGGCGCGCATATCGGTTTTTTTGTCTGCATGTCATCTTCTCATTTGTCGTGTTCTACGGAACTTTTAATGCGCCCGTTTGCAGGCTCCTCCGGGATGCCTTTCGGTTCGTGTCTCTTTTTGTTATTTTTTATTTTTTTTTTTACCTGTCGTTGCATGCTCCACCTGTGGCCAGGGCCCCTATATCTTGCCACAGTATCGCACCAGAACAGATCGTAGCTAAAAGATAAATTATATGACAAATTGGCGGACTTTGGATATCTGAAGTTATGTTGCAAATGATGAAAATGAAAATTAGGTTGCGAATTTGAGGGGTTTTTATGAATTATGATCTTTACGCTGCGGTTGGGATGCGGGTCGATGAAACTCCGATGTACTGGACCACGGCCTGCGTGTCTCCCGCTGCCACAAATGTTTTCGATGTTTTAGCGTTTTACGGCAACAACAGCCGCATTCACTGGGAATTTCTCATGAATATTAAAACCTTTCTAAAATGTCTGATGTTTATTAATCTACCAGTTGCCCTAAAGCATTATATTTTATTTTAAAATGTTTTGTGCTTCCAATGAAGCCAAAACATGATTTCTAATGCTTATACAAATTTCATGTTTATTTCTACAAATTGATTTTCATGTAAAGAATTTTATTTAATTTATTTTGAGTGTAGGTTTGAATTTTTTTTTATATTGCATAGATATATCTAACAAATAGTATGAATTCATATTTGATATTTGAATTTATACCTAATATTTCTAGATTTGTCTAACTAAATTAACGCAACTAGATTTTTAAGATATTGAACTCAAGTTTACTTCCTTATAGGTAATCTTAAACCTTTTCAATGCAATTCAATGAACATTCTGAACATCCAATTAAAATAGTTCCTTCTTTCTTTCTTTATTTTTAGTGGTTCATATCGTCCCTCTACTTTCAAAGGTTGATATATACATCTTCTGAAAGTGCTAAAAGACCTTAGAAAACATTAATTACACTATTTCATTTTCTAGAATTAAGTTATAACCACATAATAAGGCTTCAAATTTTTATTTCACCTTTTCAAAATGTTTATTAATAGGTCTATTTTCTGAAAAAAATATTTCTGAATTAAGCATTCAGAAAAATTAAAGAAATTTCTGAAATATGAAATAGTTTTGTAAAGTTTTAGACTTTTAAGTCTTAAATTAAAAATTTTATCTTGGAATTTAATTCAAATTAATAAACACTTAAGGACTTAAGTGTTTCTGGGGATACTGATTACGAAAAGTTAAAACTTTATATGGTGGATCCCAAATAGTGACTCAAACTCAAGGGATTCGAAGTAGAAAGAATAGCATAAAAATAGCTCTTAATTTGGGATCAATTTTGAGTGAAAAATGCAACCACTGCAAGGTTTTTTTTTATATACATATGCTATATAAGTAATATATTAAATATTAGCTTATTTTTCGGACGTTATTACTCTCTATCAATGGTAACTATTTTTAGATTTAACGAATAAGATACTGAATTTTGTCGTGAAGGAAAGTTTTAAACACCACCTAAATTTTGTAGATGTGTATGGTATATGAATCCTTTAATTACATAACAAGTTTTGGGTTTAATAACCCATTGAGTAAACCTTTATAAATAAAATATCTGTCATAATATGCTTCGACCAAACGCCTAAATTCGAAGGTGATAGAGGATTTTTATAGAATATGAAATGGATATGTTTCCTTAAATGCGATAACTTATAATCCGTTCCCTACATTTCCCCGAAAATGTCTGTAGCCTCAAAAGAAAGGTGGAAGATGTATTCTAAAAACGTTTAATACCCATAAAGCGGCCACAATAATGACCCAGCCTGTCAATAAAAATCTGCTCAAGGTTCTCAAATTCTGTCCGTCCCGCACCGCCGAATCGATTGATCTTGCTTTCAGTGTCATTGAGTTATAATACGAATTTCGTTGAAATTTAGGCGCCGTCTTGAGTTACACGGGGAATCTTATCATAGGTTTAACGGGGCTAACTGGGAAGACGTTGTACGAAAGTCAGTGACATTAGTATGCTGCTCCAAATGGGGCTTTTTATTATATATAAAAAAAAAAATACCTCTCATAAAAAAAGAGGCTTTGTCGAATAGCAACAACACCTTTTTTTGGTCCAGTGCACACTCCGCTTTATTACCACCCGCATCGCTTTCTAGAAGAAGTCTGGGGCCTTCTTGGGCATGATGAAATCCGACACCTGTGTCCCCGGTGCTCTACCATGGCAGTCAGGGAGCCCCGGGCTCCGAGAGGGTCTCTGCGGCTATCTGCCCTCCTCCTCCTCCTTCTCCCCCGGGGTGAATATTATTTAAGATGAAAAAAGTGAAGTTAGAACAATGACGAAATGTGGAGGGAAAAAATAATTGGAATGTCAAGGAAAACAAGATAAAAAGACATGTCTTTAGCGACTGAGCACCTATTTCGAAGCTCCCTCTTCGCCCTCGAGAAAGAGTCGCATAAATCACATTCTTGGTCACCTCATTCCCAGAATTTTGTCGATGATGTTTTTATGTGGACCTGTCGACTTTTTCTGGTGGTGCTTAGCATAAACAGTTCTACAGATTGGATTTTGTGACATCCTAATTCGAACGAATGCCCCCTTAAACCTAGTTATGCCCCATAAAAATATAAACGAGGATATTTCCGGATTGTCCGGCCAATTGCCAGAGAAAAATCCCAGTCAGCAAAACCATTTAACGGGCTGCTGAATCAGACAGAATTTTCAGCCTCTTCTGCTCCCGGTCCCAAGGGATTAGGTCCTTATCATAGTCGTCGCCGCAAGAGTGAGGTTTAAAATTAATCGTATTAAGGGGCTTAAGCGCTTCCAGAGCGCCGAAGCGGCCAAGACGTCGTTGTCGTCGTCGTCTTGGTCTACCGAAAGAAATATGGTTCTGCGGGGAGAAAAACGATAATTAAAAGTTGACACCGGCACCGCAGTTACAAAAATTTAGGTGCGCGCCAAGATCGCCGGGTGCACGAAAGGAATTTGTCATCGCAGCGGTTCGGTCTCCTCCGCGCAGAGCTTGTTCTTCCCGATCTTCGATGTGCGGTGGCGATTTCTTCGTTTTCGACGATCCGATTCTCCTCCTCCTCGTTCTTCTGATCGTGCTAACAAAATCTTTTGCGGGTCCGCAAAAAGGGCCCCTGTGTGTGTTCCTTGGGGACCTCATCCTCTACCCCGTTCTGGCTGATAAAGTTTTAGCAAAGCCCACCACTTCATTGGACCCAAAGCGCAGAGACGGAGTGCGTTAAGTCATCGGTTTTACGGGTTTTTGTTCCTCTTTCTTTCCTCAATTTTATCTCCTTCGATAAAAATCTAAGAAAATCATCAAATTAGTACATAAATAAACACGCCGGGGAGAAAGAGGGCATTAAACACTTCTGGACACACACAGCCACCCTGGACGAGGGACGAGACTCCGGGGGGGAGAGAGTACGACGTGTTCGAAAATTTTATTTTTATTTTCATTTTAAAATTTATGCCCAGTCAAGCAGATGAAAGAGGAGTTAAGAAATTTCATTTTTTAACTCGACATACGGTGGACCGTCTTGGAGTCTTTGGTTCTTTATCCCATCCTACTATGGTTGCCCCCTCTATCCCGGGGATTTATGCTTTTAATGATTTTGTATGACCTGCCTGGAAATTTTGGAGTTATTGTAAGAATGCCAATAACTTCTCCACTGGCATGCTTTTTAAAAAATCATTTTGTTATTTTTAATTAAACAAAAACGGAGACTTAATGTCTGTTTGTTTAGTTTAGTTCAGTTGAAAAATTGTTCAGTACGTTCTTTGTGATTTTGGGAGTAAACAAAAAATTAAATATCCAGAATTTTAAATCTTGGGAGGAGGAATAGCTTACTGTATACCCATTATATAATGATTTCTTAATTTTAAGATTCGTCTTTTGCTATCTAAATTATTTCTTTTCTTTTGTTTTTATTAGCACATTTTTTCAACACTATTCAGCGTATCGATTTTAATTATTGAAATTATGCTAAATATAAAAAGTGTATTATCAGCAATTGTGTTATGAATGATTGAACATAAAAAAATACACTTGTGTGATTAGTTCCTACCAGAACAAATATTCGACCGTAGAAACTCATTCAATATTCTCCCAACCTATCTTTAAATCTCTTACGTTTCGAACGGATCCAAAAACTTCAACGCTTCTCTAAACTTAAGTAATACTATGATGTGCCGTCAAACTCTAGTTTTTTACGCACTAAGAAATGTAAAAAAAAGGCTTTAGAGTTCAGAAACGTAACCTGACTCCACTGCATCTTTCTAGTTTTGTTCTAACCTGGCTTAAATGCCTTAAAATAGTATTTTGGATGTAGAGTCTCCATAAATATCGACACTCAGAATGCGTTCATTGAAAAACGATTTTGTTGGCTAAGCAACTTAAATTTGTTAAGTTTTCATTATAAATAATAAATGCAAGAGATAATGTAGAAGAAATTAAACGTTTCAAAAATATTCCCGAAGTAGGATTAAATAACAAAGAATAATAAGCATATAAATATTGTTTGAGCATTACAAATTCCGTTTGGACTATACAAAAATTGATTGGTGATGGATGGGTTGAAGAAAATTAGTTTAAAAGGTAATTTGGTTCTTTCTGTATCACGTGTACCGAATAAGGTACATAGATGAAAGCTATCCTCCGTAAAATTCATTTTTACATGTATAAATAATTTCTTTTATAAAAGCCTTTAAAATATTCCAGCTGGAAACAACACCTTAAAGTTGCAAGTGGGTATTTGACCTAACGATAAACCTCCTTTACTGCACGAATTTTTCAGATTTCAGATATATTCTTATGGAGCCTTATTTACAATATTGTTGCAGATCAAAAATATACATTTAAACTTAAGATTAGAACAAGTCTGTAACCTTTCTGCACCTTTAATATAACATGCTTTCAAATTTGAATAAATAATTATGAATGGAAAAAGGTTTTTGAATATGTCGTAATTCTCAATTCTATTAAACTTTGGCATAAATTCGAAGAGAACTATAAAAATAATTTACAATGCAGAAAAGAATTGAGTACCAGTCAAATTGACTGGTTTTGGTAGTTCTAGTGTTAAAGGATTAATTTTTTTACTTAGTTAAATCACAATTGTCGGGGGGGTTTGCTTGTTCTTCTAATTAGAATACAGTATTTTAAAATTTAACATTTTCCACTATAGTTAATATTAAATTACTTCGTTTTGAATACAGAGAAAGAAAAAAGTCACATGATGCTGTTTGATAAATTGATTTTTTGCAATTTTGTAAGAATTCCACCTTAAAAACTTTAATGTTAATGTGATTGATATGAGAGTCAAATGATAGTTTATTTATAAGTTTTTAATTTTAGTTTATTTATATTATTAGTTTTTAATTTAATTACTATTCCCAGTATGGATGAACATTTTAAATTTTGTATTAGTTTCTTCTTATTGAAAATTTATTTATTCTCTATTTTCCATCGTATTTTGGTCATAGATATTCGTTTCATTTTAATTTTATGCTTTATATATTTTATATTTTTAAAAACTTCTTTGAAAATGAATTGAAAGGATTTATAAAATAGAGAAAGAATAGTTCGGTTTCATAAAGAAAATCTCATTAGAAAGGAAAACTCGAATTTTGAAGTGTTTTCCAAACAACATTGGAGCGTAAAGGGTCCGATGCGTTGTCCTTAAAGGACCTTCTGTTAACTGCGCTTTATTGGTCAAATATCGAAAATAAACAAAAAAGTCAATAAGGCACATCCTGAACAAACTGCAGAAATGCCGACGAGGTCAACATATGGTCGCAGTAAAAATCCTTCTGATCCCGGATCAAAGTTTTGTTATTTTTAGTGAAATCCAAGGAGAGTCCAAAGAGAGTCCTTGACACTAATTTTGAAGTCAGTCAACCAATTAATTAAAATTTAAAAATTATTTTTCAGTGGTAAAAATAATAATGGAAAGAAAATTTAATAAGCCACTTACTCTTTGTGTTCGGCTGCTCTGTCACGCTGTCGCCGGTTCTTGAACCAATTCGAGACCTGTAAATAAGACAATATTTTGTTTTAATCACGTCCTGATAGTCCTCCCGCTAAATTACTTTCAGAAAACAATTTACGGAGCAGAGATGTACAACAGTTTTAGCATTGCGGTGCGGCTATAGATTTATTTTTAGTCGCACAATTGCAAACATCTCTAAATCTGTCTAAGCAGCTAACTATCCGTTCGTAGACAGACCTCGTGTTAAAATTAATCATGGACTAATTAATGAAAATATTACCGGCGTGTAATTGTTTATCGCGAATTGTGATATACAATGATTGCCTCACCTGCGTCGTTGTCAGTCCAGTAGCCTCTGCCAATTCGCGCTTCTCGCGAGGGGAAGGATACGGATTGTGAGCATACCAATCCCTCAGCACGGATCTAGATTTTTCCTGCAAAAATAAATTTTAAATTATGTATTGAAAATTGGGTCTTTTAGGTATTTGGGTAATAATTTTTTTTTTTTTAATAATATTACGCCGATGACGAATCAGTTGGTTGTGTCTATGATTCAAAAATATATGTAAACAGAATATCTTTAGGGTGTCCCTACTTGCCTTATTTTAAGCTTTTATAAAAAAATAATACCAATTTTAGAATTTCTATCAGTCAGTCAAACGAGCAGAACTCTTCCAAGAATTCTTGCTTTTAGATCTATAGTTTATTGTAGTACTATAGTTTATTTTTCTTATATGTATATCCCAAACTAAAATATAGGATTGAGCCATCCCATACTAATAACAAAATAAACGCAACAATAATTGATATACCTAGTAAAGTTAAAATTGTTGTTTTAAATAAAATATCAAAATATCCTAATCTTTTTCAAAGAAGTGATATATAATTATAGTTTCTGAAAAATTGATTTTGGTTGGCTTATTCTTTTGATATATAGCATCCAAATAAAAAGAAGAAGAAAGTATAAATTAAATTTTAATAAGATCATGGAATTGGGATCGATGAGGACTTTGATATTTCATTTAGAACTATAGTCATATCATATATCCTTGTGTGCAAAAAATGAGTAGCGTTGAAGGAATCAATATGTTTATTTGTTATTTGAAAACTACATGTGGTGCTACTATAAGTAACACGGGACTTTCTTAATCTGCCCTTACTAATGGCAAAAAAGTCAAAACATTTGATTTCATCGCTTACAAATTATAAGCGCAACAACATCTTCAGTAGTCCATAAAATGCCTATGTAAAAAGTTTGATTTTGATCACTTCACTACATCTACCATATGTGGTATAGGATCTATAAACTTAAAAGAGGAGGAGGAGGAGGTAGTTCTGCAAGTGTAACATGATCGTCCAAAGGTCTTTTGCTGGACTTTGCATATATGGAGTTTTACAGATTATAAATTTGCTTCCATATACCTAGTAAGACGTGCTTACAATTTTAAAGTAAGTTATAAGTAGAATTTGTTGTCTCGATCGAAACTCCACTCTACCATTTTTTGAAATTTACTGCTTTTATTTGTGTATTTCGTTCGCTATAAAGTTAGTAATAATAATCCCGCTAAAGCTAAATACAACTGCATGGCATTTCGTGAAGGAGAAAGACCTCATTGGCCAAGAAATATACCCAAACCATTTCGTATTTTTCGCAGAACGAATTGTTCACCAACATCCCTTTTTACATATCGTATGAATTGAAAATGTACACTATTAAATTACTCTATTTATTACTCTAGAGCATGATCCTTTAATGGCTAGAATGCCAATCTTATTGATCCAAAGCAAATTTGATTCAAACAAATATTAAAAATGTAGTGTTTTTAATATAGGGATGTACTACAGACGATTATGTTGCGATATGCAGAGGATGTCATACCATTTCTTTGGGTGTTTCAACAACACGAAACATATTTGTAAAGTTGTCAAAAGCACGCATTATTAAAGAAATTTCCTATAAGGTATGGTGCTATTGTTTGTGAACGAACGAATGAAATGTTCTGATATTTTGTTAATTAGGGAGTAAGAAAACAACTGAGGGTATTTTAATAACATTTTTAAAAAATAATATCTCTATAAAGTTAAAAATTAAATAAATCGAAAGGCTGTTATACTGCAATTTTATAAAATGAGCGTAACGATTTTTGCCTCGGTCGATTGTATGAAGACGTCCCGATAAGGTGGAAAGCTTCGAACGGGTTATTTTATAAAGTTTTAATTTCTCTAAGGTAATAAAGTAAAAAATCTAGATTTTTTTAAGACAAATTTTAATTGTTTTTTTCTGAGAAAACAAGAAAATGTCCCTTAAAAATTTACCAAACATGGTCCTAACGCTGCGTTACAGCCGCGGAGTCTACAGATCTTTGATGGGTAAATTTAAATTAGATCGCTGCCGCCACCCGCTTAAGCGATGACCCACCGATACTCATACCGCGCCGAGCCATCAACTTGCGCGAGGTCAAGCAGAGTTGTCGCTTTTTGCAGTCCGCGATTAAAATTATGTATGTCTTTTTTTTTTTTTTTGCGGCGCGAATCGCGCTGGCTCACATGTTTGCGTTTTTTTTTTTTGTTTTTTTTTAAACCCCCGCCTGATGGATGGAAACCCGCGAGAACAGCTGTTGGGCCAAATGGAAGCGGAAATGAGTTTTGATCGAGACATGCTCAGCGGATGAGTGTGTTCAGTGCGATCAGTGATCGTGATGTCATTTTGTTTTTTGTATTCTCACTTATTTTTTTTTTTTCACTTTTTCAATTTTAATTTCTCTCGCACGAAGCTGCACGGTGCATGTAATCGTTTTTGGCCGATATGCGTATTTTAATTAGTTTCGGCAAATCATTGCCAGAGAACATGTGGCCATCAGATTGAGGGGTGTATCTGTTGAGAAGCCACTCACTCATTTCCCGCTCAAAAGCGGTCTGACCGATAGTGCCGCACGGTTGCGGAAATCCAAGACGACGTTTGCATCGGCCAGGTTTTCATTAATTTAATGATTATTGTAAAAAGGAATACAAAACTAAAATTTGTAGTTATGAGAATTTATGAGAAGATTGGCTCACAATTATGTTGAGAAAGTTTTATATCTAATTAACTCATTACGGCACTGGCATATACGTTACACTCTTTCAAAAAATTATGACTATTTTAATTAATATTGCTGTTGTTAAAAGCCCTGTTTTTAGTGCATGATAAAGTCATGACAATTCAAATTATGGAACTATAGGTGTGAGGAATTTTTATTTCATATTTATTTCCTTTATTTGAATTTTAAACTATAAAATTCGAACTAGCCAACTATTTCCTAAATATTTGTACATTACAGCATAATGCATGCTTGTTAAACTATTTACACTCAGTAAAGTACTCAATTGGGGTTTATATTTTGGAACTTATTGGATTTTGACTAGGAAGGATTTCCCTGTTTATGTTCCCACTACTAGGTTAGGTTAGGTTGCTGTGGCTGCCTAGAAAGGCACACTTAGGCCAAGTTTGGCCCATTGTGTTACCACGTATCGCAGGAGACCATGGTTATTCGTGGGATGCGAACCCACAGCCTCTGGGACGGTAGGACAGCGGGCTAACAACTGAACTATCAGAGGCCCCGTTCCCACTACTATTTTTTAATTAATTTGAGTTACATTTACAATTAATCAGACTTAAATGTTGGCTACAACTATATTTTGAACTGAACTGAAGAACTACTGAAAAAGAAATGAAGTTATTTGGTTCATTTTATAGTAATGAATGGGACATTTTTACACATTTTTTAATGAACACTCATAGATGTAAATAAAGCGCTTAATAAAAATTTTTCATATAATAGCATTACTTTTAACATAAGCTAAACTAAAACTTGAATAACTGCCTTAACAGAAGTTAGATTTACATGGTAATGAGTGTGGCGATATTTGTAGTATTTATAAATTTGTATTTGATTTTAAAATTCACATAAACGAAATCTTCCAAAACTCCAAAGCTTGAGAAGCTTCGATTACTGGGACGGGTGTATATAATTGTGGGAAAAAAGCAGTAGCTTACCTTTGTTTGACCATTAAAGAGACAACAAAAAATATACCAATAAGGGTTGTAGGGAAAAATCAATGTTTAATTGATAAAATACAAAAAGTAAGAATATTATTTTTTAATATTCGTCTATTTCGGACTACTATGGAGCTTAAATAATACTTTAACTCTTAAAGTTAATTGTTTTCTGCCTGTTTATTGTATATTTTATTGATTCCATGGAATGACCAATTCTTATTCATAACTTTAACTTAACTTATAAATTAGGTACATAAAAAAGGACAATATTTTGCTTTGTACGTATAAACAATGTTTCTATTCAATTAATTTTCTTCATGGAAAATCTTATATTTTTCCAACTATGTGTCTACATCATATACACTAGTTATATTCCGTTTCGTGTAATGGATAATTAATGGAACTCTACTAAAAGAGCTGAAGACCAAATGGTAAATTAATTACTTGTAGATAAATCTACCAGAAAGTTTGTAATATTAACAAATTAGAGCACACCTCAGGTGGTGAGTTAATATATCTCTTAGATCGCAGCATTAGCAAATATTTATAATTGCAATAAAATGCAAATCCGTTTATCTATGTGGAGTGCCGAAATGATTTATGCAATTAATAAATAAAGTAAGTGTACATTAAGAAGCAATTTGTCAATATTTTATTTATATACTAACGAAACACTGAGGTGTTGGATAATAAGTGTAACGGATACGGTCACGGAAGTTTAATAATACTCTTCGTGGTGTAATTATTTACTTTACTATTTTTGTAACTAAATTTAATTTACTGGTTTTTCGTAAAGATTATAGTTGTTAACAGCTAGTTTTTGAGTCAAAAGAAAATAAATAGGTTTAAAATTCTAATAAACTAATCTCCATATGGTTGAATTGATTCAATGAAGCCTTTTTACAAACTCAAATTGAAGCAAATCTACCGAAAGAGTTAATTAGTAAAAAACTGTTGGAATAAAATGGTAGGGGAATAATCGTCAGTATTTGTTTTTTTTTTTTTTTAATTTACGTCCATCTAGCATTCATCTCATTTACGTTTTTCTCAACACCCCTTGTTTGCTAATATGAACCATAGAAATGGCGTCGCTCTTACAGCCCATTCCATTCACCTGTTAATGCCTAAAGGTGGGTGTATTTATGTTTATCCACATGTTCGGAAGCTTGTAAAATATTTTCTTTTCATTGTTCCGCATGCTTTAGATAATAGAAAAATATATACCATATATGTTGTAAAAGGGGAAAGAGGAAAATTTTCACATGACTTACCTTAAAGCAGTAACTCGTTTCCTCTCCATCCCAAATTGTTCGTGGTAGTGGAAATTTACGTCGGACGCGGTATTTACCAACAGCACCTAAAGGTCTTCCACGCAGTTTTTCGGCTTCCACGTAATGCGCTACAAGAGAATATTAAAAAAAAAAAATATTCCCCCAGAAAAAGGGGAAGGAAGAAATTAGATATGAAAGAATTGTTTAAGACGGCTTTAATGTGGTTGAATGAAATTAGCGATTACGAATTTTAAGGTTTAAACTTTAAAACATATTGCATTCAATAGTGTACAAAAACAAATTAAGAACCCATTTACATGTTTCCTACAATTACTTCACTAATTTACTACTTTTACTTTATATGCAATAGTAAAATAAGCATGTTGACTCGAGAACATGTTGCAATTTTATACATTTCTATGTCTAATGTTAATCTAAAATTATAGCCTTATATTGTAGTTCGTAACATAGCTTTTTAACACTATTTGAAAACTATTCAATTATTTTCTAGAAAAATATATAAAGGTTTTAAACAGACTCGGATTTAAAGGCGTTAAAGGCTAGGAATAGTGAAGGAAGTGGATACCCTTTAAATTGAAGAATATCTATTAAAAATATTACACGGTATAAGTTTTACCCTTTTTTTTAGTGCACTATGCGAAAAGGTAATGCACGGACGAAGATGTTTAATTGTCTTGATACGAATTTTTAAAAACTTTTAAATAGTGTCATATTTCTTTCATTTAATTGGTAGGGAGACTCGGAATCGATACTTGATTAATATTATAGAACATTATAGAATGATAATTTGCGATGTTAAAATGTCAAAGTGTCTAAAATAGGAAGAAATCTACCTTTCTCCGATCTCCGAATCGTAGCTTATGAGAAATTTAAAGATAATAACGCAAAGGTAGTTTTAATCATATCATAACAACATAAAAGATAAATAAATTGAAAAAAAACTATAAGAAATAGATTAAACTTTTTTGATATATGCAATAAATTGTTTTAATAATAATTTGAGTAATTGTTTAAATTTTGAAGTAACGTTCTTAACTTATTCCGTGATACTTTTTTTATGATATAAGAAATTTTAGATTGATTGACATGCATATGTATTAACGACATTATTTCATTAATTTCTGTATAAATATTCACATATTATCCGATTGCATTTTCAGAAATACTTTAAATAAATCGATATTAATCAAATATAACAAAGTTCGAATTTTGTATTTAATCAGAAAGCGTTCTAAAAATTAGACGGTTCTTTAAGGCCTTACTAAGGATGGCCTAAGCCTTTGAAATAACAGGAAGGATCTAATAAAACTACGATTTGAGAGATCGACTTTGTCTTAATTAAATAGTAACTTTTTACTGTATTTACAAAAATTTAAAAATCTAGGAGAGTATTCTCTTGGAAAAAACTCCACCTCATAGAAGTGGTACTATGCAAACGAAATTCAATTTTTCTTCTATTGCAGCAAAGAAAAAAAACTAATTGCTAATGTTTAGCAATAATGAGAAAGTAACTATCTTAAATAATGCAAATTTTTGAATTAATCACAAATGTGTTATATTTTACAACTTAATAATAATAAATAATAGCATAATAGCATAATTCTAGCATACCTTTAAGCCATAGGTTCTGCAATTTTGAGTGGTTATGCGGTGAAAACTGATGATGTTCGAGTAGCCTATATAATTCTTTGTATTGTCCTCGGTGGAATGCAACAACAGCCTTTGCTTTAAGCACAGACTCGTTTAGCTGCAGTTTATCACATTGTGGTAATGACCATAAAAATCTTCCTAACCTTTCTATGTTACCGGCTTGTTGAAGAACCTGAAATATAAGAAAGATAAAGTTCATTTTTGTCAAACGCTCTTTTTTTTTTAAATATTTTAAAGATTTTATTTTTAAGATAAAAGCCAACTCCTTATGTATATAGTTTTTTTTGTTTTTAAAACCTGTTCATTCGGTATATTTGGAATGATTAAATTTTAATAAAGTAATCAATTTTCAATATTTTATCGTATACTTCAATCAATTTCTGAGAACAAATTATTAGACCTAAATTAATTAACAACTTTTATTAGTTAATTTTATGTAAAACATATGAAAATGTAAAGAACTATATTTCCATAATTTGTTCAAATTTTTAAATAAGTTTTAATTTATTTTAAAGAATTTCATTAAGACAATTCTTATTTTCTGGTTTTCGCAAATTAGTACGACTTATTTGTATATTTTAAGGTATATTTAAAAAAATATACCTATATAATAAATTTACAAAAACATTAGGAAAGTAAAATATTCTTTATTATTTTAGGATACTAAAGTTTGAAGAGTTCTCAAAACGAATGAAAGTGAGAAACGATTTGAAATATGTAGGAAATTCTCTGTTTACATCAAAGGAGCAACATATTGAAGAAAATAAAACAACACTAAAGTGTTTTCAATTATTAAAAATTGGTATTTGGGAAGGAATCAAATCTTCAAAATTTGATAAGGTAAGTACCTAATTCATTTATATTTATTTTAAACAAATATTTGATTTGATATTTTATTGAAATAGTGCTAAAGAGTTTTATTTAAGTTAAATCTTATTTTAAACCGCTAAATATAAGATTAGATGATCACTTACATTAATTTTGTTATAACTTTATAAACTATTCAAATAATTTATAGCCTAAAATTTACAGGAAGCAACATAAAAAAGGAAATAACCTTTTAAAATGTTAATGTTGAACAATTAATGGTACCATTACATACTTCTTTGTTTCATCTCAAATCATTTTATTTATTCATTAAATATTTTGGTGTATTTTTAATGAAGCTATTCATAGTTTTCATGTTTCCCTGCTCTGTAGAAATTTTTATTTTATTTTTTATCAGCCAGCAAACAATTTTACGAGCATTTTTAAAATGTCAACAGAAAATTATTGCGTTTAAGTTTTTTTCTTTTTTTTCTTTTTAATTGAATTCTTCGCAATCTTCTTACAAAGATGAAAATAAATGTTTCATTTCAGAAAGTCACAAATAATTGATTAACAATAATTTGTATTGGTCTTTTAAGAAAAAAATAGTATAGTATGGATGCGTTATTAAATAATTTTGGTAAGAAATAAAATATTGTATGCTATTATATGAACTTTTTACAATTAATTTATATTCATATTTGTTTTTATACAAAATTCACATTTTTATTATCAACGCATTTGTGATAATGACGTTTTAAAAATACATAAAAATGATTATGCTAATCCAGTTCTGTATGAATCAATATCGATAAAACATTGTTAACGATAAAAATGGTCTCTGAACTTAAATAGCTTTTTTACGAATTATTAAGCAATGATTTGACCTAACTTTTAATAACTATTTAATCTATGAATGTTAATCAGAATTTTTAGGATTAAACAGATAGAAAAACATACTGAAAAGCAAATATTTACAAAGAAATATCTCTATTGGGATTTATTAATGCTTTAAGATTTTCATATTTTACTAATTTAAATTTCGATGTTGTGGATCGTTAACGCTAATTGAGTTTTTGCTAAATTAGAATTCTCCTCGGTTTCTCTTTTTTCTTATTTTATTTATTTTATATTTTGAGTATTTTATTAGATCGATGACACGGTTATATTTTTAAAAATGTGAAACAAATACGAATCTTAAATCTAAAACGATGATTATTTTGTGATTTATTTCGAATTACTTTTTTAAATAACAAAAATAATGTCCAATTGTCTAGTTGATAAAGTCTTAATTGGAGCAAGTTTTGAAAAGCCTAAAATTTGGATAAAACAATCTTTTTGGAGCGAAACTACCATCCCAGTTAAAAAGTATTCTGGTAATATAACTTATTTTTGCACTATTTCAAGAATTTAAAGAAAATTAAATTAAATTTTCAGGAAGAAAGTGTTTCGCAATTATACTTGTTCCACTAAGTGATAGGGACAAAGTCCGTATTTTAATTGCTTATTTTTGAAAATTTTATAAATATGGAGCGGCAAAAGAACTCCTATGCAAAATGTTCAAAGTCTTGGTGGGCGAATTTTTAATGAATTATGTATTTATTTATGTGTTAACTGACTTGTAAAAAGGAAGGGCATGCATGCATGTATATTTTAATTTTTTGTGCGTGTAAAAATAATTAATGTTCTTCAATTTGTAGTATCCAATTTTACAAACGTTATTAGTTTCCCGCTTTTAAAAAAAAGAGGTATTCAGCACGTTGATTGAAGGTTGCAATCAATTGCTGTTGCAATCAACTGCTGCTACATTTGATGAAAAAAAAAAATAAGTTTTAATCATAACCCATTTTTGGGATACTTTACACGATTTTCTGAGTATTAAATTAAGTACGTGGGGTTGTTTTGAGCCACTGGTACCAAATTTTAAAAATTCAAAATGGCGATACTTTAATTCTACTAAAATTGGTGTCAGGATATGCTTGAGGTCACTAATTTGAAATTTGTTGCTGTATATTATATGTGACGGAAAAAAGAGGGTCATGTTTTAATCAGCAATCCCAAAAACCTCTCAAAATACTGAGTAGAAATTAATTTAAATTTGCAGAACTGTGATTGATAAGATAATGGCGATATCTTGCTATATTTTCCTAATTGTGTCTTAGAACTAAAAGAACTAATAGTAAGATTGCTTACTTCGCAAACGCATGCGACCTGCTCCTGTGTGAACCCGAAGCTCGGCAGTGTTTCTCGGCCGGCGGTGTTGACGGCACCATTGCTTCCGTTCCCGTTGGCGGCGCCACCTGTGCTACCGCCAATGACACCTGTTGAGCCATTTTGCCCTAGAATTTCCAGGCCACTCTGGTTGTTGTTACTTGTCGAATTATTATTATTGTTGTTATTGTTGCCGTGCTGTGGGGCGACAGAGGCCGATACCCCCGAAGGGCTGTAAGGGGGCGTCTGCCGGTTGCTGACTACAGCTGTGCTCGTCGATAAATCATAAAAGTCCGTCGCTGGGTGTTGGAGCATATTTTTTATTATCAACAATTAGCGTTCGCTCCTTGGCTGCTGCTGCTGTTGCTGGTGTGCTCCGTTCAACACTCGTTTCGGCTTGCTGTTTTCAGAAATTTATTTTTTTTCACTTTTCACTGCATCGAACTTGATCATTTTTTTTCTTCATTTGGGGCCGCGAAACATAATTTTCGTAGAGGGCGATTTTTTAACCTTTTAGCTTTTAGCACTCGCGCTTCATATCCACTCGCATTATTTCACTACGCGCACTGATTTTTTATTTTTTATTTTTTTTTTATATTTTTATAATTGCTCCTGAGTATGGCACGGACGGTGTCTAATTTTAAACGTTATTGCACTAGATTCTACCTGAAATTATTATGGCACCTTTGAGCAAACCGTAAAACTTTCAGTGGAATCTCGAGATTTATTAAAGTGGAGTTTGACATGCACTAAAGATCGTGCTATCCAAAGCAATAAAGAAAATATAATATAAATTTAATTCCGAATTAGTTTCGTATATTGAGACGCAAATCCGTAAATTGAATGCTTCTATAATTTCTGTTTATCAATAATTTATAATTTATCTTTGGAAAATTGCACACTATGCATTTGTGGATGGAGGAGAACGAGGATATTAATCTTAAATGCACTATAAACAACGTACGCTTTTCTTAATTCATTACAATTATTACTCAACAGCTCAAGTACCTAATTTCTAATTTAATTTGACTACAATAAAACCTCAATAGATCATAATTTAAATCTCCTGAATTTCTTTGAAATTCTAATCTAATTAAAACCAGGAAAGTTTAGTTTTTAACCTCCACTAAGTTTGTAAATTTAAAATCTTCTATAAATCAAATTTTAATATATCAAAATTTCTAAATTCAAATAAAAATTTTAAAATACAATATTTTTTATAGCAAAATGTGGAGCTATGAGTTTTGGTATTGTTAATATCAAAATCATCAGTTAATAAATAATACATAGGTATAAGAGTTATTTTAAGTGATTATATTTGCACTAATATTTGGAACTCCCTCAAATATAAAATGTAGTGATATAAATGATAAAGACAAGCAAATATAAAATTAATTTTTTATTGCTTTTTATAATATTTATTGTGTAGATTGTGATTCTATCACGTTAAATTTTCGAGAAACATAAAAAAATTCAATTGTCCTTATAAAATTTAACTCTAATCCAAAATATATCCCCATATTGCCCACAACGAACTGGATGGAATTTCTCTTTAATTTGAAGTTAATTTATTTTATACATATTTAAAAATGTGCCGAAACAAAAGTTCTCTAAATATATTAACTTAAATTAATATGTTAATAAGTGGAGTTTAGGCCAGATAGTTATTGGTACAGGCTGTCTATTGATTCTAAGAATTTATAATGATTTGATTTACGAACAAACCACCCAAGATCTCAAGATGTTTCAATTTTGTGGTCCATTATTTATTTTATATATTAAAAATTTTCTTTTATAGTACTAATAAAATTTTTTATCCATTACCTCAAAGTATGAATTCCTGTAATTTTTTATTAGTTACTAAGAGATATTTTTTGTACTAAATATCATAGAGTGAGTATATATAGAAAAATTTTTTACTATGGGTCATATATCATCATGATCACTGTTGATTTAAAATGTTTGTTTCTCATATTTTCCCCAACGCTCCGAAAACAAATTAAATCGATTCTGTCTGACTGGGTAACGGCTACAAATTCAAAATATCTCCGCCAAAGATATACTCGCACAGTTCAGTTTCCATCTCGGCTTCATATTTCCCTTGGGGCCAAAATCATCCATCGAAATTACGCATATCATTTCATAGGCCGTAAAATGTTCTAAAATAGAAACTTCCACAAATTCCCAACAGTATTCGTTATGACCAGCATTTTCGACTTGGACCTTTGCCAAGATATATATGTATATATATATATATTTTTTTTTTATAGATGGTTTTGTCGAACTCATGCCATATCGTACCACAATTGCGTGCACGCATGAATCACACATATGGCCCCTTACGTACTCTTGCGCTTTCGTTGAAAGTTTCAACAATTTGATTTTTTCTTTTCTGCTCTAATTTTTCTACCGGACCTAATTCCGCCCATAAGGAGATACATCCGTCCATGTGGTGTTCGAAAAGTCTAGGCGCGGGTTAATGAGTACCAACTGTTGATTCACATTTTATTTTCTGAATTAAGTCGTAGTCAGTTGGATGTGCGGATCGAGTAAACAAAGCGCAGTCCACACACTCTACATGTTGCGAATAGTTTTCAGAGTGTGCTTTAGATTCCTTTCAGCTAAGATTTCTAATTTTGTAACTGAATCCCATACCAGATCTCATCTCTGAGTTGAATACCGTAGCCGTGCCGATCGTCTGCACAAAAGTGCTATTTTGGCATTTTTGTGATCTCATGGAATCTCTCACATTCGGAAGTGGGGCATATTTTTTGAATATAATTGAAAGAGGAAAAAGATCATGCTTCTTAGCTGGCATTTGTTGAAAGATATCTTTTATATTTTTGTTGGCGAAATGTTAGCATCATGAATAGGAAATTAGAATATTTGTTTAATTAGTAGAAGACAAAAAGAACATTTTCTTCTGGTAAACATTTTTACGAGGTCTGCTTCATTGTTTTGTTGACGTCTTTACTTTTCTGGGCGCAATCTAGTTATATCTATCTTACTTATATAAATGATCTTTTCAAAGTAATTTATCAAATTCTATCATTGAAAACCAAACCAAACGAATCGAAAGGGGTTTTTAAGAACCCTTTTTGGATAGTTAATAAAGTTTCTAAAATTTTCATAAATTTATTTTAGTTATTTTTGAATTTAATTTATTTTGTCGCACATAACGTTAAAATAATTCGATTGGGTTTTTCTAATCGAATTATTTTAGCACTTTCACCGCAAGATATAATTTAAGTTAAAGGTTACTAAAATGAATTTATGTATTTAATTGTTAATGTTTATACCCAAAAACGTCTTTTGTAAGTTCAGTTTTGATGATGGGCCTCTGGACTGCTTAATGCTTATACTTATTTTCGGATAATCGCTAAATAAAAGTTGCTAGAAACACTATTCAGAAATTAAATATGTTTTGGACAGAGACTATACAATTCTGAAGAAGTACTCGATAATAAAAATTGGCATTAAAAGAAACTGTAGCTTTTTCAAAATACTATCAAATCTATTAGAAATTTCATAATAAGAAAGTTATGTAAATTTATAATTTTGAAACTTTATAGTGCCTCTTAAGAATATTATCACCATTAAGTCGATCCCAAAGAAAATGGTCATGTTATAAAACTTATCTATCGTGTCGAACTTGTGCAACCACGTTTAGCAAAACTATACCCTGAACGAAAGATATTTGGTTTTAGAAGTGATCGCCCAAAATAATTTATAATAAATATTCTTCAAATATTTTTTAATTTACTTTCAATTTGAACTTTTGAAGCCGATATAATTTTTGTATAAATACAGCAAAGAATTTTTTAAAATAAACTTTTATTTTATTTTTTATAAAGGACAAAAATGAATTCCTAGCATTTATTTTCATTTGAAACCTGTAATATAGGTAAATTTCTTCTTAAACTGTAATTAATAAAGTATTTATATTAAAATTGGATAATTTACACGAATAGTAAAATTTTCGCTATAAATTCAAAAGCTCATTTTCTCGTATAGATACAATTTGTGCTATATGCTCAAAGATTATTTTAAGAAGTGGCAAAATTGTAATTAGAGCAAAAATAAAGTGTAACACACTGTAATGCAAATAAATTTAATTCGCTTCATTAATATGAAAGAAATTTTATGATTTGTAGGTTAATTCTGCGAAATCGATTTACATAATTTAATATCAATGTACAAAATTGTAGATTTCCAATTAAAATTTAGTTTAAAGCCAGTAATTTATATATGTATATAGTAACTTTAATTGCCTTTTTATAAATTTAATTTATTAATAGTTTGCTGTTACTAAAATTAACATTTTCGCAGATATGAAGTTAAAGAAAAATGGGTTGAATCCATATCTAGGTTAGTTTGATAGCAGCTTTTATTGTTTTTAAAAATAATGCATACATTACGTGAAAATTCATATAGGTACTTGGTAGTAAAAGGTATGTGAAATTTAATTTTCTACTCCCCAAATAATTGTTTAAAATATCGTTTAAAAAGATATATTTGAGCTTTCTAGCAGACCTCTTTAAACAAAAATTTGTATAATTCGTTCCACAAGTAATACAGAAACCACAATTTTTATCAAAGCTCTTAATATTTTGATTCAAGTACACAAACATATTACTAAAGTTGTAGTGTTCATTATATAGTTTCCGTTTTTATACATGTAGGTTTATAATTTAAACGATATTTAATCTTCAAACATTTTTGGAACTCATATACAGGATCATATTTTATATAGTTTGCTATTTTTCCTTTTTAATTGCCATAAAGATTAACAAACTGATGACAGTTTTTGTTAAATACTTTGGAGTCCTTGATGTCTACATGATTCATGATTTTTTCGAGCATATGTTTGAAATTCTAAAGAATACTGTGCCGTATTTTGAAAAGTTCTTATTTATTTTTAAAGTTTTAAAATATTTTTGAAGTCCATTTTTTTTGTTTTGTAGGAACTGTGTTTTCAGTTTTTAGATTCGGAATGTATAACAAAAAAACTATAGCAGATATGTTGGTGTTCTATGTTATTGTTTTTTGTTTTTAACATTTTTCTTTCTTATTCGTCTTATATGAAGTTTTTAAGTGAACGTAAGAACAAAAATTGAGGTTCAAGGTCAATAAAAGCACACTAATGACCCAAAACTGAATGAATTTTTTTGCTTATATGAAATATAATTCCCGTGTTTGTCTACCAGCTGGACTAATGGGGGACAAAAAAAAGAATAATTTAGTATTGCTTTCAAAAGCATTAACATTCTCAATATCAACCTCATTCATTTCATTGATAAAAGAACCAACCCCTTTTTTTCTATGAAAAAATTTACAAATTCTCGTTTTATAGAGCGCGAGTCTGGCAACCGTCGCGTCATCAGTGATCTTCTCCTCTTAGCTGGTGCGCAATGTGTTTGCATGGCTGCAGCAAGGCGATATTTTTACGCCTCCGGAAAATCCCTAAAGTCCAAAGTAATTTGAACCAAAGCCAAAACATTTGGTCGAGTTGTCAGCGGTGAGGTGGCAATTAAGCGAAGTCCATTGAATCATGGGAGAGATTGCGCGAGGGAATTATGTTGCATTAGGTGGGCTGATTTGTGAAGAAGCTTCCCCCGCCCCACTCTGTTCTCGGACTAAATTTATAAGAAGTGCGCATCCACTAAGATAAGAAAGTATAGTCCAAAGTGGCACGCTCGTGAGCAGAAGGATAAATAAAGCAGAAAATTTTGTGTTTTTAGGTACGTCTATGGGGCCATAGTATGACGGATGGTATCAGGGGGTAATTTGATACATTTTTGGAGCGGTACTCCTCCGGGGCCTCAGACCCGGTGTACGAGAAGAAGGAAAAACCTTTAAAGATACAAATACATGATGAAAAGATGTTCGTTTTATTTTTTTTTTGTTTTTTTCTTTTCTTCTCCTTTTTACACGGGAGTATAATTATATCTCCTCGCGGCTATATTTTCTTAAAGTGCGCGAGCGTGTGGATGTGCGGAAGCCTACATTCCCCGTTCTCTTGTCCCCGTCTAGTCTGTAGAATAAGGCAACATAGCAACATATAGTCCCTGAAACACGTACGCGGGCCACTGTACGGAGGGCTTTATGTTGGCACAGCGAAAATCAATAGGTGAAATTTGATATTGTTTACAGTTAAGAGACAGTGTATATATCCAAAAAATCGACCAGCTCGGCTATATTATGCGGGATCTTGATGTATATGCTGGCTGGATTTATATTTATATATTTTTTTTATGCCTTTCCACCCTATCTCGAAAATATTGAAAAATGACTCCTCCAACCCGTAGGCAGTTATAAAAATCCAAAATCCCAAGTTAAATTCGAAATTCCACTTTTAGGATTTGTCTCAAAGTTTAGAACAAACAAAAAAAAAATTATTCAAAAATCTCGATATTCACTATACGGTTGAAAACTCACTATTTAAAATAAAAAACAAATAAATCTCACTATCAATCACTATTATCACTACTGGTGATCTTGCACAGGGGATCTTTTTTAGAAATAAAAAATTATTTTACACGTTCTAAGTTCACTAAATCGCGCATTTATTATGATTTGGGCGGGCGATTTTGAATTAAAAACAAAAAAAAATATGTAAATATAATTTTTTTTTTCTTTTTTGAAGAAGATAAAATACGGACCCACTACGGAACAAATTTTTCGCATAGACGACCTCACGCGAAGACCATGTACGACCAACTAATGAAACTGAATCCGACAGGAGTTGAGTTTCATCATCATCCTCAAAGAAAACAACCTGAAGTCGTTGACGAAGAGAATTGTATATGTAATGGTTTATTTATATACATATATCTAGATAGAGACCGATGCAGTGTATGCGAATGAGGCCAGCTTCAGTATGGGTGACCAGAGCCAGAGCATTGAGGACTGCCGCAAAAGTGTGGTTTTGTAATGGATGAGTTGCTCTGCTACGCAATGGATTTATTTTTAGATCCACAGAAAGATCGTTCCACATGTGCGTAGAACACTAATATTCCACTCTTGACTAGTCTTTTCTATTTAAATAAATCTCAGATACTAAGATCTTTTCAAAAAAAAAACCCTAGTACAGTATACTTTTGAGACACAATCGCGCCAGTTGCATTTTAGTAATGGACCTCTCTGTACCCCAAACCAACTATTTTTAGCCCCCATCGAAGTCAATAAACTCTCTAAAAATTACTCCGCGTAATGAGAGGGTAATTGGCACGATCGAACACACGCGCATTAAAAAAAAAAACAAAAAACAATTTTTTTTCCTCATCCATTCAAAAACCTCTCTCAGGTGCCGCCTCTTACCTTTTCTTACCTGCTCCATTCCGTCACGCTTTTATACACACACAAACATACGAGCATACCTCAAATCGTTCAGGCATCTCAGTCTCCATATTACCAGTCCATTTAACCACGCCCCCAAAATTTTCTGGGGGCGTGGCCATCACTTTATTCACTCGCAATATAACCCCCAGGTGGCTGAGTTTCAGCCCATTCATTGCCCCCAAATTGACCAGCAATTACAGTCTTCTGATTGGTCCGGATATTTCAAGTGTTTATTGTACTTGCGCGCACCGGTTCTGTCACGCTCTGTGGAGGTGAATTTTGCACCTTTATATAAGATTTTGACTCTTTGTTTTCGGAGCTCATCCGTCGTCTTCCGGATTTCTTTGTTATTCTTTCTTGCCTCTGAAGGGGGATAATTTGCCAGCTGTTTGTGGTTGGCTTTCAAACTTTTGGGTAGATTTTTGTTTTTTTTTTCCTGTATCTAACGAGGAGGGATCTTTAAAGTGATTTTACTCAATTTTAGATAACACCCACAGTTCGTTTTTGATGCTGATTATATTTTACATCAAAATTGATTTTTCTTTTATTTACCTTTTAAACATTTTGAAATGTCTACAGTTTGGTTTTGGGTCAAATTTATAGGTATATAATAAATTTCAAGTTAAATGAAATGTGCTGTCATAAAATATATTTATGTAATTGTGGGGAAAGGCTTATATTTGAAATTATATTTTATTGTTTTAGAAAGGCATCAATTCGACTGTTAACGATACATTTAAGGGGATATTTTCTATTTAGTTAACATATATTTTTAGTTTATTTATAAAGGGGCCATTTAATTATTAACTTAGAATTTTATATTTACGATAAAAGATCTGGGGGTATTTGCTATTTACATGCATCCCATAATTGGTTCCATGAGCTTTATTGTGTAAAAATTCAGTTTTTCTTTTTCAGTCCTCTTCTCTTCTCTTGTAAAATGAAATAAACAACCCTACCCACCCTATTATATACCTCTGTGAAATTTACAAGTCATAATTTATTTCAATATATTTAGTAAATTCAATATACTGCAACCCATTCATAATAATTCTCGATGCATCTCTACTCTTGCCTGCAAAAAAATGAAAATCAAAACCACATTTTTCCCTAAAAGTGCTTATGTATTATTTGTATGGTCCCTAATACTTGAATAACCTAAACTATCCAAATAACGAAATAGTAAAAATAAGACTTGACCAAAAAAAACCAATAGCTTAGTAAGATTTCTGATTAATAACCACGAATATAAATTAAATTTTTAATAATTGTAATATAGAAAATGATGCTAAATGTGCAACAAATTCCTAAAAATTTTAAGGTAATATTCTGTCTATATAAAAAATTTTATACGTAAAATTTCGAAAATAACGAAAAACTTAAAAGTTGAAAGTTGTTGTTTAACCTTTTTGTTTATGCAGATACAGATTATTTTGATAGGTAATGCTAAATGGTGTGAGATAAAAGAATAGAACTAGCTTCAAAAAAGCAAGAAGTTCTAAAAAGTACAAAATATTATGTTGGAAACTATGAAACGGGCGTTGAATGAAAATAAAAACCGAAAAGCGCAATTTTTCACATTATTTATTATATTCAATTGAAATAATTTCTATTGGTATCTAAGACTTTTTACCAACTATTGAGCAAATCACATATAGACCTTTTTGAAAAAAATCTTTATTTTTAGAGTTAATAAACAATTCAAAGTCTTTTATAATATCATTATGGTTATTGTATTTTTTTCTCTTAAAAATAATTCATAATTACGAAAAAGGTAATAATCGGTCGGTGAAATATCGGGTGAATATGGAGGATGTGGTAAAATTTCATATTGTAGAGAAGTTAATTTGTCAACAGTAATTGAAGCTTTATGTGGTCGTGCGTTATCATGCAGTAATATTGCGCCATGCCAATTGAGCAATTCTTGTTTGTTTTTTCATAAGTTTCTC
Organism: Philonicus albiceps; assembly: GCA_963969385.1. Lineage (NCBI taxonomy): Eukaryota > Metazoa > Arthropoda > Insecta > Diptera > Asilidae > Philonicus > Philonicus albiceps. Next base: position 5,533,769 of record OZ017773.1, on the reverse strand, counting down.
ATGCACGACAATAAAACATCACTGTTATAGTTTCGCCTGGTTGTGGAAAGGAATAAGGGATCACTTCTTGGGCATACCACTATATGGTGACCATAATTTTATTTTGAAGAAATATCGGTTTCGGGGTATGTCCTGGGTGTGTATTCTTATCTACCCATTGGCTTGATTGTTTTCGATTATCATACAAAATCCACTTTTCATCACAAGTGATGATTTGGTGTAAAAATGGCAATCGTATATTGCGAAACAACAAAGATGCGCACTTGCTTTTGCGGTCAATCATTTGCAGTTGCGTCAATTCGTGCGGCACAATATGAGTCCAATTTTTTGACTTTATTTATTGCATGCAAATGTTTTAACACAGCTGTATGACTAGTTCATAGCTTAGACCCAAGTGTTCGACTAGTTGTGAGTGGATCGGATTCCCCAGTCGTTCTTAATTCCTCGTTATCCGCTGGTCTTCCTTGAGAGCTCGGAAAAATGAAAGTTATTTTGTTATTTTTAGGGTTTTATTTTCTGAACGCGTGAAGTGTTATCTTTTTAATTTTCTTTATTTAGAAATGTTGAATGTCTACAAAGGAATTCGTTTAATGAAAAATTAATAATTAAAAAAAAATGTCAAATTCAAAAAAAATTCCCACAATACGAATGTAATTTGGGCTCTTGAACAAGGATAATTTCTCAATTCTCAGCTCTGACAAGATCATCAGGCGTGAGGGGGTATAACAAGCTGCGATCCATGTAAATACGTTTTGTGACAATTCTTTTTTCCCGAAACAAGGCGACAACAATGCGCTCAACATCCTAAAATCAGGGAAATTTATGGGTTCCTTCCTTCCGCAGTAATGCTCCCTTCCTGACCCACCCTATTTTATGGCTATGAAGTGCAATTTGTGCCTATTGTGCCGCATTGAGGGCTCTTCGTGTCGCACTCATCCCGGAAAGGGTCTTCCCACAGTTGCTCGCATAAAGTCAAGGATATTTGGCTCACCCTTTATAATAAAAATATGGGTCGGGATGACATTACTTCACACCCTGTGCCATCCTGTGAAAAATTACACTCCTTGTTAAAGTTGATTGCAGGAATCGATGTCAATTACTCACCCGCCTTTATGTTGTATCATTAGCCCATCATAATTCATTGTTGCCTCATTTAATAGCCCGCGCAATTTAAATCACTTAATGCGTCGCGGCGCGGTGGCGGCCTGAAGTTATTGCAAGGTAAAATTGCAGCAAATTGCGCCAAATTGTTAGTCAAAAACTAACAATTACGTGGATATAAATCAAAATATATACCCCTTTTACACACTCACCGTATATCCGTGCAGAGGCGTAAAATTCATATTACTATTATTATTCTTATTTTTTTATTTTATTTTATTTTTTTTCATTTTTAACTTGCTCCTGATACTGCACGCCGCAGGCCGTATAATACCCGATGCCGTCGAATGGAGACGGTGTGTCTTCGCCTTAGCGAGCCACCTTGGCTGCATGCGGTCTGGCCATAGGGAAAGACGTGAAAATTGAATGATAAATGGCAACTGAGATTATTAACCATTAGCACAAGGATGGGGCGCGATTCTGGCCATCCTCTGCGCAACTACCAGCCGAAGAGTCCCACTGAGCGGAGGGCATAACGCCTTGGCTAATTGAAATTCTGTCGATAATTGCTTCAGGTGAGATATTGATCGGCGAACGAGAGCTTCTCGCTCACTTTTACGATCTATGACAGCGATGTGATTTACGATCACGTGATTGAGAAAATTGGGGATAGTCGAACCTGGCGGGAGAGGTGCATATTTAAATCCGTAATTGACGATAATTAGTTGTGGACTTGGGTAAATGTGCGCCAACAGCTCTAGCCAAAGGAGGTAAATCTAGCTCAGCGGGATGCCTCACCTGGAATGCATAATGAACTAATCTTTGGGTCTTAACGGAGTATCTCTTCATTGGTACAATAGTAATAGATAGTGATAGTTATATACCCATATCCCATATCCACTTCTTATCCTAACTCGCTTAAAAACAATAAGGAATTAAAGTCCTTTTAGAACTATGTTTTCACTATGCATTGGAATTCTCTGTGCCGACTTATAATTTATGTAAGTAAATACACCTATTACATATAAAAGTATTTTATCATACCAAAAATGAATGGGTCAAATTAACCAAAAAACTATTTCAAATTAACAATTTTGGTATGTAAATGTTTATTTCAAATATGCAAAGGGGAGTGATGTACTAAGTGTGCCATTTCGACATTATGGATTCGATTAGCATATGAAAAGTAAAAATATCACAGAAAGATGCCATATGGGCTTTTAGTTCCTGAGTGGTCGTCTCAACAGATTTAACTGGCAATAACGCGATTTTTACTTTGGATTGAATTAATTATCCTAGGTATATATAATATCACCTTTGAAATTGTCTCATTCGTATTCAATAGATAACTGAAAAAATTTTAATTTTGGTTTTTAACTTAGTTAAGAAACGTTACAACTTCGTTATTGGAATCAAAGCAGATAATTCATAAGCTGCACGTTTTTCAAAAGAATGTAACAACCAGAATCATAGCATAAATGTATAGTTTAATCATATTATAGTAACTGCACATTACCATCTAGATTTGTAGGACCTATTACCAAGAATTCACTTTTATACAATACAGGAAAAACAACGCCTTCATAGCTAATGTTAACCCTTATAACTCCAATCGACAGCATCATTGCCAACATTTTGGAATTTTATCATTATTGCATTAAGTTTGCTATAAATCAGCGTACATTATACATCATGAGTTTCCCTTTTATATTTTCATTTCATATTTATGAATATTTTCACAAATACAAATTTTCTTATTAAAATTATGCAACATGTTTTCTTAGCGCTTATACCATAATATTTTTGTAGTGATAAGGGTTAAATTCCAACTAAAATAAATTCTACATATTCATTCAAATCTATAAAAATGTTTCTTTAGTTAATTTGTATACATTCCTACTTGGAATGATAAAAAGCGTTTCTAGAAAATCAAACATTGGGCCTTATTTTTGAGGAAGATCTTTGAAAATGAAAGAGTTTTGGGTTTACTTTATATACATATACCATAAAATAGTTAGTTGCAGTCAAACGAGACGAAACGAGTAGTTGCTATTGCAGCTTAAATATCTTTCAGTGCAGATTGACTTCCAAAATGATCAGACATCAGGACAACCTTGCTCACAACATACAAAATATTCGCAGAAATAAAATATATTTTAAAATAGCAATTTGTTGTTAACAAAAACAAGAATATACATATTGACAAATTTTACTCTAAAAATCTAAGTTCTTCTTTTTCTACGGATAGTATTAGAGTTATAAGTCTGATAGCATTTCATATCTCATAGAAGTTCTAAGATAATTTTCAATAAGTGTACTTAGGAACTTTTTGATTTAAAAACCAATCGAAGTTAATTTTCCTACTATAATAGTCGATTTAATAATTTGCTTCAAAAGTTTCGATTTGTAAAGCGTTTTGATTGAAGTAATCGCTACTTCTCTGAGATGAAGAATGCATTTTTAAATTAGGTATTAACTTATTGTTATACTTTAATTTTACTAATGTTACGATTTATCAGTTTGAATTTAATAAAGCTTTGATAGGGTACTAACATTAAAATTATAAAATGCCAACCCTTACAGTGGCAGGTTTACAAAATGTCATTTTATTCATTTATTATAATTACAATATCAACATGTAGTATTTTCCGGCTCGCCGAATAACTTTTTAATTATGTCTTTAACTTTTGGACTGGACCATAAAAAAAGAAAAATTACAATTAATGTTTAAAAACTTAATGAGTTCACATTTAGAAGTAATATAATTTTTTTTAATTGAAAAGTTATTTCTTTTTTACTTTTCATTTTATTTACAGAAACAGATTCGTCGGGTGTTTCTTTTTTAATTTTTTTTCTTTTATTTACTTATTCTTCTATTTCATTTAAATATGCGTAAAGGGATTATTATAGTTTAGTTTTTTAATAATCAATATGATTTATATCGTTTTACTTATTGATATATAACATTTTTTGTTCAACAGTAACATCCATAAAAATACACGTCACTAGCTGGTGTTTTCTCAGCTTACTACTTTTCTCGTTAGAAAGACTATTGCATGTTAGCATGACATAAAAATAGCCTGACTATTTAACTCCAAAAATTTAGCAGCCCATGTCGTTAGAAGTTTTGATGATATAACTTGACGATGTTGGACGTCTTTACAGTCCCCTGCAAAAAGCGGAACAAGGCTGCAAAGTTCCGAAAAGCAATTTCAGGATATTCGGAAAAACTTTCCTTATTTGATTTTATCAACTGATAAGAGCCATAAAATGCCATCGTCAATGGGAATATACCCGGGACCGGATATTGCAATTATAATGGAAACACGGCGGCATAAAGAGGCAATCATCGGGACAACTTGTGATGCCCTCTTCCCTGGGAAGGAGGACGGGAACCTTCCGTTTATGCTACCGAAACAATGGACGTAAATGGAAACGAGCCATTCCTCCATTCTACCGCTCGACTCGACCCTGAAGTCGTGCACGAAACTTTCGAAGGGAAGACCAAAAGTGCAGAAGATGCAGTGCCAAACTGTTACCAAAATGCACCCTCTATGAATGCAGAGGGTTAGCAGATTTTTGAGTGATTACTTATTTTAAAAGGAGCAACCTTTTCCCTCCTGCAGTTGGTAATCATAAGGTTTTTAAACTACTGCTAATTTCGGTTTGATGGCTCATTCAAAATTTTCATCGTTTCGATCCTTCCCGGAGACCAGGTAGGAGCTAACGACTACTGTCTCAAATGCGCAATTACAGGTTAACCGTCTTCGCCTGCAGTTTGATTTTTGTGATAAAAAAAGACAATGGTCAGGGCGCCTTCGTAGCCTTTTGTTTGTTTTCGGTTCGCCGATCGGCGAATCCATGGTCCTAATCGGATCAGGTGAGATCGTATCAGTCTGCTTCTGAATTTTGTCTATCTTTCGATGTCGAGAAGAAATGGATACCTTTAATCCGATAATCTATGCCTGCGCGGCTTGTTTCATTATTCATCCTAATAGCAACCGCCTTTATGGTTCCAGAATCTTAGGACCCAAATGGAATCACAGTTGATTTTGTAAATAGTTTCGTTATTTTGAGTTCTAAGCTCTGTTAAAGACTACCAATAAGTATTCAGTAATAAAAGTATACCATAATTTTAAAACAAGATACATGAATTTTCGAGGAATGTATTGCTGAGCAAGTTGTTACAATTTTAATTTTGTAAATGGACGGATAGTCGGGAAACTAATTGGTGTAAAATTTGAAGTTATTCCAAATTGTTGAAATATTTCGGTTTAAAAGTCACTGATTTCGAATTTATTCTAAAAATTATTCGTCTCGCAGTTTTAATTTACACTTTAAAGATAAATGGTATATCGTAGTGTCTTTTAAGCTAAGTAGAACTGGACTATTAAACCGACAATTTATAACTTTATGGAAAACTAAAATATAAATTTCGTATGGTTTTACTCTTATTATCACCAAAGTAAGATATTAAACCACTGCTACTTTCTCGTAGCGCCATGCGTAGAATGAGTACTGAAGGCAACTGTTTATATATTGTCTGCTTTTCTAATGCTCTAATGCCTTTTATTTTAGGAAAAGTCCTTTGAAAGAAACTCTTCTGCCAATTGAAATACTCGTAGAGTATATCTTGCCAAATGCCTCTAAAAAAATATGCTCTATCACAACGGCAGGGATACCTAAAAATATAAACATCGAAAATTTCCTTTCAATAAATTTTATAATATTACCAGGAACTTTTTGAGTAGAGTGTTATTCAATACGACATTCTTTGTTTACCTACTATTTAAAATATCGACACATTTTTCAAGCTCACAATAACAATGATATACAGGGGTCCTTCGAATAGCACGGTAATTGAATTACGAATATATACGGCTAAAAATTGCGAAAACCCTCAAATAACATCGAACACAGCTTTGAATTACATGGACCCAATTAACCGTGGTATTCGAAGGATATGCCTATACTTCCCATTCTCTAAAATTTTCAAATTGCCAATTCTAAACACCCCTCGGTCATTTCACGATTATTTGATTGTTCTTTTCACTTTTTACGTTGTAATCACTTTGATCATCCTGTGCACAGGAGATTTAAAAGTAAATACGGCAAAAAAAAATACTAAAAAACTACTTTAACTACTGTGAAGATGATTCAATTTATATTGTATGGTAACTAGTACAAGCAATATGAAAACATATCGTTTATAATTAATTCGTGATAGTTATTATACGCCAAATAGAAGGTAACTTGAACTAATAAGTTGTAAAGTAATTTTATATAAGGTATTGTAAAAATCTGTATAATATTTTAATTTGTCATGTACGCTATGCACTATTTTATTAATTTTATTTACCCTGCTCCAGAAGGAAGAGTAGAACCGTTTCTTTGTCGCATTACGTAGTCTATACGGCTTGATAGATTTTGATAAATGAAGTATTTTTAGATTCGTATTAATCGTATTAGTCCTATATAATATGAAAGTTTTCAGACAAATAAATATGGCCACGGTGTTGATGAAACGAATTCAAAAATACATCAAAACCTCATCGATGCGCAATTCAGCTTTAGAGTCTATTACGCTGAATTGTGCATCGATGCAGTTTTGATGCATTTTTGAATTTACCATCCATGTATACATTTATATTTAAAAAAAAATAATAATAAACAACCACCCAACCAAATTATGTTACATTTTGTTTTTTCCGCCTGTGATAATTTTTAACATTTCAAGATATGTTACGAGTAGTATTTTATTTTCATAACATCATTTTGATAAACAATATAAAAATTAATCGTCCAAGATGATTGCCCTGCGTGATCCCGGAATGTGATATGAAGCGACTAATTTCATAGTATGGTTTAATACATGAACTGAGGCAGGGTGGAAAGTTTTAAAATAATAGTTTGGCAAGATATTTAATCGGGCAGTCTTACTAAAATTGGTGATAATAAGCATTCCACCATCAAGCAGGTAGTTGCACATCTGTTTTTGAGGAATTGATGCTGACAAATTGGAAAAGATTTCATTTCAAAATAGAGCAAGAATGGTAAATCTATCTAATAATAGACGATAGTCGAAAAGTTTCTGGAGTATCTGGAGTATCTACTACATTTTATTTCCATATTAATAAATTAGAGAAATTATAGGGCCGGTTGAGGTAGACTTTGTAGAGGGATTCGCCAAAAAATAAAAAGAAATAGCAAGATATGAAAAGAGATGAAATTAGGTAAGAAAATCATAATTTATTCCTTTTCTTACTAAGGGAGTGAAGGTCTTTATCTATCAGGGGGTAACCGAATTGAAATGAGTGAAAGGGGTGACGGGGATCAAAAGCTATCAAAATCATAGTCGTGTCTAAAGGTACTAAAGGGTTTATTCTTGGTCCTTTACTTATTAGTTTTCTAAACGGATTTCTTAAATTGGAATTCCAATTATGCCCTAATTTTGATCTTGAATGAAATTTTGTTTTTAAAAGAGGCCGGTATATTTTATCAGTTTATGGAAATTATAAAATTTTAATAATTAATTTATTTTAAGTAATTACCACAATTTTGTTTTAACAAATTAGTCGTTACTAACAACTTTTCTAATATTATCCTCAAAATATCACGTATTCATTTTGGATCACTGTAAAATACATTGTCAAACCATTGCCACTCTTTATCTTGCGTTGTGTTCAGTTCATATTCAAAGCACCTTTTATATAAAAAACTTTTTTGAAATTGTTTACAACGTATAATTGGATAATCTTTTTTGAAGCATCTCTTTATGTGCCTGAAATATGTTTTACGAATATATTCTGAGAGAATAGTGGCAGCTTTTATTAAGCAATCTCTAAACTCGTCGTCGCAATCACAATGCCACCTTAAAGTAAAAGTGTTAAATATATATATATTTTTTTTTTAAATTAATTTTATAATCCTAGTACGAACCTTGTAAATATAGTAAAGTTCTTCAAACCATACTTCCTTCTTTTAGCTGGTATGTATTCAGAACAATTCTTATGTTCACGACAGCACGAATCAACCTGTGAAAATAATCCCAAAGCTTCGATATTGGGGGCCCAATCACCTATTCCACACCATTTTGTTCCAGGAAATGTAATTGCTCTTGCCGTATGCGATTTTAGATCAATTTCCTCGCTCAACAGTCTAGTGATCATTGAACTAAATAATACTAGAATTACTTTAAAAGTCATAACTACTACGAGACTGATTCAATATATTTTTTTCAACTAAAGTTAGCACTCTCAGCAAATTTTGAAGTTATGTTTTAGAAAATATATCAGATGTATATATATAGTACTCATATATGATAAATAAAACAAACTTCTGATAATCATATCAATAATTTTCAATCAATTTGATACAGAAAATAATAGTAATGTGTATAATATTCTAATTTAGTGCATAATATTTTAATTAAACGGAAAATATTACCTTTTAAATTTCGTCTTTTGTGTTAGTAATTTAACTAAGCAAACAATTTTTCGAGCAAATATCATATTCTGAATTTTAAAGAACTGTATTCTAATAACTTAATGAATATTCAATTAAGGGGTTACAGGGTATAGTATATTTTCTATGATCCTTTTTGAACAAACTAAATGAATTAAGGGTGTAGTATATTTTCTGTAATCGTTTTTTAACAAACTAAATGAATTATCTTATTTTAACTTATGGCATTCGAAAGGGTTACATTTGAACAATATTTCAGAAAATATTTCAATGAAAAATATTGAAAAATGACGCGATGAAAGCTGATATGCGAATGTACCTTCAAAAGAGGTACCCTCGCGGTAGATGGGATAGCTCGTGAAGGACTTATCTGAAATAAAAACCGGAACGTTTTCTATTAGTAGATAGTAATAGGTCATGATTGAACGAAAGATTTTGAAAAATAATAAAATTTGAATTTTTGGCAAAATTTTGTGCAGAAATTTCGATTTTTGGTAAAAATTTGGATACGTTATTGGCTTGTAAAATGGGTTATACTCAACAAAACTAAAAATCCTTCGTTCAATCACGAATCAATACAATTTTAAAAGTAGTGTGCAAAAATAATCGATGGATTATCGTTTTTTAAATATCTTGTCCACCGATTATGTCTTATGAAGATGGTGTATTGAGAAAAACACGCGTTTAAAGTTTTACTACTCTGCGCGATTGAACCGTATAGGAGGAGTTTCAAAAATCTCTCACTCCTAAAGTTTTACTTTGATTGACTTGAAACTTTCAGGAAATATTCTATACAACTTGTAATATACTTGACATTTATTTACTTACAGATCTAGCCTAGACCAAATTTTTAGTTTAAGAAATTTTTCAAGAAATATTTATGAAAAAAGAATTAAATCTAGTGTAAAATACGATTGAATTAGTTAGATCAGAAGCAATGAATACGGTTCTAAAAAAAATATATATTTTTAAAGGTTTCAATTCTAATAACGCAACGTAGGAAAAATACATTTTCCTAGTTTTAATACATCGATTTATTAGGCTACTATAAAAATTCGTAAGCCAAATTCTAAATATTTCGCTCGTTCTTCCTTCTTTAAGCATAGAATTGTGCACTCTATAAAATTTAAATTTAGTTTTTGTTCGAAACGATTTGGATAAAATATTTGGATCAATCAAGTTAAATTTTAAAATTTTATTTTGTTTTTCTCTTCGGCAAAGAAATTCTTTTAAAGCCTGCACACATGATGTGCTGCATAGACACGATTTGTAATTTACAATAAAACAAAAAAGTTTAAATTGGTTACACCAGATAAAGAAAAGAAAACCCTTGACGAAGGCATTGGTAATTCAAGGGGCAAGCATCAAAGAGCAAATTTGATGGTTCTAAGCTCGATATCTGGATTATTATTTGTGTAATGCAAGTTTCCTCCTTTAGTTTTTGCAATAACACAGTAATGATACCAATCTGTATTTTAGAATGAAATAAATAGCAGCATTTTTATAAATAGATTTATGTGATTAAAGGTTTTTCAAAGATTTTTCAAAAGTTCAAGACATACAGCTTAAGAAAGACACGAAATATAGTCTGAAAGCATTCTTTATTTCAAATTAATTACTGCGATATTTGGGCCTTACAACATGGTCTAAATTTAGAGATTTCTTAGTTTATAAAAGTTTTTAAGAACACAGTTAGAATGGCAACGACCATACCACGGAGAGAGCACCGGTTCTCGTCCGATCACCGAAGTTAAGCTCCATTGGGCGCGGATAGTACTTGGATGGGGGACCGCCTGGGAACACCGCGTGTCGTTGGCACTTTTTCTTGCTTGCCCCCCATATAAATTTCTTTTCACAAATCCATAAATGTTTTCAAACTATAAATACTGGACAATTATTTGGTGTTTGCGGACTATTATTTGTGTAATGCAAGTTTCCTCCTTTAGTTTTTGCAATAACACAGAAATGATACCAATCTACATTTTAGAATTAAATAAATAGCACCATATTTGTGCGACTAAAGGTTTTTCGAAGATTGTTCAAAAGTTCAAGACATACTGCTTAAGAAACTGAGACGAAATATAGTCTGAAAGCATTCTTTATTTCAAATTAATTATTACGATATTTGGACCTTACAACATGGTCTAAGTTTAGAGATTTCTTAGTTTATAAAAGTTTTTAAGAACATAGTTACAGCGGCAACGACCATACCACGGAGAGAGCACCGGTTCTCGTCCGATCACCGAAGTTAAGCTCCATTGGGCGCGGATAGTACTTGGATGGGGGACCGCCTGGGAACACCGCGTGTCGTTGGCACTTTTTCTTGCTTGTTGCCCCCCATATAAATTTTTTTTACACCAATCCACAAATGTTCAAACTATAAATACTGAATACTGGACAATTCTTTGGTGTTTGGGGGACTATTATTTGTGTAATGCAAATTTTCTCCTTTAGTTTTTGCAATAACACAGTAATGATACCAATCTGTATTTTAGAATGAAATAAATAGCAGCATTTTTATAAATAGATTTACGTGATTAAAGGTTTTTCAAAGATTCTTCAAAAGTTCAAGACATACAGCTTAAGAAAGACAGACGAAATATAGTCTGAAAGCATTCTTTATTTCAAATTAATTACTGCGAAAAGATCCTTATTTTAAAAGCTAACTATGTTTATTAGATAGATTTTGCTGCTTCTTTGATTATGATTATTTTAGACGATTGTAAATCTTCGTAAACATATCACTCTATAATTTGATTTCCGAAATTATTATTCTTTGGTTCTTAGTCAATATTTAATTTGTCTCAAATTGAATATTTTAAACAGTTAAGTAGGTTAAAGTAAGGGACAGTTGGAAAGTCACAATTTTGCAATACTCTTCTATGGTTATGTTACATTTATACCAATCATATTCTAACTATCACTCGTTCTGGTATAAATACAGCCTAACCTTAGGCTAGTATAAAAACATTGGACTGTCATAATTCCTCACCTACCACTTAATCCATAAATATTTATTTTCATATCTTGTTTCATTATTTTTCTCAATTTAGATCCATGGACTTGACTAAAACCTTACTATTTGTTTTCTTAATGGATTTCTATTGTGTAGAGTTAAAAAGTCGTGTGGACAACTTTTCCAATTACAAAGTTGGCAGCTTTGAAAGACTTTTTTGAGTGTGTTATTTGTAATCGTTTAACGTTTGATTTCAAGTCTATTATCAGTTTGAAACAACATGGCTTTGGCGTCCTTCAAAACTGACAGCTTGGAAAAAAAATAAATTGATTATATTGTATTTATACGGATTTGTTCAAAATCTTTGACTTATACTGATTTCTTCAAAATCTTTTAAACTTTCCAAACTTGGTTTTTTTTCTACCCTATTTAAGCAGTAGGAACTTTAGAGTTTCATTTAGAAAATTCTACATCCAACACAATTTTTACACAATCTGGAGTTCCTCAGGGCAGTAATTTTAAGCCTATATTTTTTGTTTTATGTGTTAATGATATTAAATCAAAATTTTAATTTAATTTACTCTGGCGATGTTAAGATTTTTAACGAATCACCAATTATAACAACTGCTCTTGGTTACAAAATGATATTAATGTTTTTAGTTTGCAGTGTAATAATAATAATAACATATTTTTAAATATTAATATATATAAAGTAATTGTTTACAGCTGTAAGCTCGTTCTGGTTGCCTTTCAATATGCTTCTCAAGAATTGGGAATAGTTTAATATGTCTTCACTATTAGAAGATGTTTGTTCATAAAATCTTGGGTCGATTAATAGACTCTCCTGATATCTTATCATCTACATATTTCCATAAATGTGTCTATATAGCAGACCAAACTAACAAATAATGGATTCTAAGAACCAATTAACCAATTGACATGTGTATGGTCTAACTATTGTTATGTTATAAACTTTAATTGGAATAATGTGTTTAAGCCAAATTATATCAAATTGTGTATGTTGGTTTAAATAAATAAATTAACAAAAAAGCAGTAAAAAGATTTGATAAAGTAAGGTTTAACAATTCCATGATCTGAATTATCACTGTTCATGATATGATCAATGTGGCAAAGTCAATTAACTGCGTCTCTTTAATTTAAGCTAGATTATTTTATTTTCCGAGGGTATTAATACTATGCAAGCATACATGCATGGATACCTCTCGAAAACTTTTAAAACATAATATTAAAAATTTTACCTTACACTATAAGAACTGTAGGAGAAAATGTTTCGGAATTTACATAAAGAATGATAAGGAGTAGTTCTTTGCTACTTTATTTAACGTTAAAAAGGGTATGATTTAAATGTGTAATTGGTTTAGAAGTTTACATGTTATCTGAAAATCTTATAATTAAATAAATAAATGATTAATTACTTTTACGATACAACATCGTAAGTTGCATTAAGTGCAATAAGAAATTTAATGGTAGCTTCGAGGTGACTGCTATGAAGAACTCTGGAAATGGGCTAATTTCAAAATATGATTTAATATACGAAATAACACAGTAGGTAGTTGTAGATTTGCCTTTGAGGAATCCGTGCTAAAAAACTGGGAAAGATTTCGTTTGTAAGAGAAAATAGGACAAGAGCAGCAAATCTGCCTGATAGTAGGGTTAGATAAAAGGATAAAGTTTAAGAATCCAGGATACCTGCTAAATTTTTTTCTATATTAATAAAATAGGAGAATTGTGCGGGCTGGTTGAGGTGATCTTTGTAGAGGAATTTGTGATATTCAAAAAAATAAAACGAAATAGCAAGATATCGGGATGGGGTCTTTAAATAAGAATGTCGTAATTTATTCCTTTTGTTACGAAGAGTGTGAAGATTGGACGTTTTCTACGAAATGTCTTCAATTCAGTTTTGAATGATGCCTAAATGTTGAGGTCTGATTGACTACCTAATAATGCTTCAAAGGATAATTCTAGACATTTATAAGTTAATTTGTTGTCATATATTTTATCAGTTTATGGAACATATAAAACGGTGATAGTTAATTTATTTGAAATAATTAGCACAATTTTCTCTTATCGGCCTACCATTATCAAAGTAGTTGAAACCATCAGCCTTGCAATGTTATCACCAAAATGGATTGTCAAACCATTGCCACCTTTTGCACTTCGTTTTGTCCAGTTCATATTTAATACATCTTGTCAGCAACAATAATCTGCTTTGAAACTGCTTGCATCTTTTGATCGGATAATCTAATTTGAAGCAATATCTCTTTATTTTAAAGTATTTTCGACCAATAAGGTTTGAAACATAGGTATCAGCTTTTTCTAAACACCTCCTAAATTCGCGTTCACAATTGCAATGCAACCTAAAAGTATAAAGTTCAAGGATTTCTTTTATTTTTTATTAATTCTATAATATCACGAACCTTGTAAATGGGGTAATATTCCTTAAACCGTGCTTCATTTCTCCAGATGATATATAATCGTTGCAATTATCATGACTGCGACAACACAAATCAACATTTATTAATATTCCTAAATCTTTTGGATCGGAGGCCCGATCACCTGGTCCACACCATTTTGTTCCGGGAAATGTAATTCCTCGTTCCCTGCGTGGCTTGATCTTCTGACTAGAGGTAGACAGTCTAGCGATCATTTCATCATAATCTTCATTATCGTAGTCTTCTGTTAGTTTTTCACATTGATCAGTATGATAATTTTTATGAGTTAAAACTACAGAATTTAGGAAAGTAAGGATCATTGAAAAAAATATTACTTCAATTACTTCAACTGCCATCCTAATTGTTTTAACTACTGCGAGATTCTTTCAATATTTTTTCTTCAATTAGCATTAACACTCTGAAACATTTTTGTTAGAAAATATATCATTGCTTGAAAAAATGCAAAATATAAAATAAACCAAAGTTCTGAAAATCGTAATAATTACTTTTAATCGATTTGGTATAGAAAATTATAAGAAAGTGTATAATATTTTAATTAACTGCATAATATTTTAATTAAAAGTTCAAATTTACTTTTTATATGTAGTTTTTGTTTTGGTCTATTGATTAAACAATTGAACTAAATTAAGAGTAATTAAATTAAAAGAGAATTAAGAATTTCAATTTGTTAATTACGTTTTGGTATTATATTTTAGAAAATGTCCCGCTTTAGTTCTTGACATATTACGTGCTGCATATACGTGAATTATAATTGTAAAAAGTATTTAAATAGTAGTTATACACGACCAATGGAAGAAAACCCCAAACTGTGAAGGCGTTTATAGTTCAGAGGATAGAGCATCGTCTATATTATGCTGCCACTATGATTGACGATAATGTTGGATGATAACTATAAAATTGTAATAATAATCCCTTTCTTCATATTTAAAGTGCAAACCGTCACAAAAAAGAAAAATAATAATAATCAAAACTTAAGCGTCAAACTGCTATAAATATTCAGTAATTTTAGATAACTAAATGGAAACTATTTGTATTATTATACTTTTGCACAATTAGAGAAAGTATACGTTTAAAATATAAAATAAATTATTAGAAACTTCATAATAATACTTAATAACATTAAAAGCAATGTATTTATACTAAATAAAAACTTTTTAAATAAAAATTAAAAAATTAAAAGTATGCAAAAGAAAGAAATCTTGTTTGGGGGATAAAAGAAAATATTTCGTTGCCGGCGACGTTAACTAAAAATATAAAAAGGATTTTACCAGTATCTAATAATTGTAAAATTATATAATAATAATATTTTTTAGTAAAATCTGCTATTAATTTGTTATTTTTTCTTTAATCAAGAAAGATTGTTGCCACCAACTGAAAAAGTTGCAATTAATCCTAAATTTTACTAGAATCTCATAAAAATCAAGGTTTTTAATATCACCAGTTTAAACTCTGATACCGAGTTTCCAAAATTAATGATATTTAAATATATCAGTACAATATTTGACCTAAAAACTATATATCTTGGTTTTCAGTTAATTACGTGAAACGGTCTATTTAAATTTTGTTTTAAAATTAATCTTAAATTTTAAAATGATAATTATTTGAGTTTTGTAGTATTACTAATAGTATGGCATTCCAAACCATTGCCATATTTCTGGTTTCGTTTAGTCCAGCTCATAATGAATGTACCTACGTTGCTCGTGTTCGGTCTGATTTTTTATGCATCTTATAATAGGATAAGTCTTTCCATAGCAATATTATTTTGCCGAATAGTATATGGTTCCAATAATAAATGCCATTACACTATTTGCATTTTCATTTCAAACAATGATAAAAATCATGCTCACATCGACAGTGCAATCTGAAAACATCAGCCTCCAAAATTCTTTCTAATTAATTTTATCATATTTAGAACAAACCTTGTATATATTTTAGGATTTTTTAAGTTGTACTTGCTTTCACCAGGTATTATATGCTCACAGTGGTCGTGGGCACAACAGCATTTATCTTCCGTCTAAAATTCTCCTAAATCATCACCTGGTATTACCTGGTCCACACCATTTAGTTCCAGGCAATGTAATTTTAAAAATATAATTAAAAGTGAATAAAACTGCGAAGTTTCGAGATACTAAAACCACAACAAATAACAATACTTCAATCACTTTATATCTCATATTAAGATGCGATAAATTCAATATTTTTATATTCGCCAATTAAAATTGAATATCAGATAAGATTTCGGGAAAACTAATAGACCTCGACATTGAATAATGCATATATATAATTTTCTCATAAGGCTTAATGTGGCAAAAAAGATGTAATTTTACACAGCTAATGAAGGCAACTAAAGTTAAATTAAAATTTTACCTATAATTTAAATGCATTCAGAAAAAAATTAAAAAATAAAATAGCTAATCATAATTAAGCGTAACTGAAAAGAACAGTAGAAAATTTTAAATTTATTTGATTCAGAAAATTAAAATTTTTTCGTTAATGAAACTCTATACTATTTTAATAGGCAGTAAACCTCATTTCATAAGATTTTATATTATTAATACGTACCTAGTATATGGATATATAAATACGATAAAACACCTATTCCAACAAAGAATATGCCTGGGTATATAAATCGAAAAATTATTACTAACATATTTAAGAAAAATGTTTATTTTAAATATTTTGGATAGTGCATATTTTGGGCAATGTCGGTTTTGAGTTGAATAATCAAAAAGCATGTGTTAACACTTTAAGGGCCGCTAATAAATTTTGTGATATACACGCGTAAGATCGTATACTATTTTTGCGAAAAAATTGCACATCTTTTCAAAATTTACAAAAATCGTGATTATATTTTTATTTATGAATCATGTTCAGTATATTAAAATAATAAATTGTTGCAATATTATACCTGAATTCAATAAGCAACTAAACGCTCATACGGAAAATTCAACTGTAGCATCAAAAAGTTGCTCGTATTATCCGAAAAGATATTCTATGCGAATGAACAATAATAAATTTCACGAATGAATTGGAATCGATCGTAAGAATTAAAGAAAATCTTTTTCAATGAAATTCATATGTTCTCAAAAACTAAAAGGTGCTTGAATTTATCCAAGACATAGTTTTAAATTCAACTGTTTAGAAATCCACTCTAGACCGGGGACCGGTCCTTAAGGTGTTAAGTAAAAGTTTGGGTTTGTGCTGAAATTTAATTCACCTCTGAAAAACTCCTACATTATAAGTGTGCTACAATTTGTTTATGTGATTATATAAATCCTTTATGCTTCCCAAACATCCATAGAAATTTCAAAAATTTACAAATTCAGAATATATTTAATTATTTCAATTTGAACAGGATAGCTATGTAATTATTCTTGCACCATAATTTCTAGAGGTATTTAATTTATTTTACTTTATTAAACTTAATTACAAATATTAGATGAATTTATTTATTAAGTACTAAATGCTCACGAAGGAAGACATAATTAGACGATCTTAAAATAAGGATAGATAGGTATTAAATAATGTTCTTCTGAATTGCGATATTGGAAAACAGGAATTACAATGGAAAATATACGATGGGATCGATTCAAGGTAGCAGGGTTGCTTTAATACAAGAACGCAAAGCGGAGGAATAAAGTGATCCGAAAATTCATAAACTACTTCAAGTTATAGCCCATGATTAACTTAACATAGGTTTAAACGTGTTGTTAGAAGCAACGTTAAAATTTAACAAAGGGACAGAATCAATTTAACTAAAATTTAACATAAGAAAATCAGCAGTGGTGTAATGAACGATTTACAAGCTTGATTTTGGTATTTTAGGGAATAAAGGCTACAGAGACGTACAGCAGGCAAGTGTCCCATAAATTCTAACAATAACGTTATTGATGTTATCTATCCTACTGAGGTTGTTCTTTAAAATAATATTTATCAGTTAAATGATTTTTTATAGGGTATAGTTGCGTTGTTAAGAACAATAGAAGTTAGATTAGTCGTGTAGATCTCTGTCAATGTTATCGTTGATACGAGCAACTATACAATCAAGAACATTAATAAGACTGCTTCAATAATAGTAGGTGGGTATAGTCAGCTTAAAGATGGTAGATACACTCAAGGATTATACTATAAGGAGATTGCTAATGAAAATGGAAAACAAAAGGGGTCCCAAAATAGACCCTTGTGGACGACTTCTGAAAAATTTAAACTTCGAATAATTCTAATATTATGGGGGTTTGCTTTGAAAAATGACCAGAATCGATTTATTTTATCTGCAAGAAATGAATTCAGCAAAAAATTATAAAAATAAGTATTTGTGCTGTTCGATAAGCTTATGTCCTGCACTTCAAATGTTGTTAAAGTTTAAGGACACTTCTAACCTGTTTGCCATTCCTTAAATCATATTGTCCCGTCTTTGAATGATGTTTTTCTCTATTCATTATATTGGCAGGTAGAAGACAGACTTCTAAGTGTTTTAATGTTATTAGTATTCGTTTTTATGGAGCGTTTATTAATAATATTCAAGATTTAGTTACTAAATATATCTTCTCATTTATGCTGATGATGTCAAGATATTTATTTTGAACGATGGCTTCGTTTTGCAAATTTTTGTAATCACTGTATGTATACGTTTGAACGCTAATAAATATTTTGTCATCTCACTTGAAATCATATCCGTAGACTATAAAATCAAAAACAAAAAAGCACAGTATCTATCACATTTTAAATTTTATTTTAAAATTACGATTTACTTTTTAATAGTTTAGAAAGACTGTCATTTTATGTTATTAATAAAATGGAGTATGAAACCATTGCCATTTTTTTGGCTTATTTTTATCCAATTCATATCTAACGCATTTTTTTTGAACGAATCCCCCCTGATACTTAATGCAATTAATGATGGGATAT
This sequence comes from Philonicus albiceps, assembly GCA_963969385.1. Classification (NCBI taxonomy): domain Eukaryota; kingdom Metazoa; phylum Arthropoda; class Insecta; order Diptera; family Asilidae; genus Philonicus; species Philonicus albiceps. The sequence goes on along the minus strand of OZ017773.1, from coordinate 5,514,866 downwards.
TCGAATTGGAAGCAATATTTTCTTGCCTCAAAATAACCGGTTCCAATACCATATGCAAAAATACTATTTGCTTTTTTTAAACAACGTTTAAAATTTTTCTCACATTTGCAGTTCATCCTAAAAGCATAAATCTTTTAAATGTTTGTTTTTATATCATGTTATAGATTATCACAAACCTCGTAAAATCATCCGTATTCTTTAAAGAGTGCTTTTCTTGTCCAGCTTCTATACAATCGCAGAAATCATGATCCCGACAGCATTTGTCTACCTCTTCATATTCTCCCAAATCGTCGTAATGTTTAGAATTATTTCCTGGTCCACACCATTTTGTTCCAGGCACTATTAAAGAATTGGTGTCACCAAATATTGATCCTTCAACAGTATTATCAGTATTCGTGGGGGATAAGACTACTCCATTTAGTGATATTAAAATTACAAAAAATAATAACTCTACCACTTTAACTCTCATATTAATTCCTCTGGACTCCTGCGAAACTTATTTAAGTTTCTATATTCGTTATCGTATTATACTTTTAATAAAAATCGCAAATATTCATGTACTCGTATATGTAATTTTTCAGAAAGTTTAATATAATAAAATAGATGTAATCTTGTACAGCTAACAGAAATAACTAAGAAAACTCAGAAAAAATTTTTAAAATAAATATGGATAATTTGAAAAAAGTGATAACTTTTAAACATATTTGATCCAGAAAATTATAATGTTGTGGTTAATAAAAATGTATACTATTTCAATATAATTTCTCTTTCCAATTTCTTTAGTGTTAATATTATTAACTTTCGCAAATGTGACCAAACGGCCTTTTGTGCCAAAGCCCTGTTAGTGGAGTAGACGATCGGCTACTCTAAGGGAAGCCAGAAGGTCACCCACAGAAGAATTATGGACCTCAGCTGAGCTTAAGAATGCTTTGCCGAAGGTCCCATTTCTAATCTGTGTTAAAGCCGGACAGTCACACAAAATGTGAGATGTTTTTTCCTCGTCCTCTAGACATAGGCGACATTCCGTCTTTACTGACAGACCTGTGGGTACTTTAAACCAATTTACATGAATACATATGGTATACTCCAGATTTTAGAACTGCTCTTTTCGAGGTAGACAGAGCCTATGGCCTTTATTAGTCTGAATTCGTGGTCTCTTTTCAAATATTTCGCTTCATTTTAAAACTTTATTTTATAAATATGTATCATGGTGGGTAAAGATTATGAAAATATTGAAACAAAATCTCTGATTTTTATAACTTTGAATAAAATAAGCAAATCTCTATTTAATAAGTGATTTCCGGCGCACGGAAATTTGAAAAATAATCGCTTAATTAGCACTTATCGAATTGGTTTATATGAAATTATAGAAGCTAAGTTATTTAAACATTTCAAATTTTGTATATTTTATATACCACAAAAATAATTCAAATAGAATGCCTACTTGTTGCGATCATAGGGTTTTAAAATTTATTTCTGTATATCTGCTTCTTCGCATGAATTTCGTGAACGGCTAACCGATGAGATTTTCACTTGAAACTAGAGGCTTTTGTCAGACATAATTCAGGCGGTCAAGTTAAGAAATATCAAGTTATTTTTATAAGCACTTCAATATATCATTTCCCTTTATGCTGTTATTATGCACCTAAATAGTGTGATTTATTTAATTAAATATTATATTTCAGATATTACCATAGGTAATTGGCCTTAGAAAGTTTAGGAGTTTAGGAAAAATTTAAAAGTATAGTCTAAATGGTCCTACAAATATTTCTTCATAAAGCAACAAATTTTTTTACTATATATTTCAAATTTACATACAAAGTTCAGAAATTGGTTTTAAATATTATTTTAACTATTTACCAATAATACCGTAAAAATATTCATACAGTTACTTTGAAAGTGAAACTTGTTTTAATTACTTTAACGACTATTTAATATAATCATAAAACGCTATCACTTCAAGGCTGCTTCAATTTATATTGGCATTGCATGCCGAGATAAGTTTCAGGGCGACTAATGTTCTGATAATTGTTGTTTAACGCTTCTGTTATACTTTGAATAACTTTTTTCTAGTATGAGAAAATATATGAAAATGTACCAAACCATGTTGATATTGGCCTATGTTTAATACCGATATACCTATGCACTATAAAAAGATATAAAAATTGACCTATATGCTGAATATATTTTTAGGTGCATGATTTCAGTCGCACAAATGAATGCGCTGAATGCTTTTTGTACTATTATCCAATAATAAATAAAGATTCCTTTCCAAAGTATCCATACAATTAACAATTTTTACTTCTTTAATTTCAATATTGACTATTTTCTGAAAATATGTTTAAAACAAATTTATATAGGGATGAAAACCGAAGGTCATTGCAATACGGTTTTCAAAAGAAAATTCAATATCTTGTAAAATGATAATAAAATTACTTAATCATATTCTAGTGATAATAATTTTATACAGTTTAAATGTCTAATACCGGAAATTATCAATAGCCCCGACATTTACTTTACTTGTGTAATTAGACCTTCCTTCGTGGCAAATTTTTAAATTCTAGATTAACAGGAAGTGCACTATAGTTTTTGATGTGTAAATCAATTCGTTAGTCTGCTAGTATGAAAGCACACTCTTTAAGGTCTTATCTTTTTATTGTATTGAATTTTTTAATATGAACCTGTAGACTTTTATATTTGGTATTAACCTCAACTATATACCTCCAGCCGTTCTTAATAAAAAGGATAATGATGGATAGACAATCGTCAGACAGGCAGACTAAATGGTCTCCAATTTTTCATTCAAAATTATACCAAATTGTTATATCAAATCTAAACATTTATTTTCGATAATCGATATCGAGAGTTGATATTTATTCTCAATGAATCTTAGTATTTTTCGAGAATATAAATTTATATCATTTCGATATTTTATCGGTAGTGTAACCCCGTCGTGTTGTTGATACAAAAAATTTACCCACAAATGTTCTCACTACATAGTGTAAATAGTTTCACATCATATAATTTCTTTTTTTAGTTTAATCTTTCTCTATTCTCACAATCTCTTTCTCATTTCCTAATTAACCACTTTTAATCAGTTATTTGATTTTTAATGATAAATCCTTGCAGACGTCAAGCGGCGACTATAAATTTGTTACTTCATCGATCACTCTGCTAACGTTTTCTTCCTGTTCGATTTGGGTTTTTGTTTTTTTCTTCTATACTTCCTGAACATCCTCTGGACCGTACCCGCAGAATGTAACACGGCTCGTGTCAGATTCCCGTCGTGCCGCCGTTTAACTGCTCGCTCGTAATTCGTTTCCTTCCTAATTATTTTTGATTGTGCTGGAAAACCCTTTTACCCTCGAACGTGCCGCTGTTAATCACAATTTATTATCGACTGTCTATTTTATTGATAGCCTTACCTAAGATTTATCTACTGCTTTCAAATCTCTGTCTGATTGACTATAGGCAGTTTCCCTTCATTTAAATTTATCGGTGGAGACCATCTAGTCATATAGCACATTTATATTATATTTTGATTGGTTGGAGGTTTAGGAGGTCTTGAGAACGATTAAGGAAATTATAAGGCATCTAAACAGCCACTTAGGGAATGTTTTCTTAATTAAATGGACACCCAGGTGTTTCAGGGTCATCGGATAGTAAATTTACACCGTGTCTATCTTTTAGAAACCAGTTCCACAGCAAAATCACCCTGTGGTAGATTAATTTATGGCTGGTTAAACAAATAGCACACATTTTATTAGGCGATAGATTTTATGGCCGAAAAGGCTAACATAATTGTTTTTCTTCAACGATCACACTGAACATTAACAACCTGAAAGAAGGAGTCGTTCGTTTATTAAAATAAAATCAATAGTTTCCTTCTAACACGTTTATTTTGACGATTTTTAGTTAGTCACGTTTATTTTGACGATTTTAAGCGAGCAATTAGTTGTGTTTTATGATTATACTCGTCAGAAAGAAATTGCAATATTTTGTATTATGACGAACATACTCCTTGTTTGTAAAAAGTAGTTACCAAATCATTTTGAATTTTAGAGAAAACTAACCTTGCGATACTTTTTGAAAAGGGGTTAATTGACTGGTTAAAGAAGAGGAGATAACGTCTGGTTATGGTTTTGACAACAAAATTTCCAACGATAGTTTTTTAGAATATGTTTAAAATTTGTTTAGTTTAAATACCGTTGTTTAATTAGTGTTTATATTTTTGTTTTACTATTGTTAAGCGTAAATAAATAAAAAATAAATACTAGCGACTGAGACATTTTTCACTTTTGAGCCCAAACTAAATCTGTTTCAAACTAAAAATTTATCACTGTATATTTTATTTAAAACATGAAAATAAATTGTGTAAAATTCTAGTATAATATAAAAATCTTTTAATGCATAAAGTGTAACCAATTGCGGCCATTGTTACTAAATGTTTACTTTCAATTTTTTACTTAATTGTAAATTATACGATAATTTTATTTATCGCCATTGTGATAAGTAGTGTATGCCTGTTATAAAAGAGAACAAATTTTAATATAAGCAAAGAAATGAAATATAGCAAAACTGCTAAATGATGCGATGCATTTCCTTCATATTTTCTTATTGTGTTTTACAAAACAATCAAATTTTTCAAAGAATCTTTATCTAACTCTATTAAATATTGGCAAATCAACTGCATAATATTCATTGATGAACATTCGTAAGCAACTTAGAAACAGAAACAGCTATGCAAACTTCCGTATATTTACACATTTCAAAAGAGCTTGGCGTTTGAATTAATTTGTAAGAATTTCATAGACAACATCTGTCCATGGTGATTTTTATCAGAAGTTCTTTCACCCTGAATCTTATCACGACATGCAATGATAATTAGCGAATATAAATTGAATCCAATTCGTTGTCCCATGGTAGTTAAACATGGCACACAAAGTGATCTCGGTGGTATTCGTTGTAGCGATACTTTTTCCAATTCAAAAAGTTTTGTCCAGTGATTATTTTGATGATGAATTGACAATATTTGACGATATTGATACAAATACCACGCATAAGAAACCTGGCTTTGGTGTTACATTGCCCGGAACCAAATGGTGTGGTCCTGGTGATAATGCCCAGGATGGTGAGGATTTAGGAAATTTAAAAGATGTTGACATATGTTGTCGTGGTCATGATAATTGCGACGATATTATTTATTCTGGAGAAATGCAACACGGTTTGATCAATCCTGATCTTGTTACAAGGTTTGTTATTTATTTATATTTATTGGATAACATTTTAAATTTATACGTTTTCAGATTGAATTGTAAATGCGAAAAGGAGTTTCAGAGTTGTTTAAGAAAAGTTAACAGCTACCTTTCATCGGCAATTGGGATTACGTATACAACGGCTAGAAAGAATTGCTTTAAATTTGCTCATCCGATCAAGAAATGTATTAAGTACCAGGAAGGATACATTCAGAGTAGATGCATTAAATACAAGTTGGATAAGAGGAAACCAAAAGAATGGCAGTGGTTTGATATCCCATTTTACTAAAGAGATTTTCAGAATCAAAAATAATAGTAATTTTCAAAACGGTCATATTATACACTTAATAACATTTAAAATATAAGAATTCATAATTTTGAATATTTGTTTTACTTCCACACAAAAGACCCTTTGGTCGCAGTGCCCACCATACGGGTAGCATCCCCACAATTACTTTTACTACTATTTCCACATTTAATTGTCTAAAGTGACGATTAAAGTGCATTTCGTGAAAAAGCCAAAAGCGAAGCATTTTAGACGCTTATCTACCAAGATAAAAAAATCCAAAAATATTTCTACTAATTTTTGTAGAAATTAATGTAATTATCGATCCGCTCATTAATAAGAAATTTTCAACAAATTTTTAGTATCATTTGATTGGACAAAGTACGACTTTACGACAGTAATTTGACCCATATCTGGTCAAATTTTTACTGGAAAGAATGTCTATCTCCGTAAATCATAGACTTTAAGATATAAAACCACTTCATAGTAATTTTTTGGGAGGTACTTAAACCAGTTCCAATATTTTTAGTGCCTACTGCACTTTATTTATTAAATAAAATAAATATAATTGTACAATAAAATTTTCTTATGGCTATTAATCGAAGGCGGATAAATATTAAAAATAAAATTTCAAAAGCTATACTTTATATCAACTTTTCCCTGGTTGTATTTTGAGCGAAAAATTATGTGATCTACATATATGGACAGCATCATAATTTGAAGCTTATCATAAAATTAACGAGAAAATTTAAAAACTGGTCAAATATCTTTTCACCTCAGATTTACTCGGAGTTTACTTCCCAAAAATTAAAGGTTTATTTTTCAAATTCTGTTTTCAAGATTTACAGTCCGACAAAGGCATGAAAAGAAAATTTTGAGCAAAATATTTCTAAATAAAAGAGGAGTATTTAAAAAACAGATTTTTAAGAAGTTGAATTCGATATGCGATATTCTTCTAAAAGGTATTCTACTCTTTTTCTATGCATTTGTAAGACTTTATTGTAAACATTAATCAATTGTAAATCCTCCATAACAACGAAATAAAGAGTTAGCAACATATTTGTTAATATGGAAAGTAAGCATTTGTAGACCCATTGAAAAATATCAAACAATGTAAGTAACATTGATGAATGAATGAATGAACACTTGTCTAAATTACTTCAGTCTGTTCCATAGAATGTCTTGGCAATCTATCCACTAGACAGATTGTCACCAAATCAATATTTACGAATACGATTTAGCCCAGTCAATTAAGCAAACGTATTTAGGCTTTATAAAGTAATAGGGTCCAACTATGAGGAAGTTCAGTTAGAGCATATATGAAATAGTTGTCAGATAAAGATTCAGTCGTTGCTTTATAATTAAAAAGTGTCTAACACAAATAAATAAACTACCTATTCCACTAAAAAGCTGTCTCATTTTATAACTCAAATGTCTTAACGCCCTAATTTATTGTATAAATACGAACAAATTGCAATTAATAGACATTATCATTTTCTTAAAGCACTGCGATAACCTGCAGATATTTAAAAAAATAAAAATAAAATTCTAAAATAAGTTGTTCCTTATCACTTTCCAATTAACGCCTAAGAGATGTTTCAGTTAAAACGATTACAACAGTTAAACTCGAATTATAATCCTGAAAACATGTTTTTATATCCTCGCGGTCTTTTCGCTATTTTTCTTATACTGTTGAGCATTTCATCAATTTTGTGTTTCGAGGACAGTGCAATTTTCGATGAGGAAGATATTTACAAACAGGCCTTACCTGTGGACCCAAATCTTAATCAAACTGGATTAACGATTCCTGGAACGAAATGGTGTGGTCCAGGGGATACCGCTAGTAACTACAATGATCTAGGGTCACAGAGGGAAACAGATATGTGCTGCAGGGCTCATGATAATTGCCCAAACATTATACTTCCATCTGGGAATAAGTACGGTTTACAAAATCCTGATTATTTTACAAGGTTCGTTTCGTAGATTGATCATAAGATCGGTGCATTTTAAGTTTTCTTTTAATTCCATTTGTTTTACTACTTTTTTTTAGACTAAGTTGCGAGTGTGAACAAGAATTTTTGAATTGCTTACAAAGAGTGAATAATTACGCTTCTATAGCTATGGGAAAAGCTTACTTTACACTCAGACAGTTTTGCTTTAAGAATGAACATCCCCAGAAGGAGTGTGCTACTTATCAGCAGGGTATGATTAGGAAACGATGCGTACGTTACAAGCTTGATAAGACAAAACCGAAAAAATGGCAGTGGTTTGATATTCCCTATTTTACTAATTAAAAAACGAATGATTTTTATAAATAGGAAGTGCTTTTTATGTAATACTAATTTTTTTATATAGATTTAGTAAAGTTTTATATAAAGCCTGTTTTAGTTAACGTTTTCCCACAAAATAAAATAATATTTGAAATTCTAATTGTTGTAAAAAAAAATATCTTACCGCAACAGTCAAGTCAATTATCAATTGGGGTAATTAAAAAAGATTTTCATTAGCTTTACCATTGCTGCAATAATTGATAATTGTACCATAATAAAGTGGAAACTAAAATCTCGGTACAATTCTTCATTACTCTTTCAATTGGAATGGATAATGATTAGACTTGGGAGTAGTGCGTTGGTGGGATGGTGAAAGATCGACCGTTGAAAAAATATTAGAATCGAAATAAATTTGAAAAAGAAAGTTCACTTTAAAAATCTTTAGTGCTGAAAATTCACATCTTAAAAGAATTATCCATTATCCATTAATCCATAAATTGAGCTACAAATTGCTACCCCATCCAGCATATTCTCCAGATTTAGTCCCCTGCGACTATTTCCTGTTTCTAAACCTGAAGAAATGGCTGGGCAGTAAGATATTTGAGTCGAATGAAGAGGTCATCACAGAAACAGATGCCTATTTTAAGGGCCTCGAGAAAATCTATTATTTGTAGAAATAAAAAAATTGGAAATTCGCTGGACTAAATGTATAGAGCTAAAAGGAGACTATGTTGAGAAATAAAACGCTTATTTGACGAAAAAAATATCTTTTATTCAAAAAGTTAATGACTTATCAAACTGCTGTTGTACTAACGTTGTCAGTGATACAAGTTCAATGTTAACGTACATTTAATATTCTAAAATATATTAAGAATCACTTAATCACTTAAGAAATAAATTAGGTGATGATCGTGTATATGAACTGAATGTAATGAACGAAAGCAAAGATTTGGTAAAGTAGTAATTAAAGAAATATAAGGGTAGTCCTGAATTTTCCAAAAATTTAAAAATTTAAATAGTAATTTTAGTAAGGATGTGATTTTGTATTAGCATTGTTTTTTTTTGTTTGCGTTTTTTTTTCAGAGAAAATCATACGATATTCCAAAACTTCCCGGTTGCGTAGCCAATCCAAACCTGCATGTTTTTATTAATCTATTGATTAATCGCTCAATACAAGCTACTGACAAAAAGTTTACTTTAATATTAGAATAAATTGAAAAAAATAATAATAAATTAAAAATGAGAATTGAACAGGTAAATTTATGAGGGACTGTTAAGGTCATTCCTGAGATATGATTTACTCAGGTGGAAATCAAAAGAAGGATGGGAGTTGGCTTTCCGAAGCATTCGGGTGAGATGCGCAGAAAGTCCATAGTTGGTGATAAGCCGGGCGAAAGAGAGGTGCAGAACGGAGGTTATGAGGATTGGTGTAAATGGAGATCCGCTGGAGTAGGGAAGGACAGTCAATCTCACCGGTAAGCAGCTGATGAATAAAAGTAATATCGGCAAGGTCCCGTCGCTTCCACAGGGGCTGCAAGTTGATTAGTAAGAAACGGTTTTCGTAGGGGGGAAGGTTTTGATGGTCAGACCAGGGAAGGTCACGTAAACCGAAGCGAAGGAACCTACGCTGGACAGCCTCAATCCTATTGATGCTATTGAAACTCTTGGCTCAATGCCTCACGAAGCAAAGCTCTATCAATCACGTTGTCAATGTGTTCACGAAAATTAAATTCAAATTACCATACACCTAGATTGCGATCAGAAGATACGAAGGGGATAGGTTCATCAAACAGCTGATAAGCTCTGGGGGAAGAAAAGGGGCGTATACCTACATTTAGTTTTCCATACAATAAATTAAATGATTTTCAATCTTGCGTATTTAAATACGACGGCTTTACGCATGTTGATAAATATCCCATTATATTGTAAAATCGTTCATATATTAAATTAAAAAGATTGATTAAATCATTAACTCCAGATGTGTCTGTCTAGTGTTAAATTATATCATAAGGAAGAAATTAAAGTAGCCAACAGCGGCGTTTCAGTTTAATTTTGATTTAAGAGCCAATTTCTGTAAAAAAAAAAAATAGGTCATGAACTTTAACTTTACCACTGTAAAAAAATATTAAATTCTCGTTACTACATACAAATTTAGAATTGGACACAGTATTCGAATCATAATTCCAAGGCTCGTTTTGTAATTGCAGTTAACTAGCATCTAGCGATTAACATTTAACATGGAAAAGATGTAAATTTCTCTCTCAATCTGACCTTTACCCTTGTTGCACCAAAGATGAGAAATATACTTTTAAAATTTACGATGCGATCGTATAGCCGCAAAAGCAACCGTGAATTAACAAGAGGAATATAAAACACGTCGTACCATAAATACATAATTTGTTGGGTGCCAACATAGAACCTCGTGACGCCAATCCGAACGACACCTCTCCGCGGACTTTAAGAGAATTCTATCCGACACGGCACAGACTGCGAACTGGTTAATATCGAATTTATCTGAGACTTGGCGCACGGTGCCAACGAAAGATAGTCGCGCGTGTTATCTTCTTGTGTGGCTTTTCGTATTGAACTTGTATCTCTGTTTAGAACACCGTGTCAATCCGCAATATAAGTCGTCACCGTTTAGGGCATATCCCTTACGAGGGTATTTTTATTTATTTATTTTTTTTATTATTTTTATATAAAGTGGCGCATGAACCAAGAGTCTAAGACGTTGGACCACAAGCCACGACAAATGCCTTCTCTCTCTCGGGGTCCTCCTTACTTTGGGACAACGTGGAGGTCCCAGGGATTAAACAGGCAGCTTAACAAATTACGAGTACATCCCGAGCATACATTCCCGTGCGCTCCTATCGATGGAAGCTGCCATGCGCCTCGATATCTGGTTTATTACACAGGAATGAGTCTGCTGGCCTCTCCGGTTCCCATACCCCATGGAGGGCATGTGATAAATTCTATCCGCACTGATAAAAATCTCGAAGATCTTATTCGACATGGGGCCAACACAGACGAGGTGAGAATAAGAAATTCCACCAGAGAGCTTCAACCGTATTATTTATGGCGATTTCTTCGACATATGACGGAAAGTGAATGAGCACCGGCATAAGCTATTTAGAGGTATAACTTTTCCTCATTGTTAGAGTGCTTTCGAAATATTTTGTTAATTAGAAAGACACCGGACACCGCATTTCTCCAAAGAACTTTTGGAATTCTCAGAATGGAACAAATTTCAAATCTCCCGCATCTTTTACATCGGTAGACGTTAGGGTATAGTAAATATTTAATTTTTTTTTAGATATACCACCGTATTAACTCAATAAAAATATACATTTGGTATATTTAATAAAACTGGCTTGTTTCACATTTCTAATGCCACAAATAGATATACATAAAAAGTGAGAACATGGAAAAATCTAATTGGAATTTGAAACTCTGTTTTCTATACAAAAATCGGGTCTCAGCTCTTAATCAACTCAGTAATTTAACAAAAAGTTTATTTAAAACTGATGTATTTCGATTCAAATAAATTAACTTTTACTGATACAGGGGCAGAGGCTCAAACTATTTCGATTAATTCTAATAAATTCAAATTAGCATCAAACATTTGAACTAATCGAATGGAAACAGATCTAGTTTTGAGGTGAAAGGCTTAGCATAAATAGATACTGTGGTCCAGAACGAAGACTTTATTTCCGTTTTCTTTTACAAATTATAGGGAATTCAATATTGAGTTTATTAGTTCCAACAACAACTGTAATACTTTTAATTTTTTTTTAGATAAAGAACTTATCCTTATGTAAATCCATAATTTGTATGTTATTATCTAAATTTCCATATTTAAAACATTAAAAGCAACTAAATATGTGGTATACTTACAATCAAATTATGTTAACAGGTTTTAAAATAGAAAACATAACAAGTAGTAGTGGGTTGCTGGTTATATCAGTAATTCCTCTTAGGTTTATTTTAGTAAAACTCTCTGTGGCTTGATTAGAGCTTATTTGTAAATTTTTGTGAACATGCGATAGTGTGTATAAGTAAAGAAGAGCTTAAAAACCCGTCGGACGTGGACCGTGGTATTGACCATGAGTCTTGAACTATGAATCCGTTTTACATTCACAGATTTTAGTATCACTCCTCCTCAACTGTGTGAAATATTAAATTTAATTATTTGAGAAATCTTTAACTAAATAGTAATTATGATACGACGATTGATTTCGGGTTACTCAGTTAGTCAGTCATGGTAGGTTATGACTAGAGAATTCGATCCCGGCTCTTTTTTCTAATCCCGGAATTTCGGAATTGTCTACAGTTAATCTTGGGATTCTGGAATAGACTCAGGATTGAAGATAGATAATGGAAAGTCAGAGTACTATATAAAAATCAGTTTTTTAATTATCTTTTTATTCACAAAATTATTGTTTTTAAAATTAATAAAAAAATAAAATGATGTAACTTTAACACTTAAATATTTCTTGATGAAATTTGATTAAGGCTCTGCTCCGGGGGCGAAGGGAGAGGAAACCTAAAGTGTCGTTGCCACAGTAAACAATTCCCCTACGTCCATTGAGTCCAGCTAAATATTAATGGATGATCATTCCAAACATTTTCCAGGGACGTTCCATGGTAAAACTGTTCGCAATGATTGCTGATGTTGTTGAGAAGATCTACCACCAAAGAAGCCGATCCAACATGTTGCTACTTAAAGCAATTTCAGTTGGAAAAGGCTGGGAAGGTATAGAAATCGGAATGTAAAGTTCGAAAAAATCTTGATGGGATGTTCTTTTGTATAAAATTGGATGTCCATAGGCCTTTCCGGACAGTCGGGGTCACCAATTGTAGTGGTAGTTTTTTTTTTTATAAGAAATTATTTAATTTTAGAAACTTTAGTTAACACTTTAAAATAAGGAATCTATCTTTAAATTATTTTATTATAAATTGATTACCAGGTACAGTAAACCAGAAATTAAATCCTGCTAGCAGTCAACTAATATTTAATATTTTTACAATTTTTAAATTAGACTTTTTCTGCGAAAGATAAAAATTAGAAGTGATATCTAACTTCTCACATCAAAGAATACATGATTCAAAAACCAAAACTTAAAGCAAAAGTAGATTCAATTAGTACAGTAAATCGGTCAGAAATAACTCTAATTCTCATAACAAATAATGTGGGACAGTGAGTCGGCTACAAAAATAATAAAACTTCAACAAAACTTAACTTAAAACTCTTGTCTATAACACTTTAAACTTCCAAAATAAAAATTTTGTCAAAAACAGTAAGTTAAACTTCTCTTAAAATAAACCAACTACTACTACAAATGTTTTTATAACAATTTTCAAAATTGTTGTTAGTCCCATAAATGCTTAAGTTTTCGGGACTGAAATAGGACCGAGATCCAGGGATAAAATCCTCTAGTTATAACCTCGTGACCCCTTGTACATATATGCGGCTGACAGTACGTTTATCATACTGCTTGATTGAATTTATTGTTTATTGTATTTAATTGTTTACAATTGAGTACAACCTGTCCAGAGTATAATTTCTAACTATTTTTTTGTTATATAAATCATATAAATAAATTCCCACGTGAAAAGAATTTAAATTTTAACATTTTTCGGTCTCATTTTAATTTGTAGCATTTATTCATGGACGAGAAGAATTTAAAGTGAATAGATATTAAGCTTTCATTTTCTGCTCAAGAGTTATCTTTAAACCTAAATGTAATATGTTCAAATCTAAATTTTTTTGACTATATACAGAGTGACTAGAGTTTTTGCTTACGAAAATTTTATAAACAATTGAAACAAAACATAACACTTCAAAATGAAAGGAACCAATTTTTAGACTTACTCAATTAAATTCAAAATGTTCGCCTTTATTTTTAATGCACAACACGCTTCATATTTACCGGACATCCTCCCGTTAGATTTTATTTTATTCTGAAGTCTGTAAGCATTTTTAAAGTATAAAAATTTGACTAATGTGCAAGACTTTAAAACAGTTTTTCAAAATTTCTTCACTTCCAAATCAAAGGACTTTTACGGGGAATCACTAAACTTCCTGAGCGATGGAGAACGATTATAGAAAATGAGGGAAAATATATAGATGACTAAATAAAAAGATTTTCATTTACAATTAGCTTATAGAAAGTAACTTCATAAATTTCGAATTACTTATGGGATGACCTGATAAGTTTGTTTACAAATGAAGATTGGTTCCCTTCATTTTGTAGTCTTATGTTTTGCTTCAATTGTTTAAGCAAAAACGCTAGTCAACGTTATTTTGCCACACCCTGTGTAACTTTCTAATACCTATACTAGAAAATATTGTAAAAATTGTATATTTTGTAGTTAATTAGTTTAATTTCGTAGAGAGATCGGCAAATATAATAAAATAAAGAAATATTCTTCGACAATTTTTCCATTAGCTTCTTGTTGTTGAGGTACATTTTTTTAAAAATATTTCCAGTAATATTAGCAGTAACGTAATACTCATAAATCTGAATTTATTAGGGTTCCTGTAATTGTTCTGCATTTTAAATATGTTGGTGATAGTCACGTTAATAAACCAGATTGTCGGTGACGCTTGTAAATGAATGGAAAGGTAATAATATGCCTCTATGAATCTCAATTGGCATAAATTTTGTGTTTGTTGGCATATTGAAAGAGTATCCACAAAATTGTAGACATTATCCTTTAGAAAAAGAATTTTTTTATTTTTCTCGTTACATATTTTGAATTTAAACAAACTCTAAAAATAAATTTCTCAGACCAAACAAGGTAAGTCGACTGTGTATGCATATAAAACTTATTCTTAACTTTTATTTTGGAAATTTGTTCATGCTTAAAAAATATGCAATCAATGCCTTTTGGATACAGAAAGATATATGGACATTATTAGAGGCAGTTTAGTAAAAACCATAAGTTTTACATTTTCAATTGAAATAATAAAAATTTTTTAAAAGATAGTGTCAAACAATATTGATCATATATTGGACCTTATTCTCCTCGTATTTAAATTGAAAACTCAAATCAAATTGAATTTTCGCACCTTTGATAAATTATTACCATTTACCTGCCCACCTGTGCACCTATACCTTGAGACTCCCGCCAAGTTCTCAGGTTCGCGAGGTGCCTCCAAAGTCGAATGCCACCGTCGTGGTGCCGCCTCTAACAAAAAATAAAAACTGATCAGTCTCGGGAGTGGACTAAATCACTGTGGTACTGTCCAGGTTCAGCGGTGCAACGAGGTGCAAATGAATCAGAGAGAAGAACAAATTTGCCGTTCTATAACCCAGGGGATAATTTTCAATAAACTTTTCAATAATTGATGGCAAACAATGTCCCTGCCGACGATACCGAGTAGCATTCTTTCTACCCAAAGATTGTTTAAGATCCGAATGTGAATTTTTTTTTATTAGGAGAAGGAGAACGGAAGGCGCCTCGAGGAATTTGTTCGGTCCCAACATGCGCGCGCAGCTATTAATTTATCCAAGTTGTCTTATTGTTGTTTTGTCTGTAAGTCTCTTGTTAGGTGGTGATTTACGATTCAACCGTCTCGGTGCTAATTGAATATTAACACCTTCGATCGATTGGTCAAGCGGTGGAATTACGAACCAGTTGGTTCGAACCTGGTCGAAGGGGTCTACTACTAGGGCTGCCAACTATAATCAAGAAGATGTTTATTTTGGGTTAGTCTACTATAGTTCTATATTGACTTAACTTATTGATCATATAATGCGAAATTAACATTTAGCTTTATTTGAATCTTTACTCAGTAAAAAATAGAAGAGTGATAAATTAATAATTACAGGTAAAAGTTTTTTCTCTTTAAACCAAAAAGATTTATTTGAAAAGCTCATTTTAAAACAAAAGACAGAAAAAGGCCATTGATTATTATTTATTAGTTAATTCTACTTTACTAAAACAAACTTTCATTACCATTTAATATTTTATGCAGCATATTTTGACTTTTACCATATGATGACCTGTGTTCATGGAGGCATTGAGTTTATTAAATTTTCGCAACTCGAGGATCGGAATATTATTCCACGAATTATGAACACAACTTCAAAGCTCGTCTAAGAACCGAATTTCTTCTGGCGTTAAAGCAATAGATCTAGATTAAGGTCAAACCTAAACTCATAAATTGTCGATGGAGTTAAGATCTTTTGGCCGGTCTAATAGATGAAATCCTGCTTTACTGATTTACTAACCAGTCTATCTACAATCGAACTGTGCGTTTTAGATCTTTACGGGTATCATTCTCAAAAATGATATGGGACACTTCATTTTTCTACTGTTGTTAACTGCTTAGGGATAATGTTATAGTTATAGTATAATTAAAACGTATGATTCGTTGGCATTGTCCAATTCTTTGACTCATCATACAATCCATACAGCATGATGTTGCCTGCTCCATATTTTACCGTCTGCTTAATATGACTGTCTTGAAAAGGTTCAATTGCAGCCAATTGGATTAATGTTGGTCTCATCGGACCAAGTTGCCTTCCCCTAATTCTTGGTGGTAATATTTTTACAGCGTTTGTTAAAATTAAATCGTATTTAATGATATCGTTTTTTAGCAGGGGTTTTCTTCGACTCGGCCATGCAAGTTATGCTTTTGGAGGACATTTTTCACGGTCTCGGCCAAAACGCTTCTATTATTGAGTGCGGTTAAGCTCATATTTTACCATAATGGTACGAAATTATCACACTTCCCTTTCTGCACATCATCTATTGTGATTTTCCGTATAATTCCACAATTTTTGGCCACTGTACTTTTCCATAACTATAACTATACCTTTTATTTTTCAAATCAAGGAATCACGCTTAAAATCAAAAGATCTATTTCTTTAAAAGTTCACTTGAACTGATTCATATCCGTCTTAATTGAAACGTGATCACTGAAACTTTAAATTATATCAAATTTTAAAATCATTAATATTTCATATATCAAGCATAATAAACCAAAATATGTTTTTGAAAAAAAAGTAATTTTTTTAAAATTAGTAATAAGGGGTTAAGCAGAAATACAATTCGTTAAAATTTGACCCTTAAGAAATGTATCCCTCAGGAATGAATTTCTCAGGACAACTAATTTAGAATTTATTTTATAATTTTAAATAATAGAGTCAATATAGTAAGCAAAAAAAATTTCCATGAAAATAGGCGCATAGAGGTCTTTGAAGATTATTGATCTAGAAATTTAAAGAATGTAAAAATTTAAATTTAATAACTCATAAAGCAGTTTTATGAATTATACGGCTTAAGGCGGACTATTATTTTTACAATATCAGATTTTATTTTATTACCTACAATTTAAATTTCTCAAAAACGTTGCAATACTCTTTTAAGAACGTAAATTGTTAGTTTTAAGTGTAGATATGATAACGATTGCAATTTCTGAAACCAGAAGCAAATCGTCGTCTATAGATGCCGCCCTTATGGCAACAAACGACTCATTATTCGATTCATGTTAAATCAATAGACGAAGATGCTCATCAGATTTAGCTCTGAGCTGTGTGCCTTATTCGATGTAATTCGATATTTTGGTCATAAAGAGACAAACGAGTCTAAAGCAAAACAACAGAAACCGCCATTTACTACCATTCTACTACTGCGACCTTTAAAATTGGAGAAAAAAAATAAATAAATAAATAAAAATTGGAAAAAAAGGGATCGTGGGGCGCTCCAGGGCATATTCTCATCAGCTTAAAGCACTTTTTCGAGAGATGAAGGAGCTCTAAATAATATCTTTAAGAATAAAACAACAAGACAACGATCGAAACGAGACCGAAGTGGCCCCTTTTTTTTTCTTGAAGAGGGTCTAACCGTGGAGGAGACATGCGGTGCACGTTGTTGGTTGGAGTGGATGGGCCAAAATCGGATTAACTGGAAAACATCAGTTTTTCTTCTCTGGTGGCATCTTCAATCAAATTTTATCACTTCAATAGCTTTATGGTCAGGGACGCAGAGGGCTGATTGGTTCCTTGTATACCTTTCGAATTGGTTTCGGTTTTCAGGTGTATTCAACGAAATCGTTTGCTTAATTAAACCGTCGTTGAGACTTGGAAATTTTCTCATTTTTTACAACTGCAATCGCAGATAATGAAACCCCTTTCGGAATCCAACCATATGCCTCGTGTCACTAAGGGCACACGTTAACACCACCACCCTTTCTTTGAGGGTTTATTTCAAACCCCAGGAGTTTAATTTTTTTTTTATTTCTTCCCTAGAAAGGGGATCTGCTAATATGCACCTCCAGGGATTTGTAGTTTTTTTTTTTTTTTATTTTTTTTTTATTTTCACTTAGTGTTGTTTGCTTTTCTTCAAGTGCAGTGTCGAATTGCACTCAAAGGTTTCCTTTTTCTGTTTCTAATTGTTTTAAGCTCCTCTGGAATTTACAACAAAACTTTGTGAATGCCACTATCATTTAATTCTATTAATCGACTATTAATAAGTTAAATTCGTAATAAAAAAGATGTTTGAATATCAACTTATAATTTACCTTAGCCGCTGGATATAAAACTTTTAAAAATATTAAATCAAAAAACCTGACTGCGTAAAAACCAAACTGAAAATATTGAAATGAGATGAAATAGAAAAACGAATATCTCTCACCAAGCCGTACTAATTCATTTTTAAGTCAAAACTCCTAATAGCTACTTGGTAATGATATGCTATTTTTATTTTTGCACAAAAGGCTTGAACTGGGCTCTTGAATGTTTGCGTAAGTGGGTCAGTGGACAGTTCGCGACATTTAGTCCAAATCATATGGCGGCGAAGTGAAATCTCCAGAATAATTTAATCAAACTGAATTTTTTTGTATTCTAGGGACATTTCAGTTCTATAAAATTGAAATATCAAGGACCACAGGGAATTTCACCCCCCGTCTGATAGATATCGTCGAATAGAATTTAAACTCGAAAATTTTACATAATTTGTTTGAAGATATGGTGCAGTGAAGATATGTGGAAATGCATATAAGAATTTTTTAAATTTAAATGATTGAACAAAGTGTGAATAGAATTTGTGAACCAAATAACAAACGCAGAAAATTTAACGTAAATGGAGGTAGTATCTTTTCCTTGCCTACTTGTAGTATTAATTTTGCTGGAAATTTAAGTTATTGGATATTAAATCAGCATTCCTAGTACCGCATATCATTCTAACATTTAGAATCACAGCTACTACTACTAGGCGCCAATTATAATGTAAATTCAATATCAGCAACCCTAAACAGTTCTCCAAATTAATTCTCCTACATAGTTTAAAACGAGCATCTTCATTGGTTTCAAAGTACACTTAGTACTCATTTTTATTAAAATCAGATTAATTTTGAAAAAAATTGGATTAATCATGTAAATATAGCTCTTTTTTTGGAACCGACCACGATAAAAACTTTCCTCTTTTCGTTTATATAATGAAATTAAATAATCATTAATTTTCTTAGTAATAAAATCAACTTTATTTCGTCAAAATATCCTTAAATAACTTCTCAGCTTTATTAGCCTTATCAAAAGCAACTTTCCACTGATTCTGACTAAGGCAGAAGGTTTCTAATCGAAATTTCTTATACAATAACCTGCCAAAAAGTGTCCCATTTAATTGATTTTTTTTATCTGCCAATTCCTTTGCTATTTTAAATTTCTGTCCATCGGAGGCTGCTTCGAAAATATTTTCCACCACTCGAGAACCAAATTTAGTCCCAGCCATATCAATGTAGGTACCTTCCATGTGTCGAATAAATTTTTCTCTCGATTTCTCGCCTATAAATTTGCTCGTAAAAAATACGTCTGCAATATAAGAGCCATTAGGCGTTGAAAAAGTCGCAGCTAACTCATCGGGAGGCGTCTCAAGAATTAAATTAACCAGAAATATTGGTTTATTGAATTGAAGGATATTTTGTATGATGAGCGAGCCGTGAAGGTGAACAAATTGCGATTTATCCTCAGCGATAATTTCAAGAGGTTTCAATTTTAGCAGGCAATTATAAAATTTTTCTTGTTTGTTTTTGGATCCGGATGTGCGAACATGTAAAGCGTTTTGTAAAGCAGTTACTAAAGCTCCTTGCTTTGTGGCGAGCCTCAAGCAGGCGGAAGATAACGACAATACTACACCCGTGTGGCCTACCTTCAACAATTCTTCTATGTGATCTTCAAGTTCGGTGAATATTGTCTCAAAATCATTTTTTTCTTTAATATTATCTATGAGTTTTTGTACAGAGTAATTTGTACTTTTGTCAAATGCTAACATTTTAAGATGTCCTGCAAAAAGCATAGCATAAAGCTGAGTGAAAAGTTTTTTTCCAGCAATTGTAAGTAGTTCTTCCAGAAGCCTGTGAATAGAGGACGATATAATCAATATCTAATTTTAGTTATATGACTTTTAAGTTACAACATAACTACGAAAATAAACAAAAATCCATTCAAGTAATTACTTTTAATTTATCACAATAATTTTACTCAATTTTTTGGTTTCTTTTCAATTTCCTCGAAAAGTTCCCTACTTTTATATCTACTCAGTTTTATATTTTAACAGTTTTAGACATATTCCTTACATATTAATTATACTTTTAGAAAATGCAAAGAAATAAAACGATTTATTTACTTACCTTGTTGAAGCCACGCATTGAAAAACTTTCGGCAATTTAGAGTCCTTCTCATCTTCGTTGGACGGCTGATTCTCTTCATTGTTAACCAAATTAATTTTGCTTTTATCGTCTTCTTCGTCCGGTTTAAGAAAAGCTTCATTTAAAATTTTATATCCAAATTTCATCAACAAGTTCTTGTCAATTCTCTTCAATGTTGTGCAAAGTCTCCCAATTAGAACAGAGGACAGCTCATTGTACGGGAAGTCTGGAAATTGTGGCCACTGTTGCAATCTGTTGGCATACTCTAGAACAACTTTATTCCACTCCTCCGGGACCTCGTAGCAATCGCCGAGCTTCTTACTATTTTGCCGTTCAAAGGCAACCTTGCTGGAATGTATCCCACCTAGGCAAGCTATACTTGTGCGCATTATGTGATTTGCGTATAGATCCCATAAGAAATCCTCAAGGTTGTTGAGCAAGAATTTTCCAATTTTGAGGACGAATGCCGAACAGGTTTTGCGGTGTTCTTTTGTGAATTCTGTTGTAAGATTATAATCCCGTTCGGATAAGCAACTCTCTTTAGTTTTTTTAGTAGAAGGACCCTCCTCAATTTCAGTCTGTGCACTATTTTGTCCCACTGTGCGAAGAAAGGCAATTTCAACCATTTTTTGAAGCACATGAGATGCAAAATTATTCGAACAAATTGGACGTAAATTTTCACCAAATACTTTTTGTAATCGCTCAAAATTTTCTGCTGAAGTAAACCCAACAAGTGATTCAATAGCTTTTGATACGACTTGATTCGAGGACAGGTGAATTTCTTGATCGATTGTTTGATCAAAAACATTGTCAGCCATGGTTACTGGAAATAAAAAAGGTTTTATTTGTGAAATTATTAAATTTGCACTCACAGTCAGTAATCACGATATTAGAAAAATAACAGGCGATAGCCTAGAATGCGTTTTTCTTCTTAAGTTTTTCTAGATTAGCGTGTTTCACAAATTCTTTTGCTTTGTCGCCTCTTTTCAAATTAAAAATGTATTTAACGTCTTGGTAAATTTAACCTTTAGAGCATACAAAGCCAGCAACTGGGGCATTTATGGATTTTTAAACAATGTAATAACAATAGACCGAAACGTGTTAAATCTATCCTAGGAGTGGTTATTTAATTCTCTTTCCACATAGGGCCATAATACAAGAAAATAACTTTGGGAATATATTTTCTAAGAGTGTTACGCAGATGATTCTTTGGTCGATGGTCTAGAGGGTATAGGAACGTGATTTTGAATTGGTGTTTTTTCGGAGCGAATACAAAAGTGTGCTTAATCAAATTGCCTTTACAAATAAAATAAAGTTGATATGGGTCCCACGTCAATGTAATCTTGCTGCTAAGAATACAGTGGATGCTTTAGTCAGGAAGGTGTTAAAAGTAATCCAATGATAGGTCCAAAACCAAAATATAGAATGCAAAACTAAACTGTAAGCAGTCCAAGCTTATTCTTAAACAATTCGACAACGGATTCAGTAAATGCTTGGGATAGTACTTTTGCGATATTAATTTTCTTATCATTTAAAGATATTGCGTTTTTTATTCGTTGTAGCCTACGATTTGCAAGAATATTGTAAAAAAAGTGTTGCATTCGGGGTAACAAGAATCCTAGGAATATGCTGAAAATCATGATGATACGCTAAAGAATAATATTCGTAAAAATTATATTTACCTTTATCCTCTGTAGTTTCAAATCCAATTTTCATTGTATCGAGGATTTTGATAAAATAATTAAATTGATCACTCTCAATCTCAGTTCCTCTGCCAAAGTTTCCCTTCTTAGCAAAACCTCTTGCATTTTCAAGGAAACGCCTATTCATGTTTTTCCTTTTACGCCGCACTTTAGGATTTTTTTCCATATTCGATTCATTCGCATCAAATTGCATTTCACCGGATATTTTACTAGAAAACTTTAAACAATTTGAAAGTACACGCGACGGAGAAAACTTAACAGGGATAAGTCAAAACAGAAAACAGTCACATGTGCAGCAAAAATGTCAAATGATAAATGGTTTTTGTCATTGGGTACAAAACGGGTTTGAGTATTTGATTCATTTTGCAATTTTATTCCTGTCCTCGTATTCAACGATTTACTTTTATAATTTTAATAATTAGACACTGCGAGTTTGTTTTTAACTGATATTAAAGCTCTAATAAAAATAAATTATAAATTAATAGCATTTTAGCAACACAAAAAGCTTTAAAAAAATAAAGTTCAACTGACCAATTCAACAGCTGTCAAGTCAGTCAGTTCTGCCAAATTCTTGTGAAAGTTGTCTTTGTTTATTTATTTTTTCTTATAGTCCTTGTAAATGAGATTTTAACGAATTTAATGAATGTGTTTTAATTAGAACGATTTAAAATAATTTAAAGTATCGCACAATGCTTACATCAAAAGTAGGAAAAGTTGGTAAAGTGGTAATTTGTGGTATGAAAGGTGTTGGCAAAACGGCTCTTCTCGAACAACTCATTTATGGGAATATTAATCCAGAATCGGTAATTCCCGGTTATTAAAGCACAAAATTTTATAAATAAAAATTAATATTCAATATTTAGGAAATACACTCAACGATAGAGGACACGTACGTGGCCAGCGTTGATACTGGACGTGGTCCAAGAGAGACTCTTCGAATTTACGACACTGCAGGACTCCAGGTAGAGGCTTGCATTATTCTCTAGACCTTTAAAAAGGTCATAAATACTTTTTTTTTATATTCAGGGAAAAGTTCAACTTCCACGCCACTATCTACATTTCCCGGACGGTTACATTTTAGTCTATGATCCAACAGACTCTTCAAGTTTAGACATGCTCGCGGACATAAAAGTGGATATAGACAAAAATAAAGAGAAAAAAGAAGTTAGTATTATTGTTCTTGCTAATATGAGATCAAAATTTAGCCAAATGAGACGAACAGAATCTCCGAATTCGTCACAGAACAATATTCCGCCGCCAAATCCAGCCCAAGTTGAGGCTATTTTGAACCGGGCGAACAGTTGGTGCGCTCGAGAGCGCATTAAGCATTACACTGTGAATGCAATGGAGCGTGCCTCTCTTTATGAGCCTTTTATTAATTTAGCAATTCGCTTGCATCCACCACAGACAAAGAGCGCCTTCCCCCAGCTGCGGCAGGTTATGCAAAAAACTCAGAAAAGTGATAGCTAGGAAATGGCCTGCGATACAAATTTATCTCTATTTTATTGTACTTAATATTTATACTCATTTATTCCCTAAGGTTATTCCGTTATTTATCTACTTTTGCAGTCATATCAAAATATATATATATAACTATTAATCAAAACTAGGGTTTTTGTTTTCTCAACTTGCGGGGATTTTAAATAAATTCTCGCTTAAATTTACTTAAATTAATTTTAGATTATTTGAAACCTTATTCCTTTTATCTCCAGTATGTTTCAAGAACAAATCTACAATTTATAAATAATTACTCATTCAATTTGCAATGAGCAATTTTTAAAAATAGCGCCTCCTAAAATCCCTAAACTCTTGATCTCGATTCGTTTATCTATTATTACATTTAGGTTATTAATGCAGGTTCTTAATTCTTGCATTTTAATTCATTCATTTATGTTAATCAATTTGAATCGGCATGCAGATGTAGAAGTAAAAAACCCTAATTACATAAGCTACATTAACTCTTAAAAACAAATTAAAGCTTTTATTGTACTCTGTAATTAGAATTTTCCAATATGCAATTTTATTGCTATCAATTAAATGAGCGAACGGCTTCAAGGCAATTACAAAAAACCATTAATAATATAAAAGGTGTATGTTTTTTTTAACTAGTTTAGATTATATAGCAAATTTTTTATTAAATTGATATTTACCTATTTCAATTTCAAACGCAAAGTGTGTATAAATTCAGGCAATTTGATTTAATTTTTTCGAAGTAATATGGGTAAACTATGTACAGATTTCAATTCAGTGAAAATTTTCCTGCTTAACCAAAAGGCAGAACCGAATTGAAAAGAAAAACACAGTAAATATGCTAATCAATAAAAAGTCAAGTAATAAAAGATCTCCCTACTACTTAACAATCCTTAAAAAAATTCTTGATTTGTCTGGTATTTTCGGGAAATCTTTTGTCTTCTCTACAATTTATAAAATAGGCAAATCCATTTGCATAGTTAGAGAACCTCGAAAAATAAATTGCTATAAATCAGAGATTTCAAATTTGAAATTATCTTATCATATGTAATAAAATCCCTCAATAATTTAACAGAATATTAAAAGAGGAGGGAGATGATTGATTTTGTTTGCTTATCTTTTCTTTGTTCAGAAATTACTAATTTGTCTAATTTAAAATTGTAGATCTCGTATTTTTCGTATTTTCTTTGTATCTAGTTCTTCATAATACTAAACTTATCTACAAAAAAAAAAGAAAACAAATTTATTATTTAAAAAATCTAACAATGGCATATATTTGGATTACAGTTCGAGTGATATTTGAATAACAAAGACGAGATCGCTTACACTACTCAGTACATTTAAAGCAAAACATAATTGGTTCCTACAAGTAACATTATCAATAACATTCTACTGCTACTACAAGGAACAGCCTAAAATCTAACCTATCAATTATATCAATTGTTGTACAGCTGTTTTTGTTTAAAATTATTAAGTGAAAAAAAAATGACTTTTACAGACGAGCACGCCCATTAAGAATATCATCGTATTCCTTTTCGGTGAAAAGTCTGTAGATTCCATCGTTGTTCAAAAAATAGATGGGATCTTTAATTTTTTTAATATCAAATCCATCCACTTGTAAGTCACGTTTCTTCAGTTTAAACGTTCCAGTTAGAGGAACTTCGGGCATTAGTCGAATGAAAAGAGGTCTCGCATACGGCGGAAGACTTCCTCGAATGCAAACAGAGAGCTGTTCCATATCAATTTTCTTTTCGGGATCCACAATAGCTGCCATTCCAGCCTTTCCTTCAACGTGTGGTATCTATAATAAAATTATATTTATTCTAAATATTATGGATGATGATTGAAGAAGTTCATTTACCTCTACCCCATACACAACACAATCTTGAAGACCAATACCATTGCTGATCACAGCCTCAATTTCTGAAGTAGCAACATTTTCTCCGCGCCACCGGAATGTATCACCAGTTCTATCCTTAAAATAGAAATATCCCAAAATGTCCTTAACTAAAATATCACCAGAATTGAAGTACATATCGCCCTCACAGTATACATCTTTAAGAACTTTATTTTCTGAGGCTTTCTGAAAGGTTTTTTAAAAAAATTATATCATTATTTAATATATACAAAGTATAAATTACCTTGTCTGCGTAACCATGAAATGCACTATGAGCACGCTTCAAGTTAATTTTTCCAATAAATAGACCTGGTTCGCCGGGTTGGCATTGAATACAACGGCCGTTGTCGTCTCGGATTGGCTCTCCTGTTTCCTCGTTGCATCTGATGGTACTAACTGGATATAGGAAACCGATGGAGACTGGCACAAAGCCAACAGCTCCTACTTGATTGTCGAAATTCACTAAAAAATACATGAATTTGAATATTGAAAGTTGTACCCTATAGGTTCAAAAAATGTTTATCTAATTTATAAGGAAGAACAAAAATATAAAATAAAATCTTTAGTAAATGGAATCTTAAATAATTGAAATTGTAAAATTAATTTAATTAAAAAAGTCATATACTCATAAGTTCTGGTATTTTTGTAGATTAGATTTTAGCAAATAAAAAAAGGCAACAAATAGCAACAATTTTCTAAAACATTCATCTCAACGTATTAAATAAATCTTAAATATATTTAGAATCCAAGTTGAGTTTGAGATATTCTTAAAGAATTCGATGAAATATTATAGGAATGTTAACTTTTAAAAAATTACAAATATTCAAAAGTACCTACAAGAACGCAATTACGATATTCTAAAGATTGCTGGAGAAAAATATAATTCATTGCTTGAAGGTGACTCAAACTATGCAATAAATAATTAGATCGCTTTAACACGTTTTAATATGCATATCGATTCGCTTTTCCTTTTTTGAATGAATAATTTTTTAATTCTACAAATAGAATCATTAAAATGTTAAATTAATAGGTTAAATGCAGTATCACAAACTTTTTATAAAAAGAAATACCGCGGACAAAACTAAATTCGTTTTTCAAATGGAATAAATTTAAAGGTTGGAATTTTATTAATAGTAATTGCATTTGTGTTTACTCTTTATTAATGTTTTCTTTTAAATATACAGGGTTCTCGAATTGTATGTTGGAATAAACTTTTGGCTTCTACTTTTAACATCGTGCCTTCGCCCTCTAAATCGACGTACCATTTTTTAGGAAATACGCTCATTTATGCCCTTATAAATTGTTGCAAGAACATTACAGGATATCAAAAAGAGAATAAAAGTAGCTTTCCAACGATACGTCACTTGTTAGGATCCGTTTTTAAAAGTAGGAGTTATGAGGGTTCAAACAAAAAGAAAAGTCATCTTTTCCATAGAAGATTTTAAGAAAACAGGAAACCACGCAATTTTGTTAATGGTATTGAACAGCATTATCATCATGTCTTACATTTGAATCGTAATAAGTTAGGTATCGTTGGAAAGGTTCTTTTATCCTCTTTTAAATGATTCCCCGCTCAATATCCTCCGATGTCTTTACAAGGATCTATAACGACTTCTGTGAGTGTACCTCCTAAAAACGTTGGCTTCGATTTTGACGGAGGAGTGATTTTAAAAGTGGGAAGGGTCAACAATAAAAGTTTGTTTAGGATACTCCTTCTACTTAGAATTAGAGCACCCTTTATATTTAAGATTTATAGTTTATAGTTTTACGAGAAAAAAAAAACACTTACCAATATTCGAATTTCCCTCCGTTGACCCGTAGAATTCACAAATTTGCGATATATTAAATCTAGAAACGAACTGTTTCCATATCTGTGGTCGCAAACCATTTCCAAACATTACCCGAATATTATGCTGATTATCAGTAGATTTTGGTTGAACAGATAAAAGATACCTGCACAGCTCACCAATATACTGTGCCGCTGTGCAGTTGTACTTTATGCAATCTGTCCAGAAGTTCGATGCAGAAAATTTCTTTCTAATAGCCATCGTAATACCCTTTAAAAGAACATTTCCCATTCCAAGCATACCCCCTGCTGTATGATAGAGGGGGAGAGGGTTGTATAACACATCGTCAGACTTTAAAGTTATCAAGTAATAGCCGCCCATTGATACAAATTGATATCTGTAAAATGAAATTATAATTGATATCCGAATGTTCTGTATTTAGTGGTATTTTTTAACCTTATATTATTGATTATTGCTGCTTTGGGCATTCCAGTTGTTCCTGAGGTGTAGATGTATATCAATTTGTCTCGGGGTTTCCCTTTTTGTATATCTTCTGAAAGATCAGCTGGTTTAACCTTCTCTACTTCGGAAGAAAGGTCGATAAACTCTACAAA
The DNA here is from genome assembly GCA_963969385.1 of Philonicus albiceps. Taxonomy (NCBI): domain Eukaryota; kingdom Metazoa; phylum Arthropoda; class Insecta; order Diptera; family Asilidae; genus Philonicus; species Philonicus albiceps. The sequence continues at coordinate 5,486,929 of OZ017773.1, read as the reverse complement.
ATAAGGTATTAATTTAAATTTAATTTAATAGTATCATCCAAATTACTTTCAGGTATTTCTATATTTTTATCTGTGTTCTGAAAATACCCAGACAATTGGTATATGGGAAGATCTTTAATACCCTCCTCGTTATAAATTTCTCGAAGAGCTAGAATTAAGGAAATTTTTAATATATAAAACAATTTTCTAATACCATAGAACAAACCAAGTGCTAGTTCAGATCCAACAATAATAGCCTTTGAATTGGCAACTTTAATGGAATGGGATAAGGTTTCTTTTCTTAAGTTTGAATTTATTAACGCTGTAACAACTCCGATCTTAGCAAGGCCCATCCATACGAACGGATACTCAAGTCGTGTTTCCATGAGAAGAGATACCGTATCCCCTCTTGAAATGCCCTTACTTTTAAAGTATGTCCCAATTTTTGTTGCGAACTCTTCAGCTTCTAGAAATGTTATGGATTTCTCATCCATTATAAGAGCAATCTTTTTTGGATTGCTTTGAACTGTCTTTTGGAAAATTTTTGCTACAGTAAGCTCTTGCCAGTTCCAATATTGTAGAACAATGCTTAGTTGAATAAATCGGAAACCAGCTCTAGTTATAAAATAAAATATAATACAATAATAGTAAAATAAAGTCAATATTACTTATAAACTTTATACACTACACTAATTGAAAAAAGGATTTGTTTAAAATTTTAATGGAAAAAAACTTCGTAGAAGTCGTATATAAGTAAAGTAGTAGATATTTATAATAATAATAATAATAATAATAATAATAAGTAAGAGTAGATACTTACGTAAAATCTCTAGGAAGCGTGACAATAACCGCGTACAGTTTTGTTGGCCGATCTCCTGAAAGAAGGTAGGCCATAATTACCCACGAAAGTGCAAGCATTATAGGGCTGTTGTAAAATACGAGGGATGTTATGAAACCAACGAATGCAAGACCCATTAGGGTCATGCACTTCTTTTTATAGTCTAAAGTAAGCAGCATTTTCGGGTTACTGGTATTCCTTGGAGGCTATGACATTCGATAAATCTGGAAATGCATAAAAATATTAAATTATAAATCGAATATCGTTCCAAAATTCTTTTCGCCTCCATTAGTGATCAAATATAAAAACAATCGTTTAGAAAAACCAAGAGCAACAAATTTCATAACAGAATAAACAAAAACGATGCAACATTTACAAGTTAAAAGTCAGGATAATATTTTGTCTGACCACCCTTGGCTGAAAGAACAGCATTTAACCTCCTTGGCATTGGAAGCACCAAATTTTCAGTAATATTGAGCGGGATATAATCCCATTCCTTAACAAGAGCTTGCTTCAGAGATTCCATGTATATCGAATTTTTCCCATAAATATTCAATCGGATTAAGGTCCAGGGATTGGGGAGGATGATCCAAATGTTTTGGAGTGTTGTATAACAACTATTCTTTCACTATGTTGGCTGTGTGCTTAGAATCATTGTCTTGTTCAAAGATCTAAGTCCTGGGCAACCTTAAATTGTTCACTCTAGTTTGTAAATTCCTTCGCAGAATGCTCTTGTTTGTTCATTGTAGATTCAATGAGCTCAAGATTTCTTACCCCATATGCTGTCATACATTCCCAGACCATAATCGTCCCTCCACCAATCCTTTCCGAAATTTTTACAACACTAGATTACGGATTTTGCTTAATTTTTCTTACAATATCTCTAGTTTCTTTATAATTTAAGCGTTTTGGCCGATCCGAGCGATGTAAATATTTTCAACAGTTCCAAAAAGTTTTAAATTTGTCTACACTTTTTTTACACTACTTTTTACAATTTCAGATATTTTCTGGAAGCTTTTCTCAAACTTAAAATTATTTGTCGAGCTTCCTAAGATGTTTTTTTAGGTCTATCAGTTAAGAAGGAATGTCGCCTATGTCTAGAGGACAAGGAAACAACAGCTCACATTCTGTGTGATTGTCCGGCTTCGACACGGATTAGAAGTGGGCTCTTGGGTTCTTAAACTCAACTGAGGTCCGTAATTCTTCTGTGGGTGCTTAGGGTAACGAGGCTTTGGCACAAAAGACCGTTTGATCGCAGTGCCCACCATGAGGGTAGCCTATCCTACAATTACAATTACAAGATGTTTAATTTTTAAAAATTTTAATTTAAGCAATAACTTCTTGAACGTAAAATAACGAATGACTACATTCCGTCATTTTTGACTATTATGATTATTTTATTTACAAGTAATGTTTTTAAATAATTACAGGTCAACGGAAAGTAAAGGTTTTAATGTTAAGTGAGTTAATTTGCTAGTTTCAAAATACACTTTGAAGATTGCTATCTTTTTATTGCATTCAGTTGGAAACTTAATTCTTATTAATTCTTTTAAAGAAAATCTGAAACCAATTCAATTACCATAAAAATAACTTTAAAAACAAATATTAAACTGTATGAGCATGAGTAATTTGAGGACTCGAGGTGGATTCAAATATATTGCACCATGCATAAAAGGCTAAGCAAAAGTTGGGTCTGTTTTTAACCCACTTAATCCCAAAGAGTTAGTTTAAACTTGATACATCTAGTCGTTCCTGAAATAAGGGTCCAAAAAATTTATAAAATTCTATTGAATATGGATCCATCAGAGCGTTATACTTTTATTTAAAATATAAAATTTTTTAAACTATTATTTAATAATAACAAAATTACAACTGAGTACTTTGTTCTATTATTTAATTAACACTAGAACTACCAAAACCAATCAATTTGACTGGTACTCAATTCCTTCCTTCATTTAATTTTACAATTTTTGTAATTCTCTTCTGATTTATATTTATTTATATAGTTTAATGGAATTGATAATTACGACATATTCAAAACCCTTTTTCAATTAATAATTATTTACTCAAATTTGAAAGGGTATTAAATTAAAGGTCTACACCTTTAAGTTGTTAAAATTACAGACTTGCGCGCCGGTAGTTCTAGTGTTAATCAATTTAATCAATGAAATATTATACAATAATTTTAATTTTAAATCTTGTACCACATAAAACTTGTTTCCGATAAAATAGTACTACTAATAAAAATTTACATTAAATTGCTTCGAAAGAAATAATTCGCAATTCGTGTATAATTAATCGGAAAATTGCAGTAGTACCCGATGTAAAATAGACTCAGTTTTTGCAACATTGCAATTACAATGCGATTGAACTCTTGGTTAATTAAATCAGTGTACGAAAAACAATATTAACGTTTTCGCATACGTACAATCAGTGCGATATTGCAAAATTTCCAGAAGATATTTGTACTCTTTGAGTTTGTTTTCATGATAATAAATTTTAATATTTTGTTTATTGCTATTGTTATTTTTATTTAACTCAAAATATAAATGTGAGATAGCTTTTAAAATGAAATCAGGGTGACCGAAAATAAATTAAAAAAAGTTCGTCTGGCGTCCAAAATGTTTGATTCAAAATAAATAATAAAAATTTGTTTTGAACATACAATTTAATTACTCCTGTAGATTAAAGTCCATAAAATAATAATATCACTGATTATTAGTTAAAACAAATATTATTATTATATTCTTATCGTACAAGAAAGAGTGCAACTAAAACATATAATTTTTTGTTTTTAAATTGAACCCAAAAATATGTAGCCTCTGAAAATATTTGATAACTTAAGTATTTTGAACTGATATGAAATATTTAAAATTGGTTTATGTGATGATAAGTCTTTTGCGTGATTGATTAGGAAAAAAGTATTAAAAAAAAAACAAAAAGAAAAAAATAAATAAATTCCTGTGTTCTCGAAATCGTAAATTAGCCCGCCCCCCAAGATCGTTTAAAGTTTATCTAGTTTTGAGTATGCTCCCTATGACCTTCCGATTTCCGTCTATTTAAAAGTCGGTCTGACTATGAATTATGAGATAACGAGTTGATTATCAATTCCTTTAAATAAGACATCTCTTTTGATTCTATCGTTTTTATTTCCTTAAATTGTTTAATTTAACGATAGCAATGTGTATTTACTATCTAAGGTCATTTACTAGTTTTATTATTTATTACTTTACGATCTAGCTTTACACTATCAATTAAATAAATTACCTTCTGTGACTTAATGGTTCAATCATTATTTCACGTTTATGAACGTTCATTACGTTTAAAATACAAAATTTAATAATTCTTTGCACTAAATTAGGAATTTATGTTATCTAGGCTAATTTTTAATATTCAGTTGTGCGAAAAAAACAGTAATTAATATTTGTTTTTGGAATTTTCTAGTTATAAGAAAAATAACGTTGTCCATCAGAAATTCAATTGGACATTAATTGGTAATATGTTGCTCAGCGAAGTATATTTGCATATTTATTTGTTATATGAACTCAACAGTTCAAGGACAAAATGTGTGAAACTCTAACAAATTAAATTGTATTCGTAAATTATTTCAATAATTCCGAATAATCGATTTTAACAGTGGAAATATTCAAGCGATAACATTTAGTAGAATTTATCTTCGGAAAATCGTCTACGTGTATAGTAAAATTTATCGGAGATTCTTACTTTTAAACAGAGACAGTATTCTTTTTATGATTAGGATGTAGATATAAAATTAATTTTATATGAACATTATTTTAAAGGGTAGGTTATTACGAAAAGATTTAAGATCTTAAGAGTAGTACTTTAAAAATACCCTGTTAAAATTTTAACCGATAATTTAAAAGATTCCTCTATAAAAAGTTACATGTTTAAATATTATTTCTACAATATATTTATTTTATTTTAATCTCGTTAATAAAACAAAACAAAGTTTTGTAATGTAATGTAAAAATCATCCTCAAACAAATGCAATTGTTAAATCATTCAAACAAAAATGCTAAGTAAAAGCTTATGTAACTAAATTGAACTAAACAGATATTTAAAAAGCCGGCAGACAGTTGTTAATTTAAATTCTAATTTTCTAGTGAGTATATGCAAATGGTCTTCTACAGTCGGATTGGCTAATTATTCTTTAATGACTATCATCTAGGAGAGCCAATCAGAGTAGTGTACCTGTTTCATAATCATATTAAAAAATTCTTTATGAACTAAAAATATTTTAATACTTTCACACAATTCCTATTAAGCTTGTTCGATTGTAATTTAGAAATGTATATCAAAATTGGTTTTAAAAGTCGTGTATACCGCCTGTTATTTTATTAATTGTGTGATAAACAATCTGTTTCAAGTGAGGAGGTATTCGGTATTCTCTGAATTAATCTTTATATCAGATTTTTGTATAGTGTTTGTATATTTTTAGATACAGTTTTACGACATTACCCTGTACCGTAGCATGTGGAAATATCTAAAGAAAATATGGACTTTAGACACAAGTGTCATTTTTCCCTCATTTTTATTGATTTTTTATTAAAAAAAAAACCGATATGCATGTACGTATACCATAAAACCACAAGACCAAAGTACAATTGGTTTCACCTAGATGTTTATGATCATTTGCCCGATATATACAAAGTAAACTATTTTGTTTTTAGTTTCGTCTAATAAATATAACGTTTTTAGAATACATTGAATAATGGAATTATAACCGCAAAAGATCATGGTAGCTTCCTATTCTAGGAAATTAATTATCGATCATTTAAAAAAAAATATATAATTTTCCCAAACGCAACTTGATAACCACTTGCTCTTTCGTAATACCGTGGAAATCTTTAAGATATACGCGTTTAAATAAAAGGCGGGACGAAGATCACCTCAGCTGATCGTCACTCGTCCAATATGAATGAATGAACCCACTGAAATCAGCTGATATTGTGTATCTAGATAAATTTATCTAAGCACACTGATCTTTTCGTTTGCTTGCCAATTCATTCACAACAATTATTTGTTATTTAATACATACATACTGCCGTTTTTACCCTGATAAAGTGATCAAATTTATTTTGCATTTATTAATTGTCCACAATTCAATACTATGAAAAGATCAGTAATACATGTATATGTGTATTTTTAATACAAATATAAATAAAAAGGTAAATAAATCGACGCATGTCGCGGCAACTTCCGAGTTAAATTGGACAATTTTAGCGCATGTGCGCAAATATCTGATGCCGAACACCGACAAAGAAATGCGCGCGATAATAAAGTTTTACTCGACTATATCGTGATCATTTCACCCGTGTAGGCGAACTCGGTGACTCTTTCTTCGTAATCATATAAAGAAAAGATCATCACAGAAAGAACAATAGATTTCTTGATGAATTACAATTTTACTTGTACTTGTCCACTTACATTCTCCTGTAGTTAAAGATCCCTGTTGTGAGGATCACTATCACTTTCAGTTCCGTTAAAAGTAATATCGTGGAACTTTCACAAGGAAATAAAGTAGGTCAGATATTTTATGTTTCACAATAAAAATGCCCTTAAATTAATGAAATCTTTTGATTTAAAAATCTAAACTTATAGTGTGCACTATAAATTAGCCGTTTTAGTACTTATAAAAGCATTAATATCAGCCAAAAAGGTAGGATCAAACAAAAATCGCTCAGTTCTATCCGACAAACACAATGTCGATCAGTCAGAGTGTGCCGCGATACTAAATTTAATGAATTTAAGCTACAGTCAGACTTGTACTGAGGAACTGAGGCTTATCGCTCCCCCGGTTGGCTCTAGCTATCTCAAGCCCGAATGTGACATACTCGTGCAATTATATGGACCTAATATCGATCGCAATATTTTCTCTTCATATACGATCAATTGCAAATTTTCGAAAACAATTGAGGGAACAAAGTACAACAAATTTTGTCCGCAAATTTTAATTTCTTTACTTTATACTATTCTTTATCGTAACCTTACTCGTACAATGAACAAACTTATTTGATAAGATTTTTATTTTATTTTAAAATGTTTTTTTTTTTTTTTTTTTTTGAATTATACACGCACTTTTCCAGTACGTTTCCATAAAATCCCGGAGACATAATGATCTTTGGAGCAATCAACAGAATGATAAGTAAAATTTTGCGAAACCTTTTTATCTCGTAGAAGGTTCAAAGTTTTCGGAAACATTTCGAACTTTTGTAACAATCTTAAGGGCATGCAATGTGTTTTACGTTTAATGATGAGTGAGGATTTTAAATGAATCAAATCGTTTTGCTACAAATGGAACCTATATAAAAGTGGACAGTTCAAAATTCATTAATTGTATTGCGTGATAAATAAATATTTGTTATATTTACACGCACTATAGCTTTTCGAGATAGACTTAATGAAATTGCATTGTATGTGATTAAAGATTTTGAAGGCATCACATTTTTATTACGACATTTATCACATTCCGTATTAATTTTGAATTGTGAAATTAAACTACACTATTATTTAATAATTTAGTGATAAACAATTAAAAATTCACTATTAAAATTTTAGTGATAGTGTCATTACTCCCTCGAGAGTTTAGCGATAGTGAATAATTTACGTTGTGCACTATCATTTAACAATTCACTGAATGATAGTGAAGTAGTTGTGCACGTATAGTACAAAACTATTCAAGTAGCATCGAAACGTCTATAAATAATTAATCCGACCTTTATAGATAAGTTTTAACGATATTAAAGATTTTTGATATTATAATATATGAATTTACGTTTTACACTATCTTAACAATTCTTTAAATGATAGTGAAACGCTTGTGCATGCATAGTACAAAACGAATAGCCCTCAAGTAATATCAAAATGTCTATAAATAATTAATCTGACCTTTGTAGATTATTTTTAATGATGTTAAAGACGTTTGATATTGATAACAATTAGGAATTTTTTGAGAAAAACATAATACAGAATTTTAGTGGGACTTATTTATTAATTTTTATACCTTTCCTTTTATTAAGCCTAGATATTTGGTGCAATTTAAAAAGAAAACTAGGAGATATTTTATAAAATCTTTATTGAAAATTCGCACATAGAACGTTTTGTTTCCTTTTTATTTATTAATAAGATATTTTTGCTTTCACAATATATATTTTGGTGAAAACACAAAATCAGCGGCAATAACAAAGTCCTCAAAAAAGACTATAAAGTTGTTTTTAATCTGACTAAATATAAAAAATGTGATATAGTAGTAGTATTAATTACCAGCCCAGGAGGGTCCTGCACAACTTATCTGCACTTAACCGATGGGTTGAGTAAAAATGTATATTCGTTTAAAACTATGCTAATAACCAGAAAAATAATAAATTTCTTCATAAATATATTTATTAGACAGTTGTACCTATCATAAACACATCACAAAACGATAAAATCTACTAAAGATCATATGCTAATTATTACTTACAAATATTCGAGACCTCTACACGTAAATTTGAAAATTTCTTATTTTCCCTTGAATTACTCATTAAAAATAAAAATAAATGAAACAAAACGCATGCAGTAATTTATATGTTCGAATATATTCTTAAATTAGTATAGATTTTAAGTTATAATTTCGTTTAAGAAAAATTTTGCAAAAAAATGTGGAACGCTTCACGATTTTGCGTGTCATCCTTGCGCAGGGGCCATGCTAATCTTCTCTGTATCGTTCCAATTTTAGTATATGTTCTGCCGAAGCAAGAACAAATGTTAGCCTTATTATCCTGGCCTGTATCTACTCTGACACAAAGTTGCTTCTGTGAAGTATAAGGAAGGAAAATTTAATCCAATACTTAAAGAACTTTTATCCAAGACAATTTTTCTAAGTTTCAAACCAAAACGGTTTACGGTAAACTGAGCTTATTTTTTCCTCTCTGTGGTAAAAGCATCTTTTCGATGCAAGAAACAGTAAAAAGCTTTCTGGAGAAATTTTATATGTTAAAATGCATATGTGCACCGTTTTTGGTACACATGGTATGTAACGTGTTAAATTAAAAGTTAAAACCAAAAAATTGTTCTTTTTCCTCCAATAGGTCAAGTAGAACCTTACTTCAATGAAAAATCGTGTTTTATACATTCTAAACTGGTTTATGCTTTAATGTTACTTTTAAACTTTATAGGATGTTTTTTAATCAAATTGTACAAATTTTTAACCAAATGGGGAAAGGTTTATTGCGATTTATGAAAATTTTATTTGATAGGGTATATTTTCTTTGTCTATCCATAAGTTGGACTACCGAAGGGGACTGTAGTCTGGGACTTTTAGTTTCGGACAACCCTTCTGGTGAAGGTAGTGTATACTTAAATTACTCCCAGCGGGATATTGAGGAATCGATTGCATCGGTAACACAACTGACTTTAAGACATATGTTTATAGCGGACTTTTGTAAGATAACTAGAAAAGAACTAGACAGAAGTGTAGGACGTCCTTAAACTTTAGGATAATTAGGTATTGTGTTTCCCTGTATCTTTTAAGAGACAAATTATATATAATTATAATAAATATCAATTAATCACATTTGCAAATCATTAGATTGCTATTAATGCAAAATATAAAACAAGAAAATCAATCCGTTAGAGGTGTGGATTAACGAATTAACCATTTATTTGTACTATAACTCGAAGTGACACAGAATTTTCATGCAAATTAGTGATAAGCCGGCATCGATCAGTGAAACATTCATCATTGGTGACATGGGTCCCCAACAAATCATAGGATCTGTTTCAGTTTCAGCCGTCGACGATGAGTGCATTCAACAGCTGGGAAAGAGGCCAAAGACGGAAAAATCTCCGTCCACGCGACGGCGATGGTGCGATGAAATTTGTCCCGAAAAATTGAAATTTTAAATGGATGGGTAATAAAAGGACAAATCCATGGGCGAACAGATGCGAATCACTTTCTGGTGGAAACCAATAAATTTCGCGAACACTTTCTATTGCGGAAACGTTTGAGAGTGGGGGGGGGGGGGGAGGGCTATTAGAATCGCGAAAACCCGGCCCGAAATGGTAGCAGTTGTGAAATGAAGACAACTCGCTCCCGGGTGCTCCTTCCCCCCATCACTACGATCCGAATCGGACCAGAATTGTAATACGAAACCGCCGCCTATTCGAGGTATTAAAAACAACTCGAAAAATTCAATATGTCGAAGGCTCAATTATAAAGAGCCATCAGGAGCACCTGGTCCATCTGAAACCACCACGTAAAGCGCCTGCAATTACTTGGCGGCACCAGCTGCGCTCTATGCGAGCCGGTCGGTGCGCAGAGGGAAAAAAACGTACAAAAATCTATAACAATAAATTTGGATTATTCCATCCCGAAGGATATTAAGGACGATATGACAAATTTATCGCCGGCCTGGATTGCCGGCGAGGCAAATGAATCGCAAACTTGCGATAATTTCAGTTGTCCAGGCTCCCGGAAAAGGCGGAAAAGGGGAGAAGGAGTTTTGCGGATTTTCTGGATATACCGCCCAACATTCAAGGGACCAAATAGACCATCGTTAGGATACGCTACACCCTGTATATAATTAAATTGGTCCAATGCGCGAATTTATGACTAAGCTGTATAATGAGCGCGAATGCTCAATAAAAACTTTATGTCCTTTAAATTTGGCGCGCTTTTTTATCCTGGCGATGAGGATCAACTTCCTTGGGATGGTCACAAATTTATGAAAAGATATTTTCACATCGAGGGACATGTGGTGCTCAACGAGTGGTTTTACTCGTCTTTTATTGTCGCAGCACGTTTTAAATTATCCTAAGCGTAAAAGGGGTAAGGACAACCACTGTGACCATTAGATTTATAAATTGAACCGACCGAGGCATGGTACAATGATTAAAAATCTAAGGATTACATTCGCTGTAAACACAGTTTAAAAATAAAACATAGGTTTACTATTTTAAACTCGAAGGGATTATCATAAAAATTTGTACTTAGAGTTTTCAGAGAACACTGATTACGAATGTCCTGACTGATGACTGATCCATGAAAGCGGTCAAAGTTTATCAAATTCATTTGAATGAAAATTTCATACAAGATGGATTTAGTGAGAACCTATTGCTTTCGATACTTCCAAAAGGCGTTAAAAAGAAAAGTAGTAACTGCAACAATCATTTTCGCTTTCCATTAAAAATATAACTTTTTAGTATGTTTTAATCACTGCGTTCTAATTAAGACAAAAAGGTTAATATCAAATTGTGCAAAATTGGCAAACTATGTTAAATTCCAAACGAAATTTGTAAAATTTTTGTGATTCTGGTAAAGGAAAAATTTGCACATATGCCTGTTAGAAGGAAGGCTTCTTTGGAAGGCCTCAATTTTCTCATCTACTCCTTTTTTGTGCCGGACGGCTTTCTATGTATGGGTAGTATATAATAATTCTTGACTTTTTATAAATTCTTATGATTTATAAAATCGTTATACTGGAAAAGAAAAAAAGCTAATTATATTTGACCTTTCCTATCCCTTCCTTAGCCCTTTCATCGGAAGGTCTTCCCTGTTTTCGCTAATGGACATTTGTAGAGGGAATTGCCTACAAAATAGCAAGTTACATGTTGATGCTGAATAAGTATTTATTTTCTCGGTATTTCTCTTTTTCGTATTTTTCGAAGGTCATGGGAACGTAACGTCCCAAAGGGCAGATTGCCCGCCACCTGGCTCGGCATTTTGCTGCCCCAATTAATTTCTTAGCGACGCTAAGTGCACCTCATGCCTGTTTGTAGGCCGAAACGAGGAGCAGATTTTACCTTAGAGACAAAACGCTCGAAAAGTAATTAAAACAAAGCAGAACAGGGTCAGGCGGACTCTCAGGAAACCCAACGCTCCCGGTACCCGGGCGCACCGGTTTCAGGGAGACCGGACACACAGAGCCTCGAGTGCTCCGGGAGATTAAAAATAGAAACAAGTCGGTCATCAGTAAAATGGCATGCATAAATACTCTCGTAATTTGTAGAACAAGCCGAACGGTGGCCCCGAGTGGCTCCTCAATCTCGTGGGCATTTAGCAACTGCAGGAGGGTTCCATTCAGAAAGGGCGTTTGGCATGCGCCCCGTCCGGACTTTGGGCTTATGTTCCGGCCGATCCCCGTAGGCGGAGGCGGTGTGTGGTATCCATCCTCCGTTTCTGGGCACATCACCGATGGCTTGTGGGGAAGTTCAGGGCATTTTAATCTCGTTGGAAAGCAAAACCAGCTGCTGCTCAAAGCTTTCGAATTATTGGGAAATTCCGCTTTTCCCATGTACACAAACACTTTGTTTTCGGCTGTTGTTTTTCTTTTCCCAGACCACCCGCCGCCCTCGGGACCTTCTGCATTTTGTTTGTAAAACGGAAAGTATAATGAATGGGAAATTTTTCACTTGCATAAACTTCTGGATGATTTTCGTGTGAAACGCACCAATGTCGTACCACCTTCCGGGCCCTACATACCCCTCTATGTTGATTGTCCTGAACGATTTCGTGATAAGCAATCGATTTACGTGATTAATCCGCATCACCCAGGGATCATACTACGCGATGCGAACAAATGTGTCTCGTCGAAATTTTGCTCGCTGTTTGGCTGTGAGTGCGCTTCTGGAGTTGCATGAAATATTTGAACATAATCCAAAGATAGATAGAAAGTTTTGAAGATATACTGCCTATACTGGCAGTACAGGCAGGCCTAAATTTATTTATTTTACCATATAACTCTAGATAGTTAACCAATTAACAAGTATACTCGTCTAAGTAGGAAAAGAATTTAGAAACTACTGCTAGATGAGCTAATAAAATTTAGCCAACGAGATATACCTTGGTCATACGATTTGATATACCTCGGATTTCATTTAAACAAAACACTGGCTTACGCACTACATATTAACAAAACTATCTAAAAAACAAATAAATTAATAAAACATTGTTTCCTCTCATAAAGCGTCACTCTCCGCTAGATACTAGCAACAAATTTTTAATATTCTAAATGATCTTCCAACCCATTCTTACCTATGCGTCTCCTGTCTGGGGAAACTGCGCTAAATCACACAAGAAGAAACTGAAAGTTCAACAAAACAAAATTATGAAAATGATAATAACACTTCCCTGGTACTGTTCATCAAAATTACTACATGATGGCACCAAAACCAAAATATTTATATAATGAAATTTATTATTTATATAGGAAGGTAAATTCTAAATTTTAATATCTTGACTTTATTACGAGGTTTTTAAAGTTTCCCTCAAATAAATCAATACAAATTTCCTTAAAGGACCTATAGAACGTAAGACTAGAATGGTAAGAAATGTTAATGTATAGTAACAATATTAACAACACCAAAATGTTGTCATCTCTGTTAAATAAATGAAATGAAATTAATATCGTCCTGAAAAATGGTAATATTTTGGGTTGGGACGAGTATATTCGTCCTACGTAAACAATAGTAACCGTCGGCTATTTAAATTGTGATTTTAGTGAAAACTAAAATATATTCGTAAACTTTAAGATATTTGAAACATTTTGAGACCATTATTTAAGCATCACTGAAGCGCTTATGGGTTTATATATTGTTTTAGCCAAAGCAAACAAATGGAACGGCAGGTAATAAAAAACTGCAAAGATGCTGTCCACAGTCCCTTAGTTTCCATGCACATTTTCGTTTATACAGTAATGCCGGAAATTTTAGGGCCAAACGTTGATTTTGGGCATATATTCTTTACGATTTAAAACAAAATGTTATAAAATAATTAAGAACAGACAAAGATTTCATGTGCTACTTCCAATAGTCTGGACTATGTGTTTCGTATTAGATAATTATTTAGGCGAAACATGAATGACGAAGAAATAGTTTGTTGCTTACATTTAAGAGTAGAAATGCATATAAAACTTGACTACTATTTGGAATATTTTCATTTTACCTTAAAATATATATTGCAATTTAGATAAATTGAAAACGTATTCAAATTACTAATAAAATTACTTTTCAAATAAAATGAAGCGCGTGAATTTGTACTAAATCGATTGGGTCAATTCGCTTGAGTCTGCTAAATTTTAATGGTGTTACTAGCAAGTTTGCCGACCTATTTGGATGTGTGCACCTAGAATGGATCTTATTATTTTGGTTTGAGCTCTCTGCACTTTGGCTATATTGGATGTTTTGGCTGTACCCCACAGCTGGATCCCATATGTCCAGACCAGGGTTTAACAAATTTAACACTAATCTAACATTATTCAGGTCAACCATTTTTCTTTGTTTGTGTTTTTGGTTCATAACGAATTTTAATTATTTAGTATTATTTATTGTTTTTGTCTTCTTATAATATGTACTAATTAACAAATAGGATAGTTGAACTCTTTTACATTGGAGGTAGATAAGTTTGAAGTCTTTGTTTGACTATGGCATTTTTTGGCTATTTTTGGAAAGCCAGTGTTTGAGAAACAGTTTTTAACCATGTTTGATGACAATGGGTTCAACCATGTTTAGGACATGCCTCGACATTTGACCGTATTTTACATTTTCAAAAGGTATTAAGACACCTTTCACAGCTTAAAGATATATGAAGAATTTTAAAATGTATGTGTTTATTTCTATATATTGTAAAAAAGTAAATTTCGTTGAGTGTGATTATTAAATTTGATTACACAGCAACAAAAAATCCTTAATTCCGAAAACCTGTTGCCCTTTCCACACCTTGAACATATCCCTAAAATTGTGGAAATATGCAGAGGTAGTTGTAAATATATTTTGCAGTGGAAACATGCCATTTTACTTCTACCCTCCTGAAGCTATTTTGGGGGGCAACTTTGAAATTTAAATCGAATGACCAGCGCAGCGCCCATTACCTGCAATCGACATGACAAAAATTAGCCCCCCCTACGGTGGGATACCATTCCCGAAGGCACGAAATTTCACCCACCTGAACTTATTACCAGGCAAAAAGGCCACTAGAGTTGGGAACAATAAAATATTGATTGTGTCCACTTTGTTGTCACTCCGAGGGTAGAGTGTAGGTGAAGGTGGTTCTTTTTTCTGCGATGACCTACAGGTGCAAGGTTGGTCTAATTAATAGCGGAGCTATTGCTTTTGAACGCACCCCGGGCAAGGTATGGGCTCGGCTATAGTTTTGAAATTACCACCAGGCGCTAAAAGGGAAATTCCCCCTGCTTCGCTCAGTTGGGCCATCGTTCAATGGCCAAGCTTTTGGGGGTGGTTCAGACAGGAACAATGGAAGTAACCCGTCACTTGCCAAGATCGCACCGAGCGCTGAACAAATAACTTCATTAACGCTGAGGTTTGGAATGTGCGCGCTTAAATTATTCAAGGAATTAATTAAAATTCAGAAATCATAATGTTCGATACTTTTGCACTTGACAGTTTTGTAATTAACTACGGGGCACTCGCAAAAGCTTTGGTTGCCTCTCCGGAAAAAAAAAGATTCAAAAACCGGAAACGGTGATCCTAATGCAAAAGGGAAAAATATTGGGTACCAAGGGCCTCTTCAATGTACGCGGATGGACTGTTCCTGAATTTGATTGAGAGAAGATTGAATACCACACTCTGACCAGTTCACAATGTCATAGCCGCAGGTATGATTAAAATTGAGTACATAGGGGTTTCAGTATATGAACATTTGATTTTTTTATCAAAATATAGAAAAATTCAATGTAACAGACTAAACTTCAAATATTTTTTAATATCAAAATTAAGAAATTCAATTTTGTGAAACAAAATAACCTTAATAAAATTTAAATAAAAATAAATAATTGAGTTTTTTAAAGGTTTTAAGTTCAGATTATGGACCGAATATAGGGGACTAAACATTTTCAATTTTTTACCCAGAAACCTTATATACCCTTTCTTATATTTTGTGATAGTAAATAAGAGGTATTTTTGGATAAGATTATTAAGGCAATAGCTCGACTATAACTTGATGAATGTTCATTTTTAAAGCGTCTAGGGTTTGAACATTTTCCGCATAAACACGATCCGTTGCGTATTCCTACAAAAAACAAAAAAAAAAGTTCAGCGGTGAAAAATGATCTTGGTGGCCAATTCATATCAGCAAAACGTGAAAATACATGTCCAAAATGGGACGTGTTGTGTGGCTTGTGGCATCGTCCTGTTCAAACTAAAAAATCGATAGCGATCAGAATTGTCGGTTTTCGTCATTTTCAAAAAATATACAGGCCAATCACACCTTCAATACCGATTTGCTTACCATACTGTGATTTTTTGTGGATGCAATGGTCTTTCGACAGTTAATTGTAGACTGTCTATTGTCTCAGATGCGAAAATTTTATTTGTTGGCATATCCACTAAGCGAAAAATTAGCTTCATCACTCAAGAAAATTCGATGCGAAAAATTATCATACAAACAAATTAACGTTTGTGCCTGTCTTCGAAAAAAAATAAAATAAACGGAATTATCTGTTGAAAACCGAAAAGTGAATTGATTACAACAAATGATTTACTTTCTAAGAAACTTTACATTTCGCCTAATGCGTCCGTTGACCTGTTAAAGTAAATGCGGATGCGCGGGCGGCTACGCTGGATGCGCGACCTCGTTACTTTCGCGGGTTTCGTTTATCGGGAATTATTCAGCAATAAGAAAGAATATAACTGAGCAATGCTAAAGAATAGGTAAGAAAAGAGCAATTATGGTTTAAATGGGGCATGACTTTGGAGTTTGTGGTGCAGGAACGTAACAAGGTTCACGTCTTTCAAAGGTTATAGGTTCTCCTATAACTTTTAGACTCTGTGGGTTCAATCATTTACCCTAAGTCATAGTAAAAGTACAAAATTAATTAATCTACCCTAAAATCGCTCAGTATTAGAGCAGTGTAAGAAATTTAATATTTTTTTAAAATTAAAATTGCACCAGCAACATGACCCATTATTGAATCTGTGTAAATCTTCTATGCACCCTATTTCCCTATTTCTTCTGGAAGTTTATTATACTCGTAGATGTCTCTTGCGTTGGTAATAATCCGACTCCTTTCTATTCTTGCTTTCTCCAATTTTAAAAATCCTTTTTATCTTGTAAGCGCAGTATCGTGCTTTATTTTTTTTATTTATTACTTTATGTATGTATTTTACGTACTCTATATAGATTACTTCATTTAACATAAAGTTCGTAGTATTGTAGTATAAACATCTTTTGTTGGCGTATCCCATGGGAAACGATACAGAATTTTTAGTGCCTTGTTCATTAATCTTTGCATACGTTCAAGACTGTACTGTACGTTTGGAAACAAATGCTTATTAGCGACTTAATATATGCCAAAACATGAGTATTATATACTAGTCTGGAAACAAAGCAATTAAACTTAGCAGATCTACCTATTGCTTCTATTATTGGTGTAATTTTCTTTATTAACATTGATAAATATGTCTTCCAATTTAAATTCTTATCCAATCTGACACTCACATAAAATAGAGTAACTCTTTCTAGCTCCTTTCGTTATCTATCTTAAGCGATTGCCTTATATCCTGGTCATTTTTTATTCTAAATATGATGTACTTGGTTTTTTTAATGTTTAATGTGAGTTTGTTTCTCTGCAACCACATATAGAGCTCTACTAGATTTCTATTTACTGTCTACTTTAAATCCTTTTCGGTTTTTACCCTATATAATAATGTTGTGTGTCGTCGGTATATATTTTGTACTTTCCGTTTATGTGAATGTTCTGAATATTATTTATATGCAGCAGAAAAAGTAATGGTCCCAAAATTGATCCTTGTAAGATACCACACGTTTGCATTTTTTCTTCAGTGTGATGCTGATCTAGTCTAGTTTTGCAGTACGTGATGATAGATCCTAAGTTTACTATTTCCTATTCTAAAATGGACTTATGCCAGCATCAAATTAGTGATTATTTTTTTTTTTTTTTCTATAGACTGAACTAGGATGTACTATACATGCTACATATTAATTTTATAAGTGAACGCTGATAATAATGGCAAGATATTATATATTCTATACATAAAATAACGTTGACTTAAATTAAAGGTAATATTTGAATTAATTTTATAAAAGACTAACAATATTAATGTAGAGACCTTTAAGAGAAATACGCAAACATCTTAAAGTGTTGTAATTTTGAGAAATGTACAGAGGATCTGAAAATGCCTATTATGTGCTACGTAGGGCTTTTAACACTAACTAATTATATGAAGAAAAACGTCTTAAATTTACGTATATTATTATAATTGTGTTTTTACTTTCATGTTAAATTTTCGGTCAGATTTTTAGAAATTTCGAATACTGTGTAGCGATGTGGCCTCAAAGGACTGCCAGGTTCATGTGCCTTAATTTGGAGCACTGAGCAATTTGTCGGAAGGGCCTCCCCCCCTCTCCCCTTTCCAACTGTAGCCATGATATGACCAACCGACAACGCGCCTCCTGGGCAGGTTGTTTGTCTCCGCAGCACACAGAGAGCCCTATTTTCCAAGCGTAGCGTAATATCCGTGTCCTGTAAACGGATGGTACACGACAGTGGCAGTGGTCCCCCAAGCCGGGTACCCGGAGCCGTGTGAGGCTCCATCAGCAGCTGCCGAGGCACCGGGTGGGATCCCGCACATCCGACGATGCCTGAGCTGCCACAGCCACAAGACCTTTTCAAAGGAAAACGAATTTTCCAACATCAGAGGAAAAATGAAGCACAGGTGGCAGGGTAAAGCACACATTATCCGTCTAATGGCTTTCTGTTAATGTCACTGTAACCTGGCTGTGGCATTTGGGGCCCGGCCTGCCCTACCCGGGACCAGGCATGGAGCACAGTTTGTGTGCAGGTAGAAGGTACATCTCCTCGCCCCGGGAGAGCACCAGGTGCTGCACATGACGTCTTTGATATTCGGAAAGTTTCCTCCCCGAGTTGAAATTTTTCGGGGGGGGGGCAAAATTTCGAATTAATTTTTGGACAAACTTCGACTACGTAAGAAATTAAAAAGTGCGGCAGTGGCGGCACACAACTCTCAGTTTCTCTCCTGTCCCCCTTACTGGGGGGCGTTCTTTTTTTTTTTTTTTTTTTTTGTTTTTTAAAGAACTTTAAGTCGTTTGTGGGCACGGAAATTGAAGATTCGTCCCATGAACTTACCTTCTGCCGTGCACAGATGATGGGGCACGAGTTTCTACAGAACCAGGAGACAGTGATTTATTTGCGTAAATTGTGTCTCTTTAAAGAAAGCATCAACACGTTTTTGTCTCACAGAACGGGTTTGAAGTAAATTGCTTTGAACTTTTCACTGTCTAGTAATTAAAATGGTTAATAAGTTTTGTAGAATTGAATCTTGCGAGTTTTGTTCGTTTATATGCCTATTTTTCAATATTATTGAATCAAAGTAGAACTTTGTTGGAACTATCACTTCAAATTATTCTATATATTTTTAATTACTATCATTAATATCAAAATTTCTAAAAAGAATTACCTTATGCTAAGAATAAAGTCCTCCGCAACGAACTACTTATTTACATATGTAAAATATGTGTACATATGGAGAACAATTTTATGCAATTCAATTAAAATGAGTACAAATTACAAAAAAACGATTTAAAGCTGTTTTCTTAGTAAATCAATCGAAATGACCGAAAATAACACCTGCCACAAAAAGAATTGTATCAGAAAGTTAGGGTATAGTGTTTTCAGGAAACTGGCAACATAGACGATCAGGGGTAAAACCTTCAGTCACTTTAAAAGTCCAAGACAAAGTCATAATTGATATTTTTAAGAAAAACTCCTTCGTTACCTTAGTGCAAGCAAAGGAATTGTTATCGTAGAAGAATATTTACGTCTCCTTGAACACGATACGATGAAAATTACAAGCGGAGAAAATCAAAGTCAAAGGTCTGTTTTGATGAAACCATTACTTACTGAAAATTAGAAGCGAAGACGTGTAGAGTGGGCTAAGGTAAACATCTACCGTGATTGAGACATGGTGATCTTTACTGATGAGTCGACTTTTTCTGCGAATACATTCAGGAGGCGGGTGTGGTCACAAAAACGAGAAGTTGTTGTGAATCGTACCGTTTAAACACCCCCTGAAGGTTCATGATGTTTACAAATGTTTTTCTCTAAGCGGTTTCTAAAAATTTATAACATTCACCGGAATTCTAACTGCTGAAAGGATGATCATCCTATACAAAAAAGGTTTATTGAAATCTGCTAGAATGCTTTATATGGCAAAAACAAAACCGTTTGGATACTTCAAGAATATAACGATCCAAACCATAGAAACCAGTTGTGGACACGTTGGAAAGAGGAAAATAACATTCAGGCACTTGATTTGCTATCAAAATCACAGAATCTTATTGAAAATGTTTAGGAATTAATGAAGCAAAAGTTACAAGGAAAGCAAATTAAAGGAACAGCGCATTTAAAGGGAATTTAGGTTTATAATGAAGAAAGACATGACCTTAAAATAAATTTGAAGACCTATTGATTTTTGATGGGGACCTCCAATGGGTGGTATCTAAAATTTTCTATATTTTCCGAGGAAATAGCAATATTTATTTGAATATATGTGTAAAATGTACCTAAGGTTTCAAAAAATTGTAAACATTCCTTCCTTTTTTAAAAAAATTTCATTCAAATCACTAAAAAGACGATCCAGTAATGGGCGAATTCTTAAATGGTAATTTTGTAAATTGTTTTTGTATAGCTATCATAAAAAGGTTTTCAAGTTTTCGTTCTAATTCTCATGACAGTTTAAGACCCCAATGATGGGGAACTAAACTAATCTGAGAATACCTGGCGCTGTCTTCTCCGCCCCCATATCTTCGTTCATTCGAAATTATACCCAAATAGCCCTGACCACATCATTCCCGCACTGAAATGGACCAAAATTGCTGACGCCCCCGCAAAGTAGCATACCTCCAAAATTTTAGGAGGTATGAGTTGAGGAATAGATTCCAGTGGAATCAAGCCGTTCGGGAGCATCCCTCCCGGATCCCGATCCCGGTCTGGTCTGCTCCTTATCAACTGTTTGTTCCCTACACTCGCCCTGGATGTTTCTTCTGAGCTTGCGGCTGTTAATGCTGAGACATGCTTTATCTTTAGCTGCATTGTCAGACATTTTCCAATTACGCGGCGTCGTGTGAGGGTGGAATAAGCTCCCCACGGGGGCCGTCAGGTTTGGCTGGCCCCAGCCTGAAGGGACCCGGGAACGGGTGTGTAAAAGCGTGCGAATAGAGGGCACGCACACACAGTTGAACGCGCACCATTGCCGCAACGGAGCCCGGCTCTGCTGATTACCACCCTGTCAATATTTAAATTTCAAATTAGTTCCCCAGGGTCCACGTGTGTACCTATCACACATTGGGTGACTGGCGGGTGCCCGGGAACGTGTGCGCCCGGATAAGCTTAATTAAAGGAGTGTTAGGGAACTCCTGCGATCCGCAGATAGTGGCGGAGGGTTGTTTGTTCCGCTCTCCATGGGGCTATTTGAGATTTATTGGGGGAGCAAAAAAAAAAATAAAATAAAAAAATGAAGTAAAATTAGGCGCAATTTGCTTTTTCGGGGCTTTTGCGGGAAATATTTTCAAATCTCTGGAAATTCAGCAGAGCACATACCGACATTTTAGCCCCATGCAAAAGCCCTCACTTTGTATTGGCGCGGAACGTTGGTTGGGCTGGCGATAACCGACAGAGAGCCCCCATAATTCCAAATTAATGGGAACGAGAGTTGCTGCAGGTCTCCTAGAAATGGACTCTTTTTGCTATAATCAAAGATAAACCACACTATGTGCGCTGAACTATAAGGGGTGTCTAACTTTAAAATCTGAACAGGTGATTACTATGCAAATTAAACCCTAATCCCTGGCAATTGCGCTTCATATTACATGATTCAAAAAATAAAAATATATTTTAATTTTCTAATAATTTTTGCAATATTAAAAGGACACACGTTTTACAGAAGTTCATTTTATTGGTCAGTCTCTTAGGATTGTTGGTAAATTACTAACTAACTCAAGAGGGATAAACTTAAGATGTAAAGTACTAACTGTGATAACTAGCCTAGTTACTTCTATCTGTGATATTTATTTAGGTATATCTTAGTTTTTTAAATATATATTTAAGTAGATTTCATATATAACATCTTCCTATAATTCATATAAAATTCGAACTATTGTTAACAAATTGCTTCAGTGTTACTTAACTAATATGTGCCAGTTTCTAATTGAGGGCACAAGCACAATTATTTCTCTAATGAATAAATTTAAATTAAGTGGCTAATGAAATTTAATTCCCTATCGATTTCAGGAATTAGGCATTTCTCAAACATCAACATGGTGTCTCTTCAGTGATGAAGTACATTTCTGGTTAAATGGCTTTTTTAACAAGCAAAATTGCAGAATTTAGAGTTTAGGGTGAAAGCAATCTTCAGAAAATTCAACAGTTGCCAATGAAATCAGAAAAATTTGATATTGTTTCATATTGTTTATGGTCTGGTGATATCATTGGTTCATTATTTTTTCAAAAATTCTGCAAGGGCTAGAGTTACTGTCAATAGAATTTGTTTTATTTTCATATATGTATAAATGATATCGATATAGACGATATGTGGTTTCAACAAGACGGTGCCACATTCCATACAGCTAATGAAAAAAATCAATTTGGTGAAGGAAATATTTGGTGAATCCATTATTTTGAGAAATGGACTAGTCCATTGACCCCCAATATTGGACTTTTCTTTTTATAGGATTATATAAAGTCAATGTGTTATGCCAACAAACTACAAATATTCTAATGCATTGGAAAATAACATTGAACCTGTTAATACTGCCTGATTTATGTGATAGACTCATTGAAAATTTGGTCCAAACAATTTATGCTACGAAACTAAACCGTGGGGGTCATCTAAATGGTGTTTTATTCTATACTTAGTGGTAAGAAACTTGATTTATATTAAGTAAGAAAACTAATTAAGTTTATATACAGCTGTTGTTTTATTTTAGTTCAAAGCTTAAGCCCTCTTAATGGGAAAGCCTCTATAACTTTATAATCAAGAGTGCATTGTATTTATATACAATAAATAAGAAAATTGTCTAAAGATTATAAGTTAAACAATTTTTATCCACTTGATGATTTTTAGGTGCAACCTACGTAAATTAACTTTTAAATTATAAATAAATTTAATCTTCTTTAGCTTTAATCCTAAAATACTTCATAACTAAAGTATGAACTCTTTCGTTTTATAAAAAAATTTCATATTGTGTACAAGAGCCAATTTATTTCTATATGGCATAAAATTGTTTTGGTTGTAAGAGTTTCGAAAACATTGAATATACTTAATCAGTGCGAAACCTTGAAACCCTTTAAATTCATAAAGGAACCAGGAGGTACTAATTACCCCTGGTTGTTTCGTTGAACATTTTTGCAATCATCAACTTGTCTGAGGAGCACGTTGAAAGCCTCCTCGGTTCGGTAGCGAAACGCAATTAAAATTGTTTCTACTTGAAAATCGGGTGCGATTCTATGGGAGATAGGGAGTGGGGGGGGGGGGGCGTTGGAGATCGGGACCGGGACCGGATCCTGAATCGGTACCAGGACCGGGAAGCGCCTGCTTTTGACTGTACACAGCGAAGAAAAGAGCCGCACTCCGCACAGAACCCTTCTGCTGGCAGGTGGCAGCTTCAAAACCGCTCTGAGCAATCGAACAAAGCAAATGAAATTTGCGGAAAATTATCAGAAAATTATCTCTGGGCATTAATTTATCCAGGGCGGGGTATGGGGGAGATGGGATAAGGATGGTGGTACCCACCGCACAATACACCTGCAGAACGGGAGGTGCGGTACGGCTCTCTGGGCGCTCCCCTGATGATGAAAAGAACCCATTTATGTGGCGGGAGAGGCCCATCACAGTTGCCGCCGCCCCAATAAAGCCCTTTCAGGACGACGAAATGGTTGCGGGAACGTCTCGAGCCTGCGATTGACACGTGCTACGCGCACAGGACTTGCCGGGATTTTATCCTGCGGTTCCATCCAACTGCCTGTCATCAAAGCGTTTTGAGATCAGGACCAGATGCTGATTGAGAACTATTTCTTGGGATATCCCACCCGCTGGTCCAGAGTCGCCTCCAGTGCGCCAAGCTAATCGGGTTTTTCACCCGATGGCGCTCTGGATGATGGTGTCGCACTTATTTTTAATATTTGCGACCAAGAAACCGACCTTCTAGCGTTTTAACTTTCTGACGGTTCGCCACCCTCGCGAGAAATAAAATGAGACCAGAAGATGCTGGGCCCCTGGACCCATTGTCTCTCTATCTTAGATCAGAGCGGTGGAGGCGCGCGATCTTCTTCCCCCCGACCTCTCAGAGTGGAGTGCATGTATAAATTGTTTGCCGGAAAACAGGAATAAGAAGTGTCAGGAGCAGGACTGATTGATGTCCTTGCCAGCGGGGGAATAATTTACGGCCCCTGGATGAATGGCATCGTGTCATAGGAGTTCTATGGCAAAGTTGCAAAGGTTCGTCTCTGCTGCAGACAGTTGTGAACTGAATTTCTGGTGTTCCGGCTCCCTCACAGGTGAACTCGACCTCTATCTTCAATTTCGACCTCAACCTTAACCACCCTCTTCCTGGGGGTTCCTAAGATTTCTTATCACTGGTACCAGAACTTTGCTTCCATTGCAGATTTAAGGAATCCTCAATTGAGGAATATTCACAAACAAATTTTACTTAAATAATTTTTCTGCCTTAGCTATGAACGAATAAGCTGTATTCAGGTAGAATAGACTAACCAGGTTATGTGACGTATTTTAAAAGTAAGAAATCATAAACAATAAGTTAAATAAAATTTCATATGATTTCCTTTTGGGGCCTCGGGTGGCATAGCATTGGGTGTGATGTACTAAGTGTACCATTACCCAGATAGTGGATTAGATTCCCATATAAAAATTCTGGTTAAAAATTAAAAATAACACAGAAAGTTACCATATGGGCTTAGTTCCTGAGTGCACGAAAATAAGAAAGCATATTTCCTTTTTGTTTTAACAATTAACGAAAGACGTTCTTCGAATGCCTCAAAAGCAGCGCACACGATGTCTGTTGGAATATTTTTCCAAACATTATTTATTGCAACTTTAAATCTCTAATCCTTGAGTTTTTTCGTAACATATAACACCAAATACATAAATTCAACAGATTCAAATCAGGTAAGCTAGGAGGCCATACATCTTATGGAATACAGTCCGTTAAATTGACCATGCATCAGTTTTAAACTATGTATATAAGGGCAGTATGACAAGGAGCACCATCTTGTTGAAGGCAATAATAGTTCTCCCCATACATTTTTTGTGTAGATGGTAATAAACTTCTTCCAAATAGTACTTAACATTGATTTTTGCACCTTTGTTAATAAACACTATCGGTAAGGTACCTCGTTTACATATTGCACCCCACATCATTACAGAAGTGGAATTTTCATACCTGGGTGGGTACACGTCGTCTTAAGCTTGGAATATCGTCTACAAGAACAGCCCAGAGTTGATCATTTTGTTTATTAAAAAGGTCCTACAGAATGAAGAGTTTTTCTTCGAATAATATGAGTATCATCGAGTATCATCCCCAAGAGAGCAGGGATGAATTTATTTCTTTCCATTTTATTAGTACCGCTTGTTTTAGACCGGTACATATGTTTTTTTAAAAGCTTTTAGTGGTAAATCTTCGGGTAAAATTTTTGTAAAGATTCTCTGCTCAAATTAAGATTTTCTGCAATTTTTCTAGAAGACCTTTCACAATTTCGCCTAACTCGTCCACGAGTTTATGCCTGGGCATAAATCCATTTAGGTCCTTTCGGATGAAGGCTGAAAAACACAGCTTAAAAACGTTTATAAAATAAGGCACTCATGTTGAAAATCGATCTTAACAGTAGAAAGTTCAACGCTAATGAGACTTTAAGTATGACGGGCATATATATGGGTAATACTTATCCCCTCCACTTTAAATATTTCTGTCTTTTTCTCTTCAGATTGTATGTGAAAATGGTATAAGTCCACTGTTTGAAATATTCACATGAGGGCTATCTACACGTTAAAACTTAAATAGAGAAGTTGTTGAAATTATATTTTCAAAAAGTGGACTTGTACCACTTTCAAAAGCTCATATACTCATTTATATGTATGGTATGTAATAAATGCATTCAATTAGTTGTATATTTTTAAACGAAATGCCTGGATGCAGGACACAGTAAAATTAAATAAATTGTGTAGATACTACTTACCGAGTTCGATTTTTACATACAACCTATACTCGTATAATAAGTATACCTGGGTTTTAAGCCACCACCCTGCCAATTTGCATTCAAATCGATCGATAGGTAACCCGTCGAAATTTCACGAAAATTAAATTTAATTTCTAAAATTCATGCTATCAAATCGTGACACGCAGTCGGAGGCTATAAATATTTGTTATCATTTGTAAATTGGTAGCCTACGGCAGTGTGTCACAGTTTGATAGCATGAATTTTAGAAAATCGAAGTAAATTTTAATCATACGTGGTACTTTCTAGCACGTTGACCGACCGCTCATGATTTTATTCAGCTATAAGCTATATAAGCTGAATGGACGTCAATAGCCTTTATTTACGTCAACGTGGTAAGAGGAAATTTTTAAATTTTTGTACCTGAGCAAATACTTGTTAATATCTTTTCTGTTTCGTTTTTACAGGATTTTTTATTTGTTTTTTTAATTAACTTATTTTAGTTCAAAATTTTTAGTTTTTACACTACGAATTTTTCATCTATGCATAATAAAAATATTTTCTTAATTTTTTTAAATACTGAGATCTAATTACGGGAAAGGAAAGAGAGTTTTTCATCAGAGTACTTCATTTAAATTAACTAAATTTTTGCGTGGCGGTGGATACAATTTGAAGTCCGAAATAATCATAATTTGCCAACGAATAAATCTAAAACACAATTCAAAAAAATTAAACACGAGCTTCGTGAGAGTTCCCGCAAAAGAGCTTAATAGAGCTTATTTTGGATTAAAATTTTTTAATAAAGTACTTTACCAGTTTTTGACGAGTATACTCGTCAAGGATAAATTCCAACATTTTGTGTTATGACGATTATACTCGTCGTATGTAAAAAGTAGTTATCATGGCTATTTAAATTATAATTTTCGTGAAAACTAAAATATATTCGTAGGTTTTAAGATGTTCAAAATATTTAGAAATCAAAACCCAGTGCCCAGTGCAAACAAAGTGATTATCGCTTCATTTTTGCGATATTTTTCGGTGCAAAGTGGTCAAAACACTTTGCAACATCAGCTGCCTGATGAATTCAATTTAATTAATTTTTTCGTTCAAAGCGATTAAAATAATTCGATAGAAAAATTCAACCGGATTATTTTGAAATTGTTTTTGGAGAATAAATTAAATTCTTGTGGAAGTAATTAAAATCATAGGTAATTGAAACAAATTTTGGATAATTTAAGAAATCTTTTAAAGAAATTTTTATCTAAAAAGAGGTTTTATAAGCTCCTTTTAATCCGATCGGAAAGGATTCAAAAATAGATGTGATGCTTTAATTTTACGCTAAACTCATCCCAAAACTAGCATAGGTTAGGTTGGTGTGGCTGCCCAAGAAGGCACACTTGGGTTACATTTTTGGACCATTGTGTTACTACGTAGCGCAGGATACCCTGGTTATGCATGGGATTCGAACATAGAACACCTGGGATTGTAGTCCAGTGCGCTAATAGCTCAGCTAATCGGCAGTTAAATCCCAATTGCTTAGACCTACCATAGTCCTTCCAATAGTGCATAATATCAAGCTTTCGATTTCTAGCCTGAACTACCAGAACGTTAGAGGCTAGAGAAATTTAATCGCTATTATTTATTTAAAGAAACAAAAGTAGTTAAGGTCCATATTAATTTATAAATGAAACAACCGTAACGAGTTTTGCTAAATTTTTGTTTTTTATTCAAGATTTTAACAAATTGTAGAAAATAAGATTTTCCATCACATAACTTGACTATGGAAATAAGAATTAATTAAAATTAGGACCTCTGGCGCCCTAAAAGTGTATGTGTGTGTGTGTGTGTGGGCGGACGCCAGTACGCCACAATAAATACATAAACAGGTGCAATACCGAGTTCTGTGCATGACTACGACGTGAATGAGCTGCTGCTGCTGCTGCTGCTTTCTGGAACTTACATCTTTTCATTTATTTTATTTATTTTTTGGCTTGAGTGAGATAGGTGCAGGGATTGGTGTAGAGTCAAAACACTTATATACGACAACTACATAGGCGCTGAGCGAACTATACAAAAGAAGGAAGTGTTCAAAATTACAAGGAAACTCTTAAGTAAACTATTGCACGAGATTTTCCCTATTGAGCTCTGACTAATTGTAAAACTACGCGGTAAGAGTACGGGACTGAACTCAGGTTTATTTTTTTTATCTTACATAACTAAAAGACTGGTAACAGATTTTTTTTTTCCCGCCCCGGACAGGAATGGGAAGGGGGCGGGTCAAAAAACAACCGGACTTAACGTCTCTTGGAGAGAGGGGTGAGGAGGGGGTAGGAGGCAAGAGGCGAACCTACGTCTAGGGCGGTGTAAGTAAACTAAGAGTTAAAAACTTTCACAAGGACACGGATGTCTCTCTCTTTTCTTAAGTAATTTGACTAGCACAAGTATTTTTTCTTCGGTTTCATCATTCGAATGCGTCATTTTGTGCCGCCCGCTGAACTAACCCCGTTCGCCACAGGGTTAGGTTGAGGGGGTTGAACACCAACCGGAGCAGGTTGCTGTGACTGGGTGGGAGGTGATCTGGCAATTTGGCTGCGCACTGCCTGTGAACTTGGTTTTGGGGCAATTACACCAGTAACATCGGTCCGAACATTGCCGCATATCTGGAAAAAAATAAATGAAAAGAACAACAAATTAATTAATAAGAAATTTTGAATTTTTGAACAAATGCGTGCTTGTCATCGTTGATTAGTCGACAAATGTCGATCATTTCAGTTGGGAACATTTTGAATTTAAAGTATTTACGGCATATTCGTTACTTTTAAATTTATCTGTTCGAAAATATTCTCAAGTTTTGATTTATAAAATTTATGATGATCAACGATTTTTATTTTTTATTACAAAAAATTTATATATACCATAGTTCGAATCAAGAAATAAGGAAAAAACAGTATAATTTTCTAAATTTAATTTCAAAAGTTATGGTTGTAGTATCCTTGCGCAATTTATTTAATAAAGTCAAATTCTTCTTAAATAATTGGAATTTTTGAATAATTTAAAAAATATATTCCAAAAATGTATAAAAATAAAAACTATGATAAAAGTGATTAAATTAGAAAATTTTTTTTTTTGATATTTTAAATTACCTGATGATGATGCTCCCAATCTTTGTGTTGACAAAATGCCCCACAGTACCGTGCCGTATTGCAACCGGAGCATGTTTCATTCGCTTTTCTGCCGCAATTCCAGCAGGCCTGTTGGGAAATGGTTGTAGGGTTAGAGCTATTCTGTAAGGATTGAGAAGATTCTCCTACACTGTGCCCGGCAGAAAGCGAAGGTGATTTATTTTCTACATCTCCGTCAACTGCGTGCTTGCTCATGTCAACGAAAAATTTTTCCATTTTTAGTCGCTCCTGAGCCATGATTTCAACGGCACGGCTTTCAGCTGCTGCTACTGCTCTTTGGATTTCTATGACTGCCTGCCGTTTCACCTGGTTTGGATTTTGAGGATTAACAAAAAGAAAACAAAAAAAAAAAAACATATTCATAAGGTAAAGAAATTCTTTAAGTCACATATACTGCAGCTACCTAAATAGATCTATTCAGTCAGCTAAAGCGATAAGCTGTTTTTCAAGAATTCAGCTTAACAAGAGTAATTGCTGAATTGCACAGTTGAGCGCAGTAGCTGAATTCTTGTAAACAGGCATAAAAGTGCCAAATTTCCTGATTTCTGATTTTAAACTGCAGATGTGTATACAGTCGAATAAGAAAAATTAATTTTCTTACCTGATTGACTGCATCTTCGGCGTTTCGCTTAAATTCAGCGACCTTTTCTTCAGTCTGACGGCGAATTTCAGCCACCGCGGTGTCTGAATAGCTCGGCTGAGGATCTACCCCGCGTTGCTGGAGGATCGTGATAGCCCTTTTTGTCTTATCCACCATCGCGGATATGCAATTAAGCATTGTATGAATATTTTTCCATTCCTCTTCCCCACTCATTCGACTCATCCTCTGCGATTCAGTGGATCTTGAATCCCTTTCATCTCTGTGACTGGACTGGAATTATATTATTATTTTTCCATTAATTTATTACTTTTTAAAGTCTTAACTAACTTTGCTATTTACACATTAGAAAAATTTTTACTTTTCAGTATAACCATGTGTAAATACAGGGGATTGTAATTTGTTTTATAAAAATTTAGGGGCTGTTTTATCGATAATGTAAAGATTTAAAAAGGAATAAAATGCTGGGTTTATAATTTTAATTAATTCAGTTTTAAGGACATGTTTGCTATTACTTTATTTTGTTATAATAAATAAAATTAAAATATTAAGGTAATTTTTTTAGAATGCAAAGAACTTGTTTTTGGAAAACTATAAACCTTTCATCAAATTTATATGAAAGTGGCAGGAAGAAGATGGTAAACCTCATCGATGATCTTAATTGACTTTGGATTTAGATTTCTAAGAACGATTTTTAAACGAATTAGTGAACGTCTCTTACTATCAATATTAAAAATATTTTCAGCCTTGTTTTTATCACCCAATAGGGTAAAAATTAATTGAATCGAAATTCGTTGGATAACATTTTCTGATTGACCTACCAATGACTTGAGAAATTGTTTAAATTTAGAAGTAAAAAAGGTTAGGATTGGGTCTCTTACCTTATCCAGAAGTACCCCGAATCCTTCGCCCTGATTGACTGCGTTCGGCTGGAACTCGAAGAGCGGATGTTGACTGGTGAAGAGGTTGCCGGACGCAGAAGTAATCAGGGATGAGTGACTGTGTCTTTTCGCGGGGGGGTACATGTAATCGTTCCAATCCTGGACCCCGCTGTGGGGATCGCTTGCGGTATCCGATGATCTCCGCTTGTTGCTATACATCACCCCGTTTCCGTTAACTGCAGCGGATGTCTCCAACGGTAGGAAAATTTCGCCGTGTTCGGCGGGCCCGTGGGAAAGTTCCATGGCGCAGGTATCGTTCGTGGTCACGTACTGCAAGGTGGTCTGGGAAGAAGACAGGGATTAAAGTTTCCAGGAAAAATAGTCCCTGAACGCAGGTGAAGCCTACCTGATTTGTGGCCCTGGCCAATCCGGCAATCTCCCGCTGCAGCAGGGGGATGTGGCTCTTCAGGTAGGGGATCACGTATGGCCTTAGGGGGTAGTTGGTGGCTTCCTGAAGGGCTATCCGAAACTCCTCGATGTTTATTCCACCACTCTGAAATTAGAGAGAGCAAGGAAACGTTTTAACATTTAATATCTTTTCATTTTTCTAATAAATAGAAGGCAATGATATTCGA
The DNA here is from genome assembly GCA_963969385.1 of Philonicus albiceps. NCBI lineage: Eukaryota > Metazoa > Arthropoda > Insecta > Diptera > Asilidae > Philonicus > Philonicus albiceps. The sequence continues at coordinate 5,455,593 of OZ017773.1, read as the reverse complement.
AATTCGCGAATGATTAATCGATTTTTATGATACTATTCGTACTACAGATAACTTGCTAGTCCACTCAAGGGATTATACGCTAACAAATTGAGGTACTTAAGTTTGATTTCAATTTGAATGGAATAACACTGGGTTTTTCTATATAAAACTCAAGATTAGATTGGTCAGTTTTTTAGAATATAAACAAACACTCCTTTTAAATTTAAATACCTAAAATTCTCCCGGGTTTAATTTTTTAATCTTCCAGACGCTAACTAAGTTCGTTTTAGAAGGGTTTGGAAGCTAATCGATATTTTAAAACCCTATTTAGGTCAGCTATGCCTTGACTTTAGAGCAAAATTTACTTTTAATTTAATCCTGGAGATCCTAATTTAGTTTAAGTGAGAAGTTAGCAAACTATCACCAAGAGACTCTATTTTGAAATCTTAATAATTTCGAAGATATTAAAATCCAAATAAGAATTAAGGTGGAAGAAATAATAAAAGATTTCGAATCTATGAGTTCTAAACTAACTAAAATTTCGGGTTCCAACTATTTTTTTTCAATACAATTTGTGAGAAATTGAGAGTCATAATTGAAATTTTATAATGCTGAACTTTGCGGAAACCAAATAATAGAAAATTTTAAATATTTTAGAAATACAAAAATCTAAAGAATGCTGTATTATGACTGTTTCTTTTATCACTGCAAATCTTTAATTTCTAACATACAACACAGTTTCGTAAAAGGTTAGTTCACGATTACTAACTTTATGTTGTTAGTTTGTATGGAAAGAGGCAACTTAGTTGACTGTATTTACACCAACTTTGGTAAGGCTTTCGATAGGATTTCCCATAAGGTTCTCTTATCGAAATTTTCATCTCTAGGAATTCCTGCTGGCTTTCTTATTTGGATTAATTCATATCTGGGCAATCGCTCGGAACAAGTAGTTTTTAAATTATTTTTATCTACATCATTTTTAGTGATGAGCGCTGTCCTTCAAGGGTGTCACTTGTTTATCTTGTTTATTAATGATGTTCAGGATGTAGTGCCTAATTCTACGCTTCTTATCTACGCGGACGACGCTAAAATATTTAAAGAGATTTCTTATTTTTACGACTGCCTATTATTGCAGGATGATCTTAATCCTTTCCAAGTTTGATGTGAGATTAACCGTCTTCTGCTAAATGCCGATAAACGTCTTGTCATGTCTTTTTCTAGGAGTATTCTATCTGGTGGCTTTAATTATATTCTGGGCAGATCCCCTTTAACAATTATGGATCGCATTCCTGACCTTGGTGTAATACTTGACTGAAAACTAGACTTCAGGGAGAATTTTGATTGTATAATTAATAAAAGTAAATAAGGCGTTAGTCTAAGGAAATCAGGGACATAAGAATCAGATCGTTATATGTAAGACTAGTCAGACCAATTCTTGAATATGGATGTAAGAGTATGGTATGGGCTTCATATTATTCTATGCATATAGCAAGAATTAAGTGAGTTCAAAAGAGATTTCTCCGTTTGGCTTTAAATTGTTTGGAGCTTCCTTGTTACGGGCACAGATTGAAACTGATAGTTTTACAAACATTGCAGTGTCGCCGCCGTGAGATAGCTAGGGTTCTTTTTGTTCATTTAGTGTTGAGCGGTGAATTGAACTGTACCGAACTGATTTTTATTAAGTTATATGTTGCCAACATTTTCTATTAATTTCCGCAAAATTTAGCATCGTAAAATATCTTCGATAGTGCTTAATATCAAGACTCAAAAATTAGAATTTACTACCCTGACACTAAAAACATTGACCTAAGGTTACGATTTTGAAAACCAAGAGATTTTTTAATCACCAATATTTGGTGATATCACGATGAAAAACGGGAGTTAGTGGGTTTTTTGGGTAGGTGTCCATTCGATATAAATTTCTAGTAGTCTATTTTAATTTCTAATTTTCTATTTATCTGTCTGTCCGTCTGTTTAGCTAGTATTGTTTTAGGAAAAAATAAATTTATTATACTTACCGCCAGAGAGAGGACTAGAGCCCGGATACGATCACTAACTTCTGGATGTGTGTCCTGTGCAAACTGCACCAGGGATCCAAGAAATTTTCGAATTTTGCTAAGTGCCCTCGTTTGCTCGTGATGCGGTGTAATTGCGGATGTCGCGGGAGGAGGAGTTGTTGTGGCGCCATTAACGACAGGTGATGAACTTGCATTCCGATTTGGCCTAGGTGGGGCCAGGCTCGTGTGATGTATTTGGGGCGACATTGGGGACCTGGGCGCCACAGCTCTCGCACTTTCTGGTGAATCTGGAGTACGGCAGTTATCCTTGCCATTACCTGAAATTATTTCAAACATGCAAAGTCCCACTGTGAGTTGGTGGCCTGGCATAATTGATGGGAACCAGTACAAGATGGCATCGTTTGTTAAATGGATTTAGAATGGTGGAAAACCCCTTTCGCAAACAGACAGACCACATACATTATGAGGTACAAAATCGGTCCGGGACCGAACATGTGTTCCACATTAGCCCAGGGGTGAGCCGGATTCCGTACTCTGTGCAGGAAGGAAATCGATTCCTCTTTTATTGTTTAGCCATTATCGTGTGTCCATTGAGTGCTCAACACGGCAGTCTTTGGGTAGTTTTGAGCCGCTGCTGGTTCGGCACGTATGTCCCTGACAAATTCTGGGACCTTCATCCAACTGTACGTGCCCACTGCTCCTGGATGATCTCTGCTGCAGACAAACGTTGCGAAATGGGCAACGAATGCAGCAGCACCCAGTTGAGCTTCAAAAGACGTCCTGTTTGCTTTCCTGAACCCCTGAACCCCCTAACCCTTTAACTCTCTAATCCTTGTTCCCCCCCGCATTTTGTCTACGCTCTGGAGGGAAGTAAAATGTTCATACCGACGGTATCCCGGTGCACCCGTGGGCTGAAAATTCAAGCCGAACGGCATAGCACTCCCCCCATTAAGGGTAAATTCCCCAGCAAATTCGTAAGTGTGTTCAGGTGCTCGGCTTCAGGTAACTGCTAGAATTTATGTATGCTAATAGGGTTCCTGTTGGAGTTGGTTGGATTAATGTGCGAGAGAAAAAACTATGGGAGCCAAGTATTTTTTTTTTACAAAGAAAAAGAATTTGTCCAGGGACATTTGTAAGCATTTTGGTTAACAGACCGAAACCAGAACAACTGCATTCATTCACTTCCTTGTTGATTTTTATGGATTGCGTGCCAGTAATTTTCTCAGAAAATGCATGCGATGCATTCTATATGCAAATGCAAATGCATTCTGGTTGGTATTAAACTGAATAACTGAAGAGCTACAGGAACTACACTATACAAATTATTTTATAAACTGAAATGTGTAGATGTACAAATTTAGCTTTTTATTATTATTATTATTATTATTTTTTTACATGCAAGCTTCAGAAATGTTTTTAAAAAATAAAACTCATGTTAAACAGTTAAATTCAATTCATTAACACTGAAATTATGAAAGGTATTTAATTACAATTCTAATTTATCTTATTTTAAGGATATCTACATTTTTGGCTAAATTACCGGAAGTAGTAAGCATGCCAAAATGTAGAATTAAATTTTTCAAAGACCCAGACTAAGGTAGAAAGAAGCTTGCACCCTCCGTGGTAGCAGAAGTAGAAGTAGAAGAAGAACATGAATAAAGTAGATAGACACTTCGACTAGAAATGTTTTATTTCGGGTTATACATAGTTTTTGAACTTTCGAAGATATACCTAAGTAGTAGCAGTAGTAGTTTCGGTCAGGATGAAAAATTAAATTGTACAGGATGATTAGTAGAAATTTTAGCAATCAAGTTTGAATGCTATCATTTATTGCGAAATGGTCTAGGAGGGTCCTGGACAACTAAACATTTCACTTTGGACATTACAATAAGATTCGGCACTATCACACAAAGCGATCGTCACTAAGGAATGGCTGAAAAACATTTTTTCCAAGTTCATTTCTCCTAAGCAATTAATTAATTTTCAAATTTCATGTCTAAGTTAAAGGTAGCAAAATAGAACTGCCGGTACGTAATTTGTTAATTAAAAATTAAGTCTACTTTCTGCATTTCAAAATTGATTTTCAGTAATTTTTGTTTTGAAAGAGTTTCTTGATTATGATAAAACTTTCATAATAAATTTAAATATAAAAATTATGAACTAAATCGTGTTGGTGCAACATTCGATTGTTAGGCTTCTGTTGATAACCAATCACAATTTTTGTTCATGTAAGTACCTGAATCAAATCAGAAGGGGATTCTGGAAACCATAAATAGTGTCTATGTCTGTTGTAATTCCTTCCCTTAGGTTAGGTTACGTTAGGTTGCTGTGGCTGCCGTTATTTTATACATAAACTATTTCATATCATCGGCTATTATTTTTTAATTGATTGTATAGGTATAACTTTCTAAATAAACTCTAATAAACTTTATTTATACCTAATGAAATGAAATTAAACTTTGGGCATAGTACGGCTATACACGATCATCAAAGCTTTTGCAATATTCAATATCACCCTGAGTTTCATAAATTGAAATAGATAATGAAAGTGTAATAACGAGTTAACTCGTCATCGGTCAACAATGTTTAGGCATGAAAAGACGAGTTAATTCGTTATTTGTCAACAAAAAAATGGACATAAATGGAAATAAATATTTAAGTTTTAGGTGGACTTAAATTTAAATTTTGAAAAGATTTGGTCATATATGTAATATCAATAGCATGAAGATTTCCTTCCAAATTTTTCTGAAATATAGAAAAGATGAGCAGCTCCTTAGCCGCGGTTTTAGAGGTGTTAGGCACCTTTGAGTATATTTTTATGTACTGTATGCTGCCCACGCACCGTTAAATTGCAAAAAATCACAGCTGAAAACCCTGAGCCGGGACTGTTTTTATTATCTTTAAATTCGCCGCAGCGGCGATATCTCGGTCCTAGCAGGCATACAGGGGTTTTGGCGCCAGAAATTGGCGGGGCTGCGATACCCTTATCGCCTGATACGGGCTCGTTGAGAAAATATTTAGGCATGCCCCATCCATTAACACCCTCAATCGCATTGTTAACCACCCTTGAGAGCACTCTGGGCTCTAAACGAAATTCCGCGTTGTATCCAGAAGCAATTTACATCAATCCGGGAGGGATGTGTACATTCCCATGCCGGTCGGAACGCGGAGCGCGGAGATTTGCTTTCCGGAATCGGTTCCTGTCCTGTCCTGTCCCGCCCCATACAAAACCACCCAGATCCAACCCACCGGAATCCTGGATTCGTGTTTTGTATCACCGGGGCCACAGATGGAGCCCTCTCCACCGACAGAATATCGACTCCCGGCCACATGTAAGGCTGAAAGTTTTTCCCAGTTCGGACTGGTGGTGGTGAATTTTCTGAATGATATGTGTATATTATTTTATATGTATGTATACCGGGAGCCAAATGGGAAATTTCTTGTGTTACCAGCTGGATCGTGTTTGTCAATGCCCCTGATGTCGTCTACCCGCCCCCCCCCCCCCCCCTTCCCCCCCTCTACCCCTTGTTCCTACAGAAAGAAAGGTGCTCGCCTCAGTGGCTGGGACCACGAGTCCTGATAGATACCATCGGGAACCAAAAGCATTGGGGCTTTGTTTGCGTGAGAAGAGCGCAAGGTGGACTGCATTAGGACGTCGCCATTCATGGGGAAGAATACTCGCCGCCGTTGTCGTCGTCATGAACTGGACCTGAACCTGGACCAGAATCCGGGATCCAGGACCCGGACAACGGTGGCGAAATCTTTTTATAGCGACAAAAAAAAAAAAAAAACAAATAATACACACACCCGCATAGTAGCGTGGACTACCCAGAGAAAGTTTTCGCCGGGAGTTGATTTACTTTTTGGTCGACCGAAGTTATCCCGGAACAGGGGGATGTGTAAATGTAACTGCAGTAGCCCGGGATATATATCGATGACCCGATCACACTGCTTCTGGTCCTGGAAGAATGGAAGTTAAAAATTAAGCTGAGACCAGATGGCGGGTGAAAACATTACAATTTTTAGCAGATGTATGACGACGGTAGCGAATTAAGTCGTACTTCCAATCTGCATCTAATATTCGCCTCCCGCACTTTATGCTCTTCTGTATCGTCCTCCGGTCCTCCTCAGCGCAACATTCTGAAGGTGGACAAACGCTTTGAGAGCTGGGAACACAAGCCGAAGTTAGAAATTTATTTACATTTTCAATTTCGAACTTGCTCCATGGTATTTCGGAGGCACGGTCCTATATTGGAAGGTAGGGGGGGTTTTTAATGGCATTTTAAGTTGTGCCAATGAAGCGGAGTTTTATTGCTCCCCCGCAGGATCACAGGGAGGGCAGTTAAACTGTCTGTTCCCCTGAGACTTACAACTGCAACTTATACAAAATTTCGTAATTTTTATTTTTGAAAAAAACTTTCGCAATAATTCAGTTCTGGTATTTTTCACACTAAACAGGAAGTTGTTTCTGTTTGAGAAATGATGCTCTTAGTCGAATATTCTCTAAGTGGAAAAGATATTTTAAGCATAATGTGAATCATTTTTATATGGCATAAATACAAAATTGTCTTGAGTCTTGTATTTTAATAATTTTAGAATCCATAAATATTTTGCCTTTATTGCTTTAAGCTATCTTCTAAGTTTTAAGATCATGTTTTACTTTTTTTAACCATTAAATTCAGAGGCAGTTTTCTTTTTATTGAAAGAAACTAGAAAACATTTTTTTAAATTCAAATCATCTACGGTCTACTGATGTCACAATTTCAGTTGCAATCTCCAGTGTCGATTATTGGGTCAGAAAAAGAAAAGCTTTACTCATATCCTAATTTTTGGACCTAATTTCTCTCCAAATCTCATTTAGATCGTCACTAACGTGATATTTTTACATACGTTTACGTGATTCGTTTTTTAGCTAAATATCTACTGATTTAGCTACAGTTTGTACTATCCTTTCTTTATCATATTTCGATTTATATAATTTTTGTTATTTTTATCCCATAAATGACGCGATTCTCTATAAATATCTAAAATATTTGCCCGTACTTTGTTTCCCTTGAAAGTAATTTTTGCTATTTCGAACATTTGCTGAATATTGACTCAGCCGAAGTTGACCCAATTGTCCTGTTTACATCCCAACTTACTCCGAATCTACAGGGACCATTTAGAGATCGCGACTAGAGTGCAGCCATTCACTCGATATTGGGCCTGCTATTCCAAAAATCTCGAATTATTTGCCAATCTACAGGGATCTTGCAGGTTGCGATAGAAATTGGGAAATCAATTACCGCCTTTAACCAACCGATAAAGGATCATTTTAACAAATGTTTCTTTATGGTGATCCAGATTGTCTCGAAAAGTCATTGTATGTAATCAATATCCTGAACATAATCAGAAGCAGCAGATCTAGATATTGCTGATGAGGATAATGTAAACCTTAAAACGCAACTGATTACTCAGATTTTGACAAAGATTGCCTGATTTGGAACTGATCAGGTTCATCTGATCAAGAAAACTTAGGCGTAACTGGTAATGTTTTCCTGTTGGGATATAATAAAAAAAAAATTCCGATTTTACAAAAAATGTTTCACAGATTATTAATAAATAGTAATTATAAAACTACAACTATTATTTATCTTATTGTTATTAACATTAGAAATACTAAGGAGTTATTTCGAACATTTTCATTTTAATACAAATTTGTTCTCTCCAAGAAAATGTTCATGACGTATTTTACGAAAATGCCCTAAATTATTTATTTATAGCTGTATTTTTATCATGTATTTTGGATATAATCAAACATTTTATATTGAACTGAAATTTATTACCAGTTCCTCGGAATAAGAATTTGGAATTTACATTAAAAAGTTTTAAATTGGAATGATTTTATTCATGGAAAACTTTAAATTTTTACCTGAACATTTCTCAGATGAAATTCTTACGTATAAAGTAATAAAATCATTGAAACTTAATGCTATTTTTATGAATTCATGATAAATTTTAAATCTGAGAAAAATTTACTTTTGTTTTGGATAGACGAAAATAATACAGCTATGATAGGTATGCTTTTTAAATGTCTATATAAAAATTTTAAGAAGGCATGGAATGAACTCATCAAGATAGTTTTATCCCCTAATTGATTACCTCTGTTGCTGCTTAATTTTGTTTTGCAAGTTCTTTTGATAGTGGAAATATACTACTTTCGCCGTAACGTAGTTCTAATCAGGAAAGCTTGATGTTACTTAGTATTTATATTTATTTTAGTCCATACTAGAATTTAAGTAGAAAAACCTCACGGTATTAACATTAGTCAGTTAAGTTGAGTTATCATACTCTGGACCTGGATTGTTCCTGAGAAGAAGCACAGATACGTTTAGTGGCATGGCTTACGAACACTTCAACAACTCCTGATATATTCTAAGAATTTGCTGAGGTTTAATTTTTCGAATTTTCATGTATACAATCGTAAAGTATGAATTTCCGCTACCAAACTATTTTAAAAAAGTTCTCTTGATTCCAATAATTTTAAAGATATATCAATTTTAAAAGTGATTCAGTGGAGGTAAGGTTTAAGGTTTGGTAAGGTGAAATTTAATTTCATTGTATCGTTTCTTAGTACAAATATTTGATTTAATTAAATAGTGGTCTGTCCATTTATTTCCAAAATTCAAAATCCCCGATCCAAGAAGAAAAAAACAATACCATTTCTAAACTTACCCTTAGCACGTCGACTATTGTTGGAGGAATCGTATACGTCTTTATCTGGTATTTCTTCTTTGATGATCGTCTTACCATCCAAAGCCATCTGGAACGACAAAAGTAAGGGATCCAAATTGAGATATGTGCTTTTTGGCCTTTGTTGTTTTGAGAAAAAAAAAAAACAAAAATTGCAAAAAAAAAAAAATTTTATACAAAAAACAGAAGTTAGGCCCACAGTGCACGGGGGGCATATTAAAAATAGTTTGCCGAATCCGAAGAAGAGAACATCTAAACAGAGTTTTTGGAGCCTTCTCCGAAAATAAATAGTCGAAAGAGACGTGCGCCATGGTTCGCATCAGTTCGCAGCTAAGGAATTAACAAAAATTCCCTGAAGATTGCGCATCAATGATCATCCACCCGGGATGCTAGCTAGCCGATAGATAGAATTTAGACTTTTTAGATTAGGTAGGTAAGATCGATAGTTGCTAGTTGAATAGTTGCGCACCATGACATAGTGCAGAGGTGTTTTTTTTTCTTATTTTATTTTTATTTTTTTTTTTTTTAGCGGCTAGAGGCTGTACGATATTTAGAACATAATTAAAGCTGGTTTCCGTCAGTCGAGAGATGCGGTCTGTTGGGGCCTCCCGAAAAACTGTGGTATCGTCGTCTGGAAAGTGTTTCGCCACATGGTGCACCATCCAGAAAAGAGTGAGGGAGGAAGGGGGGGATGGCGCGAAATTATTTGCAACACCGCACCCCCGCGAGAGGCCAACGAAGCATATTTTCGTCGTAGTCACTGGTTTTTTTTTGAAAACAGGGATTATAGCGGATGTGAGAATTGGGGGCGGGGGTGAATGTGGGGCAACCGCTACCACCATGTGTGTGCGTTTGGCACAAAATCACCCGAAAATACACCCTCTCTCCCTTCTCATTTGCCATGAGAGGGAAAACTTCTGCCCACAAAGGCGGAAAATGGAAAAGCTCTCGGTTGAAAAGCATTCGCCCCGATGTATCGAAGGTTCTTTTGCGGGATTGAATCGCTCAAGTTGTGCTTGGGATCGGGATCGCTATGCGAATGATGCTCCAAACGGATGATGCTGTGGGACCGATAGAGCGCTGCGCTCGTGAAGTGCTCCTGGTTTTTGTATCGTGGGGCGCTCAGGGCTGTCAGCTTCAATGATGTAAAGCAGCGGCGACGGAGCCCAGGCAAATTGAGCCTCCAGAGTGGTGGCATTGCTGCTGCTGCTGCTGCTGCTGTTGTTGCTGCTCCTAAAGGGGCGCGGGAAGGGAGGGGGAGGAACGGGCGAAAGAAAACAAACAAGAAATTCAAAATTGAACATCACTTGAGCCTGTCAGAAAAACGCGTGAAAAACTGGAATAGACCCAGATGCTGTCGCTGACATGTGACACAAATGATTTTCCTTTTACATATTTTCAATTGGGCTCTCGAGCTCATCAGAGGGGCACAGTCCCCGATTCCGAGTTCTAGTACCCCCCCTCCCATGAGTCGCACAATAGGACTAAGTGCTATTTTGGCGCTCTAAAACCATATCTAAGTGATAACTAATTTTGGTACGAATTTTTTCATAGATTGCAAATCCAAAATTTTCATGAGCCTCAAATTCTTTCCATAAAATACGAAATGATTAAAAATTTTACCGAATACCTTAAGGGGGTAATGCTACTCTAGAATTTAAAAAAAAAAGGAAATGTTTATGTTTACCTTTAACAATGCGCACTTTAAGATGTTAGAAATCAAGTGCAATACGTTTTTTAAATGTAACGATGTTTATAATACTGATAACTTCGCTATAACACGGTAGATAAGTTCTTAGAAAATGTCTTGTTGTGAGAAATCATGTTACACAAACCGCAATTCAATCAACAACTTTACCTGTAATAAATCTGGTTTTCCAAATTCCATTTATCAAAACATCAACATCAATGATAAGCGATTAACTAAAATAGTCAACTAGAAACTCCAGAGACATCAATATTAACAAATCGTCAAAACCAGTCCATAACTCCTTCCTTTCCTTCTAGTCTACTGCCTTCATTCCTACCCTACCCTTATTAGTTTTCCTACCATCGGTTTGAAGAAACTAAGATTTTTACCACATTACTTTTCTGCCTTTCTATTGTTAACTGATGTTAACTGGCGGGAGAGTATTGTGGAAATAGTAGGCTGAGAAAAGTTTGGTATTCTTTTAAAAAGAGTACCTGAAAATTTTCATTTTATTTTTAAAGAGGAGTATCTCTTACTTAAAATCTAAATTTATTTTAAACCAACTTTAAATCTTAAATATTATAAATAGTCTTTGATTTTATATTTTATTTTGTTTCATGGATGTGGATTTACGATTCCAAATCGATATAATATTTCTCCACTTAGATTTGTGATATTACAAGTTTTCTATGTACTTTTACAGTATCAGATGTAAGAATCATAGAGTGGAATGCACAAATTTATATAAAACGAAGGTATCTAAGTTAGCAGGGATCTTGAATAAGACTGATGTCAGTTAGTGGCTTAGATTTTAGCATGCGTCTTTTAAAATTATATTCTAATATCTCAAATATAACGTTTTACTGAAATTTTAAAATTATGGCGCAACATAGATTAATATTTTGTGATCCATACTATCGATTGGATGTTCACTGAATAAATGGTTTGTGGTTGGTCGTCGTATATTCCATTCATACATAGTACATATGAAAAAAACTGTGATACTTTTTAGCCTCTGATAATACTTAAAATCATTTAGACCTGCCTTTGTGTCTACTTTCCCTTTTATTATTTTACAGTATTTTGGTTGTGGATTTGTAAAGAGGTCTTTATATAATTAACATTATTTCTTTTTTATTTTGTATAGATTTCCATTTAAAAATACAACTTATAAAGTGCTACTATGGTCATTGTTGAATTACGAAAATTCTCTATGACTATACACTACTATGGATTTACAATGTTTACAAAAGACAATGTTTTACAAAAGACACAAATTAAAATCATCAACTTTTTGTTGTTAATTGCAAAAAATATGTACGAGTATATAATTCTAGGGGGTATATATCTCTTGAGGTATTAGCAAATAAACCTCCCTTAAATTTGTTTTCCTTGATATTATAAAATGTCCATTTTTGGATTACCGTCCTTTGATATATTCTTAACAAATTCCCAGCATTCAATTTTCTATTTGCGGGCGCCAATTTTACATTTTTGCCCAGTGTGCGCTGTCAAGTGCCGGGATGGGACCCTTATCGTACCATCCGCTTCATAGGAGCATTATGGACGCGACACCGCCCAAATTGGAGGAACATCTCCCACGGGGGAGACAGCCACATGGGCCCCATCACTGCCAGCAGCCTCCCCCGAGATAAGATTGAATTTCGGGGGACGCTAGACTAGAGAGTGCTCCGACCGTTCAGGCTTTGCTCTTTGAAGTCGGATGAGTGCACTCCAGCAGCATCGGGCGTCTCCCCCGGGAGTAGGACTGGGTCCGGGACCGGAATGCTGCTGCTGCTGTTGCTACTTTTTGGGTGAATTCATTCGCATCGTACACATGGTCCATATGCGGAGAGAGTGCTGCATCGCATTGTGAAGGCCTCAGATTCGTGGGGCGCACTGCTGGAATTTAACCGATTTTTTTTTTTTTTTTTTGAAGCCCTTTTTTCATGATTGGGGCCACATTGTGATGCATATTTCTCGCGAACAGTACCATCTGTTATTGCAGAGAATTCTGCTGTTCACCTGAGCAAACAGAGCACCTCTATGGCACATTGTCGCGCCAGAAAAGTTCTCGTCTCGAGGCTGTGGGGTGTACAATGAACCCAACGGATAAGGTTTTTCGGCTTCATACGACGCATGGTATTGAAGAAAAGAGGTCAACTCAGTTTGAGCCACTAAATTCGGACGCATTTAGAATATGAAATCAGGTAAAATTATGTTACTAGAGTTAAAATCGACCATGTACAACATTTACCGCCAAAAATGATATAATTCCAGTTTTTATTCAGTCTGTTCCATGAATTTAAATTTGAAAACAATTTACCCTTTATATCTGTTTATATTTTTTGACGACAAATTTATTGGTAAATAAGACATTTTAGGGATGTAATTTAAAACATAAAATAATAGATAAAAATATTCCTATTTCCTTTCATCTGTATTTAAATTTAAATTTAGTTAAAACTATATAGAGAAAATCTGAGCCAAATCTCTGTCCCTACTATATAAAAAATTTATTTAACATAAAATCAACAAAAATGGATCTATAAATACAGACAAACAATTCAACAATTTTACAATAATAGACACGTATTGGAACTTTTAAGTAATAACAACTTACGACTTTCGCACTATCTCGGATTCAAAATAGTTCGTCTATTAATTTTTTGAATGAGTACTTAAAATACATAGTGACAGATTTTGTAGATTTTGTTAAAAGTAGTTAGTAATAAAGGGCTCACGTGTGAGAGAAAGAATAAATGAATGAAAAAGTTAGGTGGAGACAGAACGAAAATAGAAACCATATTTCACTAGCCACAACAACGCAGACGTTTGAAAACTTTGGCCCGCCTTTAACCCTTTGAGCGCTGAGTTGTATGAAGCTAAACATGTGCTCTGGACTGACTACGTTTTACAACGAATCACACGTAGGGCTGCATGGTTTTTACGACGGAGCGCATGCTGGGTTGGTTGTCATTCCATTGCAAAATATGTTAATTCTGACAGAAAAGGCTTTAACCCTTTGAGTGTTATAAACTCATTATAGGTAAAATTGGCCCATATTGAATGGCTGTGTGAGAACCCATATCTGCGTTCATGGCTCAAATCGATTGGTTGTATGGGCAAAGGTTTAAAAATCCGTAGTGATAAAAATGTAAATAGTCCGCATCCGTATATATGCTCCGTATGTGCTACCTGCTTCTTCCCTATTTTCGATTTTGAATTTTTCTATATCTGAACATTGCGCGAGGACGGCACTAACGCCATGCATTCAGGCACACGGCATAGCTGAGACTTTAGCCCGCCTTTAAAAATGTGTAGTAAAAAAACGCTGCACATTATTTTCTACACTATAAGTGCTGTAGGTGAGAATATTTGGCTGCCTACTCTTATCTCTTTCGTTTTTATTGGAATTTATATAAAGCATGGAAAGCAGTAATTCTTTCCTGCTTTATGTAAAGGTAAAATTTTCTCCACGCCGTTTTAGAAATTGCATAGAGCTTTATGCTTGCATGGAGAGTGCTACATCTGTAATAGGTAACATAAATGTGACTCCAACCGATAACAGCCAGCAAACTGAAATCACGTAAATGTGACTCCGGTCATCAAAGTGTTGAAAAGTTATTCTGAATGAACATTGAGAATCTAAACCTTCTTGATTCAATCATACACACTTTTATTCCATATAGTCGTAATAGTAAACCTTTTTAAAAGTGTAAAATAAGAAAAACGTTCAAAAATTAAATAAGAAAAACAGAAAATTTGAGTTATATTATAAACCATAATCAGAAAATATGTGAAACACAAAAACGTACACTTTTCGAAAACTGAAAATAAAAATAATTGTTATTAGGATTTAGGAGATTATTTCAATCACTTTACTGCTAGAGAGTAGGTGCATTACCCTTAATGTGGGGCAAAATTTTAAAAACCACATCAAAGAGTCACTCCAGTAAGAGACAGAGGCCTTTGCGTTATTGCAGCACAGGGACAAATTGAGTAAACATAACACAACGAATCGAACAATTTGATGATTAAGCTCAATTGAAACACCTGCGACTCAAAACAGGTGTATGCTTTTTTTTTTCTTTTTTTGGTAATAAACGTTTATCATTTTGTTCTGTTCAAAATTGCACGACCTCTGCTAGTGATCTTAAATGATTACAGAATAAAAGGTGTTGACTGGCGAAATAATCTAAAAGATCTTATTTCTTTCTTTCTTTCTTTTTTTTAAAAACTCTATAGAATTTTGGCGGCAGTGTTGGCTACAGACATGATCTGTTTCTGTTTTATTTTAAAGACCTAGATACAAAAATGTTGTTAGTTCAAGTGAAATAGTTCGAATACGAGTAATATACCAAAAGTGTGTATCATTTCCAACAATTTCCTTAATTTTATAAACATTTAAGATAATTTTTTTTTTACATTCCACCACATAGGTTTTCTAAAACTGTATTTTCTCTAGAAAATTTTAATACTTATCATCATATATTTCTTAAAATTTTTAATCTGATAATGCCATATTTCTTTTGTGTAAAATTTCATTTTCATATATTGGCTTCAAATAAAAAATTTATTATACTTTCACAAAGGAATAGAATAGAATGTTTGAAAATTGGCGGGTTTTTTAAAAACTTTATACAGTTTTTGAAATGTATGTAATATGGCATTACATACATGAAAAAATATGACTATTTGGCGTAAAATTGAAATTCTAAACAGCTTTTTTGAAGACAGATGATTTGTGTAAACTTTTAAAGAACAACTAAACAAATTGATTTGAAATTTAAGTTAGTCATATGCGAAAAAGAAATATAATTCCTTGATCAAGAAATTTTTATCAAGAGTTCAAGTTTTCTTTTCTTCGGGCATTTAAACTTCTGTAGAATATGTGGTATTAAAAAAAATATATATGGTACATAGTATAAACAATACATACATATATATATAAAATATTAAAATATTAAAATTTCGTTGTGTTCGATTGTGTCAATTTCGGATCTTCTATCAAAATTTGGATATTATCTAGGATTATTGATATATGGTATGTAAATGTACTATTAAAAATAAGTTTAATTTGGAGTCAAAAAATAAAACCTTAAACCTTATAAGGACAAGACAATATTCTATTAGTCATCACAAGAAAACTTGCTTCAAAACTCTAGATATTGAATTTTGAATCATTTATGAATCATCCTTTTGCGTAGGTACAATACAATTTTTGTTTTAAAAACAATCAAAGTTTTATAAAGTAAAATCATATAAGAGTCAAATCATTTAAAATATTTATTATTCGGTGAAAATAACATCAAACTATCTACTTTATATCTAGACTTTGAGCCAACAATTTAAACTAAAAATATTTTCAGGTCATGATCTAAAAGTTTGAATGAGTAAAATCATGGAAATTTAACTGATTTTTCTCAAATTATAAAATTTTTGAATCAATCGCTAACAGTCAGCATATCCTGCAAAAAGTCACTTAAATATTTTCTTCAAAACCGAGTGTATTAAAAAAATGTATGGAATGGAAGCTTACTTTGATTAACTAATTAAAAGTCAGTCAACAAGTATTTTATCATTATTTTGCTCATGTTAGCCTATCACAAATTGATAGCATTTGCTATTAATGCATTACCAATCTGGAAATGAAAATGCTTTTGAAAAAAACAAAATTAGATCAAAAAATGCAAATATTCGTTTTCGATACATTTTCGAAATTCGTTTAAAAATGATTGAAACGTTATAAAAATTTAAAGCGCATCGTAAATGAAAGGTTTAACTATAGAGGCAAAAGCAAATTAAAATAAATACTTAAAACACGATTCAAAATTATCGTAAAACGAATATTTTATTTTGTACATCAATTAAGAATTAGAAATCTATTCAAATTCAATACGTCTTGTGTGTTAAGAGTAGAGTTTAAAGTACTCGGTTAACTTTTATGTCATTTTGTATTTTATAGAAATAATTTAAGATTAAAGGTTTTATTTAAGCCACAGTATGATTTCTAATAACGATTTTAAATTTCTTTAAATAAATTCAACTCTTTCTTTAGTGAATCTCTC
This sequence comes from Philonicus albiceps, assembly GCA_963969385.1. Lineage (NCBI taxonomy): Eukaryota > Metazoa > Arthropoda > Insecta > Diptera > Asilidae > Philonicus > Philonicus albiceps. The sequence goes on along the minus strand of OZ017773.1, from coordinate 5,439,103 downwards.
TCTCGGTAAACAAGAAAAAATAAAACTAAGTAAGCTGATTAAAGGTAAAGTTATAATTTTTAAACTAAAGGCAATAATTTTAAACATGTTTGATATTATAATACTCTAGGAATCTGGTTCACTGATTGGTTTAATATGTCATCAACATTTCCTCAAAATGTTGACTTTAATTGATCCAAAATTCAAAGGTTTTTAGTTTTGAGTACCTTTGGTGTGATGCTGAGTGTGGAAATAAATGCTGTATGTATCCCCTCTTGGCGCACAAATTTGAATTTCGATTTCGGTTTATGATAATAATAGGGTTTTTGGGAAATATTCCTGGTATAACAATTTTAGTATCGAAATTATTACTATCAAAATATACCTTTTGCATGCAATTTAAACTCCTAAGTCCTGAGACTCGTAAATATTCGAAATACAGAATCTTATTTATTTTTACTCTTCTAATATAGCTGGAGGGAGAAAAGGTGCTGAAGAAGGTTCATTTTTTATTTCTTGGCTGCACAAATGGCCATAGTATAGAAAATTTCTTATTACTCCTTTCCACCCTCACCTGAGGAGTCCCATATATTATTATATATATATCTTATGTATTGTGTATACCATCTACTGAGATTCCTAATTGGCCGGACTGTTAGATGTGCGGTCGCTAAAAGTAATTTTGATTAAAGCATTTTTGCAGCCCCGAACACCAGGGCTCTATTGGTGGGAGGAATAGAGGGAGGGGAGGCTACCGGTGGCGGAACCATTAAATCTATTTCGCACCCTCAGATACAATCAATCAATCAGGCGATTAGTGCCGTGGAAGACTAATGACATGACATCCTCAGGCTCAGGTGAATCCAGCACGAACACATGCGCCCGGCATGCTACGAGATCACTTTTGGGGAAAACAATTTCCACAGAAGGTTGACGAGAGGAGGTGAGGTGTGGGAGGGGGAGGGTGGGTAGTTTTTGGTTAGAATGAGGAGAAGTACGTGCACACGTACCTCTGGGATGCTGCGGGCATGAATCAAGCGCAGCATCCGACATTCATCTGGAGCAGCATTAACGTGCCATTTGCAGTGCCTGAGGCGCAACATAAAATTTCTGCCCATGTGATATGGTCCCCCTTTTCTCTGTACTCCCCCGCATCATATATATCTTCGTGCTTAGGGGCTCCTTGTTCTTTTTACTGGAAAAGTTCGTCTACTGCGGATGACATTTTCTGTTATTACCTCCACTAGGACACGCTTCTCCTGCACAGAAAATGATGCTGTGCCGGTCCAGAGCGGCTCCTGTTCCTGATGTGTGGAGGAGCGCGCTTCTGCTACTGCTGCTTCAGCTGCGGCTGGTCCTGATTCTGGCTGAATTCTGGTGGGTCCCCCTTTGCCGCTGGCCGTGCACCAACTTTTTAGTAGAAAGCCAAGATCTAGCGGAGGCCCAGGTCTTTCTACCATCGCACACTATGCCTGCGAGAAGCCCCGGGGACTGAGATGTGGAATGAAATTCGTGATGTAGTGCGGTGCTCCAGCTTCACCAGCCTCCGTCAAGAGCAGTCCCCGGTGAATCTATGAACACTTGAGTCTGGGATGCTGCGAGGGTCCTGCGGGACACACATAGGGCTCCCGGTGCTCCTGCTGTTGCTGCTGCTGCTGCTGCTACTACTGCTGCTGCTGGTGCACGTTAACGACTCAATGCTCCCAACATAGAGGGGCTCAGGGGCTTCGCAGATGTTCAAATGTCTGGACCAGATTTCTTTAAGTACATCCAGAATGCACGGATACACACATGAGGGCCGGATAAACGCCCCCGCCGCCCGGCACACATTCCCGACACATGTGCGTGAAATCAAAACAATTCGCCCCAAAAGTATTTTTTTGTTTTCTCCTTTTTTTTTCTGCCTTATATTTTTTTTATTTTATTTATTTATTTTTTCCCTCGGGGCCCGGGTCGGGCTGGTTTACTATCGACGGTACTCATGTGCCATTTTGGGGCTCACTCGGTGTATATTCGGGATCCATCTATCCCGTCCCAGCCAGCAGAGGCTCCGGGTGAATGTAATTTGATTTTCGGGGGGAGGGGAACGGCCGCACACCGGCCTGCAACAATTCGTGTCAGAGCCATAAAATATATTTTTCCTGGCAATTTTCAGACCGCCTTTAATTTCGGACTAATTACGTCAGTTTTTGGCCCGACCGATGCCAGCAATTATTCCCAATTTTGATTCCGTGCAACTATGCAACGATGAGAAATCTTTTTTGCGATAGAAAAATGTTTTTGATATTACACTATCTATGCGTTCGTTATACGTACTATAGACAAAAATTCTGTCTCTAAAAACAAGAAAAATATATGCTTGTTTTTAAAAACTATAAAGAAATTCAGAGTTGGCAGTATCTATTTATAGAAATTGTGAAAAAAACTTAATATACTTCGGTAGATTACCTTACAATTAAAAACTAATATTATAAAATCGACACACGGTATTTGCAAATATAGAAAAATTCATTTTGGATATTGCTTTGTTTTTTATAACCACATTATCAGCAACTCAACTATTAAAAGTCTAGAATATGACTAAGACCTTTTCTCTAAGAAGTTTATTAACAAATTAGGGATAGGTACCTTTTGTGAAGTCTCCAAACTTGTCTATATATCCCTGCACATATTTTGTATTGAAGTACAATACGACTTTTTCGATTTCTTAAAAATTACATCTTTGGTAAACAAATTAAGGCCACTCTTTTAGCAAAGTAACAAAAAATTTGTTTTCATATTGCCACTATTTTGCAATAATCGTGTGTATTTAGATAGTAAAACTAATAGAGAAATTAAGAAGCAAGAAAAAAGTCATATTATTTATACCTCTAAGATATCAATTTTTATTTTTTTAAAAGATAAACAATATTTTTTAATATACATATGTTTAATTCACCCTTCTAATTTAATTTTCATATTTTTAGTATATCTAAAAAAAGGTCTTTTCGGCGGCAGCCAGAAGGAAAAGGGCAGATTTCAATGTGATCTTTAAAACACGACAAAAATCCCTGTCCTTGTAGAAGGTGTGGGTATCAAATTTGATTAAATTTTATTTATGTATCATTGGCGGTGGTCATTCAAATGGAGAAATGCAAAGAATTAATCAAATCGATAAGGTTCTGAACTTTCTTCTATACTATTCTAGTGAATATGATAACTTCTTTATTTCACTATCTTATTTTGATTATATTTTGCATATTAAATCAAGCCCTTCAGATCAAAAATAAGGCGCTACTGAATATAAATAAAAAATTATGAAAGTATAACCCAAGAATTTTAGTGACTATAAAAATTGTGAGAGTTTTCCAAATTGTATTTGACTGCTTATTTTTCTTATATAAAGATTTAGTAATAGTTAATAAATCGTAATTATTTATCGTAAATCTCTTGTAGGAATAATATAATTTCCATTCCCCGATATGTCGAGTGATCAGTTTTATTTATTTATTTTTTTAATTAAATAATTGATAGTCTGCGTAACAATTGAGCATGATTATCCCATAATTTTTCACTATTTCCTTTTATTTAATAGTGTTCTTAGGTTTAGGTTTAGGTTATTGTGACTTCCCAGAAAGGCACACTTAGGCCAAGTTTGGCCCCATTGTGTTACCTACGTAACGCAAGCGACCATGGTTATCCGTGGGATTTGAACCCACAGCCTCTGGGACAGTAGTCCAGCGTGCTAACAACTGAACTAGCAGAGGCCCCCAATAATGTTCTTAATTAATATCAAAATGGGAAATGAGTTTCACAGTTTCACATAGGTGTTGTTGGTAAAATGACTTATGTGTCACATAACGAAATTTAAATTTATTACTAAATTAGGTAGTAGGTAGTACCAACATTTGTTAATTGGTAATTAACTGAAAATAATTAAAAATCATTGCAAGAAGTTTAGCTGATTGCATTTATAAAATTTTAAACAAATAAGACATTTAGTCATAGTAAGCAGTTTCTATTTTGATAAAACTTAAACCCAATGCATGAAGTTTCTCAATTCGTATTTTAATCAAATTGGGATTCATTTTTCGTTGCATTCTATAGATTATTCAGTTTTTTTTTAAAAATCTAAATCTACTATAATTACTGTAACAACAGTATTTATTTTTTAATTACAAATCATAAATTATTTATAGAAATCGTATAATTGTTAACTAAAAATTCTACAAGTACTTTGCGTACTTTAAAATTGAATTTTGTACGTTCCATACAAGAACCAAATGTGGTGGGTTGTAAAAGTAAAGAAAGAGTCAAAAACTCATTCTTTTTGATTATTTTTTTTTTGTTTTTGATAAAGGGGTAAAGTGTAATCGAACAATTCTCGTCACGTGATGTCATAAAAAGTGCATCAAGTTTACCGTTTTTAAGGTTATTAAAAGCGTCCTGCAAAATGACAGCCCTCGCCCCACCACCAGTCCAGAGAGATGAATTATTTTATGACCATGACGAAGAGCCGGGTCCACTCGGTTCCCGTGTCCCGAAATGACACGGTGACAAATTGCTGTTAGGGGTGGGTAGACGGAGTCGTGTGGCAGTGGCATAAGTGCGCTAGCAGCGATCCCGAAAACCCCCAAAAACGCCATCCTTCTGGAAAATGCACAGTAAGAATCAAAGGTTTCCCCACAATACACCCCCCATCCCCTCCACCCCACTCCCCTTCTTCATTTCCCGTTGACGACGTTGAGGGGGCCCTTTGCAAATTTCTGCGATTGAAATAGTCCCGCACTGTGGTCCCGATTTTTGGGGTGGTAGGGTGATGATTTTGGAGGTTAGGATTTTTTTTTAGTAGGGGGGGAACGGCGCGGCATGAACAGGGAAGATTGGGAATGTGATGTGAGCAGCATGTGGCGCTCGAAATTGGCGTCTGCCCCACAAAATCGCAGCCCGAAGCTGAGTAATGGTGGCACTTAAACACCATATTGAGATGTCTTAAAAAATTTTGACGGAGGGAGGGGGGGGGGTCTCGGATGTCGGGCTCCATGGCTCGGGAATAGGGGGCGATTGCAACATTATGATGATTACTGGGAGTCCCTAGATTCGGGATGGACGGGATGGGACAGGACTACACTGCGGATCACAGCAGTCCCAGAGTCCTGGTCCCGGCTGCAGGCGCACACAAAACGGAGCCCTGCTCCAATCGAGGTGGCGGCAGCGGCTGCTGGGGCTGCTTGGGCTGCTTGGGCTGCTGGGGCTGCTTTGGCTGTTCGAGCCCTCACCCGATGGTGGCAATGGCTGCGGAGCCCCCCGGGTCATGGGAAGGAGAAAAACAGGGAAAATCCACAGACTGCTGCGCCAAACAGCTGTGCACACATAGCCGCACAAAACTGTCGGGAAATAGAATGAATGGAAGCAGCTGCTGAATGTTTCAGACACCTGTGACCATGGCAGATTGCGAGAGGTTAAATATGAGAGTGCAGGAGGTCCTTGGGCTAGATGAAAAAAACCAAAAAAAAAAAAAAGAAAAGGAAAAAGAAAAAGGGAAGAAAGGAAAAGGAACAAAAAGACGGGGGCTCCGCCACCGTGAATGATGGCAACGGAAGGCATCCGGCAGATGAAGCGGCCGCCAGCCGCACTCTGGGCACCAGCTGTACACCTCAAAAAGAGTAGTTGATTGTAATTGGCTGTCGGGATACAGGAGGAAAATTTCGATTCCTTTCCTCCTCTCCGGAGCAGCGAACCACTCTCTGTACTCCGTGCCAAATTTATCGTGTGCCAGGAACAGGCCCCTTTTTCTCAAGCCTTGTCCTCGCCCCATGGCAAATATTCGGTGTAAAATGCACATGGCTACATTGGTGGCACGTGTCAAAGTCGAATTCAATTAAAAGCAGGTGTCCTTGATGGTCCTGCATAATCATGCCATTTAGGATTTTTGGGCATCTTAGTGTTCCCCGGGGCCAAAAAATATATGTGGGGCTCATGCCCTGGTTAGTTGCCATCGGGAAGAACAAGAAAACCGTAGGGCACCCGCAATTGATGGCAACCACAACATGGTTCACGGTTACGTACGCGCGGAGGGTGAAGGGCTAAGGGTAAAGGACGAGAGACTCATGCCCTCACCTCTGTCATCCAGTTGCCCACGGCCCCTGAATAAACTTTGATTCGAATCTGTGCCCTGGACGACATCCTCTTGGGGCTCTACACGAAATCGTGTGAGTGTGACTCGAATGCGAGATAAGCACCCCAGAACATAATCATAAGACACACTAAATATACTCTTTAAATATCAAAATTATTCTTAAAATATGTAGAATCAATAAGTAGCAATAGAAAATTCTAAAGGGGGCATTACTCTATATTTTTCAGGGATTTTTACTATTACTTTTACAGAAAAATTCTTATTTGACCCTCTTAGCGTTACCTTTTAAATTAGCCATGCATAGGTACATAGATGGTATGTGTGGGAATTACTCGAAAAATAGCGACTTTTACAAGGTCTGTTCCGCCTCCTTCGAACCTACTACGACCTTCTAATTGGCACTTTACTGCTCTAACCAACTGAGCTAGCCGATGCTTATCGAGCTATTTTTGTTCTGATGAGACACGCGTCATATATTAAATCAGCAACTCAAAACTAATTTTTATGAGTTTTTGATACAATTTAATATCAAAAAATAACAATTTGAAATTTGCAATTATGATTTGTAAAAATTGTACACTGAATTTGAAATTAACACTAGATTTACGGAAGCCCGCCAAATTTCGTAGTAAAATTTACACTAGTCATATATATAGGTATTAATTTTTAGTAAAGAATGTTATTTTTAATTAATACATTAATAATAGAAGAATATGTCTTTTGTGGAGCTTTTACATTTCAAGCTTCCCATTTCGAATAGAAAAATGATACTCGTATAAATATGCTTTTCAAAATCCCTATCAGTTATACGAGAAATGCCTGTAAACGTAGTGTTAACACGTTCTCTGCCAAAATTTTTAACAAAGCTTTCGTGAGAGACTTACATGCAAAAAGGCATTTATTAAAAGAGTGCTTTCATTTGTGTACTGTTTTCGGTACACGTGGCAGAGAACGTGTTAACGGACTTGAAGTGCCTTAACGATTTTTATTTTTACACAATTTCAATGGATGTATACAGTACACACTATAAAAAGTAAAAAACAAACATAAAATTTGTTGAAAATTGTTACCTAAAAGATAGTAATTGATTTAATAGAATATGCATTTTTAAAATTTTCATTTAATTAGCAAATATTTGTCGGAATATTAAATTTCTATGTAAGTTTGCATAACAATACAACTAATTTAGGTTTCTTAAATATATTTTAACAATTTACATCCGGTCTTACACACAAAGCATACCGATCGTCATCATTATTACGTGATTTGTTTAAATTTACATTTCTTGTGGTTCCATTTAACATAAAAATATGTATCGTTTTTATGTATACAGCCAATTTATTGTTTAGTTTAATAGTGCAATTTTCAATGAAATTGTTTTACGTATACCTATAACATAATCATTGTAGGAGCAATTCGTCCAAAAACATATCCCCAAGGGTCGAATTGATGATCCCTTCTTTTTCTAAAGTCAGTTAACACGTTGACGGACATGATTTTAATTCAGCTATTAGTTCTATAGTTCTATAGTCGTCATGTACGTCAACGTGTTAATAAAATTACCTATAAATTACAGCACGCAATATTGAATCATGACCTTTTATTTAAGAGAATTCAACATAAGTTCATACGAGGTCTCTGTTCAAAAAGTATCGCGAATTTTGAATTTCAGTGGGCTACGTATATTCAATTTTCGATTTTTTTGTGGCATTATGCTTTTGTGATTTTGATATAGTACTGGAATTTCTTGAGTTAAGTACCTAAATAAATTTTTATTAGGTACAAAAATTTAAATGATCTGAGAGTAAGTCTGTTAGTATCAAAATACGTTTTTAAAGGGCTTATCTTTTTATTGTATAGAGTTAAAAAGTTACATATTTTCTAGGTACTTTCTAGGTACCAATCCTCTGAGTACATTTTCCCTAAATTCAAAATAATAAGTTAGTTATAAAAACCAATACGAGAAAAAATTTTAGGTCTAGCTTTGTTTATTTTATTTTATTTTTATTTATCGAACCCAAATTTTTAATTTAAGTTTGTGTTTATGCATGTTTTAAACTTATGATAATATGAAATTAAGGAGTGATTAAAGGGTTTAGTAAAAGTATGTTAATCTTTAAGATTTTAGGGAAAATATATAATGAGAAAATTCTGGTAGATTTTATATGCTTGAAAAAAGGGGAAAATACTAAAAATTGTTAATAGGTACATTTTACGTTTTATTCAAAATTGTCCGTAGTCTAACTCTTGCTTTCAAGTTTGTTAAAAAACATAAAAACAGAAACATTTTCCGGGATGTACATATAATCGTAATACCCTGGAGTGTACATCTCTATGCTTTGGAGAGGGAATCCGGGACTGGTGTTCCTGTTTAAGAAATTTCTCACAGGCAATATCCCAGACCCTCTCGGCCCATTTTCTAGAGGTAAAGAAGGTCACCCGCATTTCAGGCACACATTCGGGTCGATGTGGGGCAAACACTCATGAATAAGAAAACCCTCTCCGGGCACCTTAACAGGTCTCCCCCTGTTCTTTTATGGTGTACCTCTCCTCTCCCTTGTGATTACTTATGCCTTTTGCACCGGTATCCATCCACAAGACGATTTCTCAGCATCTTCGGCACCCCTAGAAACCCATCCCCATTCTCCCCATCATCTTCGTCGCCCTTCGGGTTAATGTCGTGTGAATGAACAGCTCTGATTTCTTGCGCGCCATCATTTCAGCAAATGGACCAAGACGAGGCCCCATAATGCGGGCGCTTCTGGGAAAATTCGACGAGCGTTTGCCTAATTTTTACGGCCGTTTCAACGCATCCTGCGAGTGAAGAATTGCCTGCGGCTGGGTAGTACACCAGAAAGATAAAAGGGACTGCTCTGATGGCCAACAAATTTTATATAGCCCCACAGCTCCTGCGATCCCACTTCCTTGTCATTTAGTAATTTATGTTTTATGGGCTGTTTTGGATAATTATACCCTAAGTACAAACAGCGGAATAAGATTGTAAGTTAGAACACCTTTAAAACGAATTATGTAAGATTTAAGACGTCACTAAACGAGTTATTTAAAGCATTGCCTTTTGGCTATGAGCGTAAAACATAACAATACTATCAAAATTCTCAATTCAAAATTATTGACAATAAACAAATGGTCGGAGAAAACGACCATTGTTTTTACAATTCTGATGTCAAATGTGACTATTGCGAAAAAAGCTGATTTATATTTATTTTTTTAGTACTGTTTAATCTTGCTACATTTTAAAGAAAATTATGTTTAAAAAGTCGAAATTTCAACCTCTAACATAATTCAAGTGAAATTTTCAAACTTAGGCTATTTATATAAAAATACAAAAATTTTTCAAAATATTACCAGATATTCAGGTTTTTCTATTAATCGATTATTCCATATACGTTAAGATATACTGAGTGGGTTAAATGTTGGTATTTTTCAATGGTTTAATACTTAGAGTTAGTTAGAGAGTTAAATTTTAAAAACTTGGATTGTTGGCTGCAGATATAAATATTAGGAGTATTCAACAATTACAATTTCTTAACAGAAAGCAATCACTTTGTAAAATTCGAGCAGCTTTTCGTCGTAATCAGGCTCCTTCTGAGACCACTGTTCGTGGCTTACGGTACTGTTGGTGAAAATAGACCAAAACAATACGCTCATAGTGGCCGTAGTGATGCAAATATAGCCGCTGTATAGCAAAATGTTGAGAATTAGCCTGGAACATCATCAACTCGTTGATGTTCGTAACAACTGAGCATCACCAGAGGCACTTTGCGCAACATTTTACATAAAGATCTTCATCTTCACGCTTCTCTGGAGCCATTTCAAAGACCGGGTTTACGTGAACAAACCACAAACAAAAAAAAAAGTGTGTTTTGAAGCCCATTTACTTCCTAACCTGAAATTTGCCACCCTGTATATAAGTACTTTTCTTTAATTTAACTGTATTTCAATTTGTATGATGTATTAAACTCAAAAATGATGATTTTTAATTTATTGAATTTAATCTAATTTGTCTAACTTTATTGAAATCTCAATATAAAGCGTAATCTTGTTTTTGTTAAAGAGTAATATAATTTAATTACTTTTACTCTTATACTTAAAATATAAACCAATGCTGACCAAATACCAAATAAAAAATTTAGGACCCTATCATTGAAAACGTTTCAATCGAATCGAAAGGAGCTTAAAAAAGCCTTTTTTTTTGGATAAAAATTTTTTAATCATATTCCTAAAATTTTCATAAATTCATTTAAGTAATGTTTGACTTTAACACTATACCATCCGGTGACACGACGTTGGTGTTCCGGGAAAAACTACGGCACAAAGGCTAGTGACGCACCACTGTGGTGTCGTTTGCAAAAGCTATGCAACAAACGCCAATATCACTTTTGCTTTGATTGAGTAATCCTCGAAATATATGAAAATAGAGGGACAAGATTGAAAACTTATGAAAACTTGCGGTGAGATTAGTAAAACTTGACAATTTATGATCTTCCAAAAACCTCGAAAAACCGCTGGCGACAAGCGAAATGATCTCAACTAGTCCTTCCGGCCGCCAAGAAAAAATATCCCGATGAGACATACGGACATAGGGCATAGTGTTAATTAATTTTTTCACACACAACATCAAATTGAATTATTTTAGGACTTTGAAGTGCTAGAATTATTTGAAGTAAAAAATTACTAAAATGAATTTATGAAAATTTTATGCACTTTATTAAGGAATTTTTAATCTAAATTTGTAAGCTCCTTTCGATTAGATTGGATCGTTTTCAATGATAGAGGCCGTAGTTTTTTCAAAAATTATCAGAATTGACTAACAAAAGTGCAAACGTTTGTCAAAAGCTCTTAGTTTACGACAACACAATGAAATTGTTATTCATGAATATGCTACTACAAGTCAAGAGAAATCTGGAAATTATTAGAAAATTTAATACACTGTTTTGTTTTGTTGTTAGATGAGTGGTGAGTGGTAGTAGGAGTGGTGGAGAGTAGTCATAGGTAGTAAATATAGAGAGTATCTCGTAAATTCCACGTTATAATTAAAGTTAAGATAGATTAAGGGGTAACCTACTAGACAACCAAAAATGACCTAATAAAAGTTTAAACATTTTCGAGATATATTTGTTCTCTTAAGTTTGACGTGGTATTTACGAGATACTTTGTATACTCATAACTCTGTTTAAATAATTGTATGTTATTTAGTATTTCCATCCACACATCTAATGAGAAAACAAGCTTTATCGTCTTAAAGTACATTGTTCTAAAAAAAGAAGTATTGTCCAGAAGAAATTCAAAATGTTGGATAATTCGATAATTTCACATACATACAAATTTATTTAAAATATTCACTTCAACATTCTCAAAAAAATAACAATGTTTAATCTGTTTAGAACAATTCAAAGAGCGGGAAAACTTTTTGAATTTGAATTGGAATGTAAAATACTTGTAAATGTTCACTTAGTAAAACAACTACCTCAATAACAAGGCGGCATAATTGTCCTTGGGTGCTATCTTTTCGCGGCATCTGATCAAAATAAGAACAAAACGATAAGATGCCACAACAAAACAATAACTAGTAACTAATAATTTTTCACTGATACTATTTAAAATAATTTTTATCTACTAAAGTTCATTGTATTCCAATTTTAATTTATAAGAGAAAACAAGAAAAAAACATTAATACACCAAACCAAAGAACACACCTTGGAACGACTAAAACTGCGCCTTTTTGCTTTCTTCATTTTGGCAAAGAAACTGACTCACGTTTCTCATATTGAACGCCCTTGTCGTTCGGTGAAGAAACATATTTTTGAATATTTCAAATTTCAGCTGCGTAAATGCTGGTTAATTATGAACAAAAAACAAAATGGTTTTCTTTTGTGAACACTCCGATTGATTGTGAAATTTGCGTTCAATCTATGAAATAATACGTAAATGATGTCAAGTTGATTAAATATCGATTAGCTTCTTGTCTTATATCGAATATCTTAGACGTTTGAACATATGCCAGACAGACATTTTCGACAATTGTCCAAATAGAAAACTAATAGCGGTGAGTTGTAAGAAGTACGTGGATTTGTTACGTTTCAGATCATATTCTCTTGAAATCCTTGAACCTTTATGTTAGGATTATTGTTGTATAAGTAGTCAGATAGAATGTTAAAAATTCTTAGAACGATACAAATTTGTCTACTTCTTTATAACTTCTTAGTAGATTTAAATATTCTATAATTTCTATCAAATCAAAGTTAATCATTTTATGTATATATAAGTGAGATAATTTTCTTAGCAATTAAATAAACTAATAAAGATTTATATGACTATTTTAACGTTTGTAACCTTGGTAACAGTTTTAAGCTAAAGTCATATCAATTGTTAGAAAATCTGTTACAGCTGTTCTTAACATCCTCACGCTTTTTGCATGCAGAAAAAAACATCTGTATCGGAAATCTGTAATTTAACGGAATGTCGCTAAATAAATTGCAGCTTTGTGCAGATGGTTTTTCTAACTTTGCATAAAACTTAGACATACCCTACCCAAAGTTACCGGCAGTTCCGATTAAATAGCAGTAGTAGTAGTGGCTAAAATGAAAATTTTGTTTTATCAACTATGGGACGAATATTGTTATTAACAAAACCTTAAATAAAACCATACATAACTATTTAGGAACCATAGCTATCGTATTTTATAAAAATTACCAATTTTAGCAACCGAGTAACGATTTTTTTTCAATTCGTTTTTGAGAAAATATAATAAAAATGTAGAGTAAAAATGTAGTTTAACTTTTATTTGTACAATGACATAAAAATCTTCTAGCAAATAACCAATACAGTTGACTACTCACTATAAAACGATCTGAACAATTTCTCTAACAGATTGCGAAGAAAAGCTTTGTTGATCTTAACGTTTCTAAATGGCAATCTATCACTTACTCCCACAAAAGCTCTCCTACCTCTCCTAGATTTTACACGCTTTCAGATTAAGTCATACTCTCGGTGAATTTTTGTCGCGATCTTAACATTATCAGCGACAGTTTGCTCAACTTTCGTTCTCAACGGCAACTCTACCCTAGGTTTTCTTAACTGGTGGTTTAATGAATTTTCCAACCCTTACGTCATTAAATCACTCTACATCTTCTTTGTAAGGCTTCTGCTCGAGTATACCAATCAGGTTTAGTCACCCTCTCAATCTAAACTCATTAACACAATTGAATCTGTTCAATGCAGATTCATCTGTTTCGTATTACGCAACCTTCCTTGGACAGACAAGCTAAAATTGTAGTGGAGGTTGAGTTAAGTTTACTCAACTTTCGTTCCCAGCGCCAACTCTGCTTTAGGTTTTGTTAACTAGTGGTTTATGGAATTATTCAACTCCTACGTCAATAAATCACTCTACATCTTCTTTGTAAGGTCTCTGCTCGCGTTTGGTTACGCTCCCAGTCTACACTTATTAACACAATTGAATCTGTTCAATGCAGATTAATCCGTTTCGCATTACGCGACCTTCCTTGGACAGACCACCTGAACCCTGTCTTACCCTATACTTGCCCAACCTAATCCTACAATGAACCATCCTGTCTCCATGCCCCCCTGATCTAGTCATAAGTAGGTTAATTTAATTTAGTTAATAAGCCTTTTTTTTTACCTTTACAGTTTGTATTAAGTGAATTAAAATAAATAAATAAATAAGCCTTCGTTCTTACGATAGTAATCTAAAATTAATTAATTTTCAGCCTTTTCCTATACGCCATGAAGCTGCCGATATCGTTTTTGTCCATTAAATCCTAACAGGTTCCCAGGAACCCGGTATATCCCTTAACACAAAAAGCTCGAAACGTTAAATCATACCTCATCTTTCGCCTCGTAAGCCATCGAACTAACTACGGTCATTTCACCAGAATGGTACAGAAGGCCAATAACTCTCTGCCGCATTCAACCTCTATGTCGACAAGGTTTCCCTCAAGCATTCTCTTTATCTTCCTAATTCACCCTTACGTTAATCAATTCCACACCCCTTTATCTATTTTTGTTTTTTTCTTTTTATTTAAACTTTTTATTATTTAGGTTATTTGATTTATTAGATTGGTTTAATTTTCTCTCCGTATTGTTTATATTAAGCGAATTGAATAAATAAAAATTTATAAATTGCATAGTATAGTTTCGAAAAGTTCTATTAAAACTGATAAATACTATACATGCGTAAAGTTAAAGGAATTCTTAATTTTACTGATCATAATAAGTAAAATTTAAATAAATTATAAGAAATTATAATACACACAATGTGTACAACTTTACAATTGGTTTTTTAAAATTACTTTCGAAAGAACTAAAGCATTATTCTTTGCTTAAATATTTGCATATTTAGTGAAGTAAAATTCCTATACTCTCATTTAAACCCAAAACATGCATATATTGCTCATCGCAAGTCGCTGTTTTCTGTTTCATTGCATTCCCATAAGTTAAATGATCTTTTTACTTTCTTAGTTAATATTTTTATTTGTTATATTAGAAAACTTATTCAATTAATAAACAAGTGGTGGTTGCTAATCTCCAACTTTAGAAAAGTAAGCATATATTTTTGAATCTGACGGTTTGAACCGTTTGAAACGAAAGAAATTTAAAATCAGCCTAGAATATTTAGAAAAATCAGTAAGTATCGAATATTCTGATAGTTTTAGATTACTTTTAAATATCCTACATTCCTAATGAATATATTAATTCCGTTGGTTTAAAAGATTCTTTTGAAAAATGAGAAATTTTACAAACAATAATTGAATTCAATTTACAAAGCCGGTATGCAATTTTACGGAATTATAAATTTGTAAGTTTTTTAAACTGGTTGAAAATTACTTCTATATGAGTATAGAGTTTGATACCTTTACAGTAACAAGCATTTTTTATGGTGTATTAAAGACCTTATTTTAATCAGTTTTGAAAAATTATTAAAAAATAATAAATAAATAATGGATAGTCACAGGAACTTGACACGTACTTTGAGATAATTGATTAATGTAGCTAAACTATTTTCATATATACCAATCGATAGTGAGGTAGCTGAGTTGGTTAGAGAGCATCGAAGCGCTAATTCGAAGGACACAGGTTTGAGCCCTGTCCCCTGGTCAAAGTCACAGCTTTTTTCGAGTAATTCTCACATATGAATTTTCAGATAGTAAGCTAACAGATGAAATTTGTGCCTGATATTTATATTTTGTGTTTTACCATTCAATTCTCTGATAAAATATCTTACACCTAACTCTCAAAATGTTATCTAAAAGTTGGAATCGAAGTCGTGAAACGAATCGAACAAGACTATAATGCTCTTTAACGTTCATTTGAAATATTAAATAAATTAAATAGGGCTAAGAATGGATATAACTTGTAACATATGCACCTGATGATCATATTTAAATATGAGCACAGTCTATAGAGCCTATAATCCTTTGAAATTTGAAATTATTTATCTCGTAAAAACCCACTACATTAAACTTCAATTCTATTGGGAATCTAACAAAAAGAGGTATATAAATTTAGCGTAATGTTAACTATAATTCATTGGTGATACCGCTGTTTTATAGAAATAAAACCAAGATACTATTTAAATAGATAGAATATTTATAAAACATATTTAGCTAGAATATTATTAAACTTATTATCATCATATTCAATGAAATTATTTGATCTATTTCTAAAAATAGGACGGGATATAAGGTCATTACCTAAGAATTCCATTTCAAACCATGAAAAACAAAAATTTGTACTCATACCCCAATTCTGGTTATTAACTTAATATTAAAAATGTGTGAGCTTATAAATGAATTGCACGCTTTGATACATACATAGATAGTAACAATATTGTTAACAATTCAAACACAGGGTGTAAACTAAATTATTTTCGGGGATACATTGTAAATGTTGTTCTTATCTGATAGATACATAAAAATAAAATAGCAGCCACTTTATCTCGCTGTTAGTTTATCACGATAAACTAATAAGATATTCTCGAAACAAAAAATTTATATGATATCTGTTAGATAACTTGCGTTTATTAGCAACCGGTAAAATAAACCCTTAAAATATTTCGTCTATTCTAAGCAATTTCGACAATCATTTTAATTGAGATTAATCTTATGCTTAAATACAGACTCATATTTTGCAAATTTAGTTCTATGTTTTTGAATACAAAAACGAAATCAATTTCAAATTTTCAACTGTATGATTATGAAATAAACTTCCAAATTTCTATCTACTTGACAGAAGTAACAAATTTAAATAAAATAAGAGGTTAACAGTCCACAGGGTTCCACAGGGAAGCCATTTGGGACCGCTTTTATTCATTTTATTTATAAATATTTTTACTTTTAGATTCTGCTTCACTCTAAAATTCTCATTTACATATGGTGATGATGTTAATAGTTTGGACCACCTTTAGACTTATAAATTCATACTTTTAAATTGTTAATTTAAAGAGGAATCAAATAAAAAATGTTTTTAACTTTTAATGAGACTCAAAACTCTTCGATCCATCCCCGTAGCCTCGTAAAATGAATTTGAATAACTGATTTGATCGCACAAGGCAGTGCTATACCATACTACAAAAACCCACAAATTGTTTTCAGCAATTACAAAATATGAAAAAGTTTTCTGACTTCGATCGGGCAAGAACCAGTCAAGAATAATTTCCAGGTAAGAGAGGTCCTTCTCCCGTTTTCCTTTGAGGCGTCGAGGAGGTGGAACACTCATCAAAATACCCTGACAGCATGGCATTACCTGGTCAATCACGTTAGTCCACAAGAAGGCAATTACGTCCGCACCAGAAGGATTTCTGATTTCTTCGAGGACAATTCCCCGAACTCAAACTGAAGGTACTTCCTCTAACTTGAGCATAAAATCGCCCCCAACACCCTCGCGCACTCAGTTAGCAAAGGTGCAAAGAAGGTGGTGCCCTTCTAATGGGGCCCCTTAGATGAAAAACTCTGCACCCAGCGAAGGGTAACGGCTCGATGACTATCCAGGAACCCTTTGACACGGATGTAATTAGTCCACTGTTGAAATCGTGAGGGAAGGGGAGGGTATGGTGGGGGAAGACGGGGCTCAATGGAACGTATTATCGGCGAAATTAGCCGCGCGTTTTCTAACTTACAGGTAAGCTTGACTTGACTATGGCTTAAATTATTCACGCTAATTTGACGAAAATTGCCCACAAATTTATTGTGCCCCAAATGACACTAACTGCCTCCTCTAATGCCGTCGCATTGGGCTAGGACCTAATTTAACCCAACTAAAATCAATTTTGCAAAATTTATTGAAACAAATATTTGATAAGCCTAATTCTATAATAATTTTTAATTCAAAAGATATTTAATTAGGCAATTTTTTAAGTTACTGCTTAATAATTTACAAAAATTAAATAAAAATCATCAATTGATTATGTAGTAAAAATAAACTTTTACGATAACTTGTAAATTCAGAATTTATTAAGGGTAAAAGTTAATTTTCCACCTAAATATAATAATTTAAAAATTGAATTAACCGCAAAATATTTAACACGTTCACGCCGGCGCTATAAGATGTGACCTACAAAAGTGATCCAGCGGTGTTATACGCCGGCGTAAATGTGTTAAAGGGTCTAAAAATGCATTATTGGAGTCATTTTTTAAAGGATTGGGGGCATAAATATCGAATACTCTAATTTTTTTTGAAAAACATTAACAATAAACCAATTTCGATATTTTTAAAAGGGTTTATTTACCGATCTCATATTAAATTTCTAAGTAGACCCTGAAAAATGAATTGAAAACGTTAATTTTAAAAATAGACCCATTTTTCGGAAGCATATTTATATTTCTATTGTTTATTGTAAAGTTATAAAAAGTAAAAATAGAATAGAAGGGTTTAATTGATAAATACTAAACACAAACATATCAAATACCACTTACGATTTTCTTCTTTTATTTTCAAAATAATGAATGCATTTCTAGTTTTATTTTTAATCGAGGGTTTGAAGTAATTTTCAAATTAATAAATTTCTATTTTTACTTCTTTAACCGCTAAATAGCCTAGTTCGATTCGGATAGCAAAATGTTTCGTTTTTCAATTTAATTTTATATTGGTGTAATTTTGAAAATCTAGTTTTAATGTAAGAAACATTATTACTAATTTTAATTTTTTAGACATAGTAAATTATTTGAATGCTAACGTTTTTAACAAGAAATTGTTATCTTTTCAAGTGTACTACAAGGAAGTTCTCTTGGACCTTTATTATTTATAGTTTTCATCATCCATACTGGGTGATATTTTAAAATAATTACAATTGTTTTTTAGAATTCAAGATTATGTGAAAAATTACATATTTTGGGTAGTTTTGAAAATTTCAATAAATGTTAATCCTTTTATGGAAAAAAAGGGAAAACAAATTATTTCGCGGTATATTTTATACATAGAAGTGTTAGTTTTTAGTGTTATTTTTCTCTAAAAGACTACGAATCATGTTAGGTTTTTACAAAAAGTTTTCATCACCCAATTTGGACTTCTGTTTAATGATTGATCTTACGATATCCAAAAAAATGTTTGATTTATTGTTAAATAATGAATTTATTTGTTAAAACTAAATGAAATATTTATGTCTATTAAATCTTTGTATTTGGTCGATAAAAAGTATGTAAATAACACTTTTAAATGGATTTCCAATCACCAAAAACGTTTGAAGTGATGTGTATGTTTGTGTTTAGTAAGTTTCCGTCTCCTATTATTACACTTTGATGATATTTGGTTTTTAGGGGGATAATTTCCCTCCTCAGACAGTCTTAAGTAGCCCAAGTCGGCAGGACGCCAATTTAAAAGGTCTATGGTCCTAGCTAAGAGGTCTACTTACCATCGCTAGATGAAAAGGCTTTTGCTGCCGCCGAAATTTATCCAACCGCCCGAAATTCACACTATCTAAAAGATCTGGGATTCGCACAATTAGCCTGACCTTCCCTGGGCCCGACTAACGAGCTCCTAAGGGAACACGAACGCTTCACACGATCACTGGCAATGGAAACGAAATCGTGTTTACATTGCACCAATCTCTGCCCTCGCACTACACGAAATAAATTCACATAAAATTGCGTCCAATCGAACGGCACCAGACCAGACTATCGGGGGACTCACCAACTGAGGAGCACTATCAAAACTGTGGGACCCGGTAAACTCTCCAGCGCAGAGGAACCTCCTGGCAAGGAACTCACTGTGGGAATGAATCTCCTTCGGGAACCGGAGCACCGATGAGGAGGCGATAGCCAAACAAACTCAGAACTCGGAACTAGATCGCCGCCGTCGGGGCCCCATTCACACAAGTGGCGGCTGCGCCCTGACGAATGCTAAAAGGCCGCCAGTTGAGTAAACTTGAGGGAAGGTCCGGAGGAGGCTCTGCGGGGCACTCGACGCTGTGCGCTGGCACAGCACTGGCGTCGCATGCCACTGGTGGTGACTGGCACTTTGTGTTTATAATTTTCTCACAAGATTTAGTAGCATCTCGCGAACTAGTGGATGAAGGGTACTGAGGTGGGGAAGGGGGCCCGTAGAATCGCGAGGGACGACAATTAGCAGGAGAACTCCTTTGATTTTGCCTCGCCCGCACGACATCATATTTTTTTAATTTTTTGTTAAGATAAATCCAACAACCAGATACACGACTTAGGGTTACCATTTATTTTGATCAAAATTTTAACGTTTTTCTCTAAAATTTCCAATATCTCAGGACAAAATTCAAATTAAGATTAAATAAACTCATAATAAGAAAATCACAAAATATTCGATTCACTAATTTCAAATAAAGATTGCTGTTTACGAATATTTCAAATAAAAATTTGACTAAGACTCTGGGAACTATCAGTTTCCGCCAAAAATTTTCTACATATTCCCACATCGTTTTTGGGGAACATTATGGAAAACGCTTTAATTAAAAATATTTCGACCCAATTTATGTAAATAAAGAAAATTTAGCTTTACTATGATTTGCAATTGTCATAAGACAAATGCGTCCTCAACACCCTTGATAAAGTTGAATAAGAAATTTATCCTTAATTCGTTAATTTCAAAAGTTCTTTAAGAAGTTTTGTTTTTTAAATAAAATGATGGAAACTCCTTTAATTTAAGGCATTAAACATAACACACAACGAATTTTTGTGGGAATATATTAAAAGATCGTAATAGAAATATGTCAGTTTTCAAAATTTAATAAAAATATCTAGCGAAGTCCGAAAAATTTGTTTCACATATTCATCATATCACTTTTGACCCCACATAAACATTCGTACAAAGTTTCATCAGAATTGGTGAAGATATCTCAAAATCAATCTGTTCCTATTAATTAAATAAATTAAAAAAAATTGCCTACTTTACTTCAAAAGCATTAGTTAGCATTACCTGATATTACTCAGCGTTAGCTGGAATTACTTAAAAATACTCAGCATTACCTAACATTGCCTAACACTACCTAGCATTACTCGACATTCCGCATCGCAACATGACCTAATTATAACAACTTAGGCAAAGTAGGTAACTTAGCATTATACTTAACAGTTTTCTAAAACCAGGATTAATCGAAATAAATCAGAAATTCTCTAGTTCCCAGGATTCTTTGATGGGGTTTTTTAGTTCGTTAGTTGTATTAAATTGCCTGTTATCGGCAATATACCCTCCGAACTAGCCATCCCCAAATATTTTCTATCGGGTTTAGATCAGGAGAACAAGCATGCCAGTCTATAAAATTAATGTTATGATTCGAAAATCACTTCCGTGTAGATCTAGAAACATTAATTCTTGAATCGTCCTGCTGGTAAACCAGGTTTTATCAAAAAATTATAGCAAATAATTCTCCATAATCTCCTGATATTACAAACTGTTCATCCTGGTGAATAGAAACTCGAGTTCTAAAGTACCTCGCTTATTGAATGCTTTCCATCATACCTTCAACGATCCTCCACTAAAATTTCACTATGAAAATTAACGAGGGTCTATCTTCAGATCACGTCAGTATGCATTAAAACTATCTGAGCTATCCAGGTTAAACCTTTTTCTGTTAGAAAAGATAACCTGTGAAAACGGAGCTAAGTAAAGAAGAGATTTCTTGGAAAAAATTTTCTATACTCAATATCGCCGTACCAGTGACCATAGTCGTTCCATGTTTTCATGGGTGAAAGCAAGCTACGTTTCTTTATGGGCGAGCTTCTAGACGAGGAGACTTTTGCATTTCGTCCCTTACGATGTCAGAATTTTGCTTTATTGTCCTCCAAACAGTTGATACAGACGCGGAAATGTTATACTGTCTTTTAACAAAACGTACAGATGTTGTCCAGTTGGATATTTTACTACATATCCTTCTGACGTTCCTATCCTATCCTAAAGATACTTACATCTTTTTTCTACCGGAATATGTATTCACTGAGACTGTAATTTTCCTTATTTTTCAGATAATTCCAATCTTCCCAAATTTGTCTGCTATCTGCGTATTTTTGGAAAATCCTTTATTAAATAAAACATCGATAATTCCTTATTCCCTCTCAGTTGGAGCCTTGCTTTGTGGCATCATTAGACTAAAACTAATCACAACTTCGAATAAACAATGTCTTACACTCAGAAAGCTCATAAAACAGTGCATTTTCCAGAAGACTTGTTTATAATAATAAAATAATCATTTTTGGCAATATGTTAGACTAGTCTTAGGTGTAACTCGATGTTATAAAAATCGTTTCCCATAATTTGTATTTATTCTCGAGAAAACAGAACAAATATAAATTCGTTTATAGCTTTGAAACAGAGTGTATGTAAGTTGTTTTATGTCCTGAATTATGTAATTATGTAATGATTATATGATATAATTATACGAAATGTCGAGTAATGCTAAATATTGTTCGACAATGCCAGATAGGTAATGCCGTGCATTTCAAAGTAATGCCAGGTAATGCTAAGTAATGCTTCTGAAGTACGGTAATGGTACAGTTTCAATATCATAACTTGGCAATGGTACTGGTGGTACAGCTCTTACCTATATAAAACTGACATACATATATTATCCAGCTAAAAAGATTTAACTTATCTATTATTTATTTATTTACAACGATATCCCTATACAGAATAATAATACTTGCCAACACAAAGGAATTAAATTTATAAAGAAATTATAAAAGAAAAACCGAAAGGTATGGCAACCAGAAAGAAGGGGTAAATTTCAGTGTGATGATTAAAGAACGGAAAAAAGAGCTGTCTACAGAGAAGGAGAGATTTTTATCAAATTTCCTTTATGCGTTAATAGGGTGAATGCCTCAGTTAAAGTATGGTTAAGGTATGATGGTCGTATGATAAATCCCATATTTCTTAATCTATTTCAATCAAATTTTACCTCATTAAAAATTATAATATATTTTTTTTAGGCTGTTGGTGTAAATTTTATTTTGAGTCGTAATCGAAGATGTATCTAAAATTAATCCTTCTTTTCAACCGTATCAACTGACTGTTATCAGATTTGTCCCAGTTTAACGAATATCGCATAATTGCGTTTAAAATGTTTGCCATTCTGCTCTTCCAAGTATTGTTAATTTAAATATAATCAACCATCGTCACTCGATCAGTAATAAAACAAATTTATCTACATTATATAACCACACGCTAATTTTTGAAATATGAACCCCCTTAGGCAATTTATACCATTCATATCACGAGTAAGAAGTCGATTTTTTATAAGAAAAATAATAATGAGGAAAGAAATACAAAAATTCAGGTATTTATGATTTTGAAGTAAGGGAGTGTAGCCGTTAATTCTCCAGCCTTTTGACCAATTCACGCAATTTGTAACATAGAGGATAAGCCATAGAACAGATATTAGATCTAAAATATTTTTACAAAACACCAATTCGATATATTGATTTACTGTGTATGGTATATGTATATAAACATTTGGATGGGGGTATTTTTGAAATCTCCGAACTCTAACATGAATTTTGGTATTATTCATTTTCCGTATTTTTCAGTCTACCTGATTGTTTCAACAACGAAATATCTAAATAACGACTATAATAATGTATTAAGTTTAATCTAGTAATAATAGTTTAGTTGAAGCTATTTAAACGTACAGATAAGAACACCAAATTACAGTCTATCGTACGATTTCTTTGAATGTAAATCAGAGAAGAGTTTAAGTACGGCTCTAGATGGTACGAAAATGTCGTTATTTCTATTGCTAAGCGCAAGCATCTCTATATTCAATTCACGCGTTAGTAATACCAAGAATTTCATGAAATATACAAAAAAGAATGCAATCGTCGAGGTAGATAAAATGTTATCAACAAGTGGAGACAGGTGGAAGGTGTATAGTCAGTCTATCAGGATAAGGAAAGTAAGGCACATTGAATGTCCAGGTTCACATTCAATTTTTGTTATGTTAGTTTGGTTATAAGGTGACAAACTGATGAAGAATATTCTAGGATACTTTTAAGAAGTGTTTAAAAATAAAGGACTCGCTGTAGAAACGTTCCGTAGGTAAGGCGAGACTAAAAGTTCACTTTGTAATGTCATCAATGTGAGCATCAAATCTTTCTTAAATATCCTAAACCTCTGACAAAATGACTGAATTAATTCCATATTTATACGGTTTAGGACAGTTTTTGAAAACATATATAATTTTAAAGTATTTACCTGCATTTTATGTTAGGATAGGTAGTTGATAACGTACTAGTCCTCCAGAGTGATTAACTCACACTGAAGGATATCACAGTCTTCCTTGCAATCGATTACTCTATGGTATAATAGCACTATGTATATGTCTCTCCTCCAATAGTACATCCTATAACATGTAGACTTGAAGGTCTTCGTGTATTCGGTTTTTTTATGCATTATAATATAATTTTAGAAGCTTATACCATACGTATGCTTCCTTTAGCTTTTCCTTCTTATATGCAAAATACAAAACTAGTTTATTATTTTTAAGGGCGATTTGTTAAGGAGTAAATCGTTTAAAAAAAATATAAATGTCCTTCCCTTTTATTAATTATTCTTGGAACTATTCAACCATTCTTTCCAACATATTGCTGTCGGAAAGTGTTTATAAAATTTGAACTATTTGACCAATAATTATAAAAATCCATATCTTTTTACTCTGATAATTTACGAATCAATTGGTGATTCGGTAAGGAATTTGGCACAATTATAAGAAGGCATTTGCCCTCTCGATGAAAGAATTTCAGAAATACATTTTTTATTAAAATTAAGTAAGAGTCAAATTGAGAACTCAAAAATGTTATTTAGATTTTAAGCCAAATTAGTCAAGAAAGACGCTATTACTTGTGCTAAAGTTGTTTTTAAGAAAAACAATCCTCATCATATGGCAGACCTTTAATATTTTATCCCCTTTGAAGGCGTTTCGCAGCATATTTTGGGGGTTTTCTGGTTTATTTCTTAGCGAAATTCCCCCAAATCGTGTACCCCCGCTAAAATTACGCAGCTCACGTTGATTAATAACCCGTTCGCCCCGGAGAGCTTGCCACTGGCCGAAATATTCTGGCGAAGTGGAGCAGCTCGCGTTTTTGTTTGGCAAACATCTGGCGCACAGGTGCCGGACACCTTTTAGCCGCCGTCGCATACCGCCGCCGCATACCCATACACGTTGCGAACACATGCGGGCATCGATTGTGTGGCGCGGTCAATTTCTGAAAGCGTACGCCAGAAACAGACCAAGCGGACCTGATCACCGCCACCGCCCCAGAGACCATGCGGTTTCCATCGGGCTGTGGTAGCACCCATCCCCGGGAAAACATATGCGACGCAGGCATGTCGTCACAGAATTTGTGTTGTTTTTTTTTTTTTTTGTAGCCGCTCGATTGGTCCCAGCCGCTTCCCGCCCCCGTATATCCACACTCGCCAACATCTTAGCCCGACGATCTTATTTTGGTTATCGTGTGGCGTCTCTGTGCCGTCTTTTTGGCGCGTTAATGCGTTTGCCTGGCGAGGATCATCGGGCCGGAAAAGCGAATTGTACCCATTTCCGGATAGAGATCTGGTTCCGGCAATTCTATTCGAATTGTTACAGATCTTCGTTTTGGCAGTAAATCAGGGGTGAATGATGAAAACGGGTTGAACAGATTTTCTATTTTATTTTATCCTAGATAACTAAACATGCCTGCCAGTTTTGTAAATTGGAAAATTTCCAATCTCCCAAAATTGCAAAAGCTATCACTTTCCTATTTTTTGATTAAAATTTTATAGTCATAACTCTTAAGTTAGACAAATTCTGTTTGAAATAAAGAAAGGATATATAAAAATATACTTTCTTTTAATTTGTAGTCTATGAGTCAAATAAGTAGTTATAAAATAACACTGATTTATGTTTATTTATCTAGAGTTAAAAGAAATTTCTATATTTTGTTAGGTTTAGCGCATAAACCTAACTACGTTAATTAGTTTAGTGTTATAGGACATATGTCTCTGATCTAATTTACATAGATTTTCAAGTAAATGTAGCAAAATGCCCTATTTTTACATAAAATAATTATAAAAGTATATTCTTAAGTTACTTACGATATAAAAATTATACCTCAAAATTAAAAACTTATAAATAATATTTCTAGTAGTCGTATTTTATTACCCTTTGCGTGCACCTAAACCAATAACTAAAATGTAAGCATTTTAAAATTTTAAAGGTATTACCAAAAAGTGTTTTCGTCTGAACGTACCAAGATAATTATAAATTCATTTTAAATATTTTGAAATTAGGTACCCCAAATTTTCGATACAATCAACACGTGGAAATACTAAAAACATATTTTGCATCTGTCTCTAGCACAATTTAAAAACTTGTTTTAACTTCCAATAAACAGTGTAAATATGTGGAGAATGGTTTAAAATTTTGGTATGGTATTTTCAAGGTAAATCAATTTTGAGGTTTTCTAATAGATTTTGATGAAAATTGATTTTGCAGGAAAATTGTAGAAAATACCTTAGTATAATAATTAAATGTGTTTATACTGTACATTATTCTAAATGAGTTTGAAAATTAGAAGAATATTTTAAATTACTTATATTAGATTTACAATTTCATCATACAAATGCGTGCTTGTCTCACCGTTGATAAGTTGAAAGGAGATATTCAACTTTATTTCGTTAATTTCTTGAAGAATTTTCAAAATTATATAAATCGATTCTAAATTAGCTACTTTCTAATATGCAAACCTTTCAAACAATTTTTTTGTTTTTGTTTTTTTGGTTTTCCATCCTTCCCCTCTTAACCTAAACCCTTCTCCCTACTCTCGACGTTTCTACACAATGAATAAAAGATTTCGAAGGAGCGAATCAATTGTGACAAAAGTGAGTATCCTGCTTAGTAGACAAATCTGTGGCGAAAACATTCACCACATCATCCAGGACTGAGAATATATCCGAACGCAGGACCTCCCCTCCAAAAATACCAAAAAAAAAAAAAAAAAAAGTAATTCATCGCCATCGGTCGCAGCTTAAACGTTTCCCAAGCAGACACTCTTTGATCCTTCGGAAACATCAGGCTAAATTCCTTGGTCCTGATACTCCCGGCGGCGGGCAGCGTGTCGGACGGGAAGCGAGGGAAAAAAAAAAGTTTTAGCCATCCCAACCTCCACCCCTCTGGGTGGAAAAGGGGGGTGGGAACGAACATACAAAAATTTTACACATTAGCAATTTGCACAGCAAACATATGCCGCCGTTAAAAATAAATTAAGTGGAGACGACCAATAAGTGCCCCCTGCGACCGTCCGTCCCATCCCCTCCCACCCCCTTTCACCCATCATCTCCATTCCATCGCTTCAGCAGCCGTCTCCCATGGGATGCGGGCTCTATGGGCTCCATCAGCCCGCGCCTGGCATTCCAAGAAATGCAAATAAAAACAGAGAGCACATAAGCCCTGGGTCACAGCTGCTTGTAATATCAAAGAAACGCTTTTCCCTTTACTTTCCAGGAAAATTCCTGTGTAAACAGCGGAGAGTATCCTGCTCCCGGCCGCGCCGCACACGCTGCTCCCTAAATAATCCCCCAGCTGTGCCCATTCTCACCGTAATGCCATGCCAATACCAAGCGGGGGCTGTCAATCCAAGCTGCTCCCGCAGGACTTAAGGAGAATGGGAAGGAAGGGAAAGGACTCCCAGTCCCATTCCCGAACCCGACTCATGCTTCTATTCCTTGCTCCCTTGGAGCTGTGTGATGTGATGCTGGCGGGACTGCTGTGCCGCTGCCGCCGTTGCCGCCGCCGACGGTTGGTGGTGATCCCGCCCATTCACTCACCATCTAGGTCCCATCCTGTAAGAGTTTTGCCTGTTCCAGATTGAGCGCTGGGTGGCGAGCTAATTGGGGCTTACGGCGAGCCCGGCACGGGTGGTGCTCCAGCAGGAGCACCAGGAGCAGCAGGAGCAGCAGCAGAAACAGCGGCAAGTGGCAACAGCAGTCGCTTTAATTAGCAGAGAGCGCTGCTAAGGAGTGCGAAGAAGTTTTATGTGTTGATAAATTTTGATTAACGACGATTTCTCGGGCTGTCACCGACTGGGAGCAATTGGGTTCGCTTTTTTTTTTTTTTGTTCTTTCCCTACCGGATTGCCGTAATTAGAATTGAAGGGGTGCTTTTGGTGCCTCGTGACGTGCCCAGGTCCTAAAATTAGGGGGCATGTCAGCTACCTTACATTTCCGATTAGCAAATGTACGACTGGTGTAGGTCGTTCCTAATTAGGGTTTTATCAATTTTATTTAAACATACCTCCAAATTTTTTAAAAACAAAAATAATTTATAAATATACAATAAAATTTAAGTATTAAATCATAATTAGGACACTACAATCTGAAAAATTTAGAAGTAAATCGTTATGTTATGTTTTCTTCATTCGTCTAAAATATTGCTATATTGCATTAGCCAAACCGGTGACCATACACATGTTCCAAACCCAGTAAAAATTTAAGTTAAAATCCTACTTACTAATTTATTTGCTACTTACTATTTTCTACTTAATTACTACTGTCGGATTAAAGGGTTTTCGGATAGAGGAACAGTGTTCAAAAAATTTACTAGATACTTCAGTCTAGGACTTATTTTATTTATAGAGCTAGCTCTTAGGTGTAGCTCTGAGGTGGAGTAAAGCCTAGGCAGGTCCATGATTATTTTAAGGATTTTGTTTTAAGCAAATTTGTTGTTTTTTGATATGAGAACAAGCAAATCGATACCAGAGGGACACACCGGAAAACGACTTTACTTTACCACATACACGAACTTATTTCTTAGGCTTAGTGTATTTATTTACTTCGTTTAATACAAGCTGCAAAAGTGAGTAAATTAACTAAATTAAATTAACCTATTTATGACTAGATCAGAAGGATGATTTATTGAAGAGTTGGGTTAGGCAAGTATAGGGCATTCTTAAAATAGGTTCTAGTAAGATGAAAATCGAAGGCGACAGAGTTGTTCACCATCCACCGCATTATGGTAAAGAGTTCGAAGTAACCATAGTTAGTACAGAGACTTTCAAATCTCAGGTTAGAGTTGAAGGAGGTCATTTCAATCCGGCTAGGACTTCGTGGACGAAATATCTGCAACATTTCGATAAAGAGCAAAGAACTGGAGGTTGATTAGTTTTAAGCGGTTAGGTTTAGACTTGACTTCCTATTTAGAAAGGGGTACATTGCCTTTATTAATAATTATTATTATTATTATTTTGCACTACATGGTTCAGCCAAGCAATTTCCTGGTTATTCAGTTTAAATTTTACACTCGGTAGAGAATCCTTTGCTACAGAATTTGTTTCTAACCTTTAAATAATTAGATTTTAATATACATAAAGATTACATTATTATATTTTAGAAAAGGTGTTTAATTAAATAAATTTCGCCTAGAAAACAATAATCTTATTGAAAGCATTTTAAATAATAAAACCTCAAATTAAGTATTTATTAACCCTTAAAAAGTACCATCCAAATAAATTACATTAAGGGTATCATGGGTGAAATTTTACTTCAGTATATGCTTATGTACCTTTTAAGTATAGGAAGGACCATTAAGTGCAATTAAATATATTATTAACATTATTAAATGTTATATTTTATGATAATATTACAAAAAATCACTGTTAAAAACCATGAAGTCTTTATAAAATTTGAAAAGAGCAACTTGTCTGGGATGAAATTTCACCCATTATACCCTTTAAAGGTTAAAATTATAAAGAACAGGATAGGCTTACTATAAAAATGCCAAAATATCCAAAAATTATTTATAGTAGCTTATATAAAGCACTATAACACTAAATATAACATTAAAATTAATTTTTAGCAAGACAAACTCCGACTGCTAGAGCTAAGTAAAGAGTATCGCGTCCAATCACTAAAATTATAGAGCATACATAGTATGAATAAAATGCGCATTTGGTAAGGAATTTACCCTCATTTTTGAGTAGATTTTATTCTTAGTTTATAGTAACCCTTACTAGGGTTAAAAATTAATGACATACAAGAGAAGATGTTCAAAGTGATCCCCATTTTTACGAATGCGCAACCTTAGGTAAGAGACTTATAAGGTCTTTAGGATGAAGAGCGATGTTGTGCATTCGTCAAAAGGGGGGTTACACCATTTACGTTAAGAATTAAATGGTCGTCTTATCTAACGTCTGAGCTTTGAAATACAAGAAATCTCGAAAGAGGTTGTCCGCTTAAGTTTAATGGCAGAAATTCTATCCAATTGAGTATTCTAGTGACTCCGCAAAAATCTTAATAACATTTGACGGACTAAAGATATTGACATGTTTCTTTTTTTATTTGAAAGGTATCTTAAGGGTGCTTTTTCTTGTTTTTTTTTTAAAACCTTAAAATCCTTATTAAAGAAAATTTTAAGAAAGAAGTATAAAGAAGTATATTTTGAAGCAAAATTTTTAAAAATTTTAAATTTTAACATTTATAACTGCCGCATTTGCCAACGGATCGAGACATATGAAATACTGTTAAAAAGCTCATAATGCATACTTTTTATCAAAACCTTACTTATCGTCCTAATATATTTCGAACAGAAGTTACTACGTTTTATATGAGCTCACCTCCCTGCATATGCGAAAATATTTCAGCCCTTAAAAAAGGGGTGAAGGAAGGATTTTATGAAAAAATTGCTCATCGTGAACTCTGATCACAAGACTCTAAGGAATCGATTGGTACATATTGGAACACTTCTTTTACTAAATCACCCTGAATAGATTATTAAGGTAATAAATTGATCTACAAAAATTTTAATTGAGAGACCCCAGTGTGTAGTAATTGGAACTTATTTCACATAGCTAAGTTTTGCTTAGTTTTCTTCTAAGTATTTTAAAATTTTGCGCCAGAGAATGTTCTTCGCATTTGACTGGGGGGAGCCACCTAAAACGGCTTCCGTGCGGAGAGACATAAAATTTTTAGGACAGCAGCAACGAAGGCACCCACGGCGCCTGTTCCCACGGCCCAACGACCGTCGACAGAGGTGCGGGGCTCGTTTGCACCCCAATCAATCTCCTCCTGAAAATCAATTCCGGGCACTGTCGGCCCAGAAATAGAATTTCAATTTGGATCGTCTGCTCGTCCTTGCCTGCTCGGGTCGCCCACCACCACCGCGTCTCGACGCCGCATGTTTGGTTGTTGGAATGGGCCGGGGCAGCGAGCAAAAATTATCACTCACAGACATGGACCCCACCAGAGGCCGGTTGCAGGTTCCCGAGGGCGCCCAGCAGCGGCCCTCGGCTAACAAAAGGCTACTGCCGAACAGCGCGGCGAGCGCGCCGATTAATTACAAAAAGCAAAAAAAAAAATAATGGGAAAGGACACAGGCCGCGTCGCGAAATGCTCCTGACAGCTGGGGAATTATTAAAAAGGTCTGCAGGTGTTTAATCGAATCGAATGCAGATGACGACGACGACGACGTCGATGGCGGCGGCGGCGGCGGCGACGGTAGCAGCGGTAACGGAGGCCCTTGCGCTTCCAATTGGCGGGCAGGTGCCGCAAGTGACACACCGCGCGCAGAGGACAACTTCATTCATTTTAGGGAAAATGTGCCAGGATTCTCCGGCTGACACCAAACCGTGTGCCGCACAGAGAGCAGGTGAAATTGAATGGTGTGGCGCTATCACCGCGACCCATCTCCCGCGCGCATTCCCGCCAACTTTGAACGGGAAAGTCGCGCACATGCCGCCGCTTACTGGCAAACAGCAGACGCACTGCCGCCACCACCGTCACCGTTGGGGGGGAGATGGCTGTTCCAGCAAGTCAAAACTTTCGCCACGAACATTGTCCCTCAGTCCCAGCCCGAATTGGGGGCTCAGGCTGTATAGAGTCAGGAGGTCCCGAATGATCCTGCCACAACCATTCTTCCCCGGGGACCCTTTTTAGGGACGCGCGGGCGCGGGGTGTTCCAGAACACATGTCAGAAACTGCAACGGAGTTTAATTGCAAAAGCTATTTGCCGGCCCAGCGGGAGAAAGTGGGGAGACCCTCCTCTACTGTGTGGAGCATGGTACCCCGCGAGCCGATCCCCTCAACCCTGCAAAATATCATTCCACCCCCGCTTCTCTCCACTTTACGGAATTTCCCTGTAAAATCCCATGTACCATAAATGCGCCACTGCCAGCCCCATAATTCGTGCAGCTTCCCGGGCTCCTCCGGAGGATATTAAAGATTTGAATACCTAATTATGAAGCTGTCAACAGCAAGACTTTTTGGCATGATTGAGTAAACTCCGTTTTAATCATCCCGATTGCGATGGGATTAATTGCCGGCTCACTGCACCCATTGAGGGCTCGGCTCGCACATCCTGTGCATGTGACACGTGCATTATCGGACCGGGAGCCTCCGCAAATCGAACCGGTAGGGCCCTAGTTTGCCAGCTGAAGTTAGCACTTGTACCATTTTATTTCAATTTCTATATAAAACATTGCTTATTACATAATCCTACAAAAGTACTATATTGAAACATTATCTAATAAATTATGTAATTAAATAAAAATTTTAATTCACCCATCGATCTCACTCAGATTGAGTCGAAGACATTCATTCCATTAAAATCTCAATAACCACAACCAACAATTTTCCACTAATCTTTTACTATACCATCTTGAGTTTAAAGTCTCTATATAAATTTTGTGATTAAACGTTAAAGGAATTTTTAATTTAAGTCCAAAAGATTTACATCATCTGTATATTCCTTAAAATTGAGAAACGCTAAGATATTCCTGAAAATAAAGTAATTAAAAGAAAACGTTCCATTTGATACGATTTCCTATTTTATACGCCAAATGCGTGCTTATCCGCCGTCAATAACTCGCTTATTTTAAGAATTTTTCCGAATATTCTTAAGGAAAATGAGGAAATATCTTTCGTTTATGGTTTTGACATAATTTCCAATGAATAAACGGCCGACATATGAATATAAATAAAACTTCGTGAGAAAATTTCAAATTCAGTCTAGAATTTTTGTTTTTGATAAACATGAATCTTTAAAAATATTTTATTTAAATTTTGTATCTCACGCCTAATTTACCTTACACGAACTTTAAATATGTCTTAAGTAATAACTGATATGAGGTTTCAAATAAATGGAAATGTTAATATTTTTCGTTTCATAAAGTAGCTCATTTATAACTCATTTTCTAACAAACTTTGTAATGTAATAAATAAATATTCATTACATAGTGTAATTATAACAACATGTAGTTTCAACAGGACGGTGCTACGTCCCACACAGCTCATGCCACATTAGACATTCTGCACGAGCGATTTGAGGGCATGGTCATCTCACGTGGAGGTAATGTGTGAACTGGCCACCGAGATCGTGCAGATTTGACCCCGTTAGACTTTTTCTTGTGGGGGTTTTCTTAAGCCGCAGGTCTATGCGAATAAGACATTTCAACGATATATTCCGTACCTAATGATATAAAAAAAATTTCGATGATATCTCACACACAATTTGTTTTATTTAAAATTAAAGATAGGAAGTGTTTAATGAAAGACCCTTTATAACTAAGACATTAAT
Organism: Philonicus albiceps; assembly: GCA_963969385.1. Classification (NCBI taxonomy): domain Eukaryota; kingdom Metazoa; phylum Arthropoda; class Insecta; order Diptera; family Asilidae; genus Philonicus; species Philonicus albiceps. The sequence continues at coordinate 5,405,969 of OZ017773.1, read as the reverse complement.
TTCTTCCATTAACCATTTTAAATTCACAAACTTTTGAGATTAGTAAAAACATACTTAAAATTTTTTAAATACATTTTCTGTATTTGCAGCTTAAGTAGTGTCGCCCTCTCATTTTTCGTCATCGGCAATCCCCCATTTGAACAAAACTTACAAATCGGTATAACGCGTCTGGACTATTTTTTAAAAGACAATACTTCGTTACTTTCTGGAAATTAATTAAATTTAAGGCCTTAGGTTAGGTTAGGTTAGGTTAGGTTTCCGTGGCTGCCTCGAAAGGCACACTTGGGCCAATTTTGGCCCATCGTGTTACCACGCAGGAGACCATGGTTTTTCGTGGGATTCAAACCCACAGCCTCTGGGATAGTAGGACAGCGCGCTAACAACTGAACTGCCACAGACCCCTTTAAAATTGAAATTACTTCAGATAAAAGCAATTAAAGCTGTTTAAATTTAGTTTTGAATAGATTAGATTTTAAAAATGTCATTAGAATTATTTGTGTTTATTTCTTTTTAAATCAAAGTGATGTGTTTCATTGAGGAAAAATTTGAACCCTTCATACATGAGTCACAATCGCACTAAACCTTTCTGCGTTCAGGATGACCATATTCTACCTTTTCGAAAATAAATTTTTATATCTTCGGCTTATTGAATTGAAATAAGTAAAACTAACGAACTGAAAAAATTACTGTATTCAATTTTTGATGCAAAATGGGCATAAGTCAATATAATTTGAAGCTATTTTCATAAAATTACAAATTTCTATTCAATAAAAAATTTTCCGGTGAAATTTTATGAAGATTAGATCATCAAAAGTATGCAGCCAAATTTATAAAAAGAAGCAAAACAACAAATTTTAAACATGCATACATATCTAGTATACTTGGATTCTCTCCCCTATTTGTAAAATCCTTAGAACTCCTACCCTACCTTTAATTTGCTAGTTCAATCCTAACCCAGATTGCTTGAATCTCATACCCCAGGTGCGAATCTATTACATTCCGTTGATTATAACTCGAAATAAAATTGAAACGTTTTTTGTATTTTTTTTTCATCCAGCTTTCAATTACATCCGACGCCTATGAATTTATAATAGAGGAAACGCCAACCGGAGCTCCGTATACCCGAGAGGGGCACCCGGGCCCACCATTAGGCACTTTTGGCTAACTCTCGGCCGATGCTGAGCGAACCGCACAAATTAACAGCAAACGAATTAGCCACATCGGTGCTTTTGGGTCTTACGAATTAAAGGGATTTGTCGGATTTCATTTGTTCCACTGTTCAAATTTGTTTTGTCGTCCTTTACCCCCAACATTGTAAAACGGGATGGACTCTTTTGTTAAGTTTCGAATGGCCCTGATCCATGAAATTCGCGAATTTATCCATAGCGTTTGATGTATGCTAGGCTAAAATTTATTCTGTTTCTGTACTCCATTGAGATAAAGACAAAACTGGACTTGGATTTTACATTTGAAGCAGTTTCAACCATGTTAATGAGTTTTCAATTAAATTGGTAGTCTGTAGTACTTTAAGGTATAGATAAACGTACTATAGAAGCATGTTAGAAGGCTGGTAGAATCTTATCACATAGACAATAAAATTTATTTATAAAATTAGTTACCGGGTAAGATTTTTACTTTAACAATAATTTAATGATCGAAAAGAATAGTGTTAGACGTTTTTATTTATAACTCTTGATACTTCTTGGTTGGTAACGAGCTAGGATATAACGAATAGTCGTTTTCTATATCCCTTCGAGTAACGAACGAGATTTTACTGTAGGTTATTTCAGAAACAGATTCGAAACAAGTATGATCCTTTTTTTAAGAGATTAATTAAGTATGGATTATTTTTAATTTCTCCTATGTACATAAATCAATTCTACCTAAATGCAGCTATTTTATTTTGATAAAAAGTGTTAAGTTTATTCTTAAAGAAAATTTAAAAAGCCTTCATTTTAAACCTTGAATTTTAAACAAAATGATCCTTAGTGGATTAAGTGTGTATTTATTGGTATAATAAATGGTTAAGGCAAAAGCATCCCATATCTATTCGTTGATATATACGAGAATATTTCAATTTTATACGACTGTAAAAGATATCGTTTATATTCCTATTTAACCATACCCTACTCCTCTGGCTGGCGTATGGAGATAACTCCAAAAATTCGTGGAGTCTGAGGGGGGAAGTTTAGAAATTTTAATTATTTCTATCTCAATAAAAGCGCGGCGGTGGTAGCGGTGCCAAAAATGTGCGTAACTACATCGAATCGGCCCATGTTGTGTGCACCGAACAATTTGGCTCGGATGCAATTAATCTCCATAAACGATTACCGCGAAAGGGTTTTGCGGCCGAGGGCCAATCGCGCTGACCAGCAAACTGCTAAATAACTAGCATGTACTGCGCCCATGACATGTTGCGTTAATTGGTGCCGAAATAGGTCCCCGGAATGCATTCGCGTAACCCGCGATACTTTATTCCTCCTGGGGAACACCTCCCCCGCTCTTTCAATCCCAGCGAAAGCTACCCCGGATACAAAAGCAGCACCAGCAAATTGGGATCCATTATGCAATAAGGTAGTTCGCAAGTTGATCCTTTTTTTCTAGGGACGGTTCCGTTGTTGCTAGTGGAACCTGGAACCACAGAACTGTGCTAAAGGGGATAGTCTTTAAAGGTCGTCGAACTCTCGCTTGGATTTCCACCTGGTTTAATTAAATTGGTTCGTGTTGTGTGATGATGACACTGAAAGACGTAGGAGATAGACACAATCGTTTTCACCATTCAGAAAATGCATTCCTTGAACATTTCGTTTTATAAAAGGACTTGACTTTAGAGATATTGCGAAAAAAGCCAAAAGAGGGGTATACTGCAAAATTCTATTTGAAATGGAAATGCCTTAGAATCTTTGAAAGGTTAATAAGGTCTCAATTTAAATGATAAAAATATATTTATAATAAAATACGTAAATATTCCATGTACATATGTTTTACTGTATTTATATCAAATAAAATCTAACGATTTGTATTTAAAATGAAGGGTTTTAAGAAATGACCACCCTAGCTTAATCAAGTGCAATCTAAACGTGTTTATAAAAAATACAAGTTAACACTGAATGAAGGTTCGATAATTTATATAATAATTTAATTTAATATAAGTTTTAAATTTTCAACACAATTCATAAAATTTTCAATTAATCCTAAAGTAATTTCCTCATTTAAAGGAACCATCGTAAGAGTAAAATTCTTGTTTATTTCTGCTCGATTTAAAATCAAGAACGGTTTTGGATATTCTTGATATTTTCTAGATTATTTCGTTTGTTTCAATAACCCACTAACTTTTGGATAAAGAAAATATTTCATGAAACAAGAGTTCAAAAGTAAGAAATTATTAATAAATTTCCTATTAAATGAAAAGCCAATTCAATTAAATGAAAATTATTGGCTAAAATGCCTTGGTTTCAGAGAGTTTAACTTTATTTTGTATAATAATTCTTTCAGTAAGTATAATAAATTCTAACAATCAATTCCTTTAATATTTGAAAAGTTATAACCCATCTCCTCAAAAATTTTTATCAAACGTTAAAGAAACATTCATTTAACCCTTGTGTTGATACCCTGGTACCCGGTTCCCCACCCTGTTTTATTTGAATGTAAAAAATGAAAGTTTGATATTGAGCTTCCGGATCCTCGATAAGCAAATCATGAATTTGAAGTATTTTTATTATTTTACTTATTTTTTAAACAATTTAACCCGGGTACCTACAACATACACAACTTGCTTAGATACTCAGTAGCAATGTATATTGGTTGGTTGGTTGGTTGGTTGCTGTGGCTGCCTAGAAAGGCACACTTAGGCCAATTTTGGCCCATTGTGTTACCACGTAGCGCAGGAGACCATGGTTATTCGTGGGATTCGAACCCACAGCCTCTGGGACGGTAGGACAGCGCGCTAACAACTGAACTACCAGAGGCCCCTGCAATGTATATTAAAAATAAAAATTTAAAAATACCCTTTCTTTTATTGAAACATTAAAAATTTAAGTAAATTTTAGTAAATGGGTACCCCGGGTGCGAAACCGTATCAGTAAAGTTGGGTATTACCACAAGGGTTAAAGTCAAAAATGACGCCGTCTATATTTCCCGCGATATTTTACCTTTTGAGATTTTGGAACATTTATTTTGTTTGTTATTACTTTAAAGATTATTTTGAATTTTTGACAAAATCTTGTTGAAAAGGTTACATCAAAATTCGTAAACAGGCATCAAATTGAATTTATGCCTTAATTTTAAGAAAACTAACTACCTATGCTACTTAAATTTGATATAAATTTAAAACTGTAAGATTTTATAAGTGCTTAAAACGAATATCAAAAGGGCATAAATTTTAGGTTTAAGAAAACATATTTATTAAGGCTGTTTTGGACCCCACAAGGGTTCTACAGATTCATATTGCTGAAGAGCTCATCAAAAATTCTCGTTGTCGGTTTGGTTTAGATATCAGAGGGTCTGTCTATTCTCGAAAATTGCCCGAAAAGAACCTCTAAAAAGTATCTGCCTGTTAGTAAATTGAGGGCGAATAACGTTATGGGGCCCCCTGTACCATGAAAATTTTATTGACTCCTGTCAGTTGCGTGTTTGTTGTGGCTAATCCAAGGACGTGGCTTATCTGCTTATGCAGGCTCAGCCGTTCCCACAGAAAATCTGGAAGTTAGCGAACACCGAACAGCAGCAGCAGCAGTAACAGCAGCAGCCGCCGCCACCGTCGTCGCATATCGCCCGCCAGAGCCCCAGTGCCTCAGAGGGCTGTTTGCCGGAGAGCAAACACAACACATCACCCAGAGTGGCTCATAATCTAACGTGGTTGGTTTGCATGGCTGGCGGGGGTCGAGATAAGGGCCGAACACTTTCTGCAAGAACTTGATTAACTCGCCCCAATCACCGCCGTGTTTTTTTTTTTTTTTTTTTGCAACTATAAAAATAGACTGCCTCCCACCACATTCGCCCCCGTCGCCGGATCCAAATTGATTTCGTAATCTGTGAGGGGGTATCACGCGCCGTACCCTTCTCACTGTTTTCTTTGGCGGGTGCGACAAATTCACCTTCCCCGAGGAATCTCGATTAGGATGGGTGTCTGACTCCTACCAACCCAGCTACCCAACTCTGACCTTTACCCACTCTCACCCATCCCCATCGTCCGGGTATAGTGGGAAACGATTCGAAGAAATTGTTTACAATTTTCGCAAGTGTTCGATCCCACAGCTCCCGAAAAATGGGAATGCGATAAAAGCGGCTCTCCGCAGCAATGCGAGACTTAACTAAAATGGGCAGGGCTTGCCCATGTAAACAGTCATTAAAAACTTTGATGTCCTGCACATGTGAAATTTCCCGGGGAACTCGTCCCGGACACATGGGCGCCACCCACCAACCACTTCCCTCAAACCTCTAGCAGCCCTTCAAAGCAATTTTAATCTATCCGTGACAATAAACAGTTAAAAATAAACACCTGATTCGAACCTAATTGAGGTGCAAATTATTCCGCACATGGGGGACTCTTAATGAGCTATACCCGGAGGGGGCTAGTCCCTTCTGGCGGAGAAACCAAGGGGTGGGGGAATTTTCACAGTAAAACTCATAGTAATAAGGCAACGGCGAATGGCCCTTTAAAATTTATGAGGGCGATCAATTTTAGGAGTAATTTTCATTGATAACACTGGTCAACATCAATTTTTTGACTTCTATAGAATTTTTCCACGTCACGTTTTTGAGAAAAATAGTGTTAAAAAGTAAACGAAGGATCGTTTTAACATTTTTATCTTATTTTTGCTAACAGAAGGAGCAGGGGAAGACCATAAATCTTATTTAAGATAAGAACTATAAAATAATGAATAATTTTAAATCAAACCGATCATTGAAAATTTATAGAACTAGAACTCTTATTTCTTTCAATGCATTCAAGCCGGACATTTGAAAATATACCCCTCTTGCAAATGATGTTAAAACTTTAGTACAGAGTCTACGGTCTAGAAATCAATGATTCTTAGTTATTCATTTTAAAAGAAAAGAAGTTCTTTAATCTTGAAAACAATTGAATTGTTTTTTTCACAATTTCGTGTTTTAATAAAAAATATTTAAAAAACTTCTTATATCTTATCATTTGGCGGAGAGGATGTCCAAACTTTTCTTATTTTTCCTTATAAAAGTGGCTTGGAATCAATTTCGACTCATGTGCGCATTTAGCAAGTTACACAATTTTATTTACAAAGGACACTTATAGTATTATATTTTGAAGCCCTTCTTTTTAATTTATTGCAATATACCTTAAAGGTAATTTTTATATAATCAGCATTTATTATTTATTTTCATTTTTAACAAAAAAATTTTATATTTAATTTCTAAACCCTCTCAAATTTTGTAGATCACTTCAATAGCTTACATTGCTTCTATAAAAATTACAGAATTTTATAAAAACAGTAATCTCTGAAGATATACAGATAATTTTTTACAATTTTGAGTTTGTTATAACTATAGTAAATTAATTACTCTGTTTGAGATTGTCACTATGTTTAGAAGACTTAGAGGCCCTTTTTTTAGACAAAAATTAATTAGAAAGGACATATTTAAATATTGTTCCACTACTTTTGTTAGTAGAAAGCAATTCAATTGATTTTAAGATTTTCAAATCGTCTGCATAAGCTAAAAAGTGAATTTTCTTAAATCGTTAATAAACAAAGAAAATAGTAAAGGCCCAAGATACCTTCCTTGAGGTATACCAGAAGTTTAGAGATTTGTATTATGCCAGAGTTTAAGAATGCAGATAGTGTAAATAAAAAATTACCTATACGTTACGATTCATATTAAATCGAAGTAGGAATTTTCCTTTAAAAGTATTTCGCATGAGAGATGCATTTTTATAGTAAAGAAAGTGGATGACGGTGGTATTCAAGTGATTTAAAAAGCGGAAGGATTCCCGGTTGGAATATTTTCTAGCTAATCTTTAGTTGGACAAAAAAAAAACCAGTTGGACTGACACTCACTCGTCCCGCAGGATTCCACAAATGTTCCTGTCAAGTTCGCTTGGGAAGTGCGGAAATCGGGGAAACAAGGCCCGTCCCGGCTTTGGAGCGAAACAAGAAAAATGTTGGCATCACATGTCGAGTGCAGCGCTTGGATCGATTCCAGTTCTCACGCATTTTTCTGACAGCCCTGAGTGATGTTCAATTTTTGTGTGTTCGCCACAACCACCCCTACCACTCCCTCCACCCCCCCCCCCTTCCATTCCCCTCCCACCACACCCCTCATTCATCTGCTTGTCAAAAGGCTTCTGGGCCAGGCTCGGCCAGCGGCAGTTGAGTTTTTGCCCCAGCACTCTGGCGGTTTCCGTTCAGCTTTTGTTCAGCTGACGGGGGAGCTTTTAAAAGGACTTGTGAAAATTCGTCGGATTTTCCTTTTTCCTTGATTTTTCCCTCGTTTCCCGGCGCTACGTTTTTCACGATTGTCACTGGCATTTCGGTCACGGTAGGATGGAACTTGTTGTGACAGCTTTTTCTCGAGTTTGGGTATTGCAATTATTCTGCGCCTGGAAGCTTTTATGTCCGCTAGGTCTATTAAGACAGGGGCTGCGGTCGTCGCTGGGGCGCCACCCACGATAAAGTATTTTTTTTTTTTTTTTAGTCGCCTCTCCGTTCGCCTGCATGCGACCCTAAAAGGTAAGTGGAATCAATTCAATTGCCCCTCTCCGGAACACACAAAAGGAGTGGTGGGGGGTGGTCAAATTTAAATGAAACCGTCCTCACCCACACCATTCATACAACCAATTTTTATTTATTTTTTATTTTTCAAAACTGTTCTGCTCGTGCTGGAAAAGGTCAGCGAGTGTACACGCTAATCTGATCCCTCAGCAAAAATATTAAGAGAAAATCTATTTTATGAGGCTATTTTAAATAGTAACCTTGGATGAAGATAGGTCAAAGATCATAACAATCTCTCTTACCGATTCTGGAATTTCGTCAAGGCTTTCTATTACGAGTATTTGGGTCTTTTTAGCATTTGCATTCGTTTACACTTAAATATTTATTTTAATACCGACTCCACAAATAGTTTGTGAACTTCTATTGCATTATTATAAACTATAGTCACTAGTTAATTTCTTTTAAACCTGCAAATTAAACTTTACCAATTAGGTATACCAGGAAAAATAATTCCTTAAGTTATTGAAACACTCGTTAAACCATCGAGTGATGGAGTCATAAAAGTAATACTTTAAAAGTATTAAGGGAAAATTACTAGGTATGTGGATTTTTATTTATTTTATTTATTTCGCTTAATACAAGCTACAACAGAACTTTAATTAACACTAAAATTTATTTATTTATTCCAATTTAATGATTTACAAAGTCTATAAAATAGGAGAACATTTATTTTTAGCGCTAGAATTTAAACACTACAATAAAATTAAAAATTAACTACACTAAGGAAAAACTGGGAAATAAACAGTAAAACGAAGGGCTCGGACTAGTGTAGGGGGTGGTTGGGCAGCTTAAAAGCGAATTTAAATGATACTTTGTCAACATGGAAATTGAAGGCGGCTGAAGCATTCTAGTAAAGGTTTCGAAGTTAACGCAATTAGTGCGATGACTATTGACACGAAATGAGGAGTAAGCGAAGGTTAGTGTTGAGGGACTCAGAACAATCTATAAATAGATAAGATTAAGACGCAAAGCAAGGAGCTGAAGATTAATCCGTTTTAGGCTATTTTCATATAGAGGAAGGTTAGGGTTGTCTGGCTAACACAAAGCGGATGAATCTAAATTGAACTGATTCAATTTTGTCAATAAGCGTAGATTGGGAGGGAAACCAAAACTGACAAGTGTACTCCAGCAGAGGTCTAACAAAGACGATATAGAGTTATAAGAGTTATATATGTAAGAATTAGAGAATTCCTTGATAAACCGTTTAACGAAGCTAAGAGCTAAATTGGGACTATTTATTATATGGTCAATACGGCATTGAGTTCACTGTCTCAAATAACACCGAGATCACGAAAGGAGATCGAATAAGATCTGAGAGAGGTGAAGCTACGTTTCCAGATTAGCATTTGGATATGTTAAGGTCAAAGAAGTTATTCTAAATCCATATAAATAAACATGAAGAAATATTATGCAGTAGTAGGACGAAGTATAAGATCACCTTAAATATATATTGAGATATTTAAAATAACTCCTTCGTAGATCTAGTTTTACAAATGCATGCTAAAAAAAATACTACACATTATTCCCAACACTCTAATTGCTGTAGATGAGAAAATGTTGCTGCCTATTTTTATCTCTTTCATTTTTATTAGAATTTACATAAAGAATGATAAGCAGTAGTTTTTTGCTGCTAAATCTAAAGGCGAAGTTTTCTCGATACCATTCCATATGGGTTAGAACTTTTGGCTTATATATAGAGAGTATCACATCTTATTATTTAGATTATCTTTTGGGGTGTCCCTATATAGAATTTCTTAAAAGATTTTCATAAATCGTTAGTACAACCCTTTAAGAGTATGTGATTTCGAAAAGTTTAAAAGTTATGGGCAATAAATCGCTAGAGCATGAAGTGATTGAGCGCGCGCCAGGTGCACGACCTTACCGCGCTGAATACCCTGAGTTACCCTAAAATATACTTAAACGCGTCTTACTGTATGCCCCTAGAATAGCAGACTAGGTGTTTCATCATTAAAATCGTAAAACTTTGAACACATTTTTCTTGTAACTCCTCTTTTTAAAATTGGTGTAAGGGATAGCTCAAAAAATTACTCAGACCAACAAGTATCAGCAAACTAGTTTTGTTTTTCTAGTAGTCATTTCCATCATTTTTTTTTAATGATAAATCCAAATCTGGTCACGGAATCTCCTTATCATATCAGGATTTCAAAATATTTTATACTAAAAGTTATTTTTGAAGCTATATAACAAGACCAGATAATTTTTAGCCATAAAACCTGATATGGTAATTGATAGTACTAGTCTTTCCCTTCAAAACTTACTTTAAATTAAATCTATAACTTTTATTTTTCTCCGTAATATCGTAAATTCAAAATTGTTAGTTTGGTATATTCATTTAGACCTGTAATAAATTAATGTAGATCTTGAAAACATCTTCTTCGATCTGATGTTTTGAATTATATTAATCTCGAACTATATCTTACAGGAATAGTTTGGAAACAAATAGGTAAATATATCGTTTTAAAAATGTAAACGCTTTTTTCTCAAAACGTTGTGTTTTTGACTCATCGTTACAATTTAAAAACAACTGCTGAGTAATCGATAGCTCCAATTTTTCAATATGTTTTTCCATAAGGCTCTCTTATCGAATCTTTCGTATTTAGGAATTCTTTTACGCTTACCTAATTGGATTGAATCTTACCTGACAAATTGTCCGGAGCAAGTACTTTTTAAATTTTCCTTGACTTAACTTCGATACAAAATATGCTTTCTTTTTTGCGAACGATCCAGATGACCGGAACAATAGCGACTGCTAATTTTTTATTTTTTTTTTATTTTAATGTTTATTACTACATATAAAATTTAATTTACAGAATTAAATAAAACATTCTAATTTTATTGTACACTTTGAACCATTTCTTTGAAGTTAGGTGGGTTAAAAACAGTCCCACTTTTTGCTTAGCCGTTTATGCATGATGGAATATTTTTGTACCCACCTGGAGTGTTCGAATTAGTCAAGCTCATACAGTTTAATATTTGTTTTTAAAATTATTTTAGTATAATTAAAAACAGGAATCTGTGCAACTTGGATATCGGATTTTTTTTAAGGTCATGTGCCTCAAAAAGATATGTAAATATATGGGTACCCGCAAAATTTCCTCTTTCTTGAAGAAAAACATGTTGAAAAACAAATTATTGTAAAAATATTAGAGTAGGAATACCCCTTAAATGTTTATTTCAACTGTTTACCTTTAACACGTTCAACCCGGCGTGAACCACCGGTGGTTCACAGGAGGTATTACTTTCATTCGGCGACGTGAACCACCGGTGGTCCACACATAGTTTGTTCCATCTGGCGGCGTGTGTCACTAGTGGTTTACATGTATATGATAACGTAAACCAGCACCGCCAGAATAATAAACAACTTATCATCCCATGCACGTCGATCATAAAGATTTCGCCGGGTTGAACATGTTAAGAACTGATACTTGTTTCAAGATTTCAATGCAGGAAAACCCCCTTTATTAATTTCAGTTACGTACCATGAATGAAGTAATTCTTAATATCTCAAAAATAAATCTACCAAATACAAGAATCAAGGTACATCCAAGTTTACAATCATTTTGGAGCTTTAGGTGGACTCAATTTCGCCAGAGTGGTAAAGTTGTTTATTAAAAGAATTGGAGTTTGCTTTGAAAATTGGGAAAATAAATGGAAAAGCTTATTTATCTTCTACTTGCTGGAGCACAAGCTAAAAGCTCGGTTGATAGTGTAAAATTTGAATTTGCGCATACAAAAAAATTGTGTAAATTCAGACTCAGCCCTTTTTCAGTAATTGGCAAGATCGGTAGATCGGCAACTTTATCTGAACCTTCTCATGCTGAGGAGATCTCCAGCTGCCGCACCGCAAGAGAAACTCCGTAAAACCCACACAAGCGCGGGAAATTGGGTCGAGGAGCGCACTATCGCCGCAGTATCATCAGCTGATCACGGGTTCGATCGGTTTCGATTTGAAATACTTAAAAAAAAAAATCCTCCCCTGTTTCGCCCCGCTGCCATGAATGCAGTGGGGGCGAAGGTAAATAATGCGATTCAAAGAAATCCGCTTTTCATAGAGGACAACGTGTGAAGCTGTTGTCGCGCAATCTTTAGAGCGAACCGATCGCGAATTTTTTCGCGATCTTGTGCTCGCACATTTGTTCGATCAGGGGAGGGGAACTGCGCTCACAATTTTTGTGAGCGAAAAGCCCCAGTAACAAAGACGAAGACCGCTAGACGCTAGACCGGAGAGGGAGTTAGGAGCCGAACCGAGGCTGCTTGTGACTGTGGTGTGATTGCGATCGGCGGCGAGGCAACCACTTTGACCTTCCTCCAGCCCCAGCCAGAGTGACAGCTGCACGAGAAACGGCACCGCGGATAACTCCTCAACTTAAGTAAGAATGGAGAAAATTGTAACACAACAGGGCCAAATTTCGGAGAAATTGCGGGCAGATGTGCTGGCCACCTCAAAAAAGGCAATCGAGGAGCACGGGACGTTCCGGATAGGTGTCTCAGGTAAGTGCCCTCTTTCTAGTTCATGCAAATTCCGGCCAATGATTCACGCCGTTCTCTGGGTCTCTCCTTGAGGCAGGCGGATCCCTAGTGAAATTCCTCCATTCGACGGTTACCTGCGTTTTTGATAGTGAACTGGAAAAATGGCAAATTTTCTTCTGTGACGAACGCTACGTTCCAGACGACAACGAAGACTCCACCTTCAAGGCTTACAGGGATTCATACCCGAGCTTGGAGAAACAAATGATTCCTATAGACTACAATTTACCGTTAGAAGACTGTGCCAAGGACTATGAGAGAAAAATTCTGAAGGCATTCCACACGGAAAATGGTAGTGTTCCTGAATTTGATATGCTCCTCCTCGGGATGGGGGATGATGGTCACACGTGCTCCCTATTCCCGGGTCATAAGCTACTTCAGGAAGGGGACAGGCTGATAGCCCCAATCGATGATTCACCAAAGCCTCCTCCAAAACGGATCACCATGACCATACCCTTGATCAACAGTGCCAAAAAGGTCATATTCGTGGTTACAGGAGCTGGGAAAGCGGACGTTGTGAAGGTATGTAACCACCTTAATCAAACTTATTTGCAATTTTTAATAGATTTAAGGAAGAATATAAAATAATAACAATATGCTTTGTCCGAGAACAAGAGAAACATGCCAGTCAATAGTTAAAAAAATAGAATTGGGTGCTACATACGAAATTAACTTAAATTAACTTTTTACCACATCACTTAACACGTTGACGCTCATGATTTAAATTCAGCTATAAGCAGTATAAGCTGAATGGAGGTCTATGGACGTAATTTACGTCAACGCGTTAAAAGGAATATTTTTTAATTTTCAAAAGTGACTAACGAGGAAACCCTAAAATTGTATTGAAAATTAAATTTTGCATGTATCTCGTTGTGTTGTTGACTGCGCGAATTTAAAAGTCCAAAACTTCGTAACTTTTAACGAATTGGAACTTAACAATTTTTGCAGACTCTTTTAAAGGTACGCACTTTTAGAATATGTAAACAAACTAAATTTTCTTTTTGTGTTTTAACCTATAACAATAGTGTTCCCCCTTAACTTAAAATTATTGGTGGTAATATAAGCAAAACTCCTTTTTTATGTATCTTACTGGGGCATAAATATTTTATGATAAAAACCTCTTCTAGCTCCCTTTATTGAATTTCAATCGTAGGATTTATATCTTCTGTATTTATTATTTTTAATAATGTAATAATAGTGATATTAGTTATAGTTAGTTTTTTTAATATTTAATGTATTGTCGGCATTTTTATATTACCTCCTCACTATGATGCTGATTAAGGTCTAACTTTATGAATTGTTATTTAATTTTCCACAATTTAAAATGATAGCATCCTAAAAAAGATTAATTTATGACCAAAGGCCCTTCACTTAAGTCGGCTCTAGCAATATTGAATGTATATAAAAAATAAATATCGATTAAATTTATGTATTCTGTTTCTTATGGCTGAATTGCAATTCAGCTATGCAAAAGCATTGGTTACCAAAAATTTATAATACTTAATTATTATTGTTTTAGAGAGCATTTATTGAAAAGGAGCCACTTCCAGCTGGATTAATTTCACCAAAATCACTTAAGGGAATTTTCGATGAGGGAGCTGGGGCAAAGCTGGGTATCGAGCCAGAACCCATGAGAGGTAATTGACGGCGGCCTTAACAGTTTTGGTTTTTACTGGGACTATTTCACAGATCGTGAGCTTCGACGGTTGCTAGAACATCGCAGATAGTTACACTTTCAAAGTAGCCATAAGTACTCGCTATCATTCATTATTTTTTTCTCCCTCCTTCATTGTTATATTGTTTTTGTACAGAATCAGTAAATAAAAAGGTTTTCGTTTTCCTTTTTTTTGAACATTTTAAAAGTGGGCTTCATCAATTTTAAGAATACCATGTAAATATTATGAAGACTCGTAATATATGATCTGGTTGCATTGATCGGTTATTTTTATATTTAGTACCTTTTATTAAGTTTTTATTCAAAAAAACCTCAAAATTCCGAACAAGAAAATTGTTTCAGTTGCCAAATATTTTCGATAATTCGATTTAGAAAATTATTGATGTAAAATTTTTAATTGGCGGTTTGAATTACCTTTAAAACACTCTGAATGCCGCGTCACCCATATTCGGGTGACAACAAATAGCTGAATACGTTGCTGAAAAAACGCGGCAGTCAATAATGAATCTCGTTAAAGTTGAGTTGATTTATACGTAAAACTCATTTGACTTTAAAAAAAGTGTTTATTTCTTTAATTCTATCTTAAACCTAGATAAAAAATATAAATATAACTTAAAGCCTTCTTTTAATGGAATAAATTCCTCTTTATATTAGCGAATACTCCAGGTGTCCTAAAAATATCCTCATCTTCAGCAGACATATATTTCTTGTACTTTTCATTGAGCGCAGGATCAATTGGTCCCCATTTTTTCGATGGTCTAAAAGCACTTGCTATTTTACCAGATAATGTACTATCCGATTGCTTAAGAACAGAAACAATCATCCAAATTGGAAGTTGTAAGATTCCAAGAGCAGAAAGAGTCCAACCCAAAGCTGTTGATAAAATATAAATAAATAAAATAACAAATACTAAATATACTAAATGAGCTAAAGAAGCAGTCAACGAACCAATTCAGCTTTAGAAAAACAATCGTTAGTTTGAGCAATCTCTCTACAAATGCAATTCAGCAATTGATTTTCTTAAGCTGAATTGAACTGCTGAATGAAAAAAACTTAATTCTTGAATAATAGAGTGATGAATTGTTTAAAATAAAATATTTTCCAACATACCATAAGCCCAGTCCGGGTATGCAACACCTTTGTATGTGAGTGGTTCGTAAACAGCAAAGGAATAAATTAAAATGACTACCATAAGAAATGGCGTGATTATTCCCCAACAAATTCTCCAGTACCATCCAGGATTTTTTCCAATCATAAATTCAGCATCTTTGCATATCCTTCGAACACCATAAATCCAACTCAATGTGAATAGTTCAAAAATAGCCAAAACAAGTGCAATCATCGATGCTCCAAAATAGTCTACAAGATTCAAAATAAATTGTCCACCCTGAAAAAAATAAAATAATATTAATAATTAATTATATTTATACTCTATACAATTTTGAATAACTTACAGGTGTATCATAGATGATACCAATGCCCACACTTATCAAGCAAATAATTAGAGCAGCAACCCATGTTTTAATTTTTGGAAAATTGTCTCGCAATGAGGTCATAACACAAGAAGTCATGGCAATGTTGCTACCAATTCCCAAGACGAATAACATAGCGAAGAAAAGAACTGAAAACGCCTGAGGGAGAGTCTCAAATTTTGCAATTGCATCCGGATAGGAAATGAATGCTAAACCGGTGCCACCTTTAACGACTGAGCCGACATCATCGCTACCAATTTCGTGCGCCAAATGTCCAAGTATTCCAAAAATCGTAAATCCAGCAAGAAGTGATGTAAATGTATCCAAAACGGTTACAATTGTTGCATCCCTGGAAAGATATAAATAAAATCGATTTTATTATAATTATATAACTTTTGTCACTTCTTATATATTTTGAAATTTTTCTTTATATCATACTTTGGTATATAACTAAATTCCTACTAAGTTGACTAACTATTTTTAAAATGAAATAGTAGAATATTTTTTTTAACACAGTCATTTCCAGAGCTGAGGGTCTTTTCGAAATTGCACAGACCCAACCTACAAGAATTTTTTTAGGAGTTTTAAAAGGACGTACAATTTAATCTTAGTCATTATCTCGAAAACTATAAATTTGTACTTTTACTGTTTTTTGATACATACAAAATAAAGGTCTTAACAAAATGTTAGATTGGTTAGACACTTTTAGAATTCAAAATCTAATCTAATTTCTTTCGGATAGTCTTAAGGTGAAGTTTTGGTTCTATATTTTAATAAAATGCCTTACCTATACACATTATGTCCAAATCTATTGAACGATGAATACATAATAATATTTCCGAAACATACTCCTAAAGAGAAGAAAACTTGGGTCACAGCAGCATACCACACCTATTGTAAAAATGAAAATAACGTTAATATTTGTTTTAAAAATCATATTAATTTAAAATTCACACCTTTGGATTTAAAATCTCTTCCCACTGTGGCTTAATAAAGAAAATAATTCCATCCAAAGCACCTGGCAGTGTACATGCTCGAATAAGTAAAATTCCCATCACAACATAAGGGAAAATGGCAAGAAAATATGCAGCTTTTCCAGAACTTCGAACACCCTTGATAATTACGATGAAAACCATTGCCCAGGAAAAGAATAGACCAAGTACCAATTGCCAGTTGGGCACACCAATTCCATTGTCGATGTTGTCATACTCCTTCAAAATTTCTTTACTGGATATAAATAAAGATTTTTTTTTATATTAGAATGTTTCTTTTAAATGGAACAACTTTAAATACCATCACCAAAAACTTAACTTACACGAAAAATAATTCGGAGCTACTGGCGACATGACCATTACCAAAATCATAACTTGTAGAATTATTTACAATTTTAAAATTGTTAGTGAGTGCTGAATTTATGCAGTCTTTCCATGCTTGCTTACAAATTCCCCAAGGTAAAGGAGTGCGAAAAGAGTTGAGAAGGTAAAGCCATATTAGACCCATTAGGGAACCATAGTATGTCCCCAAGTAGAAAACAGCAACAGTTTGACCATATCCAACACCTTATTTTAATTAGAATAGATTTATTTGTTTTTTTTTAAAGAAATATTAAAAGTTTATATACTTAAAATATACACAAAATATGCATTACTATTAAAATTGAATGGACTGAAAAAATAGGTACTATCAAATATACCAATACTTTGGTAGCATAAAAATGCTTTTTAAATACATTTTCATGAAACGAAACTTATTTTGCATTTAAATACATTCGTATACCTTTTGATCGATAAGTACCCGGATTTTATTGACTACTCGTTAAGTAATAGGCTTTTTTCAAAATATCTGTTATATTGGCACTTCTTCCCTTGACATATGGTATAAATTTAAGCACAATCTTCCAATTATTGAAATTTTGTGTTTTGAATGAAAATTCTTATTTTGAGGCATTGAGGCAAATGATGTAGAAAGCTTATGGAGACTCCGAGTCTACTATGTCTAGAATAACAGGCCACTGTACCACTCATAGTACAAAATATTCAAAGACGGTTGGAAGTGGTTGAAGATTTGCCTTGTTCTGGACGCCCATCGATATCATATACTGAAGAAAATGTGGTCAAAATCAAGGAAATGGTGCTTGAAGACCGTCGTGTAACTGAAAGAGAGATTGCTTCTAAACTTGACATCTCAAATGGATCCGTTTAGCACATTTTGCACGATATTTCGAACATGAGATGCGTTACTACTCGACTTATACCGAAACATCTTGAGTTTTTTGCAAAAAGAATACCGGAAAAAACGTCTCTAAAGAAATAATTTTTGAGTATGCAAACGACCCTACATTCATGAGTACCATAAGTGTGACGTTGAAATAGTCAACAATCGTCCGAGTAAAACCTAAGAAATCGCAAAAGTCGCTCAAAAATCAAAGTTATACTGACTATTTTCTTTGATTATCATGGTATTGTCCACAACGAATTTTTTGCCAGAGAATAGGTATTACTTAGCCGTAGTGCGGCGTTTGCGTGAGTCTATCCGTAAGAAGAGGCCAGATTTATGGAAGGTCAACAATTGGTTTCTCCACCCCGATAATGCATCAACTCACACTGGTATTATTTAAGTATTTTAAGTATTAACATCTATGCTTTGGTTTTTTCATCATTAATAATAAAAGCAATGTTGTATCACTTTCTCATATCCAAATGAGTTTTGTACAGTGAAAGGTCTGTTATTATAAAACTCAAATAAAAGCTAGTTTTTAGTGATTGATTCGTACTCAATCTGAAATTCATAATATTTATTAGTTATGACCACATTGACCTCTATATCTTGCAAAAAATACGGTAGGTACTAATTTGCGGGCATTTTTTACGTTTTAAATGTTGAAAGGCTTCCTATAGATATAAATTTATCAGTTTTAATTTAATATCGCATGTATGAGTACTATGAACGCTTCCTTCTTCAGTAATTATCACAATAAAATCTTACTATTCGAAAATTACAGGAAAAAACCCCCACAACGTTTAGTCATTCATTGAGATAATTGATGACCAGCATTGGATCGTTCAGGTTCTTCAGGTTTTTTTATTTAACTACGTTTATACCTGAAGAAAAAGAGATAGACAAAAAGAAGAAACTGAATCGTTATTTAGTAACTGCTAAAATCCCAAAAGATCCAGAATATTTGGGTTTCACAAAACCGATTCAATCCAGCTTTTGGCAATTCTGCAAAATCATTCGCGATTTTGGTATGCTATCCTTCCTTTTTTGTTTTTTTTTTGGTTTTTTCTGCTGTTGAATTTAAAATGCGACGCATCTTGAACGAGTACCGGCCGACTTAAGTGCCAAAACAGATGAAAAGATTGCTGCAAGATTCCATCTTTGGCACGAATTAAACATAAAAAGTTCTTATAAAGTAAAAATGACTTTTGAAAAGATCTTCAATGTCAATTATTCAGAGTTTTTGGTTTATTTCACCACTGCAGTACAAGTGTATTTGAGAAATGTTTATGAGAACGTTCAGTTGGGTGTCTTTTTATTCCTAGTTACAATATTAAAATTTAGATAAATTGTAAATTATCCCAAATCCCACTCATGTTAGTTACAATTTATCACCGTTTTATATTTCTAAGAAATTACAAATTAAAAATTATTTAGGAAAGAAGAAAAATTAAAATTGGGTGCAAATTTCTATGTACATGTGAACCACATTTTTTGGCATGCAATTAAAAATATAAAATTTTTAATATAAATTCTCATTGCATCCGATCCACTTACTTAAAATACAATTCTGCGGATGAGGATGGTATAATCTCTGAGGTGTTGCTATTTTGCTTTGTAAAATTCTTTTCAAGAGACGAAATACATGAGCTATTCCATTCATCTCTACATTCGCTCCAGGGTAAAACCGAATTAAATGAATTAAAAAAGTAGACAACAGTCATACCCATTAATGAGGCGTAATAAGTGGTGACTACACCAATCGCCACAACTTGTCCTATGCCAATACCTAAACAATTAAAATTAAACAAAATGTAAAATGATTTTATGTGTCTAAGTCTACGATAAAAACATAACAAGAGAAACTTGTATATAAAAGTGGTCCAAAAGTAACTAGATCTGACTTAGACTTGTATAGTACAAAATGAGCTTATTTTTGGTTAAAATATAGAAACGCTTCTAATTTCGCAACTTTTCAAATACGGTAATCAAAATAACAAAATACACATCATGATAGCTTACAACTTGCAACTTGCCGCTTGAAAACACGACAGTCAGAAAAGGTGACTTTTGGACCAAATTTCATGCATTATTTATCCTATCCTTTTATATTATAAGGCCGGATCTGCCATGTTTGTTTTATTACATTTAAACAACGCCCAAATGCAAATTTTTGGCTAGAATTAATAAATTTGAAAACCTTTGTTATAATGTTCAAAACTAAAACTCAAAAATATAGATCCGACCCTTAATTTTTAAATAGATAGGTATAGAGCGTTAATATTAAACTCACCTCTCATAGCAGGGCATAGATCGTATACTTTTACAGCTCCTCGACTAGAGAACTGTCCAATTATCATTTCTAGATAATAAATAGGCTTACCAACTAAAAATAATACTACTAAATAGGGTATCAAAAAGGCTCCACCGCCATTCTCGAGAGCTGTGAATGGAAACCTCCAAACGTTTCCCAATCCAACAGACATGGCAATGCAGGACATAAGGAATTCAATATCATTCCCCCAATTATCACGTGCAGGTCCTTTCTCTGTTGGGGGCTGTAAATTGTTTATAATTTTTAAATAAGATTTAAGATTTTTAAATTTTAAACTTACACTTTCATTAGTTATTTGTAGCTCTATAGATGGGTCTGTTATTCTATTTGTATGATCTCTTTCACGAAACTGATGCCTCCTACCATCATCACCAACAAACGCTGGATTTTCGTGAGTCTCCATTATTTTCTGTAATTAATAAAATTTTATATTTTAAATAATTCATTATATGCAAAATGGTAACGTAAATTTTCATTACAACCGTCCTTTAAGTGTCCTCACCCAAAATATGAGTTCAAACAAAATTTTATAAATCACCTTGTAAAATTTTAGGTAGATATATCAATAAATGAATAAATGTCTCAGCACACATCATAACACATTGTTTTAAAAAAAAACAAAAATCTAAAAATAAGTCCCATATTTCTCAATAACCCTCAATAAGACATAATTTAGTTTTATTACACCTCAGAGTCCAGTAAACCATGAAATTATCCCAATTTTTAATGCGAACACTGTCGTCGTCAGCAAACCGCGTATTAAGCAACCGCTTTATCTAAATCTGAAGGTTTTAAAATTTAATTACAATTACCGTCTGTAAAATGCAATGACATCGGTCGACTTCAGAAAGAAAAATTCAATTCGCGGATAAAATGTTAAATAGAGTCAGGTAGACATAATTTGCGGCTATTTAAGTTCTTATTATTTTCACAATCTTGAAGGTTTTACATGTAATTAAGTAATAAATGAGGAAATCAGACGTTGACACTTGCGACAATTCTTTATTTTCAAATTAATCGTTTAATGTGGAATTTTAAATATTTAATAAATAGAACATCCTTCAAAACTGAGACTATAGTTAAATTATAGCTATCGTCATATTAGTCAACTGGAAGGAATGTGTTTTTCATCTTTGTACATTAAGTCTATTAAGTAGAGAATTCTGAGAGATACCTATACCAATTTATCGGTATTCAGTACTAGTGACTGCCTTTGCTTTTTCTTATTTAATCAAATCGGGAAAAAAATAAAATTAAAAACCTATTTATTTATATAAAAGAGTTTATTACAAATCATCATGATAAATTACATTTTTATTACTATTTCCAATCAATTGCCCTTGTTTTTGACGAATATCATGGATATAAATTTTTAAATTTTGAGCGTGATATGAAATCAAAATTTCGCCTTACTTATACTACATGGACTTCAAAAAAATATTAAGAATTACAAAAAAAGGTTGAAATTTTATAATGAAAAATCCGATTGATATCATTTCCCCCTCGATGGATAGAGCTAATTAGAAGCTTCATTTCACTTTTTATTATGTCGACATATCTTAAAAAAATCTACTTTTAAATTGAAAAACTGTGGAGAATTTTTCATAAGATCGTTATTATCTTAAAAGTTAAATTCTTTCGAACTTTCAATTATTATCGATTTGTAGAGAAGTTTTGTTTCATTAAGATAAAGCCTATGGTTTGGTCAGAATATGTTAAAAAGTTAGGGTAAATCAATGATGACGGACAGAATAATATTTTTGTTATATAAAATTCAATCGCAATTGCTCGAAATTAAATTAATTACCCGACTTGTATAAGTTATAAACTTACCTAAATAAAAATGTGCTGTTTCATTCAGGTAGTTTATTTCATTTTTGATTTTTATTTGTTACTTTTAAATAGTTTACATATGCGTTGAAGATAATTGATTCACGGAAAAGGTGTAGCATTCTTTTCTGTTTTACGAGTATATTAAATGCATTAGTCACAATTCTACAAAAGTTTAAAATTAGTTTTCTAATACTTACATTGATTTTAACGAAATAAATTTAAATTAAGGTATTTTATGGAAAGCAAACCCAACGAAATTCTAAGCGATTCTCAGAAGGTATGTAGGTATGTAGGTATGTAGGTAATATTTGGCTTGGATAACTCAGAATCTTAATGGCTATGGTTCTTTGCAGAACAAATTTTCTGTTTGTTTCATTTTCTTTGCTAGTTTTTTTTTACTTACACTGCTAAAAAATACGAAATAATAATATTGCTTTAAAACAACGTGTGGGAGACGTGATCCGCTTTCTGTACCTAAAATGAGAACCTCGTCGCAGATTCGTGATGTCTTGTTCTGACCAAAATTGTAAGGCTTGTATCAAGGACGTGATTGTTTTTGCTATTGTTTGTTACAGTTTTAAAATTAAAATTTTGTGGTATTATTAAACAGTGAATGCACCAGTACTATTAATGTCCACTAGTTTAGACAAAATTTGATCTTTAATAAAACTATGTACTTCTGGTTAGAGGCCACATAGAATCGATTGGCATACCCCTGTTCAGTCCTTAACAAAACACCTTGTGTGGGGGAAAGGGTAAAGCACCAATTTTAGGAGAGTATCTCCGAGTAAACGTTTATCAAAAGATACATGTAGAATCGATTAGCATACCCCTTGTTAAGACATTAGCAAAATACTCTGTATAATCAAAGTGAAATTATGTAGTAGTAGTAAAAAAACAGCAATAAGTAAACATTTTAAAATATGTTAATAATAAAGGAATTGTAATTTTATTCGTCAAATCAGCTAATTATTAGCACTGTAGACATTTTTCAATTATTATTTTTTAAATTAATTTTGACTACTACGATATTTTTAGGTATGATCAGTATGCTTTGATATAAAAATTTTTCCAATTGACTTTACGTTTTCGAATTTAAGAAATTAGAGAAGGAATGGTACAACATTTTACTACTAAAATTTAAAGTAACCGAGACAATATCCTTGAAATATCCACTTCAAATAGTTTCCAAGAAAACAATGATGAAATGATTTAAATTCAAAAATTCCACAATACCGTGACAATAACAAGACAAATTACTTTCAATAATGATAAACAAAAAACCCCCGACAACCGCTTCGTTAATTTCGAAGAGGGAATGGATATTTAAGTTCTTCGATATGTGGAATTTACTTTTACTGAGTTTTATAACTATTTATTACTTAGCTACTTCATATCTGCGCACCGTGAGTGCCCCGATGATTTATAAAGCGGCAAAGTGTCGGATTTCCTCTTCGACTTACCGCTCGCTAGTCCACTTTAAGATAAATTTAATTGATGCGAACAAATCTTGGTAAGTAAATTGCAATATATTTCAGCATCTTGCAGACTTGGAAGTCTGAGGGTACCCCTTTAAACGTACTAATTTCAGGCGATGGACCAGTTTTATTGAAACCAGAAATCGTGGACCCGCAGCATCATAACAACATCAGCAGCAGTAGCAGCAGCAGCCACTTTGTCTGCTTAGTATAAAACCAGCGGAGCTTGTTTGCCTTGAACTGAGCTTTTTCCTGCACCCGCCGCAACAAGCGGAGCAGTTTCACGGTCAATTCGCAGTTGAAAGGAAAAGTGAAAATGATAAAATCCGTTAAAATGTTTTCACGGTTCACATTCGTCATCAATTTTACATTACAGGTGCAATATCAAGAAATACCTGAAATTGTGGGTAGGTATGCCACTGACGCACTCTGCACAATTATGACGATAAACTTGATCATATTTTGAGGAAATTCACAACAACATGATGACATACATCAAGATTTATTCAACATTTTTAAATTATGTATAAACAACAGACATTTTTCGTATTCCAGTTTTATATAGAGTCGATCCACAACATATCAATACATATGTAAATGGTATAAATAATATTTAAATTAAAGCTGAATCTATCAAAATTATTGCAATTTTAGTCGATCTATAAAATTAATTATTAAAATTTATTGACCATTAATCCGAGTCATCTTTACTCTTTTTCGATCATGGCCAATTTATTTAATTTGACTTTAAATTAAGTTTTGATTTGATTTTTAAAAAATGAGCCACTTTTTGTCAAATTACGTTAATTTTTCATTTTAGGTACCTAGCTAGATGTTTTGCTTTATCGTTTTCGAAGCATTGGTACCTTTGTAAGGAAGATGCCTTTTTTTTCCTTTAGGGAAAGTGAGAAATAAGTCTAAATTTCTATATTTTTGGTATTTCAATTTTATTTCTCTTCTAAAAAGATGTAAAGACTAAATTCTGAAATGAAATAATAAAACGACTAAATTTTTGTTTTTATTTACATTAAACACAAATCACAAATGCGTGCTAGTCTATTACAGAAGAACTAATTTTATGTTTTAATTAATTTTTGCATCAAACTCCCTTTTAAAAACATGTAAATCCATCCACCAGGTCTTATTTCTAAGGACTATTCCTAATATTTAGGTATATTTAATATGGAAGTAATGTCGTTGGCCACTAATGCCATTTTAGTGGTGGTAATAGGGCTATAGCTATCAATTATTGTGAAATTCGACTTTATTTATTTTCCTGAGGGAAAATGGGCCATTTCCTATGGTTTTATTTCAGGACACCAAAATATCTTTTCTATGTGTTTGCATATTCAACTTCAACAAAATTGTTTTACTTTTTCTAGCAGTTAGCTAAAAAATAATTCTAAAACTTTCTGTAACGATTTACAAAACTCTTAATGCGTTACTTTTTAATCGTGTTTACAACAATTACGCATAGATTCGTCTTCTAGCTTAGTTTCAGTTCAATTTACTTAATGTAAGTAATTTAAAATAATTGTAAAACAAAAAGAATACGCTTAGTTATAAACGGACAAAATTACTCTGTTTTGAAATACTTTTCTAAGTAAAGTGTTAAAATGGCACCAATTTGATGAAAACCTCCTACTACAATATATAATTTGATGAGATTATTGTTTGCTTATTAGAACTTGTGAAATGGTTGTAAATTACCAACAATAATCACATCGCTTCTTGTTAAAATAAAATAATTGCTTTAACGCTACCTGACCATTGTCCTTGAACAATTGAAACTTCAACATATTTTGATTATAACCGTGATTAGGCTAATTACTGATTAATCCAACTGAACGAGCACACTTTTCTTGGCTATTAGCCACGCGATACTGGTAAACAATTTACCTCTGAATGTGTAAAACGTTTTTAAAAGTCTTCTTTTAAGCAAGGTGAAATAAATAAAATTATGCAAAAGTTCACAACTCTTGGCAATGGTTTTGACCAAATTTCATAAATAAATAAAAATATTTTAAAGTTTACTAATTCTATAGTACTACGCCTTTCTGTATGGTAATGTTATATGCGAAATAAGCTGGTGCAATCAAGTTTCAACAGGTAAATTAATGGTAATCTACTGAAAGCGAAGTAAATAAATAAAATAAAATAAAATAGAAATGTTCAGTAAATTTATTGCCATTTTTTTTTCTTTCTGGCATTAAAAACTTTTCGAATTTAAGTAAAGTTGCAGCAGTTTCTAGTTTGAATTGGATTTTATTGGTTAAAGCTAGCAATTTTGTGATATATTCAATTTATTGAATTGGTGCACCAGATTCAAGATCTGATTAATGCGTAGAAAGTTAAAATAAAATTTGAATATTTTCTAAACAATCTAATCAAAGATTTTAAAATTTAAATATTCAGTCAGACACATGTTTGATCTAACAATAAAATAACTTTTTTATAATCTTAAGAATCAATAATATTTTAGAAATGTTGTCCAATTTGTCTACATACACTGGACTTATGCTTATTCATCGCTATCAAAAATTCAAAATAAAAAATTTAAAAACAAAGATAAATTAAGTACGATTATGTTTCATTTCCTAAGAGTTTAAAAATGATTTATTTTATTAAATTACAAAAACATTCTTTTCTCTAACATAAAGGTGAACATACCCCTCATAGTTTCTTAAACCTTAAATGACTTCTTTATTGTTTTAACTTAATTTGTAAACAGTGGCCCTTGAACCCATAATCTTACATAATATAAAAAAAAAATGGATATTACATATAGCAATGAATTTTAATTTTTCGCATGAAAAACAAACAACTTATAAACTTTTCCAACAATTTTCATACGAATGGGTCAAACACGAGTTCGTATAATTTGTTAAACTTGATAATTTTACTATGTAAGAATATTAATATGAATAAAAACTTGTCTAATCCGGTTTCTTATTTAATCAAAAAGAGCAGAACTAAGCATTAATACATAAAAAAAGAATCGGTCTCGGTCTCTTCCGTCCAAACAATCTCAATTCCGGATCCAAAGTTCATAAACACTTCGGTCTTCCGAGAAAGATGAATAAATAATTTATTTATTTTTGTACACCCTGTTCATTTAACTAAAGGAATAAAAAATTTTAAAAAGAACTAGTTTTTAACGAAATTTAATGAAAATTCGATGAGCTAACAAGCAAAAAAATTATAGACTTCATAAAGTTCTATTTAAAAAGAAAAAACAAATTTATAAAGAAAATTTTGGGTTTGGAATATCTGGGCAAAAAAAATGGTTTTAAACCATTTTGAGTCGTATTATAAGTTCGTATAAAATATAAAAGTACAAAAACTAGTAAATGAGTGAAATAACTAGGTTTTATCCAACATTTTGATCTTACCAGTCTTGAACTATGGTTACCTTGTGCGACTGAGGTAACCGATTAGGCCCTATTTTACCACACCTTTAGTCACCGCTTTTTGCACGACAATAGGCAGTTAAAAGAAATTGTTTTTGGGACTTCTTTCTTACCACCGTGACTCGAGCCTTGGCCTCTTTGACTTAAGAAAGTCTAATTTAAGTTTAGGTACTTCCGCAATTAGATTGATGGAAATACAATTGGACTGGTGTCTTAAAGGTCTCTTTAATGTTAGCGCGTTTTAGAGAAATTTACGGGGATTTCTTAAGTTTCTAATTTTTATGTTGTAATAGTGAACTTTACAAGAGAAATTTTTATTTTAAATGTTTGTAAATGTTTCATAATGTTTGCGGTTTTCCATTTTTCGACGTATTATCTCTCCGTTCAGTTTAATAACATTTAACTTTTGAACTCTCAATGGAAGACGCAATTTATGCTTTTACTTAATAACTTTCATCTCTAATAATTTTTCTTAAACGGGTATATTTTCAAACAAAGAAAAACTTTTTAGATGATACTGATTTATACAAAGTTTAGTCTAATTTTATCACAATAAAGAAATTTATTATTATGACGATTTGTCCTCAATGAAATTGAATTTTATTAACCTCAAGCGAATGCAAATGATTTCTGTGAATGCTATGAAATCACAAAACCTTGCATTGAATTTTACTTCTATCCTCTTTTTGGCAAAACTTATTTCACTTATACCAGACATTTTCTTAAATTTAAATTGAATGGAAATTTTGTATAATTTTAATTCAGTTAGCAAAATTAAGGCATTAATAATAAGTTTAAAAAATAAATAAATTATTGCTTTTTATTAATTTTTGTTTTATATTTATCTTGAATTAAAGTTGCAGTATTTCCATAGGTATGTATAATTGGTGTATGGTGCATACTATGAACCGGTCTGAACAAGTTTTGTAAAATACATTTTCTAAAGTAAATTTGTAATCCAAAGTAATAGAAATTGTGAAATTTAAATAGTTGCTTATTTAACTTTCCTTACAGAATGCGGAAATTCAAGTTGTAAAAATTTCAATTTTAAAATCATTATAGCATTCAACGTACAATTGTTGTTAGAGGTATTACAAGTTCCGACATCTAGGCGTGACCTAAATTAAGACATTTTTTTTAATGCTTTAAATTCAACAAAGAGTCGACTAGCAAAAGGCCATTTTCGATTAAGTTTACTCTCAAGTTCGATTAATGTTTTACCTCTTATTAATAGCGACCGTTGAAGCTGTAGAAAAATCGATCATGTAAGCTTGAATTGCTCTCAAATCAAAAATTTTTACTTCTTCTTCAATAAAAGTAAAAGCAAAGTTGCATAAGAAGGCACCTTCACTGCATACGAATTAGTTTTCTTGAAAGATCAAATAAATTGAATCTTCGATCATTCATCAGTCAATGAACTGAAGATTCCTGAAAAAATTTATCACCTGTGTGCAGTTTGGTATATGACTTGATTTTATACAACAATAAAAAAATTCAGATCTTAAAAATAAAATCACAAGAAAAGTAAACGCAAACAAACATACATACAAAACGAAATTTTTGCTCAATGTCAACGAACTCAAGTCAAAAAGGTCTTTTCCCCCAGGAATGAAAATAATTGCGATCTTATGCGAACGATAGTTGAAACTTACACATTCGTTATTTAGTTGATTGTGGAACATTTTTCTTATAAAAATTTATGACCCTTTAACGAAAATAGGTTTCATTTACTATACCCCTGCAATCACCTGAAAATACGTGATCACTTAAAGACCTTAAAGCTGTGGCAATGACTCTTTATTATTTTTACTTGTTTTTGATTGTGCAATACTCCAACTCTGATCGTCTTAGACTTAATTTTGAGCCAGACCGTTCTGATAGTTGGGTACGAAACCCAGCAGGTGATCGAACATATTTTGTCTTTAAATGTTTTATTTTGTAGATCCACCCGAAGGCGGATATGCTTACAAAACACTTTAACATACGTTTTATTGTTTGGAAATATAAGCCACAAAATAGCTTCAGGGCTTTGGAGAAACCCATTCGGGCTTTTGTTAAATGACACTTGCTTAGAAGATTAATTGTTTAAAAAAGGTAAAACAAAAAGGCTAGGTCGCTGAGGATTTATTTTAAAATATTTGAAGATGATTAGTGATCGTATTTTGGCTTATAGAAATTCTAGAATCTAAATAGATCTGTGCTTAGTCATTTCGAATATTTCTAATTTGTATTGAATTTGCAACTGCGATTATAATTTTCATTGATAAAAACTATGTTTTATTATTAGTTTTCATCCTAACCTTAAATTTCCTTGGAAAAATAGGACATAAATAGGCATATTTTAGCCTATATGCTGTCTTTTATATATGTACGCCTCTAAGACGTATATTAAGGCTTTATGTATCTCTAAAATAGATTAGTCTTCTAAACTTTGAACATATTCTTAATAACCTGACTAAATACGATCATCAAAGCTATTGCAGTATTCTATATCACCCTAGGTTTCATAAATTGAAATATGATAGATAATGCAAGTGTAATGACGAGCTAATTCGTCATCAGACAGCAACGTTTGGGGATGAAAATACGAGTAAACTTGTCACAGATCAATAATGTGATAAATAAATATTACCTTATAAATAAAAAATGAATACACTCGATATACCCCAATTTTATTCTGTCAGCAACAAAACAATCAAAATTAGATAAATTTTTTTTTTATTATACATTAACATGTGCCGTTCAATTCTTAAAAAGTCATTAATAACAAAATTAATTATATAAAAAATTTATTTCTTGTACTAGTGCGAGATGTCTCGATCCATTCTAATTTATTCATTATGATTTCACCTAAATATGATACTCTGAATAAATTTATTTAAAAAGAAAAATAGAGCTACGAAGTAAAGGTTGACTAAATTTATTCAAAATTAACTGAATTAACTTCTAAAAGTATTCTATTTAGTTAGCAATCAATTTGTATTATATTTTCATTTATTTACGAGTACTTTCAAAATTTAAAAAGTTGGTCAATTGTCGATTTCTTGTGATTAGTGCTAAAATGCATTTTTATTGACCCATTCTTAAAAGATGTGTGATGTGTAATTTCTATTATGTCATTTAAATAATTTATTTATTGAAACCAGATTAGATTACAAAATTTTACAAATTCAGCACTTTTTTATAGAAGCGGGGAAATGCTTATGCACCTAGGTGGAAGAGCCACCCGTGTGCTGGGCTCCCCAGTCTATATGGGTCTACCGGCTAAAACCTTGCTCCCTTCCCCCCCAGGAGGTCCACACCGGAACCGTTTGTGAGACATTACTTCGGGGTGGAGTCCTATTTTACCTCCCCTCAGGGCCCCCCTATGGCAACAGTCGCCCCTGTTGGCGTCTTGTTCCTTCTAGCGAAGGATGCCTTTCAGGAAAAGGGTGATCTTTCGCCAGATGTCCCTCCCCTACAGCATAACCCCAACTATATTGTCAGGGGTTATACTGCCAGTCACCCTCTCCGTCTCGTACCTCTCCACCCTCCAACAAACACATTCAAAAAATGTTTAGAAAGCAGAGTCCGCCGGGGGAGTCGCAGTATGTACAGCACGAGCTCGGAACCTTCTCTATGCAATAAAGGAAGGCCCGGAAGTGCCCGTGCCCCGACAGCATCTGAGTGAGGTAGTAATCGACCTCACCATGCTGACGGTTAAGCCAGGTTTCCAGCCGGGGAATAACCCGGGCTGTCCATCGGCCCAGCGAATCTACGACCCACCTCTCCTGCCAGAACTCCAAGTAACATTATAATAATTGTTTGCTTAATAATAATACTAAATTCTTAATTTTAATTTTAAATTTTAGTTTTGATTCACCATCGTAGTTTCTTCATGGAATGTAATATTATAATAAATGCATATTATTACCAACAACACTATCCCAGTACATTTATTTTAATCCATTTTTTAAATTTTACTTTAGTTGATTTTCTATTAATATTCATGATAGTTATTTTTATCACTTATTGCTATATTTTGTTCTTAGATAATTGTAAACATTTGTTTTTAAATTTGCTATTTGAGCTAATATACTCGTATAATTTTATGTTAAGAGATTTCTATAGTTGTACGTAAAAGATTCAAAAGCAAATAGCTAAAATAGCTAAGGGTCTTTGATTGCATATATTTGGACATTTTATATGGTATATAAATATTTATATTGTTTATCCCATTTCAGATTACAATCAAAAATTATAACCAGATATTATCAAGATTCAACTCTATTCAATTGACCATTGCTAATTTTAATACTCATAGTGGATGACGCACTAGTACAATAAGTCCCTAATTTCATATATATGTAGTTTTCTTAACATTTAACAATAATCTATTTAAGGCTAACCAGGTTTCTACATCTTTTAGGTATGCATTCATAGTGCTTTCCACTTTATTCCAAGTCCATCTTTACTAACTATGACCATAGTATCATCTGCATAAAACACAACTTCGTTATATTAGACATTCTTACAAGTAAATCATTAACATACAAAGGTCCTAAGATAGTTCCTTGAGGCACATCCGGTTTTATTGTATCTAAATGACTAACAGTTTGTCCAAGGCATACTCGTTGTTTCCTGTCCTCTAAGTAATTTGAAATAAGCATTACCACTATTTCCATAATTATACAAATTTCTAAGAAATATTTCATGATTCACTGTACCGAAAACTTAGAATAAGTCCAGAAAGGCAATTGCTATTGGTTTTCTTTTGTCAAGTTTATTGTAAATTTGCTCTGTTATACTCGTATAACTCAGTGTATCTTTACATCCAATATTTTTAGCAAATTCATATTAGTTTTTGACTAAGATATTTTTGTTAGTCCAAAAAAGGTGATTTCTGATGTACAAAGTTTTTACTATGTTGGATATTAGTGTATATTAGATTATAGTTATAGACTTCTTGGGGCCTCTGATAGTTCAGTTGTTAGCGCGCTGTCCTACCGTCCCAGAGGCTGTGGGTTCGAATCCCACGAATAACCATGGTCTCCTGCGCTACGTGGTAACACAATGGGCCAAAATTGGCCTAAGTGTGCCTTTCTAGGCAGCCACAGCAACCTAACCTAACCTATAGACTTCTTTTCTATTACTAGACTTCAAAATAGGTACCACCTCAGCTATTTTAAAGGGTTTGGGCCAGATTGAGTTTTCAATGCAAAGATTTAATATGTGTTTAAGAGGGCTAATGATAAAGTTAATTAACACTTTTAGAGTTGTGGTATTTATACCATCTACACCTCCATTTTTAATACTAGAACTACCGGGGTGCAAGTCTATAATTTTAACAACTTTCTGCACCTTTAATTTAATACGATTTCAAATTAAACTTTGGTATAAATCAGAAGAATTACAAAAATATTACAATTAAATGAAGGAAGGAATTGAGTACTAGTCAAATTAACTAGTTCTGGTAGTTCTAGTGTTAATTTTCATATTATCTATTATTTCAAGTATTTCCAAGTTTTCAATAGGTTTTAGAAAAATAGAATTTTAGGTAGTTCAATGTCTTTCTCTAGGGGTATAAACACTTATTTGATTATTATACTCCGGGAGTATTAAACCTTGTAAGTGTAACTAGAAATTACCAAGGTAATTCTACACAAATTAACGTTTCCTAATACATAATAATAATAAAAAAAATACATCAGCTGGCTTTTTCCTAACATTTAAAAAGTAAATATTTATCTTATACAAGAAAAACTTCAATTATACACCTGTTAGTGTTGTTACATATTTTTGCAATTTTCACATCTCCGTTCTGTTGAAACGTGACTCTAAATTTCACACTTGACGTGAATATTCATGTGACGGCATAGGAATTAATTAATCGATTAGCACAGGTTTGATATTGGAAAATTTGTTTAAAATAAAATATTATAAATAAATTAATTTTGTACTGATTTTTGTAGAATTACTTTTTATTTACATTCACTCACAAACAGTCGTTTATAAATTAAATCAAGTGTTTTTTACGACATGATTTATTAACGCTTTGGTTTGGTTTGGTTGGTTACCCGGAATAAAAGAAATATCACCGCCTTTAAGAAACAGCATAAAATGAACGGAAGGTAAAAAAAAAATAAAAAAATAATAGGAATATAAAGAAGGTAGAAATGACGCGATAGTGCGGTGACTAATGCCTCTGAGCTGGAGTTTTTAATTTATTTGATACAAACCTTAATGCTTTATTTAAGTGGTAGGTTTCTTAAGAGAACTACTAATCGAAACACGCTATTGTTTACTTATTTTAAAATTAAGAGGTATTTCTTATTACTGCAATAACCTAAATAAAACAAAATAGTAAACCATTTAGAAAACAGTAAGAAGTTGTAAAAATTAAAAATAAATCAAGGTCTATTCAAGAATATAAACATGTTCTGGTCATGTTGGAACAATAAACGGTTGACTTTTATGACCAACAACACTTTTAACAATACTTTTTAACTAATTTTAATATCCAAAGAAATTGAAATTGCATTTTTTCAATGGCTCTCTTCATACGTTTTAACTATTTTAACGGTGTTGGTATTTAAAACAGAAATAAAGCAAATTAATATTTCTTTCTATTTTTCTATACTTATAACTAACTATTAAATTTCAACTTGTAACTACAATGCTTAGGTAGTATGGAAAACAAACATATTTTGAATATTTATTATTTACCATTTTAAACTAGTTTTACTATATCAAAAAGGTATGTAAGCAATAAAATGCTTACTTTGAATTTTTGTCCGGAAAAGTAAAATGTTTCTAGTTTATTTTACGTACGTGAGAAAGAAAAAGAAAACCGGACAAGTGCGAGTTGAACTCGCGTGGAGAGGTTTCTGTACGATGAATATGTCATCTACCATGTTTTTTTTTAAATCTAACCCAAATTTGTATGTTGTAACTAAAAAAAAGTATATATGGTACCAAATCACTGTCATTTTGAGTGTATTTTTTTTTCAAAATGCTTAAAGTGCTTTATTTTGATGTCACCCATTTGATTAACATTGTCTCAAAACAAAATACTTTAAGCGTTTTGAAATAATACACCCAGATTTACAGTGATTGTAAAGGGAAATTGCTAAATATGTTGTGTATGTTTGTATGCACAATATTGAGAGATTTACCATATTATTTTAAGACCATTTAAGACTTAAATCTGGGGACCGAACTGCCAGATATCAGTCCTATTAGGCAGTAGCCCTACCATTTTTCAAGCAGAAATCCTGGCAATTGAAACCTGGCCAAAGGTACAAAAGGATCTAAAATGAGAATACTAACAGACAGCCAGACGGTGATTAGAGCGCTGACAGCGTACACCATTAGTTCCAAATTTATGGTGAATTGTCTGGAAGTATTAAACTTACTATCAGAGCGAAATAATGTAACTCTTGCTTAGTTACCAGGACATGAGGGAATATTGGTTAAAGGTAAAAGCCAATGAGCTTGCCAAAAGCGCAGCTAGCTCTCCGTATATTGCACCCGAATCCCCATGTGGAATAGGAAAAAGCCTCATTTCTAATGTACTCAAGTGCTGGGAAGAAAATGATAGAGCACGAATAAGGCTCTCGGGATTAAGACAGGCAAAGAGGTTTGTACAGCATTCACGACAAAGGACTGGGAAACTAATTTCATTAAATAAGCCTGAACTAAAGATCATCACAGACCTATACACAGGACACTGCCAATTAAGGTATCACCTGAAAAAGATGGATCAAATAGATTATGACGCTTGTCGCTTCTGCCTTGAGGAGGACGAGACGGCAGAACACATTCTCTGCTATTGCGAAGCCCTTGGTCGATAGCGGGTGATATGGTATACCTAGAGACTACTACCCCAGATATAATAGCCTTCTATAAAGAGGTTAAGGTAAACGGGGTATAATGAGAAGGGTCAGTACAAAAGATCGTTTTTGATCGCAGTAATAGAGAGGGGCTGGAAAGTCCTACAATACAATACCATAGATTTCTTAAAGGTTTTCCTATAATTTATAAGTCAAGAACTATTTTCTGTATTTTTTTAGAAATTTTAGACTTAGTAGTTTCGGAGATTAGTTTCATCTATTTTCTTAATTGATTTTAAAACTATTTATTTTAAAATTATAAACAAAAATATATTTGAGACTCCCATAACATCCGTTTTTAGGTCACAGAAATTCAAATCATATTCATATTAAAATTTAAACTTTATCCATCCAGCAGATTCGAAGCAAATTGGCTGTGATAGACGGACAGATAGACAGCGATACGAGTGATCTTATAAGGGTTCCGTTTTTTTTCTTCGGACCTACGGAACCCTAACAATGATAGTCTAGTTATCTTAAGAATTACTAAATTTTTACAAACATACTCGCTGCAGACTATTTAAAAAAGAAACATTCTACACATTTTTCTTTAAGGTCAATTATAGGATATAAAAATTAAAGAAATAGTAAAAAAGAAAACCCAACAATTTAAATTCAGAATAATTATTGCATTGCATTAATAAGTTAACAATTATCACGCTACAAGTTTGAAAAACCAGAAAAACTAGACAACAGCGGTTTTACAGCTCTCTCATTAAAGTTCTCATTAAATGCGAAATTAAAATAAAATCACAGAAAAATCAAGAGATTCAAGCAAAGCTATGATCCTGTTTAATGTGCTCAGTTGCGAAAACAAAACTGGGGCATACAATAAAAATTACCTGCATTTTACTTTAAAACGTGATATAACAACGAAATGTTGCAATTTTAAACATTTATAATGATAAAATGAATTTTTTGAAGTTATGTTTAACTCAAGATTCATTTTTAAAGACGTTATAACTTTTGAAAAATAAGAAATTATCTTTAATTTTATCAGTTGTTTACTGATCTACTTAATTTTGATGATGAGAATTTTTTAAAGTAGTCGTCAGTTGGTCATGCAACGATAAAAAAATTTTACGCAAAATTTTTTAAAACTCAAGATCACCGTTGTAATAAAATGTAAAGTTAGTCAAGGTTGGAATATACAAAAAAAAATATATAAATATATTTCGCAAACAAATTAAAATCACTTACTTTACTTATGGTAGTTGATTTCCTTTTTCAAAAAATTATAGTTATAAATCTCACTGATCACTGTTTGATCTCATTCAGCGCATACACTTAAAATGGGTAAATCACAAAAGATTCATAAAAGAAAAGAAAAAAATAACAAAATACTGGGAAACTTTTCTTGGTGGCACTTTTAATAGATGTTGAGGCCACTTTCCATAATTTCCTCACACAAATCACAAAAGAGCGGGCGTAAAAACTCTTAAACGATGATGTGACACACAGAAGAAGAAAAATCGATCTTCATAAAATTTCCTTTAATCAAAGAAGAGTTGTGCGCCCCTAGGCAACGATCGATTATAGGTGAACAGTGATCGGCTAACAAACGTAAACGTAACCGAACGACTAAACGGTTCGCGAGAGGAATGCTCGATCGCGGAGGTGATCCGCGAATTTATTGTTTCACCGCGAAACGTGAAAAGCTCAAAAGGTATACAAAATACGATGGGCATCGATGAAATACACCGGCCACAGCTGTTCCTTTTGGATGGGTTTTTTTCTTTTATTTTCGAATCAAACAGAAATGATAATTTATTTTCTTTCGTCTCTGAGACCCTAACTTAAGTCTCATGCACCGTGTAGCAGTTCTTTGCTTACTGCTTAGGTACTAACTGAGTTTGGTACCACCAAAAGAAAAGATACTATGCCGCGGCAAACTGTGGTGTTCGCTTTGTCTTTGCCACAACACCGAAATTGGTTGCTTCAAGCATACGAGCATAGTTTCGACACGTAGTCTCACTTTTGGTATTTCAGTAGCCTAAAGCAGGTTGGTGTTGTCATCGGTCGGTCTGCTCAAATAGGTTGCAAAGTTCCCCCCTGATTTTCTATCTGATGCAGACTAGACCGAACCGGATCAAGACCAGACCTTGTCCATTCGAAGAGGAAGTGACTGGGAGGTCCCAACACCATCAATATTGTAGTAAGGGGTAATGATTTTTATTTTTTAGCCACCAAGTTCTTGAGAGTAATCTTACCCATATTACTGGTTAATGCAACCTACAAATAGTTTAAACAGTGCACCTGATATTCGCCTGAAGGTCAAGCTGAAGCTGGCTATAAGTTATCCTTTCGTTGTACACCACTTGGGAAATAGCACTGATTGGAGGTCAGACACTAGTGAAATTCTACCACTTTTCCCTCTAACGCCGTTGACAGGTATTTCATTAATTGTAATAGAGTTTTATGACATGTATATTGCTCTATAATTGTTCGACAATTACTTTAAATAAACATAGTAACAAAATCTTTGATAACTGTTCATACAGCGACATTGGTTAGACAGATAATTTTAGGCTCAAGGAAAATTTTATTCTACAATTAACTAATGCATGTAAGTTTTCTATTAATTGCTTTATTTTGATCTTTAATAAATATAAATTTGCTCTTCTTTTCGATATCGAGTTCATTTATTTAATACCGATTATCGAAATGAGTGTAATATCGATACCGTCTATGGGTATAATTTGATAAATAAATAGATAATGATAGTGAATAGATAGAAGTACTACCGGATGGTATAAATATGCAACAATTTAAATTACAAAACTTTTGAAGCTATCGCACATATGGGGAAATACATTTTTAGCTGTTATAACATACCATAGAGTAATTATAAAATAACGAACATCGTTTAAAATTATTCGTTCATAAAATTAACATTTATTTTACAATAGAACTATTGTAAATAACCTAAAAAAGTTTATAATGTAAATAAGATGAGTTATCTTAGTTTATCATGCGCCATATGGACCTGTAACCCGATAGCGCCTAGCTAGGATATCAACATTTATTTCAGACTTGTTCTGGCAAATAAGTATTTATGGTATCTGACTGAAATAAAATTATAATAAAAATATAGTCAAACTTTGTCGAAAAATTTAAATTTTTACGTAATTTTTATTTATTTTTTATTTATGTATTAAAAACAAAACGATAATTGATATTGAAATTTCTGCTCGGTAGTTATTATTATTGTAGAATACTGTGTATGTGGAGGGACATGCAAGGTCCAATCCATTATGAGATTTTGAAACCCAAGAAAAAGCTAAATTCGGAGAAATACATTCAACAAATGGACAAGTTAATAAAGTACTCCAAGAAAAAATGCTGACAATATTCAATAGGAAGGTAATCATACTGCATCACGATAATGCTAGACCACATGCTGCTTTGGCGACTCGCCAGAAAATCTCAGAGGTAGGATGGGCAATTCTTTCACATCGACCATACTCCCCAGACCTTAACCATCAGATTTTCACCTATTCCTTTCTTTACAAAATTATTTGATGAGAACAATATTCAAAAATGAAGAAAACGTTTATGTTTACAGTAGTGCTGTTGTACTTTTTCGCATTCAAAGATTTTCTTCAAAAATAGGTTTTATAACTGAAAAGAAGTCATAAGAAACGATGGAAATTACATCGTACAATAAATCTAGTTAAATATGTTAAAAATTGTATCATTTTCTTCCTCTTCAAAAACGGACAGAATTTTCCGGTAGACCTAATATTTTGAATATTGTGAACAATTTCCATTTCTTATTAAAATCGGTAATATGAGTATAGTTGCCTAAATCTTACTAGTTACATTTTCTGTTATATTTATGTACTCATACCGAGTTTTATCTCATTCATTCAAATTGATCAGTTCTCTGGTATATGAACCAAAGAAAATCCACTGAATTAACGTTAATCAAACTCAAACAGAAATCTATGTAATTTTTCCGGTCCTATAAGCGTATTACGTAACCATATTAAGTAGGTACTTAAAAAAAATTTCACTCGAAAGAGCTTCGACCTTTTTAATGCTGTTAAAATTCCGCCGTCATCTGTAGAAGCAATTCTCATTACGCGGCTTTATAAGATACTCTCAAAGGGCTAACATAGCAAACATTTTGAAAAGGCAATAAACGGTCATTGCCTTCTCTAAATAAAAATATCAACAAAGAAATTTTTGTACGCAATATTTTTTGGGATTTTCCCACCTTTTAAAATGTTTTCTGGTTTTCTTTTTAAGAGTGACCTACTGAAAGTGGTTTATGGTTTGAGAATAAGAATAAAAAGTTAATGTAAAGTATCCCACACCCAAATCTGAACTCCGGTAGATCCCCTTATTGTGCCGAAAGGTTTGACTGTATAATGTCTAATTAATTGAATTGCGAAATAGTTATCAACTATATGCCCATGGAATAGTAATTGCCCAGTTTGATGAAGATATATAAAATGTTTACTTAATTTAATGCGGGGAGTTACTCTAATATATGACTAAAAATTACCCAACCACAACTGAATGGGCTTTTACTCTATAAAAGAATAAAAAATTTGCACGACCTTAAGTTCTTTTCATATATATTTTTTTTATATTACTCACTTCACGAAAGTTAGCAGTTATAAAATATGACCCCTAAGCCACTTTTTTGAATTTTATTTATCTACTTTCAGAGTTTCCCAGGTGTTTAGATGGCATTTTCTGCATATTGTGTTGTCATATATCATGGCACAGGTAATTCTTAATTTATTCAAAACAAAGCTTACCTGGGAATCCCACTATCTAAAACGACTAAAATTAAGCGTCCGACTCTGCGGTCAGAGTACGTGAACACGTGAGTTTTGTAAAAATTTTTTGGCGAAAGGTATGGATCACTCGGTTGATTTATTCCACGATTGAGATTGGCACGTTTTTTATGTTGAACTCTGCTAATGCGAAAAGAGGAGACAATAATTGGATTCGGAAATTTTAAAAAGAAAAAACAAAAAAAGCACATATTTTTCTTTAACTATATTCTTCAGCATAAAATGAATTTTGATGGTAACAAGTAATTTTGGTAAATTAACTTTCATTTTATATATCTTTTAAATATTTCTTTTAGTCTTTTAATCTTGTTCCACAAGAACAAGTCTTTACCCTTAGCAGAAAACGTGTTTTTATATTTACTTTATTTTTATAATTAGTTCTCTTTTTCAAAATATTAAACCGACATTGCCAGTAAGAGATAAAATTATGTTCTACACCAACTACAGAGAATTTAAGTCGACTAATCATTATTTATTGGTCATAATAAACAGTTTATTTAAGAATTCAGTAAGAAACTAATTATTATATTCAATGGACAAATGTTTCTAAGTATAGCTTAAAATAAACCGCAACGTGACTGAGTGCATATACCTGTTCAGGTATATGTCTAATGATAGCTGAGTAGAGCTGAATGATTCATTTTTCTTGTTTTAGAATGAACAAAATAATGAAATTCACAAAATTGAATAGTAGATATATATATTTTTTGTTTTGTTTTTTAAATAAGTGGGATTTTGAGTGAATTCCATCATTACTCAGTGAATCGTGCAATTCATTCAAAGCAATAATTTACTGTGATTAAATTTTTCATATAATGAATAATGAATGCATATAACTTATATTTACCATAATAGTTAAACCAACATTTCAACTTAATAACATCCCCTACATTCTTTACAGAATGATCCAAAAAGCAATAAAACATTGCGTTGCAAACTAGAAGAATTGTGCTGGAACAATAGAATAGAACTACTGGGTAGTGGTATAAATTCTCATCTTTCCTTCTCTATCTAAACCATATAATCTTCTACTGCAACATATCGAATTAAAATATCTTCTATATACCAATAATACTTCTACCATAAGTATCAATTTGTAACCCTTTGGCTTACAATTTAATTTCAAAGAAACATGCGTGTGCAGACTAATTAATTTTAATGCAACTCTGTTCGGGAGTTATCACAAAGTAAAACTTAACCTATTTCAATTTTAATAAATTATAATAAATAAATTTACAACTACTACTTTTTAAGCATTTAAGTATGCGGCGGGCATAGCCCGTCAGTGTCGAATTTGGCATAGAAAATGTTTGCGGGTGACACTCATCATTTCCACTTAAAAGTTTAATAATTATGAAAAATATGAAATTAAAAATAGTAAAAAATAAAATCAAAATAAAGCATCAATAAATTATAAACAAAAATTTCACATTGGTATATCAAAAATCTTTAATTGGTAGCAAAAATTCTATTTAGAAGAAGTAAACATCGCTTTTTCTGTCTCTTGTCTAAATTATTTTGATTGTAGCTTTAAAAATAATCGATTTGTAAGGTAAGGTTATCGGAACTCTAAAAGAGTCATTTGTGCCATTTGTGCATACAGAAAAATAATTTGTTTAAATCGTAACTCTTTCGATAGTTGATTGACAAAAACAGACTTTCAACTACAAAGTTTGAAATAGTTTATAAAATAGTTACAAAATAGTTACATAATATTCTTGCATTAATGATGACTATTTATTGGTAGTTTAATCTAAAAACGACAAAACAAGAGCAAAATAATTAAAACAACTAGGATGAAAGATTACAAAACTTATCCCTATACTTAAGCCTACAAAGCCTTTAGACGATCTAATCGGGCTGTAGCTTCTAATCAGTTTCTTTCTACTTAATCTAGGAAAAATACTATAAAAAATAATAAAAATTAAACTAATAGACCACATCGATAAAAACACCATCATCCCTAATCATAGTACATATCACCCCTTATTAAGGATCTCTCAACACTCTAAATCTCACCTCAATAGTATAGAATTGATTGGCCTGAATCTTCTAGATGTGCAGTCTGCGTTTAATTCGGTTTGGCATGATGCTTTAGTGCATAAGCTGAATAAATTTGAGGAAAGCCAATTAAATATAGTTAAAAATATTTTGCAAGGAACGCACATTCAGAGAATACCTAGAAAGCGGATTTTCCAGTGAGCTTCCAATTATAGCAGGTTTTCTTCAAGCCTCAGTTCTAGGGCCAATTTTATATAATATACGATCATATACGGCTGATTTTCTACAGACTCCAAATTGCAATACCTCAATCTTCGCAGATGACACAACGATTTTCTGCTCGCACGCGTCTTGTATATATTTGCTCTAGCTTGCAACTGATTTTTAAATAATATTTACAATTATTTCCACAAATGGAAAACCTACCCAATATTTTTCACTTAGAAACGAAATCCGTGTAACCTCCCCAACACCAACCTAAGCCTAATGGGTTCGTCTATTTCCTGGACGGACTAAGTAAAGTATTTAGGCATCACTTTTGACAAAATTCAAACCTTCAATAAACATACATCGTCAGATTTCCATAAGGCAAATATGTTAATAAAAGCCATGTATCCGTTCATAAGTAGGAGGTCAACCCTAAGTAAGGAAAATAAGTTCATCATCTATAAAGTGATATTCCAAGTCGTCTTGCTCTGTGAAGCACTCGTCTGGTATCGATGCGTTCAAACGCAAATAAAGAAAATTCAAGTAGTACAAAATAAACTTTTGCAAATAATTTTGAATTTACCATGTCGCTTCTCTATCTTAGAATTTCATGATAGGACTATCATAGAGCCAGTAAGTGCAAAATAGTGCGCTTAACGAAAAAATTTTATGTAAGATGTTCTTGGTCCATTAATTAGACAATTAAGTAGTTGTTAAATCTAGCCATGTCGACGCAGGACAACTTATTTAAGTAGTTACATATAGTCCTCATTGGGTTTCTTATAGAAATTGTTTTCTCACAGAAAAAAAACGTCCTTTGTACATAGGCAAAATATTTTCTGGTGATGCCAAACATGAAATTTCATAGATGAGTAAATGTGAAATTCTAGCACTTAAGGAAAAAGACATACATAAACTATTAAATTGAAATTATCTAAAAACTAAAAATAAATAGTTAAAAGCAATCATCCAAGCCTAATATATTTTTAAACTGAACAGCACTAATGAACAAAATTTTGTGAACTTATTTTTGAAAATTACTTCTAAAAACTCAATAGACAATTTCGGAAGTAGTGATGATTTATGAGCACCTCAGTATGGTGTAATTTACTATCAGTTTGCCAAAATATTTAGAATTAACTAGTTTTTGTAGTTAAAATCAACCAAATTCATCGTGTTTCCAGTTTCAACAACGAAAATAATTAAACAACTATTTTTTCTCTCGGTGTAAGAACTTTTAAATGTTTTCTATTGAAAAAGTCATGGGTGACTATTTACCACAGGGCTTATTGTACCAAAATTTATTTTACAGATTATTTTAATTAAATTTTAAATATAAGATCAATGACTTTGAAACTAAAATTCGATTCAGTTTCCGTCATTGTTTGCTATGTTACTATCAGTTTTACCTCAAACAATAATCAAATTTGATATAGTGCTTATTAAAACTATGGAAACTATCAGATTACTTTTCAAATACAAAATGTTTTTTTAGAATAGATTCAGAGATTAGACCAAAGGGGTATTCCAAATTTTTCTTAATGGAATATGGAAAACTCTACCCTGCTACGAGGTTTTTGAATGTTTCCTCAAACGAACTCCTTCAAATATATTCCATTTCCCTTATTATAAAACATTAGTGCTGGCGACACCAAAATAATATTATTCCTGCTAAATAAGTAAAATGAAATGAGTATGAAAAACTAAAAAAAAAAGTATATCAATTCTATACGATAGTAGAAATTAAAGTAAGAAACAAATTTTAAGATCACAATCAAAAGTAATTTAATATCTAAAATTAGTTTACAAGTAATAATCTTAATTTAATACTAAATTCGTACATTTTCTAGAGCCTACACTGTAGGCACAGCGATGGCACACTCCGATTTAAATATACAAGACATTGATTGCAGCTATCGCGGCGCAAATACTAAGTCCGCTAGCAGCATAAAGCACGGCACTCGTGGTATTTAGCCAGCTGATCAGCGATCCCACACTCATTGAAACGATCAGTTGCGCAACAAAAACCATGCTACTGATTATGGCGATGTCAGTGCCTAAACCGCGGGACTGTTTCAGTGGCACGTTCTCACCACTCCTCACTTTGAACTGTAACGAGAATTTATTTGCTATAGTTTATAATTTATAATTTAAAACGAATGATTAGCCAAAACATAAGAAAGTATAGTTGATATAAATGACGTCTTTAGACGTCCATTCAGCTTATATAGCTTATACCTAAATTAAAATCTTGACCGTCAACGTGTTAAGAACATCTACAGTAAGAAGATGAGGTATAAAAATTGCATTGATCAACAGCGATTTTGTATTAGAAAAAGACAGATCATTTTGATCAAATTGCTATCATAGATTATAAGTTGAGAAACAAACGTACTATAAACAAACTATAAAATTTAAATACTTACACATCCCTGTGCATGATATTTCGCTATCAAGATATATGGTAGGGTAAATATAGTTGCATAAATAATGCCAGCTGTTGAACTCAGTACAAGAACACCAATTTTTGTTGGCCAAACACCAAGAATAAGCATACCAGTAGCAAAAACTAATATTCCACCAATATAGAGTGCCTT
This sequence comes from Philonicus albiceps, assembly GCA_963969385.1. Lineage (NCBI taxonomy): Eukaryota > Metazoa > Arthropoda > Insecta > Diptera > Asilidae > Philonicus > Philonicus albiceps. The sequence goes on along the minus strand of OZ017773.1, from coordinate 5,361,772 downwards.
TGTCCTAAAATAAGATAGAAGAAAAAATTATATTATGCAATCTCTTAAGTATTCTTAAATAATCATTTTAAAACATTTTTGTTTATCACTTACCCACACAATTTAAGCAATTTTTCCACAGACATCGAATAAATAGAACATGAGAACGCATAGATAGACATACCCCAGCAACCAAATCGGACACCTTCTTCGTATAAAATATATTTACTGGATCCAAAATCGGCCTAAATCATAAATAATTATTATTATAATAATTCAATTAATTTACATAAATATTAAAATTACTCACAGATGGATCTCCACCAAAAACAGCCTCTCCAACGAAATCAGTAAAATACAAACAATAGCAAACATGTGCCATCCAGCATAACAAATTTGTCAGGCATAAAATTCTCATTGATTTTGGCATAATTACAATACTTTTTAAATATTGTCGTAGTGAAATTTTCTCATCAACATAATCTGATTCCGAAGACAAAGTAGTAGAGGACAAATTTGGAATGTTATTAACTGATATTTCTCGATCAAGCTTATTGTTATATTTTTCTGGTTTTCCAATTTCCAAATCAGACATTTTTAACTCTAAAGATGTTGTCTAAAAATAATACATTTTTTAAATATTTTTTAAATAACAAAAATTTACTTAAACGAATAATTACCTCACGAATGTAGTAAACAGCATTATTATTTTTCAATAATTCCTTCTTAATTGCGACAGCAGATAATGGTTTAAGTAGATCATTTTTTTCCATCAAACTGAGTGGAATTTCCCTAAAGCTCGTAATAGTTATAAAGAAACATATTACAAAAATGACTGTTACAATGGCAAAAACAGTGGGAATATTTCCTCCAAGAAATGATCCAATACTTGTCTTTTCCCAGTCAATACCTCCGAGGGCATATCCAAAAGTACCACCAAATCCAGCCATTATAGAAAACGTACTTAAAGCCTTAGCATGATCTTCGGGAATGCAAACATCCAATAAATATGCTCTTGCTGGTGTTTGGCAAGTGTCAGCATCAAAATCCAATAAAATAGTCCCCAATATTGTTAAAATCACAGCGTACTTATAACTTCCCAAAGTGGTTACAACATTCGTAGGGGCTATGATAGAAGGCGTTATAGAATCAGTTGCATTCGTTCCGTAGAAACTAATCACTGGTGAATTGTCTACGTCTCCAAGAAGTTGTCCAAGATCTTTTCCATATGGTACAAGTAAAAGACCACAAAATATTCCGAGAGACAATAAAATTATAACTGGTCTACGTCGTCCTAGACTCAATCGACATCTATCACTGATTGAGCCTAGAAGAGGCGCTATAAAAAATCCAAGTAGAGGTGATAATCCCCATACCATCGTCATAAGCTTATGATCAATTCCGATCTGTAGTAAGATCGGTGAAACAAAAGCTGTTTCTGCAGCATATGCAAATTCAATGCCTACGATGATACTTGCTAGACGGATGAAATCGAAACGTGATTTTGATCTAAAGTAAAAGTTTTGGTTTTTTTGTTTTTTAATTATATCTTGAAATAATTTCAAATGTAATATTTACCTGAAGACATGGGAATAATCCTTGTTTTGCTTCTGAGCATGCTCCTCTCTAACCTTAAGCATGTAATTCACCATTGGATCTTCTTTAGCGATCGCAATGTCTGTACGACTGGCACCACCTACCATTTTCTAGGTATTAAGAACTCTGAAATTAAAAATTCATTTGATTAAAATTATTTTAGATTATTTAGGCTCGTTTAATTAAAAATCGCTAAAACATTTCATGTATTTAAATATACGAAACTTAAATTAGTTTTAAAGATACTAAAGAATTACCCAGAATTAAGTAATTGTAAGTTAAACCCTGTCAACAAAAAAAGTTTTTGAATATTTGGAATTAGTAGGCAGGAGGGCTACTTACTGTATACTTCGAAAAGCATAATAAAATTGATTTTATTGCGTACTTTGTATTTTATTCAATACTACCTAGCCCACCTCCGGCATTGTCTGGGTTACCAATTATTTAGTTTACACAAGGCACGCATCGACGACCGATATTCATCGCCATAAGTCGACTAATTTAACATTAATTAATTCTATAATGCATCTAAACCTTTCTCATGAATCAGTCTATTTAATTGTGAAAACTGGAACAAAATCCGTTCTATAGTTACTAAGAAAATCGCGAACAAACAAAATACTCGTACGGATGCGGCAGTGGACTTTGTTTTATTTTGATAGTGTAGTAGTGATAAAATATAGGTAAAATCAAAAAATTTACTTCGAATTTTTGAAGTAATAATTTAAACTGAAAAATTATCTACATTTGCACAATGTATGCGTTTAAGTACACCTCATTTATGATTTAAAACATTATTGCAATATGTTTTGTCCAATTGTGAACCTAAAGGACCCACTCAAAGTACACAACAAATTTCTTTAAAATCGGTCCAACCGTGAACGGAGAAGTTCAGTTACATACAAACGTAGAGAAGAATTATGTAAAATCTAACTAAGTCATGACTCTTAAAAAAACATATGATTTCAAGAAGAATGAATACACTTTTCGCTTTTAATTTCAGTCTTTGAATATTTGTCAATACGAAACATTAAAATAATATCGTAAAAGACTAGTGAAAATTTTAAATTTTCTTTATAGTTTAACATAATCTTGCTTCTATCAAAAAATATTAATTCGCCTTTACTCGTACACTTCTCTAATGCATAATTTAATTTTATCATAGAAACTATTGAAAATTTACTGAATAAATGAAACAAAAATTAAATGATTTTAAATTATGATCAAGTAAAGTATTTTCGCTTTCTTAAAAATGTAAGATGCGTAACTCTTAAGTACTTCATTGCAATGTTAGCTACATTGTGATTTTTCTACTAATATTAAATAATTGTAAACAGAGTTAACTCATATTTAAATTCAATGACCTCTTGAAATTATAAATTCTTTCGATCCCTTCTTATCCACATAAGCGAGTAAATTTCTCTCATATTCGAGTATTTATTGACTAGAGTAAGATCAAAATCCTAAAGTTTATGAATATTCTTCACATATTCGATGGAACGATAAGAATTTCTCATATATTGTATATAAAATCATATCAAGCTGAACTTAGTCATCAAATCGTTTTAATCACTTTTCCTCAGATGTATTTCTTATCAGTAGAAGTCAGACTGTTGTCTGCATAAATTAATAATATTTACAAGTTTACTTCTAAGAGTAAAACTTTTCTTTAATATTTTTGCTATAAATTAATTAATGTCATGTCTTTTTCTAGTTAACTTATTTGATTTTTAGCTCTTTAACCGTTCAAGCGGAAACCTGTCCAATTTAAATTAAAACTGCGTCATGATATATTAATCATATTCATTTTTATTATATTTATTTATTTGATTCTGAGAAAATTTTCCATTTATAGAGCTTATTTGTAAACAATGCAAGTAATTTTTGCAGATATATACATACATAGAGTATTTAAATTAGACGTGGTTGTCTTATCGTAATTTTAATTAAAAGAATGCGGATTTAATTTAATATTTGTTTTTAAATTTAATCTATTAACTTGTTATAAAATAACTCTCTCTTTTATGATATTGCAATATAATAGATTTATTTCTATTATGTGATACTAACTATTTTTCTAAAAATGCTTGTTACCATAGAAGTAAAGACATTTTAAAATTCAAAAAATTCTAACGTATTTTAGATGATATGACGCTAAACTTTACAGAAACCAAATAATAGAAAACATAAACAAATAGCAACAAGATAACTTTTTTAAAAATTATCCGATTTTAAATTTTACTTCATTTTTAAGAAATCTTGAAATCTAGACTCACTTAAATGTTTCGATAGGAATTTTCATTTCTTTACTTTCACATTACTAGAAAAAATTATAATAAGTGAAGGTATATTGTCTGTAGTATAAAAATTGAAATTTTAGTCAGTTATTATCAATTTATTCAAGCTGAACTTATTATTAATGAATAACGTTGAGATAACCAATTTTACTACCTTCTATTTATTCCATTATAACTTTTTTTAAAGGACGATATAAAAAATTCTAAAAATATGCGGCACTAGTTTTCTTAAAAACGAACAAATTCGGTTTTGAAAGATTAAAATCGAATGGCTTTTAGAAAAGTTATGAGTTGCTAAAGTTTAGATAACAAATTATTTTGCATTATTTTAAATATATAGAAGTTTTATAAAATAAATATAAACCATAGAAAAGTACTAGAATGGCAGACTGCATAAAATTTACAACATTTACTAATAAAAGGACAAAGTACTTTTAAATACCACATTACCCCCCTTCCAGTATTCCTTATTAACGAGGAATATGTTAACTGAGAAAGTGGTTTAAATGCAAGACTTGTTGAACATTTTGAAGAATGTTTGGTTGTATTAAAATGGGCTGCTGAAATGGCTATTGAAATATAAAATTGCCGCTGAAGTTACCTACTGTTGATTAAAGTTACAAATTAGAACACATGACGAGTGATTTGCCGCAAGAAAAGTGCTGACACATTTTAGGAGGGGGTTTAACCATAAATTTCTCTCCTCAGAGGTAGAGGAAATTCCTTGTTGGAGAATTTAACATCCTGAGGAATTCCCCGGAATGTACGGAAGGTTGGCTCTTATAATTCTCCGAACTACTTTTTAAATTTTTGCTGTCCCCAGTAGGTGTTTTAATAAGGGTAGCAATGCCTATTCAAGCCTGTCGGGGTCACTTTATTTATAAAGTAAATATAAACCACAGAAAAGTACTACAACAGCTGTATAGAAATCTATTGATAGGCTGAAAAAAAATTTACAACATTAAAACAAATAAAATCAAGTGTAGCTTGATTTGCAACCAAAAGAAAAGGATAAAATATTTAGTTTTAAATAAATAAATTTATCCGGGCAACTACCACACTTAGTTCGCTATAACTATTTTTAGAAGACGAAATAAAAACTCTAAAAATATGCCTAACTAGATTTGTTAAAAATGAACAAATTAGTTTTTGAAAATTTAAAATCGGATGATTTTTACAAAACTTATGAGTTGCCAAATTGTTCTATTATTTAATTTTCGCAAAGTTCAAATTATAGTATAATTAAATTACGTAGCAACAAAAAATTTCCTCATACTTTGAAATTTTAATCGTATTTTAGTAAAGTAAAAAAAACGTAAAACAAATCGCTCCAAATATTTCTATACGAGTTCGTCCGTATTTAGCTCCCACTTCTTCGATAACTTATCAGCGATTCCTCAGTTCGTCAACATCTTATTTACTTTTTTATTTATTTTATTTTATTTATTTTTTTTTTTTTAAATTAAGCGCCGTCTGTCTGTTTCAAATTTTCTTTCCACCCCCGTAAGCCGCACACCCTTATCTCAGGGGTATTCTACGCTTCTTGATTATTACTAAAAGTGAAAACTAAACAAAAATAAAAACTTATCTTCAATGACCATGTCAATTAGTCATTTCAAATTTCATCCACTAATTCAATCAAGGCTTAATTGCATATTTTGAGATTATCTATGACAATTGATCGTTCGGTCATTGATGAAATAAAAACGTATTTGTTTATAATTTTTAATCTACCCATAAGGTATGTGTTATAATTTTTTGGAGGTTGTGAAAATATGTCAAATTTGAATTTAGGTGTAACCGGTTGTGTAAGTTTTAAACTCTGGTAATTAAGGTTTGAAGACGTTAACAAATTAGTCAAATTTTGATATTTTGTATAGTATAAAATGAAGCCTTTAAATTGTATAATTATCTGACGAAGGAGGAATATTTATTTATTTTATTAGTCTCCCAAAATTGTTAAAACCAACTGGTTTTTATTGGACTTATATTATGTGTACCTTTTCAAAAACTTCCTAGAAAAGATAGTGAGACAAAAACGGAATTGAAATCGAAATCGTTTTTTAACATTCCCTGCAAGTAACTTAAGTTTTTAGTGAGATTCTTCTGCTTCCCCAAAACCAATGTTTTAATAAATGGATCATGTTTGTTACATAGAAAAATATTTTAAAGTCAACGTTTACAAAAATCTTTAGGCTATTGCAAAATGTGAACAATGCAGAAAATCATTTCCATATTAAAAGTTTTATTTAAAACATATTAGGATCAGTTTAAAAATTTGAATACCAAAAACTGATTCAATTTAGTTTTAAAAAAATAAAACATTATAGGCACATATTAAGTTTTGAAATTCTTGAAGGGTTATACCTAAAACAATACTGCATAAGTCTAAATGAAGAAATCATTGAATTTTAGAAACTTTCCGCTTTTATAGGGAAATTTTAAAGACATAAAATTCAAATTTTTGTTCCTTCATCTTCTGTACGGTTGAATTTGAAATACTTTGTTAATAATGAAAGATCAATTTCAAAAACCAGACAACAAGCGTTAGCCGTTGTGTTTGAACTTAAGCAGATGTTTTACAGCTGTTTAAGTAAACACTGATGTTGTCAATTGACGAATTAGTAGTTTTCGGTGGACAAATTCACGACTACTTAAGAGAAAAATTTATAGAACTATATTGCCAAACATTCTGTTTATCTTTACGAACTATGTGTAATAGCGTTTGTAAAACAGAAAATAACGACTATGTTTTTGTTCCATACTTTACTACGATACTAAACACGTGTGACGTTAGCCAAACTTGTCTAAAAATTAGTATACATCAAAATTAGAAAAAGAAACATTCATATATAAGTGTAATACATACATACCCTTTTTAAAAATCGAAAATCACTCAAAAACTTGGATTCAAGTATCAAATTCAGAATTGGTCACTTGTAAGTTTATAGTTTTTCTCTTGCACAAATTATTAAACAAGAAATAAATTTGAACCTTCCTCAATTTGTAGTAAAGCGGATGAATATGATATTTTCTCATAACTAATTTTATCCCGGCGAAGAAATTTTCGTAACGTTTCGTCGCAATACTTTTCGTTTTAAATTGTGCGAATATTCTCCCAACACACTTTTGGCACTAAGTTAATATTTTCATTTCCAAAAACGAAATATAAAATCTTATACGTGGCTTAGCAACTGAATAATGTTTTTTACTAATAGATCGATACAGCTGTTGCAAAAGCTGAACCAATTTCAATTGTGACTGAATATTAAGGAAAGTAAACCTCAATCGTACTCGTTGTAAATTGTACTGAAATTCAATTACGGAACCACCCCTATTTATACCTAACCTCGAGCTGATAGTGGAATTAAAGATTCATCTCTTACAAAACATTGCAGAGAGTCTCGTCCCAATACAAAACTAAACTTTTTAGATAGCGAAAATCTTCCATTCGAGCTTTTATCTCAAAGTTACGAGTTTTCTGATTGAAAGCGACTTCATTCAGCAAATTTTGCACCGTCGTCAGCTGCGGTAGATAGAAAACACGTCATAAATTAAGCCAGGCTTCTATTGTTTGCATGACGATTTGCAACAGAAAAGCTACATATGTACAACGTTTTGATCTTACCTGAGGTTACCAACTCATCGAAATTGTGTAGGTAACTGAGATGCTATTTGACTTTAATTTATGCGGTTTTTATTATATGAATCTTTGTTGTAATTAGATCTTATTTTGCTTTCTATTAAGAGGAAACAGTAGTGGAAAAATACTTCCATTCAAAACATTTTGTAATGTAACCTCTGCTTTTCTAACGATGCGGTTTCACAGACTTTTGAACCCTGACCAACGCAGTACAAATTTTATTGCGTTGCAGTTTTATACTTTGTATTCATTGTATGTATATAATTTTAAAAATAACAATAAACCTAGGCTCTATGAATGAGTCTGATAATTGAATGGGTCATATTCATAAAGTTAAGAACTTGAGATTGATGAAACTATAAGCAAAATCTCAAAAAAATAAGACTTAACTCAATTTTATATTCACATAACTGAAATTGATCTTAAAAATAGTTGCAACTGCTTTTTAATGATTCAAAAATTCAGGCCACTAATCTGAAGTTGCGTTTTACATATGATGAAACTCCCATTTAATGTAAAAGAAATTTTATATAGAAATTGAAAAACGACAGAATTTTTAAGTGATCGAGAAAGAAAATATGCAAAATAAAACATTGTAGACACAGATAGGCTTTTGTAATACCTAAAACATCTAAGTACAGTAGAAAAACAAAATTACGAATATAAATAATTGCGAAAAACTAGTTTAAAAATTTCCCATGAGATAGTGCTCACAAATAAATCTCAAACTTTATGAATACAAAAATTTGAATGACTTCCAAAACCTGAGTTTGATATCATTTTTATGACTACAAGCCAAGATTTGAGTATTTCATGCTAAGTGGCTTGCGTCGAGTGTATCATGCCTAAATTCATTAATTCGAAAAGACTCAAATTTTCAAATTTACTCTTAATAATAGAAAAATTAATTTAGTTCCAGAAGTACTCGAGTAATAATAGCCCTATCTATTTACAATACTAAATCCAGTCATTTTTGTTATTTTTTTTAATTTTGTATTATAAACATTTTCATGAACTGACGAAAAACTAACTTAAAAATATACGAAAGAAAACTTATGTAAAAAAAAGCCTAGTAATTAAAAATAGATAAATTCTAAGAAATCCTACTACCAAAAGCCAAACAATACCTACTACCCTCATCGTATTTAGCATAAATTAAAATACTTATCTATTTCAGATTATTTAGATGTGCAATTAAAGTAAGGAATTTTCCCCTTTAGAACAAACTGCGTACAATATGAAAATTTCATACCAGACAGTCTTAAGTTAATGACCGTACCAACGTAGTAATTATTCACATATAGACGTGTTAAAGCTTATACAATAGTAAATGATTCTTAGCCTTAATTGAGTCACTCGTAATTTTATTACGACGTAAATCATCTTAAATGAAGACAGTTTTATTGGTAATTGTTTTAATGACACATAGACATTTTTAGTCTTTACAATTATTTAATTAAAGTATCCGATTCTAGAATCCTCTTCAATAAAGTAAATTTTTCTTTGTAAGATAGTTGAGAATTAATTGTGAAGATTATAGAATAGCAAATAATTTCAGGAATAGTACTAAAAAATTAATATTAGATTAACTCTTTGACCCATACATTTCTGTAATGTATCATTTTGCACTAAAATTCGTATATGAGGGTTTTTTTGGTCGCTGAATACGAATCTGAAATCAGATTTTCAAAATTCAAAATGGCGGCCAAGATGGCGGACCAAAATCCAAAAAATGAACTGTTTTCTATGAAACTTGGTATATAAGGGTTTTTTGACTCGCAAATTACGAATTTGACATTAGATTTTCAAAATTCAAGATGGCGGATCCAATATGGCGGATTAAAATAAAAAAAAAAACTGAATTGAATTTTGAAAATATGATGTCAGATTTGTATTCAGCGATTCAAAAAACCACCTTATATGACTTTTTGCCATAAAGTGATGAAAATAAAATCATTTCGAAAAAAGTTTAACTTTTGATCCGCCATATTGCATCCGCCATTTTTTATTTTGGAAATCTGACTTCATATTCGTGTTCAGCGACCCCAAAAACCCTAGAGTATCAACTTTTATCGAAAATATTTCATTTTTCAATGAAACAAACGAGTTTGAGTAAGGTGGGACGTTTTACGTCCCACCATGGGTCAAAGGGTTAAATAAAGCATATCTATAATGTAAGTAAGGAAAAATATTTTTATTATTATTTAATTTACAATTTAATTCTCAAATTGCTTTCTTATTTTTGATGCACTCAGGAAAACTAAGGTAGTTCTCTTAATGATAATATCCCTACTATAACACAAAACTTTAAAGTTTTGGACTCAAACATTGAGAAAAATATTTGATTTAGTTTTGATAAATTTATGGTTTTCCATAAATTCCTACAAAATAAAATAGTATACTATTTTTTTAATAATAAAGTTATAACGTGTCCTAATTAATTTAAGTCTTCTCACATTTTTCACTGATATTTCAATTAAACATTTGTGGATTTTAATTGCAAAATTAAATAACAATCCCAATCGCAAAATCTTTTTTTTTTAAGTCAATAAGTCAATTAAATCGCTTAATACAGCAATTTGCAGAAAATAACTCAAATATAATAAAATTATCATATCATATGCAAAAGCAATAGGTTTAATGCATTTTTTATGGAGCTTAATTCTTACTATAGTTGGAATTAGATCGTTTAGTGGAAATAGCCTTTATTATTTTTATATAAAAGTAGGAATCCAGATTAAATAATATATGAGTATATGATTGAAAAAGTTTCATAACAAAAGGTTCATTTACCCTCATCAAATTGTAAATTGAATATTCAATTTGCATTATCTACAAATAAAAAATACCTGTTTTTGTTAAGCATACTTTTGAATTAACAAATTGCGAAGAATAAACAGAAAAACCAGCACCCGTTCGGGGTATAAAGGTAAAAAAGATATAAGAACAATAAATTGAATTAAATCAAACTATAGACCGGAGAATTTGACAAAAATGGGTATTTCCAATTGTTGCTGTTTACCATTTAAAGACTAAATCCGATATTCACTAGCGTGCGACGCATTGTACATACATACGTATATAAATATATTTTTAAAAAACTGAAACTGTCATCAAATCAAGCCTATCTAAATGAGGAAGTGTCCCAGAATAGGTCTAAATATAGAATTTTACCTCAATTTTATTATTACTGACTGTCCAAATATACCAATTTGCGTTTTTTTCATCGTGCGATCAATGATTATCGTTAATCTTGGATTGAGGCATCAATGAAAATACACCTGAATTGTCCATTAACAAACTAAACAGTGGCCAATTTTATTAGCTAATCTATATGTTGCGGAAAAATACAAAATCTCAGACGGTCAATATAATAAACCTATTAACGTTATCTGGACATAAAAGATTGTATCAGAAAATATCTTTGTCAAGCTTAAAAGCCTTCATCAGGTATGTCATAAACAAAAGTAAATACCAAGCAAAGTTTGTATGTTTCAATTGCCCGGTAAAAATCAACTGCCCCTTCGCACAGATTTATCTGATTTATTTATTTATTTCTTTTTGTTTTATACCTGTTGAATGAAAAGCGAAAAACCATAGCACGATTCTACTTATCAAATCCGCGGAAATAACCCGCACAATGACGCGATATATATCGCAATTATTTTCATACCCACGCGTATGACGCAGAAAAAAATTAAAATTAAATTTCCATTGCATATTATCACGACTATAAAATTACATGCATTTTATAAAAGTTTTTAAGTGTTTAAATTTAATTTTAGATTCAAATTTAATAAACAACTACAATTTATCGGCATCACTTTTCATTTTTGCTTTTACTTATTTAATTATATAACCGTGCAATGATCAAAGAAAAACAAAGATAGGAACAACGGATGAATTAATTCTTTAATTATCTAATACTAATTATAATAAAATAAAAATTTCCGTGATTTATGTGGGTGAGTATCATCGACATAGTTAATGACTTGCGTATTTTATAGAAAAATAAGATCTCATCAAACGACTTTTCTAATTAATGAGTAGGCAAATTACTCGGCATTATGAAGATGTTAATAAAAAGGGAGAAGTGGCATATCATATCACATTCCTAAGTAGTAGATATACCCAGAATATGCTCAAGTGAATGGTTACAAATTATCGACTTCATGTTGAATGCCATTCATTATGCTCAATTTTACTATGGAGTAAGGCCTCGTATTGTGCTTGCATAATGTTTGGTGAACCAACAAAAATAGTTAGCATTGATTGGAATGGGTTGGATACTCATGGACGTGGTCATCGTACTCTAAATATTAGTTAAATTATTAAAATAATGGATAAAATTGATCGTATGGGGTAAAATGCATGGTAAAAACTTTTTAGAATTAGGAGCATATTTTATAAATAGTCACACTGATAATGAGGAAGTTGCAAGTTGATACGAATGGAGATTTTTTAAATTCTAGAATATAAGTTACTAATTTAGCAAATTGGAAAAAATAATCATAAATTTTTAACAGTCATAGAGTATCTATCCACTATAAGAAAAAGTTTCATAACTGATAATTCCTGTATGTATCAGTTACAGTGGTTTTAGTGATACAAATTTTTTATTTTCGAAACAATGGATAAGAAAGAATTTCGTGTGTTGATTAAACATTGTTTTTAGACGAAGAAAAATACTATTGAAACCAAACAGTAGCTTAATAAGCGTTATGGAAACTTTGCAGCTGACTGGTATGCTGAATTTAAACTTGATCGTATAAACACCGATAATGCTGATCGTTCTGATCATCCAAAAATACCAGTTGTTTCGGAAAGCATAAAAAAAAGTTCACAAAGTTTTTTTGGAAGACCGTAAAGTGAAGTTGCGTAAGATAGCTAACACCTTAAAAATATCAGAAGATAGTGTGTGTTTACAATTTTATACGAAAATTTAAGCATACGTAAGTTGCTTTCTATGTGGGTACCGCTTTTGTTCACACCGAACCAAAAACAAAACCATGTCAATGATTCAAAGTGCTGTTTGGAGCATATCAAAGCAAAATAAAAAGGATTTCTTACATCGGTATATGGATGATGAAACATGAATCCACTACTTCACATCTGAATCAAAAAGATTGTCACCAGAGTGGACAGCAGCCGGTTAAAGCCATCCAAAGCGACCAATAACGTAAAAGTTCGCGTTTTGGGACATGCATGCATATTTTGTTGAGAATATTAAAGCTATCACTAGCGAATATTACATGGAATTATTAGATCGATTGGATCACCAAGACAATGCACCATGTCACAAGTAGATGAAACCGATGTTTAAAATGAATGAATTTCGAATTACTTCCTCACACACCGCAATTTCCAAATCCGACCCAGTTACTACTGGCTTTTTGAAAACCTCAAAAGCTCCAGGGTAATTTGGCTTAAATGAAGAAGTGATGGAGACCTATTTTGGCAAATCGTTCTACAAAAAATTCATCGAAAAGTTAGACGAACGTTGGAATGAATGTATCACCCCCTACAGGAACTGATAAGCAATTGTGCTGATTTTTGTGATTACAGTCCCACGTTATGAAACAGCTGATAGATCACAAAGTGTAGTATAAACGATAAAAATAATTTCCGTCCTTTAATATACTCTACACTATGCAATTGTTCATATAATAACCGTTCTAAATAAGTATTTTTATTCATTAGCTTATCGGTCGGATTACTGCTACACTTCTTAGAATTAACAAAATTAGCTTGACTGATCTACTTTTAATTATTTATATGATTTTATATTTAAAAAGTATCTCCAAATTTAGAACTTCTTGAATTTGTTTTAGATATAACTCTTAATAAAATAAAATTGAAATTTTAATTTTTAACATTTTGATTCAAGTAATAGAGAAATAAATTTCTTATTTTTTTCAATTTTAACTTACATTTATTGTAATTATTTCCACTTATTCCAGTTTTTTTAATTTATTTCATAAAAATCAACCTTCTGTTAACCAATATTTGTCTATTAGCCTTTATTTGTCTATAAATCAAAATTATTTCACTACAATCGTTAAAACACGAAATGATGGATACGTTCATATTAATTAATTTTATTTAAATATTTCCGTAGAACTGTTAACTTTCATTAGAAAATCTCGTTTTAAATAAAAACACATAAATACCTGACAAAAATATATATGAATTAAATTTTTAATTAAATTAAATTAAATCTCCATTGCTTAAAGGATTTTATAAAATTGTTCATGAATCCTTATTTAAAACTAATGACTAAACTCTAAGAGGAGACAATTCACTCTAACTTAACAAGCTACTTATTTTTTCCTGATAAAAACTTAAACAATACCTCACCATTCATTAAATAGCTAATTAAAAGAATACACAGTATTCAAAAGCGAAACAAATGGAAAATAGAAATTAAAATAAGAAAACAAAAAAAAAAACTAAATAAAATAACCAGACTGCACACGATATACCATAATAACAAAATAAGTAAAATATACAAAATTAAATTTATCAGTTCCAAAGAGTATGTACCAAAGTCGGTGACTTCTACTATCTTTTAATTGATGTGATTAGAGTAATTAATTTCTTATTTTCAGAAAACTTATTATGTATTAAATAACACTATCAATTATGTATCTGTGTACATATTGTCGAAAAAACAACCTCCAACCTCGGTTAATTATTCTGATTTTGTTAACATTTTGTATGAACTGATAATCCTTGTTTTTTGAACTCTTTATTTTACTTATAGTTGAACATTTTTTTATAATCTAATCACATTTTTTTAAGATCATTCTTATCATAGTTCTAGTAAAAACTAACACACATTTTCTTCTATTCAAAGATTACAGAATTTTATATTTTCGGCCCTTTATTCATAAAACTTTAGAAATATCAACTCACATTCAATTTAATTTAATGCTCTTCTATTCCAAATTTATTTTTTAAAATTAACAAAACGCTCACAATTGTCCGTAGAAATAATACCCTAGAAAATTGTTTAAAACTATTTTCGCAAAACACAAGTATCATACTGCCTTCTCTGTTTAGAGGAAAATTTTTGTTAACCAATTCGCACAGAGCTTCAAAGCTAAACTGATACCTTCTGCTGTCTGAGTGGTGATGAATTTTGTAAATTGATACACCTTACAGAAAAAATTAACGCTCAATTAGTATTTTAATAAGGTCAAATAAGAACCCAAAATTATGATGATCTTTCTTATAATTTATTTTTTCGGTTAAGAGTGTTAACAGCAACAGGTGTTTTGTTGTATGCTAATTATTATGTAATTTTTATTTATAAACTGATAGTCAATTAAATTAAATGTTTATAGTTTACAACAATTATTGATCTTGCTTAAGATGATCCAAAGTTCTTATAACAATTTAATTTATATTGTAAATACAACAAAAACAAAAAAACCCATTCTATTGGGTGAAGATTTGAAACTTTAAAAGAAAAAATGATAAATTACAATTCTGACGCAGGATTATGTATAAAACGCAAGTAGTCTTTAGAAAATATCTATTAAAGGATTTAATTAAGAGGATGTTAAAGTCGAAAGTCTTTTAGTTAAGCGGAAACAACGAAAAATCTAAAATATTTCAGTTGCTTAAACCAGTCGTTTCCTGCTATAAATAAATATAACGTAAATCCCCCCAAATTGCTTCTCATCAATTACCAAATCATCTTGTGCTACTTTTTTTTCCCACAAGCAAAAAAAAAAAAAGAAGAAACAATGATTATCTCAGACTGATGCTTAAACACTTAATTATTTTACTGCTGCTAATTCTAATTGGATTTGACTAGATCGTCATTTCCTTACATTTTGAGAAATAGCACACAAACCAGAGCCATTACATCACAGCACTAAGCTCAGATGTGATAATACTACGTAATATTTCTCATAATTTGATAAGACATTATTTGACAAAAATTCTTCTTTTGGTAGGCAAGTGTTTATCAAGAAATCTTCCAAATCTTTGTTTCTATGCGAAACAAATTTGTTTAAGAATTTACTGGTAAACACTTGCCAAAGATGTTAATTGTCTATAAACAATAACGTGACGGTATATATTTATTTTGCTTGTGAAATTAATAAATTATTTTTAAAATCTGTTTGATTCTCATTTAAATAAAAAATAAAAATAAAATGATTAAATCTAGAAAATTTTCAACATTTTTGTTTATTTCCAGAGAGGTATGAATATACAATATAACTGCATTTTTAATTAAATATCATAAAATTATAATATTTAAATAAAAGAGTTCAGTATCATGTTTTAAGTCATTTAAATCTCTTTGAATTTATAATTTTTCAAGAATTCAGACAATGCCCTGGAAAGGTGCATGTACGAAGTAAAGAGATAGATAAGGGTAAGCTAGAAAAATCTTTAAATTTATCATCAATTACTGAAAAGATAAAAAAACCGGTTAATTATATTCACGCTCTTACATTTTATTTACTTATTTATTTCACTTAATGCAAGCTACAAAGGTAAATAATAATAAAAAAAAGCTAACTAAATTAAATTAACCTACTTATAACTATGATCAGGTGGTGTGTAGTGTAGACAGAATTGAAGAGTTGGGTTGGATTGGGTTGAGCAAGTGTAGGACATGCTTAAGGGAGATTTTAGTGAGATGGAAATCGAAGGTGTGGTAGAGTTGATGACCATCAGCAGCATTTTATAGTAAAGGGTTCGAAATGACCATAGTTAGTACGATGACTTTCAAGATGAAAAGTAGGGAATGATCTAACGTTACGGGGGTTAGTGTTAAGGGATATGCTGCGAAGGAAAGTCAGGGCAATCAATGGAATCTTGTTAATGAGTGTGAATTGCAAGGATAACTAAACCTGACAGGCATACTCAAGAAGTTGTCTAACAAAAACGATGAAGACTGACTTGGTGACATACTATAAGAGCTAGAGAATTCCTTAGGCCAACGTTCAACAAAGCCCAAAGTAGATTTAGCCTTGCTAATTCAATGATCTATGTGAGAACGGAAGTTGAGATTTTAGTATTAAAGGTTTAAACTTTTGCTGAAGTCTCGTTACAAGGACTTAACAGGGCTTAATCCATCATTTTATTCTTTTAAATCAACATTTTTCTTTTAAAACGCGACATAAAAGACAATTATCGTTTTTAAATTCTTTATCTACTGAAAAAAAGCCTTTCAAGAATTAAATATAGTTTTAGGAATACTTTTGATGGTTATAAATTCCGAAAATTAGTCTCGTAGAACACAAATTCTTATCTTTTTGTAATTTTGTCGTTATTATCAACTATCAGGGATTTATATATATACCAAAAATTTAAAGAAAAATTGTTATATTTTTATATTTTAATAAAAATTATTAAGTACATTTAACACAAGCTTAAATTAAACTCTATAAAAAATTCTATCCAAACAGGTTATCATAAATTTTAAACCAGAACCCTTGCGGTCGAAAAAGTTCACTACATTCTACTGCGATAAAAGTTTTATACTTTTCCAGTAGGGTGGGTTCTGTTGGTCCCCAATCTTCATGTGGCTTGAATGCTGCTGATATTTTCTAAAAATGTTAAAATTTTTAAAGATTACTTAATCATTTTCTCTATAATTAATCAATTACCTCTAGAAAAGTGTCTGCTGGTTGTTTATATACAGCGTATATCCCCCAAAATGGTAATTGAAGAATACCAAAAGCTGATAAACACCATCCAAATACTGTAAATTAAAAAAATGAATTACACAGTACAGTATATTCTGAAATAGTAGGCTCAAGTAAACAAGTAACTATTATTAAAATTTTATATTTGCGTTTATTTATTTTATTTAACATTTTTATTTCTTTTCCGACCAAGAAATGGTATTTTGTTTTGAAACTTTATGTTAGCCCTAGATAATTAAACATTCGTATGATAGAATACCGGACCCTACCAATTTTACAAATTCGAAGTGTTCCCACACACTTTTAATATCTGCCAAGATTGCAAACGTTAATCCTTATCACTTTTTTGATTGTTTAATTTTAATTCTTAAGTTTGACTAATTTTCTTGAAATAAAGAACGGATATATAAAAATATAAATGTTTTTTAAGAGTCTAGGAGTCGAATGATTATTCACAGAGTAACACTGTTTTAAGTTTTGTTATCTGTGGTTAACACGTTACCTGCTAAAAATTCCAAGCCAAGCTTCCGTGAGAGACGTACATGGATAATTTCTTTTGGTAAGAAAGAGCTTTCATATGTGTACCGTTTTCGGTACACATGGCTGGGAGCGTTATTAATGATAAACATTTTAAAAATTTAAACGGTTTGTTAGCAATTTCAACAGAACGAAAACCTTCTGATCAATGATAAATTAACAGAGAATTTCCTATATTACGAACCAATGTTCAAGATATTTTTCCTTTCATGCATTGTTAATAAAATTGAGCAATAATTTCCATTAGTTATAGTATAAATGATATATAATATAAAAAAATGAAACCATAAAATTACCATAAGCACTATGGGGATAAACATAGTCTCTGTATTTAAGAGGTTCCAAATCGACTATCGAATAAATAAGTATAACAATCATCACAAGAGGTGTTATAACTCCCCAACACACCCTCCAATAAATTCCAGTTTGTATGCCTAGCATGAATTCGATGTCTTTGCACAGCCTTTTTACACCTACAATAAAAATTGTATGTAATTATAAAACTCTTATATGTTAAAATAAAATAAATACCATAAATCCATCCAATAGTTATTAATTCTGCTATTGCAAGAACAAATGCAACAAAAGACGCTCCATAAAAGTCTAATAAATTAAGGACATACTGTCCCCCTGGAGTTAAATAAACAACTCCAATACAAAATCCAACAGTTGACATTAAAACAGCAGCAGTCCAATGTTTAACCCTAGTGAATTTATCTCTTATCACAGTCATTACACAGGAAGCCATACCCACATTACTGCCAATGCCTAAAACGAATAGCATCACAAAAAATAGCACGGAAAATACCTAAAAAATAAATAAATTTGTAATATTATTTTAATTTAATAATAAATTAAATTTTATTTACCTGAGGCAAATATTGAAATTTAGCAATGGCATCTGGATATGAAACAAAAGCCAATCCTGAACCTCCTTTAACAACTTTACTCACATCTGATTGACCTGTTTCATACGAAAGATTTCCTAAAATTCCAAATATTATCACACCTGCTAGCAAAGAAGTCAAAGTATCAAGGGTTGTTATAATGGTTACATCTCTGTTTTATTAAAAAGATTAAGAGATATTTTTTAAAATAATTAATTTCTTATTATTTTATAAATATAAAGTAACTTACCTAAATATATTGTGCGAAAATCGATTATATGAAGCATACATTATAATGTTTCCAAAACATATGGCTAATGAGAAAAATACCTGAGTTACTGCTGCATACCACACCTTAAAATAAAACCAGAAAATACAAAAGATAGATAACCCGCCAAGGATTGTCTTATTTGGATTTATAAATAAATTATAAAATAAATAAAAGAAATTTTTTACTCTAATAAAATTTATGGAGGTACGCTATCTAATAAACAAAATTGAATATCTTTTTGAAAAGAATGTTGCACAGATTTTGTGTTCACTTTTTAGAGTGCACATAAAACAAATTATTATAAGCTAAAATATGAGAAACGGTTCTTTTAAAATTAAATACGATAAAATTTAAATAACAGATAACACAAAATTTAATTTAAACTATTTTAAGGCCCCCGAACTAATTTTTACGAGATTAAGTTCCTAAAAGATATAAAACTTTTATACCAAAAATTGTTTTGACTGATGATTTTCTTCCCAAATTCTAATTAAAATTATATTCAGTAATTTTTAGTAATATAACTTTCTACTTATACACTACTCAAGCAGTTATACGAAATAATTGGCATATCATTACTATGCCTTCAAAATTCGATATTTACACTTTGTGTTAACTTCCCCAAGAATTGCTTTTTATGCTCGAAAACTCTCAATAAGCATGAAAATTTGATTTTGTTAAAAACAATACTAATAATTTTTCAAATAATAAGAAAATTCACAATCTACTTTATTTCCTATTGTATCGTTGCATCCAGTGTAAAATTTCATTGATTTCATAATTGTTTTAACGACAAAAAAAAAACTGTGAAATTACTTAAATACCTAACTAAGGCTGGTACACCTTACAGGCCAATATTATTACTTGCTACTATATTTACTAAATGTTCTGGAACCAATTTTTGATATTTTATACTGTAGAAGTAGAAATAAACTACAAAGTAGCGATTTTTCGATACTACGAACTTCCAGTAGTGTACTTCTAAATTTTACTTTGTAAGTCTTTCTTACACAGTTGGTTATCAATAAATTTAAACAAATTAAAGAAAGTACAGCAAAATCATCTATTTTATTTAAAATATCCAATAATCCAATACTGCGATTAAAAAAGCCTTTACAGTTTTCCCTTAGGGCATGCCTTGAGGAGGCCTTATATGAATTTAGCGTTGCATTCCCTAAGACTACCTACCGGGTATGCTACAACAAGACCCGTACATTTTTAGGGCATTCCATTAAAGAGCCCAGAGATTATATGGATTATTTTTCCAATTATACCCCTCGTATATGACTAGATAAATCGTCAAAAAATTTTCAATACGTTTTCTCAAAAATATCTCTACCCTAGATATCTCAAAAAATTTCAAAGGTTCTAATTTGTGCGATGGCTATGAAGTAAATTTGATATTACGTTTGAAATAAAGCAATTGCAAAACAGGTTATCATAGGTACTGTAGAAAATAATTTTTATTACCTTTGGAGTTAAAAGTTTATCCCACTGTGGTGTTATAAAATATATCACACCATTCATCGCTCCTGGTAATGTTAGGGCCCTCACCAATAAAATTCCCATAACAATGTATGGAAATATTGCAAGAAAGTATGAAGCCTTTCCTGAACTTCTGACCCCTTTAAAGCAATTTAAACTTCATTAATTACATTACAAATAAAATAGGAAATGTATTACCTTTAATAAGAATCAGTGCAACAAGAGTCCACGATAATCCTAGACCTAAAACAAGATCCCAATTTGGGTATCCAATTCCATCATCAATGGAATTTTTTTCCCTGAGAATTTCTTTTCTACAATCATCACCATAAAAATTTAAATTTATTTTCAAGGTGAGAAAAATTATGTTACATAAAATAGAGTTCCGCTGAGGTGCTTGGCGTACGCGTCTTATTAAATGCATGACTTATGTTTTTAAAGCTTGAATCCACGCAGGGCTCTTTCCATGACTCTCGGCAATGGCTCCACGGGAGCGTTGAACTGAATGAAGCATAAAAGTAGCGAATGGTTAAGGCCATCAGCGATGCATAATATGTGGTTACGATTGCAGTTGATAAAACCTGTCCGTAGCCAACACCTTGAAAAAAATATTTATTTATTTCTTATATGAAAAAAAACAAAAAAACAAAAATTATTCAATTGTGTTTACCTCGCATAATTGGTGACAAATCGAAAACTTTTACACTTCCTCGACTGGAAAATTGCCCAATTAGCATTTCCATATAATAGACTGGTTTACCAACCAAAAATAGAATTATTATGTAGGGTATAACGAAGGCTCCACCACCATTCTCGAGGGCTGTAAAAGGAAATCTCCAGACATTACCTAGACCTACAGACAGAGCAATGCAAGACAGAAGAAATTCAATGTCTTTTCCCCATTTATCACGATCATTTTTATCATTTGATATTATTACCTATAATTGTAATAAACAAAAATTATGATTAAGATCTTTGTGAAAAGGAACAAAATTTATTTTCATTACATTATCAATTGGCACAGGACTGACTACCGGAGATTGATGTTGTTTGGTGAAATCTTCTATGGTAAAAATATCGTGTGATATAAATTTTTTAATACCTCCATTTGCTGAAGATGATTGTCCAGAATATCCATAGTTATAGTAACCATTTTCGTTAGCCATAACGATTAAAGTGAAAAAAAAAACGTTTAAATTTTACTATGCCCTAAAGTAGACATATTATCCTGAAAAATGGAAAGAAAGTATAACCGTTTTTCATAAATTCATCCATCGAACCGCAAAATGTAAGGTAAATTTAACCAATATATGTCGAAACTAAAACAATTATTAAATTTTTTTAATTAAAAGCTATACTCGTATATATTTATCATATGCTTAAGTTTATCATGCCAACTAGCAAATATTTTGAGAAATCTCATCAAAATGTAAGCATGAATTAAGACACTATCATTTTTGGTTTGATTATTTTTTATTTAGGTTTAAAGTCTCCGTATATGTTCCGAATTCAAAACAATTTCATAGATTCTATTAATAATTAAAACCTCTATATACCTATTTCCTTGTAAGTTTCCCAAAAATTGACTTTTTCCTTTTTATATTAATCTACCTTATCCTCCTTTTTCAATCTCCAATTTCAAAAATGGCCTACGATCTTGATTTTTGTATTATACACATTCCATTTTCTTGCACGAGTGTATATTGAAACTCTAACTCTTAAGTAAATTCAACACTTTCAGAAAAAGGTACACCTTTAATTAAACCTGTTACATTTATTTTGTTTTAGTTTTTATAATGTTTTGTGTTGTGGAAATGCATTAAACATCTGTAGTTTTGATATATTTATTTTTCGAACTTTATTTTTATTATCCTTTGATCAAAAGTCGAAGTTTAACTGATAATTCAAAATATAATTATTAAAAAATATGTTCTTTAGAAATTAAGACCTATACCAACTATAAGCGGAAAGAAAAAATTATGAATTAAAATTGTTTGATACAACACAGTGAAAACAAACAAAACTTTGTCTTAAGTATTAAAACAACTCGTGTTAGAAAATTTAAAATTACAACTATAATGCAATTTATAATTTAATATTTTCTATATAACTCAACATGAACTTTACTCGACCGGCAAATAAAATAAATACAAATTAATCGATGCAATTGTTATTTATTGAAGACAATAAACTGAAACCTTCTAAATGTAATTTATTTTGTACTTCTGTTTTAGAAATAAGATACAATGACTGAATAGAATCAGGGACGATGGTAAAGTCGGTTGAAAAATTTACAAAGCAAACCAGTTTTACTGATTGAATTCCACCTTGATTTATTTAACACTGAAAATGCACGTACACCGTTTCCTGTCTTCCCAAATTAAAAATGGAATAAGCATAAAAATTTGATTTTTATTATTAGTGTGTCAGCATTTTAACGATTTTTTTGTTTAATAATGTGTAGTAAAGTAAGCATATATTTATTTATATTTTACTTTAAACAAAACCAAGGATTTTATTGCGTATCAAATTAAGAAACGCTATTTCTGGACTAAAAATAATAATTTCCATTTTATGCCTCGTCATTAAACGTTTAAAAATAATAATTTGTACCCGTTTTATAATTAAAAGGCTCGGAATGATAATAAAAATCATCTACCGTGAAAATAACTTTCAAAATCGTTTACAGCAATTATTTCTATTGGTATTATTTTCTAAATCTAGAGTAAAATAAAAAATACCATCAACAACACAAAATTTATCCAAATCAGGCGGTTATTCCAAATTTACAAACATCCTCCACTATCAAAGGAATATTTAAAAAGTTATATCACTTTTTCCAACAAAATACCAACAACGTTTTATAATAGTTTTTTTTATATATATATATATAAAAAACTCAATTATCTAAAACATTTCATAACACGCACCTCGCTCATAATATTCAACACGTCTGTTGGTTAAACCACAAAACACTGGCACTGCAGCAATCTCAGCAGCCTCAATCACCTTAATCTTTATTTTGCGGCAAACTACATTCTTTAAGAAACGAATATAAACACACGAGAATAACGCACAAAAGTCCACCTGAGAAATAATTAAGAAAAGATTGCAATTGTGGTGCACAATCTCATAGAATATGGGCAGACGGGTAAAACTATCCACAACGGAGGCTTTAGACTGAAAAGAATTTTATCTTTTGAAAGAAAAGTAGACCGACTGATCGGTTGTAATGTATTTTCTTAACTATCCCACAAAAGAGTTGGATGGAAACTGATCAAAGTTCAACAGAAGACATCGACTAATTAGTCGAGCTTCTTCTGATCAATAATGCTTCACAGATTGAACATCTTGAATTGATCGAATTGAAAATGTGCGCGGCTTCAATTAAACTAATCAAAATCATTGTACCAAATTCGATTAAGTTACCGATCATCGGTTACGAGAAAAATTCTGATTATGTTTGAATTTCAACATTTTTATAATTTTACTAACAATAAAAGACCTTTTTTTTATTATATTTTCTATATTTGTTGAATTTTTTTAAGCTCTCTAACCCGAATTGAAACAGGTTAATGAACTCAGAAAAATGTAGATGATATGTAAATAGATTTCAAAATTTGTCTTAATTTAATACTTTAAAAATTTTGCTTATTTTACATAGTTAAATGATGGTGAATACAAAACATGTATCAATACTTTTTAATATTTGATACCGATACGTTTTTACTCGATGTTTTACAATCGATACTTTTAATCATATGAGTGCTTTGATATCGAAACTTTTAATCATATCTGCAATTCTCAGTAGATATATGCCATCAATTTACATTAAAACATGGTTTGCAGATCTTTTAATGTAGATTTTAAATGTAGACTGATCACATCCATGTAAATCCATGCGATATTTAATAATTGATAGCGATACTTTGTATTTAATACTACCCATTAGTAAAATATCGATATTTTTGATTCACGCAAACTAAAAATTTCGCTTTAAGACTTAAAATAAAATTTATTACTATTAATCAGTTAGCTGTTTTTGACTATATATATATATAGTATATTCATCATGAAAAAAAGTGCAAAAATTTGAATTATGACGAGTATATTCGATATGGGTAAAAAGTAAGAATTTGCAGTTAACACATTGCGGACCAGAGGTTTTATTGCTAACCGTGGCCGGGTATTTCTTTGCGTCAAATACGAGTATTTTTAAATTAGTTATAATCTTTTAGTAGTTGAAAGTCATTATCACGTGAAATATTTATTTACAACAAAAACTTTAAAAGTGAATGATTTTTCAATATTGTTTAATAATTAAAAATGTGTACAACATAAACTAAAAATTTTTCAAAGTATGATATTTAGTAAAACATGTAACTATGATAAGTGAAGTGGAACGCCACAAAGCTTGCAAACGTAACGAATGATATCACATCAACGGCTCCTAATGATGCAATATGAAAGACGATATATCTCGTCATCCGTCCGCAATGCATAAATATTCTCCGTGGCATTGATTGGATTAAATTATCAATTTCTTGCTTTAGAATTCTTACCCATTCCTCTTTCAACAGCCTTTGCAGTTCTTCAATGTGTTTTTGGCCGGTTTTTTGAGACTCTATAGCCTAACGTCTTCCACACATTTTCAATTATGTTCAAATTAGGGCTGTTGGCGATACATTTTAGAGATAAATACATTTTCTAAAAAAGGTTGAATGAGTTAGTTTCGTTTTCGTTTATATTTTATAGTGTTTAAAATATGATAAATCTCGAAACGGACACCACTTTAACAACTTTAATTTATAACCGATTTTTATTTTTCTAATTTTTCAACATATTCTAGTGGTAGATCCTTCCAGGCTTTCTTTACCGATGATTTAAGTTGTTGTAAAGTGAAAATATTTTTCCGTTACAGCTTTGCCTTCATAAGGGTCCACACATTTTCAATTGGATTAGCATAAGGACTTTGTGAGGGCCACTCTATGACATTGATATCGTCTTGATCTTCCATTCGGTACAAAGACGGCTTCTGTGTTTTGGATCGTTATATTCTTGCAACACCAACGATCGGTTTCCTGTTCCAAACTAAGAGTCTATAGACTTTAATAACCCGTTTTTGTAAATTTCCCACACACGAATTTTTATTGGGTGTTTTACAGTACATATGATGTAATGCCGTCCTTTTTTAACCATACTCGTTTAGGTCCTTGATATGCCCAAAATGATGATTCTTCAGTGAGCACGACGTTTGTCTAATCGCTGTTCAAATTTTCATTAGCCCATTTCAAACAGTGATACTCATACCCTCCACTTCAAATACTTCTGTCTCTTTCTCTTTCTTTCTGAGAAATCGTCGATACGCTCTTACCAAGCAGACTGTACACTACGATGTTTTTGGGGACGACTATCTTACGAAATATAAACTTATATGAATAAAAGTTTAGTATTTCGAGAAGTTCTCTTCATTTCTACTAAAATTAACCCCTTCCTCTTATCCTTACTATAATTTTGAAACAAAAAATCACTTTTTAAGTAGTCTTATCATTCAAAACTACTTTCTATAAATATTAAATTGATCCGACAAAAATGTTTAAAGTTCTGACTTCTTTTGAAATTATAAGTACCATAAAATGTTCTAAGGAAATTATTTATATTCTGCTTATAAAGGATATTGAATCTTTACCTTTGGGGCTAACACATAAATTCAATACGAAAATACTTTCTAAAATAGTCGACTTTATATCTAAAAAATCTACTTTTGTGATGACGGTCTAAATTTTGAATCGATTATAGTTCAATGAATGAATGTAAATATCGTAAACGATTTTATCTTAATTTTGATAGTCGTCTCCTTTTGTAAATGGCAGTGAATTTTTATTGAATCAATGTACTTTAGGTGATATATATATATATATTTTTTTTTTATTTAAAAATGGAAGATTTTGTTGGTGGAGTTACAAAAATAATGGAGGAATTTAATGTTATAGAACAAAATTATTCAAATGATATTAAGGTTCGAAAAGAATTTTCTTTTCTTAAATAATATTTAGTTTTGTACAAATTTATTTGATATAGAAATGAATTTTAGGATGTTCTTAAAAAATTGGATACAATAGTAAATAAGTGTAAAAAAAGAGTAAATGATAAAACTCCAAAGCCAGACAAGAAAAAACTGAAACGTGCGAATGCAGCTTTTGAAAAAATAGGTAAAATTAATTAGTTAGATATTACTTAAATAAATATTCTATTATCTGACAGAAGATGAGAACGTTAGTACTATACAAAATGCAGTTAAAGAATCTTATCGATTCCCAAGAGCTGCAAAAAATAAACTATTGCAAGCGGTAAGTTTTATACAAAATTCATATATACCGAAAATAAATATAAACTAGATCACGTTGTTTTACAAAATTTATAGAAGCAGGCTTCCACTAACTCCACTAGAGGTAAAGTTCCAATTATCAAGATTGAAATATTATCCGACAACGAGTTAAATGATCCCAAGAAAAGTATTAACACTAAAATTAAAAAAGAGAATTTTAAGAAAAGCCCACAAACAAGGAGAGTAACACGTGCGAGCTCAAGAAATAAAAATATTTCTATTAATTCGCATAATGGAAGTGCTGAAAGTATTTCTGTAAAATTAATCCAAAATTATTGAAGAATTTTTAATATTCATTTCTTTTTTATTAGATAAATGAATCAGTGGAAGTAATTTCTGAAGAAGTTTCGGTTATTACACTTTCTGATGAGGATAAGGACACTCAAGAACAAATCATAAAGGAAAACATTAGTAAGAAATTAAGAATTATTAGATGTATTCTATTGATTTGTGTAGATTTATTAACACTATGCCGTCCAGCGACACCACAATGGTTCACGCACAAAGTATCGTTCAACAGCCGACGATACCACAGTGGTGTACTGGACGGTACAGTGTAATTTCGGAACAGCATTAATTTCAACATATTTTACTATAGGCTTAAATAAAAATTTTAAGTATATTTTAAATTAGTTATTCCAGAAGACTCAGTAAAGCGAATAACCAGGTCATTTACAAAATCTTTAGAGGTATATTTTCTACTTATCTATTAATATTTTTGTTTTCTTATACAAAACCTTTTCAGAAATCGTCAAATCTAGAGAAAATCAACACTTCTGCAAACATATCTGGGCCTTCGATAGATTCCAATAATAATGATGATGAGAACAATAAAAGCAGGGAAACAATTTACGAAGATGCGCTCTCAACAACTCCTAGAGAACCACAACCAAAGCCAATATCAATGGATAAGACTAAAATTTTGGAAAATGTTGTTGACAATAAAACTTTTACATCCCCAGATCATATTCTAACAAATGCCACTTTTGTCCAGTCAGTCGTACCTGAGGTTACTGTAGAATCAACATTCGTTGTTAATCGAAATGAAAACAATAATAGTGAAATTAAAATACCAGCAGAAACCGAAAAAACGTTTATTCTACCTCAAACTGAAACTGAAAAAATTGATATTGTAAATCCAAACATTCCCATGGTATCTAAAGGAGACGAAACAATTCAAAAGCATATTGTGCCTGTTGCGTATGTTATTTAAGTTTTAAATAATCATATTTACTTTTTTTCATTGTCTATTTTATTATAGGAGTTCCAATAGCTTAAAAGAAATTAGGGCTGAAGTACAATACCCTAAAAATACTGGTGCAATTCCAAAACAGCCTTCTAAGGATAATAAAGATTCTGGGGTAAGATTAGCTTTAAAATAAATTTGAAAATACAATTCATAATTAATAAGTCGTAAAATAATACTAAGAAATCTTTAGGGTCAATGTGATTAATTAAATCTATTCTCATATTTATTCTCTATATTTTTTAAATGATTTTATATAAAAACAACACCCTACAGGATTGAGGACCTGAATTTCTGATTCTAACCGATCTCGAATATTTTCACTATTTCAAATGATTTCAATATTAATTTACATCCAGAGACAATAAGCTCCCTAAATGTTAGGGATAAAAATTAAAACTATAGTTTATTTAAACTTAGGGTGGTACGTCTAACGTAGGTTCCTTTACTGAACAAAATTTGAACATCTTTAGTATCTAAACCTTGAATTTATTTTCTTTTTTAGGTAATCAACAAATTAGCTGGATGTTCTGTTCTTCTTAAAAAATCAAATACAAGTAGTAAATTGTATAAATATCCTCTTACTACAGGAAAACCACTTTCAGCAAAGGCACCACCCCGAATTTATAATAATAATGTAAGTACAAATGTAATAATATAAAATATTTCAAAAATTCAAAATTCTTAATTCCAGCAAGAAAGAAAAAAGGCAGGAAATTCAGTTAGTCATATTAAATCACATAATCAATCACCAAATTTAATACAAATACAACAAGAGAAAGAATTTCTTCGACGTCTGGAGAAAAAACGCCTTGAAATTGAGGCAAAAGATAAACAGAAGCTAGCAAGACAAATTGCAATGGAGCAACAAATTAAAAAATCCCTTCAGGCTATTCAAGAGATAAAATTACAAGTTGCTCAACATAAACAGAATGGGGAATTAAATAAAATGGAATACAATTTCAATATGTTGAACAGTGAAGATTCCACAGATGATGAAAATGATCGTTCTACAAAAAAATGTGAACTACCCATGTGGAGTAAACGTAAGTATTTTGGAAAACGTCTACAAAATTCTTAAATTAAAAAGGTGAAAGCAAAAAGACGCAACATTAATTTTATAAAACTTAGCGGACATTGGATTTTTGGATCATTCATTAAAAATATAAAGTCAAATTTCCATAATTCAATAAACTGGACCTTAATATCAACGACCTCTAAAATCCACGGACATTCAATTTCCAACAATAATGTTTTTATTGATTAATTTGTTCCTCTGCTTTATAAAATTTTTATAAATTAATTTAATTACTTTGTTTATGTTCTCTTCCTATTCAAAAAATTAAAAAGTGTTTTACACAAATCCGTAATTTAAAATAATTTTATCTTTTTAGCTCAAATACGAAACATGAAAATTGAATGCCAAAATTTTATGCCGATTAAAATAGTTGACTCATTTTTTTCGGTGGCTCCCTTAAATCCTGATTTAAAGGAAATATTTCCGGAAATAAATCCAAAGGACTTAAAACGTAACTCTAGCATTTTTTGGCGAACTCCACCAAGATATTCTCAACTTCCAAAATATTAATCCATTGTTTACTTTAAATTACATTCTATAATTTTAGTATAATTGTTTTTATAATAAAGATTTAATAATGATCCGATTGAAACTCTTTCTTTTCTATTGCAATTATTCTGTGTCTCCAATTTAAAGTCTCACCGAAACAAATGCGGCGTTCACTGACTCCACGAAATTTAATTTAATTGATTTTGTCTCAATGCCTTTCAAGTGGAAGCTGGTGATTAAGTGACTCAATATTTGTCATCGAATGATTTGATCGAATGATTTGTTCTCATTTAATAAACTTTTAACGGGAATGCATTGCTATTCGCTGTTTAAAAATCATCTTCTCGATTTTGCAACAAAATAATATCTTCAGTCCTTTTGCACGAGAAACCTTATTTTGAAATATTAAGTGAATTGCGTAACTTTTTGAATTTCATAGTAGCAAATAGGAAACTTAAATAAAATTATGCAAAATAGATCCTACCGTGTTTTGCCATAATGATAACAATTGCCTCACTTGTCGTATTGTAAATTAAAATACCAATCAAATCGTTATAACATAATTTTGATTCAGCACACAATTTTTTTAGTTTTTCCCTCACACCAATTTTAGGAATTTAAACGCATTTAAAAGCTAATATTTCTTTAAAAATTCCAAACCCTTAATAACAAAGTTTAGAATACTAGAATAAAATTGTTATATTAAAAAATTTGAAAGTGGGAATGCTCAGAAGTCAAGTAAAATAAAATGAATTAGTAATCTAATCTATTTGCTGCAAATTTATCTCCTATAAATGATAAGATTGGATATTTCATTTTTATAAAATGTATTTCAAACTTATAATACATCCATGGTGGACAGTAAAAAAAAAAATTAACATAAAAAAAATCTTAAAACCTGATTTATTTAACATTGCATACACACTAAAATGAGCAGTTCAAATATTTAATTTGCAAAAATGAATTAATTATAAAACGCAATTAAACAGACGTAAAGGATACTAAGTAGTAATCTTAAATCTTAAATACTGAGGGTAAAATCATAAAAACATATCTAATATTTGGGCAACTGGGAGTACCTCGGTGGTGTCTTCCAGAATACACTTGAATTCCTCTTCAGATACCTAGAGTCTAGGGTTGGGAAGATTTGTCTCAAATCTGGGGTCATTGGCTGTACTGAGAAGAAACTATCGATGATTTTTGTCGGAAGATGGGATTGTCTTTCAATAAGTAACTGCCGAACGGATGCTGTAAAACATAAATAAAAATAAATTTACTTTTTATAAAGAAATTTTAAACCACACTTACTTTTACTCCACGATGGAGCTGGTGGCCTCTTAGAACTCATTTTTTCTTCATCGTCTGTAGAATCATCGCTGTTCAGCATATTGAAATTGAATGCATTACTCTTCGTCATTATTTTCTTGTGCTCAAGTATTTTCTTAGCCTTCTGTATCTTGATTGCTTCCATTATTTCGCGTTCTTTCTTAGCAGCTTCAGCCATTTCCAACATTTTTTGTTTTTCCGCCCGTTTCAGAGCTTCTCGTTTTTCCTCTTGTAATTTTAAATTCCTATTAATTTCTTCAAGTTGTCGCTTTTGTTGTTCAGCCTCGATTGCTTTTCGACGAGCCTTCTCTTCCCGTTCTTCCATAATTTTTTTCAATTTTTCTGCCCTTTCTTTCTCTTTAGCTTCACGCAATTGAGTAGCCATTTGCTGCTTCTGTTCGCGTTTCTTCTTCCTCTCTTCCAACTGCTTCAGATAATAATAAGCAAATTATTTAACTAATAAAATAATAAGACCTACCTGTAGCTTCGCAGTAGCTTTCCTCACATCTTCACTACTACTCTCCCGGGATAGAGAAGCAGCTTTACTAGCTCCTGTCGCTTTTGCTTGCTTAGAATTAGTTATATTTGGAATCTTCGAGGCGCTGCTAGGAGTAGGAGTTTTAAGATGACTAAACACGTTGGGGGTAATATTATTCTAGAAATATGGATAATTTTTACAAAATTAACAACCTAAAATATTTCATAGTTTATTACTTGCTGAGTAGGAGTGAGTAGTCGAGTAGTCATAGTTCGCCCCAAATTCGGTGTGATTACTTTGTGGCTAATGTAATTCTGAAGTAATTGAAATTTTGAAATTTTATCATCACCAAATTATATAAGCTAACTCACTTAAGAAATTTTAAACAATTGCGGAATTTGATTTTTTTAACTACAATAAAATATAAAATATATACTTACTTGAGGCTCTTTATTTTCTTTAGTAATTTGTTGTTGCGTCTGGCGTGTCTGACGTGTCTGTTTCTGCAGAAGCGGTGATCTATTTACGGTACTAGCATGCTTTTCGAATGCTTCAACTTTTTTCTTCACAGGACTTTGAATGAAAGGACTAAACTTTTTATTAGTAAATAAAATTAATATGAATAATTTTCAACCTACTTGAAAATTTCCTTTTTGCCTCCCTTCACAGGCATTCTTGATTTAGGCAAAGGGACACGTTCTTCTTCTATCGACTCATCCTCAGTAAGAATGCTATTATCCAATACATTTCCATTTTTATCCCCATTCGATCCTTTCCCACCCTCAGCAACATTAACATTAAATGTCGCATCGTTCGATTCCATTGGTGGCATTTTAAATTTATTATCATTATTCATTATAAAGGTCGTCTGTGGTCCATTCGATGAAACGAATGTTTGATCATTGCACTGCTTCTCTTCTGTGGGAGCTTCCTTTAAGGCGTTACTCTTTACCGCAGAATCATTTTCAATAAATGTTTCCTGAGGGGGATTTTTTTCAGCACTCTCTGACATAATATTACCTTTTGGAATTTCAACTGCAGACACAAATGTGGCATCAGTGGCTTTTTCTCGGTTTTCAGCAACCGGATTAATTTTACCAGTTTCATTTTTTTCCATTTCAACTTTATTCATATTTTCCGAAATCGCATCCTCGTAAACAGACTCAATGCTGGCATTCTTGCCCTTCTCACTTCTCGTACTTGGCCTTGCTTGTGCAAGACTTTCAGCTTGTGAATCAACATCTTGTGGCTTTTCTGTCTGCTGTTCGTCATCAGGTTTTTCTTCTTTTATAATTCTAGGCTTCTTTTTCTTTCCTCGCTTCTTAGATGGAGCCTTTTTTTCCCCAGTTGATCCACTCCTTCTTACATCAGAAATTTTTTCTGATTTTATATTTTCAATTTCCGCCTGAAAGCAAATTAAGAATATAAGGTACGAACCGGTTTATATATGAATAAAACTTCGGTTGTTTTATATAATGAATATATACCTAACGGTTTGAATAAACAAAAGACTTTTAAACTCACCTCAATAGGATTAGCCGATTGTAGAGAATTAGTATTATCGGTTTTACATCCCAGACTTTCTTTTTCAGTTTTAATCTTACTGATTTTCGGAACATCTGAAAGCTTCTCAGAGGCGTTTTTCTTGTTGACCTCTGAAGATAAAATTTAAAATGAATCACTATGATTTGCAACCTAAACGTTTTCCTTACTCTTTTGAGGTATTGTTGCTGGTGGAGGCATTTTTCCTGTTTCATCGTCAGATATTTCCACAGCTGGCTGTTCATTGTTGTTAATAATTACTAAAGATTCATCTACCTATAGAAATATTAAAATTAAAATAATAACAAACAACTAATACATTATTTGAAATTGAATGATGTAATAAAATGTAAGCAAAATAAAAGAATCAGTTTAAGAAAAAGCAAATATTATCTTATCTATAAAAACCAAACGCATATACATTGAACCTTTACTTTTTTAGGCGGTTGTTCGTCCTTTTGAGAACTTGTCTCGTTTGGTAAGCGTTTCGTTGCCTCCAATTTTTTCGAAGCCTCACCGGCAGCTGTCTTATTTTTTCCTGCAACAACTTCTGATTCGGCAGACTTTCTCTCTTCCTTAACTTTCTGTTGAGTATAGTTCATTGCTGTGTCAAGACGACTCGGCCTCCGCAGTTTTCCTTTTAATGACTGTTCTTTCTAAATAGATAAATTATAATTAAATTAAATTATCTTATTGTTACTGAAAACGTATCTAACCAAATAATTTTCAACTTTAAGTTTCGCCGCCCGAACTGGTCGAGAAGACCTTGATTCAACTTCATTTGAAAAGGTTTGAGCAAGAGTAAGCGCTTCTGATAAAGAGTTTGCTGCATGACCTTCTTTTTCTGAATTCAAACTGTCTTCGGCTGAAATGTTGATTTTTAGTTATTATTTCATTTTGAGAAACATTTAGAAATAATTACAGTCTGTACTATTAATTCGTGGTAGACGCCTTGGTCTCTTTTTTGTTTTCTGCGTGCTCGTGCTTTTGGCGACTTCGACAATTTTTTCGAGTTTGTCGTACAAAGCCTAGAATAATAAGATACCTTTGAGGAAATAGTTTTTAAATGGGATAATATATGTATTAGATATAAACGAAATAAAAGAGGATCGTAATATTTTTCGGTTTATTTATTCATCAAACAGTTACAGTAAAAGAATCGTTCGTTTCTTTCCGCCTACAATTTTCATGCAATCTCTAAGATGGTTTTTAAATTGTCTCCTAAAATAAGATGCAGCCAGGGTAGCTAACATCCTTTTGCCACGGGAGCATTTTAGTGTTCGGTAACTGGGGCATCCTTGGGCTTGTAGCCGAGCTGATCTTCTGGAGTATGGGGCCAGAATGTTGGACGATTAATGGGGTCCAAGGCTTTTTCTGGGAATGCATCACGGTAGTCCTCCATGGTCATCTGTTCGTATGGCAACAAAGAGTTAATATGGGCGATACTCTTTTCGTATTCAGAGATGCGATTATTCGAATCATTGACATATTTGCTAATCTCTGCCTGAGTCTCCTTCTTCTGAGCATCGACTTCTGCTGAATATTTATCAGCCGGGTATGGCACCTTAAGTGCTTCGTACTGCTTTTGAAAGTTTTCAACCATTCCAGCAACAGGAATCAAATTTTTATAGTTAGCCCAGTTAAGTTTCGGTGGCTGTTCAGGATTACTTAGCACGCTCCTCAGGTAGACATCACTTTTCGACTTAAAAGCAATAAAATTTGGCTTCTGGGCTTCGGGTACACGTTCCGCTAATGCCGCCCAGTTAATCGAAGATTGAGCGATTCGCCTAGCCATTTTTATAACTACTTTTTCCCCTTTTAATATCCACAGAAAAATTCAGCACAGAGATTAGACCCCGAACGTTGGTTATGTAAAACACTTTGACACGCAGTGGTACCAACAGCCGTAAAGTGGGAGTAGTAGATCACTTCAGGAGGAATTGTGAGAAATGAAACAGATCATAACGGAAAAATTCGATTTAAATATTTAAATGGGCTAAACCATTACCTTTCTTTTTAGTATAATTTTATTTTGCTTTTAGTAAATTCAATATAATTTGCTTTTACTAATAGATAATGTTATGTTACATAGTTTCAAAGTAAATTAGGCACTTTTATTACTTTTCCGACACCCTTTTTTTAAAAATTAATATGCAATCTTAATTTTTTTTTAATTGTTGTATACATACATATTTATTAAGCGAAAACTTTATGCAATAAGGTTTTGATTTTAAAACAATTTAAAATATCCAAATTAAAGTACTTCTGTCACTTTTAAATTCGAGTTTATTTGACTAACATGTTTTCAAGTTTTGCCCTAATCTTCTTATCTTTTTTAGGGCTTCCACAAAGTTTTATGCGTTTATGTCGTAATTCGTAAATCTTATTAAACTTTGGCATAAACTAAGGTGAATTTAAAAAATATACAATTTCATGAACGAAGGATTTCAATACCAATCAATTTTATTGATTTTTGTAGTTCTAGGTAACTCATATTGAGTGGATTCAGAAAGATTTTACAAAATGTTCTTTTCTTTGTTTCAATCATTAATTTAATCCTCCTCATTAAAAATTAACTTGTGCTCTTTCTTCTTAATTTGCTTAGTACCTAGCTGAAGTTGAAAATGAATGTAGCTGATGTGAGCATCACTTTTTAAAGAATTTTTTACTTGCTTACTTTCATAGCGAACGAAAAACTCTTGTCTTCCTCAAATAGGCAGAAATAATTTGTTGAGAATGAAACTCACTTAAATTAAGCAAATTTCCAAAAAATTGAAGAACGAACTGATCTCAGCTGTTACGGCTATGGTTCATTGTCCCTGCCACAGATGGTTGAAAGGACCGAAAGAACAAATTTTAATTATAATTTACTTTAAACCTGTAAGTACGAATTATACAGAAACAAATTTATAATGTGCAAAACTCCATATTTTCGAAAGGAAGTAAAATTCATGCTTACTTTATTCTATATTTATGTACAAAAAGAAATATCTCTTGAATAAAGGCTATACTTCAAGTAGATCAAGAGGACGGAACTTTCGGTAAAACGCAGAAAATTCAAACTCTGGGTAAAGTAACATAAAGAAAAGTAACTTGGAAACTATTAGGGAAACTTGGATCTATTAGGGAAACTTGGATCTATTAGGGAAACTTGGATCTATTAGGGAATCTGAAAAATTGCCTGGGTGGTCAGAATATTAAATATAAAAGTTTATGCATAAAATGTGGAAAAACAAAAAGACCTCACAAAGACAAAAGCTGAAAATTAGACTACCTTGGTCACATTCTGTACTCAGATACTGCAACATTTCAACTATTGGTCAAGTATTTCTCCTGTGATAGCATAAGTGAAACTGTTGTAAAAACACAGAGGCAAAGAAATAAAATAAAATTGTTAGTTTATAATTGATTAGAAAAATAAAACCACCAACATCTTAGGATTTTTAGTCTGTCACATAAAATGTATATTTAATGCGTAAATATTATTGTTACCAAATTGTAACTTAAGCTTATAAAAGAATCTGCATTGGAGGGAAAGTATAGCAAAGGTCAGAATCGGCAAAACAAAAACTGAATCCTACCAAAGTGAAATCAAACTTAAACATTCAGATATGTAATTCATTAATATAAATAACAAATGACAATTTCTGAAAGTTATGCCATCTTATCTGAAATGTATTGGATTATAGTCCAGACCCCAGGAAGGCAAAAAGGACCAGGACCCCAGGATCTTAATTGTCATGTGATCCGCCCTCGAAAGTAAACACAGAGCTAATTTGTCAGATTCAGTGTAGTTCTTGGTACATTTCATTTTAGATTTTTTTCGAAACTTAATTGTACAATTTCAATGAAATCCATCAACAATTACAGAAAAAGGAACAATTCCAGAAAGCATCATCCGTAAAATGACATTTCAAGTAATAAACTGGAGCAATCAGAACAAAGCCAAATCAAAGCACAGGATTAAAAGAATTTATGCAAGTCGTTTAATAAAAATACATTCCGGCTTTTAATACGATCAAAACTTCTTAAAAACAAGTCTCGAAAACCAGCACTAAAAGCACACAAACCTGGCAATCGGAATCATATCTGAGCATCATATTTTCAATGCTCCCCAGGACCGTTTCCGTGATTTTCTCGATGGCCTCCATCGTAAATTATATTCCCCCGAAAGTAGAATTTTAAAATTCAACAATTAAACTACACAAAACACCTTTTAACCGCACAAAAATGTCACAAATAAAAAAATCGTCTGCCGTCGTCGATGTTGTCGAGGAGAATTTTCAAAAGGCCAACTGAAAACACAAGCGCAATGATGGAAGTCGGAATGGGTGGGATTGAAACATTGGAAATTGAACATTTTTATTAATATTCTTTTTAATTTGTGATGAATTTTATTGGAAAATACTTTTTAAAGTAATGTTTAAAGGTACAATTTAAAATTTTATATAAAAGTTTTAATTTTAGAAATATATTTTTAATAAATAAAACGAAATTTTCACAGTACATCTAGCGGTGAGTAGTGCAAAGCGAAAGTTTCATATTCCGTAAATAGAAATGGCAACAAATATTGAGGAATGTCAAAAAATTGGCTAGACAGCTAAAAAACAAGTTCAGTGGACAATGTGGCCAGCCGTGGTTATTTGTTTTGCTTGTAGATGCGATGTTTGCAGATTTCTGTAAATTTTTGTGCCAATTACTAACCAGTGCATGCGAATTTTCGACGTAAACAAATGTGTCGCTAATTGTAGTCATCTGCTGCATCGAATTACAGCGTGCTTTTGCCAAGAAATGCTGGAGAATTTCCAGCGCTTGCTGTAGGGCTCCTTCAAAAGTTCTGTAAGTATCCTCCGAAATCACAGGCTCCGCAGTGACAGCTGTTTACTTTGTTCGGTTCTGAGAAGCCTCCGACTTCGAAAAAAAAAATGGCATACTCCCAACGTGTTGCACCTGCCGTTTTTTTCTTCCCTTTACTATGCGACTAACATCACCCGGAATTTATTGGGTTGTGCGTGATTTATTGGCAGTCGTACGCTCAGAAAACAAAGAATTTCAATTAACTGAAAATGAAACGCGATATAATAGCTAGTTAGCCGTAACCACTGATAACTCTCGAAGATGCAGAGAAAGTCTTTGATGGTCCGCCAACTGAAAATCGTGGGTGTCGTGGGCAGAGACCACTCTTGATAATTTTTTTTAATTCATAAAGAAGCGTCTCCGCACCATTAGAACGAAAATAAGGTGTGCAAAAGAGTGTTGAACAGAACCTCATTTTAATGCGAAACACACATTGCCCCTCAGATTCGCCAAAGTTAGTGCTCACCGTGGACGAGCTAATTGGAATTTCCACACTTGTTTTGTGGCTCGCAAATTGCGCAACTTGCGACGTGCCTTTCTTATTTG
This sequence comes from Philonicus albiceps, assembly GCA_963969385.1. Classification (NCBI taxonomy): domain Eukaryota; kingdom Metazoa; phylum Arthropoda; class Insecta; order Diptera; family Asilidae; genus Philonicus; species Philonicus albiceps. The sequence goes on along the minus strand of OZ017773.1, from coordinate 5,323,459 downwards.
GTCGGTGAGCTACAAGATGCATATCTTTGAAAGAAAATGCTTTTCCCATGAATATGCATTAGGGTTGCTGAATAAACTTATCGAGGGTAATAGGCCCGGGCGTGGGAAGTCACCGGAACAGAGAAGCACGCGCCCATGTCGGTGGTTTGTATCGCTTCCCGAAAAACGCCTGCATAAATTCGCTAGATTAAAATTTAGGTTGCGAGATAAGTTCTCTGAACATCACAGTTTTCAACAAGCTGTTCAGAATCAATTCCAAAATAAATAGTTCCCACACCCTAGCACGTGCCCCTGTTTTTATAGATCGAACCGCACGAACCTTGGCCTTGACTCACATTGTCACCACCGTCGTCATCGTACTCCTCAAGCAACTCAATGAAAAGCTTTCGGACTCAATAAACAACTAAACCATTCCGTAAACACGAAAGCTACTGCGACAAAATATGAGCAAAACACCGACTTCAAACCATTTAGCTAGGCTATAAGTCGTCATCGAATCAATTGCTCGACTGATTATGGCGGGAAGTGCCCAAAGTCTTCTCTACTTTGGCTGTAGAACTTCCTGGACGATTATCTTGGTTTAGTTAATAGATAGGCCAACTTCCTTAGTGGGGCCACTTTCGCTTTTTTTCGCAGTAGATATCCAAGTAGGTGTGCAAATTATCTTGATGGCTGAATATGTCGGTCAGAGGCATTTAGCTCAGCATGAATTAGGCTTAGAACTATGCGATAAGAATTTCTAAGGGGTTGCCGTAGCTTGGCTATCTTTTATGGTAATTTGTTGAAATTGTTTTGACCTTTAAGAGTACCGACATACTGAAAAGGTTAGATGTTTTAGAATTTCCTTGAGAAATTAAATAAGTACCTGCATACTCTGAATATGAAGCAATTAAGACAATGGACTTATTCTTAAATCCGTTCGGATCGAATCAAAAAGAGCTTACAAAAGCCCCTTTTGAATTGAAATTCCTAAATTAGTAGCAAATTTATTTCTGTTACTTTTGTGTTCAGTTCATTTTTTCATTTAAAGGGATTGAAATAATTTGATAGAAACATTGAAACGGATTGTTTTAAAGGTTTTTACGGAATTTTTTTCTAAAAAGTCTTTTATAAGCTGCTTTTTATTTGATCCCAACGAATTCAAGAGTAGGGATCAATATTGAACTGTCATAGAATTTTAACAACGCCACAGTGTTTTAATTAGAAATGTTATCGTTATCGTTGGAACGCGAATCAAAATCAAAAACAATAATTGAACGTTTGTATAAAAGAAACAATAATCCAAGTTCAGATAAATTGAGTATTTAATTGCAAAACATACAGTAAAACTTTTTGAGTAGTGATAGAATAATCTACGCTTTTTAGAATAATTAAAAACCCTTGAACCGACTTAGCTCATTATCTAATCAGTCGTTAGTTTTGATATCACTTTTTAGTATTAATTTTTGCGCGTTTAAATCTTTGACTTTATCATGTCCTGCCCTAAATTTAATTTTACTTTTTTCCCCATTAAAACAAATTTACTTCATTTACTTTATTTCTGTTTCAGAAAATAATGGCTGATCCAGAAACTGAATGGTTGGAGGAGCTCCTTCGGGAAGTTCAATTAGAACAATTTTTACTTCGTATCAGAGATGATCTACAAGTAACGCGGCTGGCACATTTTGATTACGTCCATTCGGATGATCTAGAAAAATGCGGTCTTGGGAAGCCAGCAATTCGGCGACTTATGGAAGCCGTTCGAAAAAAGAAGGCACAACAATGGCGCAAAAATATCCTCTCAAAACTTATAGGCGGCGGTAAGCAGCCCAGTAAGAAGCAGAACAATCCTCCCAGCGAATCTATACAATATAAGTCACTTACTTGTTTAATCCACGAAAAAGATGTTACTTTAGGTATTAAGTTAGGGGATGGTTCCTTTGGAGTGGTAAGGAAAGGGGAGTGGAATGCTCCTGGTAATAGATTAGTCCCGGTCGCTGTTAAAGTCCTGAAAGCGGACAATCTCACTCAACCGGGAATTATTGAGGATTTCTTTCATGAAGTGCAGGCTATGCATAGTTTAGATCACCCAAATCTGATCAGGCTGCATGGAGTTGTTCTGTCCCAACCGATGATGATGGTGACTGAACTCGCTGAGAGGGGATCATTGCTAGACACATTAAGAAAACAGTGTAAAAATACACCTCTTCCTATAATTTGGAATTGGTGTGTCCAAATAGCAACTGGCATGGCTTATCTCGAAAGCAAAAGGTTCCTGCACAGGGATCTTGCATGCAGAAATGTTCTTTTAGCATCAGGAAATAAAATTAAAATCGGTGATTTTGGTCTGATGCGAGTTTTGCCTCAGCAGGAAGATTGCTATGTCATGACCGAGCACAAGAAAGTGCCTTTCCCTTGGTGTGCCCCAGAATCATTGCTCTACCGGCAGTTTAGTCATGCTTCAGATACTTGGATGTTCGCTGTTACTCTGTGGGAAATGTTCACTTTTGGAGAAGATCCTTGGGTTGGTTTGAATGGCCAGCAAATTTTAAGGAAGATACACAGAGAAGGAGAACGGCTTCACCATCCAGAGGCATGCCCTCCTGATGTTTATCAACTAATGTTGCAGTGCTGGGATAAAACACCCTCAGAGCGTCCTACTTTTGCTGCTATTAAGTAACATTTATTAAATCAATATAAAATTCTCTTAATCTTAACACTATTTTGGAATTTAGAGAATTCTTGGCTGCTTCACCACCACAGCTCTTAAAAGCCATTGCATCGTATAACGAACCAAGTCGACTTCAAATTGAGGACAGCGATTTGATCGCTGTTATTGATGGTCGACCAGAACTGAAATTGATTAAAGGACAGAATCAAAGAACCTTTGAAATTGGAATATTTCCTAGGTACATATATTTTTTAAATTAGTTGGGGCTTTGTTTAGAGATTTATTTATTTTAGAATTATTCTTGAAAAGCCGAAACTGAATTCTGATATTAGTCGACCTTTGCATGATACCCTGCGGCATACAGGACATGGATCTCCATTTGGTCCTTCCTGGGGAAGTCCTACGTTTTTAGATCCAGCTTATATGGAGGGTGGAGTTCAACTAAGAGGTTTGGAGCTCTTCGTTATTCTCTATATATATATTGTAAATTATTTAATTTGATTACAGATGGAAAACATCTTGATCGACGTAAAAAATGCGTTTCATATCAAGTAAAAGAGCGTAAAAGTAATGCTATAAAGCTCTTTGCTTACAATAAGCTCATAAATGAAAGAAGTGGTGATCCGTCAATTAATCGAGGTAAACCTGCTCGACCTCCTCAGCCAAAAGTGCCAAATTTCAAGGCAGGTAGTCAGCAGGAGGAAGGAATTCTTATAGATCTTTCTCCAGAAGGAATAGAGCCCGTAACTAATCAAGCTCAACTACTTCCTGATGCAGCATTTGCCGATAATTCCATATGCATTTTGGATGCTCCAATCGAAGTGCCAACTGTTGGTGATGAGGAGCCTCCTTCTACCCCCATTCCAACTTATGCGAATCGAATCGAACCTCCACCCTATCAAATGCCACCAACATATTCAAATACAGTGGAATTTAGCCTATCACTTGCCTCAAATTTCAACAAAACTGATGATCCCAATGATCCTTTCGATACTTCATCGATATCAAATAATGTTTTTAATTCAGATCCAGGCACTAGCGAAAATTGGTACAGCAATGTGGGTAGTGCTAACAGCTCCCAGTCTTTAATCGAAATTTGCAACAGTTTACATAGATCAGATAATCGAATCTCGCCTTCATCGAAAGGTGCTATTGCAAAGCAGAAATCGAATTCAAGTTTTACAGAACCTTTATACAGTCCATCAGCTAAGAAAAGCTTGTATAAGGATAACTGTCTTCCACATCACAAACCACCACAAAACCACATCGACATCCAACCATTATCACAAAGTGATTCAGAGCTTAATGACTCGACTGTAGTCAATTTAAGTAATCTCTCTTTAGACGACAGTATTGCTTCCGAGAAAAAATTAGATAAGTCTTTCATAGCCGAGTTGGAGAAGGATATGTATAAGAGTGATGCGAATTCAGCGAATTTTAACGTGAATTCCGTTCAGACTTACTCCAAAGAGGACATTTGCAAAAATACATCGATATCAGCTATTACTGATGAGTATAGTCCTGTAAAGAGTTTAAATACGTCTCCGACATCTTCAAAATTAAACGGTGCTGCACAAAAAGTTAACAATACTGGGATCTATCAAAGAGTACAACAGTCACATTATGAGGTAAATAAAATCAGGTCTGTGTTATAAGTATGATTTTTTAAAATTTATTTTCAGCTCACATCAAACTTCCCTTCAACATCACGGCAACCCGGTTATTATTCAACCTACGAAGCTGCAAATCTGCCGCAAAAGCAAATTAATTTACCACAAAATGATACTACAGCTGTAGTTAATAAAATATGGTATGAAAGTATCTCTCGTGACAACTACGGCACTACTCAAGCCGCTAGTGAAGCATTATATAAAAATTCACCACAAACAAATCATAATTTCGTCGCAATTTCAAACAAACCAATGGCAACTTATCAGAAAACATTCTACAGCACAACTCCTGGAACTGATATATACGGGAGTTTAGCTGGAGATTTTTATGATACTGTTGCTCCTACTCCATCTACTTACTATGGTCAAGTGCCTCTTACCGGTAGTAATCTATACTCCAATAATACTCAGACTGTGATATACGACGAGGTCACCTCGGACGATTACCTGAGGCCACATAGGCCTGCTCCACTTGCGCCACCGCAACTTTCCGCCCAGCAAATACAGCGACGTCTAGAAAAACAGCTTCTACAGCAGCAGCCGCAACAACAAACAGCTCTCTATGGGAATCTGGGCAATATGAATAACGATAGTGAACATGTTAAAATTAATGCTCTCCTTAAGGAACTCGGAACGGGCACTAGTGAAGGTGATGTTCGAGCGGCCCTTCAATCTGCTAACTGGGATCACAACTTAGCCATACGCCACTATAAAATCGATCAGCTCTTAAGGTAAATGTTTTTATTATTACAGGATTCTGATTAACATTAATTCAATTTTTTAGACTTGGTCTTGGCTCACGTCCCCAGTGCGAACAGGCACTTCTCAAAACAGGATGGAGTGTCGAATTAGCCGCTTCTGTTCTGCTGGAAACTACTTAAAGTGCACAGCAATTATATTTTAATGATTTATATAGACAGACTGTTGTGCTGTCTGAACGGGGGTATGCCAATAAACTTTATATGGTCCCTTGATCAACTTTTGTTTGGAATAGCCACCACCACAATGTAAATTTCAATGCCCAAATTTTAACCTTTGATCCGGCCAATTCTTTATATAAGGAGAAGATTGAAACCTTTCTTTGGAAAAAAATTAGGTAGAATTTTTGATTGTGATTTTAAGGGGAAAGGGCCGTTTTTGGGAAGGAAGAGGTGTTCGAATAAATGTGGATCAGGAGACCATGTGAAATCGATTTGCATACCCCCGTTCAGATCTTAGTGCAGCAATCTGATTATTATTTTTTTTTGTCAGGAAGAATTCAGTTAAGTTAAACTCCTTAGGAGATCTTTATTTTCTTCTTCTAGAAGGATGCTCTCTTGCGTTTTTTTTCGTGTTTTAGTTTTAGCATTTTGACAAATCTCAGAGTAAGATATTTTGTTAGCTGTTTAGAATACGTAATCGTTTTACTGTAAGACGTGAAGTGTAGTAAAAAGAAAAAAAATCCCACTTCCGAGTGAAGTTCTGTATATACTGTGAGCATTAAACATACGCGCGTAAATAAATCTATTATCAGTTAAACACACTAAGTTTTTTAACAGCATTAAAAAAATAATTCGAAATTTCTATTTCAGTGATTCAACGGAATTTTAAGAATTTAAAAGGTAACAACATGCAAATAAGTTTAAAACTTAAGATTAAAAAGATCATCCATTTATATTAGATCACAAAACATTAATATTTCAAAATTTACAAATTATTAATTTATTCCGAAGGTTTAATTGTGTTTATATATTTTTCATTATTATAATCCTATCGATAACCACCAATGTCCGGAATAATTCGTAAAACATCAAAAAAAATTTTACAAGCTTTCTAATTAAAAAATTAAGGTTTCGCCTACTTCGGTAGTTTCATTGTTAAACGACTCCTTAATTTTTGAAGAAAATTCGACTAACGATATCTGATATTGCGCTGAAATTCACAAATGCTTGAATAATTTTCGAAGTAGTATATCTCCGAATACGTAAGTTAAATAGATCGGTGGTTTGCCTAAATTACTTAATACCATCTAAATATTAAAAAATGAGAATCCAACAGTATATGTATTAAATGCCAAATCAAAATTTTCAAAATAACTAATTAAATCGTGTTTTTTAACTAGCTGCATTGTCATGCAATACGATGATAGTACACTTTCAACAAAATTATAAATTTATTTCCACCTTTTTCACAACATGTTTACAGTTTCATTAAAAGTTGGATTTTCCTACAGTTGTACACATAGAGTGCAGCACAATTGCTCGAGTTTCTAGCTTCCAATTTGTTCTTCTTAAAACGAAACAACTTTCTAAATTTTTAAAAACACCAACCGGATACAATTAAAAGAAAAACATAGAGTTTAATTGCAACAAAGTATAATTTTCGAGCGTTTATTTAATGAGATTAATTACATCCAAGTTTCCTATCAGTTCAAGACACTGCCACCCGCCAATTAAATTTAAGTGCCATCAGGTCGACGTGAACGGTAGGCCATAATCACCGCTTTCAGTCGAATCTTTAAGATATGCATGTATCAAAAAGACCACCGAGAGAGCACGACCTGCACTTTTTAGCGCTACATTTACCAATTAACTGACTTTAGAGTGCGGAATTTGAATGTTTGTGCTATTTGAACGCCATTCACTCGCATATCAATCGAAGTAAGTTCTTCATCGTGTCGTGGTAACGAAAAACCATTGATGCCTCTTACGGTGTGTAGAACGTAAGGTACCTCTGTCTGTAAACGGAGAGATCCCAAAAGTGGATGGAGTGAATGACAAACTGCAATTATGCGTTCACTTTAGCAATTTAGGCATAGTGCAGCTACCTTTCATTACTTCAAATGACTCCGCGAAATGATCGCCAAATAGAGTTTCTTAGCACAGTCGTTGCGTTTATTCATTTAGGAATGCAGCGGTACTGTTCGAATAAATACAATGGTCAAAAAGAGTCGTAGTGTTGAGTCCAAGGTTCAACGATTTCACTTGGCGCATAAATTGGCGTCTCATCAAAGTGCTTTAGGCGCGATTGATCGACCTTGAGATCGTTGGTAGTTTAGATGATTGCGCAACACCAATTCGGGAAACTTATTTTATTTTTTTTAATTACAACGGCCCAAATATTTTCGTGCAATTGACCCCAGAAATCGGACAACAATAACAAAGTCCTTGTTTTTCGTTTTCTGCTCCAATTTTAGATTTAAATCCAATCTTTCAGCGAATTTTGGATTATTATCAAGTCACGCTGTAAAATGCATACCTGGACGGTTGTTCACAAGAAAATCGGATTAAAACGACTTTCCCCTGGCATAAGGTGCATATAAGTGCATCTGTAGGTTGTTTACCTTCCCCGAAAGAAGGAAAGGAAATTTTCTTTGTGGAAAAAAAAAGCGATCCAGTTGTTGGAACTGGAACCCAGCAAAAATTGCATAAGTCCAGAGAGCAGTCGTCAAGTAGCAGCTATTCATCATGCAACTGCACAACCAGTCCCCCAGCTTCGATATTTTATGGTCATCCGTGTCCGCAAAACGACTCTCCTGGGCCGGTTGTTGCGAGATTTTGTCCAGCGATGCGACCGCTCACTAACCTGCGTAACACGTTGAGCGATTTATCGCAATCGCGTCAAGATTATTTGCTATTCAATTGTCCATGATCGGCTTCTTTGCTAGTTAGACTCAGTTTTAATTAGTGCTTAGAACTGCACAACATAGCGGACAGCCGAGGTGCATGACTTCACAGACTATGCTAACAATTTCTGTTATGTGATCGAACCTCATGAAATAAGTATTTTGATTTTTTTTTATATTGATCTTAATGGTTCATTGCACCGTATAGATTGCGATTTATCAATGTTTATTTTATGCAATTAAATACGCAGTACCGTAAAAATTCAAATCAATCAAGTCGCTGTTTTGAAAGGGGGTTACAATTTGACCTGGATGGCTGAATGACTAAAAATTAAAAACCATTTTCTTAAGAAATAGAATAAACTATAATAAAATAAGTAAAACATGCCACTTATTTCAGTAAATACAATCTACACATGGTGCAGTTATATGCAATCTATCCCAAGGTTTAAATAAAAATACGCTTTTCCTTTCCTCAGTATGTTGTAGGGACGAAGAGTTCCTTTTTCATATTTATTTAAAATACAAATTGAAAATGAAACAATATTTGAATATTTGAAAGGCTAATATTAATAATAATAAATACCAAATAAAATAGAAAGCATACTTTTCCAAATTTGAAATGAAATTTGCTGCGGCGTTGATAACTCGGCGAATTTAACTCCAATTTGACTGCGGTTTTTTCTTTTGGACAGCTGATGGCCAGCTCTTTTATTTGAGCCCTAAATCAAGCAGATCCGATAAGGTATCCAAGAACTCAATTTTTCGGCCTAAAAAATTCGTGAGCTAACCCCTTGCCATTTTCGCGAAAATCGGCAAAATATATTTTTTTCCTTTTTAAACATTTTACCGGTGCAGTTGCTTAGTAGAATTAAAGGGCGTTTCAGAGCTGTAGCCCTTTTAGCGCGGAACTGCCTATTTGAGGACCACGAGTGCATTTCCTGTGAAATTGCGGCTTTCCCGTCTCCAAAATCAAGGCTATCAAATTCTACACCCTGTGGCTCGAAATATTCCCTCGGGACCTACCCTGATTTTATTTTTTTATGAAAGGGCAATTATCATAGATCTCAATATCATTAGGATCTTCAGATAAATCGTTATAAATTTCGTATTCCATATGAGGTATATTAAAATAATAAATTATAGGTAATAAAAGTTGTAGGTATTACAGATATCTATATATGTATATATATATATAAGATATCCCGTGCCAATGAGGAAAAATATGAATGAATTCCATGAATGTGTTGGAATCGACTGTAAGACCGCCTTTTTCAACGGAATTAATATGTTTTTGAAAAAAACAAAATGTTTGAATTTGCCCAAAGTATTAAGTTATAAAAATATATACCTTATAAGGAGGCAAGAAGCCTTTGCAACACCAAAGATTGAGACCTTTGCGCACAAGTACTTAACTTATAAAATTCCACCAGGCCTCGTTTATGTAATTCTCCATAAAAACAAGTAAATATTATTTTATACTATTTTAAAGATATAAATATGAAGCATTTTAATTAAAAAATAAATATGAGGAATACCATCTACGAATTTTAAGAAAACAACTACTGAAATAAACACACAAAATTGAATAAATAAATAAGCTCTTAAAACTGAATTCCACAAGAAGTTATAAATTAACATCATGATAAAACCATTACCACTGGCATATAGTGAGATTATTTTGTCTATTTTCTAATATATTTTCTTGTAGCATTAACGCAAAAAGCCTAGCTAGACATAATTACCGGGTAATAGTTTTTGTTGATATATTTAATATTCATGTTAACAAATTTAAATAGCTTCATTCATTTTAGTTATTAGCATTAAAAGAATTCGAAATTTTCTTTATAAACGGATTTTCATGAAAATTCCTCACAAACGAATTTTTTAAATTGTACTTATAATTTACAATACTGAGAACATGGGATATATTTAGAGTAATCTCTCAAATCTTGGCTAACAATAAGAATACATAATTGTAGTAATTATATAACTTCTTCGCGGTCTTAAAAAGAAAAACGATTTAGGTTGAATACTGCTCCCTGTTACGAAAGCGAAGCGAAATTTCAAAATCAAAGAGTTCATGAAAACACCAAAGACTGCTATTGCAAGTAGTATTCTTTTTCTTGTTTTCGTAACGAAAATCATCAGTTGCCCAGACCGCATTAGCTTGTCTTAAGCTGGCTTTACCAAAAACCACAAGCATTGCTCGAAGATCTTCTCATTTCACTTAACTTCTTTGAAATTGCGTGTATGGCTCGCTCGAGCCGCTAAGCCCGAAGGTGCACTTTACTTTATATAAAGCATAAACTAAAAGCGATCGGTCCGACCAGTTTACAGCCATGAGCTATTTATCTCAACATTTCTTCGGCAGGCGAGACACGGCCATTCAACGTCTGAAAGTGCTCTGGGTTTATAATTTGAAGATAAAAAAAAATATCTGAGGCATTTTTCTGCTCAAACTGGATATGTATGTAGCAATTCATAAATTTTGCGAGTTGGATAGTTGAAACTGTCGAACAGGACGTTCAGTTGGACACCTGAAGAGTGGGTCAAGACAATGTACAGACGTGTTTTACGTATCAAAACAGACCAAAGTGCTATGCACTGAATGCTAATACGTTTCGCAGAGCCGTTCTGCAAATGAAAGTTGATTTATGGTTTTCCAAATCACAAAGTTATTATTAAAAAAAAAATAAAATAAAAATAAATAGGGGGAGTGTTGTGCAAGAAGCCCTCAAATCACACAGGCATAAAATAATTTTTGGTGAAAGACTTTCTTCTCGTTATGAAACGAAAGAAGTTGAAAAGAAGAAAAAGCACAAAATGTTCGAACTAATTGCCGTAGGTCAGCGAAAGGTAAAAGTGAAATGGTTTAAATTTAACCGAGCAATTATGATAGACGGTATATCGAGAGATCTGCAAGATCTTATTATACGATCTCACGATAACGTGCTTCCATTTCTTGATTTTATATTGATATAATTTGAATATTATCTTATATGAAAAATACATAATATATGCTTAAACGAACTAAAGATAACAAACTACTGGAAAAGAACGATTCTTTTCAGAAGCTTGTTCTAAGTAAGAAAAAACAAGTAATTTGGTATGGAGTACGAGTATAATTTTTTTATATTCCAATGATTCACTCCAAGACAAAATTAGGACTCTATACTTTTAAAATTGGTTTACAAATTAAATGTAAGTAACAAAATGAACTCTTGTTAAATAATAAACACACTCGATAGTAATTATGTAAAGAAGACTGTACCTGGTACATAGCATACATATATTCCAAAATAGGTATAATGAATGAAAAGAAGATACTAAAGTTACTTGAAAATAGCGAGATTACTTTATTATGAACCTCAGAATAGTGCATAGAATTGCAATAACATACCTAAAGTTAAGTTTGGAATTTAGAAATACTTGAGTTCAATATATTTGATCCCATTGATAATAATTAAGATTTTTCATCTGAGATAACAACTTAATTTCGTCGATATACCTTACAATTTTAAAATACTTTAGTACTCTCCTTTAAAAAAAGGATAACAGTAGACCACATTACTACCCTCGAGAGATACCGAGAGTAGTAGTAACTAATAACTATGATATTCTTCTAACAAGTGGTTTTGTTATTGTTGGGTGTTTTGAAAGCCTTTATGATTACCCATGGCATCTAAAACTAAAGTTCTCTAAAGCCCATATAACTTTTACTTTGAGGGTCAAACCTTCCACAACTTTTAATTTTAATCTTGATCGTACTCATAAAAGCGAAAAATTAATGATATTTTTGCTCCGGACATTTAATAAAACGACGGATTCGATATCCAAGAAAGAATATAGTATGCTCATTTTTGTCTTTGGCGATCAGGATAATACGTTAATACGCGTGAATACTTCTTGCATTTTTGCTCCAAGTCGATTCAATATATTCGTACTTAATACTTGCGCATGAGGCAAGTAATAATGAAACATTTATCATACCAGGTTATGGTATGAAGCCCACAATTTGAAATAAAGGCTTTTTATACCCCGTGTGAATATATTACAGTAGAACTATGAATTTGTATTCATTAATTTCCTATATTATTGAAGTGTAGCGAACGTAGCGAGCGAAGTTTCCTTTGTAATTTTGGAAAGTGTGGTTCTCTAGGAACTAATCCTGAAAATGCTGAAAATTAAGATGTGAACATTTCCAGGATAGAGCTATCAACTTTCCTCTTAGTTTTAAATTTTGATTGCATTATATACGAAACACGAATTTCTATACATTTTAATGTTCATTAGATGTAGGTAGTCATTAAAAAACTGTGCAAAAAAAAGCAAAGTTAAAGCTGTTGTATTATTTATTGAATACGTCCATTTAAAGTGGGCAACGGCATGGGCTTTCACTGCATGGTCAGGCCGCAATCAATTGTGAATAAACAAAAGACTTCAACAATTCAGGCGACGAACCTGATTGCGTTTGGGGGCGGTGAGCACCTGGAAGGGGCCACTCAACCGAAAACTCATTACCAAAACAAACGCTTGGAAGTGAGCCATTAGCACGTGGGTATTTTTCCTAGCGATTATGCTGCGCTGGGAAGTCCATCGGGGCCCCAACTGGTGGCTCGATATAATCGCGGTATCGCCGCATGTCTGCACGCTGAGTTTGGGCCCCCTGCTTGCTAAAAAGTTTAGTTTACTTGAGGACGCTGAACGGTTCGGTCCATGAGTATCTCATGTCCGCTGCTGGTTCATCTAAATTGCGGTATATAGCTAAATCTATATCTAGTTGCATCTCCGTCGACGACGATCGTGTGCCGTGAGACGCCGCCGCGATCGTACCGTTTTATGCTATTTTGCATAAAATTCTCAGTGCGAAAGGCGATTCTTGGACCAAAAGATACCGCAAATACGCCGTCTGTCCGAAGAATCGTGCTAGGTGAAACGGGAAACAGTTGTGCAGACCCGCACAGGTGGAAATACAGTTAAGTGTCCCATTCTGAAGTGGCCAGGCAAAGCGGGTGATTGCCTGCTATAAAACAAATTCCCGAGAGTTGTCCCAAAAAACGATTTCTATTTTCGTTCACCAGGTAAGTGGTGTGAACCTTTTATCAGTTTTCTTTTCATTTTATTTCCGTTGAATTTTATGGGATTGCCAAAAAAAAAAAATAACGCTATGAAAATTAAAATTAATTCTTCTATCATATTAATTAGTGTCTGGGTTACGCGAATAACCGCAGAATGGATCCTTAAACGAAACAAATTGCATAATTAAGGCCCTCCAAATAAAGTCGACTACCTACTATCATAAAAATTTATGCATTCGTAATAAGCTTAAAATGGAATTCATAAATTTATGTAGGACCAACTCAACAGAGAACAAAGATGGTATTAGCTTAACAAATATGTTTTATAATTGTTCACCTGGGCAATGTTGCAATTAATGAACCGAGCGTGTTTTTTTTTTACACGGGTTCGCTGTGTTGAAACGCTTAATTGATGCTGCTGTATGTTGGACCCCTGTTACATAACCGTCGCATACTTTGTTAAGCACTGCAATAAGACAAAATCGCAAGTGTTCCACATTTGCTAGAAGAAAATTGTCATGCTTGCGAATAATCGCTGAATATGCACTCGAATTCTTCGTTGTCTGATGCCTGCCAATTGCTTTCGATAGTGCTGGTGATTCATGTCGCTAATTTGAATTTTTTGAGTGGGAATCATGTTTAGATGCATTTGGAACTCCCTGACGGTGTAATGTGGCGCAATTAAGACATTGTGTTGATTCTTATTATATACCAGACGATGTATGAAAAAATACTGTACATAGTTTGGCGTATTTGAGGCACGACCATCATTCGAAGATTACGACGACTCAGCATTTTGTTGAATTTAAGTACAAATTCATTTATAATTGGTTGTATTGTAATGTTGTTCGAATTGCAAAAATTCCGTTGATCAATTTTGTAGAGAATCAAAAACATATTTTAATTATTTTGCTATTGATTATAATTTTAGAGTTAATTGAATTTATATGACCTTCATTTTATTTCAAATTTATTATTTAAATTTTTTGTTCAAAGGATTTAGTTATAGTACGTTCGGCATATATTAGTACACGTTAGATATTCTAACTAACTAATTATTTAATTGAGAGATAGTATTTCACATTGACTAGTACTGAAAACCTTTTCTAACAACCGATCAATTTCACAATATCCATTTAACATAAAATAATTATACAAAATATTTGAATAGAAGGAGGAATTTTTATTTTAAATATGTGAATAATTAAAACCTCCAATGCACGTTGAGCTGCATAACTTCAAGAATTTAATAAGTTTAAACAGTTTCAAATATGGTAAATCAGGCTCAGGGATGTAAATTGTAGTGAATTAAGACTCAGTTCTTTAATACATATAAAAGTCATAGCTACTTTTCATTTTTGAAATTGTGAGTTTTGAAAAATCTACACGTTAAAATTAAGAGATTAAGATTAACTAGAAAATGTTTTTAATTAACTTATTTATGAATCTATGTTGAAAATTATAATTAAACATCGGTTGTACCAATTTAGGTTTAAAGGCGCACCAACCTAAAAATTTTGCTTTAGAGAGAAAAGCTGGATAGAATGAATGCCACCAAAAGATTATTTCTCAAAAGCCAGTTTTATTAGAAAAGTTTACCCTTAGTTATTTTAAGAAAATTATGTAACTACCTTTTAATAGCAGAATACAAATTAATTAACGAATTCACTACAATCACAATTCAATTCCGGTAGTAAATTTGTTGAATTTGACTGCGATAACATTTGACTTATTGTTAGTTTTAACCTTGTTATTCCACAAATCTAAAAAGTAAGCCTCTAGGCATGTTCTATTGTTAGTGATATGTACAGCTCAGTTCTGTTGAAAATAAACAGTCATTGAATTGAATTCTTCGAATTTTTATATATTTGAAAAATTTTTGTGGGAAAATTGAATAAGTTTCAAGGTGCTCTGAGTTGCTATATTTTTTGTAGCAAGTAAACAAAGAAGTAGCGAATTTTTGATAAAGCAATAGTAGGAATTTATAACGATTTTGTTATAGGTAAAAAAATTCAAATAAAGAAAAATAAATGTAGGAAGCAGAGTATAAAAAGGGAATGAAGAAAGTTAAGGCAATGAAAAATCAATAAAATGCGCATATCTCAAAAAATTTAAAATGCTAAATAGACACTTTGCGACTCTATTAGCGGCGATAGCTTAAAGTAAAAAAAAAAAAATAATAATAATAAAAGAAAAATTTTGTGTAAATTTTGAATAAATTTTTTGAAAAATTTTATTACAAAATAAAGCATTAACTCATTGGATCGAATTAGCTTTTCACAGTAGTATTGCGAATTATCGAATAATTTAATTATTGGATCCATAAATCTTCATAGGTTATGCAAGTGTGCGCAATTTAACAGGTTTCGGATTATAGAATTAAAATTGAGCCATAGATTATAAAATACATAACGTAACGAACCAGCGGATTAACCGCTCACGAAAGTTTTATAAAAACTCTATCTTGGTTTTTTTTTAAAATTAAAAAGCTTAAGTAAAGATGTCTTGTACTTTTTTACTATTTTTAATATGTACGAATTAAACTGGTTTATTGCTACTATACAAATTAAACAAAACAAAAGACGAGAACTCAAAATATTTGAATATTTTCAAAGTATTACTTAATAATACAAGTTGCATATTTGTTGATGCGCTTATGTTTTAAATTGATGTTTTAGAATTTTTTGTCAGTCTTGTTAGGTAATTAAAAATTAAGCTATTTTTATTTTCAAAATATAACGCCAATTTAAAGTTTTGTAAAATAATAATCATGACAGCGATTGTCTAATTTATTTTGCCTTCTGTGTATAAAAGTAATAATATATGAAAAACAAATTGACTATTTTAAAACTTCTGAAGCAAATGTTATAACTACTTAGCTATCTCTATAAATTTATCACTTCACTTTATGGTGGTATTTTGAATGATTGCCACCTTAAAAAGAATCAATTTTGGACATGCGATAATCACTTATAACCTTGCGAAATGACTCCTATGTTAATAATAGTAATGTAGAATTATGTGCATAAAGTTCGATGACTTCTCAGTGACCGCACAATAAAAAATTAATACTACTCCTATTACTGCTGACATATGAGTAAGTAGTAAATTTTGCATATGATTAAAACTCAATGGACCATGTGCTATATCTATCAGGATTTTTACAACATTGTGCCTATTTTGGACACAGTGACAAATGATAACAAACTAAATAAATAAATAATAATAATTCATAAATCGCCAAAAGCAACTCGCACAGTAATTTACATTAAATAGAGCCATCAATGGGGCTCCTATTACTCGATGCTTACGTTTTTGGCGAATATACCATAAGGTCATGGCGCACGCCTCTATAAGCCAATTGTCTTCAATTTTCCCACATCGTTGTTTCCTTAAATAATCGCTTGATTGTCACGCTCCCATAATCGGTTCAGCATATATCCAATAAAGAAATTGGAAAAGGAAATGTAAAAAAAAAAAATAAATAAAAAAATTACCTCGTGAAAGATGAGTGAAGCAGCCTCCCACATGATCACGATGAGGTCTCTAAGATCAATCAACAAAACGACCGACTAGTTGCACAAGACAATCGAAAGATATCTCATTTGATTCAAAAAGACTTGTGAATGGCTCCTATCCGGCAGGAGGTGGAATAGCATCATCCATGACCGCTCCTAGATGAATCTAGGCAGAAACACCCAGGTGATGTTTTACAGAAACAATGCCCAAAGCGTTTTTGTATGTCAATATCGCAGCGACTAAATCGCTTCTATGCACAAGGCCAAGGCCACAACGAAGCAGCAGCACCCGCTCTACCACCATCGTTTTTATGTTCCATTGAACAAATTAGGAAATTGCAATTTGTTTATCCTCCTGTGGTAAGTCGCATCCATCATAAGCGAGGTGGAACATTGGCGGAGTTCAGATTTAAGAAAATACCATGAAAGAAACGTTTCGAAGAAACTTTCGTCGACTACGCATTTCGTATGTCGATTCATTTTTATGCAGCTATTAGTCCGGTTGCGCAACTTGTACAACTCAAAATTTTCTCTTCTTCAACTATTAAAATTCCAGAGCTTAAGCAAAAATTATTTGATTTCTTCAACTCTCGTTAGGCATAATTAGGTGCATAGTTATGGGCCAAAACGGTTTCAACATCTTATAAGACTTTAAAAGCAAATCCGTCTACAACTGCACCTGATCTTGACTCACCAAATTGGTCCTAGTGCAATTTACAGGCCTATTAAAATCCCACCGATTAGACAAACGAAATTTGCGCGAGATCATTTTCAAATAAATTGAAATTGTTAAGGTAAATTTTTGCACGGTAATCGCACCTGGAGAGAAAGACTGGTTTATCTGATGAAATCGCATCGGTCTTTCTCGGATGGTGTGAATGGCCTATAAAAACGACTGACGACGTGAGTGCGTTGAATAATAATGATCGGTGTATTTTGAATAAAGTACCTTTTTTTTCTGAAATCGTACACTCGGAAGAGGTATCTTAGTTAAAATATATTCCGTTAGAAGTATTTGCGCGTTCTAAATGAAAGTGGTAACTCATTCCAGTTGAACGATAAGCAGGACAGTGACCCAAATTTGTATGCTAATTTATGTGTGAAACCAATTGTTCTTATGATTCCTCGTCACTGCATATCAGCAAAATGTAATTAACAATTAGTTTATTTCCTTTCTTTTGTAATATTCTCGTATAGGTATACAATTTGTTTTTCTATTATTGAAAATTTAAATGATAACAACAACCAAATGAAAATTTGAAAAACATGAAAAAAAGATGACTAGAAAGCTACGATGATAAGGACACATGCAAATTATTCGATGATTTCAATTCCTCGCATTTCAAATTGCAATTCAGTGGGAAAGTAATTTCCGCATAGGTCATATCCGGGGCAATTATACGTTGGATAACTAATGCTTTCTGCTTGGCTGTAGTTAAATCGATTTTGCAATCACAAATAGTTTCCACAAATATTAAAAACCACTGGATCGTTTAAAGCAAAATAAAGTCTGAGCGAACCAGTCTAGAGATTTAAAAACATTGGCTTTCATAACAGAGTTTTACAGAAATTAATAATATATTATGGTATACCTTTTCAAAATAGAAAGGAGGAAATTTAAGTTTATGCACTTTATTTGCAATGTTTTAAAATAAATAATATCGTAAAAGTCTAATTTATACTACAATTACAATATCCTTCTGACGTTAGATTTATATAAAATCAATGATTTTATTTAATCGAAAACAAAATTTTCCCATTTTTGAAAAGTGCATAAATCAATAACGTCATTATTTATAAAAATCCTTTAAAATATAAGTGGAGATTAACTTATTAATAATAAGTGATAATACAGCAATGTAAAAATTCGAGTGAAGGGGGTCTCTTTGTATTAATTTTCGGTTAAAATTAATAAATGTTGGTACGCAAAATTACAGCATATTTTGCAATTCATTTAGTATATATAGCAAAATCATAATCAGAATCTATGTATTACCCTTTATGTTTAGTTGAAATATGTAAAACTCTTAGAGAAAAAATTAAAAATATCGAAGCTAAAGTTTAGGCGTTATTGAGCAATAAACATGCAAAGACGTCGTCTAATCGGTAGAATGGATTGCTTATTCAAAAGAATAAAAATGACTATTCTTCTGTTGAGACATTTGCACCAACCAATTTCGTAAAAAATTTATATATATATATTTTTTTATTAGATACAATTAGATACGCAACTTCTTTCAGGATAGAAGACGAATTTCGATTGGATAACAAATCTTTAAAAATTCATTTTAAGTTAAAAAAATCTTGCAATGTTTCACGCAAAATTAACCCCAAACTCGAGCGAATCGCTCCGAACATTGAACACTAAAAAGTTGAATGAACTGTTTTTTCCGCGGGAAACGTTGCAGTAATCGCGGTCGATTACTGGAAATATAATCAACCCATTCAACAGCTGTTTGCCGTAGAAAATTTCATAGGTTGACATATTTAGGCAATCTCAATTAGTGCGCTTCACTGGATTTAATTGAAGGTGGAATTAGGTGCTGTTGGGGTTCGCTTTAAGGTAGATAAAACCTGTACACTGTCCAGGAAGTGCATGGAAGCCGCAAATTAAGCAGAGCTCTAGATACAGCCTCTTTGTATATAGCTATCTATCTATCTAAACTGGGTGCAACTGGTGCCAGTGAAGCGTGTGCATTTTATCTGTCCACCCATCCGTCCACTATCCGGCAATTTTACAGGTAAATCGACGGAGTGAACAGCCCCCGGGCCTCCGTTTGCCACAGGTATGCATTACATGCGAAGAAAGTGAAAACTCTCTTGCATTTTATTTGTTTATTTGTTTAGTTGGACATTAACTGGACCACAACTTGTGTGGAAAGTGAAAATTTTTACATAGCTCAGATGGTTTCTGTAGCACTCTATGGGCACACCTTAAATGGAACTTAAGCATGCAATAGAAATAATAGAAATGCCACTACAATCAAAGTCCCTAAGATGGAAGTACTTTCGAAATAATTACAAGACCACACAGGTATCATCTTCAAAGAAAAGTACAATATCTGAGGTAAAAGTGGATCACAAAAATAGTTGAACAATAGAAACCTCATTTCGAGGCGGTTCAATAAAGGTTTTTATACGGTCGACTTGTGTTATACTCCAAATTTTGAGTGCCACTAAAAATATATCTCGTTTTGTCTTTTTAACGATCTTTCTTGCAAATTTTATTATACGATTATATCTAGATACTCCGACATGTTGCGAATTTTTAATTATGAGAAATATTCATGCTTAGCTGAGCACGACAATTCAACAAGCAGACTCTATATGCAGCTGAGAGGCTCTCATTTTAAATCCCATGAAACAAGCGAATAAATATTCTCGTCTGGATTGATTGGAGCGTATAAAACGATGTAAACGTTACCTCTTCATTAAGCCTGTGTAATGCTACTTACTATCAGGAAAAAATACAAAAAGTTGAGACAAAACAATGAAAACCTCTAGACTGTAGAACCGCCATACTGTGCAATTTTCTAATTACGATCGTGAGTGGGACTCGTCGTAAAGAAGACAAAAATCTTTTAAAAAAGACATAAACAAAATACGAAATCTTGGAATTAGACCGTCATTGTTGGCTCCCAAGCATAGCAAGAAACAACTCTCACATTGTTTGCGTCGAAGACGATCACTGATTACGCTTCTTTGCGATGGGAACTACCCCTTTAACATAGTTTAGCT
Source organism: Philonicus albiceps (assembly GCA_963969385.1). Taxonomy (NCBI): domain Eukaryota; kingdom Metazoa; phylum Arthropoda; class Insecta; order Diptera; family Asilidae; genus Philonicus; species Philonicus albiceps. The sequence goes on along the minus strand of OZ017773.1, from coordinate 5,303,198 downwards.
TCCTTCAATTGTGAGAAGATAGAAATTGCAATGAGATTCCTTCGCGTACAAAAATCCACATACCTTCTTTTCGAGGTCATTATCATTGCATTATTCTCCACACGCAAGCGTAGGTGGCCTGCATTTTTATATTTACTGAAAATAAAATTTGTAAAAGGAAATGGATTTGAGTTAATTTATAATAAATTTATTAACAGATCGAACTGGTAATAAATTTTAAAACAAAAATATGCAAATCAAGCAATTATAGTAACTCTTAATAATCGTTTATTTGAATTGTTTTATTTGAACAAATTTAATTTGTGGAGAAAATTTTGGACCTTTAACAAACCTTTATGAAAATTCAAAATTTCACGTATCTATGCATAGTCTTTTCAGACAAATCTGCAATGAGGCGTCAAATTTAATAAAAGTATAGATATATTATGGATTATAATTAAAGATACTCATATTTATGGGGTATACGAAAAATAACAAGCAGCCAATCAATTCATGTGCATACTAAAATCAAATCGCAAAATCTTGTAAATCGATTGATTTACGAATTTATGACAGACAGATGTTCCTAATAAAATTATAAGCCAATGCTAATGAATCTTATTAATTTTTGTAATATATATAAAAATAATATTATTTTTATTTTAACAAGTTTTCTCCAACAAAGGCGAAAAAGGGTCTTCTAAATAGGTATATGACTTTAACAAATAAAGCTCCTGCTTTCTACTTTACTTAATTAATCTAAAAACACCTAAATTCTATGAATAGAGCTATCGAGCGCGTGTAGTCTGGCTACTTAGTTTCCGATAAACTTGAATTTTACAGAAGATAAAGTTAGGGTAAATATTTGTAACACCAACGACACGTGTACTCTCCTTAATTGAGTCTGAATTGTGATAAAAGATAAGCAAATATAATTGTAAATTCCGGTAACGCCTTAGGGTCTATAAAAGTTTTACTCTAATGATACTTTAATATGTTTTCTTCTGTATTTAATTTCATAAAACGAAACGTATAATTGTTGGGGATGAGGATTAATATAAACTTTTACCATGGGTCTTTTGTTTCTTATCCATTGATATTGGTTGAGCAATGACATCAATTTATAAACACTCCTTATTCCCTTAATCAGAAAAAATACTTCTGAAAATTTATAAAACTTGAATATTCAAAACAAAAATCGTTTTGCCTTTCATCTTTTCAGTGTTGCATATACTCGTACCTATTGCATATTTCATACCTTTTAAATATGTAGACCGAAACAAAAACTGCAATGCTTCAAACATAATTTTTTCCACTAGACGTAGTAATAAGTAACAATCGAAGTAATATTTTGAGTCCTAATATTGCGTGAGAAAAAATTTGCAATATTTAATAATTCTTGAAATAAGCAATGAACAACCAAGGATTTTTTTTTTTCATCTCTTTCAAGGCAAAATGAGGCACCGAAGCATTAAATATCGTCGCAGAGGTCCTAGGCATCCTTTACCGGATACCTCGGATTCAGCATATTACGCAGCAATTGATACGGACCAGGACGTCTATAGGTCGGGCTTAACTCCGGAGAGATGCTACATAGACCCGTGGGACCTCGAGAACTACGACTATGTACGAAAGTGAGTTTAATTATACTTTAGCTTCATCTTTTACTTTTAACAAAGGCAAAATTATTAAAAAAAAACCGAATTCTTGCTATTTCCCACAGACAATTAGGCTCTCCGAGCCGCAGTCTAACCCCCAGCCCAATAAATGGGAATTTCTTCTATTTTCCCAACGTGCCCAGAAGTGCGGAGGAGTGTCCGGCATGTTACGCTGGAATGGATGAGCAGACCTTCTATAACGCTAAATACGAAACAATTCTTGATGATGACCACCTCTACAGCACATACACAGGTGGGTAACAATCTATCACTTCAGCTTTTTAAGGTGAAAAAATAATTCTCACTTAACCTTACTGCGAACTTAGTGAACCGTCGCTTCCGTTTTTTTTTTGCTTAGTGCGGAGTGAAACCTCACGGCCTTGAGAGCAATAACCTCTTGCAATATTGTAAATAATTATCTTAGCTGGTGCGAAACCCATCAACTTCCTTTTCCAAATAAAATTAGCATTTGGTTTGAAAAGCATTTTAAATAAATCTTAGACATTTACAAAAATATGAATAAGTTTTGTTTGTAAGTAAGTTTACCCTTGGAATTCTTCGTTAATATCTCCTTACAATATTGCACCCTAAAATTTTCTACCCACAAATCGTAAATTGCCTTTTAATGGATTCCAACTTTTCGAAGACGGTTAAATTTTTTCAAAAAATAAGATATGTGGGATTTTCCAATTGTGTATCGATATTTCGTACCAAACTTCAAATCAGGAACTCAAAAAAATATGATTTTAAAATATATACATACATATGTACAATATCTTCCAGATTTCGAGGGATCATCATCAACGGAAAGAAACAGTTCTTGCAGTGATAGTTCTGTTTCGACTTTGATGCTTCACACCCCAGGTTTTGGTCCAGCCTCAGGCCGAAGACGCATGGTACTACCGAAACCTGCCCCAAGGTTGGAGTTTCCAGCCCCACCGCCATATGATTACAGTCTTCCTGTAGCCGAAAACAATTATTGTTCTCTGTCTGATTGCTACGATTGCTGCATGACTGATCACAATATCCCTCTCTATGCGCCATCTTCAATCTACGGGGGCGGGTCGTCCATCTACAGCTACCCGCACCGATTCGGACTAAGCAAGAAGGGCCTTCTGCAAATTGACTACTCGTGCAATTGGAACGATCTGGACCGATACATTGCTAAGGAACTTTAAGATCATACCCTGCACCCTTTTTTGGGGAAATATTTCGTTTTAAGATTTTGTTACGTTAGTGAATAGGTTTTCAAAGGAACAATAAAATATAAAATAAAATTCGTTTTTCTTTAATTAAACACACTAAATTTCTGCTAACAATGAAAAATTATACCACCATGGCATACCTAGAATATATCTCTATATTTAGATAAAGTATCATCGATTTCAGAGGATAGCAATTCTAAGTCTAGAATCTTTTTGCTATGTGTTATATCTTGAAAAAAGAAGTGTTTTTGTGAGGAGAATTTTTCTAAGCAATTTTTTATTAAAATAAAACTACATTAATTAGACGAAAAAAATTATATACCATATTTAAACATTTTTGGTTAACCTTCCCCTATTAAGGCGAGGACAAGGAGGTTTTTCATATCTTACAATGGTCGGTTTAGAGGATTTCTCCGGCTTCTTCAACAATCTGCTTTTTATTTCCCTCATATAGTTTAACTTCTCTTCCTCCTGAACTCTTACCACTTTATTTTCATCTATAATCTTTCCATCGACAAAATTTAATTTAAAATCCTCTAGAGTAGTCTCGAAGGCATCAAATTTGGCCATAATTTTGTCAAAACGATTTTTCAACCATTCCCCAAGTTCAGATTGTAGGGAATCAACCTGCTCCCGAAGGGAATTCATTTTACATTCAACATTACAGTGGTCCTCTTCTAACCGGTAGCTGAGCTGTTTTGTCCTTAGGAGCATATGGTCATAATGAGAAGCCACTCCCCTGCAACGGTCACTATTATCAGACTTTTCTTTCTTTAGTTCCTCTTCAATGGATTGCATTGCTGATTCGTGGGCTTCGATTTCCGTCTGTTGTTCTTGTCTAAGTTTGCCAACTGTTTGCCAAATTTTTATAAAAAAAAAAGATAGTTGAAAGTGATATATAATAAAATAAAAATAGTGGTTACGTACGTTCTTGCTGCATCTCAGTAGTCCTTTTTTTGAACTTTTCCTTGTATCGTTTTTGCAATTTTGATTCCTGAAGGAAGAATTCATCAGAGTCTGAATCCTCTGAAAAATTCTGAAGGAAAGAGGACAGAGTTTTGACAATGGTAAAGTATTAGATGTAACGTAAAAGTGCGAATCATTGGTTACTAAGTGGGGAAAAAGACATAGGAAACTTTAATTGATTATATATTTCTATTACGTCCAAGGAAACTGTTTGGGAAGTGTAAACAACGCAATTTATTCAGAATGTTCATAGTTTAGGGTATATAAGGGTAATATGCACCATAGGATTGTGGAGAAAAAAAGAAATAAAATCGATAAATAAGTTCTTTAAAATTTTAAATGAAAATCCAAGTTAGTTTTTGAATTAATATCTTTTAATAAATATAATTCTAATTAATAGAATTTTAAAAGCACACAGACTTTTCAAGTTGTCTTTTAAAAAAAATAAATAAAATTCTGAAGCTTGGTGACTGACACGATTAAGTGTATGCGATTTGAAAAATATGCTGTATTTTGGTTAATGGAATTGGGATATATATTTTAAAATAAAATTAAACCTTGGCACAATAATTTCATTCGTCTTCTGCCTTTTCTAATTCACATTTTGCTTTTATCATGTGAAAAACACGGACAGGTTATTTTTAGGATTTTTTTCTAAATTAATGTAAACTAGAAATGTGAAGCTTATAAGCTAGAAAAATTTAAAATACATTCGCAGTAAATGTAAGAATTTCTATCTTTTTGGTAGGGTAAAAGTTCATCTCTTAATAATGTTTAACATTCATCCGGAAGGAAAATTAAGAAAATAGGATCATTTTATTGTCAATTAAAGAGAATTTGAATTTTTAAAATGTAATTTTCTTCGTAAAATACTATGGAAATAATGAAATTATATGTTTTATATTTCTAAATTAAATTTAATAATTTAAAATTGAAACTTAAAAAGTTATTCGGCACCCTTTCGCTAAGTATTTTAACTTTTTAACAAATTTAAATGTTGTAAGTAGAAACCAAAATCCGAATTAACTTTGTCTCGAACTCCCAATTTGGGATTTAGGTTTGGTATTAATTTAGGATATATTGTGGTTTTTAAAACAACTCCAATTCAGTTCAATCAATTCCTAAAACTGAATTATTTCAAATATGAAAAGGTAAGAATTATAAATATTTTAAAATTATATGAATCTGTTACTAAAATAAGTGTAATTTTTCAAATAACCTTTTCTTGTTCAATTAGATCTCCATCTGTGGTATCAGCAGCGTTTTGTTCTAAGAATTCAGTGGAGTAATCTCTTGTCGTCGAGAATGTTACATGACTGTTCCTTCGAACCATTGAAAACGAAGGTAGATTTGTTGAATACTTAAATTTCTCAGATTCCCTTTCTTTCTTAAGCTCATTACAAATATTTTTATAATTAGCGTAATCCTAAAAATATGAAATAAATTCTGTGTTCCTTCATACGAGAGATAGAAAAAAAATACTTTCAACATTTTCTCCATATTTTCTGATGAAATGTTGTCCGGTTCCATTTTAGAATAATATAAAAAATATATATAATTCAAAAATAATTACGACAGCTCAAAAGTGTCGTATTAAGATTTAATTTAAAAGAAAAAGAGCGCTTAGATTAGATTTTAAATTTTCTTCTACTTTTACGAAGATGCATTAAGAAGCCAGTGAGCGGAGCTTTATTATTTAGTAGATAAAGATAGGGGAAATTTAACGAAATAATAATTCCGATAAATGCGATGAAATATATCGAAAAACATAGAATGTTGATTTTATGTGAAAGCGTGGACGAATTTTGTAAATTTTTACTTTAAAAATAATGTTATTCGTAGAATAAGTTCAAATAATTAAAAACTTATATCAAAATGCATCTAAATAAGTTAAAAATCATTGAAATTTGATAAAATCGAAGAATATCACCGTCACCTTACACAGTAAGTGACATTTCAGTGGCCCAGTTGGCAATACTGAACGAATATAAGATGGCTGACGCTAAAATTTTACAAGGTGTTTGGCGTGAGATTTTAGAAGCGCATAAAGTGGAGTAAACATTGTTTGAGCTAAGCAAAATTACTGTGATTCCGTGGCGGAAAGTGACGAAAATTATCTAATACGACTTAATTGTTAAAAGTGTTAAAGTACAGACGTATTGTGTTCGTTTAAAGGTGCACGACGGGCCCCGCATAATAATTGACCTCCCCGAAAAATAGTTAACGTCCATCAGACAGCTGCTTCTGGGACGATTTTGGTCGTGCTCTGCTGTAGCATTTGCATTTATCAATCATCGTTGTGATTGTGAGCTGAAAATTACCTGGATTTAACTTGGAAAAGGGGACCGGGAGCTCCGCCAGGAATAATATTCTATCAATGACGCCATCTTATCCAGAGAAATTGGATACAGGAGATCTCAAGGTGTTCCGCATTGCCAAGCACTCAGCCAGCCAGGCAACTCGCCGCGACAGCTCCGCCATAGCCGCCCGGATTCCGAGGCCGACATTTTGCCAGTTTGGCTAGGATATTCACGGTGGAAGGAGGTCGCCACGGAAAGCGGTAGGAATGGGCTTTGGTATTTTATTTATTTTTTTCTTAGCTTTTGACAGCAGCGACCGCACAACATCTGCTTATTTTGGCAGAGTTGTGAGCTAATTACACAATAGTGCGCGTCTGGGCTTATTTGGATGTCTCTACGCCAATTTTTTGGGTTTTGCGCTGTGTAAGATTTGTTTTGTCAGTGATTTTTATTGAAACGAGATTTTTCGTAGAAAGGCGCCAAAAATAATTTTGCAGTTTGTGTGAAGTTCGTGTTTTATTTCCAAATAGCATGCCCAAGAAATTTCGTTGGAAAACAGCAGCACGTAAACGCTGCTTGTTACCGGCTTCCTGCAAAAACTCGTTTTTGATCATCAAATGGAATATTGAAAAAACAAAAAAAGTTGGTAAACAAAATTTGAGCTAGACCTCAATTTTATAACTAGTCTTTCCCAAGATTTGAAGCAAATCGTAACATTTTCAAGCCAATATAAGCTTTCTAATAAAATCTTAAATTTCAAATCCTCAAAATTCATTTCATTTTCTCATATACTCAATTAAACAACTTAGATAAACTGTCTAACTATATTTCCACCTAGTACGAGACATATAAGAAAATGTTCTCTGTAGGAAACTAGTTCCATAATATGGAACAACGAAGCTACAACTAAAATCCCTTTCAATCTCTGCGTTTTTCTAAAAGATTGATAGTAGTGAGCTTTTTTTTTTTTATATAAACCATTACCGTATCTGAAATATAAAAAGTTATCTGGAAATTGTATTCATTCAAAGAATTAGAAACTTAAGAAATTTGGTGCAATTGATAACTTATTAGCTTGTTGTTTAAGCTCCTCTAAAGACATTGCTTCTTCTTCAAAATATGGTTCGAGATTTCTACTCACATAGGCATAAATAGCTAAATCCTTACAAGGACCTCGAAGAGTCTGATAACTTCTTGAAAAGAAGAAACTTCATCCTTTCTGAATAACGTTCAGTAATAATTTAAAATTTAGAAAATTCTTTTAACTTAATAGGTATTCTAATCTGAAAGTTTGAAACAATATTAGGATGAACCCATGAACGCCATGTGAGTCGGAGATCAGAATATAGACCAAATAGGCTAATAAACTACATTCAAAATATTTATATTTCTTTTTTCTTAACAAGTTTTTTGCAATAGTTTAGTTCATATATTTTACATAAGTAGCTCAATAATATCTTTTCACAGTGGTAAATTTGATGAAACGAACAATACAATAGGGAAGTATGTTACCATATCTCTTTTAGACATGCGAGATGTTTGATAATATTTGCTATGGTTCCATGAAAAAATATTGTTTCCTAAAGAAACTAAGCAAAATCTTTTTGACATCAAAATTTATCGAATTAGCTCAAGCTGTAAAGCTTTAAGCTTACTAAAATGAAGTTAAAATTTTAGACAATCACACAGATCCACAATTTTTTATTTAAAAATTCTGATAGTATATTCAAATTCACCGTTCCAGATATATCGCTCTAAATATTTTTACGTACAATATATCATTAAATATTTTTAAAATTGTATTTAAGCTAAAAATTATGGTAATAATTTTGTTCTGCGCTAAACTATGTGGTTAAATGTCATTGCATTTCATTAATTTATTAATTTTAAAAATTCGGCTATACAACATTTATCTTCATCCACAGGAACTATGGACCCAAATGAGAATAATTCCCGAAACGATGGTACCAACAATTTGCCCAGTAGTTACTTCTCAAAAGATGAAGACATTGAGCCGGTTGCAAGTGGATCCCTGTTAAAGGTCAACGGTGATAATCACATCATAGGTTTACCTTTTAAGAAGCATAATGAAGACTCATGCTCCTCATCGAATTCATCATCTTCGCACAATTTGGTTATAGATCAGCCCGAAGAAGTTATCTGCAATAATAATGGAGGCAACGAGTCAGAAGGCGAGACCTTAAAAAAGGCGTGGCAAAAGGATCTTTCGGTGAATCCACTCAAACGTAAATTGAATGCTCAGGAGAATGGGTCTCCTGAGCATAATAAGCAGATTAATCTAAGTAACAGCAATACACTTTTTACAAAGTCTCCACAAAAAGTTATAAATAATTCGCCCTCGGATTTCTTTAAAGAGGGTAAAGCTGATATAAATGAAAATAGGAGTTCATTAAGTTTAAGTGAAGCTTATGAAAAAAAATTCAAGGCTCTTACTGGCTCCAAAGGTGATGGAGAAGATCACTTTCAAGAATATGCAAAATACTTGCGATTGAAGCCAGCTGTTAAGTACAAATGCTTTAAATGCTATAACATCACCTTCGACACATTGGCTCAATTGAGGAATCATCAAAAGGTTTGCTTCTTCAAGGAGAACCACAGGCACAGCTCTCAGGATGGCAATTCTGTAGATGCTTTCTCCTCAAACAGCAATCCTTCCTCAATTGATAATCTTTCAGCCTTAGCCGCTAGTGAACAGATGCAGGCGAAATTGCAGAAACAATTTTTGGATACAAAAACAACGCCAAAAGCTAAAAAAAAGGTATTCCTTTGCGCCGCATGTGGGACGTATTACGAAAATTGGAACCTTTTCCTTCATATGAGGGAGGTGCATAAAAGGCACATATGCCTGTATTGTGTGGGTATGTTTCCCACAGCTGAGAAATTAACTTTACATCTTGAGATGAAACATGACTTGGAGCAGAATCATTTTGAAAATCACGAAAAGCTGCTTAGGGCATCACGGGATACATGTTATCTTATGTGTTGTAATTGTGAGCATATTTTCACAGAACACGATGATTTTCAAGATCATACTTGCGCCCCATTAGTACCACCTTGTAGACATTGTGGTCAGTGCGGTCGACACAATTCAAACTGTATAACATTAAAGCCAGAACGAGTTAAAGACAAAGTGAAGCGAAAGAATAAAATTAACAAAGAGTCTAGCACTCGTGAAAAAAGACTGGAACCTAGTACCCAACCATCGGCCGAAAGAACTCGCTTAGTTGGAGATTCTTCCTGTGATACACCAAAGACGAGGATGGAAAATCCAAGTCATTGGAACTTCAAGGCTAATGGGTGTGTAGCAGAGGCTAATGTTAGACATTCAGAACAACCAGTTAAACTCAATGAAGTAAATACGATTGATAAGCGATCTCCTATTAGAAAGGATATAGCTAATCTTCCCAAATTGAACAATTCTCAAGGCAATGTCCAAATGAGACATCCGGAAGATGAACAGGGAAGCAATCTTAATCGTACCTCTAGTCAAGTTGAAGAGGAGCAGTCTCGCCAAGCGCCAAGACCCACGATTCTGAAAAGCATATTGTCCGAAGAAAATAAAGGTAGACGTTCTCCACAAATAAATACCCTTTTTCCGGCGATGCGAGAGAATAAAAGTTTTAAAGGACTTGATAATGATGAGGGTAAATGCATTAATCCTCCTAAAGAGTTGTCTAATGAAAATAATAACAATCCTCCTAGTAACATACAAGAAACAGAAAACAATGTTGTCTGTGGAGATAGTGTTCCAATTGTGAACACAGATTCAGTAGAACCCCTTAAAAATGAGGAGCCATCAGAGAAACCCCTCTTTGTGCCAAAATTCAAAATTAAGATACCGAAAGAATATCAGACTCCTATAGATTCTGAGCATTCTTCAACAGAAAGCGACGAAGAGGAAATAGAAAATTCTGTAAATGGTGGAGAAGTCTCTGAAGAGGAAACTAAAGAAGAATTTCATAATGACAACGATGAGAACATCTCTGCAGATAATCCCGAAAAAATGGAACAAGATTCAGAACCAGTACAGGAAGAGCAAAAATCTCTGGAAAGCAATACATCTAAAGAAGATGAACGGGATCAGAAGAGCCCCGAAAATCTTGGCAATGCAGGTGATTCTGACAATAACATGGACATTGAGGCGCCTATTGAAGTTCATGAGGCTCCAAAAGAATCTCCGCCTGATGGAATCGAAGTAGCTGGTGATGATGTGTTAGTAATTGAATTACTCTTAGATCGTCCTCTAGACAAAATTCCAATGGTGGAATTTCTTCGAATTTGTATGCGTTCCACGTACACTATATGCCTCTATTGCAATCATGCTCGACGTATTGCAGTGAATGGGAATAGTTTAGCTATACATATGATAGCACAGCACAGATTTTCAGCTACTGTGGACAGTATAACTGCCGAAGAGCTACAACCGCCTACAATTGTTTCGAAACTAAAAGCTTTTCTACCGGATTTAGAAGACATATTCTTCAACATGGAAACGTATTGTAGTACCGATAAGGAAGTTTTCCCTTCATATGAAAAGATTTTCGAATGCTTCTTGTGTCGATTTGAGACAAGGGTTCATAAGGAGCTGTATTTGCACAACCGAAAGATGCATTTGAAGACTGCAATTCTCTGTTTTATGTGCAGGGCGAATTTTTTCAGTTATAGCGAAATACTTTGTCATATGTGTCCTGGTATGCCGAATAAATGCGTCCTTTTCGACATCAAGTTTCGTTGTTGCCTCTGTGAAATGGGCCAAATACCATCAGCGTTCCGGTTGATGGTACACATAAGGAAGAAGCATTTTGCTTGTGATGTATGTTTGGAAGACTGTCAAGATCAAAGCAAGTAAGTGGGACTATAAAATTTTTAAATGTTATGCTTTATTTTATAATTTTTAAAAACTGAAAAATTAACAGAATGCGAAAAGAGCTTCTTAACATAGATCAAATAGGCACATATATAAAATATATTATTAGTATTGCTATTATATTATTATCCTAAAGAACAATGCGTTTTTCTATTTATTCTCTATTTAGTGCCTAGCACCATATTTTTTTCCTGGATATAAGCAGAAGTACCATAATAAATAATTTTAGTCTGTATTCAAATGTAAAATAAAATAACATTCATTCCCACTAAGTTGTTTCAAGTTGAAATAAGATTAAAACTCAAATTTAAGACAACCACGGCATCATCTTAATAATGATTGAATATTTTGGACTCACTTGGATTTTCTACTTTATAATAAAATAATTTTAAAAATTGAATATCTAACCAATTGGCATATAATTTTTCTCTTTGCAGATTGTCTAGTCACGTCTGGAAACATAAACTCCATCACCTTTGCTATCGATGCGGTATTGCTTACAGAAATAAACCGGATATAACAAAACATCTTTTTTGGAAACACGGAACCGAAAGCATCCTCTGCAAGCGGTGCTTGCAGAAACGGTGGCCTCATGTTTACCACTTTTGCATACCGCCACTTTCTTTCAATTGCGATGGGTGTAGTTTGACCTTCTCAAAGGCGACTTTCCTAAAGGTCCATAAGCGTCTTCACACAGGATATGCTCCTTACCCGTGCACTGAAGACAATTGTGAGGAAAAATTCATTTCGAGGAAGCTCCTTTTAAAGCATGTTGCATCGCATAGTGATAGTCCTGACGTAAAGCCTGTCGAGGATGTGAAGGAGGAGGAAGGGAAAAAGGACGAAGATATTAAACAGGAAAATGATATAGAAGATGAGGCTAAAAAGGATAGCGAATCTGGAAAAAAGAAAAAGAAAAAATTAAAAAAGGATTCGAAGAATAGCATCGATGATTTAATGAATTTACCAGCACCAAATTTATCAGAAAGTGATAGTAGCGATGACTCTGATACAATGAGGGCAAAACAAGATGGTCTAGGTCCTCATGTACCCAAGGTCATGTTGTCACCTCCTTCAGATGTGGGAGAAGATGATAAGGAAATAAATACTGGCGCAATCATGGATATTTGGGAAAACTTTAAGTCTTTCCAGGCCAGTCGCAATAAAAATAAAAAGGAGGAGGCTGAGTCCGATGAGTTGCCAATGATACCTATTCTGCACGTCAGTCAATCTGATCACGATTACTGTATGATGTACAAGCCTATCACCAAGGAGGATAAGACGGAACTTACAGATATCAAGGAAATTTCGGATAAATCTAATTTAGTTAAGGAAGTGTCATCCCCGAAGAAAAAACAAAAATCTCCTAAAAAAGCACCTAAATCAGGAAGTGATTCATCTTCAAGTGGATCAAGTAGTAGCTCTGATTCCAGCTGTTCTTGCGGGTCGAATTGCAGCTGCAGCAGCTCGAGCGGTAGCTCAAGTGATTCAAGTTCAAGCTCAGATGATTCAGATAGTTCAACGTCTGAAGGTCGAAGAAGAATCGCTGCAAAACGTGCTGTAAAGGAAGAAAAAAGAAATCGCAATAAAAGTGAAAGTTCGAAGGCTAATACATCTGAAATGGTGGATGTTGTTGGAACTGATGCAAAACAGACAGATACAAATTCTGCTATTATGGAGACTGACCTGGAAACAGATGAATCTGATACCGATGAGGACTTTTACGATGAACATCCACAAAAGTTGGCTAGTCAAATGTTGGCGGAAAAGAGGAAGCAGCTAATGATGCAGACTTGCCTCAGTCCTTCTCACAACTTTGATATTGTTGAGAATAGTCGACCATCAACACCATCCTTGCCAGAGGAAATGATGAAAGAGAAGAAAGTTAAAATAAAAAAGAAAAAGAGGGATAAGAAAGCGTCTAAAGCAGGAATTATTCCCACACTTAAACTAACCATTCCAAGTTTCAGCGGGCCTGTAAATACGCCTGTTGTAAATGCAATAAAATTACAGGAACCACCGCCACAACCTGTTAACGTTGCGCCGCAGGTTGAGCAAGTAGCTCCGGATATTCCTGAATTATTGCCCTTGCCATCGGTTGTTCCACAAACTCCTCCAATAGCTCTGCAAATACCCCAACCTCCGCAAGCATTGCAAATTTCACAAAGCAGAACTTCAACACCCATTCCAGCTCCTGTTGCTCCAAGGAATCGCCTAAGCACTGGAAGTAGCTCAGACGCTGATGCTCCGTTAAAGAGATCAAAGCGGGCGAGAAGACCCAACAGATTCTATGGGTATTCGAGCGATGATGATTCAACTACTCCACATGTGACTGGACCTGCCGCATTTAAACCAACCCCTCCGCCGAATTTAACTTGGCGAAAGGAAGATTTGCCAGCTCCATCGAAGAGCATATCAGGGAAGAGTATTAAAGGATCTAGTAATTCGTTGAAAAAGAATACACCCACAAACACGCCTCCTTTGCCACCTATACCCCCTATTATAATTCGACCTACAGGAATAACATCCAGGTCGACAGCGGTAGACCAATTTGCACAGAAACCTCCTGTTGTTGAGCCAATGCGGGTACCTCCTGTTCCGGTGCATCATATACAGCCCCCACAATATTATAGCTCTAGTAGAGAAAGTATGGAGAGTGAAAGTAGCGATGAGGATAAGTTGCATATACCAGTTACCACCAAATATGGAGCTCAACGGCATGTTAATTCGATTCCACCTCCTTCGGTGCAAGCAGCACCATCACCACAGCCGCCGCAACCTCCCAAACAGACGATACCGCCTGCGTTGCTCCCGAATCCCGATTTAGCCCGGTTGCAATATTTCCAGAGAAACAACATTCGTTGGCCGATACGACCGCCAGCTGGAGCCCGTCCACCTCGAGAAGGTGAAAGCGTCTATTGTTACTGTAGATGTCCTTACGACGAAGTCTCTGAGATGATCGCCTGCGATGGAGACGATTGTATGATAGAATGGTTCCATTTCGAGTGCGTTGGAATTATGGTGCCCCCGAGAGGAAAATGGTTTTGCCCTGAATGTAAACCGAACTATCCGCATGAGATGGAAAACTATGAGGACACATGAAGTCCTATCGCGCATTCAAAAAAGTGATAGCTCCCGTACAGTTTTCAGCTGTTCGAATTTTCCTTCTTATTCTCTCTTAACTTAATAAATAAAAAAAAAACAAACAATGTTCGTGTGCAGTTCAATTGCCGCCAGCTTTATATGGTAATATTTTTCTAGTGAGGATCTTGTACATAATGTAAATAAAATAACGAAGGATAAAAACACAGAAACACTCATTACGCTTATAAATATTCGTCACTCTGGGAAGGCTAAAGTTAATAAAAAATAAATAAATAAATAAATAAATTTTTTTTAAGATAATAATAAAATTATCAACAATTGTGATCGCCACTCCCCTTGGCCCACTATCGTTCGATTTGCAGCTGTGAGAATGTGCAACTGCGAGATTTTTTTTTTCCTTTTTATAAAAATTAATCCTTGTACATGTTCATAGCATAGTTAGGTGCGGTAACGAACATAAGTATCGAGCGGAAATATGTAACAATCTATCTCTTAATCAAAAACAAAAATGATAAAAAATTAACGCTGCTCTACTTAGGTTACGCAACAGATATGAGGGACGATTGTCAACTACGATTCGTTATTTGCTAGCTACTCTCTTTAAGTGTACAGTAAGTAAAAATGTAGTTCGGAAACTTGTAAAATTTTATTTTTATCTTAATAGTTATTGTTGAACTATTTAATTGGAGTATCTGATATGAATAAAGCAAAAGTAAAATTATTATATAACATGTCTGATACTTGTTTTCCCCCCATATATTTCCCAAGTTTTTGTCTTCAATTTTTTAAATGTTTAAAATTATATTTAATTTGGAGCAAGATTGAAAGTCTGACCTTACACAATTTAAGGATTCTTTTTATGAGCCAAACAAAAAAGATAAAATCATTTTTTTCAATTGCATTAGTTTGTTTTCAAATGGTACTTTTGTCTTTTCGAAATATTTTCAACGACGCAATTTTTATGTTTGATTTTTGATATTTGTTTATTGTTGGCTTAGCCTTCTCCGAAATATTGTATTTTCTCATAAATAAGATTTAATTAGCTTATCTGTTTATATTGTTTATTATTTGTTTTCCTGTCGAACTTAAAGCGGGATAATTTTCAAAATTTTTCTCTATTTTTTGGAGGCTTTAATTCTTGCTTTATGCATCGAATCATCAGATTGTGACTCTAATTATTTGCTACAACTAATTTAATCAAGTATAATTGATTTGAATTCCAAGGCAATAAATAAATGACTCGAACGCTGCGTTACATATCAATTTTGATCAAAACATGACCAATATTTAATTCATACATACCCATACATCTCTGCGGAATAGTTTTCTTATAGAATTTAACCCTTGGCACCTCTCTGGATAGTTCAGGATGGCCAGTCTGATAGAATCAAGAAATTCAAAGATATCTTCAACAGGTTAGGCAAATTTTCCCAGATTCAAAATGCTGAAAAGTAAACATTAACCCTTTCAGGGATATTAATACAAATGTGAATGTTTAGTTTTTTTTCAAATTAATGTTATTTTAACTGATGGACAATTGAAATCGTTTAAAGAACTATTAACTATATTAGTTCATCGATAATATTTTAAACTATTTATAGCTAAATAAAAATATTGCAACGTTGCTAATTTACCTCTGATATCACAAATTGTTTTTCCTTATGTTATTAGTAATGTAAATAATCGATATATATCCGATGATTTGTAAAATATGGTGAATTTATAATTTTTAGCTCTTATTTATTTACTACTAATCCTTATCGACCTTATCCCTTGAGGACTTAATTTGTTTTGCATATTGTTAAAAAAATTACCTTGTTTACTAAATGTCGATGTAATACGTAATCAAATAAAAAATTAAATCATTTTTCTTCGCACATATGAATTTTTCGAGTTTTTGGTAAAAAGACATTTATCTCTAAAATAAAAAAAAGTGTTTTCAGTTATATTAAGCTACATAACATTAAAAAGTCCAATATGTTTTTATCGTAGGGCGTTGAGGTCAATACGGGAGCAGGTTAAAAGAAAAAAGTTCTTTATATGTTAAAAATGTTATATTTATGTACATATATTTCCCTTGATCTAACAAGAGATATTAAGAAAAATTAAAAAAAAATATATTCATTTACTAGTTTTTATTATTTCGCCCTTTTGTAAAAATCATTCATTAAAATAAGGCTCATAAAATGAGATATATCTCTAATAGATTTTAGAGAATGGGGAAAAAACCAACGCATAAATTCTAGACCTCAACTACCGTGTCCTTCTCCTTAATTACCTACTTCTGTTAACGTACATTTAATAGTGCGTGCAATTAAGAAGCCACCCTCCGGTAGGTTGGATTCAAAAGTGTCGCGGGTTCGTCCCCATCTCCACCTTTAGCAGTTCACTTCATTCAATTTTATTTCTACCCGTTCACCATTGAATTGAATTTCTTTCTAACTTAGGGAAATGCGCATGCATAGCCTTTGGTAATCGTAGCTTTTCCCCAGAATTTCCATATATTACCTGCTTTCGTGTATAAGTGACCGCGAAAGTGACGTCGAACCCATGTCCAGTCCTGTCCACCTTAAGTCCTTAGTGGATGTCAGGACCCTTTTTCAGTTGAGTAAAATTGTCCGTTGTGAACAGAACCGCTTTCGTTGGAAAAATAATTTTAATGAATTATTGGCGGGCAGACAGTGGTGAATTTGTTATATTTTTAAATAAAATGAAATGTGCTCATTATTCATAGTGCGCCTTAAAGGTATATTTTAAAATAAAATAGAAAAATGGTAACGCGTGCTACGAGTGTTCCGAACTCTATTAACACGATAAGCAATAAGCCGAAAAAGCAACCACCAATGGTTAAAAGACCAGCACGGTCACGAAGTCTCACCAATGGCACGAGAAAGGCAAGTCCTGCTGGAAAACCCAACTCTAAAGGTAGCGAGAGGTCTAGGACCCAGGAAAAGAACGCACCCGTCTTAATAAGATCTCGAGGAAATGAGTAAGTTTCTCTCAAAGTAATTAACCATAATTTTACAGGCCACAAAATCATAGACCTTAATAATATTAAAAGTACACACAGGGTGACTCATAACTTATAAGTCAAGCAACGTTACCTCTCTAGGGGGTTAGTAGTTATCTGATGGAGATAAGATTCGTCAGGAGGTGGTGCTGCTGTAAATAAACCTGATGGTAACAATCACGCGAAACATTTGAAGCCATCAATGATTCAGGGAAACCGCAGGCCGTGTGGCAGTGGAGCGCGGAGGGAAATTGAACTTGACATTGGTCGGCCTCGATATTATTAGACCACGCATTCAAAATGAGCTCACCTTAGGAAGAGTTTCGGTATGTGGGAATTTTTAACGTAATTAGTCGATTTCGGTTAGAAGAAAGGATGTCATACAACTTGTGTGATGTGGTGTGGTATGGTTGGCTTAATTCATTGAAAAAGAAAAGGTCACAGTGGTCATCTGCTATATGAAAATTTACCTTGTTTGAATAAAAGCGCATAAAATACTGAAATATCTTTCCTTTATCAGAATTCTTAAACTTATTACACTATTAAAGAACTTTGATTTTAGAATTAATGGTTTTCGATTATTACAAGCGATTTTATGTAACATATTCGTTTTTATTGAACTTATAATAATGGACATAAACTCGTAATGAGCACTGAAATATAAAAGGCTTCTGGATTTGCTTTTATACCACAAGATTCCTTATGAAATATGCTTCGAAAAATGTATTTAGGATTTTATGATTTTAAGGACCCTGGTCGCATTACGTAACTGCTGTTTGTATAAATTGTCTTGTAACTTATTATCCACCTCATAAACGCAATGTGATCTTAATAAATAAGGATATCTTATCCATTTGTTTTACTTTAAATAACTTTATCTCTTAATATTTTTGAAATAATGGGAAGACATAAGGCCTTTGAGTTTAAGTGAAAGGCAATCCTTCAAGGATTCGAAAATATCAACCATAACGAAAACCACTAAGGTTCTTCTTAAAAACAATTTATTATTCTCAGCAATAAAATGGCACAAAATTAGGTTTATAATTTTTCATTGAGAGAGGGTAGAGAGTCGATTAAGCATCCCAGAAGATTAACCAAATATTTTAATTTGGTTTAACAGAAAATGTGTACTACTGCGATTAGTTGAATAAGATGTTTTTTTTTTGGCTCTCTTAGTTTAAATAGAGTGCATAAGTGCGCAGTCTCTATCCTAAATTTATCAGCATATGTCTTAGAAATAAATCTTAAATATTTGTTTGTAATTTTAATAAATAAATTAAAATATTAGAATACTAAAATGCAAACAATTTTGAATATACTTTAAAATTTCAAAAATTACTATATTTATGAAAATTCCTACAGTGTTTTGAGGTTGCGGGTATTAAAATCTATTTTTAAAATGCAAAAATATAAAATTGTGAATGTAATAAATAATTTTCCGGAAATATTTCTAGTGAAAATGCAAGAGTCGATTCCCTATAAGTTGAGGTAAATAATAAAATGAGTAAATATTTGCATTAATTCATTTAACTAAGCAGTTGACAGACAAACGATAAAAAATTTTACCCATTCATTAATCAGAACAAATTCATTTACTGACTATCCAAGAATCGATCGAAACTTGGTCAACCAATAGCTTCAATAATTTTGGAAATTTCTATGTTTCTAGGGCAGAGTGAATTTCTCCATTTTTTGCTGGATAGCTAGATAATAAAGTAGAACAGGGAGTGACTGACTGTGTCACAAAAAAATATTTGTAATTTTATCAATGCCGTCCTCCAGCTTTCGAGAAATGCTTTATCTAAACACCATTTCTGGTCAAAGTCAGTCAGAAATGATGAATAGTGTCAGCAGAGGTTAATTAGAAGACCATTAGACAATTGTTATAATTTAATGAGCAATGGTATGCTGTAATGTCTATGAAACTTTACTACAGCATATTTATGATAGGTAGAATATGTTAGAAAAATTAATTTCCTTTTTACACCCTATTAATGAGAAAACGGCATGATGAATCAAGTGCAAATATTTTATTAACACGTATTAGTATCATAAAAAAGTTTCATTCTAAACTGTGGACAAGGATATTCTAGGGTGTTACGCATAGGGTAAGTAGACCAAGTGGTTTTATAGAGTTTTTGGATCAAGCATTTACATAAAAATTTACTGCTCATGGTTTCTGAAAGTAATGAAACTCTAATATCATTCATAGAATATATCATAAGAAAGTTTTAGGATGTTAATCTGTGCTGAGGAATATAAACTAGGACACCATATAACATCGTTTTACAGCCCAATTCAAAATTTTTTTAAAAATCAAATTTTAATACCAGATCACATATGGTATATGGGTCATGCATTTTTAACCCTATATATTCCTTCTTCTAATTAATAAAAATTAAACACATACTAATCCATATATTTTGTTCAATTATTATTAATCGAGACATCGAAAAAATAAGTTTGAGTAAATTAAAGATCCCTAGAAAGTCACCGTTTATTGTGTATACAGGCTCTAACTTATGGTGGTATCTTTGCTTTCTCTATGGGTTAGACCAACTTTTTTTTTAAAGCATACAAAGTTGAATCTACCACAACGTAGATATAAAAATACGCTAGCGTTTAAGTGGATCTATAATAACTCGAAGACAAACTATTACCAATTAGAACCAATAAATCTCTTTGTAGTTTACTTAACAATCTGTGATTTTGTGAAATTATACCAAAACTACTTGTATTCCTTATCCTGAATTATTAAAGCCAAACGGTCTTCACATCAAGTGTATATTTGGTGAATATTTGGGGGACAGAAAAAGAGAATTAAAAACAAAAACCAGGAAAAGTAAATACAACAATTGGATTGCATGCAACTAATTGCCAGGGAGGGGTTTCCCCCGAAATGGACTGCTAGCGTAAATGAGAGATGACGATAAAGTGGAGCGCATTTCCAGACATAGGGTAAAATTGCATTGTCACCTGAATTATGGTTGGTTTATAACGCAATTACTACCTATAAGGCGTTATATGTTAACTTTATTTTTCATAACATCTGCACGTGAGGCAGTTTTGCCAACAGTTCATGTTCAAAATGTATGGTCACTGGGTTACCATCACACAATACAAAAATTGACATAGACCTCAAAAATTGAATCTGAATTATCTACATAAAAAATTAAAAGTTATTGATAGACTAATACCTTTCAGGAAGGTTAAGGATAAAATGGGATAACATACAAAAACAAATGCTATCTAAATTTAACAGCTTAATAATTTACAATTAAATAGAATTTGGATGGCTCGACTCCACGGAAAAGTTTGCTTTAAAAAACACTTACAAGTTTTCGCATTTTAAATTCCTCTTACTTTCCTATAAAATCTTTCTATAATTCTAACGGACTGCAGGTTCATCGGGTCGGAATTAGGAATACGGGAAATGCTATATAATACGAGCAATATTTTTCTATTTGTAATTGCGTTCATGAAATCGGCTCTAACGATTTCGATCAAATTTACAATATAGGAAATTTGAATTTTATACTTAAGTGAATTTCGATGAAATTTGGTATACAGAGGTTTTTGGGGATGATAAATCGAATTAGATAAGTAAGTCTTATATATGGGAAAATTCGGTATAAAAGATTGCAGTCTCTCAAATTTTATACTTCAATAAATTTTCACAATAATTAGTACATGAAAGTTTTTAAAATCGGCGATTTCAAAGTCGCTGCCATGATCAAAAATGAAATTTTAAAGCTTTATAAAAAAAGTTTGATCATAGGCTCACCCCTATAGCGCAAATAGCTGGCTGGTGGGTTGATTCGTTTGTTTTTAGTACAACTCTATTGTACTTGTTTTTTATGTTTCATAAGTTTTTTATATAATTCTTCCGTCTAAGCTTGTTCTGCCAGGTACTAGTAAGAAGAGAATTTATTTTATATTTCAATTTAATGCAGTTTAATTAGATTACAAAAGATAACATACAACAAAAGTAAAAGACAAAATCGGAACAAAAACAAGACGAAATGCAGATGAAGAAAAATATATAAATTAATATAAAAAGGGGGATATTTTAAGAGGTATCATATGTAGTAACTTATCAAGTTTGTCCACTATCAATATGAAGTACATCTGCTTTCATGTTCAGGAGATTCCAAAATTAAAATTACTTATATATTTAGGCCTTCCAACTCTTTTGAAGGTGCTGGAATTAAGATATGATATCAAAATAATTTAAAATTAGGATTAATTACAAAACTTTACTTATGAGTTTAGACCAATTGGTAACTCTATGTGTATACCTACTAATCATATTCATGTGTGTAAATCTTTAGAAGTAATCAATCATGTGCTTTCCCATGTTTAATAAAGTATGAAATAGTATTATTAAGATTTTGTTTCGTGTTAAAGCAAAATACTTAGAAATGGAACTCTTCCAATCAGTCACTGAACTCACACCTCTAAATAAAATGAATTGAGGAATCAGAGTCTATTCGTTAATAAATGCTTAAGTACCCCCATAAGATTATAATCAAAGTGCGTGTTCGCAATAAAGAACACGCAAAACGAAGTATCAATAAAGAAAATTCTTCACCTCTCCGGCACATGCCGGATATCAACGACCCTTTTAGTATATTCAAATTGGAATTTCCGAAGTACCCGTACCACGTGCATGTCCCATCCTAACTTATACGGAAAAACTGCCAAAAAAAATAGTAAATTCTCTCACTTGTAATTGATGGTTCCAAGAAAGCACTTTCTTCAATAAAAGTACTAAATGAGCGTCTTTCCGAGCGCATTCATTAAGTGAAGATCATTACAAGGCATCAGGTTGGTTTCGTGTGATTAATCGTTAATCAATAATTTGAGACCATGAAAATATGTCTTGATATTTTTTTCTCTTAAAATAATGACATGGATATGTTGCAAACTCATGTTAACTATTCACAGGTTGGTCAATCAATGAGAAGGTTATAAGATTTTTGCCTTCCTTTTAAGAAAATGTGGTTAAAAGACAAATCCGATATGCTTTAAGTATTTCATTCTTTGTGCCAGCCAAGGATTTAATAAACCCATGAATTATTTAGGACTTGAAGTCACGAATACCTTTCACGTAAATGCTTGATTCAGTATTTTTTTTTTTCAAATTGTATAAAGGATGAAATTGTGGAAGAAAGTAGTTTTATAGCTTTTTTTATGTTTTGACGGTAGATTTCTCGTGGTTTTGACCTTTGAATGAATTCTTTATGGAAATTTCCTAGCGTCACACCGAACACAAAAGGCATGGAATTAATAACGATAGAAACTATAAAGAATTTCTTAATATAACTTTAATTTTGGGGAGAGTATTATCCCTATTTAATAAATTAGACGATCATTAAAAAATAAGAAAACTCTATGACCTTTAAAGGAGTTAAAATAATCAAATCTATAAAGTTGATTGGGATGTTCAAATTAGTTCGATTATTACATATGATCAGATTACTTAATTGGAGCAGTAAATGATGCAAACGACAAGGAAGCTATTTTTCTAATAGTTCTCGCCAAATTAACAAGTAATAATTCGACTTTATATCTAGTGCATGACATGAAATCATTAAATAATAATATGAAATCATCGAAATAGTGGAAATCTATTCTAAGGCAGTCACAACATTCTTTACCAAAGGTTCATATTATAAATAAATCTAACATTCAAATTGCGCAAAGTAAAAATCGATTATTAATGCAATGTCTTTGAGTACAATTTTGTTTGTACATATACATTATAAATATTTGCCCTGATTCATTTGCTTTTCCTTAGGATTGGTAGTGCTGACACCTTAGAAATTATTGCGACGAAATCGACAGGTAGCGAACCATCAACGCCAGAGGATAATATTAACGTTGTGGTCAGAGTTAGACCACTTAGCGATCGGGAACGGAAAGGGGGACATGACATGGTTCTGCAATTTCCAGGAAATGGACAGGTCTTGGTAAGTACATAATTTTTTCTTAAACACTTAAGAAAGTACATATAATCTTATTTGATCAAACAAATATAATTTGGAATTTTTTGGGAATTTTATTCTCATACGAGAATTACTTTTTCTCTTCGATTAAGTCCTTTTATTTCTTTCAACAAGTCTAATTTTATTGGTTTTAAAATTATATGCAAATAATTGAATTTTTTTAAGAATTTTGGTAGAAATAAGAGTAATATTTTTCCCTTTCGAATAGAATTACCAGCATATTTAAAATACAGTGTATAAATTATTTAAAATAAGTGAATAAGTTATTTTGTTAATATACAGTCTGTTTGGTAAGAGCGTATCGTTCAGAATTCAATAATGCGATACCAAATTAACAATTCTTCCAGGCTTTCTTTACCGATGATTTAAGTTGTTGCAAAGTGAAAGCATTTTTCCGCTGCAGCTTTGCCTTCATAAGGGCCCACACATTTTCAATTGGAATAGCATCAGGACTTTGTGAGAGCCACTTCATGATATTGATATCCTCTAGATTTTTCCATTCGATACAAAAAGAACTTCTGTGTTTTGGATCGTTTCTGTTCCTGTTCTAAACCAAGAATCTGTAGACTTTAATAACCTGTTTTTGTAAATTTCCAGTATCCTTTCTGGGTATTGGTATTGGGTATTTTACAGTACGTATGATATATGCCGGCCTTTTTTAACCATACTCGTTTAGGTCCTTGATATGCCTAAAATGATGATTCGTCAATGAACACGACGTTTGTCCAATTTTCTCTTATTCTTTTGGCGTATGGTATAGAGAGATACGTTGATACCTTTTTCTTCTAATTTGCTTCTAGCTCGCCTCAGCGTCATTTGTAAATCCTTTTCAAAAAGCTTCAAAATAGCGATGTCTTCTTTTTTTCATGTTTTTCTTGTTTTAACCCTTCCTGGTAAGTCGTCGACGTTTGTTTCCTCAGAAAACTACTTACAAAAATATAAAAATGTTGTCTAAAACACTCTTTTCAAATCATCATATATAGCACTATAATGTTAAACAAATAGGTCATGCATTACGTTATTTGGCTAAATATGTCTATAACAAATAATTGGCAATAACAATAATGCCAACAATACAATAAATATTTTTACCAAATTACAACTAATTTTAGTTAGAAAAGCAATCTCCCAGCAACAGTGCGAATCAAAGCAGAAAAGTGTTCACCTACAATGTGGTCTTTGAGCCTGGTGCAACACAGGAGGATATTTTGGAATATTCAGGTGTACGGAGATTAATAGAAATGGCCATCGAAGGGTTTCGTTGCACAGCTTTTTGTTACGGCCAAACAGGATCTGGTAAAACATACACTCTCACAGGACCTCCAGAATTGGTACTTGAATACTAAGAAATAATTTTAAAAAATTTCTCTAAACAAACATTTTATTTAATAGTTCCAGGGAAGACCTCAAGCAGGAGATCCTCGACATGGTCTAATCTTCCGTTCATTTATTTATCTCTTCCAACTTTTGCGGGAACAAAAAGACATTAATTTTATCCTTAAGGCATCTTTTCTTGAAATTTATAATGAAAAGGTAAGTTGATTTAAATTTTTTTTACGCTGCGCAATTTTTCTTTCTATTGCGTGGAATTCTTTATTAGGAAATTAAATTGATTGGGAACTGTGTTCCCTGAGTAAACATTCTAGGGCAGCTAATTGAGTTTACGTTATTAAACCTTGTAGGTCATAGATTTGTTGAATCCAGGATCAGCTCGTAAGCCTTTGGCTGTACGATGGTCAAAGAAATCACGAGGATTCTTCGTGGAAAATTTATTTACGGTGGATTGTGAAGAACTTGATGACTTATTGGCTGTTTTAGAAGAAGGTAGCCATGCATTGCAATTTAAATTAGTTAATGGTACTAATTAGATTTTTAATTAATTTTAATGTTAGGTACCATACCTATTTAGAAATGCGATGAAATACTTGCTACAAATAGACGGTTTTGGAAAATCAATTATTTCAAATTTCAACTCTAGGAAGTGCCTAATTTCAAAAGTTCAGGTTCTATAGCCACCTACTCAATTCAGCTGAACAAAAGCAATAGCTGAATGGTGCGGTTATCTGTAGAAAGTGAATTCTTGAAAAGATCCAGTGACTACTACTATTATTATTATTTTTACTTATGAATCTCTTGAGTAACTGATTGTTATAAAAATATAATTCAATTAAATGCAGGAATGCGCAACAGAGCTGTAGGTAGTCACCAAATGAACGAGCACTCATCGCGCTCACACACAATTTTAACAGTCCACATAATTTCGGAGCAACAGGCAGAGGGTGGAGTTTTTATATCGAAGCATGGAAAAATAAATTTTGTTGATTTAGCGGGCAGTGAAATGACTAAAAAAACTATGAGTGAGGGAAAGACACTGGAAGAAGCGAACAATATTAACAAGAGCCTTATGGTGTTAGGTACTTTCAGATCAAATTGATTAGCTTTCCTTTCTAATTTAAAATGTAATATCTTTTTCTTTTTAAAGGATATTGCATAGCATCTTTAAGTGATGGCAAAAAGCGTAGCGGTCACATACCCTACAGAGACAGTCAACTTACAAAACTATTGGCCGATAGTTTGGCTGGCAATGGGGTCACGTTGATGGTATGCGTTATACTTTAGTATAATTAAATAATTTGATGAATATGCGGTTCAGCTAATCATTTTATTATTTTATTTTGAACTCATATATTTCCTTTTATTATTATTTCACTGTTGTGTTTTATATAAGGCTTTATTTTTTATCAGCTTTATTAAATAATGCTAATCTAAAAATATAAAATGGTTCGCATTTTATTCATGTATGATAGATAAAAGGATTCTTACTCTATTTATACTTTTCCAAATTTTCAGATCGCCTGTGTATCTCCAGCGTTTTCAAACTGTTCAGAAACACTTAACACTTTACGATATGCTTCCCGCGCAAAAAGGATACGAACGAAACCTGTCGTAATAATGGATCCCAGAGAGGCGCTTATTCTTAGCTTGAAACGAGACATTAACGCTTTACAAATTGAAAACGAACACCTAAAAACTGCTCTAAATTTGCAATCTGAAGCGCTTACTTTCCAGAGTCGAATAGATTCGACCGGTGGACGAATTCCAGTTCCTGTAACACCCCCAATTGATGTAGGGCGACTCTCTGAGCTGGATGGGGGAGAATTGGTGGAACTTGTTAAATTGTATATGTCTGAAAATGGTGCCCTCAGACAGGAAAACGCGGAACTGTTTAATTCAAGGGATATGATATTACGAGATCATGAAGTTGTTAACAGGGAGAACGAAAGATTGCTCAAGAAATTGGAGGACGTTAACTCGTGAGTACCTTTCTTTGCATTGCTTTAATTTAATTTTAGAAGGAAAAGTAAAAAAACAAATTACTGGGTAAAGTACCATTAATTTAAAATCAAAGAAAAACAGTTGAATATGTCTTTGAAAATTTGAAAACGATAGAACTCCAGAAAATCCATGCATGTGTAATTTTTATCAATAGAAGTTAAAAGTAATTTCGCCTTCGCTTAATAGTTGTTTTTTATAATGATCATTAGGCTTATTTAGATTTTTAAACAAATATTAATCTTGGGAGGAAAGTATTGTTTTATGCTAAATAAAAACTAATATTTTGCCTTAATTATTTTTAGTAGATTATTATAATTGAATGTTGTATTAGTTAATTTAACTTTTATGACCGATATATATACGTTCAGAGTTAACAGAATAGGGCCTGTCTAGTAGTTATACAATATAATTTTTCTCTTAACATAAACACTACTTCTACAGATTATATTAAATATATGCCCTTAGTTTCAACCGCTTATTATATCATTTTAGACAAAAGAACACAGATGGACAGCTACAGAACACTACTTTAGTAAAAACGCAGTCACTTGAGAATTAGACAAAATTTCAACCGATTCAGGGAGTCACAGAGGCGAAATTATTTCAGTTCAAATAAAATGTTCCTATTGCAAGTAAACGCACAAATGTTTGTAATTATTTGAAAATAAAACTTGTGTACACTATAACGTGTATTCTTCCATATATTCCTTTATATCCAAATTCCATAATGAATTAACTAGAATTAGAGTCTTAAATTCAAAGAATTACTGATAGTATTCTCTTAAATTGTTAGGATGTAAACTTACTTTAATTTCCTTAGTTAAATGGTACTACTACTGACTTATATACTCAATTTAAAATTTAAATGTAATTTTAAACAAATATTTCAGGGTTTGTGTGCGGTCTCCATTAATACCAGCAAGATCAACGATGTCTTCGAATGATGGGGACATCTTCTCTGAGGTATGGACCAATCCAAATTCTGAGGCAGGTTCAAGAGGCAGTGTAAGTATTTCGGATGTCTTTTAATAAATAGTCTAAATTATTGCATTTTAGTCTGAACCTTTAGAAGGAAGATTATCTTCTAATTCAATGCCAGAAGAGCTACAGAGAGAAATGGGAAAACGTCGAATTGGCGCTAATATCCTTAATGTTGCAAATGCCATGAGATATTTTAGGGATGGAAGTGAAAAGAAAGATCAAAATATATCGCAGCAATACATATCCGAGTAAATAATAATTTTTTTTCTATTTAAAGATATTTTATAATTTTGCTTCCAAGCTGATCGATTATTTTATTTTATAAAGATTTAAGCAATGGCTCCTCAAACAGAAGAGGTTTTATTTTAATTCGGTAAATGTATTTTAAATTTAAAGCAAAAGCTTATTTCAATGCATATAAGTTTATAAATATAGATAAATATGTGGTAAATAATCAGTTAAAAATTCAAAGGGCTCTTTTTTAATAATTTTTCAAAAATCTCTATAACTTTTAGGCCTAACGCGCAACTTTTTGTCACGCAACAGTTTAGTCACCACTATCATGTCCATTAGTTCAAATGTAAATTCTCGAAATGACGTGATAGTAAGGTGACTTTTTAGTTTCTCTCGCCAGCAACTTTTGAGTGACAAAACTGTTCCTGTGACTTTACGTTTATATCCAGGTGCGCGCACTGGCAACTTTTTTGTCACTCTTGAGTGAGGCGAGACTACCATTAGTTCAGGAGATGTAATAGGAACATTATTTGACTTAAAAATGGCAAATGAAACGTATGTGCGACACGAGGATATAAACACCGAAGTGTTGATACAAGAAGTTGAATATCGATCATGCTTATATGACAAAAAATTTAAAGGATTATAGCAATGCTAATACCTATAAAAAAGAAAATATGGGAGGAAGTGACGAAAAACGTTTTTGCCGCTATTTGGAGGAATTTGTCTCCATAAGAAAAGATCAAAGCAGGTATGTCTTTCTTTACAAATCGCTTACCGTGTGCGCACTCAAGTAGTGCACAGTGGGCAGTAGGGTGACAATAACTAAAAAGTTGCGTGACAAAATGTCACCAGTATTCGTTAGGCCTTTATATTTGCAAATATATCATTTCCTATTTAAGTAAAATTTTTTCTTATATTAAATATGAGTTTATTTTATATTTTATAATTTTTAAGTAAAATTTTTAAAAAACAAGAAATTTAAAATGTCTGAATTTCAAATCATATAAATTTTGATTTAAAAAATTTTTTAATATTTACCTAAATAAAAAATTGTTTACTGATATTTAAAGTAATGATTTATTAAAAATTTGTTTTTAATTTTTCAGTATAATGACGTAAAACGGCTTCA
Source organism: Philonicus albiceps (assembly GCA_963969385.1). NCBI lineage: Eukaryota > Metazoa > Arthropoda > Insecta > Diptera > Asilidae > Philonicus > Philonicus albiceps. The sequence goes on along the minus strand of OZ017773.1, from coordinate 5,274,396 downwards.
TCCCCAGACGATAAGAATTTTATGGAGGCATTTTAAATAAGCCAACAACTTGCACATATTTTGTTACATCGAATTAAAATTAGATTCGCTTTTAAAATTGTAATTTATAGTCAAAATAAATAATATAAAATATAAAAACGGATTAAATTTAATTTCCCATTCTCAATTTTATCATCTCTGTAATGACCGCAGTGAACTGAAAATGGGGCGAACTTCACTTTTATTCGTTAAAATAAAATTTTCTTTAACGTGTAGATGGCGTTTGAAATATTCTAGAAAAAATAGTTAATTATTGCTGTTCAACTGTTATAAATGCGAATTTTCTTTATAATAATAAATTATCTGGTGTCGAAATTGAATTTTTTATATAAAAGAATTGATTTTGAAACAGCAATTAAAGTGTCAAATGTGATTAACTCGTTAAATATCGGGCAATTCTAAAAATGCCGGCTTTCGTTAAGTAGTTCGGGTTGTAGAGCACATTTTCCTTATTGCAATATTTCCTCTCCTGCTCTCTCCGGCCTCTCAAGTTGTGCGAGTGGCTTCACTTTTGATTGCAAAAATTAATACATTTCCGTGGAGTGCAAATCGTTTTAATTGTGCATAGCTGGTAAATTTATAAAATTTATAAAATTGGTAAAACAATAAACTAGCTGAATTTGCCACAGAGACTGTGGGGTTGGTGTGGCAGAACCGAAGAGTGGGACGCAATTGTGCTTGTTGGGTAGGAAAGAGTATTTTTCGGTGTTTCTTGTGGATCGTCAAGAGGCAGTTCGCGGGGGGACAAGGGAGAATTGCAAGCGCATTCGTTTTGTTTGGTTTTTGTGCCCCCGATGTCTAGTGCTGAAATCATTGATAATTCCGTTGAGCCCCCAGCCGCTAAAAAGCGGAAGCTGCCTTCAACTCAACAGACAGGAGAAAAGGAGTACCCGCAGGCAGCGACAGCGACCGCCGCTGCTGCCAGTTGTACAACAGGAACAGCTAACCGATCGGGTTCAGTATCGTCGTCCTCCTCTAGTGGATCGAAGGTTCTGACATCGCCGTCTCCGTCATCCTCGTCATCATCGTCAAATTCTAAAGTCGCCGTTGCCGCCGCCACCACCACCGCCGTCAGCATTGCAGCCAACGTTTCATCGGAAACAAAAACAATGGCGAACAATAGTGGAACAAGTGCCGCCGAAATTGATGAAGCCCTGTACTCGCGCCAACTTTACGTTCTTGGCCACGATGCGATGCGTCGAATGGCCAACTCGGACGTTTTGGTCTCGGGACTCGGCGGGCTCGGTGTGGAGATTGCCAAGAACATCATCCTCGGAGGCGTCAAGTCAATCACTTTGCATGACAAAGCGGATTGTACGGTAGGTAGTTTTTCAGGCTCCCGTGGACCGGCGGGGCCACATCCCCGGTTCCATATCCCAATCAAAACCCTCCCCGCATCCTAGTGATTTTGCTAATATTAGACTCTTGTGATTCATAGATATTTCTGGAAAAAAAGTGCAACTTGCCTCGGTGGCGAGGTTATTCTCTCGGTTAATCGATATTTTCCACTTGGGCAACTGAAAATTTTCCAGAGCACCGCATTTTTTCATTTCGCACGTACTCAAAACTACTTCCTAGCCTTAAAACATTACTAAATTAGTTTTCTCCACCCAGTGTGCAGTTTTCCAATATTTTCGCGCTGTATTTCTTTCAATTAAATTTTTTCACCCCTAAAAGTGGGGTTATACAGAAAGGCCGATGACCAATTCAACCTCTGCGACAATTCTTATGTAAAAAATAGAAAAAGAAGAAATTACTTAAAAATTCTTCCTAATTTTTCATGTTGTGTTCTATCGATTTTCATTGCGCTACTTTGCCTCCTCCTTAGTACAATAACCTTAGCATCGAATTAACCGTTGGCTGACGTCAGCGGTTCATGCGGTACTTCGTCTCTGTCCATCCATCCGTCCTTCCTTCCTTCCTTGTGAAAAGTCAGTAAATTTTTGTGCGGAATAAAGTTTCCCATGGTGACAGAGGTGACGACGATAAGGAGCAAAAATTTCACAATTCTAGAAATGTTATGGTAGATGAGTCACACTATTTTGAATTTAATCCTCTTGTTTTTATCTGGGGTGCCCCACAGTTTGATTGAAAATCAATTTCACAAGCTAAAAGCAGTAACCAATTGTCAGGCGAACTGAATGGTCTTCGATTGATAAAATAATTGACCTTCGCTCGGTAATTATCTTTAACTCTTTCTAATTTATTCATGCAGATTATTAAAAATTTAAGGGGACTATTTTCACTTCTTCGCCTTTTCATATACCTAACAAAAATTTGAGAGAGGTAAACAGGTGATAGAATTTGCACCACTCTGAAATAACTCTTTTTCGCTAGTATTTTTAAAAACAAGGTTTATTAAAGACGCATTATGGTTGAGGTTTAATGTTATTTTTATTGATAACGATTTCTAATTCGTTCGGTTTCCTGGTCCCTTGTATTTAGCTCAAATTCGCTTTATTTATGGGTGAATAGCTTCTAAAATTCCTATAGGAAAATAATTAGAATTTTTAAAGTGATCCTGAATTTCTATATGAAATAGCTTTAAGTAGTCGAAATGAGCAATAAGACTCTTCTAATTACCTCAACGGTATTTGGTTTTGAGCAATAATTAAATATTTTCGACCAAAAAAGGGATATTTTACATAATTTAAAAAGCTCTTTGTCTTTTGTGTTCAGGGTCATATTTGAATTATTAAAATTCGAATAGGGATTAAGAATTTTTAACACGTTCACGGACGGCTACTGCATATGCAGTATTTTCGTTTTGCCTTATTGGGTCACCACTGCATATACAGTACATTTATTTTTGTATAATTTGAATAATCGAAACGATGAAAAAACAGTAGCAGAAGTTTATTTTTTCAATGGAAAAGTTTACAAATATGAGACAGAAATGCAGGATATTTTATGTCCATATAAAATGCATTAAAATTCTCTTGTACTGATTTGATCCAACAAACGTTGAAACAAAGCTTCTGGAGAGTGATCATATTAACACCCCATGTGAATTTATACCGTCTGCGAACGTGTTACTCAAATTCTAAGATAAGTAAGAGGAATTCACGTAACAAGTAATAGCGGAATAATCCTTTTGAGGCATTAGGTTACATCAAGGTGAAATTTTAAATAATGGGGTTGTATTTTTTTTTAAAGCTACATTACATGAAACTTTTATAAAAAAAATAAATATTTGAAAGTTATAAATACAACGTAAGTTCTGGATTTGGTTTTTTTCTAAGAAATACCTATAAATTAATTTCAATTACCACTTACTACAAATTCTACTTCACAATTTCAGATTAGGGATTTATCTTCTCAATTCTACTTAACTGAGGCGGATATTGGAAAAAATCGCGCCGAAGTATCCTGCGGACAATTAGCTGAACTCAACAATTATGTCCGCACGAGCGCTTACACTGGAGATTTAACAGAGGAATTCCTCAAGAATTTTCGTGTTGTCGTTTTGTGTGATACTTCAATTGCTGAACAGAAACGGATAGCTAAATACGCTCACGACAATGGTATCTCTTTGGTTATCGCCGAGACAAGGGGCCTCTTCGGGAAGATATTTTGCGATTTTGGAGAGAACTTCACCATTTATGATACAAATGGGGCCCAGCCTGTTTCTGCGATGGTCGCCAGTATTACAAGAGATTCAGAAGGTGTCGTGACTTGCTTAGATGAAAGCAGGCACGGACTTGAAGATGGGGACTATATCACTTTCTCAGAGGTTTATTTAACTATTTTTTTTTATGTATACATATCATGGTTTTACTAATACATTTTTAAGGTCCAAGGAATGACTGAGCTCAATGGATGTAAACCAATCAAGATTAAAGTACTTGGACCTTATACTTTCGGTATTGGCGATACGAGCACCTATAGTGAGTATATTCGGGGCGGAATTGTTACACAAGTCAAGATGCCGAAGACGATAAGTTTTAAACCATTGGAAATCGCTGATAAGGAATTTGAATGTGTTATGTCCGATTATGGAAAATTTGATCATCCTGAAACTCTTCATGCTGCTTTCAAAGCATTGGACCAATTTATTGAGCAGGAAGGTCGTCTACCCAAACCGTGGAATACAGAGGATGCAAATAAGCTGCTCGAATTAACTAAGGCTATTAATCCAGAAGTTAAAGAGAGTCTGGTTCTTATTTTTGCGAAGGTAAGTGCTGAAATGCATTCACAAATCGATCACAATCTAAATTTTTTTTTATGCAATTCAGTACGTTTTAAACCCAAATCTTTTTTAATTATAACACTGAATATGGATTATTTGAGAAATTTGATGGGATGAAGGTTTTATTTACCTATTAATGTTTTAAATCTATCTATCAATAAAATAATTTATTCTAAAGTAAGAGATTGGTGGGGAGCATTTCAAAGCATGCGCAATCTCAAGACAAAGCTAAATATGCTTAAAAATATTTTGCAGACTTGCGCTGGAAAACTGTCTCCGATTGATGCTGCTATTGGAGGAATAGTAGCTCAAGAAGTTCTTAAAGCTTGCAGTGGAAAGTTCACTCCAATTTCCCAATTTTTCTACTACGATGCAATTGAATGCATAAATGAGGAGCCATCTGAAGAAGACGCTCAGCCTCTTGGATGTCGGTATGATGCACAAATCGCTATATTCGGCAAAAGTTTCCAGGAAAAGCTAGGCAATTTGAGGTATATTAATTTTATTCTAAAACATATATTCATATACTTAAATCTTTTTAATTTTTATAGATATTTCATCGTAGGAGCGGGTGCTATTGGTTGTGAATTGCTTAAAAATTTTGCAATGGTCGGAATCGGTGCTAAGGGCGGAGAGGTCGTAATCACAGATATGGATTTAATTGAAAAATCTAACCTTAACAGGCAATTCTTGTTCCGACCACATGATGTCCAAAAACCGAAAGCATTGACTGCATTGCAAGCTGTAAAGAAAATGAACAACGAAGCAAATGTAATTGCTCACGAATTGCGTGTAGGCGCTGAAACTGAAAAGGTATTTTCTGAACAATTCTTTGGCAAATTGGATGGTGTTGCAAATGCTCTTGATAATGTTGATGCCCGAATTTATATGGATCGGAAGTGTGTCTTCAACAGAATACCCTTAGTTGATTCTGGCACTCTAGGAACCATGGGAAATACACAAGTTGTTGTTCCCTTCTTAACTGAATCTTACAGCTCGTCCCAAGATCCGCCAGAAAAGAGCATCCCAATTTGCACTTTAAAGAATTTCCCCAATGCCATTGAGCACACATTGCAGTGGGCACGCGATACATTCGAAGGCGTCTTCAAGCAGGCTGCTGAGAACGCCTCACAGTACATTTCTGATCCTACTTTTATTGAGAGAATCCTTAAGATGCCCGGTGTGCAGCCATTGGAAATTTTGGAATCAGTTAAGGTAAGTAAGGTAGATTCTTATAAAATATTTTAAATGCTTTGCTCTAAGCCAAAAAGAAGTTGTTTAAGTTACTTAAAACTTCAGAATTTGGTTGTGGGAATCTGCAAAAAGTTGGCTTGCGGCGTTATAGGAAATATTGCACCGCTAGCCCGCACATTACTAAATGCTAATGCACCTACAGTCGGGTTACATTACATAAATACAGTATTACTTCGTATTGAAGTAATTTTGTTTAAATTTTTATTATAAACAGAAGAAAAATTAATATCCAGAAATTCGAAAAGTTCGAATATTTGATATTTTTGTCATAAAGTATTAAATAAACAAGTTTTCTAATTTCGATGAATCAAATTTACGTCAATGTGCCCTGGGATGGATATTAGAATGTAAAAATGTGTTTATTGATTGTTTGTTAACAATACATTTTCTTTTAGACCGCTTTAATTGATGATAAACCAAAAGATTTTGCTGACTGCGTAAAATGGGCCAGGTTCCACTGGCAGGAACAGTATTCGAACCAAATCAAACAGTTGCTCTATAATTTCCCTCCAGAGCAGATGACCTCTAGTGGTCAGCCTTTCTGGTCTGGTCCTAAGCGATGCCCTGAACCACTTGTTTTTGATCTTGAAGATCCCCTGCATTTAGATTACGTTTATGCGGCTGCTAACCTTAAGGCTGAAGTCTATGGAATCCCACAAGTCCGCGATAGAAAAGCGGTTGCTAATATTGTTTCACAAATCAAGGTATTTTCTCAAAAATATATATATATATTTGGGAATATTAATTGGGTTGTTTGATAGGTTCCAAACTTTATACCACGATCTGGTGTTAAAATCGAAGTCAATGAGGGCAACACCAACAATGCATTTGACCAACAAGGCGAGGAAATTGATCAGGATCGTGTAAATAAGATCCTCACTGAGCTCGCATCTCTCGGAAAGTTGGACATTAAGATTGCTCCGCTTGAATTTGAAAAAGATGATGATAATAACCTGCATATGGACTTCATTGTGGCATCTTCGAACTTGCGAGCCGCCAACTATAAGATTCCACCAGCCGATAGGCACAAGTCAAAGCTCATCGCTGGGAAGATCATCCCAGCAATTGCTACTTCGACTTCGGTGGTTTCAGGATTTGCAGTTTTAGAAATAATCAAATTAGCTCATGGGTAAGTTTATAAAATACTAAAATTAGTTAGACAATAATTTTGCGTGATTAAAATGCTTGAAACCTTATATAAAACTTTAAAGTTTACTAAGACGTATTCCGGATTCAATTTCACAAAAGTTTACTGTCTTATAAATTTAATTTAATTGTCACTGTAAGCTGTAGGGAATCAATAATAATTAACAGTCATAACTTTATGATAACAGTTAAATTCAGCTTCTTATAGTCGTGTTAAATTTAGGATTACTTGAAGAATACGGCCGTTTTTAAATTTTCACTTTAGTCGAATGATTAGCATTTTGGTCATATCTCGTTTCAATATTTTTGCGATTTTTCGAAAAATACCTTAGTTAACAAAGGCAACTTATTTTAGACGCAGAGTAAAATTTAAAATCATTGATCTTTGCTTATTTAATTAACAGATACCGCGACTTAGAGAAGTACAAGAACGGTTTCTTCAATTTGGCTCTGCCGCTCGTCACTTTCTCCGAACCAATGAAGGCCGAGAAGAACACTTACTACGGCAACGAGTGGACATTGTGGGATCGATTCGAGGTTAAGGGGGAGATGACCCTCTGTGAATTTTTAGATTACTTTAAGAACGAGCACAAGCTTAAAATTACGATGCTCTCCCAGGGTGTTTCAATGCTTTACTCGTTCTTTATGTCGAAGGTGAAATGCGCCGAACGGTTGCCCCTGCTAATGACTGAGGTCGTCCGAAGGGTCTCCAAAAAGCGTATCGAGTCTCACGAACGCTCCTTGGTATTTGAGATATGCTGCAACGATGAGGACGGGAACGACGTCGAGGTGCCCTACGTACGGTACACATTGCCCTAAGCGACACGTTTCTTTTTCGAGCGTTTCAATATAATTTCTCGATTGTCAAGTAAATTTAAAGAAGTTTAAATATATATTTATAACTAAAAAAAAAAGGAAACAATAAATCTTTGGAGGACAGCGTTACGACTCTTTTCTAGATCTCGAAATTGCCTCAATGGATAATAAATGTTTGTCTGTTTTTAAAACATTCGCTTCTCTTCTTTTCTATTAAAAACACCCTCATCTGTTTGTCGTTTCGTTATATTCAGACCATTTTATTTGTTATAACAAAGTTTTGTAAGATAAGTTTTAGAAGTACTAAAATAACCAGAAGGAGACATATTCGATTTTTTCAGGATTTTTAATAACGTAGGCCAAGGTATTATTAAATCAAATAATCAAACACGAAAGGCGAGATATATTCGCTTTTTTCGATTCGATTAATAATTGTCTTATCGAAGTATGCATTTTCTACCTTAAAAATTGTGTTATAAAAAAGCTAAATATTGATCCGATAAAGATCAAAATTTGAGGACTTTATAGAACTTTGCTTATGACAAGACCTAAAAATATTACTGAACTTAAAGTAAACCAAGAGAAAAATTAAGTCACAAGGTAATCAGAAACAAATTTTGAACCCTTTGTCGGAAACTAAAAATTAGACAAACAATTTAATAACCAAAAATAAATAATTGAAATCAAGACTAAAGTTATCATAAAGTATCGATAAATATGGCAAAAAGGAATAATCGATTGCTAGCTCATTTGATCAATCGGAAGAGAATAATAATAATCGATTAAGACATTGCCCCTTGCAAAATTTGTTTCACTTTTCATGTCACTTTGATATTGCAATGTGCAGATATACGAGATCTTTCCACAAACGTACAAAGTATTTGATATTTCTCAAAATAATCGATTAATCGTCAAAAGTTGCTGGTTTTGTCCTAGAGTCGTGGTTTCGATTGGGCTATTGATTATAGGTAAAATATTTTAAACCTACGTTAAGTAAGGTAAATTTAACTTTACCCGAGCAACAAGACAACAGGGAAAAAGTCAATTAAAATCGGATTTTAGTTTTCACAAATTTATTAAAGTAATATCACAGGTAGTGATTATAAAATTTTCCTTAGCAACAGAAGAAAAAAAAAAAACATAGAGCCATTTTCAGCAGCAGCATAAACACATTGCGGTCTATCCTCTGGGGAAAATTTTTTTTGTTTTTGAGTATGAAGCGGAATAGATCGCGCAGAAGGAGCATAATGAGTACAATGAGATCACAACAAATTGCCCCGTCTGGCGTATGCGGCTCTCGAGGGTGGCTCACGGATCCTTGCTTAAACACTAATCGTCCAGGGGTATAAAAAACAATTAAATATAAATTGCTAAAAGTATATAAAAAAAACAATTGCAAAAAATTACAGATCTATCTATTTGCTAGAAAATGCAGGACTGAACTTGTGATTGTAAGTCAGCCTAGTGTTTTGGGGGGAGGAATTTTACACTAGCGGAAGAAGGGGGGGAAAGGATTTCACATCTTGTGGGCAGTACGTTCAGCTTTGGGCTAGGTGGGGTAAGGCGGACAACAATAATTTTACTATGACTAAAACTAGGCTTAAGTGATAGATGCTGGGTAGAGAAAGAGATCCGCTGGACGAGGTGAAAGCCTTGTGGGAAATGAGCGGCTCCTTCCGCTTTGGAGGCTCATCTATTTCGTTGGTTAGCCTAGGACAGCTCATCCAGCGCTGGGCTGAGGGTTTCGGCCGATTGTGGGCCACTCGCATTCGAATATCATCGAACTCCCAGTAGTTCTTACCCTTGAAGAAATATGTTTTACCTGTGAAGGCGATTTTCATTAGTTAGGCTCATTCGAATAAAATAAAATTCCATTTTACCGTTCTTATATTGGAATGCCGTGTCTATGTGGAATCCAATTCCCTGCCAAATTGTCATGTCCCTCGGATAGTCCAATTCGACCTTTCCGACATCCTCGTCCAGTCGCCAGTACAAAGTATCGCTGTACAAATAAGTTTTATTGTTGTATCCCCAAATGAGGGCGGCATCGATCTTTTGCAGTGTTGGCGGCAATCCTAAATGGGTTAGGGGTTTTGGATATCCGGGCTCCAACACATTCGAATCAAACACGTAATACAGCTTTCCTGAAAAAAATAAATAAAAATTGTTAACATATTTCTTTATATTTATATTACAACTTTTTCAATTTGGAAACCATTTTCATAATACGTTTGGGCAATCAAAATACGCTGCTGTGTTGTTAGCGACTCTATGATTATAAATGGCAGACTTTTTATATGTTAAAGAATTTTTTAGGACAGATAACATTAAGTAATAAAAATCATCGACTGGAAAAAGGACTAACAGATGGCCCTCCCTGTATTTATGGTACTTATATAAAATATAAACATTTTGGCTAACATTTTACGAATCACTAAACTAATTTTCTATAACTATCCACTAACATGTGACTATGAATCCCGGTAGCTAAACTAAACTAAAGGTATCCCTCCTATTCCTCGATTTACACGATCTCAAATTTATAAACCATCAAATCGAGTGATAAAAATGAAATCATACCAATAAGGAAGAGTAGATGAAAGTGATCACAGTAATTGAAATGTGGGAAAATTGTTTTAAGGACTTTATATTTCCTGTGTCTACAAAATGAATTACATACTTAATTTTTATTTTATATTACATTGAAATATACGACTGAGTTATTTGCAAGTTAGTTTCTTTTTGATTTGTACGGATTTACGTATAAAATGTAGTTTTCGATTTCAATTTACACTGTTTTCTACGGAACTGATCTTCAGTGTAAATCGGAGGATATGTTTTTAAAATAATTAATTTTTTAATAATACAAACGTTTTTTTAATTGATAATATCATTAAACATTTTATTTTATATTTATACCAGAGTAGATTAACAGGAAGGGACATAATCTTAAAGAAATTATTATACCCAAGGTGCACTGATTCTTTTTCCAATTCTAGTAAAATAACTTTAAAATGAAATATCAAACTGCATGAACATGAGTAATTTGAACTTTTTGAGGTGGATTCAAATATATCCCACCATGCATAAAAGGCTAAGCAAAATGTGGGACTCTTTTTAATCGACCTAACCCCAAAGAGTTAATAAAATCGTGTTAGATCAGTGTGTTTTCATAAAAATCAAATTTATTGAAATAATCAAATTTGCACTCACCTATGAAGAAGACAATTTTCTTGTCCTTGTTCTCGTAAACTGCGTCGACATGAGTGAAATTGGATGGAAGCTGACTCCACAGACGAATGGTTTCGTGTGGATACCCCGAGTAGAGTCCGCGTTCTCCAATTCGCCAAATGTACTGGAAAAGAAAGATTTTTTTTTTTTTTTAGATTAGAATATCAAAGAATTTGATCGACTTACTTTATCTTTAAAAATGAAAAGTTCTCCGCGAATCATCGAAATAGCATCGTAGTCCGTATTACATCCATCGGGTTTCTCCTTTTTCGGTTTATCAGCGGAGGGTCGGTGTCGCGGATGGTCTCTATGCCTGGGTCTATGGGTTGAGGGTATTGTTGTATGCGGATGGGGCCGGTGGACAGGATTTCGGGTGGGCAATGTTGGAACCATTTCAGTCTTTGGGACCTGCGGATTGCTTGGTCTTCTTCTCGGTTGATCTCGCTCTTCAGGATGAGGGTCTCTGGGCTGAGGATTTGAATTAGGATAGTGTGGCGTTCTTGGTGGATCGTTTGAAGGATACCGAGGATCGTTGTTCGGATACTGGGGACGATATCGGGGATCATTTTGTGGATATTGAGGGTAATAATTTGGATACCGGGGATCTTGCTGAGGATAATCATGCCGAGGGTGGTGAGGATAGTTCGGATCATGTCCTGGATGGCGTGGATGATTCCAAGGATAGTTTTTATCCCAGTAAGGTCTTCGATCGGTCGGTCTTTCACGTGGGGGTGGATCCGGGTAATAATGCACAATTGGTCTCTGTGTTGTTGTTGTCGTTGTTGTCGTCGTTGTTGTTGTGGTGGTTGTTGTCGTTGGTCTTGTTGGTGGTCTTTGTGGCCTCTGTGGTCGATATGGACCCCATTGTTTCTCTTTGGCGCCTGATATTTTATTTTAGGAATATTTTTTCATTATTTTTAGTTTTGATTAAAAGATAATCAGAATATAGATGGTCTCACCATAAATCTGCTGTATAGCTAATCGATCATCTTCTGGTAGCTCCTGGTTTGGCTCATACCCGTGATACCACGGGAACATAATCGCGTCTTCGGCTGATGAGTGTCCTAGTCCTAGAGAATGACCGAATTCATGGACAGCTACACCCATCAAATTTGTTCCTGAATTATAAGAAATATAAATTATTGGATATACTCGTATATGAAGAGCAAGAACATATGTTTCTATAAACTTTCTTTCTTAGGACAGTACAGTCATTTACTTATTTATTTTTTTAAAACATCTTTAATCTTTAAGACATCATTGAATAAAGTGCTTACGTTTGCGAGCACCTAATCTTTAAATAGCATAAAACAAAGCCGTGTATCCGCGTCTGTCTTTGTATTCGGTTAGTACTTCTAAACTACTTCGTGAATTTTGTTGCGGTTTTGATGATCATTTAGAGAATTTCTTGAGGACGGAAGGTTTAGGTGTATAGTACATTTGTATTTAAAGTAAGGATAGTAGAGAAATGTGGACTACTACAGTAGGCTACAATGGCTATTACAGTAGCTTTTAAGAGGGTAACAGAAAAGTCCGTGATAGCAAATATTTATGTCTTAAGGAGGATTAAGTTTTTAGATTTTAGTACTGATTTAAATTCTATTAATTTTAACAACATAGGTCAACAACATTATCCCTCAACAAACGATATAAATATGTACAATGTCTAAGTATTTTGTATAGATTGAAAGTCCGAATAGGGTCAGAAAATAAAAAAGAGGCGTATTTTGATAATTTGTGCAAAGTTTATTCAAAAACCGTGGAGTTTATATGCATTTTTAAACTTCTCGATTTTTTAATTTATTTATATATTTTAACAACGACATATATGAGCACTTTACAGCTTAAATTGGCTAAATCCACAAGCAATTGTTGGATTAGCGTAAGTTTTTGCTTTATAGCAATTTTTAAAAAACACATCTCTAAAATTCCATTCATATTTAGTTACGTTATGTAGTCTTTGAAAGAAGGGAAGGAGGGTTAAGTTAAGGACAGGGTAAAAAACGTAAGAAACGACTTTAAGTTATTCATAGACCCCTCTTTGATAGAAAACAAACCGATTTGATTAAGAGGCACCTTTAACAGGATTTAGTGCAGAGTACAAGGACGTAGCCAGCGTTGCTTTTTGCATGGGACCAGCGCTAAGTCATACTGGTGAAAAGAAAACTTCAGTTCCGAAGGGAATGATGATTTACCAGTGTTAATCAGTATTACTTTCTATATAAATGGTTTAAATTTTGTTAATAGATAGTTAAAATCATTATTCCTAGCTGCCGCGATAATTTTAACATATGAGCTATAGGAAAAAATGACGCTTTTTCTTGTAATACGAAATATTGTCTATATATTTGCATAAAAAATTAATTTCTTCTAGAAGATTATATTAGCAATATAAGTAGTTAAAGCAAAAGTATATGTTATCCGTGCCGTTTTTGAGTTATTGCTAATTAAAGTTGATTATCCTACATAATTTTCTCCTTGATCTTCTTGGGAAAACCACAATTTCGGGGGCAGGTGCTCAGTACAGATGCATTAAGTATCTTTCCATAAGCTCTATTTACTTGTTTGCAAGCAAAATTTACATAGACAAAATATAATATACAAAAATTATGAAACTGCGAATCTTTTCCAAAGTTTTATAAGGAAAAATTGAATAGAGGTCTCAAAATGTTTAAAATGGGCCAGTTGTTCTATAACAACTTTTCTTTGTATGTGTATAAAAATATTAATAAACGATAGAAGTGGCAATTTTTAGTATGCTTACTCTTGAAATTCAGATTTAAAGGATCAAAATACATATAAAAAATTATTGGGATATTGAGAGCTTGGGTCCCATTACCGTCTACTTGAATCCATCTTTTTGCCGGGCAACCTACTCCTTATATGGGTGTTGAAATTTCATAAAAATCAGTTTTTCCAATTATTTTTTATGTAATAATACGATAAGAGGAATATTTCCTTGAAGTTTCAAGTCAATTTGAATAAAACTGTAGGAGTAATAGACTTCTTAAACTTCTCCTATGGGTCTTGACTGGGGGGTCAGTCGTAAAACTTTAGGTAACTTTTAAAACGGTTGGCAAGATATTTCAGAAACGAATTTATCAATCATTTAGAAATTTTGACCACTACTTTTAAATTGTATTGACTCGTGTTTAAACAAATGATTTTTGAGATTTTCGTCGACCACAATTCATTTTACAAGTTAATCCGTGTCATTTTATCAAAAATCAGGTCAATTTTTCAATGAAAAATTTACGAATATTTTTCAAATGTTAATCTCTCGAATGCCATTAGTTAAAATGAAGCAATTCATTTAATTTGGTCAAAAAAAGTTATACTAAATATTTTTTTTGGGCCCTCAAAATCCATGTAATTCATCTTTTAAGTATTGAGTAAAACGTACAAGAGATTTTGCTTTTCCACAGGTTTTGGTTTAAAAGGTTTTTCCTATATCATCGCGGCATTATTAGGGATTGAATGATTGCGGTTTTATATTTTATTTATATTATATCTTGGGTTATGTAGGGTTTTTTGTAGCTGATTTTTATGGTACGCCAAAACTCTCATTCCCCGTCCGTAACTAGATCCCTGGTACAGTGGTGCAATCCTAAAGATAAAAAAAATAAATCTAACATGCTTTTACCTAATCTAACTCGTAATATTGATGTAATCCGAGCTGAAGTGGTTAGGGCTTCTTGTCATTACTTAAGGGAGTGGGTCTACCGTTCTTGCGGTAATTAGCATATCTAGTAGGGGCCCACTTCGGACCCTTGTGGACCATCGACGTTCCGATTTGCGGCATTGATTGCAATCGTCGAGCGGTCGCCACAACATGGGGCGCCTCCCGAAATTGCATACTTTATCGGTTATGAAATCATCGGGAGGAGGTACAATGGGGCGCTCATTGCGGATATGGGACTTTTGACATGTCCAACTGGGATGGGGGGCAGGTCGCCTGGCGATTAATGACGAATTAGCTGGGACTGCACATGAGTGCGGTTTGCATGCAAATGCATCCCCTGCAAGTGGTTGTCCTGGTCTCCGATGTGGACGCTGGGAATTACCACAACATTATCCGATAATTACGAGCTTATGACGATGGGGCCCCTCCATTGGGGCGCCGCAACCGTCCGGGCGGGGGTCTGCTCTGTTATGTCAAAAAGGCCGCGACCGCCCGCCTGAATCGCTGTAAGAATTGAATTAGGGCCTGGGAAAAAAAAAAACCATCGGGAAAAGTTTGCGATTCGCAACATGCGACAAATGCCCAGTAATTGGCTGCGCAGAATTGGTTTATCAATTGGGACTTAATCCGCTAATAAATGGGATTATGCCGGTGCCAAGGCCCGGCAGACATGCAACCCCTTTTTGTTGGGGGCGGCGATAGAGTTCAGGTGGGCTCGATTTGTCTGATGGCCAGGGAAAATATCCACCGAAAGCCCAGCAAAGCCTCGACTGCGACTGAAAAATACAATTTCATTGAATTTGGGCAGTTTTCAATATTTAACCCCGTCGCTCGCTTCCGACTACCCGAAAATTCAGCAGCGGGATGGAAAAGAGTCGGCAGCGGCGGAGTTTTGTGTGATTTTTAGATTTGTTTGCCCGGTGCCCAGAGTTCGCTTGCCGTGGACAGTTAGGGGGATGGGGACACATATAGAAGGGTTCCGCTGCACAATATTCAAGCTCTAAATTAAAGCCCCCCCCCCCCCCCCCCTCCCTCCCCTTCTCGACCAAAAATTCGGAGGCCGTGTGCAGATGTCACGCTGTCCGGCGCGGACCCATCGAGTTTTATTAGTTTTCGATTATTCCGGCGACGAATTGATTTTCCGAGTTAATTTCAACGATTTTGTGATTCTGTTTGGAAATAGTTTGGAGCAGCTCCCCGCTGGGGTTTTAACTGCTTGCTGATGCTATTTTCGTTGATTTGTGCGAAATTGCTTCCATAGAAGCTGCCCTGCTGCTGCTTTCCGATCCCATGGTTGCTCATTTTGCTTATGGAATCGTTTCACCCTTTTTCTCCCCTAAAACGATTTATTTAATTGGAAAATTTTGTCAATAGTTCGGGACTAAGCGAAGCTGAGTACGAAATCTTAGTAAAAGTTTCGTTAATAAAAGAAATAACGTGCTGTTGGAAAGGAAGCAGTTTTTGATTTCTACCAATATCAGATTAAGGAATTTTTATAAATTAGTTACGTACAAGATTTTAGTTTATTTTTATTGATTTTACATTATCAAATATTCAAAAACATATGTACGTCTAGTAAAATTTTAAGGCATAAACGTTTAACCGAAATTTTGAACTATCTACTAAAGCATGAAAGTATTAATTTGATACGAAACTTTTTTAAAAAATGTAATATGCCATCAGATAATAGAATTAAAGCATTTTACTATATATATAAATATTTCTACATATTAATTACCGCCAAAAAGAAAGCAAGTCACACCATTAAGTAATTGAAAGAAATCCCCCATTCAAATTGTACCTTTTCTGAAATAAAAAATTGAAATTTTACACTATCTCCGCTGAGTGCTCTGAAAGGTGCTCAAATTGCCCGGAGGCGGATAATTTCTCTTCGCCAGCAGACCTCCCGCCACTTGCCTTAATTGACACCTCCCAGACGCAATCTAGGGCGAGTTGTAATTGCCCAAAAAGCAACCCTTTCGGTTGGCAGTCCCAAATCCTCAATTTAGACATTGCGACAGACTCAGTTACTTAACGTGGCATACCTGTCGCCAGCCGTCTGTCTGTCTGGTAACAGAAATCCAGTCAATCTCAATCAATCGAAATGTTGGGCCAGAGAAATCGTTCTGGTTGGAGTCCCTTGATCTCTCTATCCCTCCATCATCGCCGGAACCCTTTCATCCCACTTCTGTTTCAGTGGTGGCTTAAGCAATGGTGTTCTATAGAAGTAGCGAAGAGATGCCGCCTTCCTTTTGTTTTTTTTTTTTTGTGGAGAAAAAAAGGTTTCTGCAGAGAAAGAACCTTTTTGCCTAAGGCATCCTAACAGCCCGTTGCCGTGCCATGGTAGCGAAACAAATTTGCCGGGTGGAAGGCGGCACATGAATGCGATGAAAGCGCCCGAAAAGAGTTTAAGGCTCGAAATCCCGATTAACGTGATTATTGCCTTCCAATACCCCTGTCAGCGGGTCTATTGGGATTTTATGGCCACATCAAACATGGTGCCAATCTAGTGCAGGATATGTGGGGGGGCGGACAACATTGGAGTATGGGTTTTGGGCGCTCGAATAAAATTATCAAGGGTGCTAAATTTTCACTTAATGCTACAAATTCTAGTACACAGGTATAACGATATAAGGAACTTTTCAATTACTTTTTTGCTTCATAGAGTTTATTTGGTGTATATAAATAAAAAAAGGTCCTATATTTTTAATATTTTTTTATTAACCCTTAATACACACATGGGATGTGTATACAAACCTTAGAATATTAGAAATAGCCGAGTTCAATTGTTAAAGTAAATATAGTATAGTTTTTTCAAAGGGTGGATTATAGCATTTATTGCTTCTTTTTATGTACATATATATATCTATATAACTATATATGTTACTACGTATTTTATTCTAATTAACTGTGTTTTAATAGAACGTTTTTCAAAATACCTTTTGCATTTCTCCTGTACGAAAATTGATGATTAATTTCTCTTTTACGTTCACCTTAGAATTGTGTCATGGCATTTAATAAATTAAATTTTGTATTTGATGTGGTAATACGTGTCAATCGAATTTAACAACCAATGAGCACCCCTACTTAGGTGTTTTGTAAATGCGGAGTATACAAAGAACCTAAGTAGGAGTGCTCAGGAATTTAAATACGAAATACGCAAGATATCCTGTATATTTTAGTTGTATATAATTTTTTAAATTCTATATTTTAATTTTTAATTTCTATATAATATTTCAATTTTGACTTTTTAATAAAACTATGTATATATGTGTTCAGCAATGAAAGGTATGTAAAAATTACATACTTCCTAATTTTATGGTATATCTTTATTCTGAGGGGTTCACGGTTTCACCCGACGGGGTAAAATACTCGTAATTTGAGGATTACTAGGTAACCCGCCTTTAATCGGTGTATCATAAATACTACTACGGGTAGGATTAAGTTAAAGACTTTCGAAATCCGTAAGTTTGATATTTCCCTACTACCCACATCTGAAGAGGCTATTTCGTCTTCTTAAATAAATACAATATATAGAGACATTAACTTTTTTTGTATTTGCCATTACATCCGTGGATTAAGTGAGTAATATTTATCAATGTAAACCCTTTCTAAAGTTAAAAAGCGGATTCACGATTATTATAACATCTCCAAAAATCCTAAAATACAAATTTTTATAGATATTCATCGAAAAATAAAATTATTGTCCACCATTTTGAAATCTTATAAATTATATTCATAAAAAGTAAACTAAATCTTGAGTTAGAATATGAAGTATGTCCAGTTAAAAAATGAAGATTATCACACCAAGCGTTTAGGTGTTATTGGGTAACAAACAAACAAACAAAAAAATTTTTGATTGCTAATTTTTGATGCTATAGATAATAGCAAATGAAAAATTGTGTTTTCCTCAAATAAGCAAAAATAATTTTTTGAGAATGAAGCTCGCTTAAAATAAGCAAGTTTCAAAAAATTTATAAGCGGAGTGTTTCCATCGAAATAATGAGCAGATCTCATCAGTGCGGATATGGTTAGTTGTCCCTAACACAATCATTTTTTTTTGATTTTATATTATATGAGTTGCTTATTTTGAAAGTGGTATAAGTCCAAAATGTCATAAGGTTAAATAGGAATTGGGATAATTAATTAATTAAATAAATTGAGTATGTCTCAAGTAGTTAAACGTTTTTTTCTTTCAGAATTGATATTTCAGAGATTTTGAAAGAAAATTTGAAATCAATATGCACCCAATTTCTTTAGAAACAATTTTAATTTTAAACTTGATTTTACCAGAGTCTCGAGTCCTCAAAAATCCCTAAGTACTAATTTTCATAACAATTTCAATATAACTACGGCTAATAGGTATAAAATGTGTCCTCGTCCCATATCAGACGGTCTTTTAATCAAAAGTAAACCTTGTGTTAAGAAATAGACAAAAGCATTCATCCTATCCTATTCGAAAACACACTAAACCATTTTTTCTAGCACCCCATACAACGAATACGTACCCAAAGATATGAATTTGATTTGAAGGGGTATCCGTTTTTTAAAATATGAAAATAAGAATCGTTCACATTACAAGCTGAATTTTATAATTTTCTGAGTTTAACACAAAAATATAAAATTTGAATAATAGAAAGAAAAATGGTTTCATTTATAATTAAATTTTAAAATGCCTCGACAGACCAGATCAATATAATTTTAACTGAATTATTTTATTCCAGCATTGATTAATTTTTTTCGTTTACTTTAAAACCTAATCAGTTTTGTT
Organism: Philonicus albiceps; assembly: GCA_963969385.1. Classification (NCBI taxonomy): domain Eukaryota; kingdom Metazoa; phylum Arthropoda; class Insecta; order Diptera; family Asilidae; genus Philonicus; species Philonicus albiceps. Next base: position 5,255,268 of record OZ017773.1, on the reverse strand, counting down.
GATTATAAATTAAATAAATTAAACTTACCATCTTCAGAATCGTTGCTTAATGACCAGTTTTCCTCCTCATCGAAATGTGCATCGCCACCTCTTCCGGTCCCAGGATAGAAGGCGTGTGCCAGAACTTGACCTGGACCATCAAAATCGTATCCATCACCGTGGTGTCGTCTGAAAGAGTCACCACAAAATTGCAATAAATTGTATTAGATTGGTGGTACTTTACCGCAATGGAGATAAATACAAAAAGTATACAAATGGTGTTAAACTCACCTGGCGAAAAGCACCTGAATATCTGCCTGTTCGCTGTACACCTCCCGGAAGGTCAGCTTCGAGTTCCTTGCCCAAACGTTGAGAGCATCCGTGAGGACCCTTCGCACCTGTCCTGCATCCAGGGTGGACATTGTTTGATTTACCAAACTGCAATTAGTAAATTGGTTTCACGTTATTAAGCTGAATAATTAAGGGTGTGGGGTTGGATTGCGGAGAATAGGGGCTTTCGTGCGGCCGGGATTCTGGCGATGTCTAGCTACCTTGTTTTTGCTATTTTATTGTATTATCCCTTTTTCGAGAATTAGTCAGGTGTCCGCAGTGACTGTAGCTGCCCCCTCCCCCCTCTGCAGGAGAGTTCGAGGATAATTCGAAATGTGGAAAGTTTTCTAGAACGCGACTTGTGGACACCCACGTTCCGGCGCAATTAAATTTTTAATAAAAGGAGCAGTGCAAGATAAATTGCTGAGATTAAAGCAGCTGTAATGGATTATTATAGGAGGGGATGAAACTTAATGCCTTCGTTTTCGTTTCACCAACTCGAAATTCCCCTTTTTACCCATCTTCCCCAAAAACATGTTTAATTATGCGCCTCTAGGAACGCTTTCCTTCGAATCTGCTGACTTCATATTCTACCAGGCCTCAGCAGATCCTCGGGGTGTTGAGCTGCAAATTTGGTTTATCGAATTTTGTGGCCCCAAGATTGAATAGGCGCACCCCAGCAATTCCCAGATTTCACATATTTGATTCTAGACGGCGAGTTATCTAATCAAGGGCCCATCTGATTCGTTTGGGACTATGTGCTCCTAGAGGATTTGTCTGGATTTGGAGTTGACTTAGGATTCGATCAAGTTAAATATTGCGTGTTACTTCAAATTGGAGTTTATTGCATTTGAATTTGATCGGTCTTATGTCTTTTGAAATTTTGCTGCATTTTAGACAATTGCTTAGGAATTCTCATTTAACTAGCTTAAGAATTTTAATTTAATTTAATTCAATTTAGGTCCATTTACTTTTGACATATTTTGCATTTAATCCTAATTTTTTAAGAATTTCGATCCGAAGAACTGTTCTTAAACTAAAATTAAAATTTTGGAAATTTCGACATATCAAATGTTCAGGCTTAAATTTTATAAAAATAAAAGAAGACTTATTAGATTTAAGATCAGTAAACGAGTTTTCTTCACATTCTTTAAATTTACGTTTGATATTATGAAATAATAAATAAAAAGATGTTTTTACTAATTTAATCTATTGGATACAATTTTTAAATAACTCCTAAGTACTATGCTCATTTTGCTAGTTGATTTCATTATAAACTTTCCGTTCATTAAGGTTTCAGACTTAAATTGTGTTTGAGATCTCCTTGTAATTCTAGATATATGAAATTTTTATTTTACAAAATGTATATAAAATTTGTAGAAAATTAATAAATCCTATTTTAGAAATTAATTCTGCAAGAATCTTGAATATAAGCAAAGTAAGCCCAATTTTTTTAAGTTGTAATGCGAGTTTTTAAATTTGGTTCTTTTAAGAATCATTGCGAAACTTAAATTCAATAAATTACAATTTCTAATATAATAACAATTTATTACAATTTTCTCGACGCTTTATTATTATTTTACAATAGCAATAGAAAGTATTATAAACAAAATAATTTAAGAACTTTTCCCAAAAGACAGTGTTGTAAGTAAAGAGTACAAAATAATTTCAGAACTCTAAAGGAGAGGAATTGTAGAAGTGATTTCGAAATTTATAATGTATAGGTTTCGAAAATAAGTCATTATTATTGTACATACGTATAGACGATAAGTGGACCGTTTCTACTAATTTTGAAATAATAAGTTGCCAATATTTAAAAATATATTAAAACGTCGTAGTATACAATTAAACATACTCGTACCATACATATATGCCTGAATTAAATACATTTCGTATTAAATTCTCTGTTTTACGAAAATTATATTAAGGTATCTCTCATATGGGAAAACACCTTAAAAATACGAAGTAGGTAGGTACTTTTAAATGTAATCTGCGTAAACGGATAATATGCAACTGTGCTGGTGCAAGTTAGCGCGAGTTCATTAATCCACCCTCAATCCGATACTGTTCCCCTTTACTTAAAATTCGTAATTCGTCGCGTTTTGGTTTCATACAAATTGAAAAGCCAAAACTCAGACTGTTCCGCTAAAGTAATATGAATTACGTCTCAAGATTCCCGGCGACTGTTTTCGTAGCTGGAAGCTAGGTCGGCGCCAACCAGGGTTCCAAATGTGTGAAAATCCCAAATTCTCCCTGAGGGGCTTTCATTTTGCATACTAAGCGTGGTTTAGCCCTGAAGCTTGAGCACTTAACATTTTCTACTCGATGAAAAAGAAAAGAACTTTGGTAAGAAAGTCTTAAGGAGCTCCATCCCAGAGGCAGTCACCGGTGACGATACGCTAAAAATTTAATTGGGCTAAGCTCGCCCCGGCCGGCCGGCTCAACTTAATCCAAGTGTAATTTAATTCCAATAAGAATCTTGAAATTAGTTTCCAAATTAACATAAGACATGAATACGAAAGCAGCAAGTTTCTTCAAAGTTTTACGATGCAACTTGCTAAGCAGAGGGCGCCACCGGCGCCAAATTCATTCCATCAAACTTCGCTGGGGAGGTGGATGGGGGACCTCTGTCCCGGGGGCGGAACGTACATTGGAGCCCGGATGTCCCCGACCCGATGCCCCCTTATCGTTGTCGGTCGGGCGAGCGACGACGGTTTTTGCACGTCGCAGCCTCTCCGCCTCTCTAGGGGTGGGACAGCCCGCCCCCACCAACAACAGCAGTCCCACATTAACGCTCATACACACATATTTGCGGCAGCAATAAACACTCAGCTTTGCATACGAAAGCAGCCGGGTAGCTCTGGGTAGAAGAGACCTGGGATCCTGGATCCAGGATGTGTTTCCCCGGGGCTCCTCCAGGGATGAGCTTTGATAACACACGAGCCGCACGTTGCCCAGAGCGGCGGCGGCGGCAGGGTGGTTTAGTGCTTTTGGGGTTACACGATTCCCAGGGATAAGTCGACATGGAATCCGTTTAATGAACTTTTTTGTTTATCGCTGCGGTCCGAGTGGGCTCTAGGATTGCTCCCCAACAGCCGCCAACCCTAAGCGGAAGAGGTGAAAATGTCTTTTTCAATAGTCCGCTTCAGCATGCTGAAGAGACGGGAACACTACCCCCCTCGGCTAGGATAAGTCCCAGGCGTTTCTCCTAAACGAACCCTGGTTAGTAAAGGGGTTGGGCTCTTGCACCACTTAAAACTGACCAGCCAGGGTTCCGGCCGGCTCCAGAAATTGCGGCCGGACCACTTTCATTTTGAATGAGTACCACTGGACCGTAAAATGTAACCTCTGGGACACGTTCAGTTTCTTGTGTGGTTAAATTATGCGAGACAACGTGCGACTGCACCCGGCCGAACCCCAACCTCTCCTCGTAGCAGACCCTCGAGCTGCAAGGTTTCGGCTCGGCACAGCTTCGGGGCCCCAATTGAAAGGGGGGCTCTGAAAGCCGCGTCGTCGAATTTGTGCAAGAGCCACGCCACACGTGACCGAGCATTTCAACAGTTTGCTCTAATTAGGAATTCAAAATTAGCGCTGCAGCTGGGGACGTGGTAATGGGAAATGTCCTTAAACTTCCTAACGAAACTCCCTCCCCTATGGGACGAGAACGATGCCATTCTGTTACACTAAGAATTTATTAGACTTTGGCGTCCTCTTGAAAAATATTGGCCGAAAATTGGCCCTTTTTGGAGGAAGTTCACCGAAACTATGATAAAATACAGTGCACGTACGAAAAATTGGATTTATGTACATATAATACAACATGTACTGTATAAAAAGCGCATTAAGAACAAGTATGGTATTTAGTTAGAGTACATTTACAACATTTATAAAAGTAAAAGTTACATTCATAGCTAGAAAGTGCAATTCCCAACTAGCATATTTAAGGGCTAAAATTAAGACTGGGTTCGGTTTTTCTTAGAACTGATCAACTATAGTAGACTTTCAGATCAGAAATGAATGCACGCCTCGAACATTTCTAGAAGGATCAGAGAACAATCAAACTAGGGAAATATTATTATTATTTTGTATTATTTTTGTTATCGTTACTACATGTATTGCTCTATCACTTTGAATTTTGATATATCCTAAATTAAAAGTTATTTTTCAGATTATATAACAATACAAGGTAATTTTTAGCCATAAAACCTCATATGGTAGCTAAAAATAGTCGTCTTTCATTTCAAAACCCACTTGATATCTTATTTTTCTCCGAAATATTGTAAATTGTAATATACGAGTATAAGTTTGGCGCATTCGTTTATGCAATTGTGGCTATTAAAACCAAGTAAAAAAGGTATATGAAGCCATAATTCAGCCGTTGAAACGTCCGCAGTGTATCCCTTAGTCGCAATTGCATTTATGCTATTTTTTGTATTTCCTTTCCTTTTTTGTATAATACTACGAGTACTTTAAATTTAAAGTTAAATTCAACGTTATCCCCGGATGGTTAGATAAAAATCCTAAACTCCTAGTACTTTTTTAATTTTCTCCTACGTTAAATATTCCATTTATCCTGTCGTATTGGAACATTTTGTTTAATTAAAATTAAAGTGGATTTTAAAGGCGAAAGACTTTCAACTACCATATCAGGTTTTATTGCTAAAATCTATCTTGATCTGTTATCTAACTTAGAAATAACTAAAAACCGTGTTTTTTGCACTTATAAGATCAGACTATCTTAAAATCTTAACGTGATAGGGCAATTTGGATTCTGCACTATAAAATACGTGGGAAATAATTTTTAATGCAAGTTAATATAAGGCAATAACATCAGGGCTACATAAGTTTAAATAGGGCATTTCGTAAAAGGCTTGAAATTGAGCAACAACGTCAGGGTTGAATCAGTACCTATGCGTACCTGATTAGATGAAATTTGGGCCCAGATCAGGTCTAGTAAGGAATACTTAAAAAGAGATTTCTGATCAAGGTTGGATGTGATATGCCCGTTTACGGTTTACCCTATCCTACCCTGATCTAGACCGAATCATATTAGGGTTTGCCCGAATAATATTCTAGTCGGGAAAACAATTTAATAATAATGTCTATAACATTTTAGGCATAAAATGAGTTTGAGGTCTCTTCAATGATTTTGTTTAGTTATAATTCTTAATAAAATATTTTAAATTTACAAACTATAGTCAAATATTAAAAATAAGCAATTAGTTTTAAATTTATTATACATAGGCACCTATAGCATGTTTGGATTTTAAAATTAAATTAGACCTTTTAAATATAATAAAACCTGCTTAAGAGGTGACTAGCTTTAGTAGTATTTGATTTAATTTATTTATCTCGTTTAATTCAAGCTACAAAGAATAAGATAAAAACGTAATCGACTTAAAAAAAATTACAAATGTAACTAAAACTAAGATTAGAGCTACATAGAATAAGGGGCAGCAATACATATATGAAGTGGAGCAGAGGGGAGGGGCTAATTAAGATGGTGGGACTGGATAGTAAAGGGAGTGTTTATTTGGAAATCGAAAGGTGTGGTAATGTTAAGTTTGTGTAGCATTCTTAGAAAAGGTTCAAAGTGCCCGATAGTTGGTATGGTGGGTGTCTAGGCGGAAAAGTGGAAAGGATTGAGGGAGAAATTGTAGAAATTCGGTGCCAATTACGACTTGGTGGAGGAAGACTATGTCCGCGACGTAACGACACAACGCTAAGGATTCGTGGTTAATCAATTTCATTCCGATTCCCTTAGTATTAAGTAGCAGTAGAAGTAAAAACAAGTTAGATTTGTTAATTTTTCAATAAAATAAGCGTAATCACAGACTAGTTAATTATCTTCTTATTGCATTGAGTTCGAAATTTTGAATGTTTTTCAGGACTATGAAGCTATAGACCTTAATATTTAATATTTGTTAATTTCAACTTAATACAACTAGTCGTTCCTAAGAAAAAAGGTTTTAACGGATATCTGAGAACGTAGAAGTTATATCGTGTTTTATTATTTTTTACAAAAGGTTTACTCATGTAGAAATGTTAAAATTCTTCAACTATGTATTTGAATTTTGTTTTATCGTTTATCAGAGGCTTACATTACTACTTAAAATAGTTTTATTACAATTTTGCTATCTGAAACTTCGAAATCTTAAAATCTAGATATATTTTATTTTTACACTTTTAAAATTCGTATTATATAAAGCCATGTAGAGCTATTTAAAAATATATGTTCTCAGAAATTAAAACAAATATTAAAACTAACATTTTCTCTAATTTTAATAATAAAACTTACATTATATAAATTTTTAATTCGTTCATTTTAAATGTCTTTTAACGAATTCGAGATTTGCACTATTCCACAAATTCATTTGTAATCACAACGCACCTTATTTGGAGCACAACACAATTCGAAATACAAATTCACATTTAACGCAAAATGTCCTTTTCAACGTTTTATTTGCGAAAAAAAAGGTAATAAAAAAAATACACCTCGTCCTTGCATCTGTGAGGGGAGGTGATGAAAAGTAAGTCGAAAATCAAAAGGTGTAACACTTAAAGCAAGCAAAGCACTCGACTGTTTCGAAAATTGTACAAAAACATCGAGCAAAACACTACAAACATTGAAAACACTTGCACTATATCCACCCACCCCTAACGAAGACGGGTATTCAGGGGAGATGGGCGGGGGGGGCTATGCGATGAAGGCGCTGAAATATTGCTCCGCTTTCGCTCACTCAAGGAGGTTGTGATGGATGCCGATTTCAAAAACATCACACCCAGGTTGAGTGAGTGAATGCAAGGCAAACTGCAAAACTCTGGGAATCTCTGCGGAGTACCTAGAATTTCTGGAGTCACCATCCTTCTCCCCTTTTTATTTTGTTGGGCACACTTTTGGGGAGCAATCCTATTACCAATTTGAGTACGGGGTTGCTTCTGGTCGTGGAAGTCCTGACGATGATGAGGGCGCACTCTGCTGGGACTCTCCTGAACCCACTTCTAAGAACTTAACCATCAAGGCCTCGGGACAAGACGACGACTACGACGACTACGATGCTACGACGACTATGACGATGACGACGACGACGACGACGACGACGACGACTATGACGACGACGACGACGACGATAATAGCGACGTCGACGTTGGCGTCTAAAAACAAACAGCACGAAAACGGAACAAGAACTAATTTTGCCCGACAACTCCATTCAACAAATTGGTGGATGTGCCGTGGAGATGACACGGGGCGACAGACAAGGCAAAGTACTTTAAGTTCAACGATTTCAAAGTTGCACTACACCGCCCTGAAAAAAAAAAAGACCTTGCCATTTGCCAAACAAGCTTAATTAAAAGTGTCACCGAATCCCCGGATACATTCACACGCCGCCGCCGCTATACACAAGCGGGTGGCCCTTTGGGAGGAGGGGGTATGGATGGGTGGTGGTTGGTTTGGATCCCGAAGCCCAGGATTATGGGATTACGTTTAGGAAGCCGCACTGATACCTAATCCGTGCAGTGATGCTGGCCCCTGGATGCCACTCAAAAAGGGGTCCTCACGTGGAGGACCCCTAAAGCCACCACCAAAACCACCCTTCTGAAATGTGGGGAGGGGGGGGGGGGAGCACCTGGAAGAGAAGGAGGAATGGGGTTGATTTTTAATGGATAGGTTAAATAGCTAAAAGGGCAGTCATCGCTGGGCTCCGGACTCCGCTTGTAATTAGCACATCCGACAAAGTTTCATTGTTATGAGCTTGTCCCTCGTCTATATGCAGATAGCTGCTGTAAACAATTATTGGGCGGAGCCCTGAATCCCTTCATCCCTCCAACTTCACTGATATACCCTCAGCTCTTCCACCAATCTCATTTGCATACAAAACTGTAAAGTTCAAAGCTTAGAAGTCGATCTCATATTGGGGCCGCACACAATTCCCTGTTTACGGACGCCCTGGGTTTATCCTTTCCCGAGAAGGAGGCTCCTTTGGGAAAGTTTTCGCTTCATGGATGGGAACCCGTGGGGAGGAACAGGAGCAAAAGCCTGGGCTCGACACGTCCTGCTGGATGCTTGACATGCACTTACCCGAACCGTACAATGGGGCCTCCAATTTGTGCAGTCTCGGCGAGAGGGCAAAAATTCAGGTCTCTGTTTCATTGCTGCAACAATTTGCGCGCTGCATATTTCCATGAATATTTTAACCGCCCGAACGAGATTCTGCGGTGATAACGCGCCAAGTGCCCGCAGATAACGTGGGAACATTCTGCGGTAGCAGGCTAGAGCTTTGGCAGGACTGTAATAGTTCTAAGTTGAAAATAGGGTTTTTTTTTTTTTCAAACGTACTATCAAAATTAAAACTCTAAAAAAGCTGACTTTTCATCTTTCTACATACTCTAAAAAATCGTTGTTATATACCAAAAAGCTGTAGATATGCGTTGCTTAAACTAGTTTAGTAATTTTATATAATGCAATATTTAATATGTTTTATTTATAGTATAAAACAAACGTTCCAGTGCATCTAGACCTATACTTAGTGTATGTTTCCATAGCTATTACTAAAAACGATAAAATCGATTCAAAGAGGGTCTTAAATTGAACTAAAGGCAATAATTATTGTCGTTTGAGACTTTTATCGAACAGTTGTCTGAGTCCAAATAAGCATAACTTATTCAGCTATATTTCGTAAACTATTTGACTTTAGTACATTGTGTTATATTTAAAAGTAATATTAGTCTATGAGGTAGTATTCTAAATTTTATTCACATTTTTCTGTAACTTCTTTCAGGGGGATATCTTGGGCTGATCCGAAAATAGTCAATAGTTGAATATTTTAAAAACAGAGTATAATTTTGAAAAACGTTTTAAGAAACCTTTTAATTAAAATTATTTTTTCAACGATAAATAGGGTAAGTAAAAATATGTTTTTCATTATCAATTTTGAGGAGAGATATTAGGCATAACTCGAAAGCAGGGTTAATTGGGTCCGTGTTATTTGAAACTGTGTTATTTAAAGACATGTTGGATAAAGAAAATCAACAAAACCGATAACAAAGTCTGAAAACAAAAGTTTGTAAATAAATTTCAAATCAACTATGTATATGAAATCGCAAATTAAAAAATGTTATGTCTTGTTTAAATCCTGCTACTGATTTTAAAGCCTATGTTTAATTTTGTAAATTTTAAGAACCGCTTTCGTAATTATTCTTGAAATCTTGAGAATATAAACCAAAATTGTTATGCGGGTGTTTTTGGGTTGCTAATTTTAAGTTTGGTTAAAATTTTTAAATTTCGATATACCTAAGCAATTAAAGTACTCAAAATTGAACTAATAAAACTGTTTAATAATACGCATTGCAAAAGTTTGGTCACTAAATTAGTCAATATTTTTTCCAATTCTATTAGTTATTAGTTAGGTAATGTTTTTATTAACTGATTCGATAAAGTAGAAATTTGCCTTATAGTTACTCTTAAGCAGGAAGTAGAAAAACACATTTTTGTTATGCAGTTTTTATAAAACTCCTGATAATATTGAATTGTATACCTCAGAAAATCTATCTTATCTGTTTATCATCAATAAAGTCATAATCTCTGGAATTATTTAATTTAAATAATGAAACTTGCTAAACTGTTTTAAATAAAATAGTTTAATATTTGAAAATTTCTTAACATAAACTTTCTAGATATAGACTGAAAAACCCTAATGAGAGAATTTTTCTTTTATACAACAGTTCTTAAACTGATTTCCGCCGGTTTAAGATCATTTCCCATTTTCTTTATGTTCCAATCTTGCAGAAAACCTTGTTTACTTTACAAGAGACGATAGAAGGTGCTGCGGAATGCTTGAAAAGAAGTACTCTTCAAAACACTTTCCTCATTTGTGGGCACCTCTAAAAAGTATCTCATAAGCACCAGTGGCACCCTGCAGACATCTCGTAAAAAAGAGTTATTTTTGGAGTAATCCCTCAACCGCACGAACAGTGCAGAGCAATAATTCTAGTAAAGGTTCTCTTCATATGAGGCAGAAGGGGGTGGAATCCTAGTCCTTTGCAAATTGTGGAGCATCCCTCAACTGCAGCCCATTTCCGGTATTTGTTCGTCCTTGCGGAGGACAAGAGTTGACACAAACAAGTCAGGGGGGGAGTCTTTGCCCCCCCCCCCCACTCAGGCAAAATGTTCGTCGATATTGAAAACCTTCCCCCTGGGAGACTATTGGAGGGTTTCACGATGCGCCCAGTGAGCCCCATTATTCGACCGTGCGGCAGGTGAGATAAATCCTGGCGGGCTGCATTCGAGCAACAGCAGCTGAACGGCATCGTTAGGAATGCATCAGAGAAGAAGGGTTACTTTATTGGTAGGGGATGGGGCAGGGAAGAGGGGGCTTGCACATTTGGAAGCCATCCGGGGCCCCTGCAACACACAAAAGGCAACGGTGGCGGAAGCCCTGAAAAGGCAGCACGATAAACACTTTAAGATATCGCCTTATTCCGGGGCTTCCCATGCGGTGGTTCCCCGGATTGTGGAGTCGGGACCATCATCGGGGTTTTGCGCTCCTTACATCGTATGAATCATGCTCCACTTTTCCGTAAATTTTTCATCCCCTCACCCTTTCGGTTCTGCGAGGATAATGTAACAAGGTAAGCATAGTGCGCCACGCTTTGTAGGTATAGTAGAATAAAGACGTTTTCCAGTTAAATTGCGGACACATCAATCCCCGCACAAGAATTTTGTTTTTCAACACCTTTTCCCTTCTCCCTCGTCCATGGAGGAGTTTGAAAAACCTTAAGCCAAACGTTCCGGTGGTGGGAGGAGACGAAATCGCCCTAACAAGGATTTATGCGATGAAACCATCCTGGGGGTGATTACATGTTTACGTATTTATGCCTGGCATCCAGGACCTCGGATCCCGGACCCCGGGACTCAGGAGCGGCCATTCAGCCAGAAGACTGACTCCTCTACCTGGGCGGAATTGCAAAAGGACGTTTGTCGAAAATTCACATTCATTCCGCCCTTAAAGCGGTACCAACTCCCACTGCACGCCTTTATTTACATTACTTCGTGTTCATATTTCAGGTGGTTGGGCCCCGCTCGTCAGAGGAGCCCCTCCAGGTGGGCCCCCCAAAACGATCCACGAAAGCCTGTCGAGCATGCATTATTAAGAAATCCTTAAAAACGCTCGAGTGTCGACGGGTTCCACTTCCCGGGTATGGCCTCGCTGCAATTCAAATCGGAAGAAAACTGGCGGCAGTTCCATTTTATATATATGTATATGTTGTATATATGTATAAAGGGCCGGGGGAGTGGAGCGAGGAATCCGCGCCTTTCGCGGAAAATTGAGGCAAAGTGTTGTATGCGATTCGAAAGAGCACATTCAGCTCGAGATGTTTACTCATATTTCACGGACTATCAAATTGATATAAAAGTGGGAGCTCCGCCCGAAATATTTCGCTGAATTGTGCCGTACTAAAACCTCATTCCTATTCTCAAAGGGCAACTCATTCGTTGGTCTCTACCTCCCCTAAATCGTTTGTTGTTATATCGCAAGAGACCTTATGCGCGCGGAGGGAATGAGATTCCCGAATTGCTTTTTTTCGGTGGCTGTTTGCGTCTGCTTTTCGGGATAATTTGCTCCTATGGGCGCTTAGCTGGAATTCACTTCAAACTGGGGCGGCAAGGACTATTGCGATATCTTTTAAAGGGGGATTGCGCGAAAAAAAAAGGAAGCGAATTTTAAAGGGCTGGAGGTTATCCAACTCTAATGGGTTCAAGATTTTTATTATTCTCGTTTTTACCCCTTCAAAGTAACAAAAGATATCTACATTGTTGCGACAAAACGTTAAGTATTCATAAATGAAAAAGTAGGCACAGGTAATATACACAAATCTCCCCTTTTTACATTTCAGAGATTATTTAAAGGGTTCAAGTTGCATTACAATGAGCATTTCATGTAAAGTGCATTCAATTATTTGTATTTAATGTATGTTTTTAGGGTATTAAAGGTTTTTGTTCTTCTTTAAACCTAACGACAGAGTTCCATTGACTTAAGTCCCTGCATATTAGCCAAAAGTGGCTATCTTTTAGAATAGAATTTTGCAAAGACGATTCTAAAATGGGTATCAAACGAGAAATGTAAAACTCACAGCAAGATTTAAAGGCTTTCCACCGTCCTTTAAATTGAAGAGGTGAACTAGAAGAAAATTAGCGGAAAAGGATATCAACGTGTCTCTCTATACCATACGCCAAAGTATAAGGGAAAATTTCATCAAACATCGCAGTACTATAATCAATCCACTTTATTAATTTGAACCGCGATCGTGTTCACTGACGAATCATAATTTTGGGCATATCAAGGACCTAAACGAGTATGGTTATCATACGTATAATAAAATACCCAATAAAAATTCATGTGTGGGGATGTTTCTGTTCGCGATAGGATTTGGAAAATTGATTGCTTTCACTGAAAAACTGAATGCAGAAAGAATGCTGCAAATTTACAAAAACGGGTTATTAAAATCTACAGATTCTTGGTTTGAAACAGGAACCCGATCGGGGGTCTTGCAAGAAGACAACGATCCAAAACACAGAAGTCGTCTTTGTACCGAATGGAAAGATCAAGAGGATATCAATGTTATGGAGTGGCCCTCACAAAGTTCTAATGGTAATTCAATTGAATTGAATTGCAGCGAAAAAATGCTTTCACTTTGCAACAACTTAAATCATCGGTAAAGAAAGCCTGGATGGATCTATCACTAGAATATGCTGACAAATTAGTTAGAAATATGAACAATATATGTATTATAATAGCAAATAACGTTGACTTCACCAATTTTAAATGTATTGCGGAAAAGAAAATAAAGTAAATAATAAGAAAAAATAATATTTCGTTAATTTTTTATCGCATTATTGAATTCTAAGCGATACGTTCTTACCAAACAGACTGAAATTTGAAGTGGCACAACGTAGTTTTATTTAACTGATCAGATAATCTCGTTCCCTTAAATGTTTTAAAATAGCATCAATATTTTCATTTTAGTATATGTAAATGGTGTGTATAACCTTCCTAAATTAGTTTTGAAAATGTATCCTTTCCAAAATGTGTGATTTTTCAATATTTTACGATATATTAAATTTAATAGAAGTGATCGGTGGTGAAATCTTAATATATTGTGAACTAGTTTTGATATTAATGTTTTCACTTTAACATACATTTATATGTATGTATTTTATATTTAAAAAAAGGTATGGAAGCTCAAATCATTTTAGAATAGGTCTAGAGAAAATCGACATAGAAAGGTATGACTCGATTCAAGTTTTAAGCTATTTTGCGACTAGTTTTAATTGAATAAAAAAAAGTTAAGCAAAAGTTAAATTCTTACTAATTGAGTTTCATTTCTTTTCTAATAAAAATATCTCTAAAATGTGAAATCATCGATGCTTTAAGTCTTTAAGACAATAATAAAATGGGCGTAATTTTTTTTTTTTTTTGTTTTAAATGAATGAAGTGCCCGATTTATAGCGAATGCATAATCCCAACTTCTCCGCACTTTATTCCGATCAAGTGGAAAAGCAGAAAAGTAAACTTGAGAGGAAAAATTGAGATATCCGAGACGGTACCGATAAATTCCTTCTTTCGGAGGGAATAGCATAAAACGCCTCCAGTAACTGGTTGGGGCTCATATTCGCCGGGAAAAGTTTTACGTTTGGTTATCATCGACTTAACCCTTTTTTCGCTGAAAGCGGCCCGGCAGAAAAGTGATATTGCTCCCATGTTTGCTCATTTGAAAGATGATACCTTACTCGGGAGCGGCAGACCATAGTGTGGTCAGGGCAAAGAGGTTCCCTCTGGAAGGTGGGGGGGGGGGGAATGCGTCAATGACTCAACCACTATAAACCCCCATTTCTGGGCTCTGGTGGTCGTTGATGGGGCTGCACAAACAAGCCGATGGCACATTCCAATCGAGAGGAAAAAAAAAAACAAAAAAATTTATATAGAAGGAGTGAAAAGAAGTGAAGAAAATCCAACGCTCCGGGATGGTTTCAAATGTTTGCAGCCAGGCAAACAGGTCGTTCCCGGACCTCTGTCCCCGATCCCTCGACCAATCCACCTCGTTAGTGCCATCCATCCCCATCAGACATCGGGAATATGAGACGAAGCCTGAGGCCTCCTCTTCGCCTGGCGCGTCAATTTTTGTCTGGATGTGCCACGATTTCATTTCATTTCAATATCCCCACATGCGGGAAATCGACTTGGATATTGGCAAGACGGCGGTTGCAGAGCCGATGTCATTTGATACCAACTTTCTTGGTATTCAGGATTTTTTTTCCTCTCCCCCACCCCATTTTGAGGGCTTCCCTAATGACGATAGCACTTCCTCCCGATCCTCCTGGCGGTTCTCGTCCATTGGTGTCATTTTTGCACCATCGAGAAGCCCCACAGGACGAGCCAACGATAATGGGCTTCGTCGACTTAATTGAGGGCGCACATGTGTCCTTCGAAGGAGCATGTAGATCTAGATTATAAATATTTATTCAATTCAGTACTCGTATATATTTTTTTTTTCTTATAAGCTTAGGAATAAGGTTTCACCTGATGTACATATAACGTAATGTTCGTAATATTTAATTAAAAACTTTTCCAATTATTCTTCCATGAATTTAAATCCTACAGATAGTGTCTAACCAGGAGCTAGCGTAGAGAGATTAACATTTTATAAATGGAGGATTGCATATTATTTATAAGTGAAACACTTGTGCACGAGGAAAGAGCATTTTAGACTTAGAATCCTGAAGACCCAGGTTCGATCAATATGAAAATTTCTAAATTTTTAAATATATCATAGTACATGAAGTAAATTACAGTGTTTAATACTAATGAGGAACAGAGATATTAATCCCTTCCGGTAAGATTCAATCAGGTTGAATTATTATAACATTGACCATTGACTTTAGTTACATGACGAGTATATCTTATCATTGTGCGGTATGGCATGCAAACCCAATATTAAGATACTCGTATATTCGTCATTTTACCGGAAGAGGTTAAATTAGTAAAACAATTCTGTACTATTATATTCGTTAGTTGAGATATCATACCTAAAGACGTATCATAATTTAAATGTTTACCATCAGTTCTATTTTGGTCATCATTCTAAATTTATATAAATAGGATATTCAAAATCAACGACCCTGAAAAATTAATTTGTGTTTAGTTAAATGTTAAGAACTTCAGAGAATTATGTATTTAATTCTATTATTTAAGAGATATTCCACATCAAAGTATATCATATTTTTAAAATCTAAAAATATATTTAGAGAAAATTTCTACAATTTGCGCCTACAATTTAATTTTATTTAATATCTTGTAAGTGGGACGAAATTGCTGAAAAATCGTTATAAATTAAGGATGATTATTTTATTAAAATAAATTTAAAAAAAATTAAAAATACGTTTCATCATAATGTGATATTTTTATTCTAATTTTCAACTATCCAAAAATAAAGATTAACCATAATGATTTTCTTTAGTATAGTGTTTCTAAAATTTGATTTCGTTATATTAAAACATTTTTTATATGTACTTTGTATCTATTTTACATCTAATTAAGATCTATAGTTCTACTTTTTAGAATTTCTACCCAGAGGGTGGTCTTATACTCCTGAGATGTGCTATTGGGAAATCGATAGGTCGGTCTATTCCAGCCGAAGCTTCAGAGGGGACGACATTTTAATGAACGCACTTTTCTCACTTAGTTGAATTCCCTTCTTTAATGAAAAGCTAAACAAACTATTAAATCCCCTTTCTGCTGTGCGGCTGGGATCCAGGTAAAGCCCCTGGCACAGTCGGGTGCGGCTGCAATTTGCAAATTGGAAAGAATTCCCATTTAAACGGGCGTTATAAACTCAATGAAGCAATAAAGATCACTTAGTCGATTGTGTGCTGAGGGGAGGGCATTATACGGGGTGTTATGGCGTCACTCCCTGCATAAGGGCGCTCCTCTTTGTTGCCCCCAGCCCCGCTCGATTAATTACGCTCCCCAGAAAGCCGCAACTGACTGACATGAACAAATTGATTGCTCCTTCTTGGCGATGCGTTGCTCTTCTACTGTAGATGCATCTGCGAAGAAGGCCCTGCAGATACTGCAAACAGATAGACAGACAGAAAGACAGACAAACAGACAGACAGACAGACAGACAGACGATGCACCAGAAGTAGAAGCAGCATTCGGACAATTCATAGAAAAGCAACAAATGCCAGAAAGACACACATCAAACGGGCCGAAAGGCTTCCATGCGTGATAAATTTCCCCGTAGATCCTGGCTCCATCATCCCGGGACAGATCCCGGATCTCGGGGCTTTGCCGTCTGATTTATATGCTTCAGTAAGCTGAGATAATCACTGGCCGATTATGTGCCATTCGCCGGGCGAACAATTATTTCGACAGGTATGGGACCCGATGCCCGGACTTCTCGTACCTCTCGGATCACCCCGGACCCTATAGAGTCCGCCCTTATCTCTTCGCTCCTCAAGTGCTTTGGAGGTTTTTAATTGAAACGTTTTCGGGGGTTATAGCCGCAGGGGTTAGGTGTGTACAATGTGTGTGTTTGTATATCTATGACGAGTTTATCTAGCTTTCTAGGCTTAACTCTCCGGGTAGGGTTATGTTCGCAGTCGCCTCATAAGAGGGTAAGGGGATGAACGGAGGCCGGCTTCATAACACGTTATATCTGGACGTGCTGAGTGGCAGGAAATTAAGGGACAACAGCAGCCCAAACTCTAAATGTTTTGGCATTTGTGGCTGCTTAAGGCATTCGGGAATAGCTGACATTTTCTAGGATAGTTATAAGCCCTGATTTAACCCATCTTTTGCCATTCTCTGAAAACAGTAAATACAATTTACCCTTACATTATTCTTTTTGTGGTTCTCTGTTGGATACATTTCCTAACAATTACTTTGTGCCACTGGGAACTGACTTTGATCCGGGATAAGAAGACAAGAAGGAACAAAAGGTAATATAAACCGAATAAATGATTTCTTGAGCTTCATGTTCTGTTATTTATTTTCAATTTGTTATTTGAATTATACTTCCTTATCGTCTCTGCGGAACAATCTTTGACAAGATTTACAAATTGAAGGGTTCTTGTAATTCAATTTCTAATTAGTACACTAATCAATAAATTTCAAATTCTTGTTAGTTTTTGATAATATGAACTCGTACTTTATTGTTAGACTTTATAACTTTAATGCAAAGTTATGGACTTCTTTGAGTATCATCAATTACAGGCGAATCGCTCTGCAACAAATCTCCCATATAACTTTGTATGGCACAAGCATAATAAAATACAATTGATTTTGTTTTTAAATTTGTTATAAATAGCGTGATAATCTTTTAAACATAGCGTCTAATTAATTTCTCGTCCATCCAAATAATTTGAAATTATTTATCTAAATATTTAATTTAATACGTAAATTTAATGTAAATACGTCCCCAGATTATCATGTTTCGTTGCTATTTCTTTATGATATACAAGTTTTAAAGTTATATTTGCTTTATGAATGCAAAGGTCCCTTCCCTCTCATATTTCGCCTATCAGATCAGAACATATGTAGATAAGATTTATAAGTGGTAATTAGAAAAGTGTTTTTTAAATCATAATAGGCCGAAAAGAATTACGTTCGAAGTAACTCCCGGGGTATCTTCTAAGGCTATCTCAACTCGAAGCGATCTGGATAAGTTTGATTCTCTTTGGTATGTTCAATATCTTATTTGAGTTCAGTTGAGTTAATTTGACTCTATCTCTATATCGTTCATTATTTTACTCGAGTTTATATGAACCATTGTTTGTGAAGCTTAATTAGAATTTGTATGGATGAGATTTAGGACGTAGATTTTCCGTTCATCCGTTTCTATTAAACTCGAGTCATTTGAAGGGATAGATGGGCTTGGAAAATTTAATTTTTGCATTAATTATTGTGATATATTTCTTCATACAATAGTATACTATAAGAGAAATATTTCCTGAAAATTTCAAGTTAATCTGAGCAAAACTGTAGGAGTGACAGATTTTTTAAAATTCTTCTATGCGGTTCTTTAAACGCGTTTTTCTCAATACAACATTTTCATAGTCAGTAGGCATGATATTTAAAAAACTAATGCATCGATTATTTTGAAATTTTGCATACTACTTTTAAATTGTATTGACTTCTAATTGAATGAAGGATTTTTATTTTCATTGACCCTAACTCGTTTTACAAGCCAATATGTCGGCAAATTGTTGTCCAAAATCGAAATTTTTGGCACGAAACTCTACCAAAAAATCATATTTTATTAGCTTTTAAAGTCTCTCGTTTAATCACGAGCTATTATTACTAATATGTACATATATAGATAAATCCAATGACTGAAATATTAAATATAATCTTTATTTGCTTGGAAACAGAAATCAATTTATATTTTCTGTCTTTGAAATAATCTAAATAAAGTTTTAAATAGCAAAGCTGCTCTAATTAGACTCTTATTACTATAAAAAATAAGTCAGCCAGACAGTAACGTAATACTGAATTTATGTTAAGGAAGTGAGGTACTGTAAATCCACGTAAATTACACCTAGCAAAAATGTTCTTTTAGTATTTATTATCAGTGGAAGGGGCATAAGAGGGTTATACCACATATAGACTTACGACTCACCACTCAATAGCTCAATCAGATCAAATAAATATCAAAGATAAAAAATAGAACATTATTAGATATATTTTTGCTGTTGAAAAGGGCAAAAAGATTCTGCCTTTTTCCGTGTAACCAAACCAGTGCCTAATAGCTCAATACACAGAAAATTGTTAAATTTCATTTTACCGTCAAGTAAATTGTCATGAGATCTTTCCATTAAAACATCTCCGTCATCAGAGGGTCGCTAAATTTTCAGTTGTCTGACAGGGAACAGCTTCACGCGTCTCTGTCGAGACCCGAAAAAAGCATCCTCTTGACGGTATGGCATCCGTAAAACATCCGTCAAATTGACAAAAATTTTTCAGCATGTAATGATTTTAAAGTGACTACAAATTGAGAGCAGTTTCACGCCCACCCTTCCATCTTTTCTCGCACATTTTGGAAAGATGTGGGAATGAATTTCGGGCTTAGTGTACGTGATGCAGGATTCACGCAATTGAGAACGTGATCCCCGATGGGGTGGATTCCCCATTTGGGCACAAAGTCAATCGATTTGATGCCACAGGGACCAGATCGAATAATAAAATATTTAATACTCTGATTGAATCGCTCACAATAGAAAACCACTTTGCGAAAGTGATGTCTTTTCTTATATAAGAATTATTAGGGAGATCGATATGCCCCCATCCAGGATAGCATTTCGTAGCCATCCCCATATGTTGGCCGGGCGTTTTCCCCTCCTCCCCTCCCAAAAACTAAATGCATGGGCGGCGGACGAGCACCCGAGGTGCTGTGCAGGTTGGCGTTATGTAACCTGATGGGGATGTTAACTTAGTTAACGTCAATATTGTGCTCACTCACCATGCGGTCCGTTTTGGTTACATTAAAGGAAGTGAAATGTATTGCTCCAGTTAATGGACTTCACTTGCAAGATTGGATGTATATGCCTTTGTTATTGACAGGCCCGAGATAGGGGGAGAAGCACTTCGCAGCGGTCCCACCCTGGGATATCTTACTTTTCCTGACAGCCAATATAATTCGCAATGTGCAATTCGATTAGGTTTCTGTAGCGTACAAACGTATGTAGGAGATGTAACACCACTATCTTTGGGGGGTAACATAAATTTTTTTTGTTTTTTTGCGGGTAGAGCCAATAAACCTTCAACCTATATGGTATAAATTTCTAGACTCTTACTGCTTGAGAGGTTTATTGCATCCTTTTGTTGAATTTGTAGTACTAATTTTGTCCAACTTAATGAAGGGTCCCTCTTTAATAGCGATACCGCTTTTAGATCCTTTCAAAAATAAATGAATTTCTTATTCTTAGCTTTATTAGTTATATTATTTCTTCAAGTTCAATATATTTCGTTTTTAGAACCATGAAATACTTTTTTTCTATTCTATCAATTATAATCGAATTCCTCTATAACGAACTTTTCTATATTGTGGGAGTAGGTGGGATGCTATTTAAAGAGAAGCAGAAAAAGTACATATATTTGAATTCGTTTAATCTATTTAAATTAATTTGGATTTTGGACTTATAAATAATAGGAGATACGAAATATTTCCAGAAAATAATAGAAAAATGAAGAATTTTCTTCTTACTTTAGTAGTTATTCGTTTAAAGTAAAACACATCTTTAGAGGAATGCTAGATATAAAAAATATGAACTAACTATTTATATGTCTTTTATAATTAGGTTGTAAATCTTATTTTAAATTTCAAATACTAGTGAATTTTATACTCGGCTTAATTTGGATATATAAAACTTAGTTTCCATTAAATAAACGCTAATCTAGGTTTAACGTTTAACATTAAATTGCTAATTTAAATACACAAAATTTTTATTAAATCAATTTCCCATCTAAAAACTTAAAGTTTTATAAACTAGAAAAATAAAATTTCATTTTTTTAAGTTATAAAATTAATAACTCATCAGTGACATACCCTAATTTTTTGTGAGACGCAATGTATGTATGTTACTTCGTTACACTTGGAAGACATATCGATGAGACAGTTCTTACCTGAAAATAAAGGAAAACATTATTAGAATCATACAATTTTTATTATTATTGTTCTATTTCTATAACATTTTAGAAAAATGATAAAGATTATGTTTGTCTATATAATTTGAAAGTTTAATCGTGCAGATTACAAATTACATGCATGTAAGATCGACCTTTTTTCTAATTTCTACCTCGCTCGACTGCTTTTAAGTCTTATGTAAGACAGATATAATCAAGCATATTGCTCTTTGCCTGAATAAGAGAGCATTAGCTTATATTGAAGAAGGGTTGTCTTGCCAAAAAATTGCTTCATTTTTTCTCGATTAGGGGTAGAAGCTAAAAGATGATTCTTATACCCTTCATCATCGAGGGTCATACCCCATCTACCCATTTTAACCTATTCCAAATTATGCCGAGACTTATCCAGGCAGCAAATAAAATTTTGAAGAAAAACGTCTCTAATCGAAAACATTAAATTTCATTAGTGTCTCGCTGCCGACGGCCCTACTATAGGGTGTAGGGAGTGGGAATTAGTCTGCCTGTTTAAGCTCATAATCTGAACTTATTATCCGTCTAAATGTTATGCCACCTAATCAATTTCGTAACAACTTTTTCCACCGTCGTCGCCGTCGACGTCGCAAAGGCGTTCAGCATTTTCCCAGGGGCGACTGCTGCGGGTATCATCCCGGAAGAGCCGGGATGGAAAGAACGGGATTTTAGTGGGTGGATAACGCGGTCTCCGCCTCATTTTGAGGAGATAACTTTGTTCGAAAAATGGAGGGGGGGAGGGGACATAAGAAGAGAACGAGGGACAAGACCATTTCACCGATGATGCCTAATAAAAATGGAAATTTAGATAAGGAGCCTCTCGGCACTGCTGCCAGAGCGCCGGGACTGGATGGCGGACGAAGGGTTTTGGGGGGATGGTGGATTCTGGCTCCAGGTCGGTCCCCGATGAAATAAATAAAAAAAAAAAAAAAGAAAAAAAAGCGCACCCTTATTACATATGCACAGGGCTGCTCGAGTAATAAGGACATACATCATGTAACAGGCTTACGCCGCTCCCGGTCCATGAGACTGGCAGACTATCTGCATACGGATCGTCTGTGAAGCTCCTTAAGATCCGCATCATGTAGGGATTTTACCCTTAACCCATGAGCCCTAGCTCACTTTCCAGTATCGTAGGTATCGGGGAGCACTCGAGAAAGTTTCCTTCCTCTTCTAGAAAAAGGGCTCGAGGAGGTGTTGACAAATAGACGATGCTCAGTGTTCCCGATAGATTTTAAACTTTTGCCTGCTCCCCTTTTGGGGAGATATTGGGAGGGATGTTAAGAAAACGTTGTGACGACCACCTTCGATGGAGTGGCTAAATTACGTGACGGAGTCAAGAGTTACGTTGTCCTGGGAGCGTGTGAAATTCAATGTACTTGCATATTCGTTAGATATTAGACCCTTTGGCTAGTTTATCAAACAAGTTTACTTAACTGGGTAAACCCATTAACTAGAATCATTTTCACTTCATCTAACATCAATTTAATATAAAATTTGACTAAGTAAAACTGAAATAAAAAAAAAATTACGAATTTTAGATCATCTTAAAATAAATTTAATCCTTTTTAAAATATGATTTTCCTAAATTTTTAAATTTATTATTTAGAATAATTTTAGGTATAAACAAATTAAACCTTTACAAGTATTATCCTAAAACTTTATTCCATTAAAACTTGCGTTACCTTTGAAACATATTTGAAAAATGAAAAATTGCCAACTTTCAAAAGTTTATCTCTTAAAATTGTGGCACGATTCATGTAGATAGCATATATTATCGTAAATTTACATTTTAAAATGAATTCTCAGGAGGAGTATACATTATTTTTCTAATATAGATGAAAAACGTTCTTTTTATATACTTTAAAGAATTTTAAGTCACTTTTTAAGATAGGTATATACTAAATTTATTTTCTAAAATTATAAAAAATAGAAGCATCATTCATTTTGTTTGAAACTGAAGAAATAAACAAATGCATTAGTTGCTATGTAAATTGGAGTTTAAAATATTATTAAAGAAACTTATTCTAAAAATATAGACATTTTTAAATATTCAATAAAAATGAATTAAGCTATTGATGGATATCTGTTTTGATGTACGTCGTCAAATTGGTTAGAGAAGGACCGTCATCTAGGTACCAAGACCCTGAACCTTACTACAGTATTGGCTGGTTCTCGATCAATGTTGTGGTGAAAAGACAGTAAACCTTGGGACAATCATCCGGGGTTACGGCAAGGCAAAGAGGTTTTTACACCCAGCATATACACCAATACCACCACCCTTAGCAAAAGCGATCTCTGCCTGCTGGTGGGCTACCTATTTGGCCATTATGGGTTAAGATATCACTAACATAAAATTGGTCTGTCTGTTAAGACAGAATTTCGACTATGTCTAGAGGATAAAAAAACCACACACATCTTGTGTGGCTGCCATGTCCTAGCTAAGACCAAAAGAAGGACTTTCAGCAGGGAGTTTCTGGTTTCATAAAGAGGGTTACTTTTAAGATTTGTTGGCTTAAAAAGTTCTTTTGCCTAATTTCCCTATACTAATAAGATGCTTTTGAAATGACGTCAAATAATTTAAATGAAATAACGAGAGAATAATTTAAACTGTCATTTAAAAAATATCTCATCATTAGTCAGCGTATTAAGATTTGAGCTATATCATCAAAGGTACGTGAAACCTGCCTAAGCTTTCGAAACCCGAAAACTTAATTATTTCGAGAAGGATCTCAGAAAACGACCAAAAAGGCTGGAAATTTAATTATATTTTTTTTTTCTATGAGGGTGAAGAAAAGTGGCTAACATCGTCCCACGAAGGACATTTCATTTATCTTTGACTGCCCGCCACCGTCGCGCCTTCGAGGTGCTCAGACGAAAAGAAATGTTGGGGCAAAGAGTCACTATGGGAGGAGGACAAAAAAAAAGGCGGACTGTAAAGAGATCCTTGCGGTTGCCGGCAGCAGCAGCAGCAGCAGCAGCAAAAACATGAGCCTTTAAAGAGCATGAATTTAAAATCACGGCTTAATGGAATAAAGCCCCCAACACAATTTTATACATGCACACCCACACACATTCTTATATATGTATATATATAAAAGTGAACCCGAACAGGGTTGAGGAGGCTTGTCGGAATTCCAAAAATTCAACAATCTACCCCAGGGTTTTGCCCCCCATAAGATAATTATCGCGGCCACGAGAGAAGCCCGAGTTGCGGCTTCACGCCCGACAAATTAAAATTAAACAGGGCGACAACCAAATTAAATTTGCATTTAATTTACGGCTACCGAGGGATTTTATTATTTCCATTCGATTGAGATTCACCTCCTTTGCATTCCTGGGGACGGTTGGCTACTCGGGCTCCTCGAGGAAGGGGGCGTCTCCGAGGCGAGTAGAGGGCTCAGTGCAAAGAAGCCAAATTAAGCCGGAAAGAGAAGCCGGGAACATGCACCACACTCCTTGGACATAGATATGCTTCTCGGGCTCCAGGGGGCACACATACGGCTTCCCGGGGATAACAAAATGTGGCCGGGCAGACTAGGGGACAAGCGAAACAAAATCCTCTATGGCCGGGCTCCTTTTTATGAAATACTCTTCTCGAAGAAGATTAAACCTTTTACGAAGGGAGTCTCGAATACAAAGGCAATTAGTCCCCAGTTTTGGGTTCTTGCTATAAATCGGGGGTAGAACGGAGGTTGTATCCCATGCCCTCTTCCCGCCGCTGTCGAAGGGAGGAGAGCTCAGACTTTTTTTTCACATTAAATCCCTTCAAATACTACCCGAGCTAGCCGAACCTGAGAAGTGTACTCCTCCCGGCTTTTGTTGCACTTTCGCCTTAGCGAGCAGAAGAACTTTCCCAAGAATTAGATTGACTCTTAAAGGAAATCTGGAAAAGGATCGGGTTGTTCCCCCGAGGGAATTGACCGAACGTTTCTTTACGGATATTCGTTTGACCCCCGGCTAAGTTGGAAGGGCAAGAAACTAAATCGTCCGGACCATTTTGAGTCCTTGAAGGAGGCGCTAAGGGAGCACTCGCCCTCAGGTATCCCCAAAACACAGCGAGAGTTTCGATAAATCACTGCTCCCATCTCAAAGTGTTCCCAAATGAGAATCAATCGAAATAGGGTCCCCGCGAAACCCAGATCTACTGGTCCGCAATTTATTGGATAGTAGGTGGGGCATTCCTCTCCCAGGGGAAAATCTGAGTCCGAATATTGAATATATGCCCCCAGTAGCGTAACAAGGAGTTGGTAGGAGCACTTGACGAGCATCTTCGAAAGTAATCGAAATATTTAAGGGTACAACTTACTACCTTTTAAAGTTTAAGATTATAGTCTAGAAATTTCAAATCGGGTATATGTAGACGGTATTTACAAAACTGATCATCGGCTCAACTTCTTGTTATACAGAATAAAATAAGTAATTTATAAGCTATAAGAATATACCCAAAAAGATTAAGGTATCTTAGAAGCCATTAGAAATTGCCCAACATCCCAAAAGAGTGTTACATTTCTTCACATTCTATCGTTTGATTAATTGTTAGTAAATATCTTGTATAGAATGGTTTTCATCTTTGCAGGGATTAAAGCACCTGGTAGCTTCTCTAATTAACTCATCGATCGGTGGTTCAACCTTCTCACCAAAAAGGGCACCCATCACAGAGTCCTTTTTTTTCCCCCGAAACCCCTGATGGGGCCCCATAAACCCTGAGCACCGACTCAGTTTCGCATTAGGCAGAGCGAATACTCAGATAACCGTTCTCTCCTATCAATCATTTTATCGTG
Source organism: Philonicus albiceps (assembly GCA_963969385.1). Classification (NCBI taxonomy): domain Eukaryota; kingdom Metazoa; phylum Arthropoda; class Insecta; order Diptera; family Asilidae; genus Philonicus; species Philonicus albiceps. The sequence continues at coordinate 5,229,464 of OZ017773.1, read as the reverse complement.
GCGCTCAGATAAGTGGACAAAATTTATATAACCGCCACGAAATTGCTTTTCAGGCGCACAAAGAGTTATCGGGCCTAACAAATTGCCACATTTCTCCCATTCCCTCGGAAAATCGCTGCTCTACTCCAGCATCCCAAAATGTATGATGCTCCGATAAGGAAACATTCGAAAAGGAGTTCCTTTTTTTTTCTTTTTACCTCCCCTCTCTGGCAAAATGATAGGGAAGCTTCTATTTCCTGTGACATTGGGGGATTTTTCTGCTGTTCTGTTACTGAAATATAGGGGGAAAAGAGAGAAGTTCAGTTAGCATTGAGGCAAGGGCTGAGCCCTATATCGAAAAACATATGCCTGCAAAACCGAATATCGGTTCAGTCACATCCTTGGGGGTTCTATTTGCCAAATGTACATTCTTCGGGTTCACTTGGCCTGCCGTTGCGATAAGGAGTCTCTTCCCTTCCTAGAGAAGGAACGAGAACAGGTCCAAAGTGGAGCCCGAGAAGTCGATGATGCATTCCTGCGTTCTCTCGGGTCGACGGATCGCCGGCCCGAGTGAGAGCTCGCGCTCCTCCTGTTACATCCCCGGGGGGCATATGTGTCCGGAATTTGATGTGATATATTGGTCGGACGTAGTTTGCATATAAATAGCAGCGGCCCTTTTCAGCTGCTGTCGAACTTGCCGCCGCCTCGGGTCGATTTATATCCAACCCCCCCAAAATGCATCTGGGTGAAACTGTTGCACTACGCCACTGGATAGTGGAACAAAGTAGCTAACTTTTTTTTCATGTATACCAATGTTTTCCCTCGTCTATTCTTTATTGGTCAAATAAAGCGAGTAAATAGGAAAGTTCAACATTTGCTCTGAAATATCCCATGGTTTTCAAAATAAAGAAGAGAAGAAAACGAGGGTAGAACCGAGGCATCAGTTCACATATTTTTCACTCTGTAAAAATTGCAAGAAGCCAAAAGGTGCAACCCCTTTGCCTCTACGTGACTAAACATTTCATTGTGAAATGTGAGCAGAGTTTGCTTTTCTCCTTGTGACACAAGTCACCATCATACCCTCTATTTCGTATAACGTATATCAGAGTCAGATCTACCTAGTGCTCTTGGGGATCGTGCCACGCATACCTAAAAAAAAAAATAAAATTCCTTTTGTTTGAATTTCTAAATTTATCCCCTCCCCCTAGTTTTACCTAAAGCTATTTTGGTAGAGGTGGAACTTCATAATAAAAGGGTTGGGCACCGACTTTCTGACGACAGAAGTAAAAGGTGGAAATTGCGATTCGAAGACACACGTGAGAACTTTCATGTTTGGCTTGTCACAATTTCTACACAACATTTTGTGACCTTGGAAGGGATGAAGTAGAAAAATATATACCTATATAGGGGAAAGGTGGTATTTTTTTTGACAAATATCGTACACAAGTTGATAGTGTCATGAATTTTTAAATATGATTCAGTTCAATTCGATTTTCATGTTCAATCTGGATAAAAGTAAATGTGAAACTTGAACTTTTTGAATCGTATTATATGGGAGACGTTAAAACCTACTGAAACCATAGGAGTATTTGAAAGAAATAAAAAACTAATAGTATTATTAGAATATAAAGAAACACAGGTAATAATTTCTTGTATTTGGTTTAACTTTATCAGATCAATTTAATTTTAATTGACTGTTAAAAATGTTTCTTTAAACAATAATTGCATTTTCTGTCGTAGGTAGTAGACATTAAGAAAAGCTTTTTGAAATGTAACCCCTAAGGGGTTAAAAGAGGGTATAAATGATTTTTTGTTTATTGGAAAGTACATAATCTAACAAATAATTTATACAAAAATTTATTAAAACAAGATTCAAGTTCAAGTTCAAGTTCTAAGTATATCAAATTTGCTACGAATTGGTAGTGATATACAGATAGACAGATTTTTTTATCTTTCAGTATCTAGTTGATGAGTGTTACTAAATGCCAAAAGAATTAAGGATATTTAGATAAAATTTAGCATAGTAGAGTATGCCTTGAAATAGCATATTAAAAAAATTCAAAATCCACGAAAACGAAGTTAAAAGCTAGTTAATAATAAAAGATAAAATTGAATTTGTTAGATGGTATAAATTAAAATACAAAATACTCTTTATTCTCTACCTTTAAAGTGCAAAGACCTACCGCAAACGCAATTGGCCAAAATACTCCACTTGAGGGATCGCTGACGAAATTAGCGAATTAACCGCATCCCCTACCCTTCCCGGAACATTGAACGTATTAATTTTGAAGTAAACAGCCGGCACCCGGATGGTCAGGGTCGTTCGTCGGGCTGTACGATTTCAATAATTAACGCCCGCAAATAATTCAATTATTTTAATTATTTACGGAGCAGTGCGGGGCCCGGCTCGTCGCAGGCCGCCCTGTGGTACAACAGAGTTAATTACCAAGTCGTCTCTGATAATTAGGCTGGTATTGTACCACCGTAGGGCCGTTCGTAGGGTGATTCGCTTACGACTGTTGTTGTCTATTATTGAATAGCATTTTATTTACCACATTAACATGTGTAACTTCGGGTGCCCTATGTGGATTTAGTCCCTAACTGGACACAGGTGGGGAGGAGAGTGGGGATGAACAAGAGTAGCCCTCAGAATTGGTCGGGGAGAAACAGGTAAACACCGTCATTCCAAGTGTTGAGATTAATTCCATTAGGAGGAGCCGGTTGCTAACCTGCGAAAATTCATTATCGCCAATTGTTTTCGTGGTTAACGAAGGGACGATGAGAGATTAATTGCCTTTGTATTATAAACTGGTACTAATTACTTATCGAACTGATTTTACCAAATGGATAGGGCAAACTATCGAGATAGGTCAATAATTTAATTTTCTAATTATTATTATAAATTACTAGACTAGCCGTTAGCTGCCATTGTTGGGGTATCAGAAGTGTCCCACTGCTTTTTAAATTAAGTTTAAGTCAATTTAAATTATGCAAATGGTATTTACGATAACCTCCATCGAAAGTTAGGAGAACTATCAACTTTCTAAAACACTTAACATTATTATAAAATAGTCATTATAGTTGGAATCGTCACGGAAATTTATATGGTTATATATCCCAAAGGTGGTCGCTTGGCCGATAGTTTGTTTCATTAATAATTCCCAAGTCCTTACTTTAAATTTATTTCAAAAAACTTGATTGTTTCATTTAAAAACGGTTCTTGTTCTACCGATTGCTTCCTCACCTCAAATCTGGACGACCTTTATATTATTTCATGATTTGGAAACATTGTTTTAATGACTATGTTTTTGAATAAATCAACTTGATTCCTTTAAAATATATAGACGCATCTATAAATGCCAAAATAAATATATTTTCAAAGACCATTCATTACCTTACTATGATTTTATTTAAAGTGCGAATTCTCAACAGTCAGGTCAAATTTTAGATCTTTAAATTAAAAGCTAATGAATAGCTTACTCATAGTAAGTATTTTAGTTACTGGGGTCCCAGCTCTCTGATTCTAAAGAAGTATGGCAGTTAAGGGCGAGCATGTTATGAAATCTAGAAATTTTCTTTGATTTTTATATTTATACCATAAATTATAGATTCATTTTCTTTATTTTATTAAATTCTAAACAAACACCTTTTTTGGCTCTTACTTTGTAAAATACTTTAATGCTTTAAAGACAAGTCAGTTTTCTTTTTTAAAAGAGGGAGTTTCGTGATTTTATATACAGAAATTTCGGTTTAGGTCTTAAAAATGTATTTATGTAATTATATAAAGGTAAAAGTTGGCTAGTCATCGTCGAAATCAAATATTTCTAGAATTTAAGACTCCAACTTCAAGGGATTTCCTCGAAAATGAAGGAAAAAAAAATGTTTGTATTTATTTTCACAAATTCATGTTAAAATGTTTGTCTCATTGTGATATAATCGTATATTAAATATTTTTTAGTGATTTTATGTTATTTAATTATTATTTAATTTAATATTCTGTTAGATTTGAATTGGCTACGCTTCTAAAAGTATATTAAATTACAAATTGAATTTTAACAAAAAAAATTGTGCCTTATCTTTATGTAAAACATACCATAAAATGATCAGTTTCCCCCATTCCCTTGATTTTTATTCGAACACTTCATATATGAATATAGTGGCTAAATCAAATTTCTGCAATCATCCCTCAATCCCCTAAACAGCAGAAGCAGTCAAAATGAAATCATTTTTGGCATCATTTTAATTAAACGCACATCAGTGGGGCTTAGCTCATATATCGTTTGGGGTCCCTCTTCTGAACCCATCCGAAAATAAATTGGAATCTCACCGAAAACACCGAACAAAACTGCTTGCTGTTGCTGTTGCTGCGATGAATCTTTCATTTTTAATTATGTCCTGAAGGAATTGTAACCGAAAGACACTCTCCCTGACACACTTGAGGGGTATACTCCTCTATACAAGTGGAAAAGCCCTAGGCCCCGTCGGGCATATTACATAAATATTGTGCGGAATCTAGGGCCCACATATTTTGCAAAAACATAACATACACATGGATAAGGGTTTTTGGTTTTGGTCTGAAATTGGGGGATGAGTGGAGGGGGGAAGCGAGGAGGAGACATATTCCCCCATTCCCTGAGAGGACCGTTCCAATCAGCTCGCAATGCGAATGACTCACCGTCTCCAGAGTATCTTAACGAAATTAAGTTGCAAATAAGAAATATGAAGAGCGGCCCCGTGTAGACCGGCGACCGTATAATACCACTTTGGGTTCAATTAGACGCAATTAAGTAAGAGCTGCATGGCAGCCATTCCCAGACGGCCAAATATTTATCGATAAATAATAAATAGTCCATCGGTCGTAATAGGGAGGCTACAGGCCGACATCATACTGAATTTTCTGGTATAAGCGGATCGAGGTCGATTCAATCGGATCCCCAGCGGAGAGCACCACGGCCCCGGACCCCGATAGATAGCAGCATGTGGTGCATATATCCATTTCGAGTGCCCCACGCTGGAGACCAGTTAAATTCGGACCAATTGACTCTAATTGAATAACGAAAGCGTCCACGACGTGCGATCGAATCTCCGTTTGGGTATATCTGTGGCTGTGCGGCCGGGGCCTTTTACTATACCATACCAATTTAGAATATCCAAATATAAATTTATACATACCATATAGACTACCACAGTCCTGATGGACGGCTCTACGGGCGCAATAAATCCAACCACCCCTGGAGCACCTTAATCTAAAGCGATTTCTGATTCCTTTCCGATTTAAACAAAATCAAAAGGAAAATTCTACCATCCCGCCACTAGCCTGCATGAGTTCTCTCTCTTCAGCAGGTGGCAAAATTCCGGGGGATGGTTGGTACCAACCGATAGATGGCGTTTTGCATGCCATGCACGTTCGAATTTACTGAATGATTACCGCATTATCAGGTGCATTACGGTAACCGCTGGAAATTCAATGATCCGTGAATTATTGTGCTGAAAACAAATTCCAGGACTCTATGCATTTTTTCTTGCTTAAAGATGAAAACAACGACGGTAATGGTGTGGTGTGCCACAAACGGTGGGATGGGGAGGTGCGATTTTTCGAGTCGCAGCAACCGGCAGCCTTGCATGGACTTTTTTTTTTAAGAATAAAATGGAAACGACTTTTAGGGGAAACTACTATACTTCCCGGTCTCTAGGGCTAACCTCCGGAGTCTCAGGCTCTGCCAACTTATAAAGACGTGTGTAAAGTGCCAAAGTGCCTGCCATGTGGGGATGGAACAATAAATTTCCCTCGATTTGACAAATGATCGTGTCTTTGAGAAACACGGATAAAAAAAAAAGGCGGGAAAAAACTCATGACCATGCCGGGTGATGGAGCGAGGGAGGGGGTACCTAGAAACTTATGGGTGGGGATTCTACCAAGCAGCATCTTGTGATAACAATGTCGCCTGTTCCGAGGACGAACTTGAGTAGCGAATGAGGTGGCAAAATGTGTCATTGACTACAGCTGCGCGACATTTTTCGGTTGAATAGTGTCTGGGTTTTGAAAAGAAGAAGAAGTAGTAGTAGTAGACGATGAAGGAGGAACAACGGTTGAAGGAAGGGGGTTAGACGAAGAAGAGGGACCCTTGTAGGGTCCGTTACCCGGTATGCAGAGCAATCCGGGCTCCATTCCCACCCCCTAAAGGTTCCGATTTTGCTCGCCACTTTCTACCCCATTCACCCCGTCCTCACCCCCTTTTCAGGAGGTATAGAGGAGTTCGGAGGGTTTCGACGAATATTTGTCCTGCCCTGAGCATCCGAGGCGATGCATTCACCAGCGTTGGTTTCTCACATTATAGCGAGATAAATTTTTGTTTTCTTTGAGAATTTATCGATTTGTTATGGAAATTTATTTTTATGATGTTCCGTTATGTTCCCACCATTGTCCTCTGTTCTTTCTAGGGTATATCTTTTGCAAGAAGTCTGAGGCTAGACCTGCTATTTATCCCTCATCCCTGCCGCACATTGGGGGTGCTTGCTTGCTTGCTCCCAATTCGATTTTAGATCATAGTCTGTGATGAAGTCTTCGTTCGGATGCTCCATAATTTTCAAAATGATTGAGATTTCCACACGACGATATTCAAATGTCTCCGAGAATTGTTTGCTTTCAATAGTTTTTTTTTTTTTTTTGCAACCCCCCATCCCTTGTCCTGCCACTCCATCGTCAGCCCATAAAATTCCGGAATTTTTGATTTGCTCTCTTCTGATGAGTTTTAGAGCTGCTCCTTTACGATGCGAATAAAGTGCCATCGTTGGCGTTTTTTGATAATGTGACAGAACAATAGATTTGTTTTTTTTAAGGGACCTATCTAACTTATTTATTTTTGGATCCTTTTAAACGTTTTAAGGGCTATTTTTAAATCAAACATTTAAGCTATAAAATACTGTGCTGTGGGAGGTTATCTCGAATAAGAGCTTTTAGTGTATTTTAGGAAGATTTAAAATGTTATTTTTAATACTGTCGTGAATCGACTATCAACGATTTTGTTATACCTTTACATATTTTTGATAGTAGTGTTATAATAAAAATGTTCGAATAGACAGAGAGGTTTAACAACTAAGAATCGCACTGTTTTAATTAGTTATTATACGATTTATTTATTTTAGACTTATTCGTTTTTATATGCATATACCACGTTCGATCAAAACTAACTTAGTTCTTTAAAGTTCTAAAAAAATGCGTATTTGTATTTTATCCGCCTTAGCACCATACAATGATATATGAACGGTTTAAAGGCCAAAAACGATTAACTACATTTTTGAAAATTTCTGAATCTTAATATTAAAACCCCTAATATAAGCTTAACGTTTAATTTTGGTAATTAATTATCTTAATAATCTTACGCCTTTAATTATGTTTATTTTAATTTTTATTTTAAAACGAATTTTTAAATCAAAAGTGTGTTATTTCACCAATGTTCTCCACTCTTTGCTTGTGGAGTTAACTGATTTGATTTGTGAACTGCTCATATTCATCGTTGAGTACTTGCGACTATGATACATCGTTGTGAGTAAATCAGTGTGCGATTATAGTTAAAATATACCAAACTAGAACTCAATTCTATTAGTCCTAAGTCTATCTGTTTGTCAGTCGCCTATTTGGATAAGGAAAGAATTCTAAAATTTTGAGAAAAAATACTTTTCAATGTTTTGTTACACTCACATTCCATATATCCCCATATGTGAATGGATACCGTGATTGAATTATCACTTATTTTTCATTTGAAATAGTTGAAATATTATTTGTTTTTTTGTTTTATCTACGTTGTTTATATTTTGCAACAAACTGACTTATTTGATATCAGGTATTATTTTATTACAAGTCAATTTTTTTTGTTGCAGCTCTCTTCCTAAGTACTCAGCTAATTTATTTCTTAGGCCTTAGGGAAAGAATCATAAAAAAAACTATTCCGTAAATAAATTTTAATGATGTTCATAAATAACTGGTTTTATAAAGATAGGTAAGGATCTATTTTTTAACCCTTTGAGCGCTATGAAGGCATTTATAGGTTCCCACATAGCCATTCGAATTGTACCATGAACGCAGATATGGGTTCTCACACAGCCATTCAATTAAGTCCAATTTAACCCATAATGAGTTCATAACGCTCAAAAGGTTAAGACCTTTTCGGTCACAATCAACATATTTTGCAATGGAATTATAAGTCAACATAGCATGCGCTCCGTCGTAAAAAGCCCTGCCCAGCCCTGCGTGTGATTTTTCATAAAACGTAGTCGTTAGTCTACAGCACATCGTTTAACTTTGAATAACTCAGCCCTCAAAGGGTTAATAAGTTTTCAAAAATTGCCAAAATATGACTATTTTTAGTTTTGCAATATTATGGTTTTTAAAAACGTAATGTGATGGAATATTTTAATTTTTGGATTCGTAACCTACAAAAGAAATTTTATAAAACTAGTCTGTCAACTGTTTGAGGCAAATATTTCGTAGACTAGTGTTATTGATGATACGCGCAATGAAATATGAGAAGGTTTTTTTTTCTAGGCGAGACAGAGAGTGGTTCGTAAAAGGATATCCTGCCGCTTAGAAATATTTGTTAGTCATTAGCATTTCTTGATCATATTCCAGTAAATTCATGGAGCACGATATACGGATAAGTAAAAATTAATAATATTTCTAGTAATAATTTTTAAACTTGTTGGGATATACTACATGTGGTAGATTAATAAAATAAGGTACAGGGTAATGAAATATCATAGTAAATTTAATGGTATCTGTTTTCTGATTAAAATAACGAAAACTTTAAATTCCCACAAATTTTTATATCAATCTATTTCGCATTAGAGCATTTTGTTCTTGAATATGCTCGAATTCATATTTAATATCATTGGATTTGTTCCTTTTAATTGTAAATTATTTACTGATTATATATCTGCTACAAATTGTATAGCTTCCATTAATTATTTAGCTAATTTAATTAACTTCAAGAAACTCTTCATAAACTTTTATAAATGAGCAACAGCTACAATTTCTCTGATGGATTTCTTTCTCTTTAAAGTCATTCTACTGCAATTTATTTAATTAAAAAAAAAAAACCTAATTTCATAAAACTTTCAGTAAGGAAATTTTGACTTGGTGAAAATGTTCAGTTCACCGCAGAAGATAAAGAAAAGTTAAACTAAGTTGGTTATTTCCTAGAAGTTCATTTTGTCTGAAAATGGACTTAAGCTACGATTGGCTGACGCGGACATTATTTAACTAGTATCTTTTAGCATTTTCAGCTTTTCAGAGAATCTTTTGGTCCTTTCATTTCAGTTACACCTAAAACCCCCTCAGATCCTTTTTTCCCCCCATCATCAAATTGCACAGTTGTAGAAGACTTTTCCCAAAATTCATCGTTTCTGAAGAAAAGAAAATTATACTCAGCATAAGAACTGCTCCAAAAGAACTCCCGTCGTTCGTTCAACAATATTTTTGTGACACCCAAAATCCAGCTATCCCACCTCTTCATAAATTTTATTGGCTCGAAAGCCCTCGTCCCGTGTCGCAAGCATCCCATTTTAGCTCTGGAAAATACGGGAAGAACCTAGAGCAGTCAGTCCGGTGGTGGTGTTGCCCCTAAAAGAGGGACTGCTGCTCCGCTTTAAAACCCAATTTTATCCGAAGCCAGTTGCTGGTTCGATATCTGCTTATTACACGTACCGAGGCGGATTCCCCGGAATCATGAGAAAAGCGATTTCCCGTCTAAAGAATATCATCCCTCTGGCCCCATGGTGTGGAGCCCCAAACTCACAAGTTGCTCCCTTCGTCGTTCGGGTCTTGAAGAGATATCTCTCGGTTCCCATTTAAATCTTTCCACCAAATTTGCTGCCACGCTTTGCTTGAGGCCCGGATGGGTCTGTCAGCACCGTGATATGGGTCCGCTTCGCAGCCACAGACTGAGGCTTCACAGTCCCAGTGGCTGGTACTATCTGGGTTAGGTGGCACTAGGGCTTTAGCTGATAATCACCCCCCAAACCGAAGTAATTAGTTTGAAACTGATTGGAAGTGGGCAAATAGTACCATGCTGATCGGAGGTTATTATTGGTCCAGTGCTACATTTATCAGACCACTGAATTTTCGCTGCACAGTGCCCAAAGTTGCTTAAAATTTGATCAAAAATAAAATAAAAACCACTAATTGGAAGTAAAAGAATTGCTTTCAAATAATTCAAAGAAAAAATACTCCCAATTGCATAAATCATAAACAACTTTTCAAAAGAGATTAACACTGTTTTCCATTATTTTTAGCTTCTATTGTCGTGACTAAAACGGTTATAAGCATTTCAGTAATTTAATTATTATTTAAAAAAAAAATAATTATTATAATCAATTTAACTGCAAAACTAACCAAAAATTCGATTTTTAGATATTCAGAAATATTCTAAAAACCCTAAACATTCAATTCAAAAGTAGATGTGGTGTATTTTAAAAAATATATATCGATTTATTTCAATATATTTGACAAAGAATGAAATTTTCGAGGTCAATGATTTTAGGTCCACTATAGAAATTTGTTAAATTAAATAAAGCGAACCAAATATTTTCACGAATTGGCATGTAATTGAGTCTACAAATATTTTTGTCATCGCACTTATGAGGTCACTGATTTAAAATAACTTTAAAACAATTGAAAATTCAAGCTACAGGCTGAAAATTTTAATATTGAAAGCATTTTAATGAAAACTATTGGAGTATAAATATAGGAAAATTTAGGATTTATCATGGAAAAGAACACTTTAAAGGCTGAGTTTAAAATCATATTGCTATTAAGAGAAATTTAATGTTTTATTTTCTATGGAACAAATTTATCATGATCCGAAAAGTTCACATTTGATTGTATAATTAGGTAAAATAGTGTGAAGCTTGTAAATTTAATGTGATTTTACACGAAATTTGTCAAACTAATGTAAATCTACAACCTTAATTCCCTCGTTTAAATTAAACATTAGATAAATTATTTTGTGAAAGTTTTTGTTTTGCAGTTAACACGTACTGTCCGAAATATTTTGTTCGTAATGATTTTATGCTGATCATCATTTTCACGAATTAAAGCTTAGTTTAGATTCGAAAAGTTGCATTCATTCAATTTTTGGTCGTGTATATAGTTAGTTCGTTGTTTGTTACTTAGCTACCTAGTTACCTGGTAACTACTCGTAGACTTTATAGGAGGTATGATCAAAATATAACAGAAATTTTTATTTATTAACCACCATAAATTTTCTCCCCTTCAAAGTAATCCCCCTCACTCATGACAAGGCTTTTTCTCTAATTTTGGCATTCTCAACTCCTTCAGCCATTCTAATTTTATCTTTAATTAATGGTGCCCCAGGTTAAGTACGTTACTCGTAAAGCTATTAAAAATCGAATTTTATCTAATACATATGGAATTGAATTATGAATTTGTCCAATATACAGAATTTCTATTGTTTGAGATATACTTGAAATAAATGATCCCAAAAACCCCTCGATACCAATTTTTTTGTATATCTAGATATTATGTATATTTTTTTCAAGCTTTTCAATCTTACGTATCGAATCTCAATTTTTGGTCAGCTTTTTTCAGAGTTGAAGTATTGTTCATCGAGGCCTCGATATTATTTGCCCGCGGGGTGGTTCGTAAACGTACTTCGCACTAGTGTCACCTCCCCCGCCCATATATACCTGTAGATAATAGTAATACAAAATATATATATATATATATATATACTCGTATATGTATAGAAAACGTTGCAAATTAGTATAAAGCGATGACAAGGAGTACACAAAGGAGCAGAAGTGGATCCTTTCATTTCTTTCTTCGCATTGTGCTGGAGGGCTCTTTGTCACTTTAGGGCCATTGTACTCCAGGATCCTCCTTGAGAAGTTGTCAATATCGAAAGGATTCCATGAATAAGGCGGCCGAGCCTCAAGATAGAGAGGGGGAGGAGAGGACGGGAGAGAGGGGCGTCAAGGAGCGGGACATTACGTTCCAGCGGACGTAAAAGGGGCCGCCACTTAAACTCAATTCCTCATCTTTCTCCGTCCACATAATGGTCATCAAAATTGAATGGATAGAAATTGGAGAGTATGGCCCGATCACGTTTCTTCCCGGTCAGGGCCCCGTTCTTCCCCCGGATTGCTGACGCGCCCGGCTATAATTAAAACGAAACGAATTTATATCGATGAATAGTGGGAATGTAATAACTGCAGGATACCCTCATGCCCCGGCGATATGATGCGCCTGGAGAACGTACATTTGCTTCGGTGGAGGGCTCTTTCAGCCCTTCATCAGTCCTTCCGCTAGCCAAGTTTGTTCAGATAAATTTGGTTTTGGTAGAGACCCAGCAAACCGGACAAAACCCAGAGCTACCCATTCCTAGGTTGAGAGAGGAATAGTGGCGGCAAAAGGGTGAGGTGGGACCGGGCAACAATAGTGGGAAACAGCAGATCAACAACTTCCATTTATTCAAGCGACCAAGTGAAAATTGTTTTAGTTTCTCAACAGCGTCCCAGTGGAGGGGGTGGAGAAGAAGCCCCATTCGCAACCAGTCAGCCAGCAGTAGTTGAGGAACTACTACAACAACAAAAACAACAACAACAACAAATCTTGACGCTTAGCTGCAAGTAGAAAGGGCTCCCCGGGGTCCTAATGGAAAGCAAAATCGTACTGGCTAGCAATTTTGCAGCCAGAAAAAAAAATAAAATAAAAAAAAAATAATACAAAAAAAAAAATTAATTTCAAAGTTTAATAAGTTTGCAAAAGTCTCTCAACGTCATATGTCATAATGCCCGGAGTCCTCTCCAGACAAAAAAGGGAATCCATCCGGGACAGCTGAATGAACTCATTACAAAAGTTGAAAGTGTTTGCCTCGGTTCCATCTGATTAAGGATTTTTATTTTATTATATTAGACGATGACCGCCTTAATTAGTTTCTGTTATCTGACCGTCGACATGGTGGTGTATGATTGTATTCTGGAGATTAGGGATTAAGTATGATAATGTTTTGTCTATGTCCAGGAAACAAGTTTAAATTTTTAGGAATCATAAATTTCGAATAAAAACGAACTTTTTCTTTTTGAAAATTGGATAATTGGGAGGAGTTTACAATATCCTCAAAATGTTTTTTTGAAATTTGATACTTTTTCTACAAATGAGAGTAGAATCCCCAGAGAAATATTTTAAAATGAATTCGCAATTACTAGAAAAAATTAATTGCTTGAGGAAAATAAAAACAAAAGTAGTTCTAAGAAATTTAACTTTTAAGCATAAATATATTTAAATTTTTCCGGTTTCACCCTGTATATTATAAATATTGATTTTTTAAATAATCTGCTATCAAAGTTGCATGTTGGGTTCAAGTCAAACCGGCGTACCAACTTTTAATACTACCCCGGAATCCCTACCGTGTCGTGTTCTCAGTCACTCGATTTATCTTTTTTCATTTTTTGTAATTTGCTACACATGTCAACAATACTCACTCAAAATTTAAATATCCAAGCTTTTTAAAAGAGACGAAGTTTTGAATACATCTGCTTTTGTGCATGTTTCGCTTTTTGTAATGGATTGAATTTTGCACCATGACAACGCACCATCGCACAATGCTATCATTGTCTGCGAATTTCTCACCATAAATATAACGATTACCATTTCGCAGCCACGGAATTTACTTGATTTAGCTCTTGGCGACTTTTTCCTGTTTGATTGACTCAAAAAACCATTTACAGGGGACGAGTTTAAAAAATCGAAGACGGCGCTGATGGACATACCGAAAATCGTACAAATGTTTGGAGAACTGGATCAAGTGTTGGCATAAATACAGTCGATGGGAATTACGTTGAAGAGGGCAACGTAAATTTTGAAGAATAAACTAAGAAGATTTCTTAAGGGAGGAAAGGATTTAAAGGAGTTTACCTAAATCACAAAACTAAAATTCGCCTCTATTAGCATAGGCGACTTATATGGCATTTGTGGTCATGACTCAGGTGATATTGCGCAAAATATTGAAAGAATATTTCTGCTGAAATCAATTAGAGGTAAACACGAATAAGACCGAGATAGTAATTTTTAGAAGAGGTAGCCCTGGAGACTATGGGAAAGATCAAATAAAAATAGCAGGTAGTTAGACTCATATTTAGTAGTCATATTCTCTCAAATTAGAATTTTTTAAAAACCTACAAAAGAATTTGGCTTCATATTCTCTAAAGAGCAAGAGCTTAGAATCGACTTTTGTATAGAAAACAGAATTTCAAATTGAGATTAAACTCGATTTTTCCATATAACAATTGAGACTGAGCTTTTGTTCACTTTTTTAGCATATGAGCCTTTATTACAAAATTCCAAAAAAAGCAATTTCACCCACGATTGACATAGTGAATAGAATAAAAGGTGGGATTTATGTACACAACTATATTATGCTGCTCAAATCTGGAGCTTTAGATATTGGGTAAAATTAGATTTTGTTCAAAATGCCTGTACTTTGCCGAAAAATACCCCCAATTGTGACGTTAGACAGGAATCGCATATGATTATTCTAAAGGTTAAAATATTTGATAAAGAAATTGAAATTAATGCTAAAAAAAAAAATTTGATTTATATAACTCCGAGCACTATACCCTAATAAGAAAAATAATAGCAATGAAAATTATCTAATTTAAAAGTATAGCTCAAATAATTCTAAGCAACATATCGCCTATGTAGCAGGAGGATTATAATCAAGTAGGAAAAATTTGAAATCTCAGAGATAAACTATTGTTATACTATATATGTTTGGAATCCCATGATTTAATTTATAAATTAGCCTTTTGTACTATATTCCAAAATAGTCTCGCGTCGCTAGGGATCGAAAATTCGTTACGTATTTTGGATCAAAAATTTAAAACAAAAATCGTTGATCGTAGCCTAAATATTGCAAAATTGCATAATCACCAACACTTTACAATTTAGAATTTCGGCTAGAAATTTTAATATTACTCTAGAAAATTAAATATTAAATTTATTCGTGCGGTTACCAGCCGTAGATAATTGCTTACTTTGAATATACTACCTTCAAAAGTTCAACACAAAAGGAGTATTAATCTATAGAATTGTAATTGGTGAAAATATGTTAGAGATTTAGTTTATACCAGCTATTAAAATTTATAAATTAAAGATACTGCTAGCTGCCAAATTGATGTTATTATTTTTATTCAGAGCTAATAATGAATAGTCAAATTTCAAAGTGGGAACCTAATTGGATAGTGTGTAGGACTATCGATAATAGATCAACTGTTGCGATTTTTTAATATATGATTTCAATATTCGAAAGGTCAAGTTAAACCACATTTATATAGTAATGTTCGGTAGGTTTTTCTTTTTATTTTCATCTTATTTACAATAAAATAAAATTGCAATTCTACAGTTCATTTTAAGTCTTGTATTCTTTCACTTGCTCGGGCAACAAATTGCTGGCTACCGAATGTTGACTTTAACGATGAAAGAATGACTGATGAACTACAAGTACTTGGTGGCTACTTCAAAATCCCCTACCAATTTCTCTTGTCCCCTCAGCCCGAATACCTAGGCTAACCTTCGTGCATTTTCCATCCCTATTGAGAAGGGATTCAAATTAAAACCGAACAAGAATAATGAAAGGAAAGCTATCACGTGGCGACAGTGGAAGCAGAATGATAAACTCTGGAGCAGCCACAGCTCGTGACTTCATCACATCCCGAACAACCCTTTCCCGGCCGGGGTGTACGGTTGCTGTGCATCCCTTTACAGCTGTAAACAATACAGTGCCCCTGCTGCTGCTGATGATGATCGTGGTGACGGGGACCGCCTTTGTTCCAGGACAACCAGGACCACCACCAACAGCAGCACCACCACCCCTCTAGGAGTAGCACCATCAGGGATGAAAATCAGCATATTTTGTACGAATGTCTCCTGTGCCGGTGAAAAGTAGACAAACTCTACTAACGGCAGATAAGTGCCATCAATTCCCCGGGAACCATTCAAGGAGAGACTGTTTAAACTTTCCAAATTAAATTCCTCGTCGATTGCTTTCAATTTCCACTTCGCACCACTTGCAGGGCGGCGTTCTTGTCTTTCGCCCCTCCACCATTTATTCGGTGCCCAACTCCGTCTCTGCACTGAAAGAGTGCTCTCAATGCCGCCCCTGCATACATCGTATTTATTTTAGAAGCTCGTTACAAATGACAAAATTAATAACGGACGAGCGTCTCCGGGACGTAATATGAAATTTTTGGAGATATTTTGTGCAAACATTTATTCAATTTCTATACAAGTGCTGTCTGCCCCTCTCATACCTTCAATCCCTCCATATACACCCACTGGCAAGTGATAGAAATCTGCACACCCTGGTGGTGACTGGCGAGAGCTGGTCGGGGAAGGACGTGTGTGTTTTAACGGGAAGTCGACTGATTCGCTGTAAAGTGGCACAAGTTGCTGCTACTTTGTCTTTTGCTCGATCCCCCCCCTTCGGAATATATCGCTACCCGCGCATAAGCGGGAGCACGACAGGAGGGCGGATGAAAACAACAACGATAACAGTGACTCCTGGTGTACTTTAGCTGGGGCTCAAAAAGTGGTACGACACCACGAGAACAATAGGAAAATTCGCCTATACCAGGCCTTTTGCTATGTTGATGATGCAATTTTAGCAAACCGCCTCTCCCCTTCATCCCGCAAACATGGTCATATTGACAGAATCCTACAGTACAGTTTCCGAAAAGTGCTACCTACAGCAATTTCCCACTCTTAGCGTGTAGAGTAATGCTACCACCCACCATTCCTCGACCGCGCTACTTTCCTATCCAGCGATCATAATGAAATTATGATGGGAAATTGTTTTAAGTTTTCCGAGCAGGAATTACTTTCTCTAGAGCAGGAGTGGTCCTTTCCCCTTTTAATAAATTGAACATTTTTAGTTATCCTTAGAATCACTTTAGTGCTGCTAAATTAAATAAGCGGCCGAGATGTCAAAAGGCAGCTATGAAATGAGAAAACTTGCTGTACCTGACCGCTTTTCAAATACTACAAGAGGTGTAGAATTTTGTCTTTTATATTTGTAATACCTTTTTTCCTGTTAAATTACGATAGTAGCAATATGAATAGTAAAGTACACTTATATAAAGATGGTAAAATATAGGAGATTACTGTCAAAATGAAATATTTTATCAATGCCAAGTCTTTGAGACGATAATCTCTTTAACGATATATGAAAACTAACTATGCTTTCCTATTTCTAATACATTTATTAACTATATTATAAAATAATAAATAGGTATAAAGTATTTAAAGGATTTTATCGTTTTAATTCTTTCTTAACTATTAAAGTCAACGTTTTAGACTTGATTTCTATGGTAGATTTGGCCATTTATCGTATGTTGAACAATTTAAAACCCAGATTAGTCTGGTCTAGGGCTTGAATTAAACAAATAGTGAAATTTCTATATTTTATTTTATTGGGATCACTTGATTTAAGAGTTAGAGTATTTATTTATTTAACTATTCATCTAATTTTAGACTTTGAACATTGAAAAATCATGAATATCTTTGTAAAACTCATGTCTTTATATAATAAAAATAATGGTATGAATAAAGACGGTTAGATTTTGAATTTAATATACAATTATTAATTCAGAATATTGAATAAAGGTTAAATTTTTTGTGAATTCGTGTTGTAATCATATTGTAAATTGTTGCTTTCAATTCTAAAGGTGTCTTCCATCAATTTACATGTCGATTTCTCTTACTCTTACAATAAAGAAAAAGAAAATCAAAATCGTTTCCACTTCTCAGAATTATTTGAAAATATTCCTCAAAACTAGGTCAAATTGACATAGCAGCAGCGATGTCGATCTCTCTATTTCTAGCCTCTTCAGCCTCGAATTCGTTTTCCCTACCTCTCTCCCTGCGTCCTACGACCGATTGTCATAGGTGCAGAGGAACGAAAACAATTCCGAAATTGAATCTCACTAGAAAACAAAGGTCGCTCCTGCATAACAAAGCAACTCTGCTGGAATGTAATAAATAGCACGAAAACTCGAACGTAAATTGCGTGCAGGTTTTTAGTCAGTTCAAGACGAAACAAAAGCTCCTTAGGGGCTAACCTTTGGTTGGTAGAAGGAATGAGGGGAAGGGTAGAGGGGGGGGGGGGGGGGGAGATGGAGCTCTTTTCGGCTACCGAGAGTAACCCTTTTGCGCTCTACTTTCTTACCAGAAACTTATGTGCATAATCGTGCGAGGCAAATTGACTTTCTTGAGCTTCTCAAATTTTTCTTAGGGTTTTACCACTTTTCTCCCCCGCTTCTTCTTTTTGTAAAAAGAATATTATTCGTTTTTTTTTTTTTAAACCAAGCAAAAGAAGTCGGAAATGCGAACGAAGGTGGTCGCTTTGTTTTCAACTTTTATGCTCGCGTTCTTTTCAACAAATAGGAAAAATGGTAGGTTACTTTAAGGAAAGGGCAATATTCTTATGGGGTGGGGAGAAGGGGAAGATGGAGAGGGACGCGGGAATGGGGGCAGCGTGTGCATGAAGGGACTATTTTTGTAAGTAAAAAATGGTTAAGTTACGGGGCAGTGGTGCTACAAAATAATTTTGCTGCTGCGCTACTATAGCCTCAACATCGTAAAAATCCTCTCCTGAGTAGGGGTGCTGCCTTTTGTGGCATAAAACGCATAAATGTTCCAGTGCATTATGGCATGAGGGTAGACTTGCTGATGTTGAGATTGGTTGGACAAAAATAAAAAATATAAAAATAAAGTAAAAAAAAAAAGAAAATTGATGGAAACGGTGGCAAATTGTGCAATAATGCAAAAGATAAATTTTTTTATGCCCCTCCAACATTCCTCGGTAGTGAGGCATAAACCAGCCTTTATGAGGCCATGAAATCCTTTTCTGTCCTGAGACTGCGCGCCCGGGACTATTCTGTGTACGGTATAAAGCTAAGGGTGAATGGAAAAGGAGGGGAAGAGAAGAGAAGGTGCAATAAAGAAATAAACCAACGCGATTGCGACCACTGCAGCAGTGTCGAAATTTAACACCTTCCGCTTTGGCGGTCTCGCAGTGCGTTCGGAGGGCACATATAAGGGCCCTTATGCATGCACCAGAAGATACATATTCTGGGAAATCAAGCAGATAACGGCAGGTGGTGCGCCCCTTGCTAAACACCTTTTCGGCCAGAAAGTTGGAAATAAAAAATCGATAGAGCTCTTATCAGGGTCATGAAATTTCCGAACACTTCCTCAGCATGTAGAAATGCTATGAAGAGCTGAGTTTTCGTTCCGAGGTGCCGCAAGGATACCACCTCAGACCCATACTGCTTCAGAACTTTTAACTGCCGGCATTTACCTCGTGTCGGGGGTTCTGCGTTATTGCCGCTGCGTGTGATGGAACGTTTTACTGTCTTTGACACGATTACACATTTTCGGAGATTTATCGGCGATAGTTAATAGTCGAGTGAGATTTATCGCTGCAATTAATGCCCGGAGGACTATAATGGCCCTAGTGAATCTGCAATTATAATGCATGCAGTGCGCACTTCATGGATAATTCATATTTTAACCGTTTTTGATGCGGATATGCCACACTCTGCGGCCGGCGGGGATGGGGTTTACTCCAACTATGATGGGGCCACATTAAAAGTTTGCGAATTTGTCTTCTACTGCTTAATGACCGAGCAGGCGGACTGGACCCTGTTCTGTACACAGCCATTCACTTGTCGTATTGTCTGGCAGTACTAAAAATAAAAAAATAAAAAAAAACAAAAAAATTTTCGTATAGCACATTACTACAACAGGGGTTTTGAGCAGACAATGTTATAAGTGCTCCAGCTCCACCCACGTGTCGCTCCTAAAGGTTTGGCCCGGGTGTCGAAGGCCATCGCACGTATCTGAGCAAACAACGAATGGAGGTCATTAAATTAGCCAAAGAGTCGCTTGCATAGAGAGCGGCTCGGAGGATTGTCTGCCTGCTGTTTACAGACTTGTAGCTTTTCGCTGGGTGTGCGAATGTTTTTTCGCTACATAAATTAGACTTTCTGGATGAGTCCAAAGCCACTTGGTTTATCTTGATTTATACGCTCTAGAGAGCGATAAATCTGGGCTCGCACGGGTAATGTTTCGAAGTTTTAATAAAATTTTATTGTTTTTTACCAAAGGAATGGCCAGTTCTTGAGTTCAATTCAGTTTTAGGGTGGGTTTAGAAAATAAATAATTTAGAATAGGTGAAATGTGTGAAATTCAAGTTAAAATGGTAAATGTAAATTTCGTCAAATAGTAAAAATATCGTAGAATATGATTTCATATCATAAAATGTCGTTTAAATCAGACTCCAGTTAACGACGTATGGGGGGATGCTTCCAGTAAGTCGCGTAGGTACTTTCGGATTTTTCATAATGTCTATTAAGTTTATGTGTTACAACGTAGCGAAAGCGTTCATGGTTACCCGAGGGATTTGAACCCACAGCCTCTAGGATGGTAGTCCAGCGCGCTAACAACTGAACTACTAGAGGCCTCAAAGTTACTACTTAAATCAACTTAAAAATTTAAAGATAATTGAAGAACATTTAGAATTATCACCCTATATTTTAAGTACACTAATTAAATTAAAGGCATTACATCAAAAATTCAAAAATTTAAGTTATTTTTAGTACTGTATTTCTGCGAAAAATTATCGTACCCTATTTTAAAGCTTTATACTCTGTACTTTGTTAATCATTAACTTACCCTTACCATGTGAGGGATGTAATAAGCAAAAAATTATCCTTTATTTAGTTTGTAACTTTAAGGCTCTGGGATGAAATAAAATTATTGAGTAAATTCAAAATATCGCTTCTTTTTTTAAATTCTCGTGGAATTATTTTCTCGCTCACATAGTAGGGGGATGATAAACAATGTTTAGCTAATGATTGACAAATTACAGAGTATTATTATAGCTTTAAAGTGAGCTCCGCATCATTCAAATAATTTTTTTTTCGGAGATAGAGAACTTTGGAAACTACCAAAATTTTTGAATTTTTTACGTGAGTCTTTAATTCTGTGCTTCTGTCCCTGTGATTAACAATAAAACCTGTAATATGCAGACTAAATCTATCTTTCTTTAACGTTCCAAAATAGATACTCACTCTATTAACAGGATACAATTTTTATGGTATTTTCTTAATGTTATATATTCTTTATATATTTTTTTAAACCTTATACCATAATATCTTTATGCACGTCGATTTCTGAGTAAAATATGCTTAAATAATTGAAGCACCTGAAGCCAAAAGGGGGTTTCAGAAAAGCACCTTATAGTCTGCCGAAGCCCACGACCAAAGTTTCAGTCATTTTTCACCGCAATTCAAGCGATAGAGTACCACAGAGGTTCTGTTGAGTTTATCAGAACTTGAATTAACCAAAAACCGCGACGACCTGCACCCTCTTTTAATTAAACAGGTCATTAAAATCCACGAAAAACATTTAAACTTGAAGAAAACTTTTCTCCTACCCCATGAAAAGTTTCCATTATCCATAGTACCAAGAGGAGAATCACTTGATTCTTTTGCAGTAATTTGGCTCCAGTTTCATTTCTAATTACTTCAGGTGAGCCCAAAGTATCGTGTATCGAGGTGTCTTTTTAATTTTTCCTTTTTTTCCAGATGAATCCCTCTAGCGCCACAGGATCATATCGGTCCAATAATTACTCCCAGAACTGGATGGATGGATTCTGGCTGCCTGGTCGACGCTTCATTACGTGATATATTAAATTTAATTTCTTGAAAAGTTAAATTGGATTGGCCTGGGCTTCGCTCAAAATCTTATGGCTAGGGGTTGTTCGGTACCAATTAGCAGCGCTTCGTGGATAAGATTTCAGTAACTTTAAAATATATTTAAAATAAATAATTCAATAATCTGTAACACGTCTAGAGAATTCTGAATAACACGAATCCAAACTATCCGGGATAAAATCTTTTCTAGATAGTCGGGCGTTCAGAGTTAGATTCAAAGATATTTAATTCGCCCAGAGATGTAGATTTAAATAGTTAATAGAAATCTTTCATAAATGTAAAGCGATGTCGGTTGGAAGGAGCCAAAAAAAAAAAAAATGTTCAGGTTGTGAGGCTCCCACAGGCCTAACCGCAAACGGAGCTTGGTGCTTCGGTCCCATATCAAGTGTCTGGTGACATCTGAGTACCTGCAGAGCACAAAAGCCACAGTGGCTCCTTTGATCTTCCGGGAATCAATGGTCTGACCACAAAGGCGCATTGGTTGGAATGGGTCCCAAATTGACTCGGACCAGGCCGGGGGTAAATTTCCATGAGTTGAATCATTTGCCCTGTCCATGTGCGGTTTATCCCCAGAGAACTAGGACTCAGAAATATCAATGGAGCCCTTTTGCACTTCATTGGTCTTTGTGTACGACGGCATGTTCTCGGAATGAATGAAATTTTTCTATAACGACCGGAATAATATGAACCTCACCTAGAAAACAATCTAGAAGGCTTTCAATTTTTCTCTGGGGTTTTTTTTTTACAGATGCATAGTTGGGTTTATTGTCCAGCTTTTCAATTAGGTCACTTTTATCGTTTTTCTCCAAAAAAACAATATTAGGAAATAACTAGGATTATATGAGTAATAAAAATTCTATTAATGTATTACTTTTGATATCTTTAAGATACAGGCATTTGGAAAAAATCTTGGAAAATGTGAGACATACTACAAACTAGAATTCGAAGTAATTATTCGATTTTTTTATGAGATGACCAAATATTCAATTTTTATAGTCTATAGGATTTTATTTGAAATAATTACGATTTATATTAACAGAACATAATACAAATACTTATTTAAAATACATATAAAATACTCGTAAATATAAAATTGATTCTGAAAACTGAATAAATTCCAATAAAATAATCAAATGTAGTAAAACCAGTTTTGATTCTACCCCTCCCTGCTTTTGGAAATATAAAATTCGAACTAAATACTTATTAGAAATAGTTTTCATAAAATAATACGTATGTCATTCAATTTGAATTGCTATTGTGGTTTAGGATTAATAAATTTACTATAAAAGAAAGGTACTTTTGTACGTCACCATTTATCTTTTATATTATAGATCTATCGTAATAAAATTTAAATAAGACTTTATTATGGATCGACAAAGAAAATTGAATTGAAATGAGTTCAAAAGCTTTTAATTATATGATCAGATTTGATTGAAACTTTCTTGAATTTCAGAAAATATATATTTTAAGTTAAATGAAACAAAAATTCGACGAATATTATAGGAAAACAATGAAGACATAAGTTAGAATTCATACCCCAGTGGAAAATGGATGGTATACGCAATCGATGCTGTATTATAATATATAATGAAAAACAGATATTTTTTCCATAATAACATCGATGACTTTTAGTACATTGCGATGTCATTGGCGGTAAGTGGTAACATCTACCTTTTGCACTACCATTAATCGATGATAGAATCGAAGCAGCTCGATGCATGATAGCATGAAAAAAGGTAATAAAAGAAGCTGTTCTCAAAAATCTTAATTTACCCATTGTTTTTAAAAGTGGTATAAGTCATTTTTTTCTCATATAGTTTCAACAACTTTTTCAGTTAAATATTAACGTGCAGATAGCCCTCAATGATTTCGAAATGCACCTACCAAAACTTGAAACACTCATGTTACTCCAACAAAACTTGAACTAACAACGAAAATGAAAAATAGAAATTTAAATGGTGCAATACGCAGTCGTAGGTTGCTTACTTCAATTCTGAAAAATTTTCCTTCGTTATCCCTTTCATTTTGCCTTACTATTTCTTCTTTAGTAATGCGTTACCATCTCCCCTTAAACCTACATGAAAACATATGTTATCGATCCAATCGATTGGATACGATTATTTCTAATAAATTTTAGACTAAATTATTATTTATTTTATAAACGAGTACATACGGTTCTTTTTGTCAACGTATTTAAATAGGATCCTGACTACGTCTATGCTTTTATCTCCTTAATAATTGTATTGTTAACTTCAGTAGATCGTAAACTGAATTCGAATAACTTAATGAACTGAATGATCTGATCAAAGTAAAATAATTTAAATAAGCAGTCTTCAAGATTAAAGACACAAGTACAACAAACGCATGTTGTTAGTTTTAGTCATTTTTGGAAAAATTAACCTTTCTATTCGGATTTTTCCAACCTAAACGTATAAAACTATTCAAGGAAGTATTCTTGAAAACATATGAAACACTATGGATTTCGCTGGTATCTTTTAAGAAATACTCGTATATCTCTAGCTTTAACAATTAAAAGTTATAATTCTTGTAAAAAAAAACTTATTTTAGAACTTTTCAAAAAGTATAGGACTGTATTTAAAAAAATATATAGTTTCTTTTTTAAATTAAGGGAACGATTATTTATTTAACAGTTACATTAAACAATAGAGATACACAAATTAACGAACCCGACTTTTAATAAGGCATTTAGATAAATGGAAATCAATATTAGAGAAATTAGAACTGAATTAAATTAGCGTGACACCGAGGTCACAGGCCATAGTTAGTATGATGGTATAGAAAATAAAAAAAGTCATTATTTCTTAAGGTGCGTGCAAGAACCGAGATATTAAAAAGAAATAGTAATTCAGAAGAATTAATAGCACCCTGAAAACAGTCGAAAGCTAAGATAGAGCTGGAGATATTACGTCTACCCTGTAATGAGTCGAGAGAAATTAATTTAAGTCTATCGGCATAGGGAGGCAAGACAAAATTTTCATATAAGGAAGACCGCAAAGAGCAAACCTCAAGAATCTGTGCTGAACAGTTTCAATACGATTAATATGGCACTCATAGAATGGACACCAAACCGCACTAGCATAATCTTTAATGGAAAGCACAGTAGAAAAGACGGGAGATGTAAGGATCATCAAATTCCTTAGGCAACCTTTTGACAAATCCAAAGATGACATTGCTTTGATAGCGATGAATTCGATGTGATCAACAAAAGTGATCTATGAGTTTGTTTTACTGATAGTTTGTGAGATTTTACATATTTAGGATAATAAACTATTAAATGAGTACTTCTCACAGATTAAGAACATTAAATTCAATTTAAATTATCAATTATTGTTAAGAAAACGTTGTGTAGTGTTTGTAATATTGCAATGGTTGTGAGTATTTGTGAAAATTTTGTTTTTATACAAAATATATGGTAGAAATCTACATACGAATCAAACTCTACTAGTCTTTTAATTAAATTCCTCTCGACTTTTATTCGATTGATACAATAGATTAAACAACATAAAACAATTTATGAATCGTATAATAAAAAATTTGTTGTACCACAAAGTGGTGTTATACTTTTAAATACTGGTCATATTTTGTGTACACTTTCTCAAACAAAATTGCAAATTTCTGGGCATCAATTTTAGCTTCATTTGCTTTGATCCGTTTCCAGTTGTTATAAATATGTTTTAGGGGAGGGGTCAAGTTTTATAGGACACAGACACGGGATGTGATTTAATTAAAAGTTCATCGTCAATGTTGGAACCATTCAGGCACCACTTTCCATCCATTAGAATGATGCAGTGTATGGGTCACATTTGCATTTACTGTCATTTGCAATTAATTTTTATATTTAAGTCATGAGAGAGAGAGATCTGTATGCATACAGTTTGGACAATAAAACTGGACGTTGCGGCAGTTTCGAGAGCACTTTAACTGCGATATAATAAAATAATTCAGTTTTTGAAAAGGCCTCCTCCATCCACAATGGAAAAACAAAAATGTCGTATCAGTCGTCCAGACCTTTATCCTGGTGGTTCGTATGGACCTATAAAACTCCCCACGAGTACTGGATTTATTGACAAAATTTAATTTCGCCGAATGTTTTATAACTCCACAATAGACAGATAGAAAGCGGGATCGACGGACTGATAGCGTTTCAGTTCAAAACCCCTTTTTCCCTGCGGTCGAGCAGACTATACTACTGCTAATGAAAATGGGAAGGTATGGGGGAGGGGATAAAACTTTTGAGTGGGTGGCGAATCATAAAAGGGGATAGGGTCTTGTTTCAGCAACTACAAATTGCACCGGACTGGTACAATGGACATTAAGAGCGTGTGGAACACATTGCCCCAAGGCTACTGCACCGCTTCGTGTCATTTCAATCAACTGGACAACATGACTTGTCGGACAGTTGTTTCGTCAGTACTAGGAAATAAATGTCAAATGGTCATCAAGCCAAACCAATTTGCCAAAATTTGCATTTACATGCGCCACCATTCCGTCCATGGCTTGCTAATAATTATAATTTACGACTAGCTGAGTCGTAAAGCCGCGAAAATGTTTGCGAAATTAAAATTGCGACCATCCCTCCGGCCTCTATCCACCCCTTACACCCACCCTCCTCTATTCCTTCTCTTTCACCTTTTCCTCCAGTCCTTTCGCTGAACTAACAAAACTCGGGTAAGACTTCTGTCCAGGAAAGTTTTATTTATGGCGGAAAATTCAATTCCCCCTAGACCCTTCTCAGGAAGGCTGAAAAGTGGTATTTTGTGTGGCAGCAATGGTTGCACTTGCACCAGCTTGAAGTCTTTTAATGGAGACCAGAGCCGCAAATGCCCAAATCTGTAATAACGACAAATTTATTGACCAATTATGAGCACTAATGCGGCCACTGTAAATCATTCCCGCCAAATCTTCGGTGGTTAGCCGAATTTGTATGCTTTGGCTCACAGATTAACTCCCGCAGGGGGAAAACCGGGAATGCCATTTTCCAAAAGTGAATTATTATTATCAGCCCACAGAAATCCTCGCCGTCTGCTTTAAAGAATGGGACAGGGGAAGAGTTAGGTGAGGGGAATGAAATCATCCGATTCTGGTAACAATGTTCCCTACCCTTCGTTTTGCTAGCGCTTTAACTCAATCAACCAGTTGCGCGCAAAACCCTTAGCAGTATCAGGCACCCCGAAAAGTCCAGGAGGCTTCAGGCGGCGACCCGGCTTCTCTGCTGGATAAAATCCCTCATCCCTATCTATCTCCTTCCCCCTCATCCCCTTCAAACACTCCAAAATCCTACTATGTGTTTGTTTACAAGCGCTCCCGGAGTTGTAACTAAGTTTCAAGTTCGTAAATTAGCCACTGTGTTTACGGGTACAATATCCGGGCGAACGTCCAGCACATACGCCCAATTTCCCTTCCCTTCGTCTGGTCAAAACATTCCGACAAATTTCCCACTCTTAAGGCATCCCCCTCTTAAAAATCAACCGGTTATAATGAACGGTCAGCGAAATGCAATTGTACAAAAAAAAAATGTGCTAATTTGGAATAGCGTAGCGTCTTTCATCTGAAAAACGTTCCACTTCTTTCGTTCCATCCCCTCCACCAACCCTTATACTAAAAACTCTTTTAAATTCCTCCCCACTCTCAAGTTGCTCTCGAGTCACGAGTTATGAATGCAATTGTAACGGTACATTGTGCAATTAAGCGTTGGGTTGGACCCTAAAATTGTTTTAACCTCATTCTTATATATTTTTTTTTTTATAGGGTCGACAAGTGGACAATTTTGGTTTTTTTTGCTTTTTCAGGGGTGGTATATGTATCACTGTTGTGGACGGTAGGCTACTTTTTAAATGAGAGGAAGTCTTTCACAAAAACAAAAACAAAAAATTACAAAAAAACAAAAAAAAAAAAAGAAATTGTCAAGGTGCTCCCTCTTGGCCTCATTTTGTCGAATGATGGATATTCTCAACTTTTACGAAAATTTACTGAGGTTTAGAGGACGTTGAAAGATGAGATGGAGTGGAGGATGATGGAAGAAGGAAAAGGGGTGGTCTTAATTTCTTTTAAAAAAAAAAAAACCTTTTTTTTTTCTAAAGGACGAAGTTTTCTATAGAATTTAGGGAACAGGTATGAATGGAGGAAAAATAGGGTAATAGGCAGGAATGAGCTGCTTTTATATTTCTTGCATAACTAAAACATTCAGAGGTGTTGACGATTGATATTCTTGAAAAGCCTTTTGAGAACTCTCCGAATATAAAGCCACTAGGAAGGTTTAAGGTAAGAAGTACCGCAGCAAGATGCCTCAGCTTGAGCATTAAACTATGGCATATAAATTTTCACATTGATGTCAAAGTTCAATCCCTGAAGTATTATACATTAATAAAATGAAAAGAAAAGACGATTTAAGATAACTTTGGATATTTTAAAATAACCCCTTATTATGGGCAGTAATAAATATTTAAATTTTAAAAAAGAAAAGTGATCAGTAACTTTTATATCATAAGAAATGTAAAAGTTGTTAGTAGTCACACAGGAACGTCTATTTAATTTAGCAACAACAATCGAAGCAATTTCGTTGATTCTTGTTCTGTTGTACTTTTTTGGAAAGGTAATAAGATGGGCAATTCGATAAAAGTAATAAATAAGTGTATTAATTACATGAACTTCAGAGAAAATATGAGGTAAAACTGAATTTTAGAAAAATCTAAAACAGCAGAGGTAGATGGTAAGTCAACATTGTACACATTTATGGAAAGAACATTAGGATAGTCAACTTTTGGATATAATAATAATTTTTATAACAGCAATAAATTGACATAGAATTAGAAATAGTAGAGTAAAATTTAAATTTAATTCGCACCGATTCTCACTCACTATCAGTAATTTTCTTCTTAACGAATTTCTGTAGGACTAAAAATTCTGTAAAATTTGAATAAATCAATAATTATATCATAAAAAACTGAATAGAGATTAGTTGCGCTCACAAAAAATGAGTATTTAAACATTAAATTTATATCATTACAAATATATTTTGAGGTGGAAATCAATTTGATATTCATTCATAATAAAAATTTAAATCTCAGCAATTTTCCTTAGAGACTTACAAATTTCCCATGGGTCATGAGACAGTTGAGACTGTGCTTGAAATTAAAACTAAAAATTTATGAACCCTTATTCTTATTAATAATAAAACAGGGACTTGTTTTTCTGTTTGCTATACCAGAACTTCTAAACCTTGGAATCGATTTTTATAAAATTTTATACACATATAAAGGAACAAGAATTTGAATATTAAATAAATAAAACCATATACTTCATTTCCGAAATTCTTACTTTTTTAAAATAAAATATAAAGCATATCTATTGACATTACACGTTAAATGAAATATCGCTTAAAAGGCTATCAAAGCTCTGCAACAACGGAGGAGAACGTCAAAGAAGTGAAGAAAATACTCGTAGTATTGGCCAATCGACAAATCATTGTTAGAGAAGTTACTGAGGACCTAAACATATCGATTGACTCGTGCCATTCGATTCTTACTAATGATTTGGGTATGAGACGGGTCGCCGTGAAATTCGTACCAAAATTGCTCAATTTCGACCAAAAACAGTATCGCATTAACATTGCAAAGGAGATGTTTAAACTCAAATTTGCTCCAGAGGGTCATAACTGGTGACGAATCATGGGGTTATGGTTATGATGTGAAAACCAAAAATGTTATACAAATTTTTTAATCCATATTTTGGAATAGGCAAAAATCGAAGTCGAGCCAAAATATGGTACGTCCAAGCAATATAGTTGTCAAAAATTAACTAAATATTCAAAATAGCCGAGCTTGTTAGCATAAGTGAGGAATATGATATAACGCTAGAAAAAATCCAAAAATCGAATATACGTAGCCCATCAAAATTCGTGATACTTTTTGAACAGACCTCGTATTATAAATTTGAAATTTATACCAATTTTCAACAATTATCAACAATATGACACTAATTTGGAATTCTAATTCAGAGTTAGGTCTCATTGATCAATCTAAACCTCAGAGCTCAGTTTTTAAGATTGATTTACTTTTAATGAATACGACCCAATGTCACAGACTATGTATATATTAAATATTAAAACATCGAATAAAATATGAAATTAAAGGTGATATTATATCAGACAGACAGACATGCATGCAAATTTTCGTTGAATATAAAATAAAAATGCGAAATAATTTTATATGTATATTCAACAAGTAGAGCTGAGATGCTTATTATTAAGACATTTTAAAACGATTTTAAAAGAAAAACAAAATCATCGTTTGGAATCTGGCCTCAGACCAAAAAAAAAACGATCAACTGAACTTTAAAGAATCTGAAGCGACGAGAGATGTAAACATTTTCCATGGCACTTTCCTTCGATTAGC
Source organism: Philonicus albiceps (assembly GCA_963969385.1). NCBI lineage: Eukaryota > Metazoa > Arthropoda > Insecta > Diptera > Asilidae > Philonicus > Philonicus albiceps. Next base: position 5,199,279 of record OZ017773.1, on the reverse strand, counting down.
GCAATTGGGGGCAAGCAATGTCAACAGTGGCTAATTGTTGGTCATCTTGCTGGTGATGCTGTGCGCTGTACCATCAGATGACACAGTGGATCGCCCCGAGGAGGAGGGGAGAGCTGCCTAACTTCTCCCTGCTAGCCATCGAAATGCAACGAACGAGTTGGGCTCTGTATCAATAGAGTGTGACTCCCGACGGAGTGAAATAGATTAAATTCCAGCTTCTGGGGAAGGGGGGCATAGAGGACTCAAGTGCTCTTAATAGGAGCCATCATCCATTGAATGCCCTCGCTAAAGAGTGACCGAGGAAACGTGATTCATGACGTGGTTTCAGCCATTTAATATATATGTATATGATATATATATACATATAAAATAAAAATAAAGAGATTTTTCTGATAAATGCTAGGGTTAACAAAAAATTGCAAGAAAAAAAAAAATAAATAAATAAATTCCCTTCGTCCCTTTTGAAGGCGCGTTCGACCGTCTTCTTGCCTTATCGGGAGTTCATTGTCGTTGCACTTTCGTGACTTTGCCCTTTAATGTAAGAAGACATTCTTTTCGGGTTTGTGGAGGGAGGGGATGGGGGCGACAGGACATCTTGGCGGATGGACCAACGAATGAATCCTGATAGCTCTCATTCGATCCTCCGAAAAATGCCAGTCGTTTACTTCCTTATCAAATGTCTTTTCTTGTCGCTTGATAATTCAATTTTATTTGAGCTGCGAAGATTCGGTAGCAGAACGAGCTATAGTTAGGGTTTATATATTCGTTTTTTTTTTTTTCTATTTTTATTTTCTGGAAGAATCCCATACCAAAATCCCCGGGATAAGCCGGATACTGTGTGTTGTGTGATTCTTCTCTGTGGTGCGGTACTCGGCCCGAGTGAGCCCCAAAAGTAGCATCCAACCAGAGCCACACCGCGCTTGTCTTGTGTCCTGTTCTGATTCCGTAACATGTCCTGATATATACCGTGTGGGGAATCCGAATGGAAAATCCCAGTGAAAAGGATCTGGACCGGGACCGGGACCGAGACCGAGACCGGGAGACCAGGAGGTAACCAGCCAAAGCCTGAGGACTTCAAAATACGGGCAGAGAAGGGGGTGGAAAAAAATTGTGAAGATACACAACAGCGGCTCTGGAAGAGGAGGACGACAAAAATGAAGAAAAATACAAAAAAAAAAAAAAAATTAAATCCTTGGGGTATCCTTGCACCGTGATAGAACATGGGGCACTAAACCTTGCTCAAAATCACTTTGGGAAGCATTAGTGGAAAAAAACCGGAATAAGGAGGATGAGGCCTCCGTTGGCGAATCCCTGCATGATGGGGCTCCCCGAGACGATGCTGATTCAGTAACGCGCAGACAAACTACTCGAGAAATTTTTACACTCCCTTCGCCATCATCTTTCTTTGCAGGAGGGGTTCTTCTTTCCAATCTGTCTTGGGAACTTTGTAAGTAGCTCTGCTTTTTTGACTGTGAGACCGCAGTAAAAATGGGCATCTTTGTCCCGTGTCTCGATTATGCGAATTTTTGCGACAACAAATATTTTTTTTTTTTTGGGGAGAAAAAGGTAAGATGAGTTAGCGTGAGTTAATAGGCGTTAAGATTTGCCAATCCTCATGGATGCGGATAAAATCCCTTAAGTATTACCCCAGCATAATTTTTGTTGAATTGAGATTCAATTTCTAAGATAAAATAAGCAATGCCACAATACCATTTAATTTGTAGCTGTAAGAAATCTATTTTAATCATACAGCAAAACCTCATTATAACGAATACAATTCTTGGTCTCTTTAATGAAAAATTTAACGTTAACATTTAAATTTAACATTATTTGGATTTTATACTGTAAATTGGTTACTTTTTTACTATAGTAAGATATTTGGTGAAGAATGGACGAAGAGATATGGCAAAGTCAATCTTGCTTCATGGCAACGCCCAGCCACATGTGACTAAACCAGTCCAGGAAACGTTGAGATCTGCGAGATACAATATAAGGCTATTTTTATTATAAATATAGATAAAGAAAGATAGAAAAAGAGAAAACATCGAAGAAAATAGGAAATATAATTAATTAATAAACCTGTTCTCTAGTAAATAACCTGATTGCATCACAAAACATCTGGAGAACTCCCTAAAAGTCCTACCCTATTCGATCCCCTCCGGAATTGGATATAACCCCACACTCTGCGCTCTAATAAAGTCAGAAAAGTTAAAACCATAAAATTTTGTATTATAGACATACTATCATTAGGTGGACTACCTCCCTTCAAATAATGATGCAAAGTGACGATCTTAATTCTTTCATTCAAACCAAATTTCAGCGAAATAATTTTGTAAATTCGAAGTGAAGAGATGCATCCGAAAATATTTTGTTTGTAATAAATTAATCAGAAAAAAAAGGTCATTGCATGTTGGAAAAGTAGCATTAACTTAAATTTTTGGTCGTGTACATTGTCAGTTCCGTTTTCTTCTTTCTTCTTCTTCTTCTTATTAAATAGACGTTATATACATGATTTGATATGAAACAAAGAAGCTTTTTAAATATTACCTACCCATATGATCACAGTACCCTTAAATAACTAGATAGACTACATATGTAGCGTAAAAATGCTACAGAAGTTATTATGTCTGAAAATTTACATGTACTATACGTAAATTAAACTACTAAATAAGCAGTTAATAAGGCACATTTACTATGTGATTTTTCTAACTTTTACCACATGTTTAATTTTCTCCCATCTGTGTAATATTTTTACTCAAGAAAAAGCGCATTTTTACACATAAATTTATGTTAATATTTTTAGTGTAATTTTACTATCATTATGGAAGGCAAAAACGAAGGTAAAATTATACTAAAATTGTTTAAAATGTAAGACAGACAGACAGAACTACGTTCAAACAAACTTCTTATTTTAGAATAATCTTTGATTCAATAATTCCTTAGAAATGATCAAAAATTGCAAAGAATACGTGGTATATTTTGAAAATTATTAAATTATTTGAGATGTTGATGTTTCGTGTTTTTTTTATCACCAATTTGGTATTAATTAAATAAAATTTTATAAAAAATTGGAATATTTAATCTGAAGCTCGTATATTAAAAATCAAGTTGGTTAGGGTTGTAACTAAATTAAGGTGTCACATATGTCCAGAATTTTGAAATTATTGGTCTTTCTTATCACTAATTATTATTCTGTATACTTTTAAGGAAATTTAAAAGGAGAGAAATCCTGATTCAAAACATCAAACGTAGTTTTCTTCAAAAATGTTCAATATATATTTTTTTTTAATCTATATAATCACTTTATCTATAGTCAGGTAAAGAGTTAACATTAATGATTTTAATTCAGCTATAAGCTATATAAGCTTAATGGGCGTCAATATGCGCCATTTACGTGAACTTGTTAAGCTATTTTTATCGATATTTTGTTTATTTTTATACATTTATTAAAAACAAAAAATAAAAGGAAATAAATTTGGTCCAAAGAGACTATAACTATTACCTTATATTAGAAGAATCTTTTGCCTTTCTTTAAATCCATTCATTTTTAATGACATCATTATGATAACTAGGTATTTTCATTTCAACATTGAAAACAATTACAATTTTGGAAAGTTTTTGTTGATATTATAAATATATCTTTATTCCTTAGGATCCAATAAATAATATGTGATCGGTACTTTTTAATAGTTTTCTGCAATATACCCTTGAAAAATAACTTACTCCAACACTCAGTTTTCGGGGTGTTGGACGTATGTGAACCCTTAAATCAGACAATCAATTTCAACATAACTTCAATTATGTTTGTTATGAGGTAAGAACATTTTTTAATTAATTTCTTTTCAAAAATTTTAGAAAATTGTTCCGACTTTGGTCTGGACAACCCCCCTGTGGTGGCTCAGTATGTTTCTACTAGTCCCACACTTTCTTCGCTACGGAACTTAGTCGGCGATATACAAAAATAAAAACTTTTTGTAAATAATTGAGATGAGAATTTGTTTTTAAAAAATGAGCTCTTAATAAAAAAAATGAATTTAAATAAACTTATAGATAGATAAATTGATAGAATTTTAATTATAAGGACATTCCTCTATACCCCCTACACTAGCTGGTCTCTTTAGCCTGTTCTTTTGCTTGTTTATTTGCGTAGTCCTATTTTTCCTTAGTGTAGCTAGTTTTAGTCTTAATTTCTTTATTTTAGTGTTAATTTAAATTCTGTTGTAGCTCGTATTAAGCGAAAATAAATAAGTTAAATCCGATTATCATTCTTATCGCAAAATTCAGAATTTGTGTTAATGAAATGTCTGTTGTCTGAATTTGTTGTTTATTAAATTATTGCAGTGTTTGTCAGGTCTATACTGTGTAAAAAAATCGATGCAGTAACCATCATTTATTAATTTATATATTGATAATGTAGACTTGATGGTGTTTTAAAATTAACACGAAATTTCATTCATATGGTTAGAATAAACTTTTAATTGTGATACTTCTATTTGGAATTTCAATAATAAAAATATCTCTTCTATATGAAATAATGAAATAAAGTACATAAAAAGCAATTGTCTCCAACAGACGATATGAATTTAGTTATGTTTCATTGATATTGATGCATTCCCTGGGGATTGAGTGAGTTTACTTACTGCAAAAAAAAATCCCTAACAACCGAAGTGTCTGCAGGTTCAGATTTCAAAATCCCAGAAGAGAATCCCCCAGACAGTGAACTATACCGAAAATTCAAGTAGGCTTCCTTCCAAAGCTACTTGCAACTGAATGGGGCCTCCTTGTAGCCGGATGCTCGAACTTTATGCGGGGATTTTGTCAATTCAGTGATGCCTCCCGTTTGGGGACCCAAAGGGGAGGAAGTCATCTCTGACGTGTGACAGGATATTTGTTTTCCCCAGCCGCAGCCAATCATTTTTCCTACAGCATCCGTCGCCGAGGACCGAGAGTGCATCACGTCCTTGCACTTATGCATGGTTTGCCTCCCCCCCCCCCTTCCCCCTCCCTGCTCTCACGTAAAACTTATTGTTTTCTTTCGTCGCACGCTATATGCTGCTTCTTTCAGGCATCTTCAGCTTCTGAGCTCTGAGGAGGCAAGCAGATGCATGTGAGTGGGACTACTACGGATTTAGTCATAACCACCACCATTCTTGACTTGGGCAGAGGTAGAGGGATGGCTCCTTTATTCTTCTCTTGTTTCATTAAGTCCAAGTGTCCCGATTGTCTTCAGCGACCTTGTTTTACCCCCTACCTACCAATCCACCATCCCCTTGGCCGTTCCCATTTTGCGGCTGGTGGCTCTCTAAAGTCTCGAGTGCCCTCCTGGAAAATCTCCTTCTATAAAATGCAACATAGTCAACATTTTGTGCACATGTGTCAAGCATCATGTCACAATTTATTGAAACTCTTAAAAACGTAGGATGGCACATCCACCAACTGTGGGGTGGAAGAGTTGGAAAAGGATGCGGGGGGGATGGTGAATGCACATGCAAAAACACACCAGAGTAGTTTGCCCATGTGCATCGGAGCTCCGCTTAGTTGAATTCCCCCTTTTGTTTTACAAGGGCTAATTTGTAATGGCTCAGTCCTTGAGCGTCAGCGGATAATGCCCAAAATCCTGTGCACATTTCAAAAGAGATGCACTTATAATTATTTACAAAATTCTTCAGTCTTTTGTGGCACTTTTGGCCCCCCCTCGTTCCATCAACCTACCCCCTGGGCATGAGAAGACCTCAAGTGGTTCTGACTTACCTTCAAGATCAAAGGTCTCATATTACTTGACGAGAAGCTGTTCTCTGCAATTTTTCGGTGGTTTGGTTGGCTAATGAAAGCGACTTTGTTGCCAGCCAAACCTTTAGATTTTCTTTGAATATTTTCCGCCTTTAAAACCCCTTTTCACTCTACCATTCTAACCTCATTTCTTTTTCGAGAAAAACGGCAATTACTATCAGCTTAAATGTGCTGAATCACATGTTTGTGCATAAATGACTTTGATAACACTCGAATTTTTAGAAAGATGGTACCTCGGTAGAAAATACTTCAACTTTCCTCTGATACTTAAATAGATATTTTGTTGTAGCATGTGGAGAAAATAATACATACATACATATAATAGTAGTTTTCTACTTACTGAATAATCGTTTTAAATGCTTCAATGAACTGTGGCTTACCTGGAATAAAAAGAGAAAAGTGTGTTATTTTTATGTGAAAATATGTTACTTATGTTAGGTAGTAACTAGGTAAACTTATTTATTCTTTAGTAGATGATTATATAACCAGAAAGGCGGAAAATCGAATATAAAATTAATTTACAACGAGAACGACACATCAATTTTGAATTAATTCTCGAAAATTTGAAATTTGGCACGTTTCATTACAATTTAACGTCTATTTAAGTGAATTTTACGGAATTTCTAAACATTTTGATTTTATAGACGAGTACAAAAAACATTTCTCTACCCTATCTATTTAAAAGTAATGTTAATATTCTTAAGTGTTAAATTAAAGACACATAAGTCGATATTTGTGGTAGATAAAAATTGTACTTTATTATCTTAAAGGATCTTATTTAAATTTTATAGTGTCTGTCTGTTGAAATTTGAATTTATATACATCAAATTTTAAAGTGTATGTCTGTTAAAGACTAATGAAATTTGAATTTATATACACTCAAATTTTTCTTGTACAAAATAATTGACTCCAAAACATTACAAAGGGGGAAAAGAAAATTAGCTTATTTGAAATACATGAACTTAATCATAATCAATTAATGATAAAAGCTTACCATATTTGTTTTGTTCGAGCTTTTAAAACAGTCGTTATTCTGAAAATTTTCTCGATTGAATTATACCGAAATCATGGTGCTACGTGCTTCATCGTAATAATGATGTTATTGCGGGAAAAATTTTATAGACGTGTAATGTTTTATTTATTAAAGGGATCAATTGGTCACTAGAATAAAATACGTATAAAATTTAGTAAAACTTGTTAATGCACTACAGCAATCATAAACCAAAAAAATATGATGATATGAATTTTGAACCTTCATATTTTTAAATTATGTGTTCTCTAGTTATGAAGATATTTCTGATAATATTGTCAGCAAACTAAACACCTTTTTAATGCGTTATTACATAAAATGACTGATAACACAATTTTATTTATGTATAAAACCAAAAATGTTTCAAATTTGGTTGAATATTGAAGAAAACAGCTTCTTTTAATGTAATTAAAAAATACTATACCTTTTTGCTCTTTATGTATACAGTTTTTGAAAAAAATATGTTTTCAATCCAAGAACAACACGTTTAAAATTTTTAGCTGTGGGGTTAGTTCGGAAGGTAATTTCGTTTTTCCCAACAAAGGATTTAATTGTATTTTTTCGCAGCCACCTTAACACTTCAGCCGTTTTGACGGCATAGCAAGGCTTGTTTGTGAAAAAGTTTGCGCAATAGTTTTTATTTAGGTCGCCAGATCAATGTGGAAAAACGAAAGCAGTATTTTCCGAATATATTAATTTTTTAGTACCGAAAAGGTGAAAATGGTTTCGAAGTAAGAAACAAATTATTGGATGTGTGTAGAGTAGATGTATTGATAGAACGCCAGTACCAAAACTGGTTTGTAAAATTTTGATGTTGAAGATTCACCACGTTTTGGAAGGCTAGTTCAAGGTGAAGGCAAAATAAAGGCATTGATTGATGCAAACCGCCGAATAACATCAGGTGAGATTGGTGAGAGATTAAATTTATCGAATTCAACCATTCATGATCACATGAAATGCTTTGGATTAATTTTAAAACTAAACATATGGGTTCCATAAGTTCTTACAGAAAGAAATTTGATCCGTCGTATTGACGTCTGTGATTTGCTTTTCAAACGTCCAGAAAATGATCCATTTTTAAAACGAATCATACTGGTGACCAGAAATGGATTGTCTACAATAATGTTAAACGCAAGAGATCATGGAGTAAAAAAGATGAACCGGCTCAAAGCATTTCAAAAGCCGATATTCATCAAAAAAGAAAGTGATGTATGTCTGCTATTTTCTGGTCACATTTGACTATGAGTCATTACGCAAAAGCAACGATAGATTGGTACAGAACCAATTAAGTGAATATCGTGCAAAGGCAAGCCAATCCAGCAAAATGCCCGAAACTTCGTCTAGCTAGGAAGGAGCTAAGGAAAACAAATAAATTTGCTAAATATTAAGACGATTTCAGAAATAAATGGAAAAAAGCATACAGAAATGTTAATAATGCCAAATCTTATGAAAGGCGTGAATAAAATACTTATAACATTTTTGTATAACAAATAATATTTAGGTTATTTAGGATATATGTTTTGAATTACAAATTTGCAAGAATTTGTGTACAAATTGACCTCTTAATTTTGAATTCAGTACCCAATTTAGAGATTTCAAAATGTTACAATTTTGTTCTCAAATATAAACGAGAAAAGTTTCGCAAACATTGCGCTTAAAATACTGTTCGTAATTTAATTTTCATTCCTTCGTAACAAGAAGTAGTGAAATCTTTCTATTGAAAAGGAATCAGAAAATTTGTCGAAGCAGTAAATGCAACAACAAAACTAGTTATCTTCCGCATCAGATGTGAACAATTTACGATGAAAAATCTCCTTCAATTTGGAGTTGAAATCAGACCTTATAAAATATCCTTTCAATTTCTGAAAAAAAAACCTCCAGAGAATTTCTTGGTGCATGAATTTCTTCTCAGCTTCCAGGATTTTGCAACTGGTTTTTCTATTCCAAAACGGTTTGAATGACTGCAAAACCTTTTGAATAAGTTTTAAGGGAATACTCTATCCCCCGTTTCCCTGGTAAGCCAACCTTGAAAACCTTGAAATCATTCCCTGTCCACCGGAGCCAATTTTCAAAACTCAGTTCCCATCAGTCGAAATACAACAAAAAAAAAAGAAACAACACGATGAATACGAATGGCGACAACGTTCCAGGCTCAGACCGATTCGAATTGACTGGATGTGCCTGCTCCTGCCAGGTTGCCAGGATGGGCAGGGATCCGGCCAACCATTTTCCAGACGGGCGACGACTGTGACTCACCGGGATGTTTACTGTCCCATCCCCTTTCCGTCTGCTTGCCCTAATCCCAGTTTCATCGAACAACATTGAAATTCACGGTATACAAAGGAGAGGGGGGCCACACGGGCGTGCCGCGTGATTTTCGTTTCATTTCGAACACATTTTTCGGCGAACTGTGTACCTTCTGCTGCTGCTGCTGCTGTTCTGGCGCTTTGTTTGATTACCTGTGCAAACAATAATTGCATCACTGTCGGCCAGATTCGCAGCCTCAGTGACAGAGGAAGTTTTCTGGTTTTTAACAACTTCAGTTGTGTGCCAGAGAGTTGGATGGGTTAAGAGAGCTTGAAACTCGGAAATTCTTCCGTATCGTTTCAACTCCCTCCAGTAAATCTTGCACGGATGACATGCGAATTTCGGTGGGGAAGGTTTCGTAACAAATAGACCGAGTAGCAGAAAATGTTGGAATCCCACCCGCGGCACCCGGTCGGCAACTACCGAAGTAGAAAAGTTTTCATGAAAATTTCCATAAAGAAATTCTCTCTGTGGGCGAAGAACATGGTGCTGGAGCTTCAACTCCTAATAATCCTGTAAAACTGCATCTCACTATATAGAGGATAGGATAAAAAGAGGTGGGGGGGGGGGGGGGGGGCATGCAGGAGGTGGGTAACCTCATAGCTCGAATCCTCATATTAATTACATGGTCGCATATCCTGCACTCTGGCTGACATGATTTCATTATGCGAATCCATTTACAGTCCCTTATATATATAGCCCCCCACCCCGTTACTTCACCCAGGCCGCTCTATGCCACTGATGAGCCGCTTCCTTCAAAGTCCCTGCAGCTAAAATTCACTCAGGCAATTTGCTGGGACCTAACAACTTTTCCTGGCTGCACATTGGGAGCATTGCAGAGGGTATTGCTGCCGCGATGCTACCAACTATGATCCCCTCTATCCTTTTCCCCTCATCATCTCCTACATCTATTCTCTACCCCACCATTTGCTAATTACGTGTGAATTTTTAATGTCTTACCGTCAAAGTTGACAGAGAAATTGTGTGCAGTTTAGCTAGTTTGACTCGAGGGGTGAAAAAGGTTGAAGGGTCCTTCGCGAGGACTTCACTTCCAACTAACTAACTTCGCACTCTAGCGCGCCCAAGCTTGAGTTTCATCCCTTTCTCCCCCCTCCATATCCTCTCTTCCTTGCCCTTCCCCTTCAACCCGTCAGTACGGCCGTTGAGTACTTCAAGGGCCCACTCTTAAGCTGCCCATTAAAAATTTAATCGTTCGCTCGACAAAGTTTTGAGGCTCCGAGATTATTTTATTGCGGAAGTTGAAAAGAAATGCAATTTTTTGATTTTGAGCCGAGAGTAGGGTATCGCACTGGTGCTGCCGGCTGTTGCAGTTTTTTGTTTTTTTTTTTTTTTTTTTTGAAGGTTCACAGTCTCGACCAGCCGGCAGTAGTACCAAACGCCGCCTAGAGAATTTCCTCGGATAGTGCAAAAGAGAAGGATTTTAGATAAGTTTCTCAGCGCATGGGGCTTTTAGTGGTTAAACTCTTTCATTTAAGGCCCTTTTAAAAGCGATTAACAAAATGACTGCTTTAATAATGGTGAATTGAAATAAAGCGCCCTCTATCGTTAGGTTTACTGTTTCTCAATTTTTTAGAGTTTTTTTTTGTATAATACCCGTAATTATATATGCAGAATCTCTTAAAAAACATTAACATTATTAATAATTTATTTTCAAGAGAATATATACAAAACAAATATCTTTTTCTGTCTGTACTTTATAACTTTAGAACTACTTAACGGATTTGGATGTAATTTTCGCTATTATCTAAAGAGTTTTTTAAGAAAACTCTTTGAATACGCATGGTCCAATTTTCTCCACATATATAACATTTATTTTCAATTAAAATATTAAATTTATCAATTATGACAAGCACGCATTTGTTTTGTGAAATATCTTCAAGTCAGCAAACTTATGAAGAAGAGGTTGAGCAATTTATTCCTGTTTCGAGATCAGCTATTATAATTATTATTATAGAAATCCAAGACTATAAAACGGCTACATTTTATTCAATGGCAGAAGACCCCGATAGTGAAAGTGGTACGATTTTTATCTGTTAATTTTCTACAAACTTAAGAGGGCAAATATATAATTTTTATCCTTAAATTCTTATGATTGTTTTATGGTAAGTTTGACATATAAGATTTTATTTTATTTATGTTATCAGGGTAATAGTTTTCTTAATCTCCAAATTTTACCTTGAAAGCGGTCACGCGGCAAATTTTGTTTATCGAATTTCTCACCACCGTACAATGCTTTTGAAAGGTAATTCAATTTTCCAAGCTTACCAATTATTTGAGTTACAAAACGAAAATTCCCATGAAACATGTGCCCCACCACACGCCTCCAATTATTTCTATTTTGAAACAGGTATCATGTCCAGGTATCGTTGACAAGGGGATAACGCTTTCATTTTTTTAGGTCATTCCTAATTAACTGACCCCCAAAACCGTATAATAACGTTTTCAAGTAATTAGGTACGAATAGAAAACAAGTGCTTTCACTCTGCCTACCTGCGTTTACATGTAAATTCAAAATAGTTGTTTTAGCGCTTGATGAAACACGCATCACGCAACAATCCCCCCATCATTCCTCCCCCGCTTTTATTAGAACTGAGTCCTATGATCAACTACCTGCTCTATATTTATATTAAAGTGTAGTTCACAGCAATGTGGCTCGCTTTCATCATCTTCAGCCTCGGCTGGAATTGAATTTTTCATATTTTATTAGATTCGACGGAATTATTGTGCACGAAAAAGGGATCTAGGGGGTGAGGCCAATTGGGGGGCTGTTATTTTCTTGCCTTTCTATTCCCATTTTGAGTAGACAGAAATGCGGAAGAGGAGTATGAATGAGGTGATGGCACCCCACTTCTGTCACTAAGAAAATTCATTTAAATTTTCAATCGTTATATACATTCACACTTTGAATTTTAATCAAGTGTATAAGATTGTTAGTATAATTAGCTGATTTGCGTGAAGTATATTACTAACTTATATAAGGAGAAGGAATTTCTTTTATCTATTAAGTTATACATAAAAGATTTATTCGCTTTAATCCATGAAATTTCTAAGAATCCAGTTGGAAAAAATAAAATGGAATAAATAGGTCACTTCATCACACCATGTAAAATTCCGCTTTTGGAATGAATTTGTAAGAAAAAGTGCAAAGGAAAAGTATCTACATCATGTTAAATATTCAGCGATGAATTTTTACTCTGAATATGTATTTGGAAAAAGGGCTGTTCCATATGCAAGCGACCTGGAATGAAACCAATTCAAACGTGTAACATTGCATAATAAATTCTTCCAAAAATTCGTTGATTTGATTCTATTTACAAATTAAATTTCTAAGATTGAATTACATCTTAATCGCAGTTAGGTATATTGAAATTCTGCATTTTTGAGGATTTATTTTAAAATTGTAATAATTAGTTATTTTAATATTTAAATGTAGCTTTAAACATTGCTGTATCAGAGAAATATATTATAAATGTTTATGAAATTTTAAACAGTCCTGTGTCGAACAGATTTGGACTTTTATGGACCTTTAAACGAATGTTTCTCAAAATCGTAAATTTACGAAATTGCTGAGCAAAATATTGCAGAAAATACTAAGTATCGATATATCTGTAATTTGTTGTGTGAATTTTGTTTTTATAAAAGATTTACCAGAGAGCTATCATTATGATTTTTAAGCCAATGTCCTTTCGTCAAAGGACTTTATAATATGATTTGATAATCAAACCTGTCCGATCTTTTAATTTATTTGAATCAAACCAGAGTAATAGTCGTTACCGCAAAATTTATTCAAATTTGATACGAAATACTAAAAATTTATATACATTTTCAAAAAATAAATAATGTATGCTTGTAAATATAACAAGATTTAATATTTTATAGGAGCTATTAAGGCTTAAATAAAAATTCCTAATCTTAAAATTGAACCCATTAAATTTTAGATGGAATCTTTTTAGTACTTAAGCACTATATGCATTTTGGGATTTTAAGAAAATCGTTAAAATAAATTAATAACGTCTCATTTTAAGAGACCTTAACTGTTGAAAAATGTTACATCAAAGAGGTTAATTTTCGGAAATTTCTAATTAAGGCACCTTTCCCCTTTAAATAAATAAACAGAATGGGATTAGCGGGGGATTCCCCATTTATCCTGGAATTTCCTGGCCGAGAATATATTTATAATGAAATCTCCTGGGAGCCCATTATGAAATCCCCTTCCGTAGGCGTTATATAAACATGAGAGGGAATCGCGTCCTTGCAGAAATTCCCCAAAATCCCACCTGATGATGTCATATTGCTCTGTGATGCAAAGCATCCAGGAAACAGTACAACATAAAGGGGGCAAAAAGGGTTTTTTTTAGGGGGAATAATGTTTAAAGAGATGAAGAAGCGGGAGGAAAGGGAGAGACTCATATAGGAATCGTGTGGAGTGAAAGTTGCCACTCCACCACCTCCAACAACGAAGCGAGTGCACATATAATTCCCAGGGTACGCGGTGCTGTATATCGTGAAATGCTCGAAATAATTAAATGAGCACGTTTAAACATTTAATTGTTCATTATGATTGCAAACAGCGATCAGCTGAGTGAATGATGATTATAGTTGGGAGGGGCCCACGGATGGAGGGGATCCAGCGTGTTCGCGACTGATAAAGACGATTAAAATATCGTCATAATGCTAGACACTGCGCTATTTTAACCACAAATGGATCACTTCAGTTTTGTGGCATTTCGACGAATCCTACCGGTTGTGTGTAGACCCAGAAAATTGTTAAAATACCAAGGGATGCAGCGCGAACACGCTATCAGAACTTCAGGAGCCAAGCAAACTTTAATAAGCTCGTAAAAACCGCTTATTGCATAACTTTTTATGTTTAAACTTCGTTAGTGCCAAGCTGGATCTATAGAGGTAAGAGGATGGGTAAAAGGGAAGGGGATGAGAGGGGAGGTGGGAAGGGAGCGCGTCAGGACCGCATATATGGCCCTTGAACGATTTAAGGACTTTCAGCAGGCACTTTGACGTCTACATCGAGAGCCTGATGGTCGGCATCCCTTACAGAAGGGCGGAACTGGGAATTAACTGGCAATCAACAGTGAGAGAGAGAATTCTGTGAGACGTGCTTCCCGTTCGGCCCTGTTAGGTACCCGGGAGTGATTCGACCGCCCCCCTTACCGACCCGTGTATAAGGGACATTCGCCAAATGGGCGGCAGAGGAGTGATGATGTAATAAACTTCCTGACATCCACACAAATTGGCCCAAGTGTTAGATAAATTTGCTCCCGGAAAGTGGGGCTCGACTTCAGCAATAGGACCAGAACCAGGACCATGGTTCTAGGCGCCGAAGTTTGTCCCGGCCGTGGTGAGCACATCAAAAGGGACCAAAATGCCTTAACTGCTTTCTAACTGCCTGGCATAAAGGGAAGGTCACACGTACACAGTACGTCCTGGGAAACGCACTGAAACTCCTGGACACCTGTGAGCTCCCTTCAACTTGCCTCAGAATCTCTTTTAAACATCTCTTAGTCCAGCAGCCGGTGGACTTTTTGATTTTTGGCAAATTTCTGGACTGGGAAAAAAATCCCAATACATCGGGCTTTATAACACCCACTTACAGTGGTGACCAGTGAAAAAGCACCGATTTAATTTTTTCGTAGTCAATTTCCTTAAATAAAATTTTAATTTATTTCTAGAAATTATTTTTCTTAATAAACAAAAAACATTTATCCCTGGCAAAATTTATAAAGTAGTTTTAAAATATCTAAAAAGAAATCAGAATTGGTTACCTACTCCTTCAAGCCATGCGCGTACTGCTTAGAAGTGCATTGGTATTGCGTTATAGCAATTCCAAAAGCACTTCTAAGATTTAAACTTAGTTGATGGAGGTGTTTAAACATATTGGAACCATTGTTTTTTATAGTAGAAGATAATTACGTTTAGAACAAAATGCTTATGGTCATTCATTCAACATATAAAGCGCCAACCCTATCGTATCTTACTTTATACGGTCAGTTATCGTTGGCTGACACATCCCGAACGGAAAGTTCAGTGTCAGTCACTGGTTCTTCTAACTTTAAGTCAGTCTAGATTTTATACTAACTACCCAGACTAGGGGTATTACTATGCTTTCAAAAAATTTATAATGTTATTCAAATTGACCTAAATGTATAAATAATCGCTACCAATTCAAAGTTTCTGCTTGCAATTAAGGTAAATATTTTAGAATATTCATTATATTCAAATAAAGGAGCAGGACAATGAGAAATGTTCAGAATTTCAGAAATCATTTTTTTTTACTTGTGCTATTTCTGTGACCACCACTGTGTCCATAGGCAAGACCCGGGACAAGAAAAACTTTTGCATCCTCGGCAGTCTCAGCACGTTGGGGGCCTCAAAACGTATTTTTTTGTTGAGCATACGCTACCTTTAAGATGCTGAAGAGTGCTCGGGGCTGTGTTCACAGATATCCTTCGGGTGATACCAAACAGACGGGAATTCTTGGGTACGACATCCTATAGGAGAACGTTAGGGTCAGGGGGACTGGGAATAATTTTGTGTGGATACGTGCGCTTTACCCACCCTAGAAAAAGCTGCTGCTGCTGCTGATGGTGACGACGGCTCCAGCTGGCTGCCTGCTGATCCCTGGAGCAGGCAACCTCTGGTAGTCTTCCTGGCCAGATGGTTGGCTACCAGTGGACGCCGCACAAATTTTGGGAGAAGGATGAGTGGCCGCTGAAATTTTGCTGAAATCACTGGGATATGCCGCCGCTACCGGTTTGCTTGGACCCATTCCATTCTTGATGCTGACTACTACGTTTTTGCGGCCGATCCCGGAATACCCGTCAGCACCTGGACGATTTGTTTTGAGCCATTTCCCTGAAACCAGAGAAACCTCCGGCAGTTGGTGGATTTTAGGAGGACGCCACGAATGGCACCAGGCATTGAATTGAAAGTCGCCCGGAACATAAATGCAAATGAGCGGCCTGCTGGCAGGTAGTACATGAGACTCCCTCACAGTCCAACAGAACTCTTCCCCCGACATCTGACAACCCCCCTCGGGAAGGAGTCAGCATTTCGACTGGATTATGTGGATCTTATAATTTTGGGGTTATTTATACTCAGCGTATGCTGCCGCCTGCAGGAAAACGAATTTTGAGAGAAATCTCCCCAAAACATAACCCCGGGTTCCCTGCAAATTCGAGTTAAATTGATTCCAGTCCAGGGAGTTTTTGGCCAAATGCCCCTAAATCTCTGCACGAATCTCGGTCTTTCAAGTCTCTAATCGGGCAAGGCATGTAATTAGTACAGTTCGCACAACTACTCTCCAGAGTGGGTCCAGGGGGTGGTGTTTACTTAGAACAACAACTCTTTCTACATCTGTTTCATTTCCATTCCGTTCCATTTTGATACAAAATACTTGTCAAATTGAATTAGTTAAGGATCACGTGTCTCTTAAATGCCACACCCCTCCCCCCAAACCGAACCAAAATGGACTTTGTATGAAACCACATCTGGAATGACTCCATTTATTGTTCCATGATGATGTGAGGTTTTGGGGAACAAGAGGAAAAGGGCCGGGTTTTTGGGTGGCGGGGCAGTAATTTATTTCAAAGTTTATATCTAGGGAATTAAGCGCAGATATTCGGATAATCTGTTTACAGGTACATGTAATCTCTCAAACACGGACTTACTCAATTTGTGCAGGTGCTTCTGGGTATCTGTAAGAAATTTATGGGTCGTATACCATTCGAAGGTATCTGAATTTATTTCAAATTAAATTCGAATAAAAAGAAGAAAGTTTTAAAGATCATAAACAGTTACGGGCTAACAACTTGTTTATAGTTCCCAAGACGGATCTTTGGCAACACCCGAGTTAAGATCTACATTCATTTTACTAAGTCTAAGTCTAAGTTTGTTATTTAATTTTTTTTTTAAGTCCTTATTTTTATGTAGCTTGTATTAAGCGCAAATAAATAAATAAAGTTTATTTACTAAGAACGGAGAATCCGATTGTATAAATTCGATAAATCTTTAACGCTTTTTAGTATAAAACTAATGTTTTGGTTAGCGACAGATCAATTGAGTTAAAAGAGATTGAAGCACTTTTTAACTTTTAGGAGTTCGTAATATACCTAAAATAATAGTTCGAACTTTTACATATTAACGTTTAGTAAGTGAATGAAGGTCCAAATTCCAAAATATTGAGTAAGCTTAAAGTAAGAATTTTTATATTCCTCAAAAAACGAAATTAACGACTTTATGAATTCGTAATCTAGAGATATAGATATAATCCTATAGAAATGTTACCAGTATAATTGATGATTATCATTCATTTATTGTGAAGAAGTGAATTTAAAAATGTTAGGGTATCGTAGGTAAGTATTTAAGTACCAACTTCAGTGTAAAAGTTTGCGAATCAACAGGAAATTAATGTTTTTGATTTGAAAAGTATAAATCTCAATAAGGTAAAATAAATTGAATCGATGGATATTTACAATTGAAACAAAATTCCTCACAAAAACTAGGGAAGCGTTCATGGTGCGGAACATATTTGAAAAGTTTTACCGACATAGAGCCATTGGCGTGGCAACGTGACAACAACCTGAAAATCTCACACCCTTCAAGGATTTTTTGAGGACTTTTCCCTTTTATTTTTTTCCACCCTCAATGCCCAATAACTTGAGGGCTTCTAGCAAAACCGCACTCCTTGAGATCGTACTGCAATATAACTTCTTGACCCGGATGCGGACAAGTTTCCCATCGATGCGACGAAGGGGTGGTAGTATTTCTGGGAGTTCAGGTGGATTCGTGGATGCGAAAGGAGAGGGATGGGCTGTTCGGGTACTTTTCTATTAAAAAGGAAAACTTCACCGAAATGAATCAATTGAGCACGTTCGATCGGCTCCTTGAAATCAGCTTCGTAAGGAATTGCGCCAAGGACTTTCCATTTATCGGCGTGCTGTTTCGCCGGATCACCATGAGTGCCCCACTCTTGAGTGTTGGTTTGAGGGGGGCGCTTCAAGAACGTTTGGCTGGAGCACATCCGGCCCTTTACGTTATACCGTCGATGGCATTAGCAGTTAATTAAGTCTGTAGTAAAACCAGCAGCAAAAGGACGAGGCATGCAAAATTGGTTCGGCCCTCGAGCAAGTACAAGGGTACCTCCCGGGTAAAAACCATTTCAGACAACGAGAGTACCCTGCAGAGCGCCTGAGTGCCCCACGTCGAAAATTGAAATGTTCCCAGAACGTGTTGGAGGAGCACTCCTTCAATAGGAATGGGAATCGGTTTCCTCGACAGAAAAATTGTCGTATGACATGGATGATGCGCACCTTTTTTTGTCCCCTGATATTTTTCTCTTTTTCATCGAAGATATAAACCTTGGGTAATTTCAGTTCCCGGAAGGCAGGCTATAATCGACCACCTTCCGCCCTCTTTTCCACCCCCTAATTCGAGCACGTGAAACTCTTCCATCGTGCCCCCCAATGCAAATATTTCCGTGAGAAATTGGTACATGCCGTGCATTAGAAGAGATTTCCACTCGCCTTTAGGGGTGGGGGATGAGGGCATAAAATCTCGACAAAAAAAAAAAAAGAATCTTCCACAAAGTCGACTGAAAGCTCCAAGATGAATTACGCCGAATGGGGCTCTCTTGTGGCATCACTCTCCTTTTGTTGGTTTGTGCCTCTATGATCCACCCGGCTCAGGGGTTGTTTGTGCAACTTCCTCCCTTCAGCTTCCTGCGGGAACGGTTGGAGAAGGAAAAACGGAGTGGATTCATCTAGCTGGTGAATTTATGCATAATTAGCTCGATTCGATCCGCCACTGTTGCCGAGGTTTTACCAATTTCTCAGCAATTTTAAGGGGCTTCGGTTGAAGAGGTTTTATGAAGATCTCATCTCTTCCATTTGGAACCTTTTTAGCGGAAGGCTGGATTTTATCCTTCCAACGTTTTTGTTTTTCTTCCTGCCAACCTACTCTAGCTATGTAAACCATTATACGTTTTTGTCCAGCCACTTAGTAAGAAAACTAAATTTTACTATACAACCCCACTAGCGAAGATTATGTTATAAAATCAAAGAAAATAATTAAATTTAAATCTATAGAGATAAAGCTTATCCAAATAATCCCATATTACAGGTATATCTACTTAATTTATAAAACTATAGTAACTTAACTTTATTCGCTATTTATTTTATAACTTAACGAAACACTTTTGTTTTCGGTAAGTAATAGGTATTTTATGCATTTTGCATATATTAAATCTTTTTCTATAAAATTCGTTTGCTTATTTCTTGCTCAATCACGCCTAAAACTTAAAGCCTTGGTATATGTTGCTGTATTTTTTTCAAAATTAAATAGTAAGGAATTTCTTTTTATTGATACATAATTAATTTCCATGAAAATTGGTACTTAGAGGTTTGAAGTAAAGACTTTCGTAACTTGAAATATGTGATCTTTCAAAAATTTCAAATAAATCTCTAATAAAACAATTTTGATAGTATAAAATTACTAATTGAAATTAATGCATCTAATAAATTAAGTGAATTTTCTTCTTTATTTTTATTGATTTTCTATAAAACAATTCGATAGTAAACACAAAATCAGTAAAAATTATTAACAATGTTTCTAGTTTTTTAAATTTTTTGAAATAAATTTGAGTACATTGTACAACACAATTTAAATTTTACGTAGGCACTCAGGTGAAACGAGTAGAAATTTTAGTTCTATTTAGAGCTAAAACTGCGGTCTCAATTAAACTCTAATTTTGAACGTTTAAATTCTTGAAAAAGTTTTCAAGTATCAAAATAGAGCTTAATTATGACAATTTAATTCTTATTTAAACCTTGAGGTCTCCGAAATGGAATTTTTCTTTTGTACGAGTTTTTGGGCCTTTATTACGCTTGCATTTCTTTATATAGGACAGCAAAAATATCGTGGTAATCAACAGATAATTTTATATTTCGGCAGACAAAACAAAAGATTTTACAACTTTTTTGAAGTAATCACCACAACGAGTTATCGTAAAAGTTGTAAAATGTTGTCTGTTTTCTGTGTTTTATGTTCGCTTTATGACAAAGCATTTGGCGGATATTCTGTCTCTTGTGAAACGGCCCTATGATTTTATTTGAATTAAAATGTAAGCTTCTTTTTGTGATATTTCTACACTTCGATCTTTAGTATAAAATTAGAGTTAATATTTTCATCTAAAATCGGAACGTTGAGGAGCTACCAATAATAAATTATAATTAGCTCCTAAACTCTTCTATAGCGAACGTATCTATCATTTCGGCAATGAAAATAGGGTTTTATTTATGTAGAATCTCTATAGCGTTAATTTGCTCATCCAAATTTTTATTGAGTTTCAATGAGTTTATAATAAAATTAAAATTCTTATTCTGGGAATTTAAAGAATTACTCATTATGGTTAAGAATTTGGTTTAAAAACGGATACTTTAAGATGATAAAAATCTATGCTATATAGTTTGGAATGAATATGTACATTATTATTAATATCTTAAATCTTTACAACCCGCATTATCTTTGTAAAGCACGTTAAAAGTGACTATAGTCAAAGTTTTTATAGAACGCTACCCATAAGAGCGTCCTGCTAAAGATTCAGGATAACTTCTCTGGGAAGGAAGCGTGAATTGAGAACAGAGGAAGCATTGTTTAACATACAAACATTAGGGTCATTTGAAAGTAGCAGGAAAAGCTGTAAAAATTTTGCAACAACCACTGTTTAACAAATATTGCGTCCCAGAAGGATAAGGGGATGAGATGGTAGAATGGGTGGAAGGTGTGTGGATATAGAACATGGGTGGGCGAACAAGGCGATGTTTGCACACTCTAAAAATTTATGTTATTTGAAAAAGCACACGAAATGAAAGAGTAAACTTCAGCAATTTTCAGAAGAGCGGGACGATTGTTATTATTGTAATCCTTCCTCTGTCCAAAACCTTTTTCCACCCCTCTCCCCCAGAGAATGTTTGCAGAAAACATGAAATCCCATCCACATCCGGGAGCATCTCCGGCGTGCTGCACTTAGCCTTTTTTGAGCTCGTTAAAAATTCAGAAGTTCTCCACACACGGGATTGGGGGGAGGGGTGGTTTTAAAATAAAAAAAAAGAGTAGAAAGGGAAAAAGGCGGGAAGTGGAACATCATCAGCTCTTCTTCCTTGGTCCGGTTCTTGGACTGTGTGTAATTTTTGGGAAAAGTTTTTAATGTACCAAAAATTAGCCGGGACACTGTGCGGTTATGTGCCAGTATGGTCATTAGTCAGACTGATATAATCTCCGGGATCCATTAGGCGTCCGCCCTGATTAGAAAGAGGGATGCTGCCGCCGCCGCGACGCCGCCATCTCCGTTGCCGGAGATGTACCAGAAATGCACAAAATGTGCAGGAGGTGCACAGTAGTAAATTAAAAACGAGAAATGTATGCAGCTGTAGCAGCAGTTCGCTATCAATGAGTGCTAATTTTAAGAACAGCCTTATCTCCGGGAAAACCGTTGGTTGGTTGGTTGGTTGCTTCGTCCATAGTGCTCCTCCGGGGGCAGTGCAGTTGCAGTTGCACTATCCCAGATAATGGGAAACGAGCGCGGTGACGGCGGTGACGGCAACGGCGGCGTCAGCGGATGGCGGTACGACACGAAATCTTGCAACTTGCAACAGTGGCGCAAGTAAACTGCTCTGCAATAAAAGCGGACGATAGCAAATGCAAAAAGCAATTTCCGTTTTCGCCTTCGTTGCGCGACTTTTCAACAGGAAGCCTGCAGACAACTTCGCGGCAGTGGGCAGTGCATCACCGCGGTGGTGGGTGGGTGGGTGGGTTGGTAGTTGATCTCCACGTGCGCATTGACTCCTCCAGAGGGATGCTCTGGAACGCTCGCGGGAGATGCACTTTCAGCAGTAGCCATAAAGGGCGGAGGAGCACTTGATTATATGCTAGCGAATATTGCCCGGTCCTGATAGTATCCAATGTTCTTGGCAATTTCACCGGTGGTCGGTCCGCTAGAGTCCCATTTTCCTGGACTTCAAAAGTCCCCTTTTCTCGACCTCTCCCAGGTACTGTAAACGCCTCGGGAAAACTTGTAATAAAAATTGCGACTACGTTTTCCCACTATGACGGTGTCTTTCTGACCCTTCCATTCCCCTTCTCTATCCACAATTCACAAGGGATGAAGACGACACAAAATTTCACAGGTGGAATTGGACGGTCGATTTATGGTGATCAAACGGCACCACCGCCTGAATAATCCATTACGAAACCAAATTAGATCCTTGTCTTTATGGGCCCGCCCTCAGATTTACGGAGACACCGCTTGAGGCATCCTGCAGGAGGGGAACAGGTGCTGTATCTTTGTATCATAGATAGAACCACCATCCATTTGGATATCTAAGCAAAGCACTGTACAAGCTGTTTCGTTTCAAAAAAATTTTCAATTTCATCTCATTCGACAGGTAGAAATAACATAGGTCCTTACACTACAGAGGCGCATACATGCTAAATCTATAGCGGATCTAAGTGAGATATGGTATGCCTGAAGGTTCTCTGTTAGATCCTATCTTATTAATATGTAAAATTGAGTTTAAAGTTTTGCATAAGTCGACATTAACGAATTTAGTAGGACACAATTCAATTAGGAAATTACTTAAGTAATAACAATAATTATAAGTTAAGTCAATTTTATAATTTAATACGGATCAGATTAATATTTATTAATTTATAACTTTGCATCGAATACGAATGTTTGGATACATTTAGTTTCATAACAAAAATAGTTCTTTAGTTTTCTCTCTAATTTGAAAGTTAGTTAGTTGTTTTAGTTTTTTCCCTAATTTGAAAAGAGTTAAAAACAAAATTCATAAAAGAAGTAGTAGTTATTACTTATTTACTTAATGATTTTACTAAAAAAAATCGGACAAGGGCGAGTTGAAATTTACCCTGAAAATGCACGCATAATATTGAGAGATTTATCATGTTATTTTGAGACCATAGACTTTTTATATGGTGTCAACTAATCTATAAGTAAAGAACTATTTTCTGTATTTTTTGTTTTAAGTTTTAGGCTCAATAATTTAGAAGATAAAAGAGAGAGAATAGTCAGTTTTTCACTGCAAAACGCGCTTTTCTTAGAGGGGATCCCGGAGATCAGTCATAACAATTTCAAAAATCATTATTTTTATAAGTAAAAAATATCAAAATAGACCATAATATGTATATAAATTTTTACATTAATAAATTGAAATGTTTATCAAGGAAAAATTCTTAAAAGCCCGTTTGTTTTCTACCTCCTTACTGCGTATAACCCCTTAATAGTCATCATCATGTCATAGAAATTTAATTCTATCAAACATTTTAAATGGGTCAAATAGAAATGAAATTGTTAAAATTCTAAGAATCGATTTGTATTCACGTGATTTTAATGTGCTTTTCATATTTAAAAGACGTCAATTTTCAATTATTCTTTGATTTTGCCATGACTATAAACAAGAATCAAGGACAATCATTTTCTCATGTAGGTTTAATTTTAAATGAACCAATGTTTTCTCATAGTAAACTTTATATAAAAAAATTGTATCCATGATATTCCTTAAGAACAAGAGAAATTGATCGAAAATAGTTATATAATTTTTACTGAAAATGTGATTTATCGTATTCGTTTCGTATTTTCTTTAAAATAAATTGATTTTTTATTTTACTTACTTTTTCTGAGGTAGGTGTAATGCATGTTACCAGAATTTAAAAGTAGAGAGACACACATTGCAAAGATAAAAGGTTTTATTAAATTTTAATTTTCAATGGAGTATTTTTTCTGTATAAAAATTTTAGAAGATAAAAGATGAAAACCGTTGAGAGTTAACAATTTTAGTATTATACGCTCCTTTAACCACTTTCATGTTTTTCCTTCAAAAAATTTATGAGCATCAACGAAATTAAAATCCCACCCGTACAGTCTAGAAAACGTAAAAATGTTCAGAGTTAAAATTGGGGTTTGGGTTTGACCGCGCCGAGGCACTGTCAACAAATCAACAAAATCAGCATTTTATGGTAAAAGGGAAAATTCGGCAGACGCCAGATTTTCACTAATTTTGAATATTACGCCGTTGCCTCGTCGTCGGTTATGCCATCACCGACCGGAAAAGGAATATTACAAAAATTTCTAAACGCCGCCGGGATTAATATGGCCCGCCTGAATACCAAAAATTGTGTTTGGTATCCGGGCCCGTATCGTGCCCGTGTTGGGGCAGCGCTGGGACCGTGCTGTTAGAGCAGTGGCGACGGACGTCGACGGCAGCGACTGGCAGGGCAGAACATTTCAAAGATTATTTTTCCGCATTTTAATAGCTCGCTCAAATTCAATTTTGCTAAAAGCTTGTCAGCGATGATGACGATGACGATGACGGTGACGACGGCGACGACGACTACGACGACGACAACGTCGACGGTAGTACTATGCGGGATTCGCGGATAAAAGGGAAAATTGGTGTTCGCGGGCCTTTTAACGGTTGTCCCCTTCGATAGCCTTTCCCGGAACACCCTGTAATCCCATTATTCATCATCGGAACGCATTTACGGTCGTAGTGCTCGAAACAAATTGTTATCAAAATTCAAGCAATCTTCATTACCTTCATCATGATGAACTTGGGCAGTCTGTCTGTGCTGAGATGGTTTCCGAGATTTCTCCGGTAAGAACTTCCCTTTCCTGGAGGTACAACGGCTCAAAAAGATACACCACCGTCCGTGTCCAGGTTGTGACGACAAGACGCAATTATTTTCAGAGGAAAATTTCACGGTTTATAAATTTCACTGTAAACGAAGTAATTACAGTCTACAGGGTGTACAGGAAGGGCAAAGAGAAGAATCTGTGAGAGAGCGTTAATTAGATAAGACAGAAGAAGAAGAAGGCGGGTTCGGGGCCCAGGGCTCGGGTCTACCACTCGAGCCCTCCTAGTAGGGCCCCCAAGGTTTCGGCACTCTCCAGCAGACCCTTGCGCTTGGCGCTCTATCATAAAATTTGTTGGCTTTTCGCGAAAATTTTTCTTCAGCTGGTGCTTTAACGCGACGACAGCAGCGGCGGCGGCGGAGCACTGCTGTCGGGGAAAATTGTTAACTTTAAGGAGTTCAAGGTATTTAACGCCTCGGCAAATTTCCCATTTTGAACACGTTATTCCGGGCGGGCGCGGTCCTCAAGTCGAAGACCTGGCCGGGGCTCGGTTCCAGGCCTGCCCTGCCCAGGAACACTACTCCCCCATTCGGTTCGGGCTCCCCCTCGAAAATTTTAACATTCTTCAAGGAGGTGCGCGTCATTATAAGAACGAACGTGTTCTGGGCAGGCACGGAAAATTTATGACTTTCTTAAAGGGCCCGTTGATTGTTGAAAATTTATTGTTTTTGAAATGTTTCTTTTCCTCCTCTTTTTCCTTTTAGCTCCAAGAAGAGTATGCAATGGAGCAAAATATTTCGTTCTCATATTTTAGAGTTTAACAGAACCCTTTTCTTTGGCATTTAGGATAGCATTGGAGTTCTACTTTAAATTAAAAAAATAATAATAATAATAATAATAAATTCTTGTCATTCCAAACACAAAAGGATAAATTACAACTTTAGAATTCTTATGAAAATTAAACTAAAAAAATAGCACTTTTTAAACAATAAAAGATTCCTTAAAATAAATTAAATAAAGGAAGACTTTCCATATCTTCAATTTAACATTTTACATGATAAATGCGTGCTTGTCGGTGTCGATGTGAGCCGAAAAATATATTTACCATTAAGATGTCTATTCTGAAGAGTTTTTCTAAAAAAAACCTTTTTAAGGAAATTGTGGAAACGCCTTTAATTTATGGTTTTGATACAATCTTTATTTATGTACATACTTGTCATTTTCAATGATATTCAAGTGAAAGATTTATTTTATATATGTTTGATTATATTGGGTCTACGACTTACGGTTACTTTCATTATTTATTGATCTAATCTAAATTTCGTACAGTCTTCTAAAAGAATCGTCATAATACGAAACCTAGAAAGACTAAAAGAGTTTTGATTTTAAAGCCTATAACTAAACTTAAGTAGAAATTAAGACCTAAATTTTAAAAAATAGTATGTCAATTTTTATTATATAACAAAGGAATAGGATTTGAGCTAAAGTTAAAATTATGATTATTTTTTACAGAAGAAAATTGCTCGTTTTTAGACAATTAAAACTGTCGACATAAAAAACTAAAACTATCTAATTAATTTACATAATCAGGTTTGCTTAACTAACTTATTAAAATGTTAAAGGTATTCTTCTTTTAGGTTTTTTCCAACGAGTATTACCTATCATTCTAAAAAATTCCCATTAGGACTTAGTACACGAAAAAATATATCGATCAAATTTGGTGTAAAACCAATCGCATTTACTTTTTGAGTAAATTTAAGATTTCATTGACTTAGTGCTTATTTTCTAAAATCAAGAATATCCCAAAATAAAGATTGTGATAAAATTAATCAAATTGTTTTCCTGAATTAATCATAAATTAATCACTGAAATTAAATAAAAGTTTTAGTAAAAGATTTCCGTAATCAATCCTTAGGTGTTATTAAAGTTGAAACTGCCAAGTTTTGGCGAATTTAATGACTGTGTGATGTCACAGAAATTGTTATTAATTTGTCACGGATTTATTTTAATTAACGAAACGAGGACTTTAGCATGATATGTGAACTACAATTTTAATTATAAATTTCAGTTCAACGAATTTTATTACATACATATTTTATTACAATTAATAATTTAAAGTTTGTTTTCATTCTAAAACTAGCCAATGCCCAGTACGCTCTGCTGCACCGAAACAAAATGTGTTTTTTTTTCAAATTTGATTTTTATATATAATAACGGCGAGTTTCAAATTCATCACTGTTTTCCTCTACGCTTGTGCAACCTGGGCGAACAAAATATTGGTTGGGGGGAATCTTAATAGATTCTGGTTTAATATTTCATGATAATGCTGAAAATTTTTAAAGCTTTAGGGATATATTAATGAAAGAGGACCTTCGGTAGTTAAATTTCCTTTTGAATTTTTTAAATCTAATATGGTTTTTGATTTTACTGTATCACTTCATAAAATTCGAGCAGCTTTTTCAGCAGCTGTGCGCAATTTAATCGCTAAATTCGAGGTTCACGGTACTGTTGCTGACAATAGACCAAAACAATACGCTCCTATAGTGGCCGTAGTGATGCAAACATACCCGATGTACAGCAAAGTTTTGAGAATGAGCCTGGAACATCAACTCGTTGACGTTCACAAGAATTGGGCATCACCAGAGGCACTTTGCGTAACATTTTGCATAAAGATCTTCATCTTCACGCTTCTCTGGGGCCATTTGGAAGACCCAGTTTACGTGAACAAACTACAAACAATTGATGCTCTGAAAGATGAAATTCGGTACTGCATTGACGAGATAAGCGAAGCTTTGTTGCAAAATGTGGTTCAAAATTTTGCGAAACGAGCGGAAGTCTGCCGACGTGCTAGAGGTGGACTTTTGCCCGAAATCATATTCCATTATTAATTTCCATATTTCTACTTTACATTGATATCAATAAAACTGAATTTGTTTAAAAAAAAAGTGTGTTTTTAAGCCAATTTACTTCCTAACCTCAAATTTGCCCACCCTTTTACTAGCAAAATTTGAACTAAATCAGCTCAGCAGTTTCAGAGTCTATACAATTCAGCCAAACAATTGCTTTTTATATATGTATATAAGATTATATGATAAAATTAGTCTGGATTTATTTATTTCAGATGGTCGGAATCAACTATAATTTTACAGATGCTACCTTAAAAGTTTAGAATTGATTCACTTAAAATTTTCTAGGTTTTTTAAAACAGTGATATGCTTAATTTTTGCAATATTAACTTTCAGAAAATGTTACATATCTGAAATTAGTAAATTGCTTGAATAGATTTTAGTAAATCATGACTTTCCATATTAAAGCACATATATAAATGCAGTAGTTATAAGAATGCTGGTTGTTGTTGAGTTCGCAACCGTAGGGAAGTTGAAAACAATTTCAGTGAAAGGATATCGTGTTGTTCTTTGATGTAACTTTAGGACTGCTGACATAGTTTTTTTCCCCTAAAAAAAATATTCCCTAATAGACATAAATTTGCTCCTCCGCCAGCAATTTTTGCACTACCCACGATATCCAAAAAGTCGAGTTCTCTCTAGAATCCCTAACCCTTAACCCGAAGGGATGCTATGGGTCGATGTGCCATCCATAAAACCTTTCCAATCCGCCACAACACTAAGTCTGTTGTTAGTTCTCAACCAAAAAATATGTCTCGGTACATTCAGTGAATATGCACAGGAAAATTACAAAATTCGCAAGATGGCACTGTGCCAGTGCGAGAGCAGTCGTGCTCCAGCCCATTCAAATGAATTTTGTATAGGCAAGTCCCGGGAATAGAGTCGGGTGCCACCCGGTAGCTGAAACTGGCGTAAGACAAAAAAAAAAAAAAATAAAATAAATAAAAAATAAAGGTCCCTCCATCCGCCACAACATCCCGGGCAAGAGAAATGGGAGAATTTTAAGGTCCAATCAAGAGGACTATTAATCTGGGAAATCCGATCTAATGGGATTTCACTAATTCTATTTATCTTAAGCGATTTATTATGCTGGGCCGCAACGCCTCCCCCGCCACCCTTACCGACTACCAGACCAATTTGTCACTACACGAGTGAGTGGAGGGAATCGACCTGTAAATTAGAATCGTCACTGCCGACGGGACGAAATTCATTACAAACTCTAGAGCTCTGTAGGGTTCCTCCCGGGGATTCGGTATTCGGGATCCGGGCTCCTGATCGTTCTCGGTGGTCCCTTAAAAGTCGAACGAAAGAGTTTATTGCTGGCGCATTATAGGTATCGTCCGGCGAATTAGATTTCCAAAATTTCGAAAGACCACCTGCATCAAGGCATGCTGCGGATAGAATCGAATGAGGATGAAACGATGGGGGTAGCTTTTCGTTCTACCCCTAGACTGCAGGGAGTATTGCTCAGTTTTGGAATGACAACAAATTTACAACTTCACCGGTACATTGGACAAATCTCTACGGTGTGGAATTCCTTACGGGAATTATACTGCAGGATCCCATTTTTCTTCACCCTTTAGTCCCATCCTCTTATAATAAAAACTTCTCCTATAAACCCTAAAAACACAATCTCTGCAACATGGCAAAATTTAACATTTATTTCGGGTAACAAAACAAATCGATGGGTGGCCCTTTCCATCGAAAAAACGAACAAGTCGATCGCAATAAAATTGAAATTATTTGTTGGTCCGGGGGGGTAATTACGAGACCATGAGAGCGGTAATTTCGCCGACGACGGGCTCACCTTTTTGTAATTTGAGGTAATTACTGGGCATCCTCTTGCACCACCACTTCGCAAATATTTGCCAATAAATTTCGGTAGGTGAAATAATTAATCCCAGGGCAAATTTATTCGCGCCCTAAGAAATATTTTATCGTTCCCACACAATCGGTTTCGGTTGGAATTTAAAGGTATAAAAGTTTTGTTCAAACTATGCGAATATATTCGAAAATTCAATGATACTTATAAATATTTTTGTTTTAATCTATAGACGATTTTAAAATTGAAAGATATTAAATTTAAATTATTTATGTTATGTTAAAATTAAAAACCACTATTACTTTTAATTTAAATACATCGAACCAAACAATTGTTTTCTAAAGAATGGATTCCCGGAAATAACTTTTAAGGTTTAATCAATTAAAAATGAAATAATTGAAAAAAAGTTCTTACCAAAAGAAAGAGAAACCAACAAAATATTCCGCGAAATATTTAATTAGAATTTTTCTTACACATGCTCTTCGGAGGTAATAATAAAATAATTAAATTAAATGCTACGCAATCGACTACAATTAAATGCTAAAATTTAGTGTTATTTTAATTTCTGATATTCCAAATAAATTTTAAAGTCGGGATTAAATCACATGTTATTTTTTTTTTGTGTAAATCAATGGAAGAATTTTTATTTCGGTTTATAACGTCGAATTCATTTTTTTACCAATCAATAAATATTTACTGAATTTACAAAACAAAAACAAAAATATATTAAAATTAATCAATTCCTATAGTTTTGATATTCATGATAAATTTTTATTTTATTGATGCAGTTCACTTATTCTTCTGATTGAATTTTTCCTTGAAAATTCATTTCAGTTTAACAAAATTTCAGGGAATTTTTATAATAGTAAAGTTTGAGCTCTGGGGATGATTCTTTTTAATCTTTGAACTGGGAAATTAAAGAAATGATTCATAATAGAATTTTGTTTTAATTTGTTTTCAGTTTTAGGCTTTTTTATCTTTAGAGCAAATTTTTAAATTGATCTGATTTTTTTTCAAAGTGAATATTACTTAATTTGACGCTGATTTGCTGATATAGTACAGGAGAAAACAGAATTTGACTAATTACGAAGGTGTAGTCAACAACCAAGTCAACCAAGTTCCTAATAAAGCTGATATTGAAATACATGTGTAATTTTTGTATAATTCAAGTAACCCAAAAATTATAAAAATCCTTGGAAATTTTAAACCCCTTTACCATACTTAAGAAAAATACTTCTATTATATTTGTTTCGACCAAATTTTTTATTTCCTATATAATTTCAATTGCAATTCTAATTTTGAGTTTTATTTTACATTAAAGCATGAATATTAATTAGAATTATAAGTTTAAAAAAAAATATATAAGATTTGGCCATTTTTAGAGATTTCTCAGAAAGAAGGAGAAATAGATAGAAATATTTGAACTGGAGGGGATGAGTATTACCCACATTTATGCGCGTCATTCTTAAAGTCTCATTTTGCGTTGAACTTTCTACTGTTAAGATTGATTTTCAACGTTTTGAAGCTGTGGTTCTCTACCCTCATCCGAAAGGACCTAAATGGACTTATGCCTAGGCAGCGAGATATATTAAAAAGAATACGTCTTTTGTAAAGAAGTGGTGTAAGAAGTTTTCTGAGGTAAAAAGCGTCGATGACTTGACAGGAAGGGGTAAAAATAGAAAAACATGAAATAAAGGAGACATCGCTATTTTGAGGCTTTTTGAAAAAAGTCGCTGAGGCGAGTTAGAAGTAAATTAGAGAAAAAAGGTATTAACGTATCTCTCTATACCATACGCCAAAAGAATAAGAGAAAATTCCATCAAACACCGCAGTACTTCAATCAAACCACTTTTAACCGAAAAACACATCGAGAATCGTTTGAAATGGGCTAATGAAAATTTGAACCGCGATTAGACAAACATCGCATTCACTGACGAATCATCATTTTGGCCTAAATGAGTATGGTTAAAAAAAGGACGGTATTACATCATACGTACTGTAAAACACTCAATAAAAATTCATGTGTGGGGTTGTTTCTGTTTGTGATAGGATTTGGAAAATTGATTGCTTTTATGTTATTGGAAATTTGAATGCAAAAAGCATTCTGCAAATTTACAAAAACAGGCTATTAAAATCTACAGATTCTTGGTTTAGAACAGGAAACCGATCGGGGGTCTTGCAAGAAGACAACGATCCAAGACGATTTCTGTGCCTTTGTACCGAATGGAAATATCAAGAGGATATCAATGTCATGGAGTGGCCCTCACAAAGTCCTGATGCTAATCCAATTGAAAATTTGTAGGCCTTTATGAAGACAAAGCTGCAGCGGAAAAATGTTTTCACTTTGCAACAACTTAAATCATCGGTAAAGAAAGCCTGGAAGTATATCTACCACTAGAATATACTGAAAAATTAGTTGAAGACATGAACAATGGATGCATAGCTATAATAGAAAACCAAAAACGAATTGTTTGTTCATTATTGATGATTTCCAAAAACCGTACGCGTTTGAACATTTTCGTTTCCACATTCTAAATCTACACAAAAAATTGTATCAAATAATTTATCACATAAACTGCAACAAAATACTTATTGATCAGAGTAATTATAATAAAGTGCTACTCACTAAATAAAATAGTAGGCTTTAAGTGATAACACTACTCTAGGATTTTTGAAAAAAAAAAACGATTTTTTTGTCAACTTAAACAAAATCCAGTTGCTCTTATAGTGAACAAATAATTTTAAAAACTTCATTTTTTGATTTTGCGTGCTCTGAGCATAATGAATCACTTTGGAAACTTTAAATGCGTTTTCCTCGAAACGAATTTTTTCAAACTGGGAGGACAAATTTACAATTACATTCTCTATGGAAGTACGTAGCCGTTTTTTTGATTTAATGTAAATTGATTTTTGTTTTTTTTATAAACAATTTACTGATTATTTATGTTTGGTCAAAAATTGATTAATTTTTTTTTAAAGTCCACACTTTCTATAAAATTTGATTTAAAAAAGAAAATTTGACCTACTTCTATAGCCAACAGTATACAGATTTTAAAATGTTTTGGTTTTTTGTTCCTATGCCTATACTTTATGAGAAATCCGTTTTCCCGTGAAGGAGTTTTAAAAAATTATTTAAATTTCTAAAATTTCTTTCTAATTTTTTATGCACTAGGGTACTTAACAAAGCCTATATGGAAACTTTCTGTGTTATTTTTCCTTTTTAACCAGAGTTTTCATATGGGAATCGAACCCACAAACCTCGGAAGGGTAGTACATCACAGCCAAACCGCTTAGCTAACTATGCCACCAGAGGCCCCAGTTTTAAAAAAGAAGGCGATTTTAAAGATTGTCTCTGTCGCCGCTATTTTGTACCAAAATGATTAGAAAAACAAATATTTTCTATACTTCAATATATGTTTAAAAAAAACCCTTTGAAAAGAAATCCTATTCCTTTTCTCATACTCGCAAAATAAAGACGGAAAGTATCAGATAGTGCTACACCATAGCCGGAGTAGTGGAAACGTTACGAGCTGAAAACGATTAATGCATGACAATATAAACGGGTTTTTAGACATGAGATAAAAGAAAACAAATAATCTCTAATATCCTGTTGGAATTAAAAATTACGACAATTCATAGCCTGCATTAACTCGAAATGTTTGCTCATTAAAATCTGTTAATTTATGCCGCGACAAAGGCGTGAGAACAAATTTTTCTCTCACAATTTTTTATTTATTTTATTTTATTTATTCTTTATTTTTTTTCAAACGCGCCCACAATCACACCCAGCAACTTAGCTAGCGCAATTTTTCTCACACCCCCGCCCCTTTTTTTTCCCAGGCAGCCCAAAAAAAAAAAGAAGTACTTGAGAAAAGCCGGGAGATTCCAGGCCCAGGAATAATGAGGAAAATACAGAGGGAGGGTTAGGCTGTGTGTGTGAAGCCCCCAAACCCCCTCCCATCATGGAGCCCCAGCCAAACGCCTGGGAGCGCAGCGGGTCTTTTGTTAATAAACCTTTTGTCCGAAGGAATGTGTTTCACAATGCATGCGAGGCATTTGCTACACATTCGATCACGTTTTTAGCATGCTGAAAACCACCCCGTCCCCTAAACCGGTAGAAGACGTCGACGTCGACATCGTCGTCGCCGACAATGTCGACTACGACAAACGGGCCGGGCTAAAGAAGGCGTTGAAACGGGTAGAACGTGGGATGACAACGAAACTCAAGCTTTGTGCAAGCTTTCCAATTGCCCGAAGGGTTCTTGTGCCTTCTTTTCTGGGTAAAAACAGAAATGAAATAAAAAATAAATAAATAAAAAAAAAACAAAAAAATGGAAAGAAGGCTCACCCGACCGGTTCAAAAAATAGTACAAAAAATTGCACCCTGAGATCGTCCAGTACCGCCCCGGTTGCAGTTCACAAGGAAAGGGGGCGGGGTGGACAACATTGTCGTGTTTGAAAAAAAAAGTAATTGAACTAGGAATACAAAAAAAAAAAAAAAAGAAATACCAAATAACTCGACGCAAGCAACACATTTTCAGCCTTTTCAAGGCCCTAAATATCTCGAGTATTGAAGACTGAAATTCAAGAAAAATATTTCTTAAGGAGCCGTACCCTCCGCTGGTGCAAGGCCGGGAGCCCCTTTCGACCCAACACTATACACAAAATGTAACAAATATACAAAATAGCAAAAATTAGAGAAGATAAAAAAAAGGCATAATTACCTCCAGAGGTCATTTTAAGAACACTTCCACTATAAGTCACACTATCAGCGGAGCAGCACCCATCGCAATGTCGCTGATCCGAATCCAGGCTGAGGGTGTTCTGCCCTGCGAGAACCCGAGGGATTTCAGAGATCCGCCCAGAAAAAAAAAACAAAAAAAAACCGTGAGAAACAGAGCCGCACAATTGACACCGATTAGCAGGAAAATCCTCCCCCAAACCGGGCTTTTCTCTGGAACATCTCTTCGCAGTCTAAACCGGGCGGTTACACACTGTTTGAAAAACAAAAAAATATATAAATAAAAAAAAAAATGAAATAACAAGCCCTCGAGGCGGTTGTCCGGGTCACGAGAAAAAAAATTTTTGTCAGCTCATCCCAGAGGACAGCCTCCTCCACGAAAAGTCTCAGGACGGGAGTTCATCTTCTTGAGTCCTTTCTTCCACAAAAAAATAGAAAGTCCGGCCGTTTTTTAGTAAAGTAAACTGCATTTTGTCCTTCTGACCGCACAAACAAGAAACTGCACTCTTGGGTGCCGCCACCCCGCCCTTAGCGCCCCAAATAAATAAATAAATAAAATAAGACAAAAAAAAGGCAGGAGAAATGATGAATTCCTGCAAAGCCTCAACGGCTTTAAGTTTTGCACGCAATCAAACCGTTTAAATTTTTTAATACTGTTTATGTAAAAAAAAAGAAAATACATTTTCTCCTCAGTCTGAAGCACCAAAACGAGTCTTTTCCAGTTAAACAGAAGCCGGAGCTCCCGATGGATGGATGGATGGGGCGCGATTTTGTTGCGACACTGCCCGCCACAGAGCTCACACTCACTCTGGACTATGCGACGGCGGCTCCAACAGCCGGGGTCTCCACACATTTCGGCAGAGAAACACCAAAAAGCCCAGCCAGAGTCCAGGAGCACCACACAAACGAACTGTTCCACCACTTGCCACGGACTAAATGAAGACTCAGCTGTGCGGTTCTATTTGAATGAACTCCAGCCGGAGGCAGCAGAGCACGAGCCCCCGATCTGACGATTTTAGAAGGGAGGAATTAAGTAGAACGCGGGCGCGCAGCCCTCTCGGTACTGTGGGATCAGGAACGGGTGGTGGGCGGGGAGGGGTGGGAGAAAATTCTCAATTTTCTGGGCTGCTACTGGACTGGCGGACGGAATACACAACTCAGCCGCTGGAAGCCCGCTGGAGCACTGAACTCAGCCGCAGCCCCGTCCTATGGACTGACTATCGCAATTGCAGTTCCATTCGAGTGACACACCGGGGGCTCCGTTGGCCTGGCTCTGGGTCTCTTCTGTACGGAAAGCTTAAGCCCCGCTAAACTTTCTCCCGGAAACTTTTTGGCTCTTCCCCGGCTAAGGGCAGAATAGCACTCCGGCTGCTATCCCGATGGTGGAGAAGAACGAAAAAGGGTAGCTAAGCAGGCCCAAAGCCCTACAAAGCCCATCCAGAGCCCGGCCGAGGCAGGGTGAAACCGAACGGGCTTCTTCGGTGAGTTTTTGGGGACTCTTCTGGGGCACTCCCGGGGCCGCTGTATGCCTGGGCGGGTGCGAAGGTTGCGTCCCCCGCACAAAGGCGCCTGGATCAAGAGGGGCGTCATTTCGAGACGATAAATTACAGCTTAATTTTATACAATGTTCTTATTTATGAAGGAAACTTAATTTGACTTAATATATAGAAACTTGTGTAAATATGACCTTTAAAAAAAAAATACCGGTCAAGTGCGAATCGAGCTCGCATGGAAATGACTTCATAAAATAAAACTAGCAAACGAAGCATTTCATCATGATAATTAAATTACTTGTCTGAAATTTTTATTTTTAGATTTTCTCTTAATCTTTGCTAGATTAAATAATTTAAATTTAGCTGGCTAGAAATCTCGAAAGGTATATATTTTTTTAAAAAGTGTTTCTCAATTTTATTTCATTTCAACCACGAACATTTTATTGCATTAAATTAAATTAAATTAAACATCCTGGCGTACCTCAGAGTAGTCACCTGGACCCTATCTTATTTACTATTTTCATTAACGATGTTTTCATGTCATTGTCTTATTCCAAAATCCTTTGATAGGGTATGCTGATGACGCCAAGAACGTTCGCGTTACGTCTAAAGAGCAAGACTGTATTCTTGTAAATTCTGACCTTGACGCTTTTTACAAATGGTGTGTTCTAAATCGTCTGCCTTTAAATATTAACATGTGCTTTTCACGCAAGAAAAGTATTAATTTTTATAATTATTCTATTGACGGTTGTTCTTTAGACAGAGTAGACAAAACGAAAGATCTGGGAATATACCTTAACAGCAATTTCTCTCTTGAGGATCATTTCGATGCTATAGTTAGCAAAGCCAGTGCTTCCCTTGGTGAAAGTAGTTTCTGCCGTAATCTTTGTAGGAATCAGTTTGTTGATGAAAATAAAGTAAAAGAAAATAAATAAATAAATAAATGTAAAAACTAAGCCTAAAAACTATCACTAAGACAAAAAAGGCAGACTATTGACTTGAAATTTTGT
Organism: Philonicus albiceps; assembly: GCA_963969385.1. NCBI lineage: Eukaryota > Metazoa > Arthropoda > Insecta > Diptera > Asilidae > Philonicus > Philonicus albiceps. The sequence continues at coordinate 5,162,495 of OZ017773.1, read as the reverse complement.
ATAAATATCATACTAAACGAATAGCCAAGCAGGTCTTGTATTGATGGTATATTCAAATTTATAAATTCCAAAAATAGTTTATTTTATTCGTTATTTTTTCTTTTAAATTAGAGAAAAGAGACCCATCGATAAGTAAAGAAAACGCTTCCATTGGAAGCTTTAGAGAAGCACTTCCAAAGCATTGCAAATCGGGAGTATGTAGGTAGATTTGCTGCAACTTCTTTTCTTGATTTCTTGACTATGGATTTTGTTAAATTATAGTTTTTGGGCGTGAACTGAATGAATAAAATCTTATGAGTCGTAACGTGACTAATAAAGCAGCATTAATCGAAGGTAAGTTAAGTAATTTAAACGTATTGTGTCACAAAATACCTTCAAAATACCCTAAATATATTTCAATTATTGAACTCGAATGACTCCAAAATACTCCATCTAAAAAACACAGTTATTCACAACTGCCATTATTGACTAAGTTCTATTATGACAGATTAGTACTATGGGTTTAAGCCCCAATACATAAAGAACAAAACTTTTATTAGAACCAATGTCAACATGATTCAACCTTGGACTAACTAAGTTGGTAGAACTTCTCCTTCAATAGAACAATTCACATTCTTCCATGACCATACCCTTCTAATTCTTGTAATGTACTCATACATCATAAGAATATTATTTTTCAACAAATTTACAAATCGATTTCTTCTTCACAAACAAATAATTGAAATTATCTGAACAATTTTGCCATCAATTATCCTCTTATTCATCGCTTTACCATCCTTACGACTATTATTTGATAAAATCTTATTGAAAAGTACCCCACAATTTAATTATTATTCTTGAATGCGAACTGATAAATATGAAAATGTTAAAATTAATGAAATGCCTTCATAAAGACAAAGTTTTAATAAAGAATAAAATAATTTGGATTCATATTTTACTCCTTTAGACTGTCTGAATGGTGTAGTTTTTTAATAACAAAGTCCCTTTTTAATATCAAGGAATTTATTTCATTTCAAATTAGTCTGAGTATTCAGCACAAATAAATTAGGACTTGAACTATTGTAGTTTAATTTGAATAATTAGACTTACTTGTGCTTGATAGTCTTTTGGAAATTAAAAAAATATATGTAAATATCATATGTATGAATTTACACTTGCGTCTATTTTGCTATATAAAAGAAATAATTGATCAAAACAGGCTTGAAAATAAAAACTATTTTCCATTCTCGCTTTTTGTAACCAATTATAGGGTTTTGAGAACTCCTATTTACGAATATCACCTCAGTTTATTTCTATCACATCAGGATTTTTCATTTTTATAATGCAGCTCCATATTTTGGGTATTTTTGAAAAATTATTAAAAAAAAAAGTTTACCATACAAGTTTGTAATGCCGCTTAAATAAAAGCCTAACTCCTAATTTAGGAGTATCGAATACAACTTAAATTTACAGAAATTTTTACACACCCATTGCCATACGATAATATTTTATAAAATAATCAGTTTATGGAAAAATAGTAAAACTGACTGATTATTTCGAAATGATCTCAATTTTGTGCTACTTTTATATAGTAACTTAAGATTTCCGATACTGGGTGTATGGTATTTGACTAAAATTTTAAGTTCCTAGATCAATCCGTTAATTTTTAATGATTTTTAAAAAAATGGTCGAAATACGATGTGATAGAGCATTTTCTTTTACAAATTCGTAATCTATAAGAAAAAATCCCATAGAATTGGTTTATCAATTCTTTTGGAGGAAAATTTTCTGTTGGCCAGTATTATTTAAAAAATTTGTTTTAAGTAAGTTAAATTTTCCTTCACATATAGAACTAGTAATTTTTTATTCTGTCTATAGATAGAATCAAAAATGAGTCATTTTAATATGAAGATTATGAAAATTCGATAAAGGCGGGATTTCATCTTATCAAAAATCGCTACTACAAGAATACTTTTAAGATTAAACTAAAATATAAGAAATTAACTTTCATTGCGCGACTATAATTATTGTTTTTAATGAATTTTGTATATTACTTTTCGTCTCCCTTCAACTATTCAACGTAAATTTTTAAATATTTGTTAGCAATGCTTAAAGTTTATTATTCATTATTATTCTTCCCGTTGCATTGATTTTACATGCTTCAGAAACGCTTTTAAGAAAGCGAAAGAGAAGTGATTCTTCCTGCAGAGATACACATGTAAAAATGTAATTAAGTGGAATGGAACTGAGAAGTACTCCATGCTTTTAAAGTAGTGCTGCAAATGCGGTGTGGAAGGCTACTTTTCTACGTTCTGTATATGTTTCCTTTTCTCAGTTAACTCTTTCAATCTTTTTGGGTATCACATAAATTAAGCGATGACGATTATACTCTTTAATCACAAAGTTTATTATTTTTATTTTTTACCCATGTCGACTATACTCGTCATAATTCAAAGTTTTGAATTTTTTTAAAATAACGAATATACTCGTCAAAAATAGCTAACTGGTTAGAGTTACATACCAAATGACTGATAATTTTCTGAAATTAATATAAGTTTTATTTTAATCTGATACTGGAACAGAACTTTGATGAAAGGCCTCAGTTACACGCAGGACGACACTGGGTACTTTGGTGCTTGGATGGCCCCCCAGAAAAGCGCTATACACGGCCTGTGGAGGAGTCACGGCGCATGGATTTCAGGGCTCCACAGCACGTAGATGAGAGCCCCAGAACTGGGGTCCTACGGTCGAGCCACAATCCATGTGCCGCGCTCCACCCTCACCTTTCTAGCGGATGGTGAGGGGGGGGGGGGGGGGTAGGGAGGTGGCACTCACTGTGCGAGGGTATAAACCTACCTCGGGCTGACACTCTGGAGATAAATTCATTATTCAAGCAAATTGATTGGGGGAGAAGCCATCAAACTCCGGGGCCTCGGATCAAACTTAAGCAAACAGCCTCCTAAGTGGAGTCTGGTGCCACGGAGCTTTGTGACTCCTGTGCTCTGAGCGGGAATATGACGAATTTAATTTTTATTTTTTTTTTTTTTTGGTTCCAGTCCGGAACAGTCGAAAAGAAGGCGACTTGAGCTTGAATGCTGGATGATGCCGCTAAACGACGGCCCCTTTTTCTCCCTCCCTATCTTTTTCGAACCAAAAAAAGACATGCTAAATCCAAGCGAGCCCCCCCCTCCCCCTTAAGAAAACGTAAAACGAGCAAAGACACCGTCCTTGCAGAAAAGACAAAAAAAAATATATGTGTACATATATATTTTATATGTATATAAAAGAAGCTAAGAAAATTCAATTACTGTAAACACGGGAATGCTTCCTGCTCCAGAGTGCTCCGCTCTGCAGCATCTCTGATCGCTGGGAATCCGTACAACTTCTTCCCAAATTAATTGACTGACGTGGATGGATGTGAGCTAAACAATTATTGGAATGTGCGACTTCTACGGAGGTGTAAGCAAAGAGTGGGTTTTTGTCACGATACAATTCTTATCGCAATCCCACTTCCCTCTTCGATCCTTTTCCCGCCCATACATGAGAAGCAACAGAGGTCTCCGGTTTCGTATTGAGCGGGATTCAAACGAACCGATACAAAACATTTATCGGGAAAATTGAACTGGAGGCGGCTTATTTGCGTGATTTTATTGTCTTCCAGCGGAAATCGCGAAATTTGAATCTGTTTGCGTATTTTCAAAACGAACTGCGACATTTTCAAGAATAATTAACAGAAATAACAACAAGTCAATGGAGGAAGTGTTGTTTCCTCAAATCGACAATATTTCTACTTTATATGGAAATAATATTTGTGGTATATTTTTCCAATATTTATTTAATTCTTAATTTTTATATACATATGTATTATATATGCCCAAAAACTTAGACGTTAGATATTGAAATGGAGATAAAATTCTTCAAATTCCGAATCATGTAAACTTTTTAAAATAAAATTATATATTTATAACGTTTCTTAACTTTATATAAAGAGAAGAAATTAATCAATTAACTTAATTGCATATTTTCGTAAATATGGTATAAATTAAAAATAATTTAATACCATGTGTAAACCAAACTAATCGTTGAAGATCCCAAATGCGTGCTTGTCATTGCCATCAGATTATACGAGGGCAGTCTGATAAGTTAGTTAGACTTTTTGAATTTCTAACGCAGTAGTTTTAAATGTAACACTGCTGCCATCTATTAGTAGATTACTGTCAAATTTTTGAGCAATCTGCATCATTTAATTTATGTTTAACAGTCAGCATGGCAAACTTTCATAAATTGGGCTACGAACTGCTACCCCATTCATCATATTCTCCAGATTTAGCCCCCTGCAACTATTTTCTGTTATCAAACCTGAAGACTAGTTGAGCGGTAAGAGATTTGGGTCAAATGAAGAGGTAATCACTGAAACAAACGCCTATTTTGAGGGTTTGGAGAAAATATATTATTTGGAAGAAATAAAAAAAAAATGGAAAAAAACACTGGACTAAATGTATAGAGCCAATAGAAGAGTATGTTGAGAAATAAAATGCTTACTTGCCGCAAAAATATACCTTTTATTCAAAAGGTGCCATCGTAAAATTATATAAAAATACAAATTGACAATCTTATTTAATTTTATGCAGCGTTTTCTACGCGTTGTACTAACTTTTGTACAATTCTTTATTAAATAAAACACTTTGACTCAATTATACTTCAGTATAAAAAAACTTTTCTACTTTTCAGCAAATCGATATATTTTTTACTATTGGGAAAAGTCATGGTATAGGGTAAAACGATCGATTCTTTCAATTTAAAAGTAGAAACTTTCAGTGGCAATTGTTAAATTGACTTTAAAGCGAATAAGAAGAAATTCATGAGCAGGTAATACGAGAACGACGACAAAATTGCATTTAAACGAACGGATTCAAGTAAGATTTTTATTCGAAGGTACGACGTAGAATAAATTTCGAAAAATGCAAGGTTATTTACAATGAGGATAAAATGTATGTTTTTACAAATAATAACAGGTGTAGACAATTATGAAGTTAAAATAAATTTACGAAAAGGTATATTTCGTTGTTTCTGATCAATGCCATAGCAGACCGAAAATTTTATATTAAGCCAACACTACGCCTTTATGAGTATTAAAATTTTTTTTTAATATAAAGTGAATGCTAACGCTACGCTTAAGTTAAACCTAAAATCACTTAAAAATTAAATCAAAGGAAACAATCCATCTATACGACTATATCAGCCCCAAAATCTTTAAAAAAGGATTTGAACCGTAGCGCCTATTTTAAGCTTTAAAATCTTTGAAACTCGTTTTTTTTAGAATTTGCCTCGCTTATAATTCACACTTGGTATTTAAACCAAGTATACTGCATGTATGTATGTATGTATATGGGGACTGGCGTTGAATTTGCTCGATCGTAGCGTCTGTGACAACTATATCCAGACTGACAAAATTAGACTGAAGCCCGGGATCTAAACTTCGCCAATTTTTTGGACTCGTCTGGTATATAAACATAATTTTATGAGTATTACGTGGGTTCATTGTAGGTTCACAAAAATTTCTAATATGGGTTCACTAAAAGCCCATAAAAATTTATGAAATAGGCGATGTATTTTAGGCCCGATTTAGGTTAATTTAAAACTATCGATTTAAGATTTTACGTGTGTTATAGGATTATAAGACCCGATTCTCGTCAAATAGGCTTGATATTGACATGCTAATATTTCTCCTATGAGCGTATTTTAAGTCTTGACATTTTTAAAATCTCGCGATAAAATCTCTAGTGTTTTATTTAAATTTTTAACGACATATGCATGAAAAGGCATCGTGTTAAGATAAACAACCGATCAACTCCTACTATTTGTAGACCGTAAAAAAATTACGATTTTTAATTGAATATTTTAAAAATTATACAATTTAGAGAATTAAAACAAAACTAATTTTCTGACAATGCCTAAATAGTAGAGTATTGCTTTAAAGCTAAATACGAAAGTGGTCGTTTTAAATTCAAGTATATTGTCTTTCATTCCTAGTAATTCATAGAACTTTCTTATGAATCATTAAAAAAAACCAATTTTATATACTTTTGGAATATGACGTCCATACCTCTGCCCTCCGTGAAGAAATGTGCGGAAAGTATCACCTGCACGTACCTGTGCATCTCATATGACAAATTGCCCCGGAGTGATGTAAGCGATCTTCTCTTTAATTTGCCCCACAATTAATCTGAGTGCAGCCAGAAAGCTATTTGTCAGTGACAGCTTAAGCCTTTGACAATAGAGTAAGGGTAAAAGGAGGGGAAGGAAGAGGGATAGGGAGTAGTGGGGGGTGTAAAGGGCTAGGTGGGGGGAGGGGTTGAGGGTAAGTGCCCCGCCATAAACTGCCTCTCTTCACATGCCCTGTGAAGTAAAAATTTGCTCGAAACAGCTGCAAAACGCATGAAGGGCACAAAAGGGCTTTTTCTACTATCGTGCGCCTCCTTGTGTAATACCCTCGTCAGGATATCCTCAGAATTTCCACCGGTGTCACAGCTGAAAGAATTTATGCCTACACATCATGCCCTTGTCCGCCGCTATAAAACGGCCTACCCCTTCGTGTAGGAGGGGAGGTAAAAAGAAAGGTTGTAGTAGAAGGGCTGAAAGGACGAGACCGAAGCTTTAGGCCCTGGAATGGGCCCACCACCATCCGTTGGAGCGCTTTCTTCGGGTGCAGCGGGTCGGAAGTGCTTACGACAAAATTCGTATGCAGATCTGTCGTGAGTCAGCAGGACAGTAGCGCACTGCTTCGCTTTTAGTGCCGCCACTGCGCCGCCACCCGCACGCCTGTCTCCAATTAAATTGCTCATTAAACATTTAATTCTTGGTCGGGGCCGCTTAATTAAAAACTCCGACTGGCATCGATTAATCGCAGGCGTAAACTCAATAAAATCGCCTGCCAGGATAAAATGTTGTTTACGAAGCCATAGAGAGATCCCGGCGAGGAAACAATTAACCAACGCAACGCAAGGAAGCGACGATGCTCCCCAAGGATTTGGTTACAGCAACACTTTCGCAATTTAAGTGAAAATAGTTGCGGTTGGGAGTTTCCGGGACCCCCAATCCCCCTACGACGGGGACGGCGGTGGCATTGCTCACCCTATTTGTCGCGGAAGACATTGAATTTTTTATCACTTAATGGCCAACATTCATCTTTTTGCTTTTGTACATCCCCATCCTGTAAATTGGCGAATTGTTCTGTTTTATTGTCACCTCGAATGCTTGCGAATTGTTAGGTAATGAGGGAAGACGGGCAGGGGATGGGTTGGCATGCCACAGCTTTACAGCTTTAAAGTCATTTGCAGATTAAGATAAATCCTGTGCCCCATTGTTCGCTGGCCGTAGGCTGAGAATTTATCGGATCAATTCCCAGGTGCGCGAATGAAGACGACAGGGCAATTGGGTGGATTTGAATAATTTAATTAGATTACCTCAGAAATTACCTCAATTTTTCACAACTAATTCGTTTTTAAATAGTGTCAGAAGTGGGGTTACGCATATAATTTAAAATGTTATCTAAATCAGCTTCAACTTTTCTTTTTTTTGTATAAATAAAAGAAATATATTCGAAATCGACAGTTAAATACTCCTTTTTATAAAATGCCAGTAATGTTACAACAATTGTATTTTATCTATAATATAAAAGATGTATCACTAAAACTTAAATTACAAAATTATATGCTAGCGTAACAAAAATTCCTTTGAATACTAATGAAATACTAAAACTATTATAGCTAAAAAATTGGTTTAAAGTTTATTTGCATAGCAATTTAGTTCGTTATTCTATGTATTTAAAAAATCTACTGAATTACTAAAAAATTTAAAGCTACCTTTAAAAGCGGATCTGAACCGCAGCGCCTATTATAAGCCTCAAAATCTTTGAATATCGCTTTTCTAGAATTTGCCTCGCTTATAATTCACATTTGGTATTTCAACCCTTTTACGATGTTTTGCTTACGTATGTTGGGACCCTCTTGCACTTTTTTCGAATTTTTTCAGTAGTGTCCGCCTAATATAAATTTCGTAATTTCCGCTTGTTACAAAATTAACTAGGTTAGGTTAGATTATGATGGCTGCTCATAAAGCACAATCGGCGATCCTGAGTCTAACTGGACTAACTTAGTGTTTTGATTAACAGGCTTAAATTCTGGTTGCTGGTCGAGCTCAGGTGAGACAATTAATCAAAGAAAGGAGTCCCCAGGTGACGGCTCCTGATAACTTCAAGAGCTGGACAATGACAGAGGAGATGCTTAATATTCTCTTTCTCCTCCATATATATGGCAACTTCTACAGATAAGCTATATAAAATTAACTAAATGGTTTACTATTGTACTTACAGCACTTATAATTTAAACGTTTAAAATTGCAGATCGAATATGCTAGATCAGAATTTCTAAATAGAAACCCCGAAAAAAAACTAAACTAAAATGAAAGAATACTTATTAGTTAAAGAAATTCAAAACTGATGAATTGCAATGATGAAAGTTAGATCCAAGAGGCATGATTTCAAATAAGAGGTCATACAAAAAAGTAACACTTTTAAGTCATTTCCTGATTAAATAGAGATTGCCAAGTTAAAAATTTTTAAACTCTTTCTATAAAAATAAAAACAAGTTTGTTCTGAAAATTATATAAAATAGTCTTAGTGATTATGCATTGATAATATTAAAGAAATTTAAAAAAGATGCATTTGGCCCATGGGAGGATCGAACTCACGACCTTCGCGTTATTAGCACGACGCTCTAACCAACTGAGCTAATGGGCCTTGTGTATGGCAATCATTTCGAATTGCTAAATTGATTCCTTTTGATTCTGTTTACATGTTAGACTAAAATTCTTTTGCAGAATCTATAAATATAACGTGTTCCTTCATTTAATTATAGAATAAAAATTGTTAGATGGGGTAAATTGAATAATTTCAAAGGTTTATTTTAAAATTAATTAAATAATCGAATATTTTAAATATAACATACTTCCGCGATTTGTAAACAAACAGATAAGAAAATAATTTTCGTTATCGCAAGTCTAAACAAGCATCGAGATTTATTGAACTTGATATTTATTGACCTATAAAGTGTAAAATTAAATAAATTAGTTATCAGCAGTGAAAATCAGACAGATACTCTTTATCCATTTAAATAATAACTTGGTTGAGATTATAACTTTTGATATTTGAATAATAAAAGCAAATATTACATTGACTGTAAGTGTTTTTCTGTTACTTTGTATTTTAGTAAAACTTTTATAACGATAACGAAATTTTCATTATTTTATGACTTACGAAAATTATTTTGTAGTGGTACTTTCTACCCTTGTTTGGTATTTTCTATTATCCACCTCGCCTTACCGCTTTCCACTTTCAAGGGCAGTTACTCGCATTATTAAGTAAAGAAACCTAAACAGGGGTTTTTCCCGTCAATTTCCCCCAAAAAAGATTTAATGGAGCGCCCCCAAACATCTTGCTCCTGTTTTTTTATATTGGGTCCGCAAGTACTTTCGCCGGGAGAAGGAAATGCATCCACTTAAGGTCGCTTTGTCTTAAGACACTGAAAGGGTGTACTCCAGCACTGCTCTGGAGTACAGAGCACCCCCCTCTATCCTCAAAGAGGTTCTTCGATTGCTTCAGACCTTTTTGGCGGGTATGGGGAGCAAGCAATTAAACTTTTCAGGCTCTAACCCATCGGTGCAGCTGGGGGGAGTCGAGAGTTCCGTGCACCAGCTCCTCTCGCAGCATCCTGTAATAATCGTAAAGTCAAAGTTCACGTCAGGATTATTTCCCTATAAAATGACCTCGAGAACGCCCGGCCCCTCAAGTGCAAGGAATCCATCTTGGCGCTCCAGAGTCCCCCGAATCCCTAAGAATCTTCTCAGCAGCCTTTTTAATGTGGGCATTTCGTTGGCTGGGCACTAAAACCCTAAAAAAAAAAAAAAAACGAGAAAAGTGGAACGCCTCGGATAAATTTACTTGGAACGCTTCACTGCGATCCAGTGGGATACCGCTGAATTTCGGATTTTCCCCGGGAAGATTGCGGGGCCGCAGGGTTTAATCGTGGAATAAGAACGGTGGGGCAAGTTTTATGCGTCAGCGGAAGTGCACTTGCAAAAGGGTACAGGGGGCGCGCGATTAAATCAAGTTTTATTAACAAATTGAAGCCATCGCCAGGTTATGACGCTATCCGACTTTAACGGCGCCCTCAACAAACCCTCAAGCAATAGCTGCTCGCTTTTAATTATTAATTTCGGTTTAATTGCACTCTTGCGTCAAGGGCGGAGGTCTAGAAAATTGGGCGGGGAGGAGGGTGGAACGAGAAACGAATTTGCTGAAGGCGAAGGTACCTCATCATTTCCCGTCTTCTCTATTTCCCTTAAAAATTCAATAACTGAGAAAATAGAACCGTTGTCCTTCCTAATGAAGAACGCAACAGGGATGCAGCTGCAATTCAACCCTTTTAATCGTTCATCTCTTTAGCCTACCGTGGAATTTTATTTGATTTTCGAACCAATTTCAGCTAGGATTTTAACTACTGACTACTGACTATAAACATTTAAAATTGATAAACACTTTAAATAAGCCTAGGATAACCATTTTTATCAAAAATTTAGAGGTCCAACTGAAATTCTAGAGTAGTATCAAATTCCTTATCAAAAATCTTCAAAATCTTTCTAAACGTTATGAAATCGCGGCCTTTTATATAAGGTAGATGCAAAATTTAACCAGTTAAGCGTGTAATTTAGTTTAAACTCCCCTCCCCCACAGTGTGTGAATTTAAAATCAAGCAATGACGTGTATACACGTCGAACACATGTAGAAAGAAAATATTTTAGGAATTTCAGTTCAGCCGATTGGTAATATAAAGGAAACATCCCACCAAATAATATTCTTATTTGATTTTATTAAATTTTTGCGATTTTATAGTCATTTGTAATGTTATTTTTTTCACGACGAGTTTACACGTCGAACGCATCGTATTAAAGATTTTGTTTGACGTGCATAAAGGTCCTAACCGATCGTACTACTTGGTCTCATTACAGTGACTGTAACTCAGTCAATTTTCCGAATTTTAACTTAAAATTTAGCGTACATATTTTTGATTATGTAGGCTTTAAATAAATGCGAAAACATGAGTAAATTATTTAAATTTAAACAGTGGTGTTCCACTTTAAAGCAAATAAGTGCCAATAAGAATTTTGATGTACAACTTCAGTGTATCACACTTTATGTTGCAATAACAGAGAAAGTTTTAAATGAAAAACGAATGAATTTCTAATTTTTCATTAAAATTAAATTAATGATTGACTCATTCTTTCATTAATTATATCAATTAGTCCCACTGGAGTTATTTTATTATGTACACTCAAGTGGCTTTTGCGGCAAATTCTAGGATAGTGGGCTTTACTACTTTGAAATGTTTATGGCACGTGTCCAAATATTGTCCCAATTACAAAACAAGAACTTAGTTACCCATTAAATTCTCATTTTAGTGAGAAAATCACTTTAGAAACGTGCCTGACACGTTTCCATCGGTCAGTAACTGCTATACGAAATAAACTAGTTGAAATTTATCTGAATTAATTATAAAATAAATTTCTTCGAATCGCAACTGATAGAGCACCAGTTGAAAGGTTGAATCTGTATAAAACTGGGCACCTGCTTCAGACGGAACACCTCCGTCGTCGGTGGCTGGAAGGTGATACCTCACAATTAGCAAAACGAGGTCCGCTGTCGCCATATCCTCGCCATTCACGTCCTACAGGAGGGCTTCTGGTGCTCCTCTCCGGTTGCACAGTCCCTGGGAATGGAAAAGAGGATTGCCACCTCGTTCATCACTCCCCAGCTACCAGGCCATGCTTGTGCCCCACTATACCACAGAAAGCAGCCCTGTAGAAACTGGAACTCGCCTTTTTTGATTGATGACCACTTTAATTGCGGATATTAAATGACAGTTTTCCTGTTTGTGGAGACGATGATGGTGGCTGTGTTTCGCCATAGACCGGCAAAATAAAATGCAAAAAAAACTAAAAGGCGAAAAGACAAAAAAACAAAAAAAAAAAAAACATCATCGCAAAGAGCAGGGAGACATCGGGAGCGATGAGCACGACATCCTCATACATCACTGGAAATCGTGTCAAATTTCATTTATCGGCTGACAGAATTTTCAAAAATGAATTAGGAGCGGGATTTTGTTCCCTTCTTTTTGCGGGCTTATTGTCTCCGCGGCTCCGTGATGTAGGCCTGCCGATCATCAGGATCTGATGATGCAGGACGAACTTATTTCAACTTCTTGTATTTTTAAAAATTTACCCATCTTTCCTTTCCTCCAGATGTGTCGCAAAATAGAGTGGCGACGGAAATGAATCAACTTTTTCAATATGATTCACTCGTAATATGAATAATATGTTTATTATATATAAATCAATTAATAGTGACGAGTAGAATCAGTCTTAGTCTTGCAGACTTAGTTTCTATCTTGCAGAAAGTCCAAGGTCAAGATCATATACCTGGGGTAGCAAAATCACGATCAATACTCGATTTGCAAGACCGAGATCAAGACTAAGACAATACAAGACTAGAACAAGTACAAAAATACCCTTCAAATCAAATATTGCAATATTTATGTAGCAAATTTATGGACAACCAACCCAAATTCAAAGGCAGGCACATCAAAATCAGGGTCAATAATACAAAATTAAGGCTAATTTTTTAAAATAACTATCAACCTTTTCAAATTTAAATCTAACCATATAAACTATAAAATAGTAACTATTTAAACGTGAAAAACAACTATCCAGTCCAAATAGAACTAATCCAACTTCAAAAACAGCCTTTTAGTTCGTAATCTGTGGTATAAAGAGTAGAATCTTAATACAAATAGTGTCAACCAAAGCAATAATATCATTTTAAAATTCAATAACAACCTTCCGCTTATTGCTAATAATATCTAATTGTTTAATTTATTAACAAATTCATTTTCTAAATTAAAATTTAAGATTGTAATTAGGCCTTCTTTACTTCTCCGGAAAGAAGTTGTCTTATGTGTGTAATAAACACGTCTTGCATTCGAAGGAAATGATTTGTTAAGACAATTTTGATCTCATCCATATGAAAATGCCATGAGTAGTCAACTATAGATTTGTTTTAGATATAATTGATAAAAAGTCTCGACAAAATGAAATTTACATCTATCAATTTTCAAGAAAATAAGAAAATAAGGAGATTATTTAAATAACAAGTTCAGTTAAATAACTTGCATAATTTTTCTATATCTTTTATTTTTTTATTGTTGATTGCTTAAATAGAGTAAGTATTGACTGATTTACTAGTTGCACATACTTTTAAGATCTACTAAATACGGATAAATAAGTAAACTGACTTGACAAGACTGTAAGAGCCTTGTAAATGAGACCAAGATTTAACAGACAAGGCCATGACCAAGAGTATCATTGAATTTCGTCCTGGGCTTATTTTGCTTATCACTAAGCACAATTAAGATAAAACTATTATCTTTTAAAATTAAATATTTCATTTATCAACCTATTGTACTTTTAAATAACCACAAAAACAATAAAACCGATTAAAAGCTAAGTGTTCTAAAGCTACACGTATCTACTTACGAATATAGAAAAGTGAAAATTATTCTTACGTTCTTTACAAAAACATAATCTACACTATGTAAAACGGTTTAGATAATATTTTTCCAAATAAATATCGGTTAAATTTAAAACAATTCACGGCTTAAAGCGAAAATGAATCAATCACACCTCTTTAATTTAAAATTTAAGTTATTTGAAATCAAATTAATTTCTATTGATAACTTCCTTTAATTTAAATTGGAAGCAAGAAACCTAATTCGTAGTATTTGTATATTGTGAGGTAAACTCATAACAAAAATTTGAACAATGTATTAAATTTTTGTATCTTGACCTCTTAATGACTTTGGACAATTTCATCAAAGTCAACTCTTTAAATCTTGTAAATATAACGAAAAGCAGGTTCATTTTATACATAGTTTTTTGTTGGTATCTTTTTTTAACGTCCAAAATTTAATTTTTTTTACTCCATAAGAACAATGTGTCCTTTGACCGACAAATGTATAACAAAATCATACCACACCCCAAACCCACAATGATATATTAAAAAAAAAATATATCAAAATAATCTCATATGGGTGTTTTTTGACAAGGCATTAAAATGCAACGTATGACAAAGGTTGAGGTTACTTTTTCGACATCATTTTGATAAAAAACATTATAATGGATTTAATGACTGGATGGTCGATGAGTCAGGATCAGCTACCTGCAAAGCTACCTCTCCCCCCTACGATAGCGTTTATTCCGTATTTTGGCAGTTTGTTAAATTAGTGTCAAAAAATCGTCAAAGTTACCCATAAAATCAATTTAATATTCAATCGAACAACTTATTCATACACAATTTTATTTTAGTTTTAAATCGATCTTCAAATTTAATACCATAAGTGAGGTACAAGATTAATGACCTCAATTGTGATTTGCTATAAAATTAAAAGAAAGTTAAGGAAACAAGAAAAATATATGTGTTATTAATGAAAGTTTAATAAATAGGATCTTTTGATAATAGGTACATATCATTTTTATTTTAACTCTTTTAACATCTTTAGCATTCAATGTACGATTTAATGTTCCTGAAAAATTTATCATTTGTATGCATTTGGGGGCACATTTAATAGTTAAGTTAAATTGCAATTAAGCCCAAAACGTGTGCAATGATATCCTTCCAATTGCAATTTCGAAACAGGAAACTCTGTCAGTGGTGCGACTTTAGTCTAAACATCGCATAATTCCTTTTGAAGACACGGCCATAACTCCTCTACTTGCACATAATGCGATCGAATGTGTCCGCTTTGCTGGCAATATTCGAGGCCGATGTGAAGAGTAAGGGAAGGGGATGGAGTGGGGGGAGGAGGGAGGGAGGTTGAATAAGGGGGTTATAAAGAGAAGAGGGAGGGTTTCATATATGGCGTCGTTATCCTTGTTATATGGAGCCGAAGCGCCGCCGCCCTATTCTGACTGAAAATGCACTCCGAAATTTCTCACCCATAAAATTCTCCTATCTGCGTGGGCCGTATATTCTAGCGCGCCATAGCTGTAAAATTTAACGACAAACTATTTCCTTGTCGCGATATAAAGCCCTTGATGAATCCTAACCTCAAAATTTCGCAGTAAATTCGCTAATTGCCGAGATCAAATTTACATCAAACTTGGAGAGCTTTACGTCGAATCCACCATCGCTTCGTGTTGGGCTCAATAGCTTCATCTTGCCCTATCAAAACGGTTTAATGGTTAATCCTGTCACGGATATTGTTGGCCAACCCCCTCTCACACTTGGTCCACCAAACCCTCCCCCCACCATACCATGAAACACATCATGTGCCATGGGGCCTCCACCCCCCACCCCCAACTCCAAGCCAGGAGCAGGCCTGACACGGCCAGAGGATTCAGACGTCCTCCTCCATAACAAGTCGAGTGCTAGCCAAGAGTGTCAATTATTTCACAGTTCTCAAACTGAATTACTCCTGAGTGGGACTCCCGTTTGGGGCCCAGGTACCATGTACCATGGAACACCCCACCCCTTTGGTTGGACCAATCTGTCCAATTCAAGACAGGAGGCCCGGTGCAAAATGAAAAATTTTCTGATTACCCTTACCTATGAAAATGCATACTACCTTCAATCTGAGGAGGAGAAGAGATGGGTGATGGGGAATTTGGGAGAGGGGGGAGGGTCGAGGGGGTGATAAAAGGTAGGGGGATCCACATAGGGCTCGAAAATCAATTTCGATTTCGAACACAATCAGGCTGGGTACGTGCAAAACCTCAGGCACAGATTTGTTTCAGGCACTAAAAATTAAATTAAAACAATACGTCGACGTGGCACTGGGGAGCTGTCCTGGAAAATGTTTTTTAATGTAATTGACGGAGAGAGTGCGCGTTTTGTTGATTTCCACAATTATTTACTTACCTCCGTTGGAGTGGTCAGGTGTTGGGCTACTCAAAAAAAAAAATTTTGTTTTTGTTTTTTCGTTTTTAAAGGATTTTTTTTATACACCCTCCTTTCCAACTCCCCAAAACCTTTGTCACTCGAGTAATCGAAAATCCCATTCCAAAATGTTTTTCTTTTTTTTATTTTACAATATACAAAATATATACATATATATAAGTTATATACCATATATATTTTTTTGTATTATTTCCTCCCACAATCACCAGGGTCCCCGTTGGTTATTTTTTAGTCAATGTTGCTCAACTCGCTACTGTTTCATACTGCGTGAGGTGGCAGTATGGGTGATATTTCACCCAGCCCAAAATCAAGTGAATTAATAACGCGAAAAGCGGAGGAAATGCGAGAAAATGGATCAAGTGGTTCCGTCCACGCCACCAGAATTTTCCTGTACATTGACTGTAATGAGAAGCGTATGGTAATTCGAGCAAATTATGCTCCGTACGCTTTTTAAAAACGCAATGGTGATTTTATTCGACAGCATTCGTTACCTTGATAAGTATAGGGAAAGTTTTTAATGGGATATATGCCCTTCTATAAGTTTCAGGCGTAAAAGCATGATTTTAATCCTCAATTTTCATTTTATCCTTGTTTTTGTGAATGGTTTTAGGTTCTACTATTATTATATTAGGTCTACCGGAAAGTTCTCTCCGTTTTTGAAGAGGAAGAAAATGATACAAATTTTAACATATTTAACTAGATTTATTGTACGATATAATTTCCATCGTTCCTTATGACTACTTCCCAGCAGCATGGCAATTTATAAAGATATACAGCCGCATATAACTCAAACGAACATATCCAAATATATTCAAACTTATTTACTATAGAATTAGTATCTAATTTATTACTAATAATAAAACTGTAGAAACACCGGGTTTGTACATATAGAAAATATTTACCAAAAATTGGTTGGGGGTAATGTAGAAAGGGTAACAGAATAGAAAAAGATACATTTTTAAAAATTTTATTTGTCTGTTTGTACACGATAATCTTTGAAATTACTGGACAAATTTTCATGGAGATTTCACAGGCAACTTAAGCTTAGCTCAGAGCAACATATAGGCTTTATTTCATCGAAATCGATTCACGGAGAAAAAAGATATAATAATTTAAAGTTTAAGAAAAAGCAACAGATGGTTTACAACCAATTTAAATAAAGTGAATAACTTACGTACGTATTTTGTGGGAAATATTATCGAATATGCTACAAAAATTATGAAATTTAAAGTAGTAGATGAGCAATATGATGAACTAATTTTAATCAATGTAACGATACAAGATATTTAACATTTAACAATCAAAATGCATAAAATTAGGGAAAACACCTTTCAAATAGGAACAAAATAAGTTTTGGAGGACTATGGAGTTCTATGTTACATAGATCCAATTAAAGATTACATTATTAAGTTTTGGAAAGAGTTTTTAGTTATGTTAAATTATTTTAATGTTTCGAAACATCCAATCTTATCGAAATCTTATTGGAAACATTTTAAATAATAAAATTCTTTGAACCTCGAAATAAGTAATTGAGCCGTTTATTTTGAAAGTAGTGCAAGTTCAAATTGTCATAAAGAAGATTTTTCTTTTCTTATTTTTTAAGTAATTTCGTTCTTATGATAATTTGGATTTACACGACTATTAAAATAAACGGTTCATTTATAAAAATTAAAAAATATAACTATACTATAAAAAGGACTAAATATCACTTTAAAATTAAATTTTACGAAGACAAACTCCGACTGCTAGAGCTAAGCAAAGGGCGCATAGCATCCATTCTTTAAAATTACTGAGGACAGAATGACACCAATGAGGAAAATGTGCATTTTCCAAGGAATATACCCTCATATTTGAGTAGATTTCATTCTTAGCCTGGAATAAATAACAGGTTTAACCCTTAGTAGGGTTAAGAATTGATGACAGACAAGGGTTAGAGACGATTTTAATGCTTTGATAGAGTACTTTCTGTTCCATAAGAGAACTAAATAATAAATATACGTCGTGATGTACTACATATTAAAGTAAAATTATTGTAAGCCTTTTAGCCATAGATTACGAGCCTTCGTCGAATCGACGACGCTTCATTTGAACTCCAGGCTAATCTCAGTCGATTAAAATGAATACTTGTAAATAAACCAAATATGCTTATTTTATTTCTTATATCCTTTAAAACCCATTTTTTATGTAAACGTAGTCAAGACGACGAAGCCTCATAATAAGCGTTGAGTGTATATTTGCAACAATAATAACCAGCGTTTAACCTTTGAGAAAGAAATTATAGCCAATATCTGTAGTAAGTAAAAAAATGCTAGTGGTAAATGATAGTAAAAATGTGTGCAGAAAATACGTATAATCGGGTGAGAGTTAGTGGCAAAGGTATGTGAATTCGAAAGCCTAAGAAAGCCTAAGAAAGCCTCTTCATTCACATTCGACTATAGCCTCAGTGGAGTATTATTTAATTTTTATCCATCCATAACCATGATTCGGAAAAAGTATATTTACTATTGCAAAAGTAAATCAATGATGGTAAAGCTTTTTTGCAAGTAACTTGTTAAATGTTGGAAATATCATAATGGGTAATGTAGTAGAGAATAAAATTTACTATAGAAATGGGTATATATTGGGTGTGGTAAAAAGATCATGGCCTTTTTTTAATAAAATTCAACTGGTTTTCTTATAGCGTGAAAATGAATTTATTTAAACCAAATATGTTCCATTATTATCGACAATGTAGAACCAGATTTAATCTGCTTTTTCAGTAATCGGACGAATCTATTTGCAGTAATACATAGAAGAAAACTATGTCAGATGATATTTTAGCGATTATTATCAGGTAATGCATAGTGTAAAAAATGTTGAAAAATAATTATAACTCAAAAATTTTAAATCAATTGTTGCTAATTTTTGCTAAACTATTAACCTAATATAATCAATGTTTACGAGCATATGTAAATTGTTCTACTTACAATTTGTATAAGAATAGTAGTCATAGTGTAGTTTTTGAATTCACTTACCTAGAAGAGAAAAAAAAGGAAAATTAATATTTTTTTTAATGAAATTTGAATGTTTTCAAATTAAAACGAACATAGAATTGCTTTAAAACGTTAAAACACAAAAATGTTCTCTAGATTTGAATCAGGCTTTTAGTACGGTAATAAACTGAAGGGTGGGCCATAAGTTTTTTACACTTTTGTAATTCCTTCTGCGGCAGAACTATGAAAATTCTCAGAAATTCAGTAACAATAGATCGCTTAACGGGGGAACAAAGAGCGTTTTGTTGAAAGTACTTTTACAAAAAAATAATGATTTCTACGTGATTATTCGGCGCCTGTTTTCGTACTCACTTCCAATTACACGATTTAAATCAGTATGCCAGCGTAAATTTAATTAAATCGCGGATTAAGTTACTAGAGACTAGGTAAACATTAAGTAAGAAAGAAAAAAGCAGGTCGGCCAATGAACAGAGCAAACGAAGCGTCTGTTCGAAAAAATCCTAGTTTGGATTTTGTGGTAAACATAAAATCAAATTCAAAATTCTGACAGTGGCTTTCGAAGAATGCTACAGTTGAGGTGGTAGACATATAGACGACGTTATTTTTAAGAAATTATTTTTGCATTTGTCTACTTTTATTTAAATACATACAACAGTTGTAGTTTTCTTTTTATTGGGCATTCTAAAGTAAAAAAAACTTATATCCCACCCGCTTTAATGTATTTGGATACTTCTTTCTTTGGCTCTTTCGGTAGCCACTTGACATACATATATCATTTTTTCCACTTAACAGAAAAAATTGTAAAGGTCCAAAGATAAAGATTTCCATCACCCAAAATATTTTTTTTTATTTACTAACAAAGTTATACAAAAGCAAATTTGAATGATTAATTTTGCGCCACCTTGTACAATGGGTACTGATTATTTGGTATAAAACGTTAGAACGAAGTTATTTAATCTAATCCAGGTAACCCCTTATATTTCTAAACTAACGTTTTAGTAGATTTTTGCTTAGAAGTTTTAAGTAATTTGAATTCTTTTATAACGAATCTTTAGAACTAATAGTCACCTTTTTAAAAGGTTTTCCAAATTAATTCAAACCTAAAAGTTTTAGTATAGAAAGCAGCCGAATTTTCTCAGACACCCTTTGAATTCACTAAAATTTTAAAACTAGGTTTTAAGTCTACTCCATTTTATATATATTTTTTTAATTATTTTTATTGTACCTACTTTAGTATGAAGTATTGTTTGAAATTGTTGAAAATAAACAAAAATACGTGTTTTTCCGACGACGACAAAATGAATTTTTACACCATCCGAATTCCGTTCATTCTTTACATTCTTGTGGCTGTGACATTTTTTTTTTAAAGGAGCCCCAGTCTCGTCTGACGAGACTGAAACCTCGGAGCGGCCATAAAGCATCCCTTAAAAGGACGAAACGTTTGCTGCGTTTCTTCCAGAGGTCTGTTAAGAAAATCATTCGAAAAGTAAACCGACAGAGCCGGCGGCAGGCAATGGTAGCAAGGAAACATTTTCTGAGACTGTAGCTGTTTGAGGTCGCGATAAGAGACAAAATCTGCACCGTGCGCCCTAAATGTACGGTGTTATTTTATGCAAAACTTGTTAAATTTAAAAAGTAATGCATCTCCACGTCGTCATGGGGTTGAAGCATAAAAGACTTTTACGAGATTAGCTCCGGCATCATTCCGGACATAAATCATTATCTAAAGTTTCCATTAAAGTAGCTGGATAGCTCCACGGTGGGGGGTCCTGGGTGGTTCCAGAAAATAGAGAGAGTGTACCGCCCCTCCCGGGGTATAATGTTAAAAGATGAAAAGCCACTGGCAACAAACCTCTCACTGGGGATCCACAACCCTCCACCCCCCGCATCTTCTACCGAGTGCAAGCAGCCCAAGCTCAGCGGGACCGCACCCGGGGATAAGGAAGTAGGACTTCTCATAACCAAGGAAAAGAGATCCTTCGTCCAATGTACCGGCTGGATCCAGGATGCCTTCATATGTGAGGCTGCGGTGAATGAGTTTTTGGATTGTGTTGGCACATTCATTTGCCACAGGAACAACAGGGACCCGCGCCTTGCCATCGTGGAGCCCTATATTCCATAGAGGATACAGGAGCTGACCCGTAATATACCAGGAGAGCACCCAACTCTAAACAACATCCCGAACGATATCCCAGGGACTTGAGTAAAACAACGCGATACGATATCAGGACATTTATCAACCCATAACTCGGAGGATTATTTTTTAAATTATCTCGGCAAAAGGCCATTAATCATTCTATACCCGCTGCTCTTGCTCCTCTTGCGAAGCCCTTAACATCGACAAGAGGGTGCAAGAGTCTATACCCCGCCCTACCCTCTACAGGAGCGTTGCTGGGTGCAACTGCAATTAGTTAAGTCTGACGCCGCTCGAGCTCTGCTCATTTCGGTTTGAATCAACTCTTCATCCGCTCCTTAATGTATATAAGAATTGCCAGGAAAAACGGCGGGAATGATCCCCCTTCCTGTACCCTACAATCATTTCCACAAGAAGCCCTTAAAAGACACTCGGCGAGAAGGCTCCAAAACACCGGATAGGGGGTAGAACGGGGCCATACGGGCGGTGATATCATTAAAAGTGCAGCAAAGGGAAAAAATTTAAAATTAAAAGCTAATTTCCCTCCCGGTATAAATAATAAGATTTTCCCCACCCAGTTGGAAGCATCCTGCATCTATCATCCCTTCCCATACTCTTTTTATAGCAAGTGTGATGGGTCCTTAGATCTTCTTAGCACCTTTTTACCCCTCTTAAGGAGGCATATACACTTAAAAACGTTAAGAAATTTTATTTGTTTATTAGAGTTTTATCAATAGAATTATTCCAACAGTTTATACGAGTAACTTTCTCGTAGTTAAAAACCACTTTAACAATTTTTTCTATTGGAAATATTTTTTGATTGTTAAAAGTAGGATCTAGGCATATTAAGAATTAGGAAAAATATTCAATATTATGTAAAACTTAACTAGGTAGAGCTTCTGAGCGGGTCAAAATGAACTTGAACTGCCTATCTCGAGGAAATAAAAAAGAATTTGGAATTAATTTTATAAATATAACTATAGCGCTGGCAAGTTACTTAGCACACCCCTAAGAGCACACGTTGTCTTGCTTCTTTATTTAACATGATTTTGTTATTTAGTTATTTTTTTATAATTGTCAGGTTTAAAAGATCTGGCATTACTCTAACTTAATTAGCTCTTAAGTCAACAATTACGCAATAGCGTTGTAAAATATACGAATGTAATAGTTAAAGCGTCCTTTTTACTTTGCCAATTTAATAATTAGCACATCCTAATAAAAAACAACAACAAACACTATCGGAAATATGAAACTATTTCAAATCAGAAACTGTCCAGGTCGAGGAAGACTTCCAAGCAAGAGGATAGCCTGATAGTCAGGTATACTCTTCAAGGCTCATACGAAGGAAAATTACGACATTAATATCTCGGTTAGGATTGTCAGACGGTGACTACCCGAGAATAAAAAAAAAGACGAGGATGTCAGAATTTCCAAACAAACCCAACCAAAGGTTACAATCCACCAACGGATATTCCAACAAGATAATGCACGATACTACACTTCTTGGATTGTTAAGGAATGGTTTGATTATGTAACAAATTTTTGTGATGGAATGATCTCCACAAAGTCAACTTAAATAGCATAAAATAATACTTAAGAAAAATGCCCCATTATATTATATTTCTTAAAAACGAACAAATTTGTTTTTGAAAATTTAAAAACGGACAATTTTTACAAAAGTTATGGATTACTAAAGTTTTCTATTATTTGTTTTAATGATAAATAATTTCAGAAGTAGCGAGTTCCCCAGCTCTGAAAAACTTGTTTTGTGAAAAATGCAATTAAAGTTTCAGTTTGATATTAAATTCATATAAAATTGGAACTCTTTTTCATGATCGGTGATTGTTGTAAATTTATTCAAAATTTTGCTTTAAGGTAGAAGTGAAAGAGTTTGAAATATTTCTTATAACATTTCAAAAAATTCAGTTTTAAGAAAAACGCTTTTAAAAAGAATTCTTATCCGAGCGCACCAAAGAAGCTATGAGCTGAAATTTTATTGGAGATAGGAAGTTATTTCGCCTTAAAATTTGTACTAAATATTTCCTATATGCTGTAATCTTTTAAAGATTTCTTTCTACCCTTCTAGGTGTTTATATACCCCCCTTAAACATGTTGTCACGTACTTGGCTCATTTCTGATAATTTGTAGGCGTAAAATGACCAAGAGACGAAAACATTTTTTGTTTGTTTTTTGTTTTTGAAATGATGTGAAAAGAGGCGTCCATTCGTCGAGATAATAGCCCTCGAGGGGTCCGTAGAATTCCTCCGCCTCCGCTTCTACTCATATTGCCCTGGCCTGTGTTCTATTCGCCTGTTAGAGAGGAAATTCCCAGGGGAATTAGCTCAGAATATTATCATGCATTTTTCGTTAGACATACGAAAATATTTCCTACCATAGTCTGGTGATGGTGTGGTCCAGGGTCTCATTGTCACAGCATCCGGCTGTCGACAGAGCGCAAATGACACCACACGCCCACTTGCCAGAGCCCCTAATTAATTAACCAAGTCCGAGTCGGAGTCCGGCTGAGACATGGACCGGTCCTGGTCCTTGCTGACAAAGGGTGCAAAGGAGCTGTTTAGCAAAAGTTTTTGCAATCTTATTATCTAATGATAAGATGGGGCGGAGTCTGGACTGATGGAAATGATTTGAGAACTTTTGTCAACGATTGTCAAAGCAAACGGGGGCGGTGTTGTACGTTGACAGTACACTTTTCGAAGTGTTTATTTATTCATATCGATCCGGTGGAAAAGCGTTTTTCATTTTTCTTTCAGATTAAAAAGATACAGTCTTTGAATTGTTGAATTTTTCTTATCTCAATCATTTAAGGATTATTAGCACTTCCTACACAAACGAAGATTTTATTCGATATTAAATTTGTATACATTAACGTTTTAAATAGAATCTACCTTCACTATTTAGACACTTTGTCTAAATTGTGAAATGCGGTATGTGTAACTGTCTGTTTGTTCGTTTAAAACTTAATTTCTGGTAGATGAATTTTTATGTATATTACAAGTTTGGTAAGGTTATATATTAAGAAAGGTATAAGTATATAAATAATAAATTATACTCCATATATTTACAAGGTGGCGCAAAATTAATGAATCTATTGGAAGATGTTATAATTATTGTAAATGGTGTCGTACGTCAATCATATTTGAAATTTGTGAACTACACAGCTTCAGAATACAAATAGACAAGCAATCAACACTGACGGCAGCCACTTGACGGATATCATCTTTTCCACTTAACAGAAAAAATTGTAAAATTCCAATGATAAAGATTTCCACCACTCAAAATATTTTTTTTAATTAAGTAAAAAAGTTATACAAAAACAAAATTGAATGATTAATTTTGCGCCACCTTGTATTTTTTATTTCCATTTTCTGGTTACCCTTAAATTTTTTAAATAGGTGAAAATTATACAATTATAGTACAATTCTTAGAAATTTGAAACCATACTGTTATTAAAACATTTACAATCTTAAACCGAAGTTAAATTATTTTTGATTTATTCAATATATAGGTTAATTTTCATATAGACATATAAATAATATAAATTAACAAGTAGATATGCATTTCTATTAACGTAAATCTAATCTTCCGGTCGGGTAAAAATACGCGTTTAAAATTTTACGTCGACGTCCATTCGGGTATCAATACCCGCCTAAACTTTGTTGTAGATTGAAGCTATTTTTATATTACTAATCATTAAAATTACCAATTCTTTTCATAAATATACTTATTAGACAATAGCATCTATCATAAAATGATAAGATAAAATAAATTCTTATTATCTATCCCCTTACTCAATAGTCAAGGGTCTGTCTCATTGAAATTATGATAAATGAATTACAAAATGTATACAGTAATAAATCTGTCTAGATCTGAACACCCTGAACTAAGTTCTAACTTCTTAACTATAGTGCGTTCAGGTTCTTTGCCTCAAAGCAGTACAAATTTTGGAAGCACTGGTTGATTAAGTTTTCATATTTTAGATAGACTAAAACAACGTATTTGTTTATAAACAAATTTATCTGTACCTTGTGACAAACCTCTAAAATTGAAACTAAAACCATAACAACGAGCTCAATATTTTCTTCTTGCGAAATTGTTAATGATTAAAAAAAAAACTAGACTAAAGCGCTAAAATCCCAGAGTTAGCAAAACAAGAAATACTTCAAATTCTCTGAATATGCAAAACAACAGCAGCGGCAGAACTAGAAATAACAAAAAAAAAAAAAACCCATAATCATCCAACATGATAAATTTTAGAGGGAATGATAAACTGACTATCCAAAAATAGGAGTCCGTTGCGCTGACCGGGCTAAGAACACGATCGATATCAAACCGCAGCAGCTTTTAATTCGCCCTTCCTCAGATCAGATAAAATTTTTCTGCCACTAGCAAAAAAAATTTTAAAGAAATTCTATGACCCCAGCATGCGACTACCGAGACATCTAAAGACGTTCTCGTTTCGCTAGCTAAGGACTTCTTCAAGTGACTCGGGTTGTTTTTTCTTCTTTTTTTTTGTTAATTAACGAAAAAAAGAGAATTATTATGAATAATTTTAACCATAATCTTCCCCTTTCGTCGCAACTATAAACAATTCTAGAGCTGAAGTAGTTCTATCAGTTAAAGTGTATCTGTTTCCGTGGTGTAGTGGTTATCACATCCGCCTAACACGCGGAAGGTCCCCGGTTCGATCCCGGGCGGAAACAGTGATTCTTTTTTTTTTTAAACCACCCTCATTTTTTTGTATGCCTACCACTACTCGAATGAAGGGGTGATGGGATGTGTTCCATTTTAGTTCTAAGAACCCTCATCGGACCAAGACACTTCCCGATGATTCCTTGTTCCCAGTCATTAAGGGTAACATAATCCGTTGGCTGTGGCTGCAAAAATCTTCCGAAGGCAGAGCACAGAGCAGCGAAAGGAAAATGTGACGGTTTCATCTTGTGTTCATATGAAACGATACTGAGAACGGAGACATGGGTCTAGAAAAAGTGTCATCAAGAGTGCGTTTATGGGGCGGAACGGGGCATCGTGTATATATACTAAGAGTAGCAGTTTTCCCGCCACTTTGTTCTTTTAATAACGGTAACTGGTACTTAAGGAGCATATCAGACATCTCTGGGACATAATGGAGACGGGCCATAATGGCTGCGAGACACAAAAGAAGACTCTCGCTGCTATAGAGTAATTCCACACCAGAGCGCCCCCTGCATGTTTCGAATAATAAAAATCCTTTTAGCTTCACTCCTACTCCGAAAGGGGTTAGCTTCCTCCTGCTTCGGCCCATCATTTCCCCCTCCCCCTTCCCCTCCCCTTTTTATCCGCGCAATTCAGCGGATAGTGCTGATGCTGCGAGGAAGTGGTCGTTGGATAGAGTTGGGGGATAGAGGGTGGGGGTGTATGCGGTGCACTTTATGTCTTCAGTCCGCCCCCGGTTTTATGTCAATCCCAAGATAATGCAATTAACACCGGAAGACGTTCTCTTTCCGAGCCAGGGCTGAACTGGAAAAACGGTTGCACATAAGGCAAATTTGCTGGAGCGTACTGCATACAACTTGCGTCATTGTCGCGAGGGAACGCCCTCAACCGAAACCCGACCATCCTCATTTAAAAGGTGGGCGGGGTGGGCCAAAAAGCTATCAACGTATTAATCCGGATATCTCCCACCCTTACTATTCTGGTTCTGAAGAGTTGCTCAATCCGGAGCACTACTCTACTCGCCTTAATGAGACCTGGGCACTGGGCATTCTCATTAAGTGCCCAGTGCCCTGCGGCAAAAAATATCTTTCTAACCGGACACTTCGTCCAGCACCTTTTTCCCCTCTCCAAATACTCCATCGGTACCCCCATACCTAATGCTATCAATACCCGCAAAAACTTCCATGTTGACACAGCCAATAGGAGAGCCTACCCCCATTGACAATCCCGCTCCCCTCCACCCCTTCCTTTAACACGTACTTCTATTTATCGGGTGAGTCCCGTTCGTCGTCATCGTCCGAAACAGTGACAAATCCATCATCTGAACGTCACAAAATCCTCTCGCTAGCTGGGCATAGAGGGCGCTGCTGCGGCTGAAATGTTCTTGGCCCCAATCTGTCCCCTCTGGTCCAATGATGGGGCGCTCCGTTGCCCGAATAAATGAATAAACAACTGTCGGTCGATGTGGCGCCAACAGACTTGTTACGCACTAAATGGATTTCGAATGGGAAGGGCGCGGGAGTGCAATTGGAGTGGGTGAGAAGATACAAGACGGGGTTGGGGAATGATGCCTCATTGAATCTCTGGAATCTTTCTTACCCTGAGCCACGACGGACGTCGACACCGATTCTCTGGGTATTCTTCCCGAGGAGGCGATTTGCATATCCCGGAGTCAGATTCGTCTTCCGAATGGGCTGACTAACTAGGGGTCACTTGTGCGGGTGCGGCTCGACGACGGGCTGTAGAAATTGAAGCATTAGGAGGGGAAAGAGGGCGGAAGCAGCCAGTAGCAGCAGCAACAGGGCAGTTGTAATAGCCTCAAAGGGTCGGCTCAAGTCCCTGCCGGACGAGGGCGGATGTGTTCTGCCCCTAGCCTTTCGTCTGCCCTTGCTTTGTATCATCGTGTCGTGTCGTGTCTCGTGTTGTCGTTCGTGTTATTCAGCCGGGCTTGTTGCCCTTTCTGATCCCAGGGTCGTATCCTCTACACCACCTCCGATTATGATGGAATGCGTTTTACATTTTAAGCGAATATTTCACACTCAGTGCGTATTATGGGCGCTTGCATACTTTCAGGCAAATGATTTTATG
This sequence comes from Philonicus albiceps, assembly GCA_963969385.1. NCBI lineage: Eukaryota > Metazoa > Arthropoda > Insecta > Diptera > Asilidae > Philonicus > Philonicus albiceps. The sequence continues at coordinate 5,134,522 of OZ017773.1, read as the reverse complement.
ATCTTGTCAGAGCTCTGAGTGGATGTCTTCGATGCTTAATGAAAAATATTTGCACCCTAAAGATATGCAATTATAATGGATATTTCATAAATCAAGGTTATGAAGCGATGTTTTATCATGACCTAATGGTAAAACGCCTTTAGTATATGCAAAATAGGACATGAATAGCGTTATTTCACAGTTTGCGACAACTGAATGTACGTTTAGACAAATATTAATTAATATTATTAAAAAGAATCAGTTTTTAATATTTTAAGTTTTAGTTATTATTACACATAAAATTTACAATTGATATAAATTCAATTACTTCTATCAATTCAAACACGTTCATAGAAACATATGAAAGTTAAGGCTAATTTCGCTCAGACGCATATTCATTAGCAGTGACTGCGTGTACCGTACAACGAGTTCTGTAAAAGCTGTTTAGATGAGGAACAGGAGGAGGCAGTCATCTACCTCCGTTGACACCGCCCGGCCCTCTCCGGACGTAGAAGACGTCTTTTGGACTCTCCCTTCTGGGGTAACCTGATTGATTTAGGATCTGCTGATATCAGAGATCTAACACGGTTCATCTAGAAATCTAAATGGTTTAGCACGAGCTAACTATGGGAAAAGAAACAGCATACCCCTTCTTGTGGTGTCACAATTGACCGCACTTGTCCTAAGTGTACCACCTCTCGGGCAGTCACTGCAACCTAACCTAATCTAAGATCATTTCTTTTAAAATTAACGTTTTTAACAGTAGGTCCAAACAACTTTTTCGATTATTTTGATCATTTTTCAACCGCTTTTAACCATTTCTTCACTTTTCTTCTTCTCAACAAAGGTATTAATTGGATAGATAGATAAAAATAAATTCCTTGCAAACATGAACTTTATTTTCTTTTATTATTCTACTAAAATATTTGTACAAATTAAGATTTTGTCTTTGACCTTTACACAATTTGATAATTAAAATCACTTAAAAAATGGCGCGAAAACGATGGTACAGTTTTTAAAATTGTGAAATTTTTACAAATTTTAATAAACACGTTTTATTCTAAAACCAAACATAGCAAAGTTCTTTAACTAATCAGTAATATTTTTGAACTATTTTGGTTCAAGTGCACCAAAGCGGAAAAATCATACTTGCTAAAAACAACTATTGTTTTTAAATTTTGATTAATACTTTGAATTTATAACATTCAATAATAAAGTAAATCAAAATATCCCTTTGGAGAATTTTGGATTCGGTGGAAAGAAGCTAGACATGTTTTTTTAGCAGAAATCTAAATTTTGAAATGGTTATGTGGTGCATTATTGTATCATCCCCTGCGATTCTACGCAAACAAAAGCTATCCTGTCTTTCAAGAAAATATCTTTAACACGTATCATTTCCTATTTTCTATTAATTATATATCTTGCTTTGGGAAAAATTCGAAATTCGAAACTGATTGTATTTGAAGAAATTACACCATATCTAGGGTTATTCAAGATTCGAAAAGCACTCCCTGCACCATTTTGATTGAATTGCACAAATATGGGGGAAATTAAGCGAAATAAAACTTTTCTGTAATGAATTTGAGAAAGTTGCCCTTATGGCTGCAGGGGGCTTCCAAAGATGGACGTGCCCTTCAAGTAAAATGGGGAGCATTAAATAAGAAACAGAATTAGCAGAAATATTGAGTTTCACTGGGGCACGCCAGTGGCCTGAGGGTGGACTGCCCCGGCAAACAATGGCTAAGAAGTCCATCTTCTTGGCAAGTGATATATCAAAACTTGACCAAGATCTGTACGAAATGGACCATGAGTTTGGTCCGGGCAGAAGCCAGCTAGCCAACTAGCCAGCCGGATCGGGACACAGGAGTCAGTGTCGGGACTCCGGTGAGTTGAGAATTCCTTAAAATTCCAGATAAGTTTTCCCATTATAAAGCAATTTTCACCAAATTTTCTTGGTGAGTAGTCCTCGTTCACAGACCGCTACAGGGAATCCCTTTTGCGAAACATTAAAAAACCCCCGCCAGGAGGGAAGCATCGGTCTACAGTTTCGTACCGAACACGTGCCCGGATATCCCCCTCCCTGTCCGGGTGGTTTCACACATGAGTGGAGCATTTGCCACAGTTCAAGTCCGCAGGTGGAATCCTGTGAAAGGATTTCAAGTTTTCCCGGAAACCAGCCGGGCCTGATGCAGGAAGTGCGGTTTGTGCTGAGGCTCACCCAGCGCCCGGTATGATTGCTTCGAGTGGTAATTTGATTTCTAGCAAAGTGCACTGCTTGGCTGCCGCTGCACCAGAAATTAACCCTTAAGTAGGGGAGCGAAGGAGCCATTAACGACATTCTGCAGGACTACAACAACGGGTCTCCGTTCTCCATCCTTAGTTACATGGCTCTGGTTCGTCTTTATTGTGGCAAGCTAAGAGCGATATTGTCACTGATTAAGTTTTCACGAGACATCCGGATGTTGAGGAGCAAAAATATGGGAGCAAATCAGAAGTAAATCAGCGAAGACAGAAAATTAAGATGCCAACAACGAACGATGCACGCCAACACACAACAGAAACAAGAAGCGGCCGTTAATGGAGCTAGTCAGAGACACGGCATTTAAGTACCTTTTGTCGGAAAATTAAGAGGTTCGTAGATTCTTAGCTGGCTCTGATTTGCTACAAGGGGCGTGAATAAGATTTAATTGCTTCGTAGGTATGACAAAGTAAATTAACTGCAATGAGAGGTGCTTCATCGTAACGAATTTTAAGTCTATTGCTTGCTATATTAATCAAAAAGGTACCAAGGGTTCAATTAATACTTTTGTTGCATTTAAAACTTAATAAAACATTCATTTGGTACTATTTTATTTCTATGCAATTACAATTTCACTATATCTAAATAAATTTTTGTTTAGAGACTTTTAACCTGAAGCTTTCTAGAATATGCTCTTAAAACATTTAGCGGACGGTTTAAATTCAAAATATGAGTACCCTCCGAAAATGTAATTTTAATATTTGATAGATAAAATCGAACAAGGGGCTTTTGATATATTTTACAATTAAAAAAAACAATAACTGCATTAGCAGTGCTGTTTCATACTCCGTATTTTTACCATTGAGGAAGTCTGCTTCTGCAATTGCAATCAGTACTGCATTAGTAGTATTGTTTTGATGTACATACAATAAAAAGTGAATTATAACAACAACTTAAGGAAAACCATAGTAAAACGAAAATTCACTATATAAAATTCAATAGCATAAAATCAGCTCTATCAATACCAGACATGTTTAGGTTGTAGTTTTGAATTTTATTAAGCTTCTGTTTGACTATTCAATGTTTGTTGCGCGTTTCAATCATTTCTAGATGGTGGGCGGTGTTAACCTTTTGGGTACTAAGGGCGGTGATTGTGGTCTGTAGGTGCACATATGCGTTCAGAAAAATAAGCTCATATTGTTCTGTAGATGCAAAAATATGCGGTCACAGGAATAAGTTTATTGTGACCTATATGCGCATATATGAGAGCTTAGAAAAATAATTCATCTGACTTATAAGTACTTTTACATTTCACAAGAAATGCACGAAAAATTGGCTGTCCACAACGACATTTTACATCTACTTTTGCTCCGGTCATAAAAATCGATTCTGCATTAAGCTGTTCCGTGCCAAAAGGGTTAATATGGTACAGAGAACTCTCTCTCCACTTTGATATACAAATACCACCCTTGCGAACCCATATGTGATCTCTTATTTTTAATTTTATGGATTATATACCTTCGGGATTTCCTTTTCCATTATTTGTTTGTAGTATCCCCACTGAGTGGGTCTTACATATTTACTAGCAATAAATTGGATAGTGAGAAACTATTGTAGAATTTGTCCATACATAAAATATGTATGGTTAAAAATTAAAAACGGATGAGTAGAAAAATTAGTACGTATTTTAGGTGATCCGATATGGACATTTAAAAGAAACAACCCTAGAAATTTCTTCAAATAATTTTCATGAGTCTTGAAATCGAGACATAGGTATTTTCTAATGTAAGGAGATTTACTAGCAATTCCCGCCATACATATTCGTAGACGCTACTAAAATGCATTTCTAATTTTATTATTAAAAATTTTATGGAATTACCTTCCCGGGTTGTTGTGTCTTTGTTTAGTGATTTGCAAATTTTGATATTTTTTTTTTAAAATGCTGCATTCTTGCAAAAATCGTAATACAAGGTGGCGCAAAATTAATCACTCTATCGGAAGATGAACTGACAATGACATGAGTTATTTTTGTTGTAGTTAATTTCAAAGGGCACATAATAAATGCAATTACAAAGATATACAGCCACATATAACTCAAACGAACATATCCAATTATATTCAAACTAGAAACGAAATTATCGGACAGAACTTTCCGGTAGACCTAATATTAAACCGCCATTTTTGATTTGCCATTTTGGATTTCAGTTTTTATCAAATTTTTATATCAGAGGTTCCCAAAACCCCTAAGTAACAAGTTTCACTAAAAAAATATTGAAATGAATAGGGGTGCTTCAGAAATAAATACCGCGCCGTTAAAAGATTAAAATTTATTTATTAAAATTCATTGTAATCCAAAACGGAAACATTTTTCTGAGTGTAAAATGGCCCAATCCCTTAAAAAACTTATACTAGAAAAACTATAAGAGTAATAATCGATACCAAAAGAGGGAATTAATTTAATGTGAAAAGAGGGGATTTTAAACGTTATCCGACAAAAAATTATTACATATTCGTTCGTTTTGAGTCAAAATCCGGGAGGTAACCGAATTGAAAAGTTACACCAGCAAATCCAGGCGAGTTGAGTCAATTAAAAAATCATTTTAAAATGTTCATTATTTTATTCTTGCGTTATTTACTTGTTTATTAATAATGCAAGTGAACTATAAACATCATATATGCAATAGATCTATAGAAAATAACGACGCAATTATTAATAAAAAATACATATAAATTAAAGTTTTATTATATGAATATAATTTTTTAAATTATTAATTTAAATTGACTTGTTGAAATCACAATATCATCTTAAGACTTTAACTTTTGGCTTAAGAATTGAAGAAACAATAGAAAACTTCCTCAATGAGTATTACGGGAACAAGATTTCTGTTTCCCAATGGAGAAAGGTGATACGGGGGTCCAGCCAGGCACGCCTCCTTAATCTGCGAAAAGTATAAAAGGCAATGGGTGATGGTTGGGTGAGGGTTGGCGAACAGAGTCGCGCAGAGTGGGTCAAGCCAGTTGGCGAAATCATTGTAAGTAATTAGTTAATTGCGAGAGCAAAGTTGAAACACCCCGTCGAGGGCCAATCGTAATTCCAATTAGCAATTTGATCCCTGTTCACTGCCAATTTATTTGGAGGTGTATGCCAGTGTACCGCGTGGATGGAGGATGTTCCGCCCAGAGACACCTACATGCAGTAGAAGTATCTACCAACGGGAGAGCCTATGGGCGTCCGTTTCCGGACCGAATGGAACTGAAATTTGATTATCCTGTCATCATCATCATCATCATCAAATGCCCCTATTTGATGGCAATATAAAATTAAAAGGTTGAGCAACCTTCGTTTGTCGCACTTTTGTAGAGCAAAAAGTCAATACGCGAGTCGTCGCGTCCGTCTATTCCCGGACGACGACGATGATGATGATGATGATGCTGATGACGATGAAAGGGGAGGGAATAGGGGAGGAAACAGTATTCCCGATCCCGGGGGGTTTATTAAAGCTCTAAAAAGGTCCACGCGGGGGGTGTATGGTGCCAGTACCAGAAGAGGATCAGATCCATTCCACGTGGATTTTGCTGGGCGTCCCGGACTTTATTTTATATAAAAACATTGGGGCACACACGGAAATAGCTAAAATTGCTGTAAGAGTTCCCCTGAGACGACAGGTTGGCGCCAGACCACATCAAATAAACCTGAGCTCCTCACTGAGCCGCCACAACCCTCCCCCCTTAGTCCCTAAGCTACAATCCCATCTCGAGGGATTAGGGACGCGAGTCCTGAAATGTTCATCGTTTTATCGCAAAATAAGCATTTTGCGGAAGAACATTGATCTGGACACAAAAATTTATACCAGTGTCGGATGACTGGGCTCGTTTTCTGCGGGGATTGGGGGCCAACGGGCGCCGTTGTCCGACAGAAGAGGAGCCCCCAGGTCAAGTGGAACCGAGCACTCAACAGGTCGAATAAATTATCCCGGGCACAAATCCGAGCTGCTCCTCCTTTGGGGTGGAGTGCGTATAGCGCCCAGTGCTCGGTTCCCATTTTTTATTTGATCTCCCCCTGACTTTTGCGAGGAGCTTCCCTTTTAATTCAATTTTTTTTTTGCGCTTAAAAAAAAAAGAGGCTGACAGTAGAGCCCGACAAACTCCAGCCCTGTACAAGGTCCAGCCAGGATAGTCTGGATATGGGAGGGAAGAGGTACAACCTGTTGCCCCTTCATTTATCCGGGAGACAGGGAATTTTGCGACCCACTTTGTGGCCGACTAGAAGCTTTAAAATTTTGGCACCATATGGAGGACGACGAGAAGACTGCTTGCTTGCTTGCTTGTTTGTATGTTTGTTTGTCCGGTCGTCTGGGCAAATATTTCAGTAAACATCATCTCGATTTGGAGTGTATGCGATGCCACTCCACAGGTGATTAATGGCGCCTGGAAATGAGAGTGCACTAATGAGGAGCTGATTAGTACGGCTCCAGCAGGCTACTCCCGGACTATCCAGCCGCCGTCGCCGAACGATGGTGCCATCGGGTCGGAGGTTGGCCACCGCAGGATTGTTTTTCTTCAATTCCTGCGACATTGTCGGCGGCCGGGAATTATGTCGCGAGTTGGGGGAGGGTTCATGACACTGTTAATCATTTTTATGGATCTACTTTCGATGTTTTGGGACCAGTTACGCTAGCAGTTATTATCTTTGTGCCCCGAAGAAAAAGGGATTCATAACGCAGAAAGACAGAAGAAGCGGGGTATGGATCAACGAGTTTTTCTCAATGGTATTCGATATTCAGGAAAAGTTTTTTAATTTAATATACTACTCCCGGAGACAGAAATGGAAATGATGTCTTTGTATTAAAACTTCTTACCCCAAAAAAAAAAAAAAACGGAATCTGAATCCCGAATCATGATGGCAATGATGGAGATTTGATTTAATATTCGGTATTTTCCCCTCAGCTATCACAACCAAAAAACAAGGGTCACTATCAGAAAAATTTAAAAGTTAACGTTGAACAAACATTTCAAGTTTATTTTAAGGTAGAACCTATACCACTTGCAAATGATAAAACTTTTGTTTGAAATACTTGATTCTCGTGAATTATTCTAATGTGGAAATTTTATTTACTTCTTTGTTTATTTATTTTATAATTTAGAATTTAATTCTCAAATTGCTGTCTTAATTTTTATGCACTCGGGAACTAAGCCCATATGGCTACTTTTGGTGTTATTTTTTTACTTTTTTTAACCAGAGTTTTCCTATGGGTATCGAACCTACAACCTCGGAATGGCACATTTTATACATCACAGCCAAACCGCTCAATCAGCTATGCTACCCAAGGCCCCATTCAATTCTTAAGAAATCAGGAAAAAAACTTGAAACATTTCTAAAGGGATTTCTGAACTTTGACAGTTGATAGCGGCCATACTGTTGAAGCTATATCTTTCAAATTGGCTGTCATTTATTCAGTCTGTTTTGCCAAATCACCATGAACGGATATAGCGGTCAACAACACGTATAAATGATAAAATTGTTTTATCAAAGTGGGTGTCCTGTTCGGGCAACGGTCCGCGCGCTTCGCCCATTTTACGGTCGCCATAATCGTCAACGGCGAGCGCTATAGGTCAATAATTACCAACTTCTTTTGACCTAAATTGGATGATATGGACACCAACAACATATGGTTTTTTTTTACAAAATTTTTTCAAACTTCTCACAGTTTGAGTAGAAATAAGTTTTTAATATTTCCCAACTTTCTACAAACGAAATCCAAACATTAGATGGACCACCCTGAATTTCAAAATTATGAGTTTTCAATTAAATTTGATACAACAGACTTTTAGGATAGCTGATATAGAACCTGCTCTTAGATGTAGAAAGAAATGTACCTTAATTACATTTAAATTTTAATCGGCATAAGTTAAATTTGGGATCCCCTTAAGAATTTTAATGAAACGGTGTAGGAATGTTCATGTTTAACCTTAAAACTAGCTCTTACTTGAGATATAAATAATAACCTAGAAATATGAATTCAAATAATCCCTTTCCCCTATATTAAATAGACAAAAGCATATTCGCAGTCTACATCACTTCAATTAAATAAATGTTGAAGAATCATTTCCCTTCAACGACTTTAAATTCTCAACATATGGAGAAAAACAAGATTAAATAGCATCAGGACTGTTTAAGGTCGCCCACATACGTCGTACTTTTTCCCCCATCCTTATTTAATTTTTGTGACATTTTTTCCGTTATTTCTGTTTAATCAAAATATGCAAAGCACACCCCAGGCGGAGAAGCACATGAACATTTTTCCTTGCTCATAAATAATTCGTTCTTCAGACGACGGCGTCAGCCATCGGCACCTCGGCACCCTTTTGCCGGGGAATCTACCGCACCTCGTCCTTCACACTATACCGTCCGGTTGGATGGAGGGTTTTGAAAATGCAGAAGATTCGCGCCGGGGTGCCGTAACTGCTTCAAATCATTGCACTTTGCATGCAGATGTAAGTCACAATTAGACTCTTCATCAAGTTGCGCAGGGAGGGGTGGCGGGTCGTCTGTGCCGGGCCACTTCATCCGCGAAACTTTCTGCGAACTCGATTTGAACAGAAAATTAAACTTGAATGGACCCATCAGCCCAGGGCTAATGTTGATTGCATAATTTAGCGCATAACATTAGAAGTCTCATCTTGCCGTTATTTCCCAGCGCGCTTCAGCTGCCCTTAGAAGTGCGGGGGTGGAGCATCACTGGCCCTGGATTTACACTACGCCGGCCGCTACTGTAACGCTTTATTTACGTTTTGTTTTACTTTTTCACTAAGGACGGACAATTTCACAGGACCACTACCCATGCAAATTTACGGAGGAAGAAGGGTAAAAGAGGGTAAGGGGGGAAGAAGGGTAAAAGAGGGTAGGGGGGGGGGGGGGGAATCGAGTATGCCAGTGAAAAGAGTCCAAAATAGCACCGGTGCGGTACTGGGCATCAACCAGAAGGATGAGTTTCCTCGAGCTTGGGATGGACCAGACCAGCATCTTTGGAAAATGTCGAGGAGCACGCAAGTGAATTGCATTTCGGGGCTAAAATAGCCGCTGAGCCCTTGAGGGCACATACTGAGCAGGGATGGGAACGAAGATCCATCCCCCCCTCTCCTCCTTAAAAAGATGTAACCTTCCACCATTTATAATTGCTGATGTCTGTTCTGGAAGCCGACTGCCTTCCGGCGGGTTTCCCATCGACGACGACGACGACAACGACAGCGGAAGGAAGTGCACGGGAAAAATGTAAAAAAAAAAAAAAATATATATATATAAAAAGTAAAACGAGAAAATGCCGCAGCAACTTTCTTCAAGGGAACGGCGAATATCTTTGAAAATTGTCGCCTCCGCCGGGGTTGGAACAATTCGAGCACTTACCCAAAAAGTCCTACAACAGTCTGCCAATTGTTGCTTTTCTAGTTCTACAGCTCTGCGGATGACTTGCTCCGTTTTTGGCGCACATTTTGTCGCCACCTCCCGACGCCCGGGGGTATCCCCGCTTAATTGAAGGGATTTACCCAAGTGCCGGGAGATTTCCTTAAAACAGGAAGCGGGAGGAAGTTTTCGCGGGGAAACGAAGGAACTAGTCGGTGACAAATGAAGCAGAGCACGCGATAATTAAAGTGAGACCGAGAACAACTGTTAATTGCTCCCGAGGATATTTTACAGGTCCTTTTATGGAGGAGGAGGCGTCGTCGTTGTCGTCGTTGTTGTCGTCGCCGGGACGCTTATTCGTTCCTGTTGGAGGAATACGATTGTCAGCATCCTTTCCTCAGGACCAAACCAATTAGAAAATTTCGTTAGTTTTAAACGAAAAACGCGATCTTTTATCGAGGAACCGATGCATAATTTGCGGAATACCCAAAAGTGGAGGTAAAGAAATTGCACTGCTGGTGGCAGTTAAACAAAGTACTCTTCGATTTATCTTCGATCGAATTCCGGATGAAGACAGGAAATTGCTAGTTTTTAAGAGTTCTGTAAAAGGCTTAGGGGTAAAAATACCGATTTTTAGAAAACATAAAAATTAGCTACTAAGAAATTATATGGTTTTCATTTTTGTTGGTATCTTAATTGATTAAGACTTGAGGAGAATTCACAATTTTTGCTCTTTATTTTCATTCCTTAACAATACTACAAGGTGGCGCAAAATTAATCACTCTATTGGAAGATGTTATAATTATTGTAAATGGTGTCGTACGTCAATCATATTTGAAATTTGTGGACTACACAGCTGCAGAATACAAATAGACAAACAGAGCGCTATACACATATATTGTGAAGGAAGCGTTTCTTGGTCGCGTAATCTTCCGTTTTGGCGATTTGGCATGGCCAGCCAGATCGCCCGATTTAACCGCCCCAGACTTCTTTCTTTGGGGCTACTTGAAGTCGCGGGTTTATGCCAACAAGCCTCAGACAATCGCAGCCCTTAAAGAGAATATTCGACAGGAATGCGAACATTTATCACCGGAAATCTTGCGAAAAGTCATGGAAAATGCGATAAAACGGACACAAATGTGTATCAACACTGGCGGCAGCCACTTGACGGATATCATCTTTTCCAATTAACAGAAAATATTATAAAGGTCCAAAGATAAAGATTTCCATCACTCAAAATATTTTTTTTATTTAGTAAAAAAGTTACACAAAAACAAAATTGAATGATTAATTTTGCGCCACCTGGTACTTTGCAGCAACCAACTTAAGAATTTCATTATTTTCGCCAATACTCAGTATTAGAAACGTAAATTCTATTACTTGTTGCTGCTGACGTAAATTCTCGTGATTTCAAATTCTATTCCTGGTTACCGTTGACGTCAATTCACATCATTTCAAATTCTGTTCTATATTTTTTTACATTTTCTGTAAAATGTCTGCTATTTAGAAAACTTTAATTCAGAATTTCTCAGTTTGGCTCTTTATTCTTGTTTCCTAATGATACCAAGTTTGCAACAACCACCTTGAGAATTTCATTATTTTCGCCGGTACGCAGTATTAGAAACGTGAAAAATTTGCCGGGCGGGAATGTGTTAAGGGCGTTACTCAACACACATAGGTATGTCTGTTCTTTGACACGCATTAACGTGTAATTTGGCCTTAATGTCTTAAAATATATTTTTTTAAATGCATATAAGTGTGATATTACAACACAGATTTAGACAGACAGTTTAAAAGGGGTCAACACAGCTAAACTATTGTTCCAATGGTGGTTTCGAAAAGAAAAAAAAACATAAAAATATTTTCAATGTACGGAGTACAGACGTGTTCCAATTAGTAAAACGATTAATCAAATGAGTGCAACAGTCGATTAATTTCATTTGATTAATCGAATAATCAAATGATATTTTTCTATTTTGATTAATCGATGATCAATCGATTATTTTGATATAATGCGAGTCTAATGGGCGACAAAAAAGTCTAGAAGTGTTGATGACCCATGTGACCTAAACAAAAAAGGTCAACACATTCTGCGTTGGCGATTAGTGATTACTTCATTTATTACTACAATAGATCCTATTAATTTTTATTAATTTATTAATAAACCCTATTTTTTATTTATATTATATAAAATGTCTTTATTTTTTTAATTATTTCGTTATTCCTACATTTTTAAAGTAATCAATCTCTTTTGAAATATTTTCTGATAGACGACACAATTAAAAAAAGAAAAATACTGGAGGCGTCAAGAGTTCTTAAAATGTCACTGTTTATAATCTCTTAAACTTCCTAAAATTTGTGCTAAAGAATCGTTCGGGTACAATAACAAATTTACAGCGGTCTCTCGGAGTTCTATCATAGGATGATAGTCCTTGGAGCGTGTCAGTCTGGCGAAGGATAAATAGGATTTAAAGAGCTTCTCCAGGAGTTTGAAAACTTACAAAATCCACACCCCGCAAGAAAGAAACAAAAACCGCCTGCCATGCTGGCCAATGATCATTTACAAAAAGGCCATTTTCCCGGTAAATCCTGGGGAATTCAATAAAAATATGCCGGCGCCTGGCCTCTTGAAAATTTTCTCTCACCCACCCGTTCAGTTGCCCTGAAATCCGAAGATAATTAGATTTTATCACTTTCGGTGGGTAGTCAGAGAGATATTCTTCAAAGAGACATCTCCGGCATTTGGCGGGATTGTAGGCGGCACTTTTCCCGATGGAATTGGAAATGATTACGAAATTTTAAGATTTTATCATTAGATCAACGAGAATTAAGGCGATTTAATAATATTGGCAGTGTTGCTAATCTGAAATTAACAGACCTGTTCTGGTGAAAATCCTTCAAAGGGAACGTGGCATAGGGCTACTTTTTTTGGATCATATTCAAAAGGATGGGTGATGGTAGTTCAATTTCAATGAAAAAAGATAGAGCCGAGGAGTAATTTTGTGGTTGTGATCACCTTAAAAGGGGAATGCATAGTCGGCATATGCACCCTTACTATTCGAGCGCACCAGGGTGATTGATCCGGCTCTAAGACCCTTCCTGGCGTTTCACCAGACAGTGACGATGATTTATTCAATTCCATAGAGCTTCAAGGGCTTGATTCTGTAAGCTCCATTGCGCCATCATGATAATCTTTTTTTTCTCTCAATTTTTTTTTTTTTTTTTTGTATTTTACATCTCTACTATGAGGACAGGCAGACATCTGAGTCATAAATCAACTTGTTTGCTCGCCGAGGACCATTTCGAGCTGCTACTGCTCCTGCTGCTAATGAACTTGTTCCCTGACCACCTCCTGCTTTGCTTCAATCGATCGGTTAACCGATGGCTCAGCTTTAGCCTTCAGCCCTAAAAATGAGGCGCCTTCCAAAAGGTTCTAGGGATTTTTGTAGGATATCGGAGATAATATGTGGGCTTGTTTTTCTTCCACAATTATGCTATATTAATTTATTATTGTATAAATGTTTACGAAGACATTTTTACTAAAATTTGCTCTTTATTGTAATTCCTCAATGGAATGAATAAATAATGAATAAAACGTAAAGCATGATGGAAATAAAAATAAATACTGTATAAGGAAAATATGTCTCAATTCACACTACCAATTTTTCGTATACATTAGTAAAACTTTTTCCTACGAAAACTAGAAATGGGTATCATTACAAAATTTATAGAACTCACAACAGACGAATTTTGGCGACTTTGTATAACCTTGGAACTTCTGGTAGTAGGACTACCATTCAATAGGTTGTGTGTTCGAATCCCACGTATAAACATGGTTTCTTGCCCTACGTAGTAATACAGCTTAAGATATTTCGTTTTAATAGTTTAACCAAAACATTGGTCTTGTAATACAAAAATTAAAAGACATTGACTCACGTTTTAAAAAATTGAGCAAGAGCTCAGACTCGATTTTTGTATAAAAAACAGAATTTCAAATTGATATCAAACATGGTTTTTCCATGTAACAGTTGAGACTGAGATTCTGCTCACTTTTTTTAGCATATGAGCCAATCTTTTGAAGCTTCAAGAGAAATTAATCCCCAAAAATTAATATTTTACTTTCTGAAATCACAAAATTGATTGCCTCATTAATATCCATATTATCTGCAATAATATTCCGGTAGGCATACAACCTCCTAGCTATAGGACTAATACTATCAATTCAAACAACACTAATTTGCTTAATAGCTGGAATAGTAAGAAAAACTTACATTCAAATCTAACCTGTATCACCTTGAAAACAACCACTTTACGGAAGTTTTGAAAAATATATAACATATATATAAATTATTTTAAAATTGGTATTTTGAACCAATCTATAGATTGTATTAGAACAAACAACCCACTTTTATTAGGTTATATTACCCTGAATTTTAAATGATAGCTAATATAAACCCAAGGAAGCACTAATCATCAGAAATTAAATTAAACTTTGAATTCAATCTTATAAAACAAACATTTCTGGTTTAACATTTAAACTAGGATTCTAAGAAAATAGGAGAAAATTTCGTATTGTTATACATGTTGTAAAACTTTAAATTAACTAAGTTGTAAAATTGATCATTACTTTTCCAATTACTTTACTATAGTAGAGTACCATAATGTTTGAGAAAGCAATGGTATTTTTCCTATTTATGAGTTAGAAGAAATTTCTATAGGAAAACTTGTGTAGGGTGAATTGATGCAGAGTTATCGTTACATAAACAAATTTTTTTAAAATTAATTGCCTATTTTATATTGCCCTATTCGTTGTATTTTAGGGAATAATATTTAAATCTATATCAATTATTTTATATAGCGTGTATTTTCCTTTTTTTTTCTCAATTAATTCTTTCGTTTCAAAATTTTGTTTCGCTCACCTGCCAAATTAAACGAGTTGTTCAAAAATTATGACTGTTTCAATCTGAGAAGCCATCATTACCTATGTCGTACACACTTATAATAAAAAGCTGGAAGTAGATCTTTATAAAATATCATTTGAAATATTGAAAGTGTGAATTATAACGAAGAAAAATTTATAATTTTACGCAATATATATTAAAAAAATTGCAATATGTGTTATAGGAGCATTCGTTCAGGAGAAGTATCTTTGAATGTAAAATAAAATATTTATCATTAGCAAAAAAAATAAATATGGTGTCGAAAGTTATATTTTCTACTATAGCTACTGCTGTATAGGTGTTTTTGCTGTACATATATTTTAAGGAGGTATCCATAATTATAGTTTGTTCTCTTGCAACGCTATTTTAAACAAACTATCTAGGCAATTTTCCAATTCCAATTTCAAAATTCCTTTCTTGTATCATATCACTCTTCATGAACTGACCGTAAAAAGCCATTTTTCTCAAAACATTTAGTAACATTTTAAATTTGAAATTATACTTCATTAAAATGCTTAAAATCGCCTCGCATTACTCATATTTCTGTTTGAGGCTTAATTGTACAAATTTTAGTCATTTTTAAATACTAAGTTACCTCAAAGATGTTAATAACCAAAAAGATGGTCTAACTTAAGTTTTGTCTAAAACTTAATCTTATTTCTGACTGATCTGATAATTAATAAAGCCCAAGAACTGTATAGGCAAAGTGTTATTCAACAAAATAAAAGTGTCGTTCTTGAAATTATGTAAATTGAACTAAAAAAATATTAAGGTATCCCTTCTGAGCCGAAAGGAAATATTTCCTCATCAGACTTTAAGCTCCACTTTTCCACAATGAGCCGTAGTTGATCTCTCGGAAATCTGCGGTACTTCGTCAAGCTCTAGAACAAAAACAAAAAAAAAAAATATATATATATATAAGCCCCCCACTTGATCCTAATCGAAGGTATCCGGCTGCCAACAAAGTTTACTATGGCTAGAGGTGGGAGCGGTGGGCAAACGTACCGCACTATTAATTGCGTCCACTCTAATTACCTTTTCCTGTTTTTGTCGTCCGGATCGTCGTCCTTTTTATTGCAATATTTTTTCTTTTTTTTTTTTTCCTTTTCTTTTTATCTTTCATCCTAAAGCTTGCCGATGCGTTCCGTCCTTTGTTTGCAAGAAAGTGGCTTTCGCTGGTTTTCTTCCTTCGGTATTAAATCGAGCATCAACTTGAGAAAGTTCGCATACTTTCTTTAGGAGCATCTCTCATCATACAACAGTGCCCGGATGTGCTCTGGTTCCCGGCCCCTTTCAATCTCCCTCATCCCCCCCCCCCCGCTCAATTTTCCTGATAAAATTTTCAACTGGAATTAAAACTTTTAATTAACGGGCAGACACAGAAAATATTAATGGCCAGCCTTATGTTTTACATAATGAAACCCTTGCTCCCGCGCCGCCTCCTGTTCGGTGCAGGATACGAAAGGCGGCTGGACCAACACAGGAGCACGTCTTCGAGAGGAGCTCCTGTTGTTGTTATTAGCGCGTCTCCCTGCATTTGTTCGAGTTCTTCCCCTGACCCCTCCTGAATTCTTTCTTACAGGAGGATATAACATTCGGACAGGAGAATGGGGGATAGAGCGGCTTAGAAGGGCAGCTGGGTATCATTTTCGTGTGATTTAGCACAAAAATCCTAGAGCCCTTTTTCCCACAAAAAAAAAAAAAAAGGTTACAGGAGGGAGGGAATTACCCCCCCCTCCTCGTCCTCCCCGACCCTAACATTTCTTGAGCATTTTCGGTGAATCATTCTCATTCCCGGGGATCCCCAACAGGGTTCCTCGTTAGCGAAGTCACCGAAGTGTGACGGGGACCTTTTCGAATATTTTCATTCCTGCCAGGTTGTCTTGACCATTGTAAATTTGCGTTCCCCAGTCCACCCCCCCCAAGATACCCTGGACTAACTCCTCGTGCTGTTACTTCGAAGGGTAGGGCAGCCATCCGAGGACAAATCGGGCTAGGGAATTATGCACAAAAAATAATAATTCAAGCGATCGAAAATCGCGATATTGCGAATGAAATGAAAGAAATTCGTCTTTATCCTCAAAAGGAGGATTAGAAGACGACCTGAAAGACCCTTTTTCGTCCAGCTTACCCTAGAACTAGGACAATGGGACCCTGTTTGGGAGAGCGGGGAGGAAGATACTTTTATTTTAGTTTTTTTTTTTTTTTTTTTAAGAAAGAAGGAAGTGTACGCTAGCCGAGCCCTTCCGTTTTCAAGCGAGGATTATAAGCAAATCCTAAATGGCCTCTGATATCCTGGGCTCTGACTCTCTAGCCAATTGATTAAATGTTTCCGATTCTATCATCCCCCCCTTCTCTCTTCCGATCCCCTTCGCGTATCCCTAGAATTTTATCCTTCCTGATGATGCTGCGAATTGAAAGGACTAAAGCTCATAATTGATTAACTCCTCGCAAAAGAACGATGTTTTCAACTAGTTCCATTCCGGGCGGGGATTCAATTGGACGCTTCAATGACGACATGATGGATCGATTTTTATCCAGGCCTCGTCAGTTGATGGGACGTTATCCTGTAGGAACAGGGCCGCGAAATGGACAGTGGGAGACGTGGGACTATCCACTGGACAATTTACGGTAAACTGATGATTTTGAAAATTTTTCGATATTGAAGTGTATTAATTGCATAAAAAATTGAGCGGGAAAGTAAACGATTCTAAGATAGTACTTCTGGATATAATTAATGAAGGGATAATCTCTGGTTATCCAGCTCTTGATACTACGTAAATTTGTTAAGATGTTTATAATCCTACAATTTTTTTAAAATATACCTAGTAGGGCCCAAAGGCGTTTTAAGTATCTTCGACTTTGCAAATAACAAATTTAATTAGATCCAAATAAGTCTGATAACAGCTTGAATTATTGTTTTCACTGATGGCGTTAACAGTCGTAGGCTAAATTTCATTAGAAAAAAAAAATTAAAAGCTTTAGATCTGAATTTGATACATCATGCTAATTTAAATTATCATCGTTTCTTGATTCAATATGCCCTTTTCAGAACGTTGTTTAATAATTTTTAAGATTTTTCTTTAAATAGTCAATCAAAAAATTGTACAATTTTATAAGACTATTTGATAATAACAATTCATGACACATACATTTAGGGTCATAAGATCGTTTTAAGGTCAAAATGGGTTTTGTTAATTGGAACTCATATTCCAAGAAAGCTCTTGGAACTTAAATTAATATTTGACCAAGATCAAAAAGCCATTGTAACGTAAAAGGTTAATTTTTTAATATGAATTATGTAATTTTTAAAGTTAGTATCAAAACTCTTTTATTGTTATTCATATGTTTAAATAAAATTACATATAAAAATGAGACATCCTATATACAACAAAAATAAAGCTTAGATAGTCTGTATGTAGTCTATCATCAACTCATTCAAACAAGTTTTACAATTTATGCTCTAATGAAATTTCCTTTGCATATAGCGGATTGATTGACTATAATGTGAAATGTAAACTCTTAGGTGTACAATCTCTTGAAGTACGAAGTAAAAAAAACAGCGATAATATTTGCTTAATATGAAATTTGTTCGCCAGATTTATTAGGTTTGTTTAATATGCACAGTAAATTTCAGTGTATTATTACAAAACGCTTAATTTTTATTCACCGCTTATTCACGCTTATTTTAACGTCAGATATTTGATTAACATTGTCCCGATTTTAAAATGTTTTAAAGTGTTTTAAAATCGAGACAATGTTGGGTGACGTCTTACAGCGTTTTGAAATAATACACTGAGATTTATGGTACAGCGTATGAGGTCTGTTCAAAAAGTATCGCAAATTTTGAATTTCCACGGGTTACGTATATTCGATTTTCGATTTTTTTTTGTGGCATATTATTGATACTCATGTCCATCACTTATGCTGACAAGCTCGGCTATTTTGATAAGAAAAAAATTTGTGATAAGAAAAATTTATCGGTCATTTCCTCTAGGAAGTGTTCGAATATTCAATACGAATATGATTTATCATGATGCTTTGTAATAAAACATTTTGTTTAAAATAAATTGATTTTTTATTTTATTTATTTTTTCCTGATTTGATTAAATAAGACAAACGCACGACAAGTGCAGTTCAGCCGAACAAAGCGATGGTAATGGCTAACTGTAATTAGTAGATATGACTGAATCAAAAGTTGTTACTTTTTAAAAAATATTAAAATATTTAGCCAGCATGTTCCAAATTTATTTGCATACAAATTTATTTTAGAACCTTAGAAGTTTTAATATAATTCCGAAATAATGTAAAAAGGTAATTTAAATAAATAGTGTTAAAAGCCATCTAGAAACAGCTTACTTCCGTACCAATGCAAATGTAGCCTACTTTTTTTTTAGATACTTCTTCTCTTATGGAAATTTTGCTACCTAAATAAAAAGGGCTTTATCCAAACTGCAGCCCATGAATACCGAAAAGTTCACAGAACCCACCCAAAAAAGATAAAAAAAAAAAACAAAAAACAGAGAAAAAGGGGTTAAACAAAACAAACCAGCCTCACACTTACCTCCATGTTAAATCCGTATGATCCCACTTGGGTCCCTGAATCAGGAATCTCTTGAATCGCCGCACATTATCGGACGAAAAGTCTGGCGCATCGGGCTTATCGGGGACACCACACCTCGGCCGACGGATAAGCTGGCGGGTCCGTTCGTCTATCACACCTGTTACTGGAATATTTCCAAATTTCTGCAACGATACCGGAAATTGGCGGGAATAGTGCCGAATTAACAAAACCACTGAAACCGGTTAAATTAGTTGAGTTTACCTGTAGACTCTTAATGGCCTCCCGGAGCTGTTCCTCGGTTCGGAGGTTGCCCGTTTCGATATCCGACTTTGGAAGGTATCCAAACTCCATTAGATAATTATGCTGAAAATAAAAAGAACAACAACAATAAAATTGAGAATGGTCCAGGAGACTTTGTAAGGACTACTTTTTAGCAGTTTTATATAATACGAGTATATATATATTTTTTGTTCTGTTCCAAAAGTTCTGACTCTGTCTACAGTGAATTTTCCTTGTAAGTCGACAAAAAAAAAAAAAAGAAAAAAAATGGGTGGGGGGGCATGAGTAAAAATATGGTAGAGGGCAATATCACGTTGCTTCTGTAGCACCCGCCACACCGAGTGACTGGTTCTACGGGGTGATTACGTAAGTCCCGGCGAGTTGCAGGGACTTTGATTGGCTTCCAAATGGTTTGAATTTAATTGTATAAACGAAATCTACAGTAGTTACCGAGGCAGTGGCGTCCGACAGCTTGGAAAATGAGGAAGAAGGGAGGCCACAGGGACAGAGAGGCTATTTAAATTCTATTCACCGATCACTTGTCGGATTTTGCAGGGCTTGTTTTTCCTCCCATTTTTACTATGAGGGGACCCCTTACCCACCCCATTTTTGTAATTTCTTTTCCGTACCTACATTTTATGTTTGGTGTAACAAAACTAGTTCATAACTTGGAGCGAGCACTACGAATGCATTCTGGGGCTCTGGTCACATTTCATATACACTTGACGAGAGCAACGAGTGCGGGGGTGCTGCATAACGTCAGTGATGCTGTAACGAGGACCTAGTTTTACTCCCATCCCCCACCACTTTTTTCTCTACCCTCTAACCAAACCCTAGATTCCCGGAGTTCCTCATCTTCGTTTTTTGTTATTACTTTATACCCTAAGCTTCAGAAGGACCTGGGAAAGGGGTTCCTATCTGGAAAAATGGACGGGAGGAAGGAAGGGAGGTAAGGAGGTAAGGGTAAGGGTGGATAGGGTGGGGAACTGAGAATCCGGACTACTGCTTCTGGCTAGAGTGCCATTAGTCTTCGACGGTGCCGAGAGGGATAAATGCGGACTGAAAGGCCCCGAAGAAGAATCTTGCTCTGGCTAATTCAACTCAAAAATATACACGTGCCAAGTACACTCGCCGGAGTGAGTCCTTTTGTGTATGCTCACGGATATAAATAGTGCGCCTGGGAGTTTAGGAGGTGCTCCTTTGCATTTTTTTGCAACTAAAAAAAAAAAAACCTAGGGAACAAAAAGAAAGAGAATAATCCAAAAACTTTTCCTTCTTCATGAATTTTTTATATGGGTAAGAGGGCGAAGGAAAATAGGAGGTAACTCTGTGTGCACTGCGAAACTGAGGAATGCACGTAAACTCCCATTGCGAGGGACGTAAACATCTTTCGTTATATTCCAAGGTTTCTGGAAGATGATGATGTTGACATATGAGATGTTTTCGGAAGGGTTTTTTTTTTTTTGAGAGAGGGTCTCGTGCAATTAATCCATGTGATGAATGTGCAGGTATGCACGCATGAGAGGAACTTTTGTAAAGCCCTCTTATCCATAGAAGTAATAGTCAAAAACGAAGCCCTTACGCAAATAAATGCTTAAGAACTTAGGCTATCTATAGCCTTGATATTACCCTACCTAAGCATGAATTTCAATCTCAAAGTTATCTCATGTTAATCAAAACACCAGAAGCGCTAGTGTTTTTTATGCCAAATTATACATGCCTATTACAAATACAACATTTTAAAAATTTTATACAAATCCTCCTTCTAGAGTCGTAGTTGCATAAAAGTAACTGCGGCTTCTTTCAACCTCACTTAGTTATTAAAATTGAGTCCTTTGTTATAGTATAGTAGTAAAAGAATTTTACGTTTAAATGGTTGTATAAAGATGATCTTTTGTTTTATGTTTTATTCACAACTTTTATAAAAATAGTTAAAACAATATTCTTTATAAAATACTCAAAGGGAAAAAGAAAACGTTTTTTTCTTTATAACCGAGCAGTTTCATGGTTTTTTTGGAAGATTACCTCTAAATTTTAAACATTTTAAAATTTCATATTTTAGTTTTCAGGGATATGAAACTAATAACTGAATTTTTATCTTTAAACTTAAACTTTAAATTGTTCTAATCGAAATTATTGGGGGTATATTCACGTTTTGTTATTTTGTTTTCTATTGTATCATTGGTAAATTAAATGCTTTCATACTTGTTTCTATTGTAATCGATTTCTTTACACAATGATGAAACAATGATACCCGTACAATAGGAAAGACAATAAAGTGTGAATAGCACCCGTATTGAAATAATAACAAAATAAGGAAACATGCTGCAGAATGTAAGTGCGTAAAATTGTAAAAGTAATAAAGGCCAAACAAAAAAAGGAAATTCTTTACACTATATGTTTGGTATCTCGTACTACAAAATAAGTGATCCTATTGAAAGAAAAACGACTATCGAAATAGTGTAAGTTAAACAACTCGTGAAAATTTGCACAAACTTGTTTTACATTGGTAGAATTGAGTCGCTCCAAATCCTTTCAAAGGGAGCATATTTCTCAAGCGGTTTTATTAAAGCTCGAAACAGGCTACAGAGTCCCAATAAATATCCATGAAGCTCTAAAAGGCGTTAAAAGTTGCCCTGATAGAAGCATTCCCCCTTAGCCGAGCAAGTAACCTACTTTACTGTTAAAATGTGACACAAATTCAAAAATTCCAGAGAAAATCGATTTTCCTTCGGAACCGAGATGTGCCCTAGCTGTAATGTAGGTAAGTATGAGAGCTAGGGCAGCAATAGTGGGTGCTGGTGGTGATGGTATGGGGGGGGGGGGGGGAAAGCATCAGAGGAAACTGCATTATATGAGATTTACAGGGAAATAAAATCGAATTCAGAGCTCTATCAGAAGTCAAAAAGGACTTATACCAGCGTAACGAAGTCTACGGAACAATCAGCGCGTAAAAAGTTCTCTGGATCTTGGTCTAATCGTGTAAAAGACGATTTTCGGTGTCAGAGAGACCCATAACGATTTTATTGGCCTGGATTATACCTCCAGAGATATAACATGTGAATCTGATTGTGCCCTCTTGTGGGCAACATGAATACTACCATCAGGCTAGACAAGATTATGTGGCAGTTAAGTTACCTTGGTGATTTTCGTCACGTCCACACTGCCCCCTACGTATGGTTTATTTGATAAAAGAAAAATTATCTGACGTTCAATGCTCTAAACCGACATGTAACGGAAATGTACGTCACACCGCCATGGGGATGAATTTAAAAGAACGTCGACAGGGCAACAACAACCGATGGACGCAACGTGGATCTAACAAAAGCACAACAAGTGGAAGACCAGGCGAAAGAGTTTCACGCTGGTGCAAACAAAGCAGATATATGTCGGGACCACATCCGGTGCATTCAGCTGGTAAGTAAATTTCATGCATATTAACAGCAACAGCAATAAGAATTCGCAAAAAGTTATATTTTTTTTTGCGGGCTACGGAAGCGCGGTTGCGTTTTATTGTCTTTGTTACGGACTGTCGCTTGTTCGTCATAAGAATAAAAACGTAAATTAAATGGACCTTGAGATTCTCAGAATTTTATGCCTTAATTAGTTTTTCGGATGCTACTTGGTAGAAGCAATCAATTTCAGTAAGTCTTCGATTTTATAATTCGAAATTTTCGCTCAAGTCTAAAGTTGTCTAGATCAATAAATTCAAAGATTTGTAATAGTAAAATTCAATTAAAAAGCAAACGTTTCAAATTTGTAATTAGAACTTTTATAATTTTTTAATAGTTTACTTCTAAAGTCTATAATTATAATCCAAAAGCTTTAAATTGATACTAGAACTCTTTCTCGAGTTAATAGTCTGACTGTTATTTAATAGCCCGACTCATTCCATAGCCTTTAATCCTTTAGCACGTTCAGCCTGGCGCCAATTTTGCTGTACTTTCCGTTCAGCTGACTGTTATTTGACCAGAAAACGAACAAAACTATCCAAACCCAAGACAACCAAAAACTCATCATTATGTTTTGCAATACATACAAGTCTAAGTCATACCATATTTTTGCTTAGAATATTCTAAAATTTCATTGACATTACTAGATTTATTTTTTAACTTTGATACTGTCAATCCCCGAGACCGACGATGCCAAACGATAAGCCTACTGTAGGTCCCCAGGGCCGGATGCCGAATAAACGGAAAGTTCAGTATCGGTCCGTAGGAACCAACGCCAGGCTCAACGTATTAAAGTCTGTCTACGTTTGTAATTAAAAACAATTGATGACGAACATACTCGTCAAACACTAAGTATGGTAAATGCACCGAATATAAAATTAAAGTAAATTGAAACTAAGTAGCTAAAAGAAATAAATTTAGCAAGTTTATCCAAAATGTAAAATTTTATAGTAAAAGAAAATTTATATTTTCACATGACGAATATAATCGTCACGAGTAAACATTTCTTTTTTAAGTTTTTTAAGGGTATGAACGAATTATGGATGATAGTAATTGAAAAAAAATATGGTTTTGTTTATTTCATTTCAAAATAACAAGAATAATGCTAAATTTAAAAATGCTTTCTTATGCGAAGCATTAAAGTTTTCAATTTTATAGGTGCATCCAAGCTTTCATATATACGCAGGCCTGACATCACACTGTGCTACGTTCATTTTAATATCCATTCATCGACAAAATTGATTCCATTCGAGAAAAAAAAAAAAAAAAAACATACCGTCGCCAGATTTAACCAGAGCGGCTCTTTTACGTTTTAATTATCAGAAATTGTCCATGCATAAAATTTTTATGTGGCCCCATAAAGATAGACGAGCGTCCAGCAATAGCTTAATTATGGGCCTCTGACCCGGTTCCCGGTAGAAGCCAGAAGCTTTAGCTTCAATTAATTCTGATTGCAACTGTCTTCTCTCTGGATGCGGTTGAATTATATGCCAATATATATTTTTTATTATTTTGAAAAGAATGGGTATCATTCAAAAAAAAACTTTTGTATAAATTGATATCTTCCCTCTATTTTATATTTCTCCGCTCCCCTCTATCTCCCCATCTTATCCAAAGAGCAAAACAAAAGTGTCTACAACCTTTTCGTCTTACCTAATGCAGTCAATTATATCGAGCTGAATTAATTTATTGAAAAAAACAAAAATTGTCCGCTCTATTTCTGCGATGGATTACGATTTAGAGGGGATGGTGAACAAAATAAAGTCCATTTTATTCTTCATGTTTTTACCCCCTCCCCTTTTACCCCTCATACACCATCTTCATAAAATCTAGCTACTCCATTTAATTACATTTTGTGTAGCAGACTGAGTCGAAGTGAAAACAAAACTCCCACTCAATTCCATTAAAATCGAAAGAGAGAAATTGTCCTCAATCTCGTCATCGTCCAGAAGGAATTCCGAAGGAGCTACTCCGGAGGTCCGAGTCAATGGTACAGATCTGTGAAAGGAAAGGACGCGAACGGTGCAATTCCATCCAATCTGACATAAGTGGAGATCCGTGTCACCTCTGGACTTTACATGCCATTAGGGGATGATTTATGAGACCTCATATGTGTAGGCGGAGGCGACAGCGGCGGATTCAAGGCTCTGTTCACAGGCGGTCCTATGGACCTAGCCAACGATTGTCGAACTTTTTTTCTTTTCTCCCCTCATTCCCCTTTCTCTTACTCCCCTCTCCGGTTTTCTTATTCCCCTACCCAGAATTCTGTACGAGTGTCGAGGAAATGGGCAGAATAATTTTATCTGTGTTCTGCTGAATGATTGCATTTCTAAAGAATTCGAACAGGGGCAAAGTCCCTCTTCCATCATGTAGGGCTATCTTCCATTCAATACGACAGGGGAACTGTTTGGAGAGGGGGGAAAGAAAGAAAAAACAAAAAAAAAAAAACTTCCGTCGGAGCCACTTATTCGAAAAGTTTTGTAATTTATTAAAAACGCTTTTCAGATTGCATTCACCGCGCAGTGGCCCACATCCTTGCAGGCTCTACTGGCTCACTTTATCCATTAGGACCCCTCCCCTCCCCTCCTCCTCCTCCGCCCTCACAAATCTCTACTTTTCTGGGAGTTTTGTGTAAACAAAGAAATTGCACCCAGAGTTGCTTAAGTTGTTCCAGTAATTGTGGTTAACGAGATTTGTAGCAATTTGGGTCTGTTCTATGGAGGTGACTGAATGAGGTGTGTGCGTGAAAGTGTTAGGGTTTTTGGGGCACTAAGCGTCAAACGAGGGCCTTTTCTAATCCTATAAAATACAACATTTCCCCAACGTAGAGAGAGGAGATTGAGGGATAGGATAGGAAATGAGAAGGGAGTCAGTGAACGTTCCTCCACCTCCACCAAGTTGGGCAATCCCTTGAATATTTATGGCCTGTCGGAGCTGTCTTATAATTTGCCGTTTGAGTTCACGAACTTGTGCGGTTCTGCATGAATTCATTTTCAATTTTGCACAAAAGATGGCACTGAGCAGTGCAAGTTATGGAGGGATTTAGAAAATTTCATTTACTTTAGAACAGGACTAGGACTAATCTACACAGCAGGGGATGCACGGTTGATGCAAATAAATGGGGGAAAAAAGCTGTAATTAAAGGTTGACTCAACAGAGATTTGTTAGGAACCTAAGTAAAATGTTCTGTGAGTTTTCAATTCAATGCCGTATCAACAGGTTTCATATTACTCTCTCTAATCATATCATAGGGTAAACTCAAAGGGCATATTTATTACGAAAACTAAAATACTAAAATCGGAATTCTCTTTAAAAAATTTTACCGATTTTACACGACAGTCAGTTAAATTTAAAATTCAAAATGACGGGTCTCAATAAGGTTACTTAAAATTGTTAACTATAATTAATCAATTTGATTATAAAAAATATATTTTCGTTTATTTACATTACTACAATAAGTACAACATAATCTTATTCTTGAAAACAACTTTATATTAAACCTAGAGAACTAAACATACTACTGGACTTTGTCAGTTTTACTAATTTGAGTTTGTTTCGCACACTTTTAACTTCTGCCAAGATTGCAAATCATTACTACTTTTTCTATTTTTTAATTAAAATATTAGTTTAATTTGCTTGAAATAAAGAAGGAAAATATAAAACTATACATGTTTTTAATTTGTAGTCTATGAATCGAATGATTAGTTACAGCGTAATATTCATTTAAGTTTAGGTTTAGGGTTAAATTAAAAGTAAAAATATGAAAATAACTAGCTTTAAATAACTATTATTTCTTGATACAATTTATAAGTGTATATAAATATTAGTTTTGGTTAAGTATACTGTAAAAAGGTTTGCACCTTTTAGAAAATATATTTGAAATCGATAGAGAAGTACAAAATCCATTTAAAATTGCATTAAACTTCTCTGTGCAATATTCATTGTTTTTTCATATTGTAACTTGTGTATTTATTTTCACTCAACTATGGCAAACCCAAAGGAAAGCAGTGATATTAGCAATTTATGTACGAATAAAGTATGTATGAGGTTATGTTCATTTGTTCCGTCATAGCTCCTAACTAAGTTATCGTATTTTAGTAAATAAGGTGTCATTTCATGCGTCTTAATATATCGCATGTCATAGGATATGACAATATGACAGATTTTAAATATAAATTTCGAAATTCGAATTTCGAAAAAAACAAATGTAAGATAAATGTATAGCGTTTGGTATCAAATGAAAGGTCTTGATGAGCACAATCAAAATATCCAATAACATGTATAATAATTTTATCAATATGTACAATGACTCTAAATTATAATCAAAACAAAATGTAGCTGTAGTCGGAGGCTAAAATTATCCACGAATCTAAAGAAAAGCCTTTTTCAAGTGCAACTATTTTTAATCTAATACCAGACTTTTCACTTTATTCTACAATATCTAAAAATTCTTTTCACCTATGGGTTATTTATTTAGTAGTTCTTTAGTAGTAGTTCTTTCTTCACTGTAAAAAGAAGCTACCGCCGAAAAGAAATTTATCTTCGTCTATTTCAAACCGGTTGAACCCAAAGAAGAAAAATGAGTGAGGGGGCTCTGGCCTCCTGACTATGGGATGACGGAAGCAATTATTATTCGCGTGATTAGCTGTTCCTACACGGCTTAAATGTGTTGCCGGTGTCACGGTACGGCATCGACCGTATGTGGGGCAATTGGTGCGCGAAATGTGCCCCACACACGCGTCACAACGGCTTAATTAGTGTCGCACGCACTTTGTTAGCGCGACGGCGACAGTGATGGTGGATGGTAGAGTCGCACACGATTTAGGGATTGGGGCGAAAGCACAATAATCGCAAATAATCAACTAGTTGCCGAGCAGAGGCGTCGGAAATGGGAATCATTCCACCCGTCTGTCGCTGATAGGGTCGCAAAGTCCCACTTACTCTTTGACGGAGCCCTAAACATACGTCGCACACTATGCTCGCAGTATCGCTAAAAATAGCTAGCTACCCTATACGGTTTATGTATCTTTTGCATATGTATCTCGTAGAAGAGATCATAATAGTATGCGAATTCCTCCGCCAAATGTAATTATGTAAATTTTCTGTCTGAAAAAGGGGAAGCGCGCTCCTCTGTCGAGGTGCAAACTTTAATCAATTTTCGGTCCTAATCAGGACTGCAGGTGCCAATCATCACTTTATTATCTCGCCAGTTTCCGTGGCAGATTTGATTTATTGCCTCCGGGGGTTGATCTCCTCCAGGTGGTAACCAGAAGAGATACTGATTCTAGGGGATAAGAGGAGGAGATGGGGCTGAGTTTGTCCCATCAGGGATGCTCGCGACTATCGTATCATGAAAAAAATTTAATAAAATGACATCGTCCTCTTAGTATTTGTATCTATCACGGGACTTGGCTTTTGCAGCGACGCGCCATCGTACAGAAAAAGCGTACTATCGTTTTTTTAACCATTCATTCCACTTGAGGGAAAATTAATTACCCCTTGAAGCCGGACAGTTTGGATGGACGTTTCCCAGATAAGTTCAGATGGTCATGGGCGCTGACATGAAACAATTTTCCAATCGCCAACAACAGTCGATATCTCTTCCTGGGCATGTCGTTGTCGTCTCAACCGCAAATGCAATAGACGTCGAGTAATATCTCATTCCGGGGGCCCTTCGCCAAGATTCACTGGATTCGAGGAAAGTCCCAGACCCCAAAAAAAAAAAATAAATAAATAAAAATACATGCTAAAGAAAATATGCCCGGACAAGAAAATCAAACAACAACAAAAAAAATGTATATATATCGAAATTTATGGCCGCAATTTATGTGCCTTAAGAGAAAGGGCGGGATTAATGAATTGCCCGTGATATGTGCAACCGGCTGCTGTCGTTGTCCTTTGTGCAGCTCGACTTCTTCGGGTTCAAAAAAGAAATGCTCCCTGTTTTGATATTCAACGCAAAAGAGTTTGGACAGCTTGAGACAGTTTTTTTTTTTTTTTTTTTTTTTGGTTTTTGGGGGCCTTCTGGGAACTCGGGGGCAGAAAAGTGAAAGCTCTGAAGAAATATGAATTAATGACTCTGGGGAATGCCTTGAGTTAGTGCATAAATCACAGCAGACACCACAACCAGAGTGTCGTCCGTTGCCTCATTTGTTGTATCTCTTTCATGGGAGGAGGAGTATATTTCCGGGGATGAGGTAAAAAAAAGGAGATAGTCCGAAAGAATGTGGACTGTTTTCCAAATTTTGAAGAAATACAAGTCACTAAAGTTTTTGATAGATACATCTGCAAAAACAAATAAATAAATCATTGGGAGAAGCGCAATATGTTTAAATTAATAATTCTATAAATTTATCGTTCAGTCAGCATACCAAATCAACTGTGACAACTTAACCCAGTTATGGGGTATGCTGTCATAGTACTTGAGGTTACGGGTCATGATCCCCCTTCTCCAATAATTGAAGACATACATACACTAAATATTATAATAAAATCTAAAATATACTTATTTAAAGTATTTCAATAAAAATAAGCTGAATACAAATCACTCTCAATTAACGCTTAACAAACAAGACTCTTTTTTTTAATACTTGCCCATAAGTCGACGGAAAATTTGAGTGAAATTTAAAAACGTTTATCAGAATAAAAACATAAACTTAACATTTAAACTGAATTATATTATTTTTCAATATAGTTTTATTAGGACATTATCAGGGGTCTTCTTGCACTCGTTAGATGGTGCAGTATAAAAAATTGCAGTTCACACAGATATCGAAGTAATTTTTTACACTGAATTACGAGCATTTTACTTGGAAGCCTATGTAAAATTACATCTTTTTAAGAGTACTTTTTTATTTTTTAAATGAGTAAATTAATGTCCTTTGCCCTTCGATGTAATTTAAATACTTTTATACATTTAGGCAATTGGCAAAACCACAAAATTTGTTGCAGTGCACTGCACATCTAGACCCAAAAGGGCTTATTACTAGGATAGCTAGACCTATAAGATCAGGAATATTTGTTAAAGAAAATAGTTATATCAGTATAGCTGCTTTCTCACTATAATTTTTATTTACAAATTATATAATACTTATTTTTTAAAAAACATTTGAAAAATAATAATAAATTTTCGTAAATCTTGTTTCATTGAGTTTTGCTAAAAAACTCAAAATTATCGCTATTCTATTATAATTTACATAAAGAATTTAAAACAAAAGGTATTTTTTCTATTTCCAAAAAGAAAAATTTAGTATAATGCAATAAGTATAGAAAAAATAGTCTTTTACAGAAGCTAGGGTATCATTCAATTCTAAAAGACGAAGAAAGTTGATTAATCTCGAAGTTATTTTCTTTACTTATTGAAATGTTTATAACCTTTAAGGTATATTAAAGGAATAGGTATTAAACTAATATAAAATTCTTCTTGGATTTTGCAGAAGTTTTAAAGTAAAAGTTGAAGCGCATATTAAAAAATATTCTCTATAATGATCGCATCCCTAATTTGCGACAATGAATTGAACAAGAAAATGTATCTTTTTGATTTTTTCCAATTAAAAAATCCTTGACAATTTGACATATATCTGCGCATAAGAAGGTCAAACATGTTTTTTCCCTCCCCCACCCCATCTTCCCGGAAGACCTCTTTTTCTATAGTCGCCTTCAATATCCGCATTCCTCAAATAGAATGATTGCATCTGTCAGCGTGTCCCTAGAATGTATATCGAACTTGTGTGCTTTTCCAATCAATTTAAAACCAATAAGCGCTCGGATCGGTACCATCTTCTCGTTGCTTCACAACACGCAATCAAGCCCTTCAATATATCAGGGTGCTTCTTTAGGGGTTTGAGTTTTAGGGGATTGAAAACCAAAGATATACCATCCGGCCCCATATATCGCCCGGTAATTGCTCATATCGAAATCAAAATTAAGGAGGCACCCCGGTGAATTGTGCGAAGGACCGGCATGACAGGGTGACCGCATAAAACTTAGCATTCGACATTTATTACAAATTGAATCCGTAAATTGCTGTATTGCTGGGCCCAGCCATATTCTTAGGGCAAGAAAATTGAACGGGTGAAAAGACGGACTATTATGCGACTGGGTCCTAGTCCCCAGTCTCGGGCTAGTCTATTGTTCTACACTCCTCTTTGGTAGCCGTCTCTTCAAATCGACGGTGACGGTGCAATGTTGGAAAAACAAACATTTCTTATGAGAGTCCCAGCCCCCGAACGGACCCGACTATCGCCACTCAACGTATAAATTATAAATGAAAGAGTTAATACGTTCGGAATTGGAAACCCCTGAAAACCCTGAAACCCTTTGCCCTCTAGGTACGTGCAGGGATTCCCTTTGACCGGCGGCGGCTGGAGCTCCGCGGAGAGTGGGCTAAAAATCGATTTGCAAAAGCAACTCGATGAAACGTTTAATTTTCGTCTGCTCGTGGGCTATTGCCGTCCCAGCTACAATCGCCGGCAGATGATGATGGCCAATAAAAATTCATGGATGAATCATTCCCGGCGCGGATTGATTGAAACGATCAATCGTGCATATATTTTTTTTTTTTTTTGTTTTCTTTGCTGGGGCAAGATCACAGCACGCACAAGCGATTTCCCGTCGTTGAGTACTTAAGACCCTCTTTTCTGGGTCATCTAGAATGCGAGTGCCGTCAGAGGATGGGACTCAAATAGATGAGGACGACATCACCCGACCCACTGTCGGAGCTATAAAATGATGCATTATTCTTGGAGTGCATTACCGCACTCATTAGAAAAAATGCAAATTACGGGTCTCATTAGCATTATGGGTACTTTAAAAAATTTAATTATTATTAATAATTCACTATTACCGCAGTTAGAAAAGCATTAACCAGGTAATGAGTAATGCGGATAATTCTAAGTAATTTTTCTGATAGTACGGTAATGGTGAATAATTACTTGCAGTGTAAGACCTTTCAGAAGCTGATAATTAACTTTTACTTATACTAATTTCAGGAAATTGTTTAAGCTCTCGCCGTTTATTTACAAGACTGGACAGACAGACAGAAACTTTTCCTTTAAAGAATTAGCAAATAATTTCTATAGGATTTTTCTGTATATTACGAATTCGCTCCATTACATAACGTTTTCGAGAAAAATAGAGCCACAAATTTATTATTAAGGCTATATTTTGAACATTTTTTAAAAATTATTAAAATACCGCGATTTAATCCAGGAACTCGCAGCTCCAGGTCGTATTTTTAATGGCTAATTTAGCATTCAAGCTTTCATTTAAGCGAAGTTACGAACTCCTACGATGAACTTTTATGTTTTAAATATGTCCAAAATACGGTTTTATGTATTTTTTACCTTCATTTTTCTCAAAAACGTAATATGATTGATAATTTTCATTTACAAGTTCTTAATCTACGGAAATTCCATAGAAATGATTGACCAATTCTTTGGAGAAAAAAAAAAGAATTAAATTTGATAACTAGCGTAATTTCAAACGTTAGCCAATTTGTGACACCATCCGACACTAATCGTACTAATGGGTAGATAGGGTGTTAGTGAGACGTGTTTTTGGTTACTCTCAAGAGGAGTTTCCATTGCAAACGACTTCCTAAAACTCCACTAGGCACCTCTCATCGTTCCGTCGCCCCTAAAACCCCCCCACTAGTCAATCTGCCGACCCATAAGCAACGAGCTGTTTCCAATTCTGTACCGGATCCGAACCCTAAACAAACCCCAAAATCCGAAGTCCCGGATTTGTGATTCGCCCACATCTTGGGCAAATACATTTTATACAAATTCCCGATAGTGTTGGGTGGGACATTTCCTGCACTCTCAGGTAGAATCAGATGTAACTAGGGAATGTGACCAGAATACTCCGCGCCTCATTAGTTTCCCGAATGTGCGGATCAGAGCAT
Organism: Philonicus albiceps; assembly: GCA_963969385.1. Taxonomy (NCBI): domain Eukaryota; kingdom Metazoa; phylum Arthropoda; class Insecta; order Diptera; family Asilidae; genus Philonicus; species Philonicus albiceps. The sequence continues at coordinate 5,101,763 of OZ017773.1, read as the reverse complement.
TGTTCCAACAGCGCACCACCCTTTTACCCCTTGCCTATACCATTCCCTTGGTTGCAATGAACCGGAATATCGTAAACAACGGACGGGCAATGAATTCCTGAATTCCAATTTATTACTGTTACTGTTCCCTACCTGCTTTGTTGACTATTTACCTGGAGCCGAAGCAGAAGAATAAACTTCGATTGATTACTGACTCTCGGGCGTATGCCTGCACGCACCAGACAAACTTTTCGGGTGTGATGTAACCAAAGTTTCCTGTTCGTTCTTCATCTTTAGTTTGAACGTGACAGGAAAAACGGGCGTGTAAGAGGAGAAATTTTAAGATGCGACTGTTCTACTTTTAAATTTTAAGGAAGTTAACTTTAACCATGAATGTAAAGGTTGTTATGAGTGCGATGTCAACCTTGAAATTTGTTCCCAACATTTATACTTAGGTTCGACTAAAATTTGAGTATGTTTCCAACCAAACTAAATTTGATAATGAAGGGAAAATTCAATGAAAGGCGTATGTAAGGAATTCAATTTATTAGGGGGCTTAAGACAAACCTATCGGGAGAATATTGAAAAAGTATACAAGGGTTTTGGGGCTCGCTATTTACGAATTTGAAGTCAGATTTTCATAATTCAAATACCGGATGTAATTTTAGAAAAAGATTTTAATTCGTATGCATATGATTTCAAATTTTTCTATAGATTGAAGTAAAACTATGAGTTCCATTTCCTAATTTGGGTTTTTAGAATTACTAGAAACCCCGGGTATAATGTGCCGGAATTACTTTGTACAGAAAACTGAAATCAGATGGACAACAGACGGAAATTTTTCAAGTATTGAACCAGACAAGTAAGCAATTTTAAACAGACGGAAAATAGACGAATATTTTAGAAAAGTTATAGTTTAGCAAGAAACTACAAAAAGACGGGAATCAAACGGAAATAATATTATTGCAGAATTTTCCTTCGCTTATAATTCACACTTGCGCAAAATAAACTTACATATATAGAAACTGGCGTTTGATCTGCATAATCGTAATGCTAGAGACACCAGGCCTGAGGAAACTGTTTTCCAATCGTTTTCCGATTGCTTTTAACCTGGCAAGCATGCGGCATAGTACGACATACCCTTTGATATTTTCACATTTTATTTCTGTAATTACGTTATTCTTTTTTAAATATAAATAAGAACTTTGTTTATCTAATTAATACTGTATTTTTTTCTCAATTTCATTAAAAATGTTTCATTATAATAATCCTAAAGTTAAAAATAAATAATTTTAAATAAAACATTATAAAAAAGCACATTAAAGTCTGTGTAAGGTAATAACAAAGTCTGGGTCAAACATCAGCTTTTTATTGATTACAAAAATTCACTCGTTGAAAGCGAAACCTCCCTAAGATCAGCTCGATGCCCTAATCTTGAGTTCATCTACCTGAGACTATCGTTCTCGTTTATTTATTCGAGACTATATGCTAATTTGTCTCTGAATTCTTTTGACCTCTTTGGTCACGCCTACGTTCAATCAGCTGCTCCATTGTGATTGTCTGATTGTCTGCATTTCACCTTCTACGGAGAATTTTAAATCCAAAACAGATAAGGAGAAAATAAACTTGATTTTTAATATATGTAGGTATTGGGTTTACAGCATGACTTAAGAAGTCTCTAGTCTGCATGCTTAACGAAGTTTAAAGAACGGTTTTAGTGATAAGCCACGCTCTGGCCGGCTTATTGTGGGACATGCAAGGTCCAATCCATTATGAGCTTTGGGAACCCACGAAAAAGCTAAATCGGACAAATACAGTCAACAAATGGACGAGTTAACAAAGTACTCCTAGAAAAAAGGCTGACAATATTCAATAGGAAGGAAATCATACTGCATCACGATAATACTAGACTACATGCTGCTTTGGCGACTCGCCAGAAAATCTTAGAGCTAAATGGGAAATTCTTTCGCATCGACCATACTCCCCAGACCTTAACCATCAGATTAGACCTAATATTTTAGGGTATATTTTGAATATGGTCTTTTTAAGTTTGTGAAAATGCAGACAATTTAAATAAATAAAACACTATACTTAATAAAAGGAAGAATAAATTTTAAAGTGAGTAAAATCAAAACAACCTCACTTATCCTTCATAAAAACTATTCTACAACGATGTGCCGTAGAAATAGTAATTTCAAAATGAATATTTATAATCGATTTGTTTGTCTCCTAGAAAACTATTTAAATAACCATTATCAAGTTTTTTTTTTTTTTTTGAATTCGATGAGTTGCTACTAATGGCCGATGAATCGCGTAGTTATTGCAAATTCATAAAAACTTGCTTCCATTAATGGACAACGTACTCAATGCTTCAATCCGAAATCAAAAAAAAACAGAAAAGAAAACCTTTTCCCACAGAAATTCCACAAGTTCTAAATCTTTCCCTTAATGCCTTTAATGTCGCCGATCGTAACGCAACGGAAAGTTTTCCTACTTGAAAGTTTCTCCCCAAGGACGCTTGAGAAATTTCTAAAGGAAATTAAACTTTTTTTCCTCATTTCTTTTTTTTTGATTCAATACGAAATTGAAATCGCGTTAATAATCGAAAAGTTCTATATAAGCCCTCGAACAAGAGACTGAATGGCGTCGGACACCCATTTGTCGAACAAAGAAAACACTTGCGATGCTCTGCGGTAATTTCCATTAGTCGCAGTGCAGCGGAAGGTTTTTTTTTCTCGAAAAGGTTCATTTCATTAAAATGGCCTTGGCAGTACTAAAGAAAGAAAAAACTGTCAGCCAGTTTAAATTTTCAACGGATAAAAAAATTTGGGTTTCTTGTTGACATTCAAAGTTAGATTGTAACACAATAGTCTCGTTTTTAAGGAGATTTTCAATTCTATTGTCTTTTCAATATTTTGTGAAGACAGTTCGAGTGTTTGAATTTAAACGAATTCTCTTTTCAAAGGATTATCACTATACCATCTATGTATGCATGTATTTTCTATAAGATAGATTATCTGATTACCAAAGTGGTGAAAAAAGAAAGCCTACAAATTACAAAATTATCCCTGCTTTTTTTTTTTAACCTATGAATACAAGAACTTCAATTCTAATGAAATATTTCCTGCAAAATTAGTTTTATAGCATTTTCCATGACTTTCTGCAAGATTTCCGGTGATAACTGTTCGCATTCCTGTCGAATATTCTCTTTAAGGGCTGCGATTGTCTGAGGCTTGTTGGCATAAACGCGCGACTTCAAGTAGCCCCAAAGAAAGAAGTCTGGGGCGGTTAAATCGGGCGATCTCGCTGGCCATGCCAAATCGCCAAAACGGGACATTACGCGACCAGGAAATGCTTTCTGCATAATATCCATTGTGGCTCGTGCTGTGTGTGCGGTTGCACCGTCTTGTTGAAACCACATGGTCACCAAGCTCCGCTCCTCCACTCCATTGCTTGTCTGTTTGTATTCTGCAGTTGTCTAGTTCACAAATACCAAATATGATTGACATACGACGCCATTTGGAATAATTATAATATCTTCCGATAGAGTGATTAATTTTACGCCACCTCGTATAACAAATTTGTTGCAGTTTTGAAAATACAAATATCAGAATCAGTACGGCGTATAAGTTAAATCCAAAAAGTTGTATAGGATTTATATTTAGCTTGAAACTATGTTAAACATTTTTTAAGGTAGATAATTGTGTGATGCCATAAGAAAACAGTCCATAACCTGTTGACTTAGATTTGTAATAATAATTAGGTTAATATTTACGTACGGAGTCCTATTCAAAATTGGCATGTTTTTCTTTCAATTCATATAATTAAAATATTTTATTCTTTTACGAAAATAACAAAACCTCTCTATATAAATAAAGCATATTAAAGTGAATGCTTCTATAGATGTGTACCAAACCGTTTCATACGTTAACCAGCGGCAATCAATTACCAACTGGTTACCTTCGCAGGAGTTGCTTAAATACACCGAAACACCAAAGGTGACTTCAAAAGCGGATAAATCACAATCGCCAAAGGTAACCAACTGAGTGGTGGTTCAAGTGAATGCACATGGAACGAGGTAAAAGGGCTGCCACACCCACCCGATTTCCTACTAATGCATTTGCTGAATTGTGCGTGTTTGAGCCCGGATGGGTCAATTCCAATTTGTCAGCAATCTGCAATGCATCCTTGGTGTCTCGGTGTTGCCTTAATTAACCTGAAACCCAGTTTGTATGCAATGTCTACCTACAATCCCTCCCTCCCCCTCAAACCCTTCAACACTATTGTCAGAGTGCCAAACCCATTTAAAGATAGATGGCCACCTAAACTGATGAAGGATTCTATTCGACAGAAATTTGAATGTAAATACAAAACCCCCGAAACTCCTGCTTTCCAGTTGTTCCTCTGGAACTCGGTTGTATAAAGCACCTGCATTTGAATTTGCTCCGAAATGGGGGGTGCTATAATACAGCGGATGTAAGTAAGGTTGATTACCTAGCTGCAAAAAATCTTTAAGCATTGAAATAATTAGGTAATGATTCATTAAGACAAATTTTAAATAAGCATACAGATAAAAAATAGTACAAAGCATAAAAGACCTTCCTTTCCTTTTATTGAATTTTAAATTAATGATTTCTTGATCTTATTGATTTTGTTTTATGATGGGAGCAAATCAATATTCATATAGACCGAAAGATAATTTCGATTTTGCTCGTTTAATTTAATAACGCTGTAAATCTATGAAACTGGTCCATATGGCACAATTTATACATAATTTTACCTTTATGTAATATATCATGGAAATTCAGAAATTTACTACATGCTTAGATTAAAATTACACAACAGATTTACTAACTTTACTAAGAACATTTAAATATATCTACAGTGACTCGCAAAAGTGTTCATGATACAATTCGCCGATGTTTGAAAAGATGTGGATTTAAAACAAAGACCATGGTAAAAAAAACAGCCATACTTAAAAGAACAACACAAAAAGGCGAGACCTAATTTTGCCCAAGTCCATAAAGATTGAACTAGAGTGGATTGGAGTTCTGTCGTATGGTCAGATGAGACCAAAATATATCGATTGGGGTCTGGTCGTCGGCGCTGGGCATGGATAGATTCGAAAATCGGACTGCAAGAAAGAAATGTTATGAAAACATTAAAATTTAGAGGAGGCTCTTTGATGATATAGGGCTGTTTTAAAGGAAATAAACTAGGAAAGCTACGAAAAATTTACGGAATTAAGCGTGCCACGGACTATGTTAATATTTTGGAGGATTCACTTTTACCTAGCATTGAAAGTTTTGGGTGTGAAACTGGAGACATTGTCTTTATGCAAGATAATGATCCTAAGCACACTGAAAAAATTACATCTTCGTGGCTATGAAATAATAATTTTACATTTCTGGGCAATACAATTACTGGACCTCAATCCGATAAAGAATCTTTGGTCTATTCTAAAAAAGCGCATAATAGATAGTAAAAACGTTCCAAGTTCTTTGGAAAACCTATGGGAGTGAGTTCAAGCGACAGTATGCCTAAAAGAATAGCTGCAATTATTAAAGCCAAAGGGTGTTACACAAATTACTAATTTTTTTTTAAGTTTTCTAATTTTGAATACTTAGTAGCATAAATGTTCACATGAGTAAGATATGGAATTTCTATATTTTGATAATATAGTTTTTCTTTAAATCAAAGCACGTTTTTAAATATTTAATTCTGAAAAGTACTTATATAAGGGTCGGCACATAATATTTTTGTATCTACGTGAACACTTTAGGTTTAAAAATCTCTATCATTATTATGAAAGTAATAAACTACATTGAAAGAAAAGGTATTTTCATATTATAGCAAACCCTATCATTAATTGATATCAATTTATTTAACTCCTATTCATGTAAATTTATTAATAGCTATCATAGCGATAAAAAACGTTTCCAAACATTGAAAACAATGAAAATATAGTTGAATTGTGAACATAAATGAGATATTCTTAAGTTTAAAGGGTGATTTTATATTATAAACCCCTTTAGAGTATTCTAATATCATGACTTATTAATTAAATATTAGTCTAACTATGTATTTAGTAAAACAAACTTTACAACAACGAGTTGTTTTAAAGTTATTAAGAACTTTTTGACTAACAATTTATATTTATCCTTATTAGAAAATTATTAATATCATTATTTCTATTTTTTTAGTGTGATATTTAAAGCCATACCCAAATAATATTGCAAAAATTTAAAAAACTCCACACAACATTACTTTGTGCTCGATTAATAAAGAGGAAAACAAAATGAAAATGTAGAAATAGAAAGAACATTAACCAAATTTCTTCATTGAAAAATCACAGCACGTTCAACCCGATTTGACTCACAAAACAAGGTATCGACCCCCTCCCCCCCCACCTCCCTCTCTTTCTCCCTACTCCTAAGCCACTGGAGCGACCCATTCCTCGCTAAAACCTGCAACGACCGCGAAACCTGCCGCAATCATAGCCTGAAACGATCCTATGGACCCTCTCCCCCGCGCACACTGCCTGTTTTACTCATCCGTGAAAACCATCTGACCTCAATCAAGTGTCATTTAGGTTTGTTTACCCGCTCCCCCGACCGTTGTGGTTCCCTCGAGCGTACAACCGACGAAAGCGTCTCGACGTCAGCGGTGACAAGAGCGCTGCTAACAAGCCTCCTTTACACCCGGCTCTAACAGTTAGGGATGAAGGGTGGGTGAGTCCCAATGTGGTATAGCGGGTACTTTCGCTTAGTAATCGATTTGTGAGCTTTTTAAGATAAGTGTCGAAAGGATGGGTTGGGTCTTGGTGCGAAATATAACGGCTTCTATTCCGCCAACATTCAGTTTCCCGAAGCAGGTTAGCACTAAACAGGATGGTTGGTTGGGTAAGACTCGTCATTCGATAGAAATAGGGTTGGAGAGGGGAGGAACGGGTTGTTAGAGCGCGAAATTCCCAGTTTTATTTATTTTTTTTTTTCGGGGAAAGAGCGATTTCAATCAACGAACCTAGACTTAACCGGGAATAGTACCGGATGCCGGGTACCATGCCCGAAGGCTCGAAAACACTCTCCGCAATAACTTTTTCAACATCAGAGCAGCATCTAGCCGAAGTGTCGAACTGTATGCTATTCGGCTACCCTACACAATTCCCCAATTCCCCCACTACCCATTTTTCGCAAAAACAGCCGCACAACGGCATAGATATAGAGGTGATAGAAAACATGAGATGACGAGGGCTCCAGATGTTGGAGGCTGTGACAGTGCGAGCTGATTTAAATTCTGTGAGAAACGGAGAGGGGGAGGGTGTGAAATTATCAAATCGGCGACACCTCATAGCAAAATGCGCGTCTCTTTCGTTGATCGTTGAGTGTTTGCCAGAGCCCCCCTTTCGAGGCGTGTGCTAAGTGAGCTCGCAAGGGGCAATTAGCAGCCATCACTCCGAATCGAAGCATAAATATTGGATAATATGCAAATAAGCGATGTAATTATCACCGTTGAAGAGAACGCGAGACCCTGATAAGCGGTTATGGATCGAGGCTTACTAATGACGCAATCATCGACGTGTCAGTACCGTTAACGGTACACACTCTAAGTAATAAACACCCCCTTTTCTCTTCCCGTTGCGTTCCCAATTTTGTGGTAGAGAAAGGGGACCCGAAAATGGGGCTGGTACGATCAAATCGATATAAAGCGCAATGACGAGGAGTTACTTAGGGTAGGCAACTTTAATCAAATAAATAATATAACTATAAATTTAATAATAGTTATATACAAAATTATTCCAAAAAGATTTAGTACGGGATCGCGATGATAGAGACAGTTACGAAATAATCCCTTTCAAAATTGCTCTATCAATGGTCAACCCTTCTCTAGTCCTTAGTCCTCCAATAGTAATGATTATATAAACAAAGTCAAAGAGTCTCGATTTTACATAATTAAAATAGGCCTAGAAACGTCCTGTTTGAAGGGTTTGCAACCCTGGCCCTGACACCAGAATGTGTCATATGTACCAATGCACCCTTAAGGGACGTTCTAATAAAGAGCAGTATATCTGGAAATGGAAAGAATTTTCCTTTTATCGAAATAAAGCCATCAGCATCTTCGGCCCCTTTGTTGGTTGGAGTTGGAGGGGGGCAGTGACTGCTCAGATAGTGTGACTCACATTTTCTTCCCCAAAAGCGGAAACTTTAATATTCCCTGACAGAGCCATCAAAGCAACCCCCCATCCCCCACTCTATCGTGTCATGGCACGAAGGCTCAGGAATTGCGACGAAAGGAAATATTGCTCCTCTTCCCCGTCCGGCCCCATCCCCCCACATACGAGGAGACAGTTTTATTGAGTCCCCGTGTCACATGCACCGTGCATTTCGTGAATTTGGGACCCCAAACTGGCAAACATCTTCCTTTTCGCATCATTCCCCGCTTCATAGCTTTCAACCCGATGGATTTTGGTGCTCAAAGGTGGAAATGGCAGGGAGAAGGGAAAAGGATGAAAAAGGGGAATGTTAGGGTGGGCAGAATAAGCAGCGCCTCGCCGCCGGGGACCAAAGAACGACGCTTTCGACGCCAAATATTTACCTGCCATTGAGACATTTCATGTTCTCGATATTCCGTCCCGGCGCTTCGTAATTGCTCCATGGGACGTGAGATAATCGGGCGAAATGAAGTGGTCAAAGATTGGACGTCCTTCGGCTTAATTGCTCGTCATAGCTTTGGCGCGAGATGGAGAATGAGATGATGGGGAGGGCGAGGAGGGTTTGGATTTTCGTATTTTCTCTTTTTTGTAATTTTTCTGTCGCTTAAATATCGTCTGGTGATGTCGGCAAAAGGGCCGAAAGAGCTTTTAATTAGGCAGTGCTCCCACTAAGACCCCCTCCTTTTTTTTTCTCCCCCTTATCATATTCTCTACCCTTATCCCAGACGATATCGACCCCATGGCGAGTTCATGACCCAAGGGAGCTTCTTCGTGTCACGCGATATTCAAATTCAAATGGGGGGCTCACGCACGGATCATAATTTTTGGGATTTTTCAATGTGTGCAACGTAGCGGACAGTGAAACTCTGTCCGAGTTATACCGCCCCCATATCCGTGTATAATTTGTCTAATTGGCCTACCAAAATGGTTGGATTTGAAGCTAACGGAGGGATGATACAAGGGGGATATGCTATAGGACAAATTTATTGGCTTTCAGTGCAATTTGCGATGACATGAAGGTGCTTATCGGAAGCATTACAAGTATTTAGGGAATCTAATTTGGGCTATAATCGCATCAAGTCAGATAAGCGCCTCGGATGGTAGGTGAAGGCTGATTGCTAATGCGCGTACAGCATAAACTCTACCGCAAGAGATGCGATAGCAAATACGTAAAGATTTTAGTCAAACCCAGCTTTTACATACTTATCGCAAGTTTAGGTTTAATGTGACCCCTTCCCCATCGTTAGTCTTTAAATTTAAGAAGACTTCTACACTTCAATTAACTTACTTTATTAGATTTAATAATACCATTATTTTTACTATAAAGATAAAAACATTATCAGGGTTTAAATATAAAATAAATTTTATAGATATGATTAAAACTCAATTTGAGATAACCTCAAGGACTTATTTTTTTCTCATAAGCCTTAAAGGAGACTTTCGTCTTTAGGGAATTTTTTAATACACTAAAAAAAATAAAACCCTTTTTAGATACCAAAATTAAGTGTAAATACATTTTGAAAATCAATTAAAAAAATCATTACTTTTTCATAAATTAGAAAAATTGAAAATATCCAACGACAAATCAAAGTTAAAATATTCCAACATATAAAAGAAATGGACAAGTCCGAGTAGATTCCATTCCACTATATTACCTTACCCTACCTAGTTAATAAGTAGTCACTATTTGAATTGAAACTACAAATTAACGATTTTCGGATATTTTAAGACCATAGAATTCTTAGAGGTTTCTATAAGTATAGAACTGTAATCTATAAGTAAAGAACTATTTTCTGTAGGCTCAGTAGTTTCGGAGATAAGGGAGGGTTAATGGTCAATTTTCATCAATTTACTTAAATAACTTTTAAACTATTTATTTTAACTTTATTTATTAGAAATAGGTTTAGATGACTTTATTTTTATTCCATAAATTGTCAATAAAACTATTCAAAGAAAAGGTTCCAAAGTTTCAAATAAAAATTCTAATTCTTCTAATGTTATAAGCGGTTAAGTGACCCTCATTAAGTGCGTGCCATGCAAAACGGAGCGGTTTTCTCGTTATAAACAAATGTGCTGTTTTATATAAACACGCATATTTTATTAGATAAATTAAGGTTTATATAGAAAAATTACATGTCCTTAAAATAAATATAAAACCCTACTGATTTCAAATTAAAACTGTGACCTCAAAAATGTACACAAACGTCTGATAGTGACTTCAGATGGGTGGCAACTGATATCTTCCATATTTTCTTAGGAAATATTTCAAAAAAATTACATTATTTACTTGAATATATGTACAAAATGTTCTGAAAGTTTCAATAAATTATACACGAGTACATTCCTTTCTTACCAAACAAAAAATTGCAGGCATTTACTAAAAAAAACGTAGTCGTAAACCTATTTCCTTCCCAAAGTAATGTTTTTTTCTAACTTTTATTCTAGTTTTCATTACTTAGAGACATATACCAGGATTTATATTCAATTTTTGAAAAACCTTAAGTATTTCATATTACTGAACTGCAGTTTAAAAAAACAAAAAACAAAAATGGGAATATTTCCCAGGGTTACGGGTTTACCATCCTTTCTAAAGACACCGAAGATCAAGAACTTATACTTTCAGTTGTCTTAACTCCCAGTCAGTTGTATTAGAACTTACTTGGGTGCACTCCTCCGGCCGGGTTAAAGGGCTGTCCCATAAATTCCTTATTGCGCCCCCGGAATCCTCCACCAATCCGAAGTGCAAGAGTTACATCGAGTTAGTTACTTTAAAGACGACGGCAAATATCCTCCTCCTAATTCGTTTTCGATGAAGACAGCAAGAAAGATGACTCGTAGTAGGGCCGAAAGGAGAATGAGAGGTGAATGGGGTGGCGGATGGGGAAAGAAACTTTGCACTCGTCTACCCGGAGGAGCTGCCGAAAGGGCAATGCATTTGAAAGCCGAGGTCGTTCTATTGCCGCCCTTTAAAGAGTGGTAGGCGGGTGAGGGGTATAGTGTATTTGTTGAACGACGATTTCGATTCGGGCTGAAGGCAAATGGCTGATCAAATTAAAATTTCAAATGGAATCCTCCAATCGAGCTCTCTTTTGATATGTTAAAATTTTTCTCGCATTCCCCCGATATCATAAAGTCCTTGAAATTTCATCTCGGTTATTGCATCAACTGCAACCTTCCATAAAAAATTCATGAGATGGTACACATTGGCTGGAGGGGGGTAGAGGTTGGGATAACAGGGTGCTATACACACTTATATGAGCTGTGTGCAAAGCCCCCGGGGAGGTGACGGGGTTATGCCAAAGATAGAACCCTTCGGCCAAACCCATCGCACCAAAAATAAAGCAAACTCGTCCCCCTCTCCCTTTATGAAAAGCACAGAAATCCGAGGAAATAAAAATTCGAGTCAAGAAATCAAAAGAATTTCCGTCCTCTCGAGGAGGAACTTTTCTCAATGGATGGTAAGGGGGAGGTGCGGGTCAGGAGCCCTTCGCCTCTGCAGCGCAGCATGAGGGCTCCGTCACAGGAGTAAAAATATCAAGTTGCGACCCGAAACCTCGTCATGAACCGTCAAACTTAACGTCAAACCGAGTTAAGGTGTTGCAGACACAGGCGCCCCACCGACCGTCAGCCCGGGTACCCACTTCCAGGTTCCCAGAGCTGTCAATTAGGGCGGGAATTGCATTAATCACGGCGCACGTCAAAATCGTTTAGTATCTCTCCTCCCCTCCAGTCTCAACAAATCTCAAGCAAACTTGGCTTTTTGGATTTGTGAGTCTCTGAGGGGGTGGATAACTTTTCCTGACCAACTTATAGACGGATTCACCCGTTCAATAAGTCTGGTGGGGAAGGGGGAATGGGCGGGTATGAGATCGGACACAGGTGGATGATGTCCGTCAAAATGTGAATTTCTGACACGAGGAGAAGCCACTTCCTCGCTTAGCTCGTGATTTGGACAATGCCAGGAAGTTGAGCTCATGATTGAGGTCCGAGAGACCGGCGGTCACCGGTGAAGAATTTATAGGTGATTAGTTTCAGTGGTCCCACTCACTCGGAGCTTTTTTGATTAGTCCGCTACTATCTGAATCTGATTGATGGGCCCAATGTCCGATGCCACTAACTTGAGAAACTGGCGGAATTTCTCAATCTTTTCTCGTTATGGGAAAGTTCGTGCACCGCACGATTGATTCAGGGATTACTCGGGGGACATTGGATAATTGTTTTGCAGGCTCATTAAATCTGTCGTGGATTCCGGGTACATGGATTTCATCTTAGAAGGTAGTCAGGGGCGTGCACTAATTGAAACGGTGACACAGTCGACTGTCTGACTGTCTTATAATGTTTCACTGGGAAAGGCCTTTAACTTATTCAATAATAAGTGGAAAATAATAAGTCTCTCAAACAGATCACATAATTGCATCGCCAACTTCGGAAAATTACTTCCATTCAATAGCCTCCAATTAGATTAATTGAGGATTATTAGCGATTGGGATAGGTTACAATGATGAGAAAAAATGCTTCTCAGTAAAATTAACATAAAATCCTTTCGATTTCAATTCCTTTTAAACTGAATTAAGCAAAATGACGAATTAATTTATTCATTAGAAAAGATTATTCAATTTAACAACAGTTCAGTACATATCTAACTTTTCATTAGTCAGTTCTGGTATAACACTTGCAAAAATTACCTATTAAATATGTCGTTAAATTTTTAAATTCAAAATGTATCGGTTAAATATTTCTATTGCTTTTGAGTATTAAAGGAAAGTCTCATTACTAACATTTTCCAAATAGTTCTGAGCCATATTTTTTAAGAGGGTAGAAAAGCAGTATGTGATATTTTTAAGAGATTTTTGATAAATTATTAAGTGTACCGGTTAGAGTTCGGTACGATAATTTCATTTCAAGTTTGAATATATTCTATAATAACTATTCTATATATTATTGAATATATATTGGATATGTTCGGTTGAGTTATATGTTGTTATATTATGTGCCCTTCGAAATTAACTATAACAAAGATAACTCATGTCATTGTCAGCGTGTCGAAATTTGTTTAAAGTTTTTGGTGAAGATGCTGTTGCGGACAGAACGTGTATGAGATGGTTCGAAAAATTTAAAGCAGGTGATTTCGGTCTTAGTGATAAGCCACGCTCTGGGCGGCCATTTGTGGTTGACGACGATATTTTTAAGACCATGATTGATCAAATGATGAAAAATGGATTACATATGAAAACAGCGTAAACCCGGAAAACATGCCTTCTTCACCTCTACACCGAGCTTGAGCCTTAAAAAGAGAATACTGTATATGGTATATGGTGGGACATGCAAGGTCCAATCCATTATGAGCTTTCGGAACACAAGAAAAAGCTAAAGTCGGAGAAATACAGTCAACAAATGGACGAGTTAATAAAGTACTCCAAGAAAAAAGGCTAACAATATTCAATAGGAAGGAAATCATACTGCATCACGATAATGCTAGACCACATGCTGCTTTGGTGACCCGCCAGAAATTCTCAGAGCTAGGATGGGAAATTCTTTCGCATCGACCATACTCCCCACACCTTAACCATCAGATTTTTACCTATTCCTTTCTTTACAAAATTATTTGATGAGAAAAAAATTAAAAAATGAAGAAAACGTTTACGTTTACAGTAGTTCTGCTGTAGTGTTTCGCATCCAAAGATTTTCTACAAAAATAGGTTTTATAAATTGCCATCATGCTGGGAAGAAATCATAAGGAACGATGGAAATTATATCGTACAATAAATCTAGTTAAATATGTTAAAAATTGCATCATTTTCTTCCTCTTCAAAAACGGACAGAACTTTCCGGTAGACCTAATATTTTAGCTTACATTGAACCAAATTTTAACAGAAATTTCTTTTAAAAATCAAATTGCGCGTTCAATCAATGTATAGTTAGGGCTATTTTTTAATAGCCTATGTATGTTTCTTCATATCTTTTAAACCACTGGTCTTATTGTAACAAATGAAATGTCGTTTCATTCGTCTTAACCGTAAAAGTGTCATAGGCTATATAACTTTACTATATGACGGAGGGTATGTGTAAAATTTCTTTTGAGAATTTTTGTAGACAATGTAAGTAGATATGGATATTTTATAGAGTTTCAATTTACGGCTTTAGAACATTAATAGAAAATTTAAAATATATATATAAATAGGTAAATAATTAAAACCAAACTTGAAACTTTATTCCTTTAACTTATTCCCTAGCATTCGTCACATATGTTTTCGTATCAAAATCTATAGTTACATGTATGTGACAAACGTTTTTAGTCAATTTATGAAGATGTTTGAAACGCGTTGTGTTTTGAATAGAATTGCTCAAAGGTTAAATATATGAAGAATGTGTACCAGTCTAAAAAATTGTTTATTTCACTTTTTTAGAATACTCTAAATATATGTATAAAGTATATTCGAATTGGTGCCATATAATCCGAAAAGAGTTTTGAGCTGTAGGGGACGTTTATCCCAGGAGACCCTTGTAACGAACACTTTACACTTATTCATCTTGTTATCATATTATAAGGATAATGTCAATGCAGGTAGTATCATAAAATTATAAACCTTACATAAATAAGATTAGTTGTTCCGTTGGGATCCTGTCGCATACAATTATTTTCTCAACATGTCAATAGCTAAAATCTTTCAATAAAATCGAACAGATGAGGAAGACACTCCCAGAGGAATGAAGATTGACGATTTTTAGAGTGTCACATCAACCCAGATTTACCGTCGTCCAACAGCAATTAAGTAGAGCCCTGAGATTTTCGGAAAATTCATAAAAATTCCCAATAAAGAAGCTCGCACGTGAGACGATATCTTCAAACGTTTACTATATGAAAAAGGAAGGAAGGGAGGGGTTATATACATAGGGGAAGAGAAGGGCGCAATAAAAGTAGCTCCTTCGGTCGCCACGTCCAGGGAATAAATTTTGAGCGCTCAATAAAAACTGAATCAACAAAACGCAGACGATAGATGCTGAGCGTTGCGCTGCGGTTGTCGTTTTTTATTTTTGTTAAAATCCATTGACATTAAAGAAAACGAACTGCACATAATGATGCCCCCCCACACACGGCGCCAATAAAATCATTTTCCACTCGAGCCCTCACCCGGGTAACCGGGATAAATCGAGCCGAACAAGATTTCCTCTATGTTTTCCAGCCACTTCAGAGCGGGACGTCTTTGAATGAATCGGTCTTATATCTTGCGATCATTAACTTCTAAGCGTTTCGAAGTAATCTGGACAGGGCTCCCGTGCTCTGTGCGGCTCCTCTTCACAGCCGATATGGGGCTGGGAGTAAGAAAATATAATTCCTAAAAATAATCAGCCGTGCCCCACTCGGATCTCAGATGCAGTCGTACGTAAACATCTTACTTTAGCATCTTGAGCCGCAATCTCATACATTTCGTTTTCTTTATGTTCCGGTTCGTCTGAGACGATACCGCATAGTCTGTGACTATCTCAGTTTAACCAATTTTTTATATCTGTACCCTTCGGCGAAGCCAATAATTTTGTCATCGTAATATAATATAATATCATATCACGAAAAAAAAAATTATTATTCGACGACATCGACATACAGAGCAGGGCAAAAACTGGACGAAGTCCAGCTGTTTCCTTTTTTCGACCGTTCAACGCAAGTTCGCACACAGCCTTCAAAACTTCGTTTGCAAACAGTCACCACTCGACGGCGGATGATACGAAAATTAATTTGTCCATGATAGCGAGGGAGGGCCGAGCGTGTGCAGTTGAAGCCGCTCAAAAAAAACGAAACAAGGGAAATTTTTCGCTTGAACGACTTCACCGGAAATGAGAAGAACCGCCAAACTCGTGCTTCGCGTCAGATCATGTCTCGCACCCGTTCCATTACTGCCTCTGATTATCCATCCGCCTTGCGTGCAACGAGCACAGGGCTGAGCTCCGACGGCGGCAGCCGAACATAATGCACTTAGGTGACAAATTGTCGCACGTTTAATTGTCACCCACTCGTCGGGTGAAATTTAATATGCATAACGTGAACGAAATTAACGGTAATGAGTTTATTAAGAAATGCCACTGCACTGCAATTAAGCTTGCGACATCAA